>CP136066.1:101066847-102498296 GCA_032622095.1 Siphonodentalium dalli
TCTGTATTTTATACAAGCTTGTCTCAAAATATTGACATCACTGGGACCATAATCCAATAATTGTTTCTTGAAGATGAAAACTGCATTTGTTTGAGCCGTGTGCCATTTCATGAAGTCTTTTCTTTCAGCCACACCCATATAGTCAGCACCGTAATATTTGGCATCTGGATTTGGTCCTTCATAATTCTGGTTGCCTGGTTTATTGAAAAAGTGTGGGAACCATCCTTTTTTCTCACCATCAAGACCGAATGTTTTTGGTAACAGTGCTAACTTCATTGGTAAAAAGCTAAGACTGTCCAATACTTTGATATGAAGATCCTTTTCCACATACAGGTACATCAATTTGGATCCATTATATATAACTTTAGGTCTCAATGATTGATCTATGAGATATTCCATGAGAAAATATCCATCGTAACCCTTGAAGTTGTGAGCCAGTGCTATGAATCCCTTATGTTGTTCAGAGAATAACCATTTTCCAAACTTTTCACCGGTATCAGGACCGCTAAATATAACTTCACGGAGTCCGCATGTATCCAGACATAAATTCCTGTCATTCTTCTTCACATCACCGTTATTACAAGCATCACATAGAGGACCACAATTTCTACAGGTCGGTTTCGTTTCCAGCGATTCATTCATACATTCGTAGCAAGCTGTTTGCGCGACGAGGAAGTTGGGTGTATGTTGAACTTTTCCGCACCATGTTTTGAAACAGTTCTGAAAAGTAATAATTGAACATTTTAACCTCTAGCTTTATTGATAATAATAAAATAAACGTCTAGGATTTGTCACTAATTATTTAAAATAAAAAAAAAAGTGTGGCATATTTTTTTTTATAGGTTCAACGTTAATAAAGAGCGTTGACGTAAAATAAAATGGTAATAATATTGTTAGGGGTTGACATGATAACCCTAAAATTACTCGTTCCAATCTACGTGTCAATATTAAAATTCATGATAAATTGTATGATGATCAGACCAATGGTACGACATGTAGCCTGTATTGTTGACGATTCACGCAAGCAGATACCAAGTTCAATAACTCTAAAGTTAAAAATTATGCAAATATATATTTTCAACAACGAAGTTAGTATGTTTGAAATGTACATATGCTACAAAGTTCTTTTCACAAAATATGTTACACATTTTCAATGTGTCAACAATTCAAAATGAAATGTCAATAAGTTAATTACTCTGTGTTCGGGTTAACATCTGTGACTCAGTTTACTTCAAAAAAACATATAATATTGAGATCATTACTCTGTGTTCGGGTTAAAATCTGTGACTCAGTTTACTTCAAAAAACATATAATATTGAGACCCTTAACTTTGGTCGAATTCAAGCATGTAATTGTTATATGGTAAACTCACATGTAGAATTGAAAAAGAAACAGCTAAAGAGTGTTCCTCGATAATCTAATATAATTTAAAAATAAAGAGCGTCTCTACTTATGCGTGTCGATAATAAAGAGCGTTACATTATCTTGATTTCGACTGTAATGTGTTGATATTAAATATATATTACAATTAGGTTAAGACTCACCTGGCACATAGCACATTTCTTGCATGTATGATCCTCTTTACATTCCTGGCAATCACTTCTATGTAAAGGTGAATATCCGTCTGAACATTCCAGTATATCTTGTTGAAAGGTTTCAAAGTCAAAGAAGCAGAATTTAGCTCTTTCATTGTCAGTAACAGGAGGTATGGCCCTTAGATAACATTCGTGTCCTGACATTGTGTATTTGTCGTACGATCTACAAAATTGTTCTCCACATACGTGTTGATTCGGACGTCTTTTCCATCTATCTATGACTTTGGTACAGTCCAAACATTTCCACCATTTCCCATAAGGAGCTGTCGTTTCTTTCGAAGCTTGATCAATAGGTTTTTCTTTATGACGCAGGAAACATTGATGAGACATACACGTCATGTTACAATCTGAACAATGTTCTTTGATTTCACTTTGTTCACATTTATCACTTTTACACACGAAACATGTGCGTTCACAATGATGATTTCCTTTGTGTGAATAATGTTTTAAGCAATGCACACAGAAATATCCTGCACTAAAGAATCCCGTTATGGATTGGATACCGTGAAAATGTTCATTATCAGTCAGATATAAATATATCACTGGTCTTTCTGGACCGTCTGTACGCGCGCTGGTAATGAATTTATTTCCTAGTCTAGCACTAACGACTAGTATTGTCAAATTCAGACTGTCCTCGAATGCTTTTAGGTCTGCTAAACTGGCGGGTCTGTCTGTTGGTACACCAGCCATGTCACTGATTACTTTCGCTAATTTTCCTTGCTCAGTACGTGTTTTGGTCGACATATGTTTGTAATAATGGAGCGGTACTTTTTTGTAGTCCATGATGAGCTGTAAATTACTTTTGGTTCCTCTATTCTGGGTTATTTCGCGCCATTCATCAGGACTGCAAATATTTAATTTAGACCAACAAATGGCGATAGCCCGAGCCATACACATATTGTCTTTATTTTCAATCGTAACGATCGATGTTTTATTCCTTAATATATTGCTTTCATCATGTAAAACCGTTATGCCACCTTAGGTAACTCAATTGTTCCTATATCTATGCCGAAACTTTTATTAACAGCCAGTGTTTGGTTACTGTTCAAAACGTGTTCGATTCTGTCTATCACTGTGTTGGCATTTAACGTTTGTAACGTTTGTAACGGAACTATAATAGGATTGTCCAAACTCTCATGGTGAATGATAACTCTGCCAAGATCATTGTCCGCCAAATTTCCACGAGCTTGTTGAATTGTGTCCACGAACATTGAATGCAGATTCTTGTATATGTCAATTAACTTTTTATCTTTGTAACTTTCATCTAGTTTAATTTCATAAGTTCTCTGTGTAGCCAAATTGTTTCCGACGGTCCGTTCACTTCTTTTGTGAATACTATATCCTGTTATTTGGTTATCCGAACTGCTGGTTGTTTGACTGTCTGATTTTACAGGTCCTTCGTTTTGATCAGGTATCTGTTCACCGTCTCGGTTTTGTAAGCCTGATGTTCCAGCTGTATCAGGTTGTGAGTTGGAAACATCATTTTTAGGTTCATCATCTTCTCCGTATCCGATTTGGTTCGGCCATGGGTCATCTCCAGAACAAAGTGTAGATGCTTCAACAATATCTTCATCAATCTGATAAGCTTCTATAGCCCTGTCGTGTTCTTCGATATATTGAAGAAGGCGTTCTATCTCATAAATTTCCTCCTCTGTTAGAGGCGTCATCATTTCTTCATCCATTTTCGAGAATAAGTCCTGAGAAGTGATTACACCGGTGTCTATTCACTATATGTGATGAAGTTTCGTCATAGATATGTATATACCATAACTCCCGAACATAGTTAGCAAAGCTGAGTCAACATTAGATAAGATTATATTTATATTTGAGCTTAAGTATGAATAGGTCGATGAGCTGTTAATACGTAAGGTTGATAAAATTCTATTCATAACAACAACATCAAAGTAACTTCTAGTATTGCGTGTATGATCACATGTACGTATTACTTGAGCGTATGTATGCATAGCTAACAGTATGTCCATTTGATAGCTAATTATCGCGTTAATGTTAAAACGTCACATAATCTCATGACCCTTACGTGTTAACAACATATCACGTTATACAAATAATGATGTTATAAGTGGACACACACGCAGACCTTGCTGTTATATCAATAAACCACTCTGGTTATGAGCACAACGCTAGGGATAATAGGCTTAGTAATTTTCGCTGTGAAATCCGTTGATTATTCCCTCTACGACGTCCCGAGGTTGGCATTATGAAAAATGGCCCGCTGACACATCAACGGAGTATCTTCCCTAAAACAGGGTAGGGCGGGGTCCTCGCCCCCTTTTTTTAGCAACGATTTTTAAAATAACCGACTAACGATTCTCATTCTAAGAACAATAACTCTATAAACGTACGCTCTTTCAATAATTCTTCCAATATTTCGCGATAATGTAAGTGTGTCATTTATGTTGAAAGATGAATAAAGAGCGTTGCTTTACTATGAGGTAATACTTTACTCCGCTCGTGTTCATCATTGTTTACATTAACATTTTGTTGATTTCCAGCAATCCATTGACACACCAAGGTTATGCATAAGCATCAATAATTGAAATTTGTTTCCATAATCATGTGTAGAATATGTCAGTTCATTCGTGTAGTAATTTCGTATGAATCAAACGCTCTTCGTCCGATCGTGATTGCTTTCAAAATTGTACAACATCTCAATAATTCTTCCAATAATTCGCTATAATGCACGCGTGTCATTTATGTTGAAAGATGAATAAAAAGCGTTGAATTACTATGAGGTAATACCCCTTATTTAGATGCGTACAATGTGTATATACGCGCACGAATAGGTGTGGGTAAGTGGCGCTATATGCCACATACTCGATATACCTATTTACAGTCACAATCGCTAATAATCGAAACATATCAGCTTTGTTTAGTCTGATGTTACGTATGTATCATACGTGTACACGGTCTATAACGTGTGACCTCTGGTGAAATAGCGATACACGATGCTCAATAACTTCATCGTGATAGAGAAGTAAAGAATAAACGCTCTTTATTATTTATGTAAGAGCAATGGCGTCAAATTATTTCAGGTAAAGCATTGTGTAGACAATTATATGATGGAATAGACGGGACGGCGTCTGCTGGACGGGTCCGAGTCGCTGTAATCTTGGCCATTGTCACCATCAGTATGAATGCATACATTCCAGTGTTTATCATCAGCATGGTATGAATCATTCTCGGCGTGTGCATGGGTCATTATGTCGTTGATTACAAACAATCAATTGGTACAGCGATAAGCATAACAAATTGAAAATTTCTTGCATCATCATGTTTTCAGTTTGTTCAAAATAACAATAACATCAAAGTAACTTCAAGTATTGCATGTATACCCACTTGTACATATTATTTGAGCGTATGTATGCATAGTTCGATAAGCTGCTAATATGTACGTGTGATAAGATTATGTGACGTATTAGCATTAACGCGATAAACAGCTGAGATTATTCGGTTGATGTGTCAGACATTTAATAGTCGGCCGTAAATATTTTCAGTAAGATGTATGCCTGTCTGAACCTTTAAGCAAATAATTTGGTTAAGCCGTCTTAACCAAATTATTCGGTTGCAGATATTTAATAGTCGATCGAGATTTGGGTAAGATGTATGCCTGTCTGAACCTTTAAACACATAATTTAGCCGTCTTAAGCTGAGATTATTTAGTTGATGTGTCGGCCGAGATTACAACGCAACTTATTTGCAGACAAGATTATTTGCAGACACGCACGAGATTACAACTTCACACATGTGAAGCTCAAATATCGTAAATATACTTACGCCCATTTTTATCAACGATTCTCAAATATATAGTACTATAGTACTAACATACTCAAAATACACTTATGCCCAATTTTACGATTGGACCCAACGAGTGGCACGTACTACTCATAGAAAACATCGTCTGAATTACGCCTAATTGTAAATATTTACCCTGATTCGGGACGCAACCATCGGCGATAAAACACAAATGATTTCGCCATCGAGAGTCGTTGCATTAATCAATATATAAGAATGACCGTGTGTATCGTCGATTTGGAGTAATATTCGTAACAAATAACTACTTCGAGCAAGATCATTCTTAATTTCTATTTGATCATCCTACCGGAGTGTTTCACATAACTTTAACAAGAATTGATCTGAATTTTCTCGGACAATCCACTTACATTAATATCATCACTATGCTACACTATTATTATTATATTAGCATATTTTAAAAGACTTGAAGGGCCACTAATAAGTTACGAATTATTCACCAGAGCAATGCCGGATACCCCAGTAGTAGCGAATAAAAGTTCAAATGTGAATAAAGAAACCCAAAATTCCTGTTATCGTAGTTGTTCAGATAGCGCAGTGTGATAACCGCATGTCATTCTATCCGCATGTGTGGTGAGCCATGTAACTAGCAATTTGCATAATATATATTAAATGTGGTAAATACAGAAGTTATAATCACAATTACACTTCAGGTGTGCTTTTTGCGTCTGGTCCAAGATGGAAACTCAATAGAAGATTCTGTTTGCATCATCTGAGAAATTTCGGAATGGGCAAGAGCATGATTCAAACAAAGATACAAGAAGAATCAGGAATATTAATGGACGAGATAGACACACAGAAGGGAAATCCATTTGACATCAAGAGATTGATACACAGCGCGAGTTCGAATGTGATCTGCTCCATAGTATTCGGACACAGATTTAAATATGACGACGAAGAGTTTAAAGGTTATCTGCGCAGATTAGACGAGAACACATCAAGCAGCGGAGCCAACATCTTGTTTCTGAGCCCCGCTTTCCGCCATATTCCCGGTGATCCTTTCAGTGCTAAACTATTAATAGATAATACGAAGAAAACTATTAAGTTTGTTGAAAGAGAGGTTGATCAGCACAGGGAAAACTTCAAGCCTGGGGTCATCAATGACGTCATGTATGCATATATAGATGAATGGAAGCGCGCAGAAGAAACTGGAGATACTGATTATTGTAGTAAGTATTTTTTGTATGATTTTTGTAAGGATACCAGACGAAATGGGAGATTTGTTATACTGGCTCTTCTATATTTGAAATACGCGTGTCACTATGGAACGCCATAGCTGCCTTATGTGAGCATGACATGACAAGAAAACCATAGTCAGAAATGGTAACGCGCTCAAGATCATATATTATATACACATGATTGTAATTATAGAATATAAAATATATTGGTTTCGCGAATGATCAACTCAGAATTCCGTTAAAATATCAATAACAACCGGAACCTAATTAACGAACCAGCGGCCGACTCCGCCGTCTCCGACCACAACCCCTAGTGGGCTGGAGAACGAAAAAAGTGTATAAAAGTTCAAATATAAGACTTACAAATTATTTTTTTCAGTTTTTTTATTTGTAATTGACATAGCTTATCACAAACCAAAAATCAACAGTATTGACATAACGTTAATTAACTACAATAAACGAAATTTAAGTTCCCAACTAAACCTTTTACCGGACGCAGTTCGACTTTTAATCATCCCAAAATTTCACATTCTATAAATAAAATACCCATCATGTTAATGTCAGCGCTCACAGCTATCTAGAATCTCTAGGACAGTATACACGCGGCGCGCGTAATGATACTTTATCATCACGTGATGAGACTTTATCATTACCTGGTGATACTTTATTATTATGACGACGATACTTCACCATTACGTGATGATACTTTATCAATATGATGATGAGACTTGATAATTTATGATGATGAGACTTTATCATTACGTGATGAGACATTATCATTATGATGATGATACTTTATCATTACGTGATGAGACTTTATCATTATGATGATGATACTTTATCATTACGTGATGAGACTTTATCATTATGACGATGAGACTTTATCATTACGTGATGAGACATTAGCATTACGTGATGATACTTTATCATTATGATGATGATACTTTATCATTACGTGATGAGACATTATCATTACGTAATGAGACTTTATCATTATGATCATGATGCTTTATCATTACGTGATGAGACTTTATCATTACGTGATGAGACTTTATCATTACGTGATGAGACATTAGCATTACGTGATGATACTTTATCATTACGTGATGAGACTGTATCATTACTTGATGAGACTTTATCATTACTTGATGAGACTTTATCATTACGTGATGAGACATTAGTATTACGTGATGATACTTTAGCATTACATGATGACAGTTTATCATTACGTGATGAGACTTTATCATTATGATGATGATACTTTATCATTACGTGATGAGACATTAGCATTATGTGATGATACTTTATCATTATGTGATGAGACTTTATCATTACTTGATGAGACTTTGTCATTACGTGATGAGACATTAGCATTATGATGATGATACTTTATCATTACGTGATGAGACTTTATCATTATGATGATGATACTTTATCATTACGTGATGAGACATTATCATTACGTGATGAGACTTTATCAATATGATCATGATGCTTTATCATTACGTGATGATACTTTATTATTACGTGATGAGACATTAGCATTGCGTGATGATACTTTATCATTACACGATGAGACTTTATCATTACCCGATGAGACTTTATCATTATGATGATGATACTTTATCATTACGTGTTGATACTTTATCATTATGATGATACTTTATCATTACGTGATGATACTTTATCATTATGTGATGAGACTTTATCATTATGTGATGAGACTTTATCATTACGTGATGAGACATTATCATTACGTGATGAGACTTTATCATTACGTGATGATACTTTATTATTACGTGATGAGACATTAGCATTGCGTGATGATACTTTATCATTACACGATGAGACTTTATCATTACCCGATGAGACTTTATCATTATGATGATGATACTTTATCATTACGTGTTGATACTTTATCATTATGATGATACTTTATCATTACGTGATGATACTTTATCATTATGTGATGAGACTTTATCATTATGTGATGAGACTTTATCATTACGTGATGAAACTTTATCATTACGTGATGAGACATTAGCATTACGTGATGATACTTTATCATTACATGATGAGACTTTATCATTACGTGATGAGACTTTATCATTATGATGATGATACTTTATCATTACGTGATGAGACTTTATCATTATGATGATGATACTTTATCATTATGATGATGATACTTTATCATTACGTGTTGAGACTTTATCATTATGATGATGATACTTTATCATTACGTGATGAGACTTTATCATTATGATGATGATACTTTATCATTACGTGATGAGACTTTATCATTATGATGATGAGACTTTATCATTATGATGATGATACTTTATCATCACGTGTTGAGACTTTATCATTATGATGATGAGACTTTATCATTATGATGATGATACTTTATCATCACGTGATGAGACATTATTATGATGATGATACTTTATCATTACGTGATGAGACTTTATCATTATGATGATGAGACTTTATCATTATGATGATGATACTTTATCATCACGTGATGAGACATTATTATGATGATGATACTTTATCATTACGTGATGAGACTTTATCATTATGATGAGGAGACTTTATCATTATGATGATGATACTTTATCATCACGTGTTGAGACTTTATCATTATGATGATGAGACTTTATCATTATGATGATGATACTTTATCATTACGTGTTGAGACTTTATCATTATGATGATGATACTTTATCATTATGTGATGAGACATAATTATGATGATGATACTTTATCATTACGTGATGAGACTTTATCATTATGATGATGAGACTTTATCATTATGATGATGATACTTTATCATCACGTGTTGAGACTTTATCATTATGATGATGAGACTTTATCATTATGATGATGATACTTTATCATTACGTGTTGAGACTTTATCATTATGATGATGATACTTTATCATTACGTGATGAGACATTATCATTACGTGATGAGACTTTATCATTATGATCATGATGCTTTATCATTACGTGATGATACTTTATCATTACGTGATGAGACTTTATCATTACGTGATGAGACATTAGCATTGCGTGATGATACTTTATCATTACACGATGAGACTTTATCATTACCTGATGAGACTTTATCATTATGATGATGAGACTTTATCATTACGTGTTGATACTTTATCATTATGATGATGATACTTTATCATTACGTGATGAGACTTTATCATTATGATGATGAGACTTTATCATTATGATGATGATACTTAATCATTACGTGATGAGACTTTATCATTACACGATGAGATTTTATCATTACGTGATGAGACTTTATCATTATGATGATGATACTTTATCATTACGTGATGAGACTTTATCATTATGATGATGAGACTTTATCATTACGTGATGAGTCTTTATCAATATGATGATGATACTTTATCATTATGATGATGAGACTTTGTCATTATGATGATGAGACTTTATCATTACGTGATGAGACTTTATCATTATGATGATGATACTTTATCATTATGATGATGAGACTTTATCATTACGTGATGATACTTTATCATTATGATGATGAGACTTTGTCATTATGATGATGATACTTTATCATTACGTGATGAGACTTTATCATTATGATAATGAGACTTTATCATTATGTGATGATACTTTATCATTATGATGATGATACTTTATCATTACGTGATGAGACATCATTATGATGATGAGACATTAGCATTACGTGATGATACTTTATCATTACGTGATGAGACATTATCATTACGTGATGAGACTTTATCATTACGTGTTGAGACTTTATCAATATGATGATGATACTTTATCATTACGTGATGATACTTTATCATTATGATGATGATACTTTATCATTACGTGATGAGACTTTATCATTATGATGATGATACTTTATCATTACGTGATGAGACTTTATCATTATGATGATGATACTTTATCATTACGTGATGATACTTTATCATTATGATGATGATACTTTATCATTACGTGATGAGACTTTATCATTATGATGATGATACTTTATCATTACGTGTTGATACTTTATCATTATGATGATGATACTTTATCATTACGTGATGAGACATCATTATGGTGACGAGACTTTATCATTACGTGATGAGACTTTATCATTACGTGATGAGACTTTATCGTTACGTGATGAGACTTTATCATTACGTGATGAGACTTTATCATTACGTGATGAGACTTTATCATTATGATGATGAGACTTTATCATTACGTGTTGAGACTTTATCATTATGGTGACGAGACTTTATCATTACGTGATGAGACTTTATCATTACGTGATGAGACTTTATCATTACGTGATGAGACTTTATCGTTATGGTGATGAGACTTTATCATTATGATGATGAGACTTTATCATTATGTGATGAGACTTTATCATTACGTGATGAGACTTTATCATTATGATGATGAGACTTTATCATTACGTGTTGAGACTTTATCATTATGATGATGAGACTTTATCATTACGTGATGAGACTTTAGCATAACGTGATGAGACTTTATCATTACGTGATGAGACTTTATCATTACGTGATGAGACTTTATCATTAAGTGATGAGACTTTATCATTACGTGTTGAGACTTTATCATTACGTGATGAGACTTTATCATTAAGTGATGAGACTTTATCATTACGTGATGAGACTTTATCATTACGTGATGGGACTTTATCATTACGTGATGAGACTTTATCGTTACGTGATGAGACTTTATCATTACGTGATGAGACTTTATCATTACGCGATGAGACTTTATCATTATGACGATGAGACTTTATCATTATGATGATGATACTTTAGCATTACGTGATGAGACTTTATCATTACGTGATGAGACTTTATCATTACGTGATGAGACTTTATCATTACGTGATGAGACTTTATCATTATGACGATGAGACTTTATCATTATGATGATGATACTTTAGCATTACGTGATGTGACTTTATCATTACGTGATGAGACATCATTATGATGATGAGACATTAGCATTACGTGATGAGACTTTATCATTATGTGATGAGATTTTATCATTATGATGATGATACTTTATCATTACGAGATGAGACATTATCATTATGATGATGATACTTTATCATTACGTGATGAGACATTATCATTATGATGATGATACTTTATCATTACGTGATGATACTTTATCATTATGATGATGATATTTTATCATTACGTGATGATACTTTATCATTACGTGATGATACTTTATCATTACATGATGACAGTTTATCATTATGATGATACTTTATCATTACGTGATGATACTTTATCATTATGATGATGATACTTTATCATTACGTGATGATACTTTATCATTATGATGATGATACTTTATCATTACGTGATGAGACTTTATCATTATGATGATGATACTTTATCATTACGTGTTGATACTTTATCATTATGATGATGATACTTTATCATTACGTGTTGATACTTTATCATTACGTGATGATACTTTATCATTATGATGATGATACTTTATCATTACGTGATGATACTTTATCATTATGATGATGATACTTTATCATTACGTGATGATACTTTATCATTATGATGATGATACTTTATCATTACGTGATGAGACTTTATCATTATGATGATGATACTTTATCATTACGTGTTGATACTTTATCATTATGATGATGATACTTTATCATTACGTGTTGATACTTTATCATTACGTGATGATACTTTATCATTATGATGATGATACTTTATCATTACGTGATGATACTTTATCATTATGATGATGATACTTTAGCATTACGTGATGAGACTTTATCATTACATGATGAGACTTTATCATTACGTGTTGAGACTTTATCATTACATGATGAGACTTTATCATTACGTGATGAGACTTTATCATTATGATGATGAGACTTTATCATTATGATGATGAGACTTTATCATTACGTGATGAGACTTTATCATTATGATGATGAGACTTTGTCATTATGATGATGAGACTTTATCATTACGTGATGAGACTTTATCATTATGATGATGATACTTTATCATTACGTGATGAGACTTTATCATTATGATGATGATACTTTATCATTACGTGATGAGTCTTTATCATTACGTGATGAGACTTTATCATGTGCCAATGCATTCTCTTATATATGCGAGGCGACCATTATGATGATGATACTTTATCATTACGTGATGATACTTTATCATTACGTGGTGAGACATTAGCATTACGTGATGATACTTTATCATTACATGATGAGACTTTATCATTACGTGATGAGACTTTATCATTATGATGATGAGACTTTATCATTATGATGATGATACTTTAGCATTACGTGATGAGACTTTATCATTATGATGATGATACTTTATCATTACGTGATGAGACTTTATCATTATGATGATGAGACTTTATCATTATGATGATGAGACTTTATCATTATGATGATGATACTTTATCATTACGTGATGAGACTTTATCATTATGATGATGAGACTTTATCATTACGTGATGAGACTTTATCATTATGATGATGAGACTTTATCATTACGTGATGAGACTTTATCATTATGATGATGAGACTTTATCATTACGTGATGATACTTTATCATTATGATGATGAGACATTATCATTATGATGATGATACTTTATCATTACGTGATGAGACTTTATCATTATGATGATGAGACTTTATCATTACGTGATGATACTTTATCATTATGATGATGAGACATTATCATTATGATGATGAGACTTTATCATTACGTGATGAGACTTTATCATTATGATGATGAGACATTATCATTATGATGATGATACTTTATCATTACGTGATGAGACTTTATCATTATGATGATGAGACTTTATCATTACGTGATGAGACTTTATCATTATGATGATGAGACTTTATCATTACGTGATGAGACATTATCATTATGATGATGATACTTTGTCATTATGATGATGAGACTTTATCATTACGTGATGAGACTTTATCATTATGATGATGAGACTTTATCATTACGTGATGAGACTTTATCATTATGATGATGATACTTTATCATTATGATGATGAGACTTTATCATTACGTGATGAGACTTTATCATTATGATGATGAGACTTTATCATTATGATGATGAGACTTTATCATTACGTGATGAGACTTTATCATTATGATGATGATACTTTATCATTATGATGATGAGACTTTATCATTACGTGATGAGACATTATCATTATGATGATGATACTTTGTCATTATGATGATGAGACTTTATCATTACGTGATGAGACTTTATCATTATGATGATGAGACTTTATCATTACGTGATGAGACTTTATCATTATGATGATGAGACTTTATCATTATGATGATGATACTTTATCATTATGATGATGAGACTTTATCATTACGTGATGAGACTTTATCATTATGATGATGAGACTTTATCATTACGTGATGAGACTTTATCATTATGATGATGAGACTTTATCATTACGTGATGAGACTTTATCATTATGATGATGATACTTTATCATTATGATGATGAGACTTTATCATTACGTGATGAGACTTTATCATTATGATGATGAGACTTTATCATTACGTGATGAGACTTTATCATTACGTGATGAGACTTTATCATTACGTGATGAGACTTTATCATGTGCCAATGCATTCTCTTATATATGCGAGGCGACCATTATGATGATGATACTTTATCATTACGTGATGATACTTTATCATTACGTGGTGAGACATTAGCATTACGTGATGATACTTTATCATTACATGATGAGACTTTATCATTACGTGATGAGACATTATCATTATGATGATGATACTTTATCATTACGTGATGAGACTTTATCATTATGATGATGAGACTTTATCATTACTTGATGAGACATTATCATTATGATGATGATACTTTGTCATTATGATGATGAGACTTTATCATTACGTGATGAGACTTTATCATTATGATGATGAGACTTTATCATTACGTGATGAGACATTATCATTATGATGATGATACTTTGTCATTATGATGATGAGACTTTATCATTACGTGATGAGACATTATCATTATGATGATGAGACTTTATCATTACGTGATGAGACATTAGCATTACGTGATGAGACTTTATCATTACGTGATGAGACTTTATCATTATGATGATGATACTTTATCATTACGTGATGAGACTTTATCATTATGATGATGATACTTTATCATTACGTGATGATACTTTATCATTATGATGATGAGACTTTGTCATTATGATGATGAGACTTTATCATTACGTGATGAGACTTTATCATTATGATGATGATACTTTATCATTACGTGATGAGTCTTTATCATTACGTGATGAGACTTTATCATGTGCCAATGCATTCTCTTATATATGCGAGGCGACCATTATGATGATGATACTTTATCATTACGTGATGATACTTTATCATTACGTGGTGAGACATTAGCATTACGTGATGATACTTTATCATTACATGATGAGACTTTATCATTACGTGATGAGACATTATCATTATGATGATGAGACTTTATCATTACGTGATGAGACTTTATCATTATGATGATGATACTTTATCATTACGTGATGAGACATTATCATTATGATGATGAGACTTTATCATTACGTGATGAGACTTTATCATTACGTGATGAGACTTTATCATTATGATGATGATACTTTATCATTACGTGATGATACTTTATCATTATGATGATGATACTTTGTCATTATGATGATGAGACTTTATCATTACGTGATGAGACTTTATCATTATGATGATGATACTTTATCATTACGTGATGATACTTTATCATTATGATGATTAGACTTTATCATTATGATGATGATACTTTATCATTACGTGATGAGACTTTATCATTATGATGATGATACTTTATCATTACGTGATGATACTTTATCATTATGATGATGAGACTTTGTCATTATGATGATGAGACTTTATCATTACGTGATGAGACTTTATCATTATGATGATGATACTTTATCATTACGTGATGATACTTTATCATTATGATGATGAGACTTTGTCATTATGATGATGAGACTTTATCATTACGTGATGAGTCTTTATCATTACGTGATGAGACTTTATCATGTGCCAATGCATTCTCTTATATATGCGAGGCGACCATTATGATGATACTTTATCATTACGTGATGATACTTTATCATTACGTGGTGAGACATTAGCATTACGTGATGATACTTTATCATTACATGATGAGACTTTATCATTACGTGATGAGACTTTATCATTATGATGATGATACTTTATCATTACGTGATGAGACATTATCATTATGATGATGAGACTTTATCATTACGTGATGAGACATTAGCATTACGTGATGAGACTTTATCATTACGTGATGAGACTTTATCATTATGATGATGAGACTTTATCATTATGATGATGAGACTTTGTCATTATGATGATGATACTTTATCATTACGTGATGAGACTTTATCATTATGATGATGATACTTTATCATTACGTGATGATACTTTATCATTATGATGATGAGACTTTGTCATTATGATGATGAGACTTTATCATTACGTGATGAGACTTTATCATTATGATGATGATACTTTATCATTACGTGATGAGTCTTTATCATTACGTGATGAGACTTTATCATGTGCCAATGCATTCTCTTATATATGCGAGGCGACCATTATGATGATGATACTTTATCATTACGTGATGATACTTTATCATTACGTGGTGAGACATTAGCATTACGTGATGATACTTTATCATTACATGATGAGACTTTATCATTACGTGATGAGACATTATCATTATGATGATGAGACTTTATCATTACGTGATGAGACTTTATCATTATGATGATGAGACTTTATCATTATGATGATGAGACTTTATCATTACGTGATGAGACATTATCATTATGATGATGATACTTTATCCTTACGTGATGAGACTTTATCATTACGTGATGAGACATTATCATTATGATGATACTTTATCATTACGTGATGAGACATTATCATTATGATGATGATACTTTATCATTACGTGATGAGACTGTATCATTACGTGATGAGACATTATCATTATGATGATGATACTTTATCATTACGTGATGATACTTTATCATTACGTGATAAGACTTTATCATTACGTGATGAGACTTTATCGTTACGTGATGAGACATTATCATTATGATGATACTTTATCATTACGTGATGAGACATTATCATTATGATGATGAGACTTTATCATTACGTGATGAGACATTAGCATTACGTGATGAGACTTTATCATTACGTGATGAGACATTATCATTATGATGATGAGACTTTATCATTACGTGATGAGACATTATCATTATGATGATGAGACTTTATCATTACGTGATGAGACATTATCATTATGATGATGAGACTTTATCATTATGATGATGATACTTTATCATTACGTGATGAGACTTTATCATTATGATGATGATACTTTATCATTACGTGATGATACTTTATCATTACGTGATAAGACTTTATCATTACGTGATGAGACTTTATCATTACGTGATGAGACATTATCATTATGATGATACTTTATCATTACGTGATGAATCTTTATCATTATGATGATGATACTTTATCATTACGTGATGAGACATTATCATTATGTGATGAGACTTTATCATTACGTGATGAGACTTTATCATTACGTGATAAGACATTATCATTATGATGATGATACTTTATCATTACGTGATGAGACATTAGCATTACGTGATGATACTTTATCATTACGCGATGAGACTTTATCATTACTTGATGAGACATTAGCATTACGTGATGAGACTTTATCATTACGTGATGAGACTTTATCATTACGTGATGATACTTTATCATTATGATGATGATACTTTATCATTACGTGATGATACTTTATCATTATGATGATGATACTTTATCATTACGTGATGATACTTTATCATTATGATGATGATACTTTATCATTACGCGATGAGACTTTATCATTACTTGATGAGACATTAGCATTACGTGATGAGACTTTATCATTACGTGATGAGACTTTATCATTATGATGATGATACTTTATCATTACGTGATGATACTTTATCATTACGTGATGATACATTATCATTATGATGATGATAATTTATCATTACGTGATGATAATTTATCATTACGTGATGAGACATTATCATTATGATGATGATACTTTGTCAGTACGTGATGAGACTTTAGCATTATGTGATGAGACTTTATCATTACGTGATGATACTTTATCATTATTATAGTTAGACTTTATGATTGTGATAAGACTGTATCACTACTTAATGATACTGTATAACAGACCACCTTTTAATGTGCATGCAGGGTTCTATCATTTGCACCAAGATTGAAATTGCGAGTTTCGCTCAGTACGCAGCATGTTATAAACGTGGTGTGTTTGGGATGTTGGCATGTTAAAAAATTACCCTCCTGAAAATTGGTGTCAATCGTCAAATTAAAGCCAAAAAAATATTTTGTTTTCAATTTGACTCTATAGCTGATGTATATAGCTGATGAAATATACGGCATTCCCATATAAATGTGCCCTAATATTACTAAATTAAAGTGGATATGTTTTGAGAGGGATATCTTGTCCAATTGTATCCCTCTCCATGCATAATTTGGCAGTTTATAATAAAAAATTACCTAATTGAACAGAAAATACTTTAAAGCAATATGAAGCGACCATAAGTTAATGGGAATATCTCAACAAACTGACACATCATCAGACAAAGCCTCGGGCATGACATATCATATTGCAGGGCAGCCCGTTTAACATTATCTCAGCTACAGGGTGCCGGAATCTAGGAGGTCAATCACTGCAGCATTCCCCAATGGGCGGGGTAGCTAACACTCCTCGAAATGTGGGGACCTGTAGACCTCCCTTACACCCCCCTCATGATACCACCCATGCATAATTCCCAGATTTAACACTTTCTTTTCTTTCTACAGACGAATCCATCATTTTCTTTTCTTTATTAATCTGCCCAACGAGTCGCCGTTATCATTTGAAAATCGGAAAATATTAAATTAACAACTTATCATGCCGACTCTGGAAAACATTTACTCCCTGATTCCAACATCGACATATATATGTCGTATCACTACAGTCCGGATACGGGTGCCATCTTTTGATATTTCGTACATGTGTATATGTGCTTCAATTATTGCCCGAGAAACTGACATTTTTAGCTTTATTTCTTGCCACCAGACAAGATGGCGTCCAACATTTTTCAGACTCGTCACTAAGTCAGTTTGATGCAAATTATAGTGAGAAAATGTTGTCATGTGTATTCAAATGTATACATTTTGTGAAGCTAAGATAAAATGCCACCTTTATTGGAACTCCTGTCCAAGATGGTCGCCAAAATGGCAGCCGGGACTGGAAAAATTTGATGTTTTTTCACTAATATCTTTAAAATCAGTTTCTGTTGTTTGGAACCGGTTGAGAGACTTTATTCTGTATGGATAATGTTAATTTATCATTGGAACAATGAAATATACCATTCATGTGGTACAAGCTTCTTCTGATCCCTCAAAAATTCGATTTTACAGAACGCAGAATAAAATTTCACCAAAATCACCCTTTGGATTATAGTCATATTTCAACAATAGTTGGATAGAACTGCACAATGTAAGTGAGCCATACCTTTACTTATGAGTATTCCAACTCAATGGAATCAAACTTGCCATTTTGGCTCAAAATGGCGGCCAAAATATGGAAAATGGTATATATTGCCTCATTGTGGCATGTAATCGCTTATAAGTTGTGGTTGATGAACAAAATTGGTTATTCTGTCTTACATGTATATACGTTGATTACTACATTGCTTATGCACATTGGTTAATTGTTACTATTTTAACCATTGACATTACCAGAAATATTGGATTTTTCTATCACAAATTTGGCATCAAAATCGGCAAAAATTCACTTTTCAGGTTTGGACCATTTTCTTGAAGTAATTGAAACTGTCATTGGAATCAAATGTGTTTATTGTTTTTATCCGTCTTCAATGTGTCACACTGGTGTATTTTTAGACAAAATTCCACAAGATGGCTTGCAAAATTGCAACCAAATTGGATCAAAGAAAAGTTGATTTTTCGCATATATACTTATTCTCTGCTGTTCCGAAAAGGTAGCAAATTCTGACTCACCACTTGGTTATTAACCATGCTACTTAATAGAATGGCAACTAAATATCGTATCTGGTTGTCCCAGTACCATATGAGACAGTGAGTTATTGTATAATCATGAAATTCAACCACCAAACTTACAGGAGTCTAATGGACGTTATTTAAATATGCCAGTGTCAAAAGTGGCGTTCGAGTCATGCATGGGGAGGGATACCCAAAGCTGATACAAATATGTTTAGCACCAATTTCTACCAAATTCATACACGCTCTTCTCCAATTATACGAGGAATCAAATCATGTGGGTTGAAGACTCCACATTTTGGTGACGTTTTGGGTCAAGGGAGGAATAACTTTCTATTCACCTAGCAAATGTCGGGAGGGCCTTTAAATCACATTATGTATGCCGTGGATGGAACCGGCGTTCTGGCGCTCGAATACATCTATAAATTTATTATATTTTTCGTGTTATTGACTTAATTATGATTACTGTAACATAATTTAGAACAAATCTCGTTCTCTTCATCAATGATTTATTAAACGTATATTCAATCCGATTAAGCACCCCTAAATTACTATTTCTTTGGCTTCGGGGGTAAAAAATATTTGATTCGAGTCGAGGAACCCACCCATCAAAGCTCAGAGCTCTAAAATCAAGTGGTTATTATTATTAAAGGTAACCCCATGATTTTCGAGTTATCCATCTTACAACCGCAATTTGTCCGTTTGAGCACGTGGTTCTTGTCCACATCTCTAAAAATTAACAAACTACAAAAATCGGTATCTGATCACTCTTGAGCTATGATGGGTGGGTTCCTCGACTCGAATCAAATATTGTTTACCCAAAGTCAAAGAAATAGTAATTTAGGAGCGTCTAATCTGATTGAGTACCTTTAAATAGCGTTATTTGTTATTATATTCCTGATTGAAAACTTTTGAGAGTTTATATGAATTTGTGGCAGTTTTTTTCTTCTTCAGAGTGCCGTACCGTGTATACAACCTATAGACAACGTACTGCAGTTATGTATCAATATTTTGTGTATTTATCAACCTATCTTATCCCCTCTTCCAAATTGGGCAAATATGTAATCTGGGCTCCAAATGAGTTTCTCCAATTAACCTCGTTTCAGTTGAAGAACTTGTGAGAGTGTGCAGTGACTTGTTTGTGGCGGGAACAGAAACAACTGCCTCCACAATGAGATGGTTCTTCGTCTACATAATGCAGAACCCGGATGTACAAAAACAAATACAGGCGGAAATAGACGAGCACATTCCGGCCGATCGGCTGCCGTCTATGGAAGACAAGCCGAGATTGGTCAACATGGAGGCGGCCATATTGGAAACGCTCAGGCTGTCCACTCTGGCGCCCTTCAGTTTACCACATCGAGCATCTGAAGAATTCGAATTCAAAGGTTACAAAATACCAACGGATGCATACCTTTTGCCGAACCTATATTCTGTGCACTCCGACGAACAAATCTTCCAGAATGCAGATAAATTTGACCCGACTAGGTTCATCGACGGGGAAAATAAGATAAGACATGTGGACGAGAACATACCGTTTTCTATAGGTAACATTGAGTTATTTATGATTTTATCCACCGCTAACTACATCTATTAGCATGGCTATAATAAACAATACGTTTATTATGTCAACGTAGCTTTATCATGCCAACGTACATTTAAGATACAAGATTTTATTGCAATAACACCTCATTGGGCAGATGCAAACATAATTATAACATATAATATATAAATTATAATATAATACATGTATTACCATTACCCGACTCAGTTAAAATTTAATCATCAGTTCTTCGTGATAAATTATTCCGCTTTTCATAGAAGGACCGGGGCATGTCGCATATGATATGTATCGTGTCAATGTAACTATTCTCCATTATAATATGAAATGTATCGCCTTCTGCCATTCTGTGGAAATCGGTTATGCACTCATTGGGTAGACACTATTTCGTAACGTAATCATATATTAACCGGCCAAACCGACGTCCTTGTTATTCTGTGACGTTTTTGTCGCCCATAAATCACCGTAATTTATACAAAATGCGTAAAATGAGATGTGTTTTCGCTATAAACCATCTATTAACCACTAGAACAAGACCAGCTTAGAATAACTTTCAAAAACTCAACGAACTATTTCGCTCTTATCGGCGTTCGATAGCTTGCTTGGATGTAAGGGCGCCATCGAAGTAACGAATGAAAAACTTAGGAAAATGACAGATTTTCCCCGACAATAAGTTTTGTGCTTTGGATAACTTAAATAAGTAGCTAACGCTTAAACTGTGTATATGTCAGCTCGGGGGATTTTGCATCTATTGGACTCGGCAGAACCTCGTACAATAGATGCTCAAATACCCCTCACAGACGGTTTAAACGATGGCACTATATATAACTACATAGTCGATATGTATCAGCGCATTTCTAATTCCAATTTATTCTCGTATCGTCAGAATTATTTCAAAATTGTACTGACTTAATTTTCGACCAATCAATTCAGAGATTATCAACAGACAGAGACCTAGTGTAGTTACATGGCCGGATCGAGTTTGAGCTTGGGGTGTCTCGCTCCTCAAATTTGGTAGATAGTTGGACATGTAATTCCGTTTGGTAAATTCTTGGGTTAAAATATTCGTTATGAAATCTAAAAACATAAGCATTGATTTTATACGATGTCTATTTATTTGGAATTGACATATTGATTGTTATTGATTTTCATTCGACATCTATTCGGCTATGTATAGGCCTACATCATGCATATTTGTATAATATTCGTTATAACATCGAAAAACACGAGCATTAATTTTTTAACGACGTCTATTGATTTGGAATTGATGTATACTGATTGTTAAAGCTGTTGTCACATACTTGGCAATGCGGCTGACGCATGCGGCTATCAGGTTAGGCGCAACGTTTCAAACCACGCATATATCACTGGCAATTTCACAGGGTTGCGGCTTTTTGAAATAGGATGCGTTTAACTGTGTCAGCCGCAACCCATTGGCCGCGGTCTGTGAAGTATATATTGTTGACAAAATTTATGCCCGCACATGAATAGACCTTACTCGAGAGAGATTATTTTTTTTGCAAATACCTGGTATTTAATGTTTATTTGTTTGGTCAAACTCATGCAGTTATAATGAGATGCATATTATGTGGAAGGCGGTAATACAAATGTGACGCTGATTTATTACCATTCCAGGCCGTCGTATCTGCCTCGGAGAATCTCTTGCCAGGGCGGAACTCTTCCTTTTTCTGTCAGCGTTGCTGCAAAGGTTCGAGATCCTACCACCAGAGGGCAGCCCACCTCCGTCATCCAAAGGGACGCTGGGACTAACGCACGGGCCTTATCCATTCCTTCTGAGGGCCATCAAGCGTCATTAAAGAATCAAATGTTAACGTCTCTAAATATACAGTTTCGTTTTCCGTGCATGGATGTTCAATAAGGGTACATTCACACGCTGACAATTATGCAGACAATGAACCTTTCCACAGCTGTCAATCAAATAATTATTAGCAGATATTTTCGACCAATCAGCGACTGAGCCGGTCTTTAGCTGCATACAAATTCTGATGCCATCTTTTTTCGCCTTAATTTGGATATTCATGCATAAATTGAATATATTCAACAACATTTCTGTTATCAAATCATAATGTACTGAATTTTCTATTTGTGCCATGATGTTGGAAATTCAGCCATGCTTATAACACATATTTTCATTTTGCATGCCATAATTTTCACAATTAATGGCGAAAAGAATGTATGTTCTCTGGTGTAGCTATGCATATAAAAGAGTAGGATCTGTCTGTTCGCGATGTTTCTCCCAGACCCCTGGACCGATTTCAACCAAATTTGGAGTGGTGACTCGGTTTCCCTGGCGGATGTTAATACGGCGTTTGTTTGTTTTTTTATTTAAATTTTTTTTTTTTTTTAAATTAAATTTTATTTTATTTTTCTGTTAAGTGTTAAATTGAGTCAGCAGTTCAATCCAAAAACATACAATAATTAAATTTAGTTCAATTTAAAAAAACAAAATTTAAATAATTTTTTTTAATTTAAAATTTAAATTAAAATTGAGTCAGCAGTTCAGTCTCAAAATATAGAATAATTAAATAAAAAAAATTCATTTAAAAAAAAAATGTAATCTAAACTTTAAAACTTACACTTAAAATTTAAATATTAAATTGAGCAAGTAGTTCAATCTAAAAAAAACATTGAAAAATTATTTTTTTTGTGGAATTAATTTGTTTTTATTTAAATGTTAAATTGAGCAAGGAGTTCGTATGAAAATTAAATGTAAGCAATGTGCACCGATACTATTTTAGTTAATTATAACATAATGACAAGCAGTCGGCAGTACTACCGCTGTGTGTGTGGCCTCTGTGGAAAGCTCCATTAGTCGTAAAAAGGATGTAATGTGCTAGTACATGAACGACAAACTACTTTAAAGATGCATATTCCCTACTGTTTAATACATGCGAATGCGCAGTGAGATCATTATAATTACATAAGTTATTATATGCAACTCACATTTGCTTATTAATGGACTGCATGTTCGACTAAAAGTCGTTATTTATGTAGAATTGTAGTTATGTATGGTAATAAAACTGGACACTGAACTGTGATACAATTTATGAGGGTTCGAGGACTAAAACAGAGGACAGTGCTACACCAATGAACTATATAGACAATCTAGGATAATCTAAAGCCATTTTATTTCATTCAAATCATCTCTAATCTTTTTAGTGTTAATGTTTGATAAATTTAATATTGATGGACCCTGAGTCATTAAATTCATTATTTTTTTCATTATCTAATTTGGTTGGGAATTGGGTTGCAAACGGGAGCACGCCAGTAGTGCGTGACAATTTTGGGTCAATAGTGGGATACGAACCCACGCCAGTTTTGATATTTTGATCATCTGTTATGGTAGGTATCAAGTCGATATTAATACAATCTGCCTTTGGCATTTTGGATGTATGTAATGTACAATCAATAATCACAGAAGGCAAACAATCAGTGCTCTCAGTTGTATGATTGACAGGTTTCATAAGAGGATTATCAGTTAAAACAGTCTCACTCTTAATATTAGATACTAGTACACCGTTATCACAATATCTCTTAGAAAAATAAGTATTTTTAAATTTTGAATCATGTTTACAACACATATCATTATCAGCTGAAAACAGAGATGCATTATTATTTTCAACATGTGTATTTACTTCATTTGTACTAGGATGCTCAATAACAACATCAGAGCAAATAGTTATTAGTCCAAGTTTATGTGATGCCATGCAACTCATGTGTTGACTTTCCCTTTTCACCTACAGAGAATGTTGTCTATATAGTTACAATATCTGCATTTAAGGTCACAATAAAATTTCCCCACGGTATAGACAACAGCTGTTAGCAATAGCCATTCACTTATGTTGTTGTGTCGTTTAATATGAGAGCTGAAAATAATTGTGTGTTAGTGCCATAGCTCATAAGGCAATATGAAGCTCTGAAATATACAACAACTGGTAACTTGCACCGATTGACCTCGATTGTAAACACTGGTTGAGTTACTACATAATCAGACAGGAGAAGACATATTCATCAGACTCGGAATCCGCTGTAACATTATTATTCATGTCACCACCCTGTGGCTTGATCTTTGGTAACGGCTGTTATGAACGTGAGTTTATTTGTGATGGAACATGTTGTTGACACGCCCTTCTCGGAAACGAATTTCTTGGATGCTTCGCCTCGATCGATAAGTGCTGTTGCGGCACAGTATATAAAGCCGAGTAACATTATGTAAATTCCGAACGTGCAACCACAAACTCCCAGTTGAGGTGGGTAGATGGCAAGACATTGATGTCGAAGATCGCATTTGCACGCTATGTTCTTCGCCAAGCATTGGCGATGAATTCCACTACTTGTTTAAGTGTGAATTTTTTTTGTTTACTTAGAAACCTCCTATTGCCGAAAGAATTCGCAGAAAGGCCAAATGTAGTCATGAGCGAATTGCTCAATACAAAAGACAAATAATTATATCGCTGGATATGTATATTAATACGACATATATATTACCCTCTGGTTCAATGATATCATAAAGTTGTATGTTGTAGCGATGTTACATGTATACCTGATCTTATGTTTTTCATATATCACTTTTATTTCCTAGATCAGTCATGCTGACCACATACATGTATATATGTAAATATTGTACACATATTATTATCTCCATACCATTATTAAGGGAGTGAGAAATAAATGAATTGAATTGATTTCCGAGGCACATGGGATTAATTAAGCATGAGATGAGGCATTTATTTTTATTCATAAATTTATCATTATTCATAAGTTTTTAATGAATGACGAAACTACATGTATTTCGGTCATTGGCATTTAGCATATGCGCCGATTCTTGGTATTCTTTTCTTAAATCAGATGTATTTGCTGCGAAAAAGAATAAATGTATCGTTATATAGTATTTGGGGGGGGTAATTCTTTCGAGAGCTGTTTGATATCGATATTCACTGTAGTTGAAATGACAGGATAGGTGCATACAATGGAAGCAATAAATCTGGACATATAACATAAATTTTGACATGGGATGTCAGCTGTAGGCGGAAATTTGGATAATAGTGATATAACTTCAAGACCATACGATGTGCAAATCCCAGTCATGCGAGAAAATGCAACTTATACTTAAAACGTTAATGTAATGTCTCCTCCAATTACCATATTGATTTCAAAACACCCGATTTTGATTTGCACCTTCTTGGCTGGTAGTTCGTATTAGACTATAACATTACTATAAATTAAGAATTGACAATTACTATATATCACGAAATCAAATACTTTTCAAAGTTATGCATTACAATTACTAACCATTTTCTGCATTACTATTACCATTAATTTCAGCAGTGTCAGATTGAAAATGAAGGCTATGATTGTGTCTCCCAACCAGCTAAACGACCCTATTTTGTATCCAATCCATGTTTGGTTATAAATTAGAGTTTCAACAAAATCTAAGCATTAATTTTGTGTGCTATCAATGGCAATGAGATAAGTATAGAGGTAATTTCCATTGTCATAAACAATACGAGCAAGATACTTACATAAAATGTTTTTTCACCCTGACTACCATATTTTCCTAAAGGGAATGTAACCTTCTTTAGTCAAGTTAGACATTAGATAAAGTATGACATAGAGGATCTCACATGAGTTTCTATTTTATACGGAATTTATCAACCGAGTTCACTAAATTCGATTTGAGCCGAGGTTTACCGAGGCTCAAATAGAATTTAGTGGACGAGGTTGATAAATTACGTATAAAATAGAACGAGTTTAAGATACCTTTTATCACATGATCAAATAAACGCGAAGTATTCATCGAAAACAACAATCATAAACTTCAGCAATCGGAAGTCATTTAAATAATGGCGTGACGTCATCGCACGCGCTAATATTACACGTGTGTCTTACCAATAATTATGAAGCTGGTTTTGTGAGTTAATTATGTGATAAAATCTTATATTTCACCAGGAATTTTATCAATATACAAATGATATACCTCATATTACATCAATATACCATGTTTGCAAATACAATTAGATACTCATCTCGGAGCTCGCACAAGTTTGACAATATGTATGGACGGATCCATTGAATGGCCACAGGTAAATGTTCGGATATTCATACCTGACATCTATTAATCCTGCTGAATTACTCATGGATTGCAGTACGTTTTCCACGAATGTCTGTTGATCTAGCTCTGGCGCCATACCGGAGTCCTGAAAAAGTATCGAACAGCATGCTGATTTAATATATATATATATACTAGAAGGTGACCCGACTTCGTCCGGGCTTTGACCTTGAATTGTCTATTTTGAAGGCCAAGGTCAAGTGGGGTCACGATTTGACCCGTCCAAAACACTGCCCGAACAAAATTACCCGACAAAAGTACCCGTCGAAATCCATCCGGTTTTACCCGATTTGACCTTGAATTGATCATTTTGAAGGTCAAGGTCAGGTCGGGGTCACGATTTGACCCGTCCAAAACACCCAGTGGACAAAAGTAACTCTATGTATAAAATTTCGTAGAATTACCATCAAAATTGACGATTTGACCTTGAATTAACCCGATTTCAAGGTCACGTCGCACGGGCAAATGAATATGCTTATGAGACTCCCCATACGAAAGTACCCCCACATACCAAGTTTCATCGAAATCCCGCGATTTTCGGGCGTTTGACCTTGAAATGACCCGATTTCAAGGCCAAGGTCACGTCGCACGGGCAAATTAATATGCTTATGAGACTCCCCATACGAAAGTACACCCACATACCAAGTTTCATCGAAATCCCGTGATATTCGGGCGTTTGACCTTGAAATTACCAGATTTCAAGGTCAAGGTCACGTCGCACGGGCAAATTAATAGGCCCATGTCACTCTCCGGCCGAAAATACCAACACATACCAAGTTTCATCGAAATCGGCTCGGCCGTTTTTGAGTCCATCGATTACAGACACACACACACACAGACACACACACAGATCTTCCAAAATATATAATAGATATATATATATATATATGTATGGTGAATTCGAATACCCGAGTAATGGCGTAAACGGAAAGCTACTCGCGGTTGTTAGAAACATGTACACAAACATTAAGTCGAAAGTTCGTATGGGTAATACAACATCCGATTCTTTCCCATGTTTGTCTGGCGTACGACAAGGCGAAAAACCTATCACCCCTGTTTTTTTCACTTTACCTAAATGAACATGAGGATTTTCTCAACTCAGACAGTCTCCGAGGTTTGTCCAAAATGTCACGGGATATAGAAACCCATTTGCAGACATATGTCAAACTATTCATTATTTTATACGCAGATGACTTATGGCTGAAACACCGTTACATTTGCAGAAAGCACTTAGTAGCTTCCAAAGGTATTGCGAGAAGTGGAAGTTAAATGTCAACATTGAGAAAACCAAAATACTGTTGATTTCTAAACGAAGCTTGCCTAAAAATAGAACATTTACATACAAAGGTCAGAAAATTGAAGTAGTCAAGAACTTTAACTATCTTGGAATTATTCATACAAAATCAGGGTCGTACTCGGGTGCAAAAAAGACTTTGCTGAATAAAGCAACTAAGGCAATGTATTCCATTATTTCAAAATCGAGAACACACTGCTTGTCAATTAAAAATAACTTTGAATTGTTTGACGCACAAGTGTTGCCAATCATGCTGTATTGTTGCGAGGTATGGGGATCAGGGAATAATGATGTTTGAAGTTATCATATAATTTCGTTTTCTCAATATCCATTCATGTTATTTAATTGGATCAAAGAATAATGCAATTCACCACACACACACACACAAAAATCTGCATTTTAATTCATCTCGAATATTTGTCGCTGAAACAGGCATTGTGATTGGCCGGGAGCTGCCAACTTTATTTATCGATTCACCAGCGCCTCACTCCAAAGCATGTAATGTCGATAAAAAGTGTTTTTTGTGTAGTTTCTGTATCCGTTTACTCACATTGGTCTATCATGCAATAGATACCAGAAGATATTCAAATCGAACTTTTGGTTGACAAACATTGTGTAACAATCCTAAATGTGTGGAAAATAGCCTCTTCTTTCAAGTCCAACAATGACAATTAATAACTCGGAAAAATATCTATATATGGATGAAGCCCACTGAATGTGCATATCCTCCCATTCCATCAATGCTGATCACCCGAGTTATAATGTAAAATGTTCGTACGAACACAACATTCACAAATTTACAAGTCAAAACTGTGGCAAATGCTGGGTTAATACCGTACCAACTCACAACCAAATCCGATGATATACACACCCATGCAAGTAACAAGGTGAAATGTTCGTACGTTCGGACACGCCACGAAATGAAAACACTTCTAAGTCCAACAAGGGTCGTATCTCTGGCAAAAATAAAGCTTATTTGAATTGATCATTGTCGCATGGTATAGTACAAAAAGACACATGATCTCGCAAATGTGCAAAAAGACACACAGGATCTCCCAAACGCGCAAAATGTCACCTCAGTTTCTTTCGTCTGCAGTCAATCTCAAATTCTAAAAATACGGGTAGAATACACATTCAAATTCCGCTGAAAATTTCACTTGAAAAATAACAAAGAAATAATTTGTAATAATAATGAACACGCGACTAATTTAAAATCGATTTTTATGAGTATTTAAGATGCTGTGTTACTTTTTCCACATTTGGGAGATCCTTGGTGTCTTTTTACACGTTTAGCAGATCCTGTGTCTCTTAATTCTCTTTGCATGAAACAATGCGACAATGACCAAATTCAATTAAAATAAATGGACAAAACCCGTAATGTTTTGGTGTCCTTTCTCCCAAGTTGTGCTATCACAATACCAAAGGTCAACTAAATCCGCTAACAACCGAGTAGCAAGGTGATATAATCGCACGTATAGAAAGATTCATCGACTGATGGACGGACTGAGCCCTCGACTATATGCCCCGAACCTCCTTCTGAGGTATGGGGAATAATAATAGACTATTCCTGTGTATATTTTAACTGAAAAGTAGAAACCATTTAGTAAAGAAATGGATAACGTTTCCATGACTAGCTTCCTGATTTTTTCTCGAAAACCATGTACCAATGCATTCTCTTATATATGCGAGTCTCTCATATTGTGCCTCGCATTTATAAGAGAATACATTGGCCTACTAATATTTACATTGACCTTGTAATGCGGTGCATTCTCTTATATATGATAGGCTCCCTATGGGAGACTCGCATATACATGTATTAGATAATGCAATGGCACATGATCTTTAATAATGCTGCACCAGCGCAGCTCCCATCACGAGAGGGTTGTAATGGGCCACCTCACCTTGATTATGTTGAGGAAGTCTGTCTTATTGACTTTTTCGTTCTTCTCGGAACCCAGATTCCACAGATGTTCCACAAAATCGCTCCCTTGGTCCTGCGCATGCATCAAAAGGTACTCCATAAAATTATCTGGTGTTATTTCCTCCATGCTGACGCCGAAGATTTTTCCTGTTGAAGACGGAAAATGCATGAGGTGGTAATTTATTGTGACTCCATATATATACAATATAATTTATTCATATAATATATAGATAGAACGACACAAGTGTGTGAACTGATTGATGATATATTGCACGAGTTTGTTGTGACTTGATGGTAAAACGAAACCCGAAGGTTCGAGTTTTACCCCGGGACAAGACAAATCCCGTGCAATAATGTTAACAACTGTTTATTGAAGAAATTGTCTGTTTAGTTAATATCGCCAATGATGACGTTGATTACGTAATCGGTTTGTATTATTCAAGGGTAATACAAATTGTTTATTGAACGTTTTGAAATTTCCTGTATTTTGCACATATAAACGAATGTGAAATATAACAGATAGATGTTGGGACATGCAGGTTACACACAACTAATTATTTTCCTTAGGCGACAGTGTTAACTAAAAGTCCCGCCGGTCATGGGTTTGACCTATTTGAACTTCAAGTGGTCAATTTTCCCTTAGAACGTCATCCTCTGCACCAGTATGTGACAACAAACGCGCCCTTTTCGGTATTTTTTTCAAACGATAATCTTGCATTTCCACAACTACCCCATTTACTGCACAAAAATCAGCAGCATAAAAATACCCAGACCCCTTCCGTAACTTCTGGACACCACCAGACTCTTCCTGGACATCTAAACATACACGATCGCCATATTTACGTAGGTTATGATTTTACAATGTTTAATTGGATTTGAAATAGACCACCCCCCCCCCCTCAAAATTTCACCATCCGATGATGGTTTGGTTCAAACAAATTCAAGAAGCGTAACTCTATATAATTAGTTGTTTGTAACCTGCACAGTCGATGGAGCACAAGTCCCAAAACTCATATTGCAAGTATGCATGATCTGCCGGCGTTTAGTAGCAATTAGATATTAATGATGTTTTTTTTGTATGAGGTAGTGAGGTGCTAATTTGTCTGGAGACCGGTGTCAGGATATCCTGGGACAACATTATCCGTGCGAGGTTTGCCGAATGCGGCGTTATGTATAAATTGTTGTTGGTGTGGTTGTGACTATGCGCATAAAGGTGTGGTCTTGCGTCAAAGGGTAAACATGGATGCATGAGATCATGCTAATGGTCTGTTGAAGAGATTAATGAGTGGGTATCATTGTGACTATCATGGATTCATTATTTTGTTTTACTTTTTGGCCACCAAACCTGAGTTTTGTGTGCCTGTCATTTGCATAATGAGCGGGCTAGCATCACCAAATTCACCCTCTGGGGACCTCATTCTGCATGGCCTCATCTGCTATGGAAGACATAGACTCAGATTGAAGTTCCCAAATGGTGAATATTCTGATGTACACCCACTGGGAACATCAATGATGCTATGTGTCGTCTGTCAATTTAGGGAAACTAAACTAAAAAAGAAATAGAATCAATGTCAAGAAATTTCTATAGAAATTTTATAATAAAGAAAATTTCCAGAGAAAATGAGGTCCAAGCAGAATGAGGTCCCTAGAGGGTGAATTTAGTTATGCTAACCCGCTATGCGGGATAGCATCACCAAATTCACCATCAGAGACCTCAATTGTCATTTACATAAAACGCATTAAAGCGCTATGTTAAACTTTTTAACTTCTATTAAATTCGCCATCTCATGCACATGTAATATCATTCATATTAACTTTAAGGTGTTTTGGATATATATTCCGCTTAATGACCACTTTCGGTCTTCACAATTATTCCGGGCCAGCAATACTACAAAGCTTTGTTATTCAGTACAATTGTCAGTAAATAACAAATTAGTACAATATAACAAATTGTAAAAGTTTCATAGTATTGACTCCATGATGCATTATGTGATTGTTATGGTGACGCGCGCGTGGTGTATATAGTTATATATATATATATATATATATATATATATATATATTTATTATATATTTAAGCTAAAAGTCTATTATATACCACTTTCGGTCTTCACAATTATTCCGGGCCAGCAATACTACAAAGCTTTGTTATTCAGTACAATTGTCAGTAAATAACAAATTAGTACAATATAACAAATTGTGAAAGTTTCATAGTATTGACTCCATGATGCATTATGTGATTGTTATGGTGACGCGCGCGTGGTGTATATAGTTATATATATATATTTATTATATACTTGCCCATGAATTATAAGGTTTTAGCAGTGAGATATAAGTAAAATCCCACTAGTGAGTGATATCAGCTTGAAATTTCTGATGTATTGACATTCATTTGGGGGCCATAGGCAAGTAACTAAAGTATATAATAAACGGAATATTCACACTTTTTCAGTGGATATGGGTTAAATCTCATTCGTGATGACAAAACATTTGAATTTCCACTCGTGGCTAAAGCCACTCGTGGAAATTCAATGTTTTGTCATCACTCATGAGATATAACTCATATCCACTGAAAAAGTGTGGACATCCTCTATTTATTATATTCTAAGCTATCAAATAATAGTAGTTTTGCATCAGATACAAACCGTTATCCGTCCAGTGAGCTATCGATATCTCACTCGTATCCATCCGCGCTAAAATTAAAGTGATTAGGTTTCTTGATGGAAGACTAAGCTAAAAGTCCCTTCTCGGAGTGTTCAGTTTGAAAAAATTGTGATATATGATCAATTAAATTATTGTGTTAAACATACTATGAACTATTGGAACTATTTTAATATGGAACTATTTGGAACTATTTTAATATGCACAACTCATGGTTGTGCTTGGGTATACAAATTTGCTCTCTTTTCTCTTCTTTCGAGTTGAGTCATGGTCCAACTGAGCGGAGCATATAATAAACAAAACATCTACACTTTTTGGTTGGACATGGTAATTATCTCATTCGTGATGACAAAAAATTCATCACTCATGAGATAATTCCCATATCCAGCCAAAAAGTGTAGATATAATATCCTCTATATCTTTTTTTCATATTGTTTGGTCTTGTATATACATGTAATTTTTTGGTGAAGACAATAAAACTACATGTATTGATTGATTGATTTCCTTTTCACTCACCTTGTTTCTTCGCTGAACCCTTTATAATGTAATCACCCATGAGATAGGCTCGCTTGATTACGATCTTCCTGGATTCGAGGAGAGTTTGTTCAACAGCTGCGAATTCTTTATCAATATCAACTCCCTGAAAAAATGTATAGAAATGAAAATTTACGATTCAGTCGGGAAACGCTCGCGTGTATATATGAATATTCACAACTCTGTTGACTTTCTAATTATCTAATTAAGGACTTTGCTAACCCAATTTTCCCAAAATTTGATGGAGTCCAAAATAAAGGTTTATGTTCACTTTTATTAGTAATCACAGTAACCAAACCCATGCGTGCAACATTTTAAGAGTATAATTCATGGTGGAATATGTTAGAAATACTAAATGTGAAATTTATAGAGGTTTTTTAAATCTATTTTTTCGAACCCAAAATCAATAAACACAAAGTCCATATCAAAGAAAAAAATATGGCAATGTGTACTGCAAACTGTGAAGAATGATGAACAATAAAATAATATTCATATTTATCAAGCATTTTTTTTATAAAATTACTAAGAACCAATTGTTTACAAATAATTGAGTAACTGACAGTTAAGTGTTAATATCTGTGGACAGTGGTGTGTTGTGAATCTCTTGACAAAAGAACTGTGTAATCCCCAATCTGGGGTTAAATTACCCCACAGCCCAGAAACTAGGTCACCAATCAGCCTGATTCAGGATATAATATTCTCATGGGTCAACACCTGCTGGTTATAATCCCAGCAGTGAACATTAACTTGACCCATCAAATTCAGTTCCCAAATAGCTTTTCTGAGCAATGAAATCTACCAATTGTAAACAACTGCTTCAAAGCCAAAAATCTTAATAAAACTGAAGAAATGTGAGTATATCTTTATTGTTCATCATTCTTCACAGTGTTCAGTACACATACCCATATCTTTTTCTTAGATATGATCTTTGTGTTTGTTGAATTTGGGTTCGAAAAAATAGATTTTAAAAACTTCTATAAATTTCACATTTTGAATTTCTAACATAATCTACCATGAATTTTACTCTTAAAATGTTGCATCCATGGGTTTGGTTACTGTGATTACTAATAAAAGTGAACATAAACCTTTATTTTGGACTCCATCAAATTTGGGGAAAATTGGGTTAGCAAAGTCCTTAATGAATTACATTCATTTATTTACATTTTAAATATATGTCGTAGGTTGACAACATTTTTAACTGTGTTTTTTATTTGACGAAATGATAATCTGAATGAGTGGGCTCACCACGATTTTTTTAACGGCAACAATTTTATTGGGACGTAACTTCCGATATTGTATTTACGTACATATAGTTAGTCAATTGAAACACCAAAACCTGATACAAATCCAAAATATATTGTTATAGTTATGTTTCATGCATGATCTGTAGGGAGCGGAGGTCCATCTAAGTTTCAAAGAACTTGTCCTCCAATCCCTTATATGGTATGTATTATTTATGCATTATACTAATAAAATATGTTTAAATCAAATTGAAACATCGATACTCGCAAATTCTACAAGAGAATGGTGTTGATCGCTGGATGGTGGGGAACCATGTGGTTTCGAGCTGATGAGTATTACGCATACATAATGGTCGAGGCGATCGCAAACGCGACCAGAAACGAGAAAAAGGGTACTAAACTATAGGATATGAAAGGGGCAGACGTTTTAAAGACATCCCTGAAGTAACCAAGATGGCTGTTGAATTTTTGTCATTTGAATCGGCGATGTCCTAATGTTACTTTTGGTCACAAAGTACTTGAATATGTGAATGGTTGCTGGTTATATATTCTCAGATGTTAGTATCTATATATGAACTAAACAATTAAGTTAATTACCTATTTTTAGAGTGTCCTCGTTGATTTGACATAATCTAGCGGATAACACTACATTTAGCCTGGTGAACTTATGACACAAGCAACATCATAATGAAAGATCATGGTCCTGCTCAACATATCGGTATATCATAGGAGCTATACCAGTAAACTAATATTCTAAAAACTCGCATTAATTTCCAAATATGAATACCGGAACAAAGTGCTAAATTGAAAACAACATTTTTTTTTCACAAACAACTTTTATATATACAGTACCAATAAGAAGAAGTGGTATATTGAGGTATGACTTTATTGCGATATTGGGCGCGCTTAATTTCGGAAAAGGCTCGATTATAGCGCAATACCAAAAATCTGCCGCGCTTATTATTGCGACATTGAACGCAAATATTGCGATATTAAGCGCGCTAAATTTCATACAGACCCGATAGTGTTATATTTATATTAGATATATATAGTGTACTTATAACGTACATATAGCAATTACAATTATTATTATTATATACAAATCTAAAACATTGTCTCTATTTATGCAGTAAACAATATATAAAAGCAATAATTTGATTTAAATGTCACAATTTTGAGCGCATGATGTCGCAATATTAAGCGAGAAATATTGGTATATTAGGCGCAAAATATTGCAATAATATCGCAATGGGCACGCTTATAAGCATTTCCACTTGCAACATTATTGCGATATTGGGCGCGAAAATACCGTGCTTAATATACCACTTCTTTTGACTGGTACTGTAGCACAACGTTTTACGCGTAGAAATTATCTATATTATATGATAAAATTGGTGTTTTGTGTCATTATGGGCATTTTACAAACGTTGTAGTGAATTTCGAAGGGGAGCTCATTCTTTTTATAAATTTTAGGCAATATTGGAAGAAATTGCAACTCTGTTATTTGGGATTTCCATAAATAACAAGCGAGAGAGAAGAGAATATGGAAACATATACCTTGCAAACTGTATGTTATATAAAATATGTCAGAGTTATGGAGGAACGGACGATGCGAATGCTCTACGTTTAAAGGTACACAATCCGATTCGATGGTCCCCGTATCATCAGATTACAACAACAACAACTACAACATTTCTTCAAAAGATGATTTAGTTATTAGAATCGATTAATTACCAAAATATAATGCTAACCACAGTCAATTTTGGTAGAAAATTTTCCAAAACATGTTATATATCAACAGTTTGTTCAATGCAATTTTGTGTCGAGAGTGTATGTCCGTCGGCTCAACGACTATTTGCCAGGTCGCCAAATATTCCAGCTGGTGAAAAATAACAGTTTTTAAAATCGATATCTGATCACTCTGAGCTTTGATGGGTGGATTCCTCGGCTCGAATCAGATATGATTTACCCCGAAGCCAAAGAAATAGTAATTTAGGAGCGCTAATAGTAATTTAGGAGCGTTAATTGGGATTATGTATTTTTAAACTTACCGACATATCCAGTAATTCGATTGCACTGTTCTCGCCACTAACTCCTTTGATCAGAGCATTTGCACCCTCCACTCCCATTGGGTTGTGGCCAATCTAGCAACGTAATATAAATATGTTAAGTGTGTCTTGGCTTTCGTATCTTTTTTCAATCGAACCAAAATGTACAGATTATTAGCCCGTTCAATACTAAATACTCATCGACAAGTAGTTCCCTCGGGAAATGTTCAGAAAATAAGTTTAAGAAACGACAAAATAGGACGAGTGTTGAACTTATTATCAAAACATGCCCAGTCAATAAATAGGATTCATTTTACACTCCTACAGTCTGTCGTCTGCTCATATACATATGTGTGGAACACCCCTCCATATGAATAATAGACCCTTCCAAAGTATACTTTCAACCTGAATGCGAGAATCCATTTAGTGTGACAAGGGTTAAACGAAGAAAGGGTCCACTCTGGTTCTGAAGGTTATCCTCCTTCGAGAAGAATTAATATTAAGATGCCAATGTGAAAGTATATACAACAGAAAATTACAACATACATATGTATATACATAGTATGCGAACCACCAGTCTTAACACGTATTGTCTAAAATATCAACCATATACACTGAAAATCTCGTTGACTAATATTTTACTCATACTCAACCTCAGTGTAAGTATACCACCAAGTAACGTTGACTAAAGTGTTGAGCAAATTATTTCAAAATTTTTTACTCAACACTCAAAGTGAAATCGCTCAACAACCGATTGATTTTGCTCAACTGATGTGTGAATATTTAAACAACTTTGACGCACACATCTTTCGATGTATATACTTCTACAAGTGTACACAAGTTTAACCCTTTCATGACTGGAGTTGCGCTGGTGCAGCATTAAAGACACTGTGCCAGTGCATTCTCTTAAATATGCGAGTCTCCCATATGGAGCCTCTCATATATAAGAAAATGCACTGGCTACAAGGTCAATGTAAATATTGTTAGGTCAAGGTATTCTATTATACAAGCGAGGCTCCCTATGAGAGACTCGCATATATAAGATAATGCATTGGCACAGGGTTTTCGCAAATTTCAGGAACCTCCAGTCGTGGAAGGCTTAACGAAGATGTATGTACAATTAATCTCCGTCGTCCGATTTACAGCACAATATACCTTGAGTATTTTGAGAGTTTCATTATGTTCCAGTGCTCTACCGATCACCGTGGCACCCGGTGCCATGATCCTATTGTAGCTTATGTCCAGCTCTTGCAAAACGTTGTTGCTCTTCATGACGTCAGCAACTGCGATTGCTCCCTCGTCGCCAAACCCGTTGAAAGAGACATTCACGATTCTTAGTCGAGTATTGACCTACATGCACATGTCAATGAAAATAGAACAATGCTTGTTAACAAATTCAATGTCTATGAAGATTCAACATAAGATAAAATCTACCTATATATGTGTCTCAATACAATGTTTCACAGACATACGATGCATATAACTGTAGAGCAGAGAGAGAGAGTGAGAGAGAGAGAGAGAGAGAGAGAGAGAGAGAGAGAGAGAGAGAGAGAGAGAGAGAGAGAGAGAGAGCGAGCGAGAGAGAGAGAGAGAGAGAGAGAGAGAGAGAGAGAGAGAGAGAGAGAGAGAGAGAGAGAGAGAGAGAGAGAGAGAGAGAGAGAGAGAGAGAGAGTCTATCGTATTCTCGCCAACTTTTCAAATGTGGGTATATATGTATAATTTACTCCAGACTGCACAGGCCCACATCCGTATTATTCGCTCACATTTTTAGTTTAGCAACCCATATTAATTTCAGCGCATAACGTTTAAAACATAAATTATTTATTATATGCTAATTAAGCTATCAAATAGTTGTAGTTTTGCATCAGATAAAAACCGTTATCCGTCTAGTGAGATATCGATCAACAAATCTTATCTGAAAATTGGAACTGGTTTATATGCACAAGCTCATTACCATGGCTGTGATTGGGAATACACATATGAACTTTTTATTCTTCTTACGCGTTAAGCCATGGGCCAACTGAGCGGAGCATATAATAAACAGAACATCCTGGAACATCGATCTACACTTTTTGGTTGGATATGGGAATTATCTCATGAGTTATGACAAAACAATGAATATCAACGACTCTGTCATCACGAAAGTTTAAAACGTAAATTGATGTATCGCATCATAATATACGCGTTGTTCTCTAGGAATGCGTATTCTTGTTCCCACCCAAAAGGATATCGTCGCGATAATCTTTTCGAACCCATTCCGTTGATATATATGCGTGTATTTAGTGTTCCAAGCAGTCGGATGAGACAAACAACAATTTTTATGTCTAAAACATCTCACAGAAGCTCATGATGTTACAGTATACGCATATTTAAAAATGCCCAGGAATATTCGTGAATGACAGGTCTCTTGGATGCATGGTTTCAATCATATACGAGAATTTGCCATTTCCGTGTGAACAGGATGTCCATGCAACCTCACCCAAAATGGAAAATAAATGAGTGTATATATAGTGTGGATTTGGCTGTTTTAAAAATTAGAATTTAAGCGATCGGGCAAAATAGAACTATGATGGTGCCTATATAAATAAGGTTATGACGAACAAAAACCTTCAGTCCGTCACATATATCCTTGGCATTTGTACGTCGGAATTCATTCCAGCTTAAGTCTATTTCTTCTAGGGACTCGTTCTCACCTAAAATAAAATATAAAGAATATGCACGGGTTTGAAGAGCGACTTGGAACCCACCCCGCCCCCGAAAATAGTAAATACATCAGAATAATATAAAACAGAATTATATCAGCCTGGTTTCTTTCCAGCCTTTATTATTTAGCATAGTCCAACATATTAATACAACCCAAAACAGTGGAATGGCAGTAGTATGATCGGAAGCAAATAATAAAAAAAAATCCCATAGGCATCTGCTAGCCATCCTTTTCCCAACATTGAAATATTTCTGAGTGACTATATAAAGATATGAATTGCGTCCAGGAATTTAATCTTAGGCCTATACTATTCACTTAACACTTCTAATTGTGCATGTGCACATACAGTGCTCAAGTTTGTTGGCCAATGCACTCCATGTGGCATCCTAACTGACGCTGAATAGGTCAGTGTCGCATGGTTTCGAGCAAAAAGACTCACAGGATCTCTCAAATGGGCAAAAAGACACCCAGGGTGTCCCAAAACAAGCAAAATGACACCCAGGATCTCAAAGTCTCACCAAACAACGGGAATTTTGTTTAGTCGTCTGCTATTAATATTATGATAATTATTTGTTTGTGATCGGAGTGAAATATCAACGAAATTTAAATGGGCTTTGAGTCTGACTGGCAGCGCAGTTCCGCATCCTTGATAATTGGACCAATATTAATAGCAGACGACTAAACAAAATTCCCGTTGTTTGGTGAGACTTTGAGATCCTGTGTGTCATTTTGCTTGTTTTGGGACACCCTGGGTGTCTTTTTGCCCGTTTGAGAGATCCTGGGTGTCTTTTTGCTCGAAACCATGCGACAATGACCTATTCAGCCTAACTGATTGGGCAGCATGTCAGTGATTTATTTATTGCTAATGTGTGGTCTGCCATCCTATACAAAATAAATGGATTTTGATAACCAGTGACTGGTGTAAAATGCTCAGAGGGCAAGATGATATTTACAAATATTTTGTTATAATATTATATTGTTGACATGGGGATGTCCCATTTTGTCATTCAAAATGGGTTAATGTTTTAGATAATTAAGTTGCCATGTATAGGACTATTGGTATATGCTTATTGACTTGAATTTCGACCAGCAGAAACATTGAGAAAGAATAAGGCCTTAATAGACACTGCCTACAATTATAATATTAAGAGTGGAATATAGGCTCAACAATATCAAATAATACCTGCATGTGCCTTTGAAATAAAATGACATGAATTGTTGCTTGAAGTAGCTTTAAAAATCAGCCAACTCAATATCTACACAGCTGGTCTATGTAGCGGTGTACCATAATCATGAGTGTTCAGCGTTTTCTAGTCACTAATATGGGCATATATTACTCAGAAATTATGCAAGATGTAAGCACAGTACAAAACTAAGTATTATAAGCCCAACAGTTTAATATTGTCTAATTAAGGTCGGAAAAATAAGTAGATCGGAAAAAGTCGTGCCATATACGGCATTTTAGAAGTAAAATTTACTAAGTCGTGTGACATTTAAGTTCTGACTATTTCCGCGGGTTCAATTTCTCGTTTTCATTCATTCAGGAGAAAACTAGTTCGGCCAAACCTCTTCAAGACAAACCAATCAGAATTATCCCCCCAGGAACATTTATATTAATTGATAGAAGTGTTTCCGGACATGACATTGTGTCTTGGACTCATATCTATGATTGAGTACACCGACCGCGGAAACTATATAAAACGTATTTATGAAGAGATAGACCATCTTTAAGGATCTTATGTAATCGAACCTATAGATTCTAAGTATTTATGCAAAAAATGCTTCCCTGCCAAAATGTTAGATGCGACATTTAGAATCCCACGGATGAAATATCATTTATATTTCAGTCTCGGCGATACCATGCAGGACGGTATATGGAATGACTAGACCTACCTTTTGTTTGGAATTTCATGAGTATATCGTGATTTTCGCATAAAAATAGAAATTTGCACAAGATTTGGCCGTCTCGATTCTCACCTATTGCTCCACCAAGAAGCTTGCTCGCTTGTCCGTTGAACTCATTGTGACCTAAATTCAATGTCTTCAGTCTATTATTTTCCTGAAAATATGTTAAAACTTGTAGACTAGCCAGTTCACGCGAAGAGATGTGACAAAAAAAATCATCTGAGGGTATGGTGCATAATTATCCAAGTATGGTGCGTTGCACTAATTAATCGAATCGCACTATAAAATAATCCACACATATATGACTGGAGCTTCCCGAAATTTTGCGAAAACTCTGTGCCAATGTATGCCCTTATATATGCGAGTCTCCCAAAGGGAGTCTCGCATATATAAGATAATAAATTGGCCTAACAATATTTACCTTGACATTGTAAGCCAGTGCATTCTCTTATATATGCGAGGCTCGATCCTTGTGTGAGACTCGCATATATAAGATAATTCACTGGTACATGATTTGTATGACAGCACCAGCGCAGCTCCCCTCATGGAAGGGTTAAATCTTTTACAATTTTATCAATTTTCTATTCAGTTCATCATCAACCAGCGTGCATAACATGACACACATAACATTGTCTATAGTAATATTATAGATGTGCAAACTGGTGTCATGTTGGCTCCAAATTGAGAGAGGAAATGCATGATAATTCAATTCAAATTCAAATCTCTACTGCAATTTAGTTACACTTACGTTTATCATATCTGAGAACATACTCGCATCTTTGTCCGAGAACTCATTGCCTACAATTAACAATAGGAAATTCCAGCGAGTTCAAGTTCAATGTTTTATTTACTCAAATCACAGTATGTGACACAAGAGACATATTTATAATTATACAGTACATGATATGTCATTGGTGTAATAATCAAAGTCGACAACAACAAAAAATGGGTATGATAGCAACGTATTCTATACGCACATAATGTGCGAATGGGTTGGTGGGGTTGATAAGGTCAGCGGTGCTCCAAAATAATTTCGAAGATTTTTTAGAATCCGCATCAATTTTGTTCTGTCAAGTGTAAGGGTAAAAATCGTCTTCGGAGTGAGCTCAATTTGTTTCAGTCCATTATGTAGTGATATTCGTTCCCTATTTCGCTCTTATCACACAGCGAGCACTTTCTCATTTGGTACTCAATCTTGTACCATGATCCAGTTTCTACTGGGAGGTGATCAATGGTTTGAACATCTGAATTTATAGCTAAAATAACTGTTTGTTTTTGGTGGAGATCGGATAAATAATTTTCTTGTGTGAAAGATAGATTGACACTGTATTGATAATACCGAACGCTGTTATGTTGTTGGATCAAACTGAATAATGCAAGTCATATACTTTCAAATGGTTATAATCATCGACGAGTAGTTCGACGGGAAATATGTGACCCGCCATATCAAATCCAGTCGGAAGTCGGGATTTTTTTACCCTGTGCCAATGCATTCTCTTATATATGCGAGTCGACCATAGGTCGCCTCGCATATATAAGAGAATGCATTGGCCTAACAAATTTTTATCATGTTTTTTAAATAAATGTTTCTTACAATTTTTAGGACATAAAATAAAAAACATCCATTATCCTGCAGGGAGCCCCACACATATATAGAAGCATATAGAAGAGTGTCGTCTGCTCATGTTTGTATGGGGCTCTGTATGGGTGAAATTATTAAATTGTTAAAGAATACAAGAAAAAATTATTAAAATTGTTAGGCCAATGCATTCTCTTATATATGCGAGGCGACCTCTGGTCTGTCATCTGCTCATTTCCGCGAACACCCATCCAAATGTATAATAGATCATTCCAATGTATAGTTTATAACAAAAACTTGGTGGGAGGACCCATTTAGTAACTGAAAGTGTCAATGTACACTGTAGCTCAACTTGGATATGAGTCTAATTGGGTCAATGGAGCGATTAGGAATGCGGAAAGTTTAAATGTCCAAGGGACGTATATTGAAGCCGTACTTTAAATTTTTAAAGTCATTAACGTATGTGCCAATCGATGAAACACGTTAGAAGTTCGCCGTTAAGTTGTTTAACGTCGAATTCTAATGTGTTTCATCGATTTGCATTTCACTTGATAAAGGCTTCACAGAAGGCCGAAAGTTTGTGTGCATTATACACTAATGAGTCTATAAAGGTGCATTAAACACTAATGAGTCTATAAAGGTGTTATCATTCAATTCCAATCATCTTATATATGTCAACATGAAGCGATATATAAAGTTTGCGATTCAGCAAGTATATATGGGATGACAGTGTATGTAAAACCATAATGTTAACTACAACGTCGCTGGAGGAATTTCATGCAGCAACAACCCCCTTATGATCAGACCACGGACACTATATAGAGCATTTTTATTTGTTATCGAATATCGGAAATGATATTAGAAATAAATTTGATAACTAATACTTGGCGATCCTGAACATGTCTGTAAATATTCAATACATTTTTTCTAATAAATGTCGGCTGCAGGGTGTTCCGATTGATTAAAATATGAAATAAAAAATGGCCGATATATAGCGTCAAAGTTTTTCAGCGAAATTCGGAAAGTTTTTATGGCTCTCATCTAGTGGTCACGCAAAAGATCCGTATAAAGTTTGCAGACGATTGGATGTCGTCTGTGGGTTGTGTCAAAGATATAGTCATGCAAAGAGTAAAATCCAAGATGGCTGCCGACTGAAGGGTGTACCGATGGATTCAAATTTCAAATCCATGATGGCTGCTGGCGACCATGCATGTTTTTTAGTTTTTTTTAACGAATATCTGAAAAAAAATCGATGGCTCCCATCTAGAGGAGATGTGCTAACGCAAATTGTTAACGGACACACACACGCAGACGCGGTCGGGGGAGACAGACGCCAACATAATTATTGCAATAGCTCAAACTTGACTTTGTCAAATTGAGACAATAAAGGGTTAAGCGTATATAAGGAGTGGAAATGGAATTTATCGGCATTGTGAGCATGGTCCAGTTCATTATGGGGAGTTTAGTTGTAATTTTAAGATGGTCCCCGACTCCATCAAACACCAAAGTTCCTATTAACCAGGCCACAACGATGTCACTATCACCCGCTAAATATGCTGATATTGCAAATTCCTTTGAAATTGATATGTGACCTAAGTTGAAGAAAATTGTGCATTTTGATGTTGATATCTGTTTAATTATATTTGCAAAGTGAATTCCGTTACTTATTCCTTATTCGGATAATTTCGGAAATTGTAGAAAATACATGACCATGTGCACGCGAACGTCCTTAAGTAGTGAAGTAGAACGTGAATTTGGTCCGAAAAAATCACATCCTACTTCATTACTCAAGGATGTTCCTGTGGTCATTTGCCACAATAACCTAAATGGGTCGAAAATATGCAAAGTCCGAAAATAAACGGAAATTGGCCGAAATAACTTCAGATTCGTATGTGGTCATATATAAGCGGAATATGGTCAAAATATCGAATATATAAGCGGAATATGGTCAAAATATGGTCCGAAAATAACTCAGTGTACTTCGTATGTGGCCACCAGGGCGCAACATTTGGCGCCGAAAATGTTTTGGGTCGAGTCTCAAAAAAGTGGTCCGAAAATAAATTTCGCTCTGATTTGTCGGGAAAATATCGAAAATTGTGGTAAATGACCATGTCAACATCCTTAGTGAAGTATAGGACGTAAATTTATGCCAATGGAACTAGCCGTGCAATTCGTAGTATAACTTGAACGCATCAGCCATTGAGATTGCCACGATAACAATTACACACGCTGAATTGGCCAAATCCCAATATATATAGCGTTGAGTATAGGGTATACCCATGATCTCCAATTAAGAAGATGCATGGTGGCAATTCCGAAATTAATATTTTCATATCCGCATGTGGATTTATGTGCATGGAGTCAAAATGGTTCGAATGGAATAGAAACGACGCTTTGTTATTGAATGGAAGCATACTATGGCACCCCGCGTCTATACTGGGCATGATTGGTGAGATTCTGAGCACCATAGTTAACGTTTCATAGATCCTGGTTATACAACTAAACGTTTAGAGAAATTGTGATCATGCACGGGGTAAGGTGCCATAAACAACGGAACATGCGAACTTAAGGGGGGGGACGCACATTTTCCATAAATCCAGCAAAAAATGGCAAGATATTTTCAACAAAGATTTTCTCTGGATCTATCTGGCAAACAAAATTGAGTTTCTCATATCATCATCTTCATTGTATATATAATCGGAGCAATTATTGAGATCCAACAAGAACAATGGATTTTACTATCTTTGAGAAGTCGAAAATATTATTTATTTGTTTGTCCATTGTGGTACCAAGAGCTGCTGGAATAATTAATACTTTCACACAAAACTCCAATCACAAAATAGCTTATGTTCTTGGCTCTATGAGAGGAGGCTTCATTTGTATCATAATGTTGAGTTAGATTTTTAATTGCATAATATAGCACAATACCCCCACATATTATAATGAAGACTGAAGCAGTCACAAATATTCCCTCCCATGCAATGAAAATAAATGATGATATAAAGTGTGGATCTCTCAAGCAGGAAGCAATCAACTATAATTAGGCCACAGTGTTAAGAGATATGGTGGTTAGCTTTAACTTGGTTATGAACCCATGATCCACAAGTCACCTCAGCCCAATTGTTTCATTCCTCGACAGGCAGCACATGAAAATTCTCAAATATAGAAATCTATGTATGGGTAGTTGCCTTTCTAAATGAAAATAATTATTAAATTTCACGAATTAAGAATAATTAAGTCTCCTCTCATTATCTTGAGATATGATATCATGGATATATGAGCTGCCCTTTTGAAAAAATATGTATTTTACAGAAGTTCGCGGTACCTGAAGACAGTGAAATTTAAATTTTTTCATGCCATAAAAGTAAAGTAAATGAGGTTATAATATCCAATGGGTCAATGGTTCTTAAATATTGTGCCACAATAATCGCTCGTACCTCATTTTACAAGGAAATTCCTGGCAGATTTTGAGAAAATCAGTTTTGAAATACCAGGAAATTTTGGTAAAACATGCGTCTGACCCTTAAATTGAGCGTTAGTTACTCACCTGCCATGTTGAGGAACTCGACTGCACAGTTTCCGGAGAGAACTGAGCACATGGCAGTCGCACCTCTCGAGCACAACTTGTTGTTGGCTAAATTCTAGTCAGAAAAAAGGAACGATGAGTTAATTATAACACCAAGGCAAATATCAGAACCCACACCCCCTCCGCTACGCTGGTCTGACCATTGCCACGACGCGTATACAGCATAGACTCTAAACTTGTATTCAGTGTCTAAACCATTCCAAATTTTAATTCCTTTGAAGGTGAAAGTTTTAGCAATATGTGATCAAGAAATGGATGTTGATTTGGCTTGCATTTGGATGAGTTAGTCTGACATTTTGTGTAGAACGCGAGTTCCGCTCTTAAAATTGTCAGGCCAATTTGCATCCATATGCTCTATATATGGAACGCAACAAAATCCATCACTTATATCTACGCTCAACCGAGTCAAATGGCAGATTAAACGAGCATTAAGCGCACACTTCCAAAGTTATTCTCGTAGCTCGTGTTGCGTCTTCGCCAAGATGGAAGCAAATGGGGGCTGATTGAGACGTCACGTGACGTAATTTCGACCAACAGACGTTCTGCATTCTTGTATCACAGCGGGAATACATGCATGAGTGTAAATATATGAATACGCATGATATCGCCCGGAATATGGAATGTTCAGTTTCTCGGCTTAAAGCAGAATTCATTGTAACCAACAAAACACTTAACCCTTTCATGACTGAGGCTTTTTGAAGTTTTGCGAAAACCCTGTTCCAATTACTCTTATATATATTGGCGAGTCTCACATATATAGGGCGTCTCGCATATATACGAGAATACATTGGCCTAACAATATTTAACTTGACCTTGTATGCCAGTGCATTTCTGATATATGCGAGGACCTCTAGGGGAGATTCGCATATCCATAAAAGAATGCAATGGCACATGGTATTTAATACTGCACCAGCGCATCTCCCGTCATCAAAGGGTTAAATATGTATTCAGGGTAATTTTTTTAATAAAACCTACATGTATTTTACATTTTATTTATATTCTATTGAAACAATAATTATATGGAACAATAAGTGATACAAGAAAGACGCTATGTTGTTGCGATATTAAGCGCAAAATATTGCAATAATATCGCAAGCGGCGTGTTTATAAGCATTTCCACTTGCAATATTATTGCGATATTGGGCGCGAAAATAGCGCGCTTAATATACCACTTCTTTTGACTGGTACTGTATCATATGCATATATAGCTATACAGACATCAATTTCCAAGTATAATATCGCTCTCATTGCTAGAAAGTTGACAAAATTGAAATACATTTATATATAGAGCGAGATAGCCGCCTGTATCTTATCTTCATATGTCCATGATGGCAGGCATGTTGTATCACGTATAGAATGGTTTTAGCATGTAATATTCTTACAGATGCTCACCAGATCGTTGACAAAGCAGTTCTCCTTTAGCATGACAGCGATATATTCCCCGCCTTCTCCCTCTAACCAGTTATCTTCCAGATCAAGTGTCGTTACCCGCGTGTTGTTCTGAAAACAGAACTTGATATCACACACTGGCATCCTTTCTTTCTAAACACATACACAAAAGTAAGTTCCATGATATACAGGGTTCACGTTTATCGAGAAATGCCATTTCTGAATGTTTTTGGACATTATCAGATACTTTGGCCAGTATGAAACACCCCAAATATATGGGATCATCGATAAAACAGAACCTGAAACAAAAATATAAAAAAACACGGACTAACATAATCAAATTGGACAACGGAGTTGTGCATGCACGGATGGAAACCGCGAAAAAACGTTCCGCTTTGTGGGATAGAGTAACTAAATTCACCCTCTGGGGACCTCATTCTGCAAATGTCCGGCACCATATTCTCAAGCCTCCTAGCATCTGAATTGGTTTATCATTAACTATTGATTTCGAAAATCTATACAATAAGTTTGGATCGATGACTATTGATTATAACGTGACATTTATTTTTGCGTTGGTAAATTGTTGAGTTTGATATATAAAATCGAAAGAAAAAAACATGCATTGATTTTGAAACGACGTCTATTAACCTTTCCACGGGGTTCATGACGGGAGCTGTGCTAGTGCAGCATTAAAATTAATGTGCCAGTGCATTCTCTTATATATGCGAGTCTCGATCCCATAGGGAGCCTCGTATATATAAGAGAATGCACTGACTTACAAGTTGAAGGTAAATATTGTTGGTCCAATGCATTATCTTATATATTCGAGGCCTCCGATAGGAGACTCGCATATATAAAAGCATGCATTGGCACAGGGTTTTCGCAAAATTTCAGGAAGCTCAAGGAATGAGATGGTTAATTTTGAAGTGGAATATTGATTGTTATTTGACACTTATTTATTTTTCCTTTGGCGAATGTTTTACCAAATGGCCGCCCATATGACCGGTCCAGTCATTTCTAATAGATATATTTGAGACTTAGAATTTATTGACTATTCTGGTGCCTAATCTAGGTGTATTGAGGATTAGACGCACGAATTGCCAAAATGTCGTGGTATTTCAAAATAGATTTTTTTTTTAATCTGTCAGGAATTTCGTTGTGAAATTTGGTACAAGCGATTACTGTGACACACAATATTTAAAAACATTGCACCATTGGATATTATAACCTAGGCCGACTCATATACTTCACCTTTATGACACAAAAATTATATATTTAAAATTTCACTGTTTTCAGGTCCCAAGAAGTTCTGTAAAATAGATGTTCAAAAGTGCAGTTCATATATATCCATGATATCATATTTGAAGATCATGAGTTGAGACTTATTTATTATTTATTCGTGAAATATAATGATTATTTTCATATATTTGAGAATGTTCATGTCTGTCTCGCCATTTTGGCTGGATTTATGCAAAATGTGCTTCTCTTCCGTAATTGCATATACACTAATTGGGAGCAAAGTTTTATTCAGCGATTGTTCCCAGAGAAGCCACATTTTTTCGTGGACATGTGTCCAAGTCCCCTTTTATTGGACTAAAGTGACCATCATTTGGAGGTATTTAGACCACGTGGGGGTATATATGACTAACTTGGAGAGGTATACACATGGCCTTCACCCCTAATGCTCCGAGGCCGTGATGTTTCATTTTCAGTGTACTGTCCAGCATGTGTCGCACGAAGTATGTCGCCGGAATGATTCCAAATTTCTGGCATATTGATAAATATAGATCCTTTCCCGACATGTCGTATTGCGCCTGCGTCTCCTCTAAAATGGCGACCACACAATATACAAGTAAATATCGAATGACGATACATATATTTGTAAACAAGCATTGCAAATAATGTTATTGGGACGAAAAGTCGCAATACTTGTTCCGTATTATGATGACGATGATGATGATGATGATGATGATGATGATTTATTTGATAGGACAAACCACTATTATGATCATAGTGTCGTTATTTGTATAAAATACGTATCAATTGACATATACGCACCCGTTCCCTCATTAAAATCAACATATTTCGACCATTTTAGGGGACTTCCGCGAATTCACAGAGGTCCGCAAATAGGGACCTACTGCGAATTGTCACAACCGGAAAACCCCATTATCTATAAATAAAACGCCCAGCGAACCACGGCTCTCTAGAATCTCTAGGACAGTATACACCCGATGGCGTTAATAACTAATCTTTTTCAATATCGCATACTTATGGGACGTATTTCTACAAGTAGTGGTATAATTATAGATGAACTATAAACATAAATGCAGTTCTATAATTACCATACTTGAAAAGATAGTTAATTGAAACAGGATTGTTGAAGTAAATCCGGCCATGACTGGAGTCATAAATTCATTTTCATTATAATGTCCATGTTGTTTGCATCATTCATAAAGCACACGAGTCTATTTTGCACTCAACCATGGCTCAACTTTATTCATGTGTTGCATATATTCTGTTGAGTATAAAAGGAGGTGGTCCGATAAATGCCTGATTTAGTGTACCGTATACCCCTTTAAGTTGATTAAATGAATTTAGTGCGAGTAAAACTGATTACTCAAGAGTCCACGTTAATAATTCAAAATGACTAAGTTGGTCAACCAAGTTAATAGGTTGATTAATCAAGATGGATACGTTGGTTGATAAATTGCTAAGATGATTGATCAAGTTAGCAAAATTGATTAATCAAGATCGTTAGTTGATTAATCAAGTTAATAAGTCGATTAATCAAGATAACTAAGTTGGATAGTCAAGTTACTATGAAGGTAAAATGTATTAATCCAGAAAACTAAGTTGATTAATCAATATTGGCTAAGTTGGTAAATTAAGTAATAGTAAGTTGAATAATCACGATAATTATATCAGTTGATTAATCAAGTTATTAAGTTGATTAATCAAGTTGACAATTTGATTATTCAAGACAGCTAAGTTGACAGATCAAGTTATAGTATAACTGAATTTTCTGAAATTGATTAATCAAGATACACTAAGTTTGTCAACCAAGTTAGTAAATTGATTAAACAAGAAGTTGATTTTTATTAACCAACATAGATTAAAGGGGTATTGTACGTCATTTTCAATAAATTCCCGGTGATAACAACGATCAAAAATCGATAATATATAGAAAACTAAGTAATTTGAGTCGAAGATGTATTCTGTAAACGTTCAGGTTAATAGGTTATCTTAAATTCAAAGTTAATAATTTGATATATATTTAATCTATGGCTAGAGCCATAAATTAAATTACGAATGTCCGTGTACAAGACGTAATCAAAATAATTCACGGATAGTGGATTGGGTAAAACGTGACACACATGATCGTGTAAAGAATTATGTTGATACGTGGCGTAAACTCAAGACACTCACTGACTAGTGACCATACAATGACTTAACTGAGTACATGGGACTAGTATGAATGCAATATAACATTTATTTGATACATTTGCTTTAAAACTGTTCAAAAATTACTCGACAACAACAATTGGTATTTTCGTATTCCGGGAAATCTGCCATCGTTAACATTACTTCGTACTCAACAGACTTTCAAATAATGGAACTCTGGTTACCTTGTTCTTCGACTCAGAGACTATAGAAACCAACAACAACATTTGGGTACTGTATCCCTTTAAGTTTGTCAACCAAGTTAGTAAGTTGATTAATCAAGATAGCTGATTTTATTACCAAAGATGACTAAGTTAGTAAGTTGATTAATCAAGATATAGATGCGTTGATGAATAAGGATTGCTAAGATGATTGGTCAAGTCAGTTAATTGGTTAATCAAGATTGTTAGTTGATTAATTAGTCAATGTAGTAAGTTGATTAATCCAGAAAGCTAATTTTAGTTATCAAGACGGCTATAAGTTGGTACACTAATTTAGTAAATTGATTAATCAAGATATGTATGTTTATTAATCAAGTGTTATTAAGTTCATTAATCAAGTTAGTCAGATTGATTAATAAAGACGGATAAGTTCACTAATCAAGTTTGTATATGTGAAATTGATTAACCAAGATTGCTAATTTGATTAATCAAGATGACTAAGTTTGTCAACCAAGCTTAAGTTGATCAACCAAGGTAGTTAAGTTAACCCTTTATATACTAAAAACTCATTGAGGAGTAGTTCCCTTAGGAAATGTACAGATAATAAGTTCAACAAACGACCATAGGTTTATTATCTGATCATTTGCCATCAATAAATAGGACTCCTTCTGCCCTTTTATTATCAGTTTTACTGTTTTTCTGCCTGTCGTCTGTTCATATTTCCCGACCCACCCCCATATCGAATTTAGACCAGTCCAATGTTTACTTTTGTAATTGTTTATTATATTATTCAAGTATACGATACTAACTGAATTATACATTGTTACCGTAAATTGGAGGGTGTATTAGATTTAACATTCTCATTACTAAATACTCATTGACGAGTAATTCCATCGGGAAATGTTCAGATAATAAGCTCAACAAACAGTCCATTTCCCACAAACGAATAAAAATCATTCTGAACTTGCATCATCTCTCCGTTTATATTTTCTTAACATGTCCCTCTTGTTGAATAATGCATTAATCCAATATATAGTGTTATAACTAAATGGGAGAATCCATGAATTCAGTAATGAACGGATTGAGGTGCTCAATACGATTCGATGGTCCCCATATCATCAGATTCCGACAACAACAACAACAACAACAACATGTTTTGAAATGCCGCTATGAAGTGCAGAAATGTCCAAGTGCTTGGGCCGAAACAACAAAGTGCCGAAAACCCAGGTGCCGAAACGTCCCGAAAACCAGGCGCCGAAACGTCCAGGTGCCGAATCATCCTGCACCCGATTAATTGCCAACTATAGTATAATTTTAAGTGTCAACATTTTGCTGAACGAAATTTGTCCGGTTTGTCAAATATCTAACACCCAAACCACTTGATTTTAGAGTTATCCATCTTCATCCGAAATTTTGTCCGATACGGTCGGCTTGACGAATATTTGCCAGGCCGCCAACAATTACATTTCTCGGAAAATAACAAATTTAAAAAATCGATATCTGATCACTCTGAACTTTGATGGGTGGGTTCCTCGACTCGTATCAAATATTATTTTACTCCCGAAGCCAAAGAAATAGTAATTTGGGAGCGTTAATTCGGATTATGCATCATTAAAAAACCAAGTTTCTTAGATATATTTTGTATCACTAAAAAGTCTGTCGGAACTTTTTGTTGTTGTTTGTTTGTTGGTTCTTTATTTCTTTATTTTCACATCGCTGGTAGAACTCAAACGCTGTTTCTGCCTTATAACCATCTTATAATATACCAAGTTCATGCATTATATTATGTTATATTTATGATCAGTAATTGAAGAATCTATTTAGTAAAGAAAATGTTAATATCTGAAACATCAACGTGTGCACATCCATTCCAGACAGTGGTTCCCAGTCTGGAGTAAACTACATACCCACATATAAAAAAGGCAGTATCAGTATGAATCTGAGTGTATGTTTGCATAGACTGAGTGGTTCCATGACCAGATGTGTGATTACGTCAGTATACCTTCCTGTTCGAGGTCTGTGTCGAATGTATCTTCCTTTGTGTACTTTCCTGAAGTTTTCCTTGGTGTGACCCTGGAAGTTTAGATAAACAGGTCTAGCTCAATAAACTTCTGTGCAGATCTGACTATGTAGTCCGATTTGCGCATAATGTGCAAATCTATCTATATCAGTTTATCATCAAACGTTATTAGTACCAAGAGTATGGTTATTTATGTGACCTAATGTTTGATTTCAATAATTATGTTGGCATGAGAATATTAAATATTTTCCAGCATGAACACTGGCATGAAATTATTTTGGAAACGAAAATGGACTTTTGACTATTACGTTGGTATCGTTTTGGAATCTTCTTCAAACTTTATCGCTTTATTTTTTTTGTAAACTTATTTTCCACAACATCAACTGTTGACAAAAGATTGGGATATAACTAATTGGATTTCATAAGAAATGGTATTTGGTACAAATAGAAAATGTCAAAACAGAACCGTAAATAAAGGATTGAGGCTGATATAATTAACAAAAAACAAGTTTCGTACACATTATTTTGTATCACTAAATTATTGAATACTTCAATATGTTCAGCAAATAAATGACCCGGAAGTCACCAATGTATTACAACGGATCACCGACTCAATAACCAATAACAAGAGGACACAATTATAAATTATACAAGGAGGGAGGTAACCTCAGGAAATATTCATTCAGCAATAGAGTTGTGGACCCATGGAACAATCTGCCAGAAGAAGTTGTATACAGTTATATATAGCGAGACGTCAATCCAATTTAAGAACAATTTGGATGTATACTGACATATACATGCATAAGACATGAAGCTGAATTACAAGGCAAAACAAGTGATTAGGGCCCTTGCCAAATTACGAAATAATACTGAGAAAATCGAGAAAACGGAGGTAAATATAGTGGCAGATGAGAGCCAGCGTCCACTAACAGCATAGGTTACATGAGGTATAGCTTGATTTGCATATTATGCAGAAATCGGACTATATATAGTCATATCTGCACGACCCCGACCTGATATATAAAGGATATCTAGTGTTTTTGCGTGGATACCGAAAAATATGTCATGAGTGAGCAAGACAAATGTTTATTTTCGCGAGCGGCTTGCCGCGAGCGAAAATAAATATTTGTCTCGGTCACGAATGACATATGTTTCGGTATCCACTCATAAAACACTACATGTTCTTTTTATTATACGCATTTTCAAAGAAATTCAACATTTACGACGATAAATGATCTCACAATGGTCTCCAATCGATGCATTATTTTTGAAGCCATCAGCTGATCGCTGCCTATTTACGCAATGCTACTTCACCATCCGCAGAATAAAACATATAGTTCCCGTATTCTTCCATTTATTTCCCCCCATAAATATGTCGAATTTCAACATAAAATATATTTTAATTATAAATGTGATAATATCGATGAATATAATATAATTTAGAATATCACAATGGGTTCTTTCACTTTGCCCTTCTTCAACACAAACTTAGAATGATAAATTAAACCGGAAACAGTACACCAGGAAACACCGGCTCGAAATTGTAAACACATTTCAATAAATTCAAACGCTTTGGATTTGCATTGGGGTTCATTTCATTTGTGACGTTATGATTCTGAGAAGCCTGGAAATAAACATTGACGGATTGAAATATTCCGGTAGCGCGCATTGGTACACGCAAGTGAATCGGTCGCACGTGCGAGCTAGTGTGAAATTATATTCTTCTATATCCCCTTCTGGGTGATATCGATATTTATCTAAACGCGTTTTTTTCTATAATTCACTGTTGAGCGTATAATAAATACTACTCATATCTAGCAGAGAGGTTTAGATTGAACGCTTTTAACTTGGTCCGTCAAGAAATATCAAACTATATATTCTTGGACTGACCCGGATGTAAACAAGAGAGAAGTCACAATTTAGTTTTCGGAGAATTTAAATCGTTTTAAATCAAGTTTTAGTTGTATTGGTGTAGCAAAAGTTACACAAACTTTGAATTGGTTACCGCAGAACCTCTTGATTTGGTTGATTTTGGTTTTCTATGGTGAAGTAGTATTTTTTAGCCTATTACAGGTGTTGACATTTTTTTATACCTCGAATATTGGTGACTTGCAAAATAACGGCCAACGGTATTTTTGTTGATGAACTGGAATTCAATGAAATGGGAATAATCTACTCTGGTATACCAATACATGAATGAAAAAAGATTCTGATGAAGTGTTCTGCAATTGTTACTGGATTCTGCTATTAATTGGCTAAGAATTGGGTCAATTTAGAATTTAATGCCAAACCTGGTACCTGAAGGCTGGATTCTGAGATTCTCCTACTCAGTCATTCTCATTTCTGTGCTCTCAGACTCAACATACCCCACTGAACAGGGTATTTCTATCTGCTCTGTTACTAACACAATTCCTGCTCTGCTTTTGCTCATTAATAAGAGTAAATAGACTAAATTATCAACATGATTACTAGAGGCCAAGTGAATGTGAAACAAAATTCGAATGAAAATGGTGAAGATACAAAAGCTGTTGCTGAGAAATCTTCAAGAAGATATTACACCTTAAATAAAAAGACTTCTTTGTTAAAGAAGTTTAGGACTGCCAATTGTATGAAGTTTGATGTGCAAGTCAAGCCAGGTACGCAATATTATCTCCAACTCAGCTCATCTTTATGGCAAGCTTTCAAGAATGCTTCAAAGGAGGTGCTGAGTTCAGATAAAAGATACGAATTGAAACCATCTCATGGAGTGGATGAACAGGGGATCAAGGTTGACCATCAGCTACGTGTGTATAATAAGTCGAAAAAAGGTGAAGAGAACTCTAGACTGAAATATACCATGAACATTTATGATACAAATTCTTCAGTGCTTGTTAATGGTGTACAGGCTCATTCTTTATTCTACCAAGAGCACTTGCCGCTGATACAATATAGTATGTTCGAGTTAACCCAGATTGAAGAAATAGATGACATGTTTAAAGATATCCTGTCTCAATCTTCACAAAAGAAATTTCAAGATAACGTAACATCTGATTCAAGAAGTAAGCATCTTATAGAAAGGCATGTGGCTGGTAAAAGTGAAGAGACTGCTGACAGTCAACAATACTCAGTCGAAAGTGAAACCTCAGCGTCAACTGCAGGATCAGAAGTCATAGATGCTGTTTGTGATTTGTGCTTGAATCCGGCTGAAGAAGATGCTGTATTATGTCCACAGTGCTCAAACTGGATGCATTACCAATGTCTGAAGCTCTCAGTTGCAACAATTGAACAAATTGAATCTGTTCCGGACTATAACTATGTATGTCCTGGGTGTTCAACTTTAGATGACCAAATGAAAGTACCAGCTGCACCATCTTGTTCCTCTTCCAGATTTTCAGGTCCATCTGTCACAGGCATTGATACACAACTAAGAAGTGGTCCTGATGTAAATGTCATAACGAATATCTCAACATTAGAAGATGCATCACAAACATCAATGGTAACTTCTCTAAATGGAGTTTATGATATTCAGCATGTGTCAGATTCAGCTACCGGTACATGTAATCTATCATCGCAAACAAACATCAAAGACGTTTGTGACAGTCAGCATGATGATGAAGATAGATGTAATACTCTGGAGAGAACTTCCGGTAGCAAAGAACAGGATCAGGTTACTAGTACAGTTGCTCTGAAGGATTTGAAATCGAGAGAACGAAAATTGGCATTGAAAGAAAAGAAGATCCAGTTACGAGAACAAGAACTTTGTGAACAATCTCATCAACTAACCCTTGCTCGATCAGAAATTTCAAAACTTGAGAACAAAATTGAAGAACTCAACAACTCCAACCGAATACTGAGGATGAAGGTGGCTGCAATTCCTGATACCACTGAAAAACAAGTAAGAATTGACGGACCTACATTTAGCACAGTAACACCTCCACCTGGATTTATACGGTTATGCAGGTAACAAGCAAAACATGTATAATACATGTAACTGGGAGTCTCAACATCCTTGTAATCTAGAATTTGAAATGCTGAAAAGGAAGAACATCGAGATGGAAGTAAGCATAATTAAGATTCAATCTAAAATTCAAGAACAGGAGATCCAGACAATGAAAAACTCCATATTAACAAACCATCATGTATCACCACCAATTTCATCTGAAAGCCAGCAACTATTCCATACACATACCGGTATAAATAATCCACCTCCAAGTTCTTATGAAGACCAACAACTGTATCATCCAAATTTGAGTACATGTAATCCACATTATGTCAACAATGCTGTCAATGGTCCTTACATAAACATGCTACTGCGCCCAGTGTTGAATGGAAGGGAACAAATTCAGAATTAGAGGAAGATATTTGTCCAAAATTCATGGCGAAATACCCGAAATGACTACATGAACAATTATGTTGATAACGAAACAAATAAGTCGGACAGCATAAGAAGAAGGGATCGATGCTTCGAAGATAACGGGATAGAGATATCTAAAAGGGGTATGGACACCAACTTACAGCAAACATATACAAGTACCGGTAGTTCTGAAACTCAACCTGATATCTACAGATCACAAGAAGAAATACCAAATCAGTCAACCAGTCATCAGTCATCAGTTATTGCTGATGTGGATACAAATAAAACTATTCATCAGTCATTGCTAATGTGGATACAAATAAAATCAGTCATCTGCCTTCAGTTATTGCTGATGTGGAAACAAAAAGAAGTCACAACCCACAGCATCCTCTGAAGACTGTTATAATGGAGAAAACTTGTACCAGAAATACATCAAATAACATTAATGAAACAGAAGATGCAGTTGATGAAGTGGATAGAAGTCAAGACTCTCAGCATTTTTTGTGCGGGGGCCGAGCCTCGGAAGTGACATGGCGGCATCTTCAATCAGCAATGAGCATGTAATTACCATCAAGACAATAAATGTAAAAAAACATCAAGAGTAACCAGATATATACACAGCAACTACTAGATCAATGCGACATCCTTTGTATTCAAAAACATTGGCTATATAAATACCAACAAGGATTTCTGGAAGAATTTCAGGATTCTCATACAACTTACTCCAAATCAGTTGATGAAGATAACATTATATCACCGCAAGAGATGCCAAGAGGATATGGAGGTGTTGCCACGTTACTCAAAAGAGAGAAATTTCCTGTCACCAAAATGTTGCCAGATGGATCCCCCAATCTAATAGTAGTGGAAATATCTGTAGAACCACCGATCTGTTTAATTAATGTGTATATGCCTTCAAGGGGAGATGCCGATAGTGAAGACAGATTTTGATCATATCTAGATGAAGTCACAGAAATTTCGAAGAAATATAGAGATACCCATATAATAATTTACTGTGGGGATTGGAACGCTTCTCTTTTGATGAGGGATAATAACAGAAGAAATGTCAAGCTTGATTGTGCAGCAGATGAGATTGGAATGAAGAGTATCGTGTGCATGCGGCCAACATTTTACCACACAAATGAGAGGGACTTGTCTCAAATTGACTACATCTTTATCCACAAGAAATACCAGGAATTACTAATAGATATGGCGATATACAAGTTACTCGAAAAGATTTTACAAACTAGAATAGAATTATATGCCCCAAAATTACTTAATGTACATCCGCTTCAACACGGTTTCCAAAAGGGCATAAGCGCAACAATGACGTCATATGTAATGAAAGAATGTATCGCATTTGTATCCGATAGTAAACAAAAGCTGTATAGCCTATTTTTAGACGTCTGGAAAGCGTTCGATACTGTCTGGGTTAACGGATTGTTATACAAATTGCACACATGCGGATTCAGAGGAAACTTATTTCGATTGATGCGCGAACTTCTGATCAATGTAACCTGTTCCATTCGTCACAACAACGTTTTTTCTAGGTGGTTTGATGTGCGACAGGGAGCCAGTCAGGGAGGAATCCTCTCGCCTTTGTACTATATGATATACGTTGACGAGTTGATACATACCCTTGCAAACTCGCCGTTTGGCTTAAACATGATGGGTGTAAATTGTACGTCTCCGACACATGCAGACGATATGGTTCTGTTGTCTCTCAGCAAATCTGGTTTATCAGCACTGTGTGATATTTGCTACGATTACAGTAACAAATGGCGGTATCGATATAACCCAAATAAATGCGCTGTAGTGGTATTTAATGAAACTAAATCCGAATTTTCGCATCAGGATCGACTTTGGAACCTTGGTACCTCAGATGTCAAAGAAACCACTAACATAACTCATTTGGGCATTTATTTTGATAAGTATGACTTTAATGGAATATTCACTGAGCATATATGCGAGAAGACTCGTAGCACGTTTATGGTGCTCAACAACGCCGGCCTTTACCCGGGTGGTATGACCCCAACAAGTTGCTCGTTGATATATTCGTCGGTGGTCATACCTAAAGGGCTGTACGGGTCTGAACTTCTCTGGAATTTGAACCAAAAACACGTTGATCGCCTGGAACGAACACACAGATTCTGTTTAAAGTATTACCAGGGCCTTCACCGTCGTACAAAAACGGTTATTGCGCAAGGATTAGTCGGAACCTCGTCTATGGTGTCACTTATCGAAAAACGTAAAATGTCATTCTTCGGTTCTTTGTGCAACTTAAAATCTTCTAAAACTGTGAAACAAGTATTTCTCACGCGCTTATATAAATACATCGTTGATACTACATGCTCATCATCAAGTTACATGTCTGACATCATTGACACTCTTAACAAATATGACCTGACCGAAGCTCTTGAGAACTACATCGAAAATTCAATATTCCCTAAGAAATCAACATGGAAATGTGCCATAAACGTTCATGGTCAAAAGTTAATAGAGAATATTGGGACATGAGCGTAAATGAGGATACTCGACTTGCTAGGTTCTCTGCCGTCCATCCAACGTTATGCATGTCCCGGCTATGGGAAAATTGTCGCATATATCCAGCCCATAAAAAATCATATCTACTTATTGCATGCCTTATTTGTATCCTGGAAACAAATGAGGAAACCTGCGTATTATGTGACAACAAACATACAGATCTTGTAAAACATGCCTTAATTGAATGTTCTTCCATTTGCGACGATCGAAATACCTTTGAATTCGAGCTACTGAACTTGTTTGATGTAGATATTTATATGCAGTATGACAAACTGGATGTAGAATCCAAAACGCGCGTTCTACTTACAGGTCTACATGAAAATATATATTGTTCGCCCGAAGAAGAAAATGAACTAATAGACTTCTTCGTGAACAAAGCTGCATTCCTCTGGAGAGTATATGTTGATCGACTGACGCCAAGTCCTGACTAGGTCTCCCAAACCTTCATATAAAATCTATCATAACATGCAGTTATATGCGTGTTCGTAATATCTGTGTATTGTTTTACCAGTAGGTACATTTGTCTGTATGTACGTCTGCCGTTTGTTTGTTTGTCTCGTATGCCTGCTTGTCTGACTGTCGTCTGTATGTCTGTAAGTACGATATGGCTATATACATGAGCGGTGCTGGGGGGAATGGTCGGCTCCGAGTCGGTAAGACTGCACAAAGGCATTGGCGTTTGTGGGTCTTCCAGAGAGAGAGAGAGATCCCTGATTTGGCTCCATCTCCGGCTTGGTCGTCTCGGAGTATGCTATTCCTCTGTCTGTAAGTACGATATGGCTGTAGAATGGAATGTCTAATTTATATAGTGCATGAGTGTGTATATGTGCATGTGTAGTTAGTTCATCATACATATTGAGACATGTGTTGTTGATATGTTTGTAATCTTAAATTTCTTATACACTGTATTATGTACCAAATTGTGTTTGTTCTCATAATATTAACATTTATATATGAATCTCCATACATGGAGGATAATAAAGATATATATATATAAAGTACCAGCCCGTATAAAATGGGAGAATTGCAACCAACAGCTATATGAGGACTATGTAAGATGTCATCTTAAAAGCGGGAAATCACAGTCACAGTTTGATATGGGTCTAATGATAGAAGATCTCTCAAAAATTCTCAAAACAGCTGCAAAAAAGAGTATTCCGAAGTTTAAAGAGATGGTCAAGGTTAAGAAGAAGGAACGAGTTTGGTCAGAAGAGATTGCTGCAGCGGTGAAGATGTCTAAGAAAGCATTTTGGGAATGGAAGACGCAGGGGCGACCTAAATCTCCAACAAATAGATTATTGATGAATAGAAAAAGGACTTCGAGATTGCTGAGGAGTGCTCAAAGACTGGAGGCTGTTAACAATAGAAAGATGATGATTGAAGAGATTATACAGGCAAAGGGGGGAAACTCGTCACTATTCTTCAAATTAGTGAATAAACAGCGACAAAATAAATCAACAATCACTAAGGAACTATTTGTCAATGGAAGGACACTATCATCAAGTGAAGATATCAGAGAGGGATGGGCAGAGTATTTTGCGGGTTTGGCATATCCATTGGAGGATCCTTTATTCAATGATACATATGATAAAGAAGTTGACAGGGACATATTAGCGATTGAATCTCTCTGCAGTGATCAACATATGCCATTACCGACAATCTCTGAAATTGAAGTTGAAAAGATAATAAGCAGTTTGAAGAATGGGAAATCAAAAGATCATCTAGGACTTCAAGCAGAGCATATCAAAATGGGAGGGCTGCCGGTCATCAAGTTTTTAACTGACTTCATCAATCAATGTTTTGAACAGAAGAAAGTCCCAGATATTTTGAAGATTGGAGTTCTTACACCGGTACATAAGAAAGATGAAAAGATTCTACCAACTAAGTACAGAGGCATCACAGTCACTCCTATTGTCCTTAAAGTGATTGAAAATATTCTGATCAAAACATCCTCAGAGAAATTAAACCTGACGCAATCCAAGCTTCAAAAAGGATTTACCAAAGGGGTGTCTGCAACTAATGCAGGTGTAATCATCACAGAAGTACTGAATGAAGCAAAGGAATCAAAGAAACCATTACATCTTGTTACGCTTGATACTCAGAAAGCTTTTGATGTTGTGCCACATACACATCTGATGAGAAGATTATATCTGGATGAGGTACAGGGAGATGAGTGGCTATTGATTAACAACATCTATAAGGACATGGCGACGAGAGTAAAATGGGAGAATGAACTGTCTCATCAATTTGATATACAACAGGGAGTGAGACAAGGAGAAGTCCTATCAGCTGTACACTACAAGAGGTTCAACAATCCAATGCTGCTGAATATTGAGCGTCATTACAACGGTGCGAGGAGGACATATACAGATTCCACATACAACATGTGCTGATGATGTAGCACTCTTGTCTCATGATGGGTCGGAAATTAATGCAATGCTGAAGGAGGTGGAAGATTTCTCACGCTTAAATAGATACAAGATAAATCCGACGAAGAGTGCTGCCTTATCACTAAACATAAAAGATAAGTCTGCGTTGGAGACATTTATGTTTGAAGAAAAACCGATTGTTGCAGAAGATAAGTTAACACATGTTGGGCTGGAAAGAAATATTGGAGGAAAGTTAAAGGTACTCAACCCGTAAAGAGGGTCCCCATCTCAACAGATTCCAACAACAACAATCCGATCAGAGGGTCCTATATTACTATTTCTTTGGCTTTGGGGGTAAAAAATATTTGATTCGAGTCGAGGAACCCATCAAACAAAGCTCAGAGTCATTAGATATTGATTTTTGAAAATTCTTATGTTCTCGAGATGAGTACTTATAACTGCCGTCAATTTGGTAACATGCTCGAGATTTTACGCCAAAATTCTATTCAAACAGACAAGGATGGATAACTCTATAATCAAGTGGGTAATAATAACGAATTTTTTACTATCTTCTGGGCCAGAAAGAATTCCCGATAATGAAAAATAATAGATTTCTAAAATCGATATCTAACAAATCTGAGCTTTGATGGGTGACTTCCTCGACTCGAATCAAATATTTTTGACCCCCGAAGCCATTGAAATAGTAATTGAGAGGAGTTTTATCGGGTTGAGTACCTTTAAATGTTGATGAGAGAATCCAGAGAGGACGAAGAACTGTTTATGCGCTGATGGGTGCGGGTCTGCATGGAAGAAATGGTCTGGCTCCAAATGTATCAATTAATCTATGGAATGTTTATGTGCTTCCAAGAATGCTATACGGGATCGAATGTGTCACATACAGTATGACTGATTTGAATTTGCTAGAAATTTATCAGAGAAAGGTGCTGAAGCAGTTGCAGTATTTACCACCCAGGACTCCTAATGCTGCTGTTTATGCTTTGCTTGGCTGTCTACCGATTGAGGCTGTTATCCACAAGAAGATGTTGTCCCTAGTCTCTAGTATTATCCATAACAAGGGTTCTGTGGAAATCTCCATTGCCGAAAGACAGCTTGCTATGAAGAATTTGGACTCTACTAGCTGGTTTGTGACTGTAAGAAAGGTTTTGTGGATGTACGAGTTGCCATCAGTTTTTGAAGTAATGGAAAGCCCACTTGATAAGAAGTCCTGGAAGGAGTTGGTAGACAAGAAGGTGCATGAGCTTTGGGAAGGGATGATCAAGGAGGATATGAAGTTGAAATCTTCACTGACGTATTTGAACCCAGATACAGTACAGATTGGTTCTCCTCATCACTTATGGGTCAGTTTACACTCCAATGTTCATGATGTTAATTTGGCAGCAATAAAAGCAAGACTCCTGACTGGTACCTATACACTCCAGAGAAATAGATATGTTTACAGTCGGCAAAAGGAGACTTCGGTGTGTCAACTGTGTAAAGATGGAGAAGAAACAAGGGAGCACTTTCTAACAGCCTGCAGGCATGACCAAATGATTGATGCAAGAGAGAAGGCAATCAGAAAACTGCAATCTATTCTCCCTGACTCTACTCTTACTAACATACTGGCAGATTCTAATCTACTAACTCAGCTCATATTGGACTGTGCAATGTCAGTAATAGTGGAGATGATAGACCTACACGTGGATCAGTTGATGTTAAATTCTATTGAGATGTGGAGCAGACAATATATTGGGAGGCTCCATAGCATCCGCTCCTCAATCATTACCAGATGTCAGTAGAAGATTCCCATTTCATTATTCCAGTTCTTTACCGATCCTAATCATTATATGAAATTCAGATTATATGAAATCAGTGTATATAGAGAATACAAATCAAAGAAATCAAAATTACTCTGACTCAACCGAATCAGAGGTGCTGCGACAAATAAATGCAGGGATTTACGAAGACAAGACAAGACAAGACTGTTCGTCACGGTGTGGCGCGAAATCTTGACCAATCGGAGAACAACTCTAGTTTGTTGATCAACTATGTTCAAAGCCTGAGTTTAATGTGCCTGTCATTTGCAGAATAAGGTTCCCACAGGGTGAATTTAGTGATGCTGTTCCGCACAGCGGGCTAGCATCTCCAAATTCACCCTCTGTGGAGCTCATTCTGCATAGACTCATTTGCTATGGGAGACATAGACTCAGATTGAAGTTCCCAAATGATGAATATAGTGATGTACACCCATTGGGAACCTCGATTATGTCATGTGTAGTCTGCCAATTTAGGGATATAGAGAAACTAAACTAAAAAAGAAATTTAATCTATGTGAATAAGTTCTATAGAAATTTGATAATAAAGATAATTTCTAGAAAAGATGAGGCCTAATCAAAACGAGGTCCCCAGAGGGTGAATTTAGTTATGCTAGTCCGCTGTGCTAAATTCTAAATTCACACTCTGGCGACCTCATTCTGCAAATGACAGGCACACTAAACTCACGCTTTCTATTTACTATATTGTAAATGTCACAGACGGGCGCAATGTTAGAAGTTTTGTCAATCTAAACCTGACCAATACTTTAATAAATTTACAGCGAGGGGATTTTTCTAATATATCACAATTGAGCCATTTACCTGGCTGAACAACGTTTTAGATAACTACGAGACAGGTTTAGATCGAGAACTTATTATAAATTCAAATGTCAGTTGCTGTTATCTATACATACAGTATATACTATATCTATGCTATATATACTGGGAAGAGATAGAGCATCTTTAATGCCGTAACAATGAATTATCTTACCCAGGAATGGACATGTCTGTGTCTCCCGTGGAAGATCTGTCTGAAGTCTCAGAAGATTGTCTCGACATGATCACGTGTGAAATTTATTTTTCCTTTTCTATTGTGTTTCAGAATGGCCCTCAGTTGCTTCAGATAACAATCTGTTCTGATGTCCATTGTTACGTAATATGTTCATAATCGCGTTAACAACGTGTAGGCGCATTGTAACGCTTAACGTAGCCCCCTCCCCCGACTACACCAGTATGTGCTCATTGTATGTTATCGCAATAAAATCATGTATCATAATATGAGGGACGTGCACGTGGTCACATAATAGATCTAGCAATTAACGCTATGGTGGGTAGAGCTGAAAAATAATGCATGCCTGTCAAACCATTATCACCAAAACGGACGTGAACAAATTAATCAATCTTATTTCTTATTTTATGGTCGATAATCCCCCTGTTGTAATATGCAGGGTGTCAAATCTTTATTTGTAAACACCTACCGTAACAGTACAGCGAAAAATGTCAACAAGCGACCGCTGTTTTCCGAAATATCCTTTTTGTCGCTAAATAACAACATAGGCGTGCAATAGCTGACTATAAATTTCACAGCATATCAGGCTATCAGCAGCTAGAAGCACGAGTTGAAAGCAGCGTTGGAATATATCAAGCCTGATATAGGTTCAGAGTCGTGGCTACATGGGATAAAATATGTCAAAACACCAAATAACACCGTCCTGACCAGCGAAATCTTCCCAAGAAATTAACTACGAAGTGTACCGAAATGACTGGCAAAAATCCAGAGAGATCACTGCCATGACATTACTTCATCGGGGAGCAAAACATTGAAATTGATACAGACCAATTGAATGAGTCATTGAGAGCCATCACTGAGAAACACAACACGGGCATGACAGGAGACTTCAACTGGACCAATTAAATACCACACCAGGTTGCCAAGACCACGTCTTCCAACTCAAAGTAATACGACTGTCATATCGGCGAACTGACACGCCAGACACGGGTACACAATGAGAGAACCAGAGAGAAGGTCATCTTAGACCTCGTCTTGGTCTCAACCCCATCACCGGTGAAGTAATCTTACAACATTCTAGTCTAGTCTTGGCGAATCTCTTGGGTAATGTTTGTTCGCCACCAATGTAGATAAATGCACAATTTTGGCATCTGATTTTGTAAATTTTGCCGTTTGAGTATTCATGCCACCAACAATAATACAGATATGTTATTTCTCGAATATGTCTATATATAGTCAGTATCCGAAATCAAATTATATGAAACTTATCGGTTTTCGACGGCGATAGGTTTATATGGTTACAATGTGACGTCCTTGCCTAATTTTCATCCGTACAAATAGGTACTACCGACTGTTATACCAACTGAAATAGTTACGACCATTCCAGTCGATGAGTCCCGGACCAGGTTGATGATCGAATCATCTAAATCCATGCTGGACGTCCCAGAAAACCACTCAACTCAGTAAATAATCCAATCAACCAATCATGACACTCCAAATTAAAATTCAAATCAATTAAATTATAGTATTACAAAGCATCAAGAGAAATAATCGCCAGCCGTTGTCACAATTAATTTAGTGATTATCATAAGCCTGTTGATGGTGGGCTGTAAACGGAGGAAGAAATAATAACACCACAAGTCACAACCAATCGACAACTTTGATATCCTAGAATCGATCTGAAAAAGAACCCTGTTAAGCAACCCAACTTTGCCAATATGCCATGCATGACGGCCATTTTGGTAGCCATCATGGTAGCCATTTTGAAATAATTCGATCGCTCATGCGTTAGTATATTTGCTTCTGATGTGTTGTGGCACGTTCTAAAGTATCGTGTCGAAAATTGGATCAGTGTATACGAAACTGTATAATTTCTTCAAAAATATTAAATAATTGCGATTTCTGTGCGTTTTTGGCCAATAACACACGGAAAACCGACTCCAAAATTGTCTTCTTGAGAAAATAATTGAAAAGTAGATATTAGTTTATGATATATCCAAAAATGGCACTTTTATCCGGCCTGTCGTGATTAGACCCTTCTTGTCACGAAAGGACTAGACGATTGATGGCACACGTTGAACGTGGAGTTCCTTGGGTGCATACTATAGTAAACGTATATATCGGAAAACGAGCTTGACATTATTCATTCAGTAAGAGTATAATAATGTTATTTAAATTCTATGAATGATATAAAGATAAAGCTAATTAAATGCTTTATATTTTATTTTTAAAATAGCTTTAATTTCATGTTTTAAAGCATAATCCGATTTAACACCACTAAATTGATATTTATTTGGCTTCGGGGGGGGGGGGTTAAAATTATTTGATTTGAGTCGAGGAATCCACCCGTCAAAGCTCAGAGTTATTAGATATCGATTTTGAAATATGTTATTTTTCATCACGTGGAATATTTGGCGGCTTAGCAATTATTCGACGAACCGACCGACACACTATCGATACCAAATTTCGTTGAACAAAATGTTGATATATAACACGTTTTGGTAAATGTTATACTATATTTGACAGTGGTAAATTTATTTTTTGGTAATTAATCGATTCTGATAACTAAAGCATCTTTTGAAGAAATGCTGTTGTTGTTGTTGTTGGAATGTGATGATACGGGCACCATCGAATCGGATTAACATTCCAGGTGGAGTTATTACTATTTTTTCAAGTTTATATGACAATGTCCGCATTTCTATATTCCCACTATGAAAGGTGGTCTCAAATGTGTCTTTTGATCTTCGCTAATTCCACAATTAACATATCACCTAGTGACCTATAGGCCCCTACTAGCGAACCGGCGGCTAACTAGGCTGGCTCTGACTACAACTTTTAGTGGGTTACATGCATGTGGGATGAATTTTGTCGATAAAAGTTGAAAAAACTTGAATTACAAATTATCTTTTTAATTTATTTTATTTTTATTGGCATAGCTTAGCTTATCGCAAAAAAAAAATTGGGTTATAATATTAAGGGGGAGACAGTTTTGCATAAATCCAACCAAAAATGGCACGAGATTTTCAAAAAAGAATTTTTCGGGATCTATCTGGCGAAAAATCGGAAATTTCACATATCACCATCTTCATTGTATATATCGAATTTGATCAATTATTAAGAGACGACAAATATAATGGATTTTAATACACTTTCAAGAGAGGTTGAACATATTATACAAACAAGTTCCATGAGGATACTACGTTTTCAGATTTTTGCAGATTTCGACCAGAAACCAGTCTATTCAACAAGAGATAGCCTATTGAGTGGGCGCCAGTATTGGCAATAAACAGGCACGAGAGTCGCAAAAAGAATGAGAGTTAGTTGTACTTTTACTTCCATGAACTAGAAATTCAGACAGCTGTAAGTTGTCGAATTTCGCGCGATAGCATGGTTATTGTCTTTGTTCACCGAAAAGTTGAAAACGTACTAACCTGACCCTTTCAGCATAAGTGAGGTTATAATATCCATTGGTGGGTCGATGGTTTTTAAATTATATTGTGCCACAATAGTCGCCTGCATGTATACGGTACCAATTTTCACAAAGGAATTCATGACAGATTTTGACTAAAATCCATTTTGATTGATTGATTGATTGATTGATTGGGGTTTAATGTCGTTTTAGCAACAAAGCCATATATCACGACGAAAAATTCATTTTGAAACAGAGGTAATTTTAGCAAAACGTACGTCTGACCCTTAATGGCAATAAACGGAATTAAAATTCTCAATTTTATTAAAGAGGCATAATCCGAATTAACGCTCCCAAATGACTTTTTTTTGGCTTCGGCAGGCTTCGGGGGTAAAAAATATTTGATTCGAGTCGAGGCCGGAACCCATCCATCAAAGCTCAGATTGATCAGATATCGATTTTTGAAGTTTGTTATTTCTCGAGATGTGCACTTATTTGTGGCCCAGAAAAAAGTTGCCAAACCGACGGTCTCGGACAAAATTGCGGACGAAGAGGATAACTCTAAAACCAAGTGGTAATATGGCCAAATTTCGTGATACTAAAGTGATTACTACGACCATATATTTCGTTGAACAAAATGTTGATAAATAGTTAACACTTTTTTGGGAAATTTGATACCATAGTTGACAGTGGTTAGCATTAGTTTGTAACTGTTTGTTGCAATTAATATATAAATCTTTATTGCCTCCAGTATTGAAGATTTAACAAAAGACATAGGGTACAGGAATGTAACATAAATACAGTTAGCAATCAAGAAGTAATGAAAAGACAGACAAGAGAACAAACTACCGAGGAAAAGAATATTATTCTAATTGTATGTACATGATCACGAGCTTACATATCACATCAGCAGACAACACACACTCTCTCGACCACACCCGTACGCATATACAATATAACACATTACGCAGACACGCACACAACCGTACATACATACGTTAGGATGCACTGTCACCACGGCACTCCATAAGCAGGTGCATACAATTACAAAAGGAACTCTAGTTACTATTTCCTTGGCTTCGGGTGACAAAAATATTTGATTCGAGTCGAGGAAGCCACCCATCAAAGCTCAGATTTATTAGATATCGATTTTAGAAATCTATTATTTTTCATTATCGGGAATACTTTCTGTCCCAGAAGTTTTCCGAAAAAGCCGACCGACATACTAAATTCCATTGAACAAAATGTTGCTATACAACACATTTTGGGCAATTATATACGATAGTTCATAGTCGTTAGCATTATTTTTGGATAATTAATCGATTCTGATGACTAAAGTGACCTTTGATAAAATTTTGTTGTTGTTGGAATCTGTTGAGATGGGGACCCTCTGATCGGATTGAGTACTCGGAATACCGCTTTTAGTTGGTCCCCAAAATAAATAAGCTGTCACATGATCGATCATGTGATGTGATGTTTACAATTAATGCAAAATGGTCGTTTGACAGTGTTGAATATGAAGAAAGCACCTCCATTTATTTCATGTTAGGGTGGTATAATAATTGATAGTGATATCGGCAATGTATGGGATTAATCACATCACTCATAGGCGCAGCCAATGTTGAGGGCAGTAAACATATAATGTCTACCGGATCAGTGTCTGTATTAATCCTGATGACAGTGATGTCTAAATTATAATTTCTAGTCATGTTTCTACTGAACGATGTAGCCTGCCTGTATCGGGCTGAACTTCGGTTTGCAGGAAGGCATCCTTAATAATTGTATCGAACATTCACTACATGCAGTATTATATGATAGGCCTTTTATTATCAAAGGGCGATGTGTAAATCATAGGCGATATTGATAGGCATAAAATGCCATAATTATCACAGTTTACTTGCATCGAACACAATCAAAGGTTCAAACAGATTAATTAAGTTTCTCGTCATTATCATGCGTTTATCCTAAATAGGCATATCATTTCATGATGATTTACATGATCCTTCGCATGGTCCAAAATCCCCTTAACACCATGCCAGGGTCGTTCTATATGGCTTGCATTATATGTATTTTTAACATTTTGAGTGCCGGCTCCCATTAATTACATGCAAAAAGTATGAAATAACTCGTAGTTAGTTGGCACTCATCGTGTTAATGATATGCATACTTTAGGCTCCAGAGAACTGCTTTATTCATAACTTTTTGCTCCTGAGATTTGCATGGACATTCCCATTCAAAATTAGTCACTTGATCTCCCCCTTAAAAAAAGTATAATTTTAATAAAATTTTCTGTCAGTCAACACGCCCAAGTCAGTTTCACTCTGCCATCTTAAAACTTATTATATCAAGATAAAATGAAACAAACATTATGCTTGGCTACTCAAAATGGAGTCACTGAACGGTACTATATGTGTAAACTAATATGCCTTTAATAGAATTTCAGTGGTTAGAACACAGTAATCGATGCGTAAAACTGTACTGTAGGATACCAATGCATGTATTGACCGCAATCTCCTTTCCGGAGCATATTTCTTCTTCTCTTAATGGCAGTTGAGTCACATTTGACAAAAGTTTTCTCCTAAATGGATGCTAACGGTTCATCCAATGGGAAAAGATGCTATAACCATGTGTTCTTAACCTTCATAAATAAACTCCAGGTAAATTTATATGCAGAAGCCATACTTTTCTCTTACATACGGAACTATGTAATTTTGATAGGAATTTCAATTCATCTCCAAAAAGTGTTAATCAAATGGCCTGTCTTAAACCGCCCTGATGCTGTTGTATTATTAGTTGGGCATTACATCAAGATTCACAGAAACACCTCTGGTACAAATCATTTAATTAGTTGTAATAGTTGAAGGGGTTTCTGTGAAGCTTGATGTGGGTTCTAACAAATGAAAGTCGCTTCTTCAAGTTGTTGCGATATTTCATTGATGTGTTGAACTGACGAAGCGCATGTAATTTACATTACAAATTTATATTGATTTTGCTACATTAGCTCAAATGAGCTATTTACATGTAATAGTAGCTAACTTGGCATCTGTCCCCAATTCAGCTTTATATAATTGGAATGCAGCAATAAATACTGTTATTATTACACATCTGGAGTTCATTGATCATCTCAGTTTCTACCCTGTTGTACACGTAGCTGTCCCATGTGCTACACATACATACTTTTATACCCAAGGTATCATGTGCATGCTGCTAAAGAACCTTACTATATGCAAGAAATAAACAGCCCAGCATAATTTAAAACCAAAACTCCTGCATGAGACCACAGCGGAAATGAAGCCCAGTCTTGTCAGGGTCACCCCTCATTAATCCTGAATACCAGTTAACTCTTTCTGGTCTAAATGGATTATCCCACTCAGCTATAGAAGTATATATTGGAATGGTCTATTATTCATTTGGAGGGGTGTTCAGGAAAAATTAGCAGACGACATATACAAAATGTAGACAAAAATATATACATTTGCAGATTAGTTCATATTCATTTGTGGGAAATGTTCAGATAATGAATAATTCAACAAACCTAAGTGAACTACTCAATGAGTATTTTGTAAAGAAAAGGTTAAAGGTATTTAATCCGATCATAGGGTCCCCATCTCAACAGATTACAACAACAACAATCCGATCAGAGGGTCCTATATTACTATTTCTTTGGCTTTGGGGGTAAAAAATATTTGATTCAAGTCATGGAACCCATCAAACAAAGCTCAAGTTATTAGATATTGATTTTTGAAATTTGTTATTTTCTCGAGATGAGTACTAATAATTGCATTCAATTTCGTAATCTGCTCGAGATGTGTACACCAAAACACTATTCAAACAGACAAGGATGGATAACTCTAAAATCAAGTGGTAATAATAACGCAATTTTGACTGTGTTCTGGGCCAGAAAGTATTCCTGATAATGAAAAATAATTGATTTCTAAAATCGATATCAAACAAATCTGAGCTTTGATGGGTGACTTCCTCGACTCGAATCAAATATTTTTGACCCCCGAAGCCATTGAAATAGTAATTGAGAGGAGATTTATCGGATTGAGTACCTTTAACAGAAAGGGGGGAAACATGTATACTGGTTGAGAAAATATAGAAAACAAGTCGGGCCAAAAAAATATATACCTGTGTTTCTTAGAGATGGGCGGTATTGAAATTTCAATCTCTGTATCGGTATCGGTAAATTTTCGTCGATTTACCTCAGTATCGGTACGGTAATCGGTATTGATATTAAATTATAAGACCAGAGCAGATAGTCCCAGTAAATTGTTGTAATTCAAGTTTTTAGCTGAACAATATACATGTATATATGACCACGGTCCACGGATTTACTACATTCGGGAAAATAGCTGGATTAGGCAACAAAATGACCTACGCAATTAAGTAATATTCACACATCTCTTGACTTTGATGATTTACACGCATGTCATCGTACTGATTTGAAAAGAATAAGAGCATGACTACAATATTTTTTGTGTCACTTGGTTTTCATAACATTTCCATGAGTGAATAGAATTGTGAGTAGTTTAAATCAGTGATCACAATTCACAAATTTATGAAAGTTCGCGCGATGCGCGATATCATGAAAATTGGCAAACCATTGCAATTTCCGAACTGCAGATGCTCAAACCCGTGGGTGGTTCATATTCCCCTTGCAGTGTGATATACCGTTCATGTATACAAGAGTCCCTTTTATTTATAGCAGCCAAGCTACCAGTTGCTATGGAATACTATTAGGGCCACTTCCTAATGCCGCTTTCGGCGTGCACCGAAAGCGACAAAAATTGCGTCATTAGTAATGCACCGGAAGCGACAAAATGTGCGTCGTTATGGTGCACTTTTTGTCGTTTTCGATACACTTTTTGTCGCTTTCAGCTTTTTTCGGCGCACGTGCATGGAAAGGGACAAAATGTGCGATATTAGCACTTGTTTCGGCGCACGGGTAGCGACAGAATGTGCGACGTAACGGCGCATTACTAATGGAGCACTTTTTGTCGCTTTCTGCGCGCGCCGAAAGCGCCATTATGAAGTGGCCCTAATAGTATTCCATAGGTTGCACATGGTGCACAAGTGTTACTTTAAAGCTATCACGCGATCTTTTTGGTCAGCTATAAGCACATATGTACCCGGTATAATATACCGGTAAGTATATATATGTTTAATACAGTAGGATATAAACATACGTATACCAACATATATGTGCACAACATTCCCAGATGTGCTATTTGCAATTGACAAGATCAGATTGTATAAAACAATTTGCAATGCATATATCAAGCCGCTATTGCATCACCGTCTATAACTATAAAGTAACGCACACATGTTGGTAATACATTAATAATTTCCTTACCGAAAATACGGTATTTTTAGTTTGATTCGGTACGGTACATCGGTATGGCGCTGATACCGATATCACATGGTAAATACCGAGTACCGCCCATCTCTAGTGTTTCTGATGACATGCAAGAAAAAAAATAGGGGCGGGCGGGTGGCTTTTCATTCTATTTTTTTAATTTCATTTTATTTTCAACTTTGCCCAAAATAAATATGAATACCCCCCCCCCCCTCCTGGACTTCTTCTCCTTGTTTGTAATGTACTATACAATAATAGAACTAAGTACATAATATTAGAATATACATGTAGTGTAATTTATTGTTTTATTGAATACAAATGAATTTGATTTAGCTGTGACATATATAACTGAAGTGTGGTATAAGTTCTGGTTTAAAGTACATGTGATGCGTCCATTTTTTCGAAAATGAACCAGTTTACAAGGAAAATAAGAGCAGATGCGTACTAATTTAGCAAAATCAAATAAAATGAAAACGGTCGGGGGCGCCGGAATAGCAGTGGGCGGGTCACCAGAAACAGGTCTTTTTTTATTTTTGCCTCAAGGTTATATCACAATATAATATAATATTCACACATTACCTGATATAATGTCCATATAAACTTCAACACATCAAGATGCATGATACTGAATTATATTAAAATATGTCATTTTTGCTCATGAAAGCTGATGATACAAAAGCTGCATACCAGCCTTGTTAATGAATCCTGAATACCAGTTAAAATGGGCATATGTTTCCCGAGTACCAGTTAACTGAGAGCTATGAATCCTGCGTGCCACTTCAAAATCATCCGAATCACACGTACCAGAAATGGGGGGGGGGGGGGGACCGGGGGAGGTGACATCATCAGCCTTTCCTGTGTGACTGCCATCACAGATATCCAGGCTACCTGAAATAGCAGGCCTCAAAATATGGTGACAGACATTTGCGGAATGAGGTTCGCAGACAATGAATTTAGTGACGCTACCCTGCAGAACAGCAGGCAAGCATCAATAAATTCACCCTCTGGGGACCTCATTCTGCTTAAGCCTCATCTTATCTGCAAAGTATTTTTATTATCAAATTAACAAGTTTTTAGTTTTTTTTATAAACTTCTTTAGACAGTTTCTTTTTCTTTTTTAGTTTTGTTTTTTATACATGTATCCCCAAATTGGCAGTCAACACAATGCATAACCGAGGTGCCTATTTGGTGCACATCACCATCTTCTCCATTTGGGAACTGAAATCTATGTCTAGGTCTCCCATAGTAGATGAGGCCATTCAGAATGAGGTCCTCAGAGGATGAATTTGGTGATGCTAGCCCACTGTGCTGGGTGGCATCACTAAATTCACCCTCTGGGGACCTCCTACTGCAATGTCCAGCACCATATTTTGAGGCCTGGTAAATAGTCTCATTCAATCAATTAGAACTGCACATTGATGATACAGTAATGTCCTAAATATAATCGACCCCTAAACCACATATGAATTATGGGAAATTTTTCAGGATTTAGTCGGAAATATGGCTTGTCTCCATTCATCGGAAAGCTCTCACCGAGAACTTTCCGATGAATGGCAACAAGCCGTATTTATGACTAAATCCTGAAAAATTTCTCATAATTCTGCTCTGGTTAAAGGGTCATATACTTCGGGCATTACTGTAGCTCTTTAAACATTGCAGGTGCTGTATTCATGGATGCTGATATATTAATAATGATGTGCATGTAGCAGAACCAATATGGAGATATCAGTCTTGATTGTGATAACTGCAATATCTATCTCTGCCGCAGTGAATGCAGAATCTTCACTGCATATCATGCCTGAACAGGTCCATATATCATATGGAGGTATGTGTCTAAACTTAATTAAAGCTATACTATGTAGGGCCGTGTGAATGGTTAGGAATTTTATATCGAATTGTGGTTCCAATTTAATGTTGAATCTCGATATTGAGTCGTCAGGTACGTAGTGATAGATGTTTGCAAAGAATGTCTAAAACATATTTAATTGAGTTTAAAATTTCTGGAGAACGATTGTGATCAATCTCTTTATACTGGTGGAGCAAAAATGGGGCCAGGGGCCAATAATATAAAATTTCTACACATGTAAATTATAAGACAGTAAAATTTCAAGTGCTATAATTGACAATACCAAACATTGCATACACATGTGCTCTCTTGTGATGAGATTCTTATCTTCACCAAGCCTGAGTTTAGTGTACCTGTCGTTTGCAGAATGAGGTCCCCAGAGTGTGAATTAGTGACGCTATCCCACATAGCTAAAAAAAATTGAATCTATGTGAAGAAGTCTGATAATATATAATTGAAATTTGATAATATAGAAACTTTCCAGAGAAGATGAGGCCTAAGCACAATGAGGTTCACAAAGGTTGAATTTTGTGATGCTAGCCTGCATCGTGGGCTAGCATCATCAAATTCACCCTCTGGGGACATCATTCTGCATGGCTTCATATGCTATGGGAGACAAAGACTCAGATTGAAGTTCCCAAATAGTGAATATTGTGATGTACACTCATTGGGAACCTCGATTATGCAATGTGTCGTCAGCCATTTTGGGGATATAGAGAAACTAAACTAAAAAAATAATAGAATCTATGTGAAGAAGTTTCTATAGAAATTTGATAATAAAGAAACTTTCCAGTGAAGATGAGGCCTAAGCCCTAAGCAGAGTGAGGTCCCCAGAGGGTGAATTCAGTGATGCTAGCCCACTATGCAGGATAGCATCACTAAATTCACCCTCTGGGGACCTCATTCTGCAAATTACAGGCACACTAAACTCAGACTTGATCTTCAAGCAATATCAATAGAACCAGCCTAGGGTTAGAAACCAATGACTTTTATTTTTACCATTCGTTGTGATTTACATTTGTAGAAGTTTTTTAGCACAGGGCCCTGGAAGGCCCCCAGAGGATAGACTGTGAGTTCTACTAACCCTCCCTATATGTCTTATCTGGATTATCAGAATGAGTGGGGGGTTTCATCAGAGACTTGCCGAGTTGCAATAATACTATTTATAATGAAATTCTGTTCCTTTTATACCGGTACCTGGAATGAGGTTCCCAGAGGATGAATTCAGTGATGCTATCCCAATTGGAAATTGGAATACAGACACTCACACTAAGGTGTTCAGATGGCTGCATCCATTATGTTGTGTCCATTAACGCATGCAATGGAGAGATTCTATTTTCAACGCAATGTAACGGCCTGACACATTTCTTGTTTTCAATCGATAAAATGTGGCGGCTGTCTTCGAAGCATGGGAAAATAAACTTGTGTTTATGTAAATAAAGTGTTAGTTGTTGGGATTTGATAGGTATGACATTATCATACAATTAAATTTAATTTACTACAAATAGGTTGATTTACAATATTGCATTTATTCCAATATCAAACTTATTAGCTGTAATTATTAATGGGAAGCTCTGTGTTATAACGCAATGAAACACCCATCTGAATGGCTTAACACAGACAACAGATCATGTCAACACAACGTTAAGGACCAATGCAACATATGTAATGGACTTGTCTGAACACTTCTTATGAGATTACTGCACTCAAGAATTAAGGATGGATTATCTCATTAAATAACAAATTTGAAATAGTTGCGTGTGTATGAAATAATAAATATGAATTTAAGACCCATGTCCAAAAATGCTTCCATCAATTAATATTGATTTTATTTCGAATATTTTTTTTATAAAAATGAGATGATTAAATGGGACACTTTATTGTTCTATATTTTAGAACAGACCATTCAGGCGATATAGAGATAGAGATCATTAGGGTGTTCCCAAAGCTACGTTTTGAATGTCAAATGTTCCAGATTTTGTATTGTTTCATTCCATAGTTATAAGTGATAATGAGTCTAATTAATGTTTATTTGTGACAAAATTACACAATAACATGTCTGGTCTCTGTTAAGATTAACCACTATTGTTCGTTAGCTAAACAACCACACTTCTTAGACAAGAAAATATTCAAAAACATAATCAATATTAATCGATAGAAGCATTTCCGGACAGGAATCTTCAATTCATATCTAATATTTTATACCCCGGTAACTATACAACACATGTTTACAAAGAGATAGACCATCTTTGACATGAGTGCTCAGTCTGTTGATGTACAGTATACATGTACATAAATGATATTTCTAGTAATACCCTAAATAATCGACTCCTTAACCACAGCAGAATTATGGGTACTTTTTCAGGATATAGTCGGAAATATGGCTTGTTGCAATTCATCGGAAAGCTCTCACTGAGAGCTTTCCGATGAATGGCAACAAGCCATATTACTGACTAAATCCTGAAAAATTACCCATAATTCTGCTGTGGTTAAGGAGTCGATTATTTAGGGCATTATATAAATGATATTTCCCTTCTGTTGCCTTATCTTATTAGGTGGGGATGACAAGATGTTTATTTCTGTTTATTTATCTTTTTAGGTGGGGATGATATGATGTTTATCACTTGGGTGACAATGAATTACACAGAGTCAGTTGTTGAGTATGGCATCATCTCTCCTAAGATTCAGTTACATGGATCACTCACCAAGTTTGTGGATGGGGGTCCAGAAAGGCGTGTCCTCTTCATACACAGAGTTCTCATCAAAGGCCTTAAACCAGACACAAAATATGGTAATTATGACTTATAAACAAACATTGTGAAAAACAAATTTTTTTACATCTTAAAATGTTTATTATATGCTAAATTTTAGATTATTGAAATAAATCACTGACAAACAATCTAGGTTTGCACTGTTGTGTGCCAAATTTACCAACGGTCAGATTTTTTCAAAATTATCCAAATTTTCATAAATATTTGAGTTACTGCAGATTTTCCAGTGATGCAAATGGTGTCTAAGAGACTTGCTTTTTATTTTAATAGCCTTAATTTGGATACTTTATGCTCTGTTTTTCCAGTCTATCATTGTGGGAGTGACAAAGCCTGGAGTTCTCTTTTCAATTTTAAAACATTCAAAAGTGGTAGCAATTGGAGCCCCAGACTGGCTGTGTATGGAGACATGGGCAATGAAGATGCCTTCTCACTTGCTCGTTTGAGGAAGGAAACACAACTGGGGCATTTTGATGCAATCTTGCATGTCGGTGAGTTTTTTAGAGATGTTTTGCAAAACTCATGGATACCAGTTACGATTACTGTTAGGGTGCTGTACATAAAAAATTATAAAATCACAAAGGATAGGGTGTGAATATCTTTGGTTTATACCAAGAATTTCATTTAACCCTTTGAGTGCCAGGGGCCAATCTCATCGACCCTAAACCTACAAAATAAGTCTGTTAAAGAATATAAGAATAAATATTAAAATTGTAAAAAAATTGTTTAAAAAAAAAACAAAACAACAAATTAGGCCAATGCATTCTCTTATATATGCGAGGCGACCTATGGTCGACTCGCATATATAAGAGAATGCATTGGCACAGGGTATATGGGTTGATACAAAAATCGACCTAGCACTCAAAGGGTTAAAGATACAGACACTCAGTCAAATAGTTTTACATAGCCATCACTTATCAAGATTATTGTACATGTTGTGCTTAATCTGGTAGATCGTGCAAACTGAAAATCTCACTGCATACGATTATCCATGCGTTATCCAGTTCAATAATTCTATTTGTCTTCATTTTTGCTAAATAAATTTTTTGGACCTATATGAATGTTAGGACGACGAATAACAAAACTTAATCCTTTCATGACGGGAGCTGCAGTGGTGCAGCATTAAAGACCCTGTGCCAATGCATTATCTTATATATGCGAGTCTCCCATAGGGAGCCTCACATATATAAGAGAATGCACTTGCTTACAAGGTTAAGGTAAATATTGTTAGGCCAATGCATTCTCTTATATATGCGAGGTGCCCTATGGGCGACTCGCATATATAAGAGAATGCATTGGCACAGGGTTATTGCTCAATTTATCAATGCATTGCCATGTTCAGTAATCCTAATAATTTATGTAAATCAAATTTTTTGGCTGCAAATAGCTGAAATTAGTCAAAACTCTTATCCCTGAGTTTGTGAAACTTTCTATTAACATTTTGCTAACTGAATACTTGCTGATGAATAGTTAATTGATTCCAGTTCATTTGTAGGAATGCTTAAATAATAATTTTGTTGTATAGTACAATTTGTTATATGGTCTTCATATGAGAAAGTTCCTGTCAAGTTTGAATTTGAGTTAGGCCGCCTTTCAACTTATAATTTTCCGGAAAATTTTCATGTCTGTATTATAACTTTAGTTTTTATTATATCATTGCTTTCAAGTTTAATATGTGGAATTATTCACTTTAAAATACTGGTCAAATTCAAATTTGGATCCAGTCAGTTGTGTGCTTTTTGAGATATCGTGATTTTTCGGGGATGGTTCAAATTCTGACGCAATTCCATGCGAATGGAATCGTATAGAGACCAATTAAATGTCAAATTGTCCCCATTGGGACAGTCCCACCTTTGGTTTTTGCAATAATTGTCCAATTTTACCATTCTATTTCAGGTGATTTTGCTTATGACATGGACACAGTAAGTATTCCTTTCTCTGGGTAAGTTTGTCAGAAATTATCGGGCAATGAGCCAGAGCCTTTGTTATTGGGAAAAATTAACGCAGTTGGTAAAATGTGAATTTTCAAAAAGTTTACCCAACTGTCATAAAAATCCATCGTGTATTAATTATATTACATGTAATTATCCATGATAATACATCAGATTTAATCAAAATGGTTTAAATTTATGTCAATTTTGCTATTTAGAACAGTCATTGAAGATGAATTTATGGATGAAAAGGGTACATAAAGTCTCATCAATCTGTCAGATGATACACAAGGAGCATTGACGAAAATGATGCAATAAATAGAGCCGGGACGGTTCGTAATTGGTACAAGTTCTTGAATTGGAACTGTGGTCCCCGGAATGATGTCCCCAGAGGGTGAATTTTGTGATGCTAGCCTGCAAATGACAGACACAATATTTACAAGCTTGGGGGGGAATGCAAGGGTTGGCGTTGAACTTACCAATGTTCTCTTTCTATGTTTCTATATCTCACGAAAATTCTAAGGTCACAGATGAGTTCAACATTATTTTCTCTCTACCCCACAGGACAATGCAAGAGTTGGTGATGCATTTATGAGGCAGATTGAGAGTATTGCTGCCTATGTTCCTTATATGACCTGTCCAGGGAATCATGAGCAAACTTAGTGAGTCAACGTTAATCCTTTCTTTTCTGAATAGTTTCTCTAATACAGTTATATATGTACACATTGGAATTGTCAATTATTCATCTGGAGGCATGTTTAATAGGAAATATAAGCAAAAAACTGACATACAAATAGATGATACGAAAGCAAAATGATATCTATTCATTGATAGGAAATATTCAGATAATAAGTTCAACAAACGCATAATTTATTTCCTGAACATTTCCCAAGTTCGTACGCTGTGTTATGTATACAAAAGCCAGATTTTTGGCTTTTGTTTACATAACAAAGCATACAAACTTGACAATAACATACTATTTACGCAATATTTATGATTGGTATAAGAACAAGGTCTGTCTATATTTTAATATTCTTTCTGTTTATGGCAGTATTAACAGATGTGACTATTTTAACAGCATACCCACCGTGAAGGCTATCTGTGCCTTTAATGTGTTGATTGTGCTAGTCTCAAATTCTTGGCAGATTTTAATTAAATAATTAAGAATACATTCAGCTTTTTTATGGGAATAAATCATCAAAAAGCTATATAAATATAAGAAATTAATGTAGTGGGTGTGTGTGTTATTGGGGGATATAGCACTGTGGTCATTGGGGGCACATTTAGTGAGAACCGCGAGATCTCATAATGTACCCCAACAACCACAGCGCTGTATCCCCCAATAACACACACACCCATGCCATTCATTTCTTAAATAATAACCGCCATTGAGTGTAAAAACGCTAGTTTAAGCACATGATGGGATTAAGCAAGATACAATTAAAATTAAAATTAATGGTGATGATAGACATTGCACAAAACTGCGCTGAGTACACAAACTCTTCTGTTAGTTCAATGATAATTCATGTGACATCAAGATTTTCCTGTAGAAAATGACTCACGTGACTTCTCGCATGACTTTGTAGATATGGGTACATAAATAGTATTCCGAACAGGATTTAGTGTCATCAGAATACTATAATGGTAGGACTGGAATCAACTCAAGTAATAAATACAAGGGCCCACATATCATACATGCATGAACAAGCAGGCACACTGTAACACAAATTGTTCACTCTCAACATATTCCAATTCTCAACCGAAATGAATGATCTCAAAGTAATTCCTGTCTGATCAGTCAGGATGTGTCTCAGACATGAAGCATCATGCAGTTGCAGACAACCAATCAGTGACCATATTGAAATATTAATTATGTCAAACTGTGTAACTGTGCATACAGTGCCTCATAACGAGGCGGCACATCAAAGGTTGTAAACTACATGAGTGCTTGTCAGAATGTTGCTTGCATGATTTCTGCAACATGCCCAATAAATGAAGTTACCATTCTTAGACTTCATCGAAAAACCCTGTGTATCATTGTTCTGTGGGCGATTTCTTTGTCACAGTCAGCGTGTTAAATAAGTGAACCATTTTTGAGATGACATGATAATTGGTGTTACTTCTTAGCGTAATAATATGAACTCTAAATTATGACAAATATATCAGCAATATCTTGGGAATTCTCACTGGTATATTTGAATTTAATTGAAGGAAGCGAACCGACAGAAAATTGAGCCAAACATCCTTATATTGTAATGATGGCTCATAAACACATATACTTCACTAATGACAATGACCTTTCCATCTGTTCTCTTCCATTTAATCCAGTAAGTTATATGTCATCATTAGTCATACTTCTGTTGGCTTGTCTCCCTCTAATCCTTTGATGACAGGACCCTTGGAGATAACTCAGGTTTTAACCCTTTCCTGATGGGAACTGCGCTGGTGCAGCATTAAAGATCATGTGCCTGTGCATTATTTTGTATATGCAAGACTCCCACAGGGAGCCTCGCATATATAAGAGAATGCACTGGCTTACAAGATTCAAGGTAAATATTGTTAGGCCAATGCATTCTCTTATATTTGCGAGGTTCCCTATTGGAGACTCATATATATATGAGAATGCATTGGCACAGGGTTTTCGCAAAATTTCAGTAAGCTGCAGTCATGAATAAAAACTAGAATGTGTGATGAAATCAAATAGCCTCACTGAATCAGTCATTCATTTGAACCCTTTCTATACTAAATACTCTTTGATGAGTAGTTCCTTTAGAAATGTTCATATAATAAGTTCAATAAACGACCATAGCACCAATGCCTTAATTATTTATCCATTTTATAAGTCATTGTGTATATTACACAGCCTGTTGATTAACGTTTGATAGCTATTGTTTATTTAGAGACCGATGTTATAACAGATGATGTTTTCATGTCTATGCTCAAATAAATATTTATAGATATAAAACACATGCCTCCCCACAAAAACAATTTGGAATAAATACAAATATCTACCGCCCTCATCACTTTAAAAATATAATTCCCTGAGAAACGAACTATTTTGTTTGTGTAGCCTTACCGTAGTATGTGACTTATTTGACTTAAATTACAGACTGAATTTGAATCATGGATTTGTTTGATGATTTTTGCCACAGTTAAGGGCATTTTTTACTTATAAATTGTGGATATTCTCGGTTTCTTGACAGTTAGTGTTCCTCCAATTGGAGTGGTCCAAGTTTCCTTCACATTAAACCAGCTAGTGAAATCGGTAAGGATAATACTGGTTTACTTCGAAGTTTGATTGTCTTTCTCTTCTATAGCAGACTTTACGCTCAGATCCATTGGTGGGATTTTTCATCAAATATATCAGGAATATCTTGGGAATTCTCACTGGTATACTTGTCCATAACGAATCGATATGGATAAATTGGATGTTCAAAAATATTTGAATTTGGTTGTTCGATTCGGTGTATACTCTAATCCTCTTTCATTTCAATTATCATTTCAGTAATTTTTCAAATTACAAGAATCGATTCACTATGCCATCGGATGATGGAGATGGTGAGGGGCTTTTCTATAGGTCAGTATATTATTGCAAAGAAGAGTGTTTCCACTAACACAATTGGATGTAATAAACTCATATAATCTATCTGCCCTTACAAATGTGTATGTATTTAGAATGACAGTTACTAACTCACCTGATCACTCACCTGAGACGAAGTCTCTGCTGGAGCTATATACAGTGAAACCTCTCCAAACGGGACCCTCTATAAACCGAATCCCTCTCCATACTGAACAAATTGTTCGGTTCCGATTTCTCACAAGTGCATTCTCACTAAAAAATACCTCTATAAACCGAAACCTCTCTATTCTGAACGTCAGATGGATTTTTTAGTCCATAAGTGAACAAATACATTAATTTTTACCTCCGGAAATTCGAACGTGGAAATCAAATCAACCGAACGCACGTGCAGTAGATTTGACATACTTGATGCTGAGCTCTGAAATTGTTTGCTCTGGTGTAAACTAGATCTTTTATAAGTTTAAATTTCTGTTCTACAATAGACTACATCCGTGACGGTTTATTCATTGTGGTAGGTTGATTAAAACTGTATTGGTGACAATCACTACCATAATTATGTCACAAAAGATCTCCATTAATCCTAAAAGTTGTGTCACTAGTGTCGGTCGAACTCACGGCAAAGGTGCGATAAAATTTAATCACACCACATTGTTTTGACCGGTGCTGTAAACACAATGCAGAAAGCATGGAGCATGACATGTGCTCATGACGTATTACTGGTTATTGTTGGATACAGATTACATTGAGTGGGAATTCCTTGATGTTGGCTTTATTGCTATTGGCTATCTAAGTCATTATACCATTGCTGACCTGGCCAATAGTGGTTATGGTTGCTAGTTATCAAATTAAATCACCTGAGTATGACTTCAGCTGTCAATTAGTGAAAAATGGGGATGTTGTAAACACATGGTCTTGGCAAGATATTTTACATAAATCGGAAGGTAGTTTACATAATTTGGAAATGCAGTTTTCTTATTTATTGTTATATTAAACTTTGCATCATTTGTTCAGTCATCCTTGGTCACTTGTACTGTGGTCGCTTCGTCATACCTAGACGAGAAATAGGGACCATGGTTGTTAAGCGTAAGCCGTTCTAGTGAAGCACTTGTAAAATGGCAGCAGACGCAAGACTCGGCATCACTCAACAGCTGGGGTAATAATGCAAAATGCTTATGGTCTGCTGGTATAGGAGATAAGCGCTATATAAGCATCATTATTATATATAAAAGAGTAGAATCTGTCTGTCTATCTGTCTGTCTATTCACAATTTTTCTCCCAGACACCTCAACCAATTTATCAATTTCAACCAAATTTGGTGTGGTGACTCGGGGTACCACGACGGATGTTATAATGGCATTAGTTTTTCAAAATTTTGATTTATAAAAAAGAAAATATAATTAATTTGTTTTTTCTTTTGTTAAATTGAGCATTATATTTCTCATTACAGCTGGACTATAGGCCCTGTTCGGATAATTTCATTCTCTTCTGAGGTTTACTACTTCTATAAGACAGATCTAATAATTCAGAGGCAGTTCGTCTACCTGGAAGAAAAATTGAAGGAAGCAAACCGACCAGAAAATCGAGCCAAACATCCCTGGATTATAATGATGGCTCATAAGCCTATGTACTGCACTAATGACGATGACCCTTACATCTGTTCTTTTCCATTTAATCCAGTAAGTTCTATATCATCATTAGTCATACTTGTGTTGGCTTGTCTCCCTCTAATCTTTTGTTGACAGGACCCTTGGATGTCACTCAGGTTTTTAACCCTTAATGATACTGGTGGAGCAATAAAAATCCTGTGCCAGTGCATTCTCTTATATATGCGAGTCTCCCATAGGGAGCCTCGCATATGTAAGAGAATGCACTGGCTTACAAGTTCAAGGTAAATATTGTTAGGCCAATGAATTCACTTATATATATGAGGCGCCCTATTGGCGACTTGCATATTTAAGAGAATGCATTGGCACAGGGTTTTCACAAAATTTCAGGAAATTCCATTCATGGAAGGGTTGACCTGAAAACTAAAATGAGTGTAAAATCAAATAGACTCACTCAATCTGTCATTCATTTGTACCCTTTCTATACTAAATACTCATTCATGAGTAGCTCCCATTGGAAATGTTCAGATAATAAGTTCAATAAATGACCATATACCTTATTTCCACAAAAAGTAAATCACCATTTCATAAGTCATTGTTTTTGTGTACCAATTTTTGTAAATTACCATGAAGACCAAGCCTGTTGATTAACCCCCATGACGGGAGCTGCGCTGCTGCAGCATTAATTATCCTGTGCCTGGGCATTCTCTTATATATGCGAGTCTCCCATAGGGAGCCTTGCATATAATAGAGAATGCACTGGCTTACAGAATAACTCTCGTTTAATCTATGTTTGTTTATGCTCAGAGAAGAACCGATCTATTACGAAATTGCAAGGTCAGATGAGTTTATTTTCTTTTTGAAATTATGTAAATATTGTGATAAAATATATTTTTGACATTATATTACTGAGTACTTTCCGTTGATAACTCATGTGGTGTTCAGAACATTTATAATGTTTCAAATGGACTAAACTGGGTCACTTTTACAATCATTTGGTGATTAATGATGAACAGTACTTTACACTTAAAGTCAGCTATAGAATAGTAATGCAACTGTACTTTGACGTAAACCAGTATCATCACTACTGATTTCACTTGCTGGTTTACTAGTACGTCAAAGGACACTACAGTTGGGGTTGAGTGAAAATACAGACTGAACTCGTCAGGATTTGGCCGCTGTTTTTTGCCACTAATGGGCCTTGTGTTTTTGTTTTTGTGTGAAAACACACCTTGGTCATGATATTCTACACAAACTCAATGGAGTAGTTAACTTTTATTATTTATTAGGACAATGTTCTTGACTGAATACTTATAAGTGTTTTTGTTTCTCACTCCAGTTGGGCTTACTTGAAAACAACCAGCCTTGAAATGTAACTGCATTGGCTCAAGATAAAGGTTGAGCTAGAGTAGGAGTTCAGCCCAATGATTTTTTTGTGGGTCTTTTATTTGCAAAATACTTTAAAGGCATGGATGGCCTTCGCAGTGGTATACTGTTAAAATAGTCACATCCGTTAAAACTGCTATGAAAACAGAACTAATATTAAAATATAGACAGACTTTGTTCTTATGCCAATCAAAACTATCACATAAATAGTATGTTATTGTCAAGTTTGTATACTTTGTTATGTAAATAAAAGCCAAAAACGTTAAAGAACCTGTCTTTTGTTTACATAACACTGCATACGAACTTTACAATGACATACTATTTACTCGATATTTATGATTGGTATAAGAACAAAATATGTCTATATTATATTCTTTTTGTTTATAGCAGTTTTATCGCATGTGAATATTTCAACACTATACCCACCACGAAGGCCATCAATGCCTTTAACCCTTCCATGACTGGAGCTTCTTGACATTTTGCGAAAACTCTGTGCCAATGCATGCTATTATATAAAATGTGAGTCTCCGATAGGGATAGAATGCATTGGCCTAACAATATTTACCTTGCCCTTGTAAGCCAGTGCATTCTCTTATATATGCAAGGCTCCCTATGGGAGACTCGCATATATAAGAGAATGCACTGGAACATAATTTTAATGCTGCACCAGCTCAGCTCCTGTCATGAAAGGGTTAAGGGATAAATTTGTCACTTTTTGTGTTTTTAAATTAACCGTGAAGCAGTCAACTGCACATGTTTTGGGATTTTTTTTTGTCCAGCACTTTCTTGAAGACTGAAACATAGATAAAACTAGTACCATGGATCTTTATCCTGGCAGTGCCTAGGATCATACCTGTTATAAAACTTCTAAAAATAATTTTTAGGAGGTTGGTCTGGGATATTCAAGATATTATTATTGTTTTTTTTCATTAATGATAATAACATTGTAAAATACATTGGCAAACTAGTATAAAAGCAAAATAAATATTGATATATCCATCTCTTCATAATTTTAAGTTTACTCAGATCAGGAAAAAACTCACCTTGGTCATGATATTCTACACAAACTCAATTGAGCAGTTAGCTTTTAATATTTTTAGGACAATGTTCTTGACTGAATACTTATAATCAGACTTTTGCTGGATATAGATGTTCTTTTGTATAACATGGTTATAGACCAATTTATTACATGATTCTACCCTTATTCCATCCAATAAACCCATTATATAATTGTGATATGTAATGTTCATTGCATAACAGGAAATAGTGCCAGCTACCATTATACTTTCGGTTTGTTGTCTGTTTATATTCCATACGCTACGTCTCAAAATACTCTGGCTTCAAACATTTTTCCAACGAACTCTAATGAATGAAGTGTTTGAAAAGTTATTTCATTAAATATACACCATATTATACATCAAAGAGTCTTTATTTATATGGGAATATTTCTTAATGCGGGCAAACAATGCATAGTTACGTGAGACGTCATCACAGTCCTTATAGAATCCGATGTTAGTTTGATTTAAAGGATTTATTCGGTCTAGAAACTACAAAACGCAATCGGAAAGCCCTCCCTGTTGTGATTAAAATGACCCCAGTCCCGTTCCGATGGCATAATAAATAACCCGTAAAATAAATAAATAATACCACCACCGGTATTCGGATATTTCGTGACTTGACTACGAGTGACGTAGTTGTGGGCGAGCAAATTAAAAACACAGATTCGGAGCCGGAGTTTATTATGCTGACTACGATGACGTAATCGTAAGTCAGCCGATACTAAAATGTATGTCGTATGTCGTATGTGCGCGTGTGGTGTATAGATTACGTCGCTATTCAATGTGTTATCTGATTAATGAAGATAGTGTGGCCGCTTTGGCCGTTTATTCAGAATAGAAAACAATAATTTTGTGAATTAAGTAATTATTAGTGCCTAGAATGGTTGTTTTTGTAGCCATTAATAACATGCTGCCACGTGTCTGCTTTGTTGAATAGATGGCAGTAGTGCTTTTATTGTCTCGTATTCACTCGGTGATTTGTAATCACTCAGTGACTATTCATCAGTGTCAGTCGCGAACTTGTTTGTACTGTAAAATGCCCCAAAATGAATAGAAAGGGCGACAGAGGATCCCATTCACCTGGTCATACATAAGAAGCGCCCAAATGTTATATAAACACTGGGCTGAATAATGTTAACTCTATTTAGGCGCTTTTGTTTTTTGTTTTGTGTTTTTTTGTTGTTTTACTTTCGATATAAATATCCCGAGTATCTGTCATCTCCACATATGCCAAGGTGCCTAGTAGATGTAGTGTGTTCGGTTGTGGGCGGGCTAGCGATCCATTATTAAGTACCTCCAAAAAGACAACACAGTGCGTAATTTAGAACGCTCTTTATTGTCTTACCGCTTTTGGGAGATGGAAGCATGGACGCTCTTTATATTTAAATGTCACAATACCACATACAAAATCACCCATGACATATCGAAATAGAGCAATTCATAATTGAGAATGCTCTTTATTGTCTATGCCGCGACGAAAACATGGACGCTCTTTATTAGAGGCAATCATTGGATTTTTTTATAGGAAAACAATTACAAAAAAATCCTCTCTAGAAAGTCAATATCTGCCATCAAAACATAAAATAAAAAAAGAAGAAAAAAGAACAACAAACACAAACTGAAAAACAATGCCAGGCTAGCCTTCAATTAAAAAAAATGTCGTTATGCCAAACTGCAGCCTAATTAATAATTATTGCAGTTTCGACAGTCTGTTGTGTATTCGAGTGAATTATTTTGTTTACGCACTTATCGATCTTGACTGGAAGGATTTTAGCAAGCTGTTCACAGTCGTGCACTTCTCCACACAAAATGTTTCATGTGAAGAAACAGACAGGAACATTATTATGACAAATATAAGCCACCATGATACGTGTACTAGTATAATAACCACCACCTTTTTAATCACACCCCATTTGTGTTTAATTGTACTCCTATAGCGCACAACGGGATGACACTGGTGTGTAAACTAGCTTCCGAAATTGGTACCATACAACGAAGAAGAAGCTATATGGCCTAACTTGTATTCTTTCAGAAACAGTTAAATTAGTTTTGAACGAAATTCCGCTCGCTCATTGCATTTCTGCATAAATTAATCTCATTTCACACAACTTTTATCGCCTCAAAGTGCATTTTAGCCATCAATATTCTTTATATAATCCAACATTCTAGCAAATCCAGTTCATAATTCAGCACATTCAAACAGTTTTATTCCGTGATCGCTATTTATCGTAAAGGCCTAGGTAATTAACCGGTGACTGCAATATTTTATACGTAATTTATCAACTCGTTACGCGATTGGTGGAATTATTTCAAGCTCCACCTACCGCTGTAACCAGTAAGCGTTGATGCAGATGATCGTTCATGTGACTGCATTGTGGTCATGTGATCGCACTCACGTGACTTACACTTCAGATATTTCCGCGATTTTTAAAATATCATAATAATCAAAATACTATCTGCTCGATTTTGAATTTTCTTGACGAAATGGGTCTGTTAGACATATATTATTAGTATTATGACGATAATTTTTTTTTTTTTTGACAGACTAATTCCTTTAAGTATGTTTTATTGAGGTTTTGGATCATGTAATAAATAGAATCTAGTCCCCAGTTATAGTGGAATTTACGAAACTCGTCCAGTAAATTAGGTCTGAACTCTTTTTCAAATTCCTCTATTTACTGGGGACTCATTGTAGATCCTCCATATATATATATATATACCTGTTATCTTCACTATGTGTGCTGTCATTTTTTAACGCGTCTCTTTTTCAGGTGCGAACCGATGGGTTAGAGCAGCTGCTGTATAAATATGGAGTCGATATATATTTCTCCGGACATGAACATTCCTATCAACGACTGTGGCCTGTGTACGAACTAACTGTAAGTTAGTCCATTAACCCTTCCATGAATGGCGCTTCCTAAAATTTGGCGAAAACCCTGTGCATTCTCTTATATATGCGAGTCTCCTATAGGAAGCCTCGCATATATAAGAGAAAGCATTGGTCTAAAAATATTTACCTTGACCTTGTAGCCAATGCATTATCTTATGTATGCGAGGCTCCCTATGAGAGACTCACATAAATTATACAAGAGAATGCACTGGCACAGGGTCTTTAATGCTGCACCAGCACAGTAACTGGCATGAAAGGGTTAGATCTATAACTATGTTCTCAGGCAATTGTATCTGGAAAATTTTATTGGAGAGGGAAGCTTTCTATTTATATTTCGGTATAGAAATTTATGGATGTATAGAATATGTTATAGAATAAAAATTTTAAGCATTGTATAAAATCTCTCATCTAGGGTTTTTAGCCAATATATCTTGAACAGATACCAGTACTGTCTATAATTCTAATAGTGGATAATTGAAAGATTGATGTTTCAGCTTATTGGCCATTTTGCAAATAAAAATATTTTATGAGGCCCTCCTTGGGTGATGATAGAAGTCTCTGAGAACATAGTTAAAGGCCAAAAACTTTTGAAAATCATGCTCGTGCACATAATTATTATATTCCTGGTGCACACACCAATTAGACATTCCACATCCACATCTGCTAGCACCAGGTCTAATTTCAGTCACCCGAGGCCATTACTTCCAGAACAAATGTCCGTAAAAGTTAACTGATTTATTCTATTTTTGTAAATAATTACTGCAATTATTTCGTACCGATTAAAACTTTCTCCACAGATAGAACGCGAATAAAAAGGTTGCATGCGCAGTTATTTCGGGACCGTGTGTGCAGACCTGAGAAACGGGAATGTTGTGTGGCGTAACGAAGGCAAGATACTCATATCAAGAGTCTCGTCATATGTTTATTTTGTCTGGATATTAGTTTGATCCCACCAAATATTTTCACAGTTCAGGTATATCTGGTATGATCTATTTTGATTTAACAAAATCGTATAGCATTTTCATATGAAAAACATATGTATTCTTGAAATGTTTTCTTTTTGTTTTTTCTAAAAAACGTTTTTTATGTTAGAAACATATATCAAGATTGTATGGCTTAAGTCTATCTATACTAAATTGATTCTCCCACCCAGGTATAAAAGTATATATTGGAATGGTCTATTATTCATTTGAAGTAGTGTTGAAACGACTAGTGAATTTCAAAGTCGACTAGTCGAGGCCCAAAAGTCGCGTTGCGTCGACTAGTCGGTACCCGATATCAAAACTTTCAAACATAACATGGTACGGAAAATTCATTTTACATGGCATACACTGATGACTGATGCAGTGAGTCAATGACGGTCTATTGCGTAGCGCATTTCCCTGCATAGACACAAATTTATTTGGGGAATAATATAGCAAACATCTTGATATTTATCCAACACACTGAATGTAATTATATAATTAGACATGTGGTGGATAATGATTAGAAAGTAATACAAATTACTGTCAGTATCATTTATATACGGTAGCACCAATGACGTCACCTTAAACGACCTTCACACAGCGTCGCATCATAACCCGACGGTGCGAGATCAATTGAAATATACACAGTGTCTAGATCAAAGCGGTCTCCGACAAACGATAAAGCCGCGTCAATCATTGCCATCATGTCGCAGTGATGTCTTTGACCTCAAACGACGAGTGAGACATTGTGTTGTCAATTTCATTCTTTCAATTAATAGTCAGGTCACTGTGTGTGTCTATACTAGTAACACTGTCAATTCCGGGTGCCACCAAACGTTATATTTACCGTAACTTACGCGCAGTTAACACCATTTATGCCGGAATCGATCTTGAAAATGTTATACATGTAACAAATACACTATGTTCCGACTAGTCGACGGCAAAATTCAGAGTCGACGTTCTGACATTTCAGAGTCGACTACAGCTAGTCGATTAATCGTTTCAACCCTAATTTGAAGGGGCGTTCATAAAAAATGAGCAGATGACAGACGAAAAGATAATAGAAGTGCAGAAGGATTCGTATTCATTGTGGGAAATGTATAGATAATAAGTTCAACAAAAGACCTTCATTAGTTGAACTTATTTTCTGAACATTTCCTAATGAGAACAACTCGTCAATGAGTATTTAGTATAGATGGCTAAACAAGATGGTAAAGGAAACAAGTTTTCCATGTACTTTCACTCATTTTATGTGCATTAATATTAACGATTCTATTCGCAGGTATGCAATGGCAGTACACATTCACCATATACCAACCCAAAGGCTCCAGTACACATTATAACAGGGTCTGCGGTGAGATTATATTTACTTGAAATATTTTTACCGTTGGATAAGTCGCATTGAAATTTTTAGCTTAGAATTCTGCCTTTTGGCTTTTTCTTTTGTATAGGTCACATCTATTTCAGTGGCTTGTAAGTGAACATCAGCATGACAGATTGGGAGGTATTTTGAAGAGCACAGGATGCAATTTTTGAATAAAATGAATGTTAAATAGTTGCTTTATCACAGGCGTGAGATGAACAAACATTCCATCCATGCTTTGGGGATTCCCATATGATTTGCGGGAATGCCCAATCATGGGAAATAAAATTGGTTCATTTTACTGAGATATGTGTGGGAACATGGATTATAAAAACAAGCTTTCATATTTCCGACTAAACCCTGAAAAATTTCCCATAATTCTGGTGTGGTTTAGGGGTCGATTATTTAGGACATTACTGTACTATAAATGCTTACAATTTTGTTTAGGCCAGTTGTTGTGCTTTCTGAAATAGTACAACTAATATGGTTGGAAATCTCGACAATAACTGTTAATTGTTACATTCTTCAAGCGGGCATACTACATATGTGCTAGCATATCAGTTATAATCATTGTAATAAGCACATATTTGATCCTTTTAAATTTAGCAAAATTTCTATGAGTTAATTTTAGCCTAATTTGGAGACCAGGGATTTTTTTTAGGTGTCCTCAGGGTCCGGTATTCGGCCCCATTCCCAATGGGAAAAAGGCACCTTTATTCCCAATTTTCAACCACCAAATTCCCAATTGCAGGCAGGTATATAATACCATCGGGTTTATTGAATAATTATCAATTTTTTCCGACGTTTTGTACACTCAGTCGATAGATAAACGGCTGAAAACCCGAAGTAAATCAGCGACATCGGGAGCCCACATCGTATAATGTACACGTGGCGACCTAACTATTAGCTTAACATGCGAATTACCTCCCCTCTACCAGTCAGCGCATTTATAAAAGAGGGAGGATAACTCTAAATAAATTGCTGATTTATATAAAACAAGTGTACAGTAAATACTTGTCATGTCGCACAATATGTCTTTGATGAGTGGTAATCACCCGTGTTGGTTACCATAGGCTCATTGTCTCTTCATTGTGGTAGTACCGTACTGGTAGCTCAATATGGGAATGATAACACGTACACATTGATTTGGTATTAATTATTTTATTTTATTTATTGGATTACAACTAGATACCTATCCATCCTTTGGTGTTTCATTACCGTTTTTCCGTCGAAGTTTGGTGGATGGCTTGAATCTTTCCTTTGTTATCTGTGAATTTTCAACTTACCTGAGGCTGAGAAATGGACCTCAATGGGCTGTGATTTTACTCCATCTTTGAGTTACCTGAGTTTAAGTCGCGTTATACACCGAAAATTAAGGTATTAGTACTATTTACTTGTGTGTAACAGTGATTAATTGAATTTTTCTAAAACATGGAAAATTCCCAATTTTGGTCTGTAAAGACACATTTTTCCCAATTCGAAGGGACCCGGACCCATTCCCAAAATAGGCAGAAAAATGCCTGGAGACAACGGACATTGAAATATCAGTACTGTAATGCTAAGATTCATGGGAAGGACTCGATGTGTTTCTGCTGTATTATCAGTAGAAGATTTATTCCCAACAAGATGACATCCCACTTGCCAAACTTTTTTTCCAAATTGTAATATTTGTTTGGATAAAGCTGACAAAATCGCAACTATTTAAATGTTTAGAAAGTAGAAGTGTTAATACCTTGCATTTTTATCAGGAAGGTGACCAAAGGATTCAGTTTAAAATTCTGTTATTAACATTTAGAGCGGTCAATGGAACAGCACCATATTACATCAAGGAACTAGTGAATCTGAGACAACCATCCGGATCGATGCAGAAGTGATCAGATGGTAAACGACTTCTGACACTCCCTAAGTCCAGTCATCGCAAGTTTATTAGGGGATAGCGCTTTCTGTGTTGCCATACCTACCTTGTGGAACAATCTTCCCGACGATCTTAGACTTACTAGTGATGTTATGGATTTACGCAAACTTTAAAAAACTCACCTTTTTAAGATCACATATCGAGTCAACTGACATAATCTTACCGTCAATGGCTGTTTTTTTAGCTCACCTGAGACGAAGTCTCCGGTGGAGCTATAGTCATCACTCCTCGTCCGTCGTCCATCCGTCCGTCTGACCGTCCGTCCGTCCGTCCGTCCGTCCGTCAACAATCATCTTCTTCTCCAGTATCATAAGGCCAAATGAGTTCATATTTGGTGTGGATGTTCCCTGCTTGACTCAGACTCAGATTTGTTAAAATAAGGTCACTGAGTCAAATAGTTGCGAAGCTAGGGCCATAACTCTTTCCCGCCATAGTAATTCTTAAAACAACTTCTTTTCAAGAACAATCAGGCCTATTTAGCTTATATTTGGTATGGAAGGTCCTTGAGTGACTGGGGGTCAGATTTGTTCAAATGGGGTCACTGGGTCAAATAGGGGCAGAATCAGGGACATAACTCTATTCTCCCTAGTAATTATTAGAATGACTTCTTCTCCATAATCATCAGGCCGATTTAGCTAATATTTTGTATGGTGGGTCCTTGTGTGACTGGGGTTCAGATTTGTTCAAATGGGGTCAGTGTGTCAAATAGGGGCCGTGTCAGGAACATAACTTAAAATTTTTTTATTTTTTTATTTTTTTTTAAATATTGTTAAATTTAAATCCTTGCTCAATTCAAAAAACAAATCACAATTCAAAATGAACCAATACAAAAATATTTTTTTTATTTTAACCCCTGATTTTTTGTATTTTTTTAGACACAAAACACCCCATTCCACCCCTTCCCTCCTCACCCCTCTACACCTCTGTCCCCACTACCACCACCCCCCCCCCCCCCAATCTGCGCAGCCCTGCACCCACTGCAGTCAAGAAAAAATTAATTAGAAAAACTGACACCTTGTAACATCCATAAAGTATGGTATTAGCCCCAGACAGAAAGAGTTAATAACAGTCATCAATTCAGATGTTATCTAGCTGGCTGACAGCTAGGTGTAAACAGTCATGCTCTGTGTGTATCATTAACATATCATATCAAAACAAAATGCTGTATGTCTGACATTTGCAGAATGAGGTCCCCAGAGGTTGAATTTAGTGATGCTACTCTGCACAGTAGGCTAGCATCACCAAATACACTCTCCAGGGACCTCATTCTGCTTAGGCCTCATCTTCAGGGAAGTATACAGGTCTTAAATTGACATTTCTACTTACTTTTTCCCTTCTGTTCAGTTTCTATATTCCCTAATTTGCTGTCAGAAGATAAAATTGATAATTGAAGTGCCCAATGGGTGCACATCACCAATTAACTGGACAACTTCAATCTGTTCCTATGTCTCCCATGGCAGTTGAGGCCTAAGCATAATGAGGTCCACAGAGGGTGAATTTGGTGATGCTAACCCACCTTACAGGATTGCAGCACTAAATTCACCCTTTAGTGACCTCATTCTGCAAAAGTCAGACACTATATTCAGGCTTGGCTGTTCCACTATTATATTCTTAACCACCACCTATCCAGTTGTACTCATTATACCCTGATTTGCAAAGAAAACTTGGGGGGGGGGGTATATTGGATTGAATTTGTCTGTCAGTATGTCCTCCCGTCCATCCCTCTGTTGGGATGTTTCCATCCGTCCATCAATTTTGTTCTTCTCCACATACATATTAAAGACCGAAATGGTTTATATAATTTGACTCACATTCAGATTTGTTCAAATGAGTTCATCAGGTCATATAGGTGAGAAGCCAGGGCCATAACTCTTTCCCTCCATAGTAATTCTTCAGAAACCATCAGGCCTATTTAGCTTTTGGTATGGAGGGTCCTTTGGTGAGTGGGGTTCAGATTTGTACACGTGAGGTCATTTTTAGGAAACTTTTGAGGAAAATCACTTTTCTTCAACGTTTAAAATCTACCGTTTGAAATTTCTAGATGAATAGATATCATTGATGGGGATTCACATTTGTTCAAATAAGGGCAGAGATAAGAGATTTAACTCTCAACCACCCACCCTACCTGTATGTATGCTGTTTGATACTGGTATAATAATATATAGATTCCTATTGATTTCTAAGCTGCCTGGGTGGAGGCAATGAGGCTGTAGATTTGATTTTTCAACCAGTAACAGTCCACATTTTCCTACTTCTGGTTAAACTGTTCGACCGAAATCGCCACAAATGTTAACAGGTCTATTTTGCTGATATTTAGTATGAAGGGTTCTTTGGTGTCTGGTATTGAAATTTATTCAGATGTGGTCACCAGGTTAAATAGGGTGGGACCAGGGACATAACTGTATGTCTCTATAGTCATTCTTAAATTGTCTTCTCAAGAGAGGTTGAACTATTTAGCTTACATATAGTATGGATGATCCTTTAGTGACTGATATTCAGATTTGTTAACATCAGGTCAACCTGTTAAGAAATGACGGGGGCTATGGGGAGTTAACAATTTTGTGTTTAAAAAATCATTGAAATACCAAATTCATTAAAACATCTTCCTTGGAACTACCTAACTGATTAATCTGACATACATGTATGGTGTTTTGGGTCCATGGATAAATGGGCTTCAAACATGTCTAAATGGTTTTATAAAAAGGTGCTTGTGAGATTGGAAATTTCCAAAAATTGAGAAAGTTTGAGATGTCGGTTGTGAAATTCCAACCCAAGACTTGGGAGTCTGGAGCCCGGTCGGGAGGGGACTTGTTGAGCTGGAGGAGGGGGGTGATCAGTAGTGAACAGTGGGCAATTTCATGGTGGATATTCACCTTGAAATTACCCACTGTACACTACTGAAGCCTCTCTAGCCACATATCGTGTTTAGATCTACTTTTTTCAAAGTGCTTATGAAAAGTTCTGACTATTGTGGTCTCCAGAGTCCCAGTCTCATCAGTCTTTGCAGTCTGGTGAGCGACCCCACAGTCTTTGACTGTCTTGTTATGATTTTTATTTCTCAGACTGACTTTTAACTGAAGATGTATTTTGAGCATCTTTTTAGGATTCACATATCTCTTTGATTCAGCTCAACTCATTTTAACCTTCACATATTTCTTATCCAATATGTTTTTATTATATATATACTTTTATCGGCTCTTTTATGTAACAGCGCCTGCGAACACAACTCTGATGTGGAATAGGCGCTATACAAATGTTTAATAAGAATAATAATAAAGAGTTTTTCGGCAATTGGGAATATATATCTTGGCTAAGGCCAAACAAAAAAAGTATTTTGATTCTCGGGCAATTTTTTTTGAGAATCGATGAGGGAGCAAGGGTTTTATTTTTATTTTTGTTATGGGGATAATGCCCATAGTTAGCATGGGTTATTATACCTTCCCAGGTTAAGAAAATGTAAGGCGAACATTGTTTTGTATAAACTAATGTATTCCACTATAAAGAATTACCAATTATCACATTGTACTACCCGTACATCAAATCTAAATAAAGAATGACATAAATATGACATTGTACTATCCTATATCATATAGCCTATTATAGGATTTACCAGAATGATATATATATACAATGTATATTTCAAATTACTATTGTCGATATATTTGAAATATGTATGTACCTTTTATAGTATATATCTATTTATATCTATCTATATACTTTAATATTTATCCATCTATACTATAGTAACTATACATGCTAGCCATAAAAACTTCAAATATTATTATATTAAACCAGCAAACACATCGCCAATACTTGGGGTTTGGGCAGCTTGTGGTGACAATATACCTGGTAGTTATCTTGCCTAGTGTCTGTTTTTTGAATACTAACACATACACCATTTTATGTCTTTAATATTCAATGTTTGAAACAAATAATTTATGTTTTCTAGTTTCCTAGTTTCGTGTTATCATTTGACAGCTTCGGTCAAATTGAAATTCGTAATAAAATGGTTCAACGAGGGCCATTTTTCCAGACGAGGCTATGCCTGAGAATCAAAACACTTTTTTTTTTTTGGCCTAAGTGTTCCGCATCTGAAAACTTTTTGAAATTGTCTGTTTTCATATTTGTATATGGATTTGAGCGATTTCATTGGCTGATGAGAAACGATTTGCAAATATGTATATGATCCATGGCTTTCTATTTTCATTGATAGGGCTGTAAGGAGCCACCTGATCCATTCATGATGAAGTCATATCCATGGAATGCATTCCACAGCACAGATTTTGGTTACACACGAGTCACAATTCATAACTCCACCCACCTGTACCTCGAACAGGTGTCTGATAACCAGGTAAGCAGAAAAAACATGTTTGTGACAGTTCATGATGCTACCTACATCACACATGTTCACGCTGTTGGTGGCCAATTTGGCAAATGGTCTGATTGTTATCGAAAATGGCCATTAAGAAAATTTAAGTTGGCCAAACATTGTGCCACAAAGTTTCAGCCTTGGATTAGCACTCACCTCTCTGTATATTGCAAGAGTATAAAAATAAAAACCTCGCTCCTGTATTGATTTAAAAAAAAAATTGCCTGAGAATCAAATATCATTTTTTGTTTGGCCTAATACGATATATGTTTGTATTCTAGGGAGGAGCGGTTATCGATAAAATGATGCTCATAAAGACAAGTCACAGCCCATCAACATATGATTGTAGACCAACATAGAGTCATACAGTAATGCTCTAATTAATCGACTCCTTAACCACAGCAGAATTATGGGTAACTTTTCAGGATTTAGTCGGAAATATGGCTTGTTGCCATTCATCGGAAAGCTCTCGCCGAGAGCTTTCCAATGAATGGCAACAAGCCTACTCTCGCCGAGAGCTTTCCGATGAATGGCAACAAGCCATATTTCCGACTAAATCCTGAAAAGTTACCCATAATTCTGCTGTGGTTAAGAAGTCGATTAATTAGAGCATTACTGTACAAAGCCTCAATCATTAACACATCCCTGGTTATGTGTTCCTGATAAATTGCTATGATGCTAGTGCACCAAAATGATGATGTTAAGAAAATCTAAAGTTTTTCGCTCAACTTGATGAAGTCAAGTTTGAGCTATTGCCATTGACTGGCATATGTGCATGCATGCATGTGTCCATCAACAGATTCCTTTGGCACACCATTAAAGGCTGCTACCCTCATCCGTTTGTTACTAAACTTCATATGGATCTTCATATGTGACCTCCAGATGGGAGCTGTCGATTTTATTCAAAATTTGTTAAAAAACATGGCTGCCAGCAGCCATCTTGGATTCAACATTTGAATTCATAGGCACACACTGCAGCCCACACATTGAGAATAGTTTGAAAATTTAAAGGCATGTTTAGGATCACCTCTTGATGGGAGCTATTGATTTTCAATGAAAATCTTGGCTTTCGGCAGCAATCTTAGATCTTGGATCTGAAATCATTACTGTCTGCGAAAGAATAATTCAAAAAATTTTATTGTATTTTAGCTTCTACCAATTCTCGTAATTCTGCGAGAGCTTTCCGATGAATGGCAACAAGCCATATTTCCGACTAAATCCTGAAAAGTTACCCATAATTCTGCTGTGTTTAAAGGAGTCGATTAATTAGGGCATTACTGTACAAAGATCTCTGTAACTAAAAAAGAAACAAACTATGTGAAGACTTATATAAATTTGATAAGAAACTTTCCAGAGAAGATGAGGCCTAAGCTTGAATACCAATATATCTCATGAGTGCCTGGAAAGAAATATCGTATTTCATTTGTGTCAAGAGTGTCTGTTTCAACTTTATGCGCATGTGGTTTTCTTTGAAAGTTTTTCGCTTGTTTTACTTCTGCCTTCTACCTATGGTGGTTCCCCTGTGATATTAAATTATAAGAAATAACTCTTGCTTCGAATAAGCTTACGGATTATAACCAATAAGTTTGCAGACCATTTACTATAACACGCGGTTATAGAATGTCTTCAAATTTTTCGCTTTCGTAAACCACCTGCAAGCTACAGTGAAATATAATGAAACCTACAGTGAAATAACAAAATTGTATTTCACTATGGCTTCTAAGAGATACATACAAAGATCTATGTTTCAGAAATTTCCCAATATTTTATAGGCAAGCATATAATAAAATGATTTATCATATGTATATGACTACTATCAGCTCTCGGGTATTTCATAATTCAATGAGAAACACTCATTTCATATCATTATATACATCCATTGATTTCTAGAATAATTAAAATAAAATACCCCCCCCCCCACCCCCCCCCCCCCCCCCCCCACCACCTATCAATTTTGTTATATCTAATTATCGGAGAACACAGATATTTATTTTTAGTGGCCTCAGAAGTACAGTAATGCCCTAAATAATCGACTCTTTAACCACAGCATAATTATAGGTAAATTTTCAGGATTTAGTTGGAAATATGACTTGTTGCCATTCATCGGAAAGCTCTCAGTTATAATTATTTAGGGCATTAGTGTATGCAGGGGCACCAGAGGATGAAAGGGGCGCACACCATATGTTAAGGGCGCCTTTCAATATTTGATTATTTTTATAAGTATAACTAGTATTAGTAGCACCCACGAGGCACCGGACGTACAACACGCAACATAGAATGGCGTTGTTAGTATATAGAGGATCTACAATGAGTCCCCAGTTTATAGCGGAATTTATAAAACAAGTCCAGCCTTTGACTGGACGAGTTTTGTAAATTCTGCTTTTAACTGGGGACTCGTTGTAGATTCTATTTATTACATGATCCAAAATCTTGATAAAACATAAAATCAATAAATGGGACTTGAAAACTAACATCGGCTTCTATAAGGCCTGCAATGACGTTTCACTTAACTATGCATTGTTTTCCTGCGTAAAAAAATAGTCCCCGATAAATAAAGACTCTTTCATGCATTTAATTGCATATATTTGATGAAATAATTGTTCAAACTCTTCATTCGATAGAGTTTAGTTAGAAAAATATAGGAAGCCATAGTATTTTGAGATACAGTATACATGTACAGTAAATGTAAACAGACGACAAACCAGAAGTCAAAGGTCACCTGGCACTATTTCCTGTTATGAAACGAATGTTTAATATCACAATTTATAGAATGGGTTTATTGAATGGAATAAGGGTAGGATCGTGTAATAAAGCAAATTATGAAAGAAAAAAAATCGTAACTTGTTAAGAATTTGATTATGTCAGTCTATTTGATTAAGATGGCTAATTGATAACAGATATCATACATTTCACCATGTTATCAATAAGTTATAATCGACACCATCTGGGTTCAAAAGAGTAGTGTGGAAGTGACATTGTGGCATTAACAATCTTATACACAGAGACGTTGGAGTCCTGGAAAATGTGCCCCCCCTTTAACTGAGGGCATGGGTGGCACATACCCCTATCTGCCCCCCTGACACAGGTGCCCCTGGAAGTATGTAAAATGGATCTTGTTGTTAATTATCTAGTCATGTCTTGTAAGGATCTGGGTATATTTGTTACGTTTCTCGCTCTATTGCAATTTGTTTTCTTCATTGCAAATTCATCAAGACTCTTTATCTGTTTGAGATTTTGTTTTCAGTTATGGTATGTTTAACCCTTTTATGAAGGGAGCTGTGCTGGTGCAGCATTAAATACCCTGTGTCAGTGATTTCTCTTATAAATGTGAGTCTCACATATGGAGCCTGGCATATATAAGAGAATGCACTGGCTTACAAGATCAAGGTAAATATTGTTAAGCCAATGCATTCACTTATATATGTGAGGCACCCTATGGGTGACTCGCATATATAAGAGAATGCATTGGCACAGGGTTTTCGCAAAAATTCAGGAAGCTCCAGTCATCAAAGGATTAAGCCATTTCCTTTTATGATATTATGTAATGTTCGAGAAACTATAAAGTTGACTATATTTAATTGAAATTTAACATATATCAGGGATGGGGTAATTGTAATTTGTAGTTGTAATTGACTGTAATTAATTACTTTTTCTCAAGTAATTGAGAGTAATTTGTAATTGGGCCATTTCTCAATTACAAGTACATGTAATTGAAAGTAATTAATTACTTTTATAAATATCATGTAAGTCAATTATCTGGCAGATATTGCCAATGCATAGTGGGAAGGGTGAAACATAGGATATATGTTTAAGGAAAAAGTGGTAATTGAAGTCTTGTCGACGAAACTTATGTAGAATACTGCATTACTTGAACCCTTTGTTTGGTTTGATTATTATACTCATTGTTAGCTGTACACAATTTACAGTAATTTTGGCCGTCTTCGGAGAAATCTATTCTGAACCTTGTCCTTGGCTCATTAATAATTTTTTATTCAGACAGGAATGGTTTGGAGGAAACAATGTTCTGTCAATTTGGTTTGTTTGTACAGTAGTGCCCTAAATAATCGACTCCTTAACCACAGCAGAATTATGGGTATTTTTTCAGGATTTAGTCGGTAATATGGCTTGTTGCCATTCATCGGAAAGCTCTCACTGAGACCGATGAATGGAAACAAGCCATATTTCCGAATAAATTCTGCAAAATTACCCATAATTCTGCTGTGGTTAAGGAGTCGATTATTTAGGGCATTACTGTACCATTAGTCACTGAGGTATTTATTCCCTTTCAATATACAAAACACCTGATTTTATCAATTTTGTTCACTAAAATTGAGGATTTTCAACTAACTCCAAAGGAGTCCATGACAGAGCGAATGTCAGTAAATAAGATCTTCTAACCTGATAGGGCTATGATAGCACTGAGAAATATTTGAAATAGAAAAAAAGGTATCGCAATTTCAAAATATTAACAGAAAAATTCAGGGGAGAGAAATGGGACTAAATATGCCAGCACTGTATATAAAAAACATGTTTCACATCCAAATTTCTTACTTTTTTTGTGGAACTTTCATGTCTTTGAACAATAATTAAACCAGTAATTCCATATTTAACACATGCTACATTGGCAGTTATGTCCCCCGAGATACCTATTTTCCAGCCTTCAAAAAACTACTGGAATGGTGTACAGCTATCATAATTTATGTTCAGCACAACCATATTAAGTATAACTATTGTCTTCCAGATTAATTTATAACAGTTTGTTTTTGATATGTTGAATTATATTACATAAATTATTACAAGGTCCTAGTCATTTGTTTTCTCGACCACAAAGTAGGGCTGAGATTGTAACCAGGTCTCACAATCCCTGCACAGCAGGCTAGCATCACTAAATTCACACTAATTATTTTTATTATCAAATTAAAAGTTTTTTTGTTCCTTTAGAATAGAAAGTTTATTTATATTTTTTAGTTGAGCTTCTCTATATCCATAAACTGGCAGATGACATAATATACAATCAAGGTGCCCATATGGGTGCACATCAACATCTTCACCATCTGGGAACTTAAATCTGTGTCTTGGTCTCCCAGAGCAGATGAGGCCATGCAGAATGAGGTCCCCAGAGGATGAATGTGGTGATGCTAGCCCATTGTGTGGGGTCGTGTCACTAAATTCACCCTCTGGGGACTTCATTCTACAAATATCAGATATATTCTGTAGCTATTCATCGGAGCCATATTTCTGACTAAATCCTGAAAAATTACCCATAATTATGCTGTGGTTAAGGAGTCAATTATTTAGGGCATTAGTTTACTGTATATACAATTTATGCAGATCACTCAAAGCGTGCTGTCTGTATTAAATTGAAAATCAATTAACCCTTTCTATACTAAATGGATTCTTCCACACATTGGAATGGTCTATATTCATTTGGAGAGGTTTCCATAAAAATAAGTACAGAAGAAGTCCTATATATTTGATGGAAATGTTCAGATAATGAGTTCAAGAAAATGTTTATTGAACTTATTTTCTGAACAGTTCATGAGGGGACTACTCGTCGATATAACAATAACATGATTTTGGAGGGTGTTATGATTTATTAACAGCCCTCCAGGAAAGATTAACAGCCCGAGGGCCTATCAGCGGCCCAAGAAGCAGTCGAGGGCCTCTGTAGGCCTGAGGGCTGTTAATCATCCCCAGAGGGCCATTAATAAACAATGACGCCTGATGACGCCTGACAAAATCATGTTATTACGACTTGCGTCTACAGCCAGCTACTCTCATCCAATATCAAATGTGGACTTTGCAAGGAAAATATTAATAATTTTTTTTTCAATTCAATGATCTTTCAATTAACTGAATGGCCAATATTAATACGGCTTTTCATACGTGGTATCTGACTAAATTGACGAAAGTTGACCAAGTTCCATTGGCTTAAAATAAAAGAAGAAACAATATTCCCACAATTCCTCAACCGGAAGGAGGTGTCTGCCGCCCGCGAAAATCGTTCTTCAAATTATGGGGATTTAATGTACTAGTAAAATTATGTTATTGTACTAGAAACGCACTCTGAAGTGGTAACAATGAGATATAGTTAAGAAAGAGTTAAAATAATAAATTTAATAATAATCATCTTTTTCCAAAAAATAAATTTCTCTTGATAACATGTGGAACATTCCGTATGGTCAGGGAAACTCTCCTGGATCTAACTAATCTTGTGCCGATGTTTATGTCCGAGTCAGGTGGAATATTAAGCACTTTATCTGTAATAATGTCCTCAGTGGTCTCTGAGATTCCGTGTAAGTGTGTCTTATACATATCATCGAGGACCAACACCAAGCTTCTGGGCTGTAGCAGTACCGAAACAAAATGTCTGTCCTCTAACGACTGAAATTAGAAGATATTAAAGGGTCATGAACAAGATCTATTTTAACTGGTTAAATATCCAACATACACAATAACCAGAAAATCATTGAATATTATTCCCAGAGTTGGTAATTTACTACATTTGCACTCTTTTCTCAAATTTGATCTCCACATATATACATTTGTGATTGGGTTTTGAGCCTGGATGTCTCATTAGGCTATGGTTATGAGCCTGGATGTCTCACCAGGCTATGGTTTTTGGCTTGGATGTCTCACTAGGCTATGGTTATGGGCCTGGATATCTCATTATGCTATGGTTTTGAACCTGGTTGTCAGATTATGTGATGGTTATGAGTCTGGTTATCAGATTAGATTATGGTTATAAGTTTGTTTATCAGAATAGGTTATGGTTATGAGTCTGGTTGTCAATTTAGGTTATGGATATGAGCCTGGATGTCTGTTTAGGTTATGAGCTTGGTTTTTGGATGCCGTTAGGCAAAACAATTTGTCATTTTTCTCAAACTTTTCGCAATAGAAGTACCTTTTTTGACAATTTTATCGGTCAACATCCATTCAAACTTTGAAATGTACCAATTTAATTATATATGTAACAATATTTCAAAAATATTACCTGACAAACTCTATTTAAATGATTAAACTAAACAAACAATAAAGTGTCATCACCAAAGTCCAAATATGGGCTTTCAGAACTGAACCAGTTAATCCAGACTATACTTATGTCCAAATATGACATTCCAAATCACCATGGGTATTTAACCCTTTAAATGCCAAATACTCATTGGTGAGTAGTTCCCATAGGTCGTTTGTTGAACTTATTATCTCTATATTTCCCACCAATTAATAGGAATCCTGTTATCCATCGCCTGCTTATTTTTCCAGAAACTCCTCATGATGAAAAACAGACTGTTCCAATGTATTCTTTTATGTCTAAATGGGAGAATTCATTTAGTAAAGACAGGATTAAATATCCCCCCCCCCCCCATCTGTTTGATAGAAGGGTTAGACTATGACGAATCAGGCATTTGCAGCTCAAATTGAATCTCAAATCGAATCAGGTCCATGATTTCACATCAAACCTAATCTAATTGTAACCAATAAAAATGATAACTATAAGTTTTGAGCAATTGGTTATTGCAGTCTACCGAGAGAAGTTTTCCGACAACGAACACTATGCACATTTTATCGAGCATATTTTTATGAATTACATACATTGGAATTATTGTACCAATCGAACTCTTCAATCCTGACTGGGATAAGTAGTAGGTACTAGGTAGGTATACAATACGCAGTTTCATAGGTGCCGACTTGTTCTGAAATGTACTTTTTGGTGCAAATTGTACGATTACAATATTAAGAATGTTATATTTTTGTCTCTGAAGTCTGACCTTCTGAAGAATTTTCTGAAACAAAAATATAAGGTTCTGAGTAATATAATCTTACTGTTTCGTACAGTTTGTGGAAATGGATAGATTCGATACTCGATGGAGTCAGATGGAAGGTAAAAAGAATCTACTTTCGATTATTGAAATGGCGGCTATTGTTTTGGCTGTTATGTCAGCCATGCATGACATCTGATCGTTTTTATCATGTAGTTCCAATTTTTTCCGAGTTTCATTCGACGACACTGCTGATTCACGCTGAAAATGTGTTTGTATCTGAGAAAATTTGTACTCTGAACACAGCTTTCAACAACTTAATACGGGTGAATATTACACCAATAATATGTCACCTTGGGGTTTTCTTTCTAGTTTTTATGGGTTTTATTATGGTATATCGGACACAGTTATGTCTGACATCAAATATAAACCCACTGCCGGTAATATGCAGTTATTTGCCTAATTCTGCTCGATTTATACGACATGAAACGAGGAAATAAATAGTGTAACCAATATTCGTAATATAAGCGAATCTTGCAATGGATTTTGAATCGAATCGAATCGAATCAGATGGATGATTTCGAATCGATTCTCGAAGCTTCGTTGGACCCTATGAAGAGTTTTATTATATTCATATGTGTAATTTTCCTTGATTTCTCGAGTGATTATAAACGATAATTTCACTAGTGAATTATGTCACTTTAACTAGCGTGTTATATACACTACATGTATCAAAATTTATGCAGCATAGGTATAATGGTTGTATTAATCAGATTTCTGGTAAATCAGATGATTATTCAAAATGAATTTACAAAACTCATTTAGTAAATAAGGTCTGGACTCGTTTTGTAAATTCCGCTATAAACTGGGGACGAGTTGTAGATCCTCCATTTATCACATGATCCTACCCTTATTTCATTCAATAAATCCATTCTATAAATTGTGATATTAAATGTTCGTTAAAGAGTCATTATTTATATGGGACTGTTTCTTTACATGGACAAACAATGCATATTTACGTGAAACGTCATCGCAGGGCTTATAGCAGTCGTTAGTTTCACATACCATTTGTTGATTTAAGAATGTTTTATCAAGGTTTTGGATCATGTAATAAATAGAATATACAATGAGTCCCCAGTTTATAGAGGGATTTACAAAACTTGTTCAGTAAATTAGATCTGGACCTCACCAAAGGCTCAGTCCAGATCTAATTTACGGGACCTGTTTTGTAAATTCTGCTATAAACAGGGGACGCGTAGATTCTCTATCTATATAATGACCACTAACTTCAGCAGTACTCTGTTCTGCTGAGGTCTCTGATTTGCGATTCAGATGGTAGTAAAAGTTGAGCAATGTGTGTGAGCCAAGGGTTATCGTAGATACAACAGGGTGGAAGAAAGGTCCATCTTCATGAGGCTGAAAGAGAAGAAAATATGAAGATTAAAAGAAACAGTAGGCAGTCTGAGGGAGTAGGAAAAACTTGGAGAAATTTACAATTATTAACCCTTTTGTGACGGGAGCTGTACGTGTTAAAGACCCTATGCCAGTGCATTCTCTCATATATGCAACAGGGAGCCTCGCATATATAAGAGAACTAGCAGGGTTAGCCGGCGTTGCCCAGGTTTAAGTGATATGAAACCGTGCACTGTGGACATTTTGTGGGAATGAGAATACTCTTGCTCAAAGTGTAACACATATTCTCATAAATTGTATATACAAATGGCATCACATAATGCCATTCTTACACATGGATTATAAGTAGTGGGTCACCTTGTCAGAGTGATTGTCATTTTGTTTATCGCAATTATTTCATCCCACCAATAAAGAGGTAGTTATTTATTTACAGCTGCGTGTACTTCAAATGTTATCATGCAATTTTTAATAATATACAATCGACATGGTTGGAATTGACTTTTGTTTGTTTTCAATATGTTTTGTTGGGATCAAAACATGAACATCATAAACACATTACTTTGCAAAAATAAATAAAAGGTCAGCAGACCACAGTGTCCCCCGACAACATGGCAAGTCGATGCCGCTTTGTTAAAGAAATTTAAAAGAAATGTTGAAATTTTCTAAGTCGAAAAGGGTTAATAACTCCATAAAACAAATATTAGCTATATAGATGTTGCAAATCACCAACATGTTAGGAACAATATCCCAGAGTTTCAAATCTCTACATTTAAAACTGTAGGAGGAGTTGATTACACCATGAAGGTACCCAATCTCATCCAAAAGGCAAAAATGTTCCAAATTTTCTAAGTCGAAAACCCCCCAAAAATATGGAAAACAATGATATTTTTTATTAGCTATATAGATGTTGCAAATCACCAACATGTTAGGTACAATATCCCAGAGTTTCAAATCTCTATCTGTAAAACTGTAGGAGGAGTTGATTACACCATGAAGGTACCCAATCTCATCCAAAAGGCAAAAATGTTCCAAATTTTCTAAGTCGAAAACCCCCCAAAAATATGGAAAAAATGATATTTTTTATTAGCTATATAGATGTTGCAAATCACCAACATGTTAGGTACAATATCCCAGAGTTTCAAATCTCTACCTGTAAAACTGTAGGAGGAGTTGATTACACCATGAAGGTACCCAATCTCATCCAAAAGGCAAAAATGTTCCAAATTTTCTAAGTCGAAAACCCCCCAAAAATATGGAAAAAATTATATTTTTGATTAGCTATATACATGTTGCAAATCACCAACATGTTAGGAACAATATCCCAGAGTTTCAAATCTCTACGTTTAAAACTGTAGGAGGAGTTGATTACACCATGAAGGTACCCGATCTCGGACGCACGGACACACAGCCGCACGGACGGACATACGGACGGACGGACGGACGAGGGTCATTTCTATAGTCCTCCGACGGAAACGTCGGGGGACAAAGACACAATTTGGTTTTACATAGAGATGTATAAATCAATCTAGTGGGTAAGACTAAGATTTTGAGAACACCTGGTTTTCTCCACGAAGATACAGATGTTTTAAATAATTGTCCAGGTGCTCCTCTGTTCATGGAGCTATACTAGCTGATTATTATCAGTTTAAAAGAAATGTTGATATATATCAGCTACATGTGCCCGACACAGAGCAAGATTTTAAGTTGTTTATGTTAGGCAATATGTCTGTTCTAAAAAATGAAAGAAATCAACTGCATCGGGCAGATGTACCCTTGTCAGATGCTAGTATTGGAGTATCCTGAAAAGTCATGTGCATCTGACTGTTTTCTCAGAAGAAACTATATTTGACTGCACACTGTGACCACTATTTTGAACAGACCTTCTATACATATTCATCTCTCTTGGCAAAATTGTATCTTTTGTTGTGGAAAATATCTCGAACGGGACCAGTTCTGGTTAAAACCATACTCAGACTCTAAAAGTACTTTTAGAGTCTGAGTATGGTTTTAATCAGAACTGGAATGGGACAAACTCAATTTGGTTATAATACATGAGCCATTCTAACATGCCATCCTCTGACGGTTCAAGGTCCCTCATTTTTCAAGAATATATGTATCTCTTAAATAGAATGATAAATACAAAATGTGAATTGGCAGATACCCAAATGAATGGACCATTTATAACATACTGTGGTACATTTTAAGGAATTATTTTTTAAATGGGCATATAACACTCTCATACCATAATCCCCTGGCCTGCTTCATATTCATTAACCAAAACATGATTAGGTAGGCTGTCACCAAATACACCAAGGTCTCCAACTTTCTTTGTGTATGACTGTAGCCACTGCAAGGATAGAAGATAAGATTTTCAATTGTATAAATCTAAAAAAGATATTTCAATATTATGATGATCAATAGCTGCATGAACATGTAGCTGAGACTGTTTCAGAACTTGTTTTTCACTAAAAAATAACACTAATCTGGGGAATTGGGTGATATACAGAGCCCAAAAAATTACTTTTGCCAAAAAATAATTATTTTGCCAAATTCTTTTAGAAGCTGCCAAATGTTTGTCAGTTTCTGCAACATTGAGTCTTGTATTTCGACAATCACTGTTTGATCAACATTTGGTATGGATAGGAAAGCAATTAATTATTAGTAATTCATGCCATTCTACTGTGGTTTATCATAAAAAATAAACCAAACACTGAACAATAAAACTGTAGAAGAGTTGCTTCATCAAAATGGCACTTCGAAACAAAGTGTATTTGCTATGTAAACATCACCACCATACATACATAGTAATCCCTCCACCCATCGATACTAAATGCTATCAGATTAACTGCATCTTGATAGGGCTGTTAACATGCAGGTGTTAACTTTCCTAACTTTATAAAACACCACTAATTGTAAGAATTTACTGAAATTGAGTAACCAATATTTTTCAACTTTTTTGAGGAATTAAAAAGTGACTTTCCAAAACTTTTGCAAAATTAAAATATTTTTTGCCAAATGTGAATTATTTTTACATTTGGAAAATTTGGCAAACGGCAGGACAAAGCCTGATTATAGCATGGCTGTCATTTGCAGAATGAGGTCCCCAGAGGGTGAATTTAGTGATGCCATTCCGCATAGACTCAGATTGAAGTTCTCAAATGGTGAATATTGTAATGTACACCCATTGGGAACCTCGATTATGCAATGTGTCATCTGCCAATTTGGGGATATAGAGAAACTAAACTAAAAAAGAAATAGAATCTATGTGAAGAAGTTTCTATAGAAATTTGACAATAAAGAAACTTTCCAGAGAAGACGAGACCCAAGCAGAATTAGGTCTCCAGAGGGTGAATTTAGTGATGCTAGCCCACTGTGCAGGATAGCGTTACTAAACTCACCCTCTGGGGACCTCAGTCTGCAAATGACAGGCACACTAAACTCATGCTTGGGCAGGACAAACCCTGGCGATATACCCGCAGAAAGAATTCCAGATAGAAGGTGGGTTTTTTTTCTTCATATGTTTATTTTCCTGTAGCTTTTTTGGGGGCTTTTTATCAAGACAAAGAGAATAAATAGCTACTCTTTGACATGTTTATTGCATCAGGTAGGTTTACCAGTGATATCATACCATAGGTCAATGATCAACCACATTGCGAATCTTCACTCCAAATTTCATTAAAATTCAATAACCCATGGCTGAGATTATTTGACTGAGATATGAATGAATGTACAGACTGAGCCAGAGAGAGAGAAGTAAATTCAGTATGTATACTTCCCCCCCCCCCCCCATTTTCCTGAAATGTTTGAGTATAACAAACATACTAGACTGTTTCTTTAAAGATGGATCATCTCTTCCTAATGTCACGAAGTACGAATAAGTATCGGGAAGAATGAAAAAGTCAAACAAGTGAAGTACTGCATATACTTTACTCTGAACTACATAGTCACAAATTAACATCTTTAACACAAGCACACATACTGAGACACATTTACAATTCACTCATGCACATATCATATCACATGCATTGTCATGTGCATTGTCAGTTGTTCTCTCAGCCACAGTCGTCACCACATGTACAGTTGACCGTCCAATATATACAGGGGCATTTTTAATCCCCGACACCTAAACACGTTTTATATAGTTTCGGATTATAAAATAACAAATATTGGTCGAAGAAATATTGATTTTATATCACCACTTTCTTACATAATGCGATAAACAATTGGGAAATTTGTTCATTATTATTTTTTAGAACAGACCATCATGAAACATCAAGGCAATGTCAGATGGAGATAGAGTTCTCCCTCTTTGTAGCTCCGAACGTTTCCCAGAGCCGTAAAATGTCCCAAATTGGTTGTATGTATTATACCAGAAAACTTAAAATAGAATCAATATTAATTTATAGAGATGTTTCCGGACTGGGGTCATCGATTCATATTTATTATTGTATACCCAGGAAACTATATAAAACTTGTTATAGGAAGAGATAGACCATCTTTCACTTATTATCTGAACATTCCTACAAATGAATGAACGGGAATAATATTTTACAGATTTCTGTCTGACTGACAAAAGACAATATTTAAGTTAGTGCATAAATAGAACTAAGATTACCATAGGTAGTGGTTCTGCTACCATCCCCTTCTCATGAGGTAGACCTCCTGAAATAGATATAACTTGCAAAATAAATAATCTGTGAGGGTTTCTTTGTGAAAGATGATTCAGCCATTTCATGAATTTGTGTTCATGTAAGAATTTAAAAGTTTTATAACTAAAAATGTTTTGGTTTATAAAGTGAAAAAAATATGGAGGAATTAAAAGACAGATGCGTTGCATATACAGTAATGCCCTAAGTAATCGACTCCTTAACCACAGCAGAATTATGGGTAACATTTCAGGATTTAGTCGGAAGTATGGCTTGTTGCCATTCATCGGAAAGCTCTCTCCGAGAGCTTTCCGATGAATGGCAACAAGCCATATTTCCGACTAAATCCTGAAAAGTTACCCATAATTCTCCTGTTTAAGGAGTCGATTACTTAGGGCATTACTATATTTATATGTGCTTTGGTGGTATTTATGCACAATACAGAGGTTTCTCAAATTCACGGATAGATTATATTTAGCTATTCATAGTCGTAATACTTATGTCTGATAAAAAATTTGGATATATGAACAAAGCAATGCATTGGTAGTTTTATGCAGTGATATTTTTTAATTGCACGATCTACCAGATTAACCACAATGCAGTAATCTTCTATTCAACTGACCAACTCAGGATAGTTGTTCGAGGCTTGATAAGTGATGTGTAAGATACATGTACAACAAAAGCAGTTATCACTAGATAGCTTTAATAGCTACACATTTTAAAGATACGGGCGGCGTTGGCGGTGGGTATGCTGTTAAAATATTCATCTCTGTAAAAAACCGCCATAAACAGAAATAATAGTAAATATAAACAGACTTTGTACTTATACCAATAAGAAATATGGCATAAACAGTATGTTATTGTCAATTGTTTTTCCTTTGTTATGTAAACAAAAGCAAAAAACGTTACAGAACATGGCTTTTGTTTAGATCCGGATATGGTAAACATAAAGAGCGTTATTTGTTACTGTTTTCCTGATATGGAAATAATAAAGAGCGTTTATATCATTTGTATGTGATTAACCAATAGAATTGCACTGTGTTATGTAAACAGAAGCAAAACTTCTGTAACACGAGAAGGCTCTTGTTTACGTACACCATCGTAAGTCTTGGCGACAATATATTATTTACACGCTGATTATGTTTGGCATATGAACAAAACTATATATATTTTAATATTCCTTCTGTTGATGGCGATTTGAACCAATATGAATATTTCTGCAATGAACGCCGTCCTTGCCTTTAAAACACTCCCAAACTACATTGAATTCTTATATTTATATATTTTTTTGCTCATTATTCTCATAAAATTAGCCGAACAAAATTTGTAGTATACAACACTGGTTGAGGCTTCTTCGGAGGGACATATAATGCAACATTACATAACTATTTTAATAACAAAAGAAACTGTCTAGTCCCAGCACAAATCACACATTTGATCTTTAAATATATCAATGCATAATATGAGCTGTCACAGTTTATTCAAACTTTGTGCATGTTTCAGCAGACGATGCTGTCAAATCGAAAACTAAAGTTAGCAGCTCTTGACCAATCAGAATGCATGGTTTAGCAACATTTATACTATTTGAATTACAATGGGGTACGAAACTCATGACCCAATTTGCAATTGACAAAATCGGTGAACAGGATTTAGTGTGAAATTCATTGGCTATGAAAATATTCTACAATAATTTGTACGCAGCCACTGAGATCTTAGTACATACCCCAGTTTTGAAGACGCCGATTAGAAAGCTGTTGCCACTTGGGTTTCGGTGCATCATACACATGTTTGAGAAGGTACTGTTCCTCTTCCTTATTGATGAAATCAGGGATGTAGTATAATGTGGGTGGGGCCTGCAATGAAATCAGGGATGTAGAATAACGTGGGTGGGGCCTGCAATGAAATCAGGGATGTAGAATAATGTGGGTGGGGCCTAAAATGAAATGAGGGATGTGGAATAATGTGGGTGGGGCCTGAAATGAAATCAGTGATGTAGAATAATGATGGTAGGGCAGCTAGGGCCTGCACTGAATCAGGGATGTAGAATAATGTGGGTGGGGCCTGAAATGAAATCAGGGATGTATAATAATGTGGGTGGGGCCTGAAATGAAATCAGGGATGTAGAATAATGTGGGTGGGGCCTGAAATGATATCAGGGATGTAGAATAATGTGAGTGGGGCCTGAAATGAAATCGGGGATGTATTATGTGGGTAGTACGGTACCTTCAATGAAATCAGAGATGCAGTATAATGTGGGCAGGGCCTGCAATGAAATCAGGGATGTAGTATAATGTGGGTGGGGCTTGATATTTAGGGTGGTAGTTGTATCACTACACTGTAGGTGATAATATTAACAAAATTCTGGAGCCATTCCAGCATGTTATCAATTTTTGTGTCTAACTTCAGTTATCAGCATGTTGCTAAAGTCCACCACCTTTGTTATCGCGACGACGAATAAATGTGTTGCCTTCAAATAGGAGGAATACTCGCGTCAAAATATCCTATTTGACAGCGACCCAATTATCCCGCTGGTTTGCCACAAAGCAAGAAATCGACAAAGCATAAAATCACTGCTGTGATCGCCTCATGGTCAGCGATTCAGTCACTTGCGGTGTGAATATAAAAATCGCGCGCTTTGAACTGCAACGGGCGATAGATGTGGATTGACCTTAAGTCCTGCCAAAGTGCAAGTAGCATCTAGTGTGTAATGCTCTAATACTCTAATGGAGCCACATTGGTGTGTAACCTCACCATTTGTGTATGACAGTTTCATGTGAACGTATCTGTGATCAAGAGACACTTTGTTGGGAGCTTAACGCTTAAATTGACTGGTACTTCAGCAAATTATCCAAGCGTATGCTATACACAAACAGTTCTTATTCATCTGTGTGTCACGTGTGACCATTTATTTCACCAATACCATTGGTGGGTGTGTGTATTGACTTGCAGTTGCAGTATCTCACATTCGTGTGGCCTTTCTGTGAATTTGCAGTTATTCACAATTGTGTGGCCTTCATGTGGATTGTGAACTAATCACGCAGTTTTGTAGATACAACAAATTTCAATGATCTCTCACAGTATTACCAATGTTTTATCATAGTTATACATGTATATTTACTGTATTCATGTGTGTTTATTACATTTTTGTTGATTTCAGGTTTAAAATAAATCATTTATACAACTGTGGCCCACATTGACACCATTTGTGAAATGAACGATTGTTTGTTTAACTTATTAAATGAACTTTTCCTGAGGGAACTATCCCATCAATGAGTATTTAATAAAGGTTAAGGCACCATTAAAGGCATGGCGGCGTTCATTGCAGAAATATTCATATCTGTTCAAATCGCCATCAACAGAAGGAATATTAAAATATATATAGTTTTGTTCATATGCCAAACATAATCAGCGCGTAAATAGTATATTGTTGTCAAGACTTACGTTGGTGTACGTAAACAAGAGCCTGCTTGTGTTACAGAAGTTGTGCTTCTGTTTACATAACACAGCGCAATTCTATTGATATAAATCACACACAAATGATATAAACGCTCTTTATTATTTCCATATCAGGAAAACAGTAACAAATAATGCTCTTTCTGTTTACCATATCAGGATCTAAACAAAAGCCAGGTAACGTAACGTTTTTTGCTTTTGTTTACATAACAACGGGAAAAAAATTGACAATAACATACTGTTTATGCCATATTTCTGATTGATGTAAGAACAAGGTCTGTCTATATTTTACTATTCTTTCTGATTTGGCGGTTTTTGACGTAGGTGAATATTTTAACAGCATACCCACCGCCAACGCTGCCCATATCTTTAATGCCTGGCGATCTCTGAGACTTCAGTCATAATAATAATACATTATTGGAATATGAAATCAAAATGTTTTACCTGTAGTAGCTGTTAGCTATTAGCTATTGGCGTATGAATACATTGACTCAGTGGGTGCTTGGAAAAAGTGGAAGCAATATCAGTTGTATGTAAATATTACAAATATTGTAAACAAACATGATATATTTAAATGAGAAACATACCTTGGAAACAATGTAATGATTCAGAGAATCCCTCCAGTTATTATCTGTCGCCATTATTTACACTGGCAATAACATTTCTGTCACATCTGTGTATTACATGTAATCTAATAAAGAAGAAATAGGGTCATCAAAACTAAATATCCGTGTTCTCCAGTGTGTTCTTAAGCAATATCATACTGCCCAAGCAATTCATTGCCTGTCAGGTCAAATGGAGATAGTGTGTACGCCTGGCTTGCGAACTCATTTTAGGTACTGGTCATGGGAACGAATATACCAAAAATCATTTAAATCCGTTGACATTTGTGGAAATTAGCCCTGTGCACCAAAAATAATAAACAAAGTCCAATAACTCTGCTGAAAATATCCGGCCGGACCTGGTTTGCGAACTCGTTCTAGATACTGGTCATGTGAACTCAGATACCAAAAATCTTTGAAATCCGTTGACATTTGTGGAAATGAGCCCTGCGACGTCGTCTATTTGCACACAAAAAAATAAACAAAGTCCAATAAGTCCGCTTAAAATATCCGGTCGGACCTGGTTTGCGAACTCGTTCTAGATACTGGTCAAGTGAACTCATATACCAAATATCTTTGAAATCCGTTGAGATTTGTGGAAATGAGCCCTGTGACGTCGTCTATTTGCTATATGGTAAATTCGACAAAAATAATAAACAAAGTCCAATAACTCTGGTAAAACTATATGGCCGGACCTGGCTTGCGAACTCATTCTAGGTAATGGTCAGGTGAACACATATACCATAAATATTTGAAATCCGTTGACATTTGTTCAAGTTATGACTCTTACAAATTCGGGACGGACGGACGTACATGTACCAACAAATTGCTACTTGTCTGTCTACACAACTAAGTGGCTGGGGACCTATGTGACTACTTGTTTTTACTTGGCTTCAAAAAGGGTTCTCATGAAATGCTACTTGCGTGGCTGCAAATCAAGTGTCAATGTATTCTGTGACTTAAGGTTGGCGCATGTGAAGTAGTCAGCAGATTGTATTTTTTCAACCCGTCATTCACAATCTAGAGAGTTCATTAAGAAATAAAGCGTGATTGAGAAAAATCTATTATATATTTTGGAAGATCTGTGTGTGTGTCTGTGTGTGTGTGTGTTCGCGATGGACTCGAAAACAGCCGACCCTATTTCGATGAAACTTGGTATGTGGGGGTATTTTAGGCCGGGGGGTGGCATGGGCCAATTAATTTGTCCGTGCGACATGACCTTGACATTGGGTAATTTCAAGGTCAAACGCCCGAATATCACGGGATTTCAATGAAACTTGGTATGTGGGGGTACTTTCTTATGGCGAGTCCCATAAGCATACTCATTTGCCCGTGCGATGTGACCTTGACCTTGAAATCGGGTAACTTCAAGGTAAAATTGCCAATTTTCGACGAAATTTGATACGTGGGGTTAGTTTTGTCCACTGATTGTTTTGGACGGGTCCAATCGTGACCCCGACCAGACCTTGACCTTCAAAATGATCAATTCAAGGTCAAATCGGGTAAAACCGGATGGATTTCGACGGGCACGTTTGTCGTGTACTTTTGTCCGGGCAGTGTTTTTGGACTGGTCAAATCGTGACCCCACTTGACCTTGACCTTCAAAATGGACAATTCAAGGTCAAAGCCCGGACGAAGTCGGGTCACCTTCTAGTCTATTATATATTTTGGAAGATCTGTGTGTGTGTGTATCTGTGTGTGTGTGTGATCGCGATGGACTCGAAAACGACCGAGCCGATTTCGATGAAACTTGGTATGTGGGGGTATTTTCGGCCGGGGGTGGCATGGGCCTATCAATTTTCAGATCCGAGGTCAACTTTTCACGTGCCGCGGTCAAATCTGTTTTTACGCTGTGTTACGGGACTTTCATTTGAGTTCGGTGCTTACAAATCGATTCGAAACAGCGCGAATAATAAAATGCCAGTCATAATAATGACACTGTGAGAATCTTTCGTGCTTCCTCTTTCCAACGATATATAATGCGTATGTATCCATTTTAGTTATCTGCCTCAATTATCAAGAAGAAGTGGTACTATCTTCCATCAGGATAAAAACAATGTGTAACTTCTATGACGTCGTTAGAGGTCATAATGTTAGATCACGTTAACGCTTAACCGGCCGATGCATTTGACTGTTTCAGACGTCTTGGCGATATCTCGGGCACCGATGGTAATTTATCTTTACGTTGGAACTTGATAATTAATGAGCGTGTGTATATGAGGCGCGTTTATATACTTGAGTGGAAATCAAATCGGGTTAAACTGGCGGATTTTTACAGACGAAATTTGATGCATAGGGTATCTCGGTATCCGCTGGGCCGATTTCCCGGTATCCGCTGGGCCGATTTCCAACATTTTTGGGGTGTTGGTGTTTGACCCCACCTGACCTTGACCTTCAAAATGGTCAATTCAAGGTCAAAGCCCGGACGAAGTCGGGTCACCTTCTAGTATTATATATTTGTAAATAAGGTTGCTAATGTGGCTAGCCACTTAAACCGTCCGTCCGTGTCCTATAGAGCACTGGTTGGACATCCATATTGATGGGCAAATTGTTTCCATTTTTTAAAGAACTACATTTTCAAGTGACTTCCTCAACCAACTTAGAACACAATTCAGGTGTCAAATAAGGTTGCTAATGTGGCTAACCACTTAAGAAATTTTGTGAGCGCAAAGGATGTTTATGTGCCTTCTTGGTCACATTAGTAGCATTTTGTGAGCACAGATGGACGGACGGTCGGACGGTCGGACGGAACCCATTCCTATATCCCCCGCAAATTTCATTTGGCGGGGGATAAATATAATTTATACATCATTAGGCAAAAGTCCCAGCTCGATGTTACATTATTTAGGTGACTTTTGCAAGCTGGTTTTATGACGATTTATATATGGCATCCAGTTTTCAGATGTTCTACAGTAATGCCCCAAATAATCGACTCCTTAACTACAGCAGAATTATGGGTAATTTTTCAGGATTTAGTCGGAAATATGGCTTGTTGCCATTCATCGGAAAGCTCTCAGTAGGGCATTACTGTACCTGATGATGAGCATTGTCAACGGTGCACCCCGCCTTCAAAGTTATAATTTTGGGTACACAATATTCTGTGGGTAAAATTTGGTTTGATTTCAATTCGAGCATGGCGGTTCGGGTATCAGTCATCTAAATGTAAACAAATTAATTCAAATATCGGTATAAGATGTCCAAACCGCCAAGCTAAAACTTTGAGTGTGAGAAATGATGAACATTTGTCATGGTTTTACATAAAAACTACATGGAAATTTTTTAGAAACAAGAAATAAGTGCCAATTCAATTTTTGTCTGAAATTCGAGCTTGATATTTTGGAGATCTAAATTGCGAAATTATTAGTGTAAAATCTTCAAAACCGCCAAGCTTGACATTGAGGATATTGGAATGATATATCAAGTTTTGAATTAAAAACACTAGGTGCAATTGGTGTGTAAATGGAGAAATCGGCTAAGCATCTGATTAGAAAAGCGAGTTTTCATATAAATGCCAATATTGGCAATTAATAACGAAAATCTGTCATATAAGTAATTTCCTGGTGTTATCCCAACATAATGCACAAAAAAACAGCACTTAACATGTTCACTACCGACGTCCATTCAATTATATGCAAAAAGTATGAGATAACTCAGTCTGCAGTGAAAATGTTAAAAGGCTTTTCAAAGTTTTTAAACCGCCAATGGACGTGTATGTCCAAGTAACCATTTGTGGTATGATAAGTCAAATTGTATTGTATTGTAGAGTTCTGTCCCCTGCATGCCAACAAATCAACGGTTCGCAAACATTGATTTTATCACACCTCAATGTTGTAAAACAGGTTTAAATGGATATTCTGCTGATTTAACAAGGTAAGGAGAGTTTGTATATATATCACATTCAGAAGTCGAAATATACTTGATAAAGCCGTTTATCTGGCCACAATTTCAATAGGTAGTAAGTCCGAAATTCAACGCTACCATGGTGTTGGGTATCATACCTCCAGGCTGGTGGTGTCATCTCTTTCTTATTCTATAATTAAGTAGTACAAGGTATATTTTATAAATAAATTGTTCTATAAGGTCCCCTATGGTCCCTGTGCAAACACTCTGAGTCAGCTGAATCTGATAAAGTCACCCCCTACTTGGGCTGAATAGGTCACTCTCACCGGTTTTCTGTGATAAAGTTACCCAGGTTCCTAAATTTGTGATAAAGTTATCATTGCAGGTTGGAGAGAATTGTGATAAAGTTATACCCAGCTGAGGTTAAGCAAATCTCACTATATCAACTCGATTTAAAAGTGACAGAGAGAAATATTGTTCAGTTTTGGCAAGTAATAGCCATTATTAAGCATAAATTAAGACATATTAGTACTGTAGTTCCTCATTTTGATCGCAAAAATGAATAATTTGTTGCTATTAAAACATGAAATGTTATTAACCTGGGTAACTTTATCACAATCCTCTCCAACCTGGGTAACTTTATCACAATTTCAAGAACCTGGGTAACTTTATCACAGAAAACCGGTGAGAGTGACCTATTCAGCCCTACTTCACACCGTGTAATCGATATGGGCCGGATCGGCGTTAAATCTGCTATGCAGCGGTTCCAGCTCTGCTTCCCGGAATTTAATCCAACCCAAAGTCTACATGGCGGATAGTATTCTAAAAGTAACTGAATAAGTATTATGTTTAATAATAATTTAACTTTTTTATCAAGTAGAATGGTATTTAATGAAGACATGGAACTCAATACCAATTATGTGAAACAGTAGTTAGTTGGCGAAAAGTTGAACACAAAATGATATTCTTAAATAAAACGGCAAAATATATGCCAAAAACGCGGTCGGTATTCGCGTAAAAATAATTGTATGCCCGGATATTGGTACATAAGTGTGGTTATTGTGGTGAATCTGATACTCGTTCACCATGTCCAACACAATTCTGCCTATAAAACATATTATAAACCGTAGTTTTCCAATATATTTGTTCCTCGTTATTGGCAAAAATTGACAACGCCCAGATCGGGGTTTGACAACGCTGTGAATTGAAACGTTATTTTTATAATCTGTCCAATTTCGTGTTCAGGACAGGTAAGTGTATTTGTGTTTGCCTGTATATTCTAACCCCATTGCCCAATCTCATCACATACCTATCCAAATACTAGTAACCGAACCACATAGGCCTAATGCTGTAATTGATAAATTAATGATCGCATGTTTAATATAATAATTATTTTTATCCCATGTGTATCAAGGATAATTTCCCCGTACTCCACAACAATGTTCTCCCAGTACGCTGTACACAACCTTGTATAGCCATATAATAATGGAACATTCCAATTAATGTGGTGTCGCTAACATGTTGCTAAACACGATTCTTATAATTGAGGCCCGCAAATGTAGAGAATTTCTATTAAAATAAAATTCCCACTGCATCCTGACTGCTTTGCCGATCGTTCTACCGTACACACCCAGTTAATAATGGGTCAATCCATTTAATATCGCATAGTTAAAATACAATTTGACTTGTGATTTGAATGAAAGTCTTCCGAATGAGGCCCGGTATAGGGGTTTAATCTTCTCTTCGCTGTAACAATATTGTACTTCGTGATTTTGGAAAGGGATGTGGGTTTTGGGAGGTGATGCTGTCTGAAAATGGCGAGGGCCCCTCCTGTCCATTATGTCAATACACTAAGATGTAACACTATGATGGCAATGAGCAATTAATGCCAATTATATATGTAAACATAACTTATGTACAAATTCAAATGTCATAGTCATTGATGTAGTACTATGATTACATAATTATGTCGGATATACCGATTTCATTTATAGGAATTTTGGAATCGGTGTTTACGTGGTCACGGGGGGAGAACTGCGGCGTGAGGATCGGTTGCATTCCGATAAAGAGACGGTGGAATTCCGATAAACGAGACGGTGGCTATTCGATCTGAGACGGATCGTTTTCGGCGACAAACGAGATTTTCTTCGTGTTCAGGCATTCAAATGGAATTTCGGTGACCCCTCAGGTTTCATATCATCATATCGTTATTTAAGTAACTAATATCCATCAAAATCTAGACGCTACGGTGACTAAAATCAAGAGAATAGCTATTTAAAAGTCACGCGGCGGTTTGTTTTCCGATAAAAGACACACGACTGTGTCGCCTGACTTTTAAATGGCGATGCTATTGGTTTTACTCACCGTAGCGTCTAGATACTGATGGATATTAGTAACTATACAGTAACGATATCATGATATGAAACCTGATTTGTCACGGCAATTCCGTTTGAATGCCCAAACACGAAGAAAATCTCGTTTGTCGCCGAAAGCGAACCGTCTTGTTTATCGGATTTCCACCGTCTCTTTATCGGAATGCAACCGATCCTCACGTCGCTGTTCTCCCCCCGTGATGGTGGGGTTATTTCGAGTGGTCTTTATCAACATGTAGATGTTTAAACTGTATACACGTGTATTATTCAACATCATTAGAAGAACAATCGCTAACTTTAATTTTTGTTATTAATTTATATACAAAATATTAGATGAAAGATTTTCGGGGAATTAACTTATTTTATGTTTTTGATGACATATATATGTATTGAAGTTTGTTGTACATTTTAATAAAACACATTTGATGAATGTTTTTTGTAACTTATTGTATGTAATTTGCGGGCCTCAATTATAAGAATCATGTTTAGCAACATGTTAGCGACACCACATTAATTGGAATGTTCAATTATTATATGGCCATACAAGGTTGTGTACAACGTACTGGGAGAACATTGTTGTGGAGTACGGGGAAATTATCCTTGATACACATGGGATAAAATAATTATCATATTAAACATGCGAACATTAATTTATTAATTACAACATTATGTGGTTCGGTTACTAGTATTTGGATAGGTATGTGATGAGGTTGGGCAATGGGGTTAGAATACACAGGCAAAAACAAATGCACTTATACCTGTCCTGAACACGAAATTGGACAGATTATAAAGATAACGTTTCAATTCACAGCGTTGTCAAACCCCGATCTGGGCGTTGTCAATTTTTGCCAATAACGAAGAACAAGTATATTGGAAAACTACGGTTTATGATATGTTTTATAGGCAGAATTGTGTTGGACATGGTGAACGAGTATCAGATTCACCACAATAACCACACTTATGTACCAATATCCGGGCATACAATTATTTTTACGCGAATACCGACCGCGTTTTTGGCATATATTTTGCCGTTTTATTTAAGAATATATATATGTATATGTAGTTGTTACGTCCTAGTGACCAAGGCTGGCTTTTACAGGACGGGATCGAGTAGATCCATAATTTTTCCAGGAAGTTTTTTTGCCGAACCCGTGACTTCTTCACCACGGTAGGGATCTTTAACGTGCGCACATTGTTGCACACGGGACAGCCATTAGCGTCGGCTCCCGATCCGACGGTGTGCCAAGTGTAGTTCATCCCTGGTCATGACATTACGAGAGGAGCAGAGGTACGAAGTTAGTCCAGTACGCATTTTTTCAAATTTTGTCTGAGACTCTTTGGCTTCTGGAATCTTTCTCAGATCACTGATCGTGGCATCGATGATTGATTTGTGATGCCCGTGGTACTGGGAATGCAGATGGCGACACAAAGTCCGACCGATATTTTGTCGGATTTGAACCCTCGACCGTGTCGAAGGTGTAGCTCAGAGGTCGGCCCACAAACCAACTGAGCTATCCGCTCCTCCCTATCATTTTGTGTTCAACTTTTCGCCAACTAACTACTGTTTCACATAATTGGTATCGAGTTCCATATCTTCATTAAATACCATTCTACTTGATAAAATTATTAGTAAACATAATACTTATTCAGTTACTTTTCGAATACTATCCGCCATGTAGACTTTGGGTTGGATTAAATGCCGGGAAGCAGAGCTGGAACCGCCGCATAGCAGATTTAACGCCGATCCGGCCCATATCGAATACACGGTGTGTACTTGGCTACAACCTACTTAGAGTTAGACTACTACACTCTAGTATACTAGTTACTAGTAGCACAGTTACTGGACATAAAGTGGCAAAAATAAGGTTTTATCGAGTTTATAAATCGGTATCCCTATAGCTTATGGATACTGATTTATAAACTCGATAAAAACGTTATTTTTGCGACTTTATGTCCAGTAACTGTGAAACTAGTATATCGCATAGGCTATAGTTATACGTACGGACAGGGGACATGTAGTATAGACGGACGGACGGACGAACGTCGGATGGTTGATCCGGACGTCGGCACTATGTGTACCAAACTACCATACCGGTACATGGTATCGGTAAACATAAAAAGGGAAGCTTTACGAGCATTCATTAACATACTTGATTTTGCAACTTAGTTATTTTCTTCAGAAAACGAAAGTATATGACAAATAAAAAATTTGGAACCTTCAAATTTAATGACGACGGCAAAAAATTACCAATTGAAAATTTAAATGCATTTTTCCAAATAAGTTGCAACATTATTCATTATAAATATTTATCTAGCGAAGTATCTCTTATTTCTGAGGTCTTATTAATACAGATGTGCTCTTATTTCTACATATAAAAGCTCAAATTTCGTTCCAGTTTTTCGGTATAATTTTGAATCGACCGAGAAACTATAACGGACGATTCCATTGGACAATTAGAAACTTTTACAACCAATCAACCAATGAAATTCTGTCTCTCGTATCAGTGCCCTTAATTTATACCGTCTGCGCGTGCGCGTCTGCCATTGATTCCGATTTCGGAAGTGTTCGCCTGTTTTGCGGACGTAGCACCTGTTGGGTGTATTTCATTAAATTAAAAACACATAACTAGTGGTAAGATTATTATATAGGCTCAGACATTAAGCCATGAGCATCAAATACCATCTGTTATTGTTTTTTCCATTAATATGATAATAAGTTCGCTGAAATTCGGCGCCGAATCTGCTTGTCAAAAATGGAATTTCGTCAAATTCGTGTATACCCACTTTCACTTTGACCAGGTCGGGCACAGGTGCCAATAGTCTGACCAGACCTGGTAATATGGCTAAGGCCATCCAGGTCTGACCGCCCTGTCGCTTCAGCATGGGCGAGTAGCTAATTTTTTTAAATACATTTAATTTTAAGAATCAACTAACACAGTCATTAATTTAATGTTAACAATATCGCAATTTATATTAGCTCTGACACCTACTAGAGACATTACCTCCCCCGAGATGTCGCTCGTAAGCTGGCTTCCGGTATTAAAAAAAAGGCGTCCCGACCATGGAACCGGAGCGGGGTGTTGCAATCTATGGAATCACATGACACTCGATCTTTATAGATCTTTTTGGATTTCGTGCTAAAACGAAATCCGAATAAATAAGCTATCATTTAGTGCTCAAATAAATAACCGGGATCAATTAGAACATGATAAAAGAATTTTTCGAAAATAGGCGGACACAGTAATTGGGGTTAAATGCAGTTCACGTGGATAAAAAGTAATGTTTGAGACAGAAAAACAAAATGATTTACCTGCTGCGCTCTCATCGGCCAGCCGCTTATATACCTGGTGAAAGTTAATGGTGAACCAAATTTTATAGTAGCTATTAATAGACAAACGGAAATGGCAAGGGTTCGTTTCGCTGAATAGTTCTCACTTCCGCTTTAGATCCAGATCGGAAGAATTGAAGCACGTTTTCGCGAACAGAACGCTTTTTACGAAGCAAAAGCTATACTAAGAATATATTTCACTTGTTTATTTTGTGGTAGTTGAAGCTAAACATTGAATACGTATATTCGGAGTGCCATGACCTTGTTCCCATTGTCTCCGACACAACTTATCAATTGTTGTGATTACCGTTATATCAGTTTCACTTTCAGTTTCGATTACACCTAAGTACCTGGTCAAAACAGCTGATCGCTACAGGAGTTAGATTATATTTTATTTTGTTAGCAGCAATAAACACGTTGAAAGTGTAATTTTACACAAAATGGTATAACATTATGTGAATATAAACTGTATGTATAACATAAGTAAAAGTGGTTTATATATATTTATACTGTGTGCATTCAAGCCTTGAAATCGTGTGCCTGTCATTTGCAGAATGAGGTCCACAGAGGGTGAATTTGGTGATGCTAACACGCTATGCTGGTTAGCATCACTAAATTTGCCCTCTGGGGACCTCATTCTGCAAATGACAGACACTATTTCAAGGCTTGGATGTATAATATATGTAATAATCTCATTGAAAGCTGTGATGTGTAAAGTTTTGTAGTGACATTCACAGGCATTCTAAACAGTTGTGATAGAGCACAGGGGTGGGTCTTTAGTGAACCATCAGTCGCTATAAGACAAACATTTATGGGGTTCTGAGTCTTGGTCAGGCAGGGTCTATAGTAAACTGAGCCTACCTTTAAATTAAAAGTCTTCATCGTGCATTTATTTGATACTGTACTCATGCTAAACGGAACACATTCCATAATTGAGTGATATCATATTAATAATATGTTTGCAAAAATTGAGGACCTCACAATTAGCCAACATAAACACTACCTCAATAAAATTAAGCTGATTTAATCCCTTCTAATTAATGGGGCCGACTTCGCATAGGGACGTCTTCGTATGGGCCCGACTCCGTGGGGGCCGACTTCTCCAGATACCGTGCCCATTTACCTTACTATAAATGGACTTCTTGTACAAAGTGATGGAGAATAGATGCATTAAATTTATATTTATTAAGATCTCAATCACTGTGTAGAAGGCCTGTGGTGACAGTACATATTATTGAAAATCAGTTGGATGCACTCACTGGACTGTCATACAGTGTATGACTGAATGCTATCAGGATAACATAATAACAAGCCCAATGCCCATTTATTTCCAATATATGGTGCTCTGGGGGACACAGTTTTTAGTTACCGTAATTATAAGGGAGAGGCAAGTTATACATTTTGAACTTCACATTCTTGGAGTTCTAAAGAAGTGAAAGGCAATATTATCAAGATCAAATCAAGGACATTCGAAAAAGTGAGCCGGATTGTCATTCACATAACTTAGCTGCAGCATGCTGTGTCATTCTATAGGCTGCTTTCCAGATATATATACATTCTGGCAAAATGTTGCAATTTTCTTCCTTTTTTCCATGTTGTCCGCCACTTGCCGCTCATGGCACATTCATTGCTGACAATTAATTCCATCAATTCCATCATATTTCAACAGAATATAACCTTAAGTAAGACAAGGTCACAATATTACCTAACTGAGTCAATCCTGGTGTGTTCTATGTCATGGGTTCGACTTTGGAGCATTTCTCGAAATATGAATTTCTCATGTCTTAAAACTGAAATTTTTTCAAAGTCAATTTTTCTAACTTAGACCTATTCTAAGTAATGAAACTCAATCAAATGGTTATGTTTATGTTCTAAATTACTACAATACCCAAAATATTTCAACAAAATCTCAAATACAAAAAAGTTTGTTATGTTGCTACACCTACCAGAAAGTGTGTATAATTCCGTAATTATTTAATCCAAAAGTCCAATCGAGAAAACACATGTTGCAAATGGGCCGGCCGAAGCAAGGAAAGTAGGAGGTCCTAAATATCACATGACAACACGTCACGTCACATGTGATCGAAACCATGGGAGTTCCCACTTGTAAGGTAAGTAGAGCAAAGGTCACGCATGCGCAGGGTCCCATAAAAGTCAAACTGGTTACTGGGACGTACAGATACAGATACAGATAGGGTGTAGTTAAACTCGACCTAATTGTGGATTGTTCGGATATTCCACAGGAATTCATGAACGCGTGCAATGACTTGTTGCGGTCACATGTTATGGTAGACATGTCAGTGGTTACGTTCTGTTATTTGTCGGATTTTAAGGATAAATGACACATCAATAAGTTGGTGAGTGGGTGGTTTCACACTTATATTAGTATTTAGTTGATAAATACATGTGCGTTGGTCATAATTGTTCTTTTATTGAAAATCTACCCGCCTATAGCGTTTAGGGCTAACGATGGAACTTACAAGGCGTAAGCCTTGATAGTAAGTTCCAATGGATCTAAGGTGGCAACTGAGCTAAATAGCTCATTTGAGCTCACATTAGAGATGGGCGGTTTTGATTTTTTACGTTCGGTTTCGTTTTTTTTGGGAGAAAAAACCTCGGTTTCGGTTCGGTTTTCGGTTTTTTAGTGAAATTATACTGAAATACATACAATTTGAGTATATACTTTCAAAGTAACCGTAATTAGAGTCAATAATGTCCCAATAACGTTGAATATTTGAGAAAGGAACTGCGATCACCGGTAAACAACAGGACAAAATGCCGACGCAAAATGAATCCAATGCGATAAGATCATAAAGATGATACAATTCGGTATTTTAAAAAATAAACACCCCCATCTTCACTGTTCAATGTTCATCCCTTTCTGACCTGTTTAAAACATATTTATCATAATATATGCATTATAGTATCTGAGAATTCAACCGCAAACAGCAAATTCACAAACAGTGGGCGTCCTTGACCTGACTGTGTAACAATTCTTGACACGTGCATGATTGACCCACATTCAATGACTGCGGTGTGATCGCTTTGATGTCTGTGATTGATGTTGCGACATAGTTTACAAGCTGCACATGGTTTGCCCAGATTACGTCACATTGGAATGTCCAGACGATCAAAGTGTTCATACCATTTACTTGGTTTAGTTTTCGACTGTCGGGCCAGGTTGCTGGTATTTGCATGCTCTGATACATTTTTATGACATATTAAGCAGCGACATTTTTTGGAGTCGTCTCCAGTTAGACGCGTAAAATAACTCCAAACAGGGCTTTTTGTTGAACCCTGTTCGTTATTTTGTTCGGCCATGTTTTGAAAAAGAACAAAAACAGTCGCCTACGATATTATAACACATATCTGAGACGAAATGGACACATTCCGATATAATATTGACCAGAGAGGACGATAATTTGATAACAATTTCAACTAATAAGTACCTGGGGAGGTATAATAAGTCGATTTAAGTGAAAAATAAACATATTAAAAAAAAACGTAATGTCGGTTTGAGCAGAATCGCGTTGGTCGGTTTTCGGTTTATTGTCAAAAACCGAAACCGAGTTGTTTTCTCGGTTAACCGCCCATCACTAGCTCACATAGCTAAATCGATCTAAATTTTTAATGTGATTTAAGTCCATTTCCTCAGTTCAACGCGTGCATCAAATTAATATCGCATTGCGAATTTATTTCTACTGGACCAACCTAGTATTGAGCTTCACAAATACATCGTGTGCTCATCTACTCACAACAGTCTTGATATCTTTTACATGACATTTGCTTAAGGATTTATCCATATGTTTTCATTAAAATTCGTGAGAGAAAATAGTTTTAAATTGACTTTTCATTCGGCAAATCGTGCTGTGTCAGATTCGCTCCGCTATGTCTAAGCTTATCCTAAGATAAAATGAAACAAACGTTCTGATTGCCTGTTCAAAACAGGCTCCGTGTATGTGTTTATAAGCATGATTTTAATTGAATTTCACTGGTTGGAATATACGGAAAGCCACGCGCTTTTACCACATCGACACAATAGTAGACACAGTAAACGATGCGTAAAATATGAATGTACTGACCACTCGCACTTCAGTATTTTTTCTTCTCTTAATGGCAGATCAGTGTACATTCGGCAAACGATTTATCGTAAATCGATGCCCGTGGTTTATCCAGTCGGACAAGACATTGTAACCTTGTGTCCTTAACCTTCAGAAATATATTCCAGGTAAATTAATATGCAGAAGCGGCAGTTTTATAAACACAATTCGTAAGTTCAAAAAGAAGTTTAATCATTCTCCTAAAAGTGTTAAGGCCAAAACAAAATGAATGCGTGTTTCCCGTAACGAGCCCAAAACTAATAGGGGCGGGCGGTAGGCTTTTCATTTTATTTTATTATTTTATTTTTTTATGGTCTCGTGTGGGCCATGCCTAACCACCATCAAACACCATACAATGACCCGAGCAACCAACAAATTGTTGATAAAACTGATATATGCTAACAAGATATAATTATACCCCCCCCACAACGAAGTTAGGGGGGTATACTGGAGTCAGCTTGTCCGTCGTCCGTCTGTGGACACAAATTTGTCTGGAGTTTTTCTCAGTCGTTTTTTGATCAATTTCCGTGAAACTTGGCACAGACATCAACCACCATGGGAACCTGTGCACCTGCGATTATGATGTCTGTCGGACTTTTTTGGTGGAGTTATCCCCCCTTTTTCGACTTAGAAATTTTTCGCAACATGTATAATTTTGTCCGAGCTTTTATTCCTATATTTGTCGGTCAATTTTTTAAAATAAAAACCTGGCACAGATATTTAGTACCATGGGAACTTGTGCACCTGCGATTATGACGTCTGTCCGACATTTTTTGGTGGAGTTATTGCCCTTTTTCGACTTAGAATTTTTTTCGTAAGATACATAATTTTGTCCAAGCTTTTATTCCTACATTTTTCGGTCAATAGGTTTAAGATTAGGGTTATGGTTGTACACCTGCAATGGGAACTGTTATTTTATTATTTTAACTAAATGTTTACTGACATGTGAAACATCTTAGTATTTTAAAAACAGGGGGGTATCCGTAGTCCCATTGGGACAGTCACACCTCTAGTTATATATATTTTTACAAAATAAGTTTAATTATTAACCAAACAGTAAATATATCGTAGATATAAAATATCTAGTTTGATGCCAACAAAATGGGAATGACAGTGCCCAGGGAGCAGTATTAAAAAAAATATCTCCCCGATAAGAAATTCTCCTATCTGAGTTGGGGTACAATGTTTACTTTAGTGATAGATTGTAGTTGCCATTCATTTCCCTGGCCACTGTAGCTTCCTGCTGCGCATGTCTTATAAGTCACAGCCGGCTACAGCTGGCTACAGCTTTTTTGCTCAAATACACTCAACAATACTCCATATAAACGCAAACACGTGATTCCGGTCAGCGAAGAGGAACGATAACCTGTAATCTTCCGATATTGCGTCCGGTCGTAATTTGACTTTCTGTTTGAAGAGTGACGATTGTGGCTTTGCGAAAAATATATAAATATATCAAAGATATAATTTATCTCGCGAGGTGAATCAGATAAAATGGAACCACGTGTACATAGTTTGGTTATCAGCGTGGTCGGTTTATAGATTTTTTTTTTTAATTTAAAACCAATAAAATTAACTTGGGTCGGGAGGTTTTGAAGACGGTCGGTCGGGTTACGGGAAACATGCATTCATTTTGTTTTGACCTAATCAAATTGCCTTTGATCACGCCACTGCTGTTTTAATTACTTGTACGGAAGGAGTTTCTGTGAAGTTTGACATGGGGTCTAACTAATGAATGTAAATTTGCAATGCGATAATTTGATGCATGTGTTGAACTGAGGAAATGGACTTAAATCACATTAAAAATTTAGCTCAATTTAGCTATGTGAGCTCAAATGAGCTATTTAGCTCATTTGGCACCTTTTCCCGACCTGTTGACTTTCGTCGCACAGACCCTCAAGACAAAGCAGGCTCAATCTGCTAAATGCGCCGATCCACTCAACTTGCGGAGAACTAAATCGTGGCGAAATCGCCACGATTTAAATTAAATCACCGATATCTAAAATAGACGGCAATCTCACACGACTTCCCCGTCGAGTAAATTTTGGTCTGAAGTGAAGTTTGTTAGAATCTAAGTCAGTGGTGGGGATTCCTCAGCATTTTAGGAGAAAACCACCCAATATGCATAATATCAACATCTGTAGTTGCCTAACTAGTCTATCTAGTAGAGGTAATATATTTAATTATTATATTTTAATCAGGTTGAATATTACATGGACAGTGATTCCCAGGACTGTTACATGTATTAGGGTCCTGCGAATATTAGATTCGAGATTCGATTCGAAAGTCAAATTGATTCGATTCAAATTTGAGTCGAAATTCCAACTAAAAATTTTGAATATACACTGCCAAAAAGTAAACTATTTATGGACAAGTACACATGTCGATCTTAGCTGTTTCTGTGCCATTCAATTCCCAAAAGTTATGAATATATGCACCTTATTATCATTAAAGTACATCGTGAATGTTTGCATGCTATTAAATATAAGTATAGCCAGTAATTAGCCACTATAGGATGACTAAATACGTCTGAATTCTAGCTTTGAACATGGCAGTCAAAAGCTCGGAGATCGCCGATGGACCAACGATCTTATGTTTGCGAATTGCATTTTACTCCCGTCTTGTTTTGCGACTGTTGTTGCATCTTCAAGATTATAACAACGGGTGTTTCCGAATGTACATGTACAAGCAAACTGTACACATTTTGCGTGATTTCAGTTCCAATATTCCGTTAATTGGTGATATATTAATCGTTGTGATGGCCGTATGGATGTTTTGATCTTTTCTTTCTCGACAATTATCAATTGAAGTTAATCGCGAATGACGGTTGATCTTCCACATAAGATATGATGGAACTTCATGCAAGTTCATAGAAAGTTTCACAAATCGTCTTTATATCATTGACAAAAACTTACCTTATTGAGAATGCAAAACACAGGTATGATTCGATTCATTTATTCGATTCGATCAATATTTCCAATTTGCAGGACCCTAATATGTATATGCAAATAAATGAATGAATTTGAGCCATGGATGAGTGCAAAATACACTCATGTGCTTTATGAACAATGTAAACAGCATGGTAACAGGGCCTGAACCAGCCCATTTTCGACTCCTGTATACCGGGTTTGGGGAAATTGAGTTTGGGCGCCCAAACAAATAGATTTTTTTTTTTTTTTTAAAATTCAGGTCCCAATTCATATTATAACAAGATACACAGCATTTATGTATTTATATATATTGACATAAGACATTTAAGTTTACAAAAAGATTTAAGTTTAACAGTTGGAATCATACTGTAAAGTATGTTTGGTTCTATCTAGCTTTCATCTGTGAAAACTTCAAATAGTTCAGGTTTGTTACCATTCAGCCTTCAGACTTTAGTATTTCAATCAAATTAAAGCGAAATTACACAATACAGTATAGGAACAGTGACAATTTGATCAAATCAACCTGGCTATCAGGTGGGATCTCATAATACCAAATGAATAATTAACGTAGAGATTAGTTCTAATTACTAGGGCCCTAACATATACCGGTATATCAATTGGAAACAAATAGAACAACACAACATAATTTTGAGAGTGTTTAACTACGAACCTAGAAATAAGAAATAATGAAAAATGTTGCAGGACTGTTCATTCTATCTTTTTCATCTCAGTCATACAGTGGGGCATATTATACATTATTAGATTATATTATACATTATTATGATAATATATTAATCTGTTATCATTATGTGTGTTTGTTTAATTCTGTTAAAAACAATGTTATCTTGTAAGTTGAAATAAATATGTTGGTTCATTGTGTCTTTTCTTTTGTGTATAAATATAAATTGAGTTCATGTATTAAATGAATTTTGTTTTCTAGCTTAAGTGACTCTGGTCATATTAATAGCTACTGAAAGTATAAAATTCTCTTTGGTTCAAAAATGAAAATCATCCTTCAGATATGCCCAAGATCACTCTCAGAGCATTGAAATCGATGTATCATATTATTTTGTTATATATCCATACAGTACTGTTACGAACGTTGCCACCAGAGCTTATAAGTTTCACAGATTGTCCGTGAAACTCATGGATTGCCATCTCAAAATACCCCAAAATACGGATAAGCACCCATTTCTCCCGCATGTGGCCCTAATAAATACATCTGATTTTTGTGGGTAAAATGGACAGGTGCAGATGCACATTGATTGCAGAGTGAAAGCCTTGATTTATTTTCGCACTCTGCCAAAGCCAAGATTATGTCATGATGTGTGAAAATGCTGTATAAACACAGACACTTCACAGGTGACCTTAGAAGTGAAAAATGACTGACAAGACAATGTAAACAATAGAAGGGGGAACTCTATAATTTTAACAGGATGTGTTTATTTCCATGGCCACTGTAGCTTTCTACTGCACAAGTGTTATAGGAATCAGGGAGCTAAATGTGTTCTGGAGTCGGGGAGCGAGTACACCGTGGAATGCTAAAGGTGAAGGTAACTGAAGAATGACCTTCACCTGATACATGCGACACGTTATTAAAGGATGACATCGCGTTTATTTGATTTGTACATAATATCTAAATAATTTAAACTGGTGAATGAATGGGGGAACGGATTTTTGTGAGCGGGAAATATATTTAACTAGCTGTTGTAGATCTGGGTTTTCCCAGATCAAATTTGGCTGTGAGATAGCCCTGTCGTACACTTGGGGATTTATTTTAAAAAGTAAACACATGACCTATGATTTTTCTTGCATTTTCATGATCAACTGGTGTCAATCTAGCTGGGTAAACATCACTGGTATGGCCTGCAGGCTTCAATTCAGCGAATTTGGCCGAAACGTTAACACTGTCGCCTATGGGAAACCATTTAGTTCCGTGATTCCTATAAGTCACAGCCGGCAGGCTACAGCTTGCGCTCTCAAATACGACCACTATTTCTCAGCTGTTCAAAGTGTTGTATTATTTTATATACATGTAACATGCATGCATCTCACATTAGCTGTATAAAACTCTGTTTTCATTACTGTTTTGTTTAGGTATATATATTTATAAAAATAAAACCAAATAGAAGCTCATAAAAATACATAATCTTCATCATAGTTATATAAAAAGATGAAATTAATTTTTTTTTTATAAACATGCTGCTTATGAGCATATTTTGTCATACCTCCCGCAAAAATCTCCCGGATGGCCATTTTCAAAACTTAACAGATCTGATTGCCACACAAAGAAGTGAATAAAACCCCTGGTTTGTATTATTTATCTGTATCTCTCAACCCACAGCTGCATGCGAATGTGGTTCACTGAATTGGGTTTAGTTGTGGTACATTTTGTTATGTACATGTATTTTAAAGAATTAATACAAATTTTACTCTGAAATAAAAAACTCATCCAGATTTGTTTACGTAACCACTAATCTTGGATTTTACTTATTGCATCACTTAAAGATACAGACGGCGGTGTTGGCTGTGGGTATGCTGTTAATATATTCAGCTCCGTCAAAAAAGCCATAAACTGAAAGAATAGTAAAATATAGACAGACTTTGTTCTTATTTCAATCAGAAATATGGCATGAACAGTATGTTATTGTCAAATGTTTTTCCTTTGTTATGTAAACAAAAGCAAAAAACGTTACAGAACCTGGCTTTTCTTTTGATCCGGATATGGAAAACATAAAGAGCGTTATTTGTTACTGTTTTCCTGATATGGAAATAATAAAGAGCGTTTATATAATTTGTGTGTGATTAACCAATAGAATTGCGCTGTGTTATGTAAACAGAAGCAAAAATTCTGTAACACGAGCATGTTCTTGTTTACGTACACCATCGTATGTCTTGATGACAATATACTATTTACGCGCTGATTATGTTTGGCATATGAGCAAAACTATATATATTTTAATATTCCTTCTGTTGATGGCGATTTGAACAAATATGAATATTTCTGCAACGGACGCCGCCCGTGCCTTTAATACTTTTGCTGCCCTACAGGCAACATTTTTCATCCAATTAATCCCAAACTTCATATGGCTCTTCAGGTAGACCTCTGGTATTACTTAAACATTTAAACTTTCCACATTCCTTACATGTAATACTTCATTTACTGTAATGTATGACATTATCCTCTCTCCAAGTTGAGCTGCATTGTAATGACATTTTCATTTTGTGCAATTAAGGCTTGATTAATTTCTTATTGTCCCCCAACATTCCGTCAGAGGACTATCAAAATCCTTATGTGCGTCCGTTCATCCGGAACTTTGCCCGAGTCTGTATTCTGTCTTTTTCTGGTCAATTTTTAAAAAACTTGGCACATATATCAATCAACTTGGGAACCTGCCCACCTGCGATTTTGAGTTCGGTCAGAGTCATTTTGGCTGAGTTATTGCCATTTACTCGCCATAGATCCTTTCTCAACACATTGAAGATGTGCAACATATTTAGTGAATATGAACTTTGTATTATATTGGTGTAATCAATTCCTCCTACAGTTTGTAGTATAGGGATCTTCAAACCTGCCACCTTCATCGGGGGACATTTTAGTCAGCGACCTTTTATTTGTTCTTCTATGGCATGCTTTAAAATTGCATGAAATTCTATATTGGATTCCAATTCTTTTTCTACAACATTGCCTTTTGACGTAGCTAATTTTGAAGGCTGAGCATAATTTGCACACAACCCATAAGCCTTTCAATTAGGCCCCTGCGAATATTCGATATTCGTTTTGTTATTCTACATGTAATTCAATGTGACTTTGAAACAACATTAGTAATTTTGAATACACCAAACCAGTTAAAAGCGAACGTAATGCATTTATTAGTAATATAATTTGAACAATCACAACTACTACGAAGTATAAAAAGTAGCGACACTCGCAAGTATACCCTCACAATCTGTCATTTTAAGTTAACTTTAACTGTTGTAACCCTCCTGTTTCGCGACTGCGAATATAAAAGTAACATCTAAAGGATTGTTATCCTGAGAATACAAAAAAAACACTTATCGGAAAGCCACTCCTATTATGATCACAATGATCCAAGTCCCATAACAATAGTGTAATAAATAAGCCAAGAAATTTATAAATAATATCCCCTCACTCGTTGTCGGCTATCTCCGTCGCAAATTCTCATATGACATCAAGTGGGTACAAGTACATTAATTAAAACACGGAATCGGAGTTAATTGTTTCTACCTATATGACGTCACCTGAGTGGTGTCAGATGTAAAATGCGGAATTGACATGAGCATGTGAGTATGAATATGAATCCTTTTGTTCTTCTAAGGGAAGGGGCTTTGGTGGCTCAGTCGGTTAGAGGTACAACTCCAAGCTGTTCCACCCTCCAGCACTTGCGATGAGGGTTCAAATCCACATTTTTCTATCGTGGACTTTGTAACTAAAAATTGTTATCTGGTGGAGTTGCCAGTTACTCGTCGATGGCCGGTGGTTTGCCGCACATGGTCGACAAGTTTATCAGCCATTCAAATCACTGTTCGATTAGCCATACCGGTAAGTGTGAGGATTTCCTCCACCACTAAAACTGGCAATGTCGTGATATGGCTTTAGTTGCTGAAGGCGACATAAAGCCCCAATCAATCAATCAATTTTGCACTTGTATTATCATTTGCCAGTGTGTTGTCTCCTTATTATGCCCCCGATCTCCGATGGAGATTTGGGGGTATATAGTGGAGCCCTCCGTCCGTCCTTCAGTCCGTCGTGCCGTCCGTACGAACGTTTCAACTCATAACTTTGGTTTCGCTAATTCAATTCAGTTGATCTTTGGTATGCCAATAGACCAGCCGGGGGGACAAGATTTCCCCATAGCCGTGGTTTCGTCCGCCCATTTTTTCCAGAGTTACGCCCCTTTTTGGACTTAGAAAATTCAGGTTTTCTGCTACTTTTTTTGGTTTCCAGATTTTGGATTGTTTATTTGCAAAACCCGTTTTTTTGTGTATTACCAATATCGCAATACAGGTCAAGGTAAAATTTCGGTTCAATCGGATAATTTTTGTGAGAGTTATGACCCTTTTTCGACTTAAAAAATTCATATTTTTTTTTAGAAAATTCAGTTTTCCTTCTATTTTTGTGGCACCAGACCAAATTTGAAGCTAATATAGAACAACATGTGGCATTTTTATAGCGCTTAACCAGAAAGTTTCTCTGATTGTACAGTCGGGGGCGTTACCTCCGCCCAACGGTGCACTTGTAAATACAGTAATGCCCCCTACATGGTTACTATATTGCCACACATCATGGCCATACACCAACAAAAGGAAGTGGCCTCAAACGGAGAGAAAAGGACACCAGTAAACTATTACTGGATACGTGTACAGAACTTTTACACGATAAACCAGGTAGACGTGCTTTGTACGTTGATGGCTAATAAACCTGTTATTACCACACGCTATCGTCTCTCACTCAACCTGGAACAAAAAATCCCAGGACTCGACAAACACAATCAGTGGAGTAAAACTCACTAGCCCCCGTTAGCTTCGACATCAGACAACCGTCTCTTAACCTCAAACCCCCCTCCTACAGGGCAATCACCACAACGCAGCACATCCACATGGGAACCCCACCCAAAACATCATGGTTAACCCCAAAATGAGAACTCCACACTGGAACTCGTACCATGCATGCGCCAAAAGGAGACCTCCATAGGAACAACCAATGGTAACCCCTTCTCATTCTAGAATAATCCCTGGAGAACCCCACGCGGGAACCCCTTTGTACTATTTAAACAGTGCTACACATGCACACGGGGACCCCATGAAGACCCCATATGGCAACCCCTCGCCTCCAGAGACCCCCACACGGGAACCCCACCCACCACTCACCACAGGAGAACCCCATGATGACCTCATATAACAAAATATGGTATCCTCAATGAAACAACATACGGCAACCCCATGCGTCCATCTATCTCTCACAACACATGAGAATACGGGAACCCCGGCGGGACCACACACTCCTCCTCCGCTCCCTCAGACAGCACCACATGGGAACCCCATACTAATCATATGAGAACCCCATCAACATCCCACTATACATTATTACCACACTGGTAACCCCATGTCACTACACACAGGCACTCCACGAGAACCCCATATGGCAACCCCCATGCCCCCCACGTTTCTTCTCATGGGAACCCCATCCATCCCATGAGAGAACCCCATCCATACCCTACCTCACTTGAGAACCCCTTGTCACTAAACACAGGCTCCCCACGAGAACCCCATATGGCAACCCCATGCCTCTACGGACCTTCTCATTGGAACCCCATCCATATCATGAGAGAACCCCATCTACATCTTACCTCACATGAGAACCCCAATGAGAACCCCATATCATGAGACAACGCACGTAAACGTTACAACAACCCCAGTCTGACCCATACTAACCTGGCAACAGCCAATGAAATTGAAGCTAGGCCCCAAACGGGCTATAAAAGGACGAGGTTTCCCACAATATTTCACAAACCACATCTGGTCCTGAACGAAGAATCACTACGATTCGAAACGCGTAGACCTGTCGGCAAAGGTTTAGTTGATTACTGGTGTTTTCCCTGGAGAACTTTGTTCTCTTTTACCTTACCTTTTTTACCTCCCACCAGTAATCAACAATGGCTACACTTGTACCAAACAGTGCGATGGCCAGTGTTCAGACACTGCACTCAGTAGTGCATCTGCGTCCACGGTGATGTCCCAATGACTGGACACCGTCAGACCGAATAAACGCACACGCATAGACGAGGAACCCCCAAGTTGCACCAAAACATGTATCACAGAAGATAATTTCTCAACATACCGCAACATATGGAACCAAATCACCAAGAAACTTAAACTTTCACTCCACCTGGAATTCCTTGAATCCTGCATGCTACACGGAGTAAGCCCGAGAGGACTCTCTGTGATACTGCCCTCACCGAAAGGGCCCATCCCTGATCTCGAAAAAGAACGTCTGGAAGAAATTTTGTCAAGCAGACATACACCGGTCAATGTTTGGAGGGTGTAGATCCAGTGTATCTCACGTATTTTTCTTATTTGAAGTCCCCTCACGCTTTCTGGATCGCAATTAATTATGTCAATGATACGATATGATAGGTCTCCATGATCGTGATCAGGTAGATTGTAGTGAAATGCTACCGGGGTGTTCCTGTTGTCCGCTTGGCTTGAACAGGAAGGACTTTTTAGTCTTTTTTCCCCCTTTACAGTAATGCCCTAAATAATCGACTCCTTAACCACAGCAGAATTATGGGTAATTTTTCAGGATTTAGTGGGAAATATGGCTTGTTGCCATTCATTGGAAAGCTCTCACATAATTCTGCTGTGGTTAAGGAGTCGATTATTTAGGGCATTTCTGTATCTCCTAATATACCTTCAAATGAATAATAGACTATTCTATTATATATTAGAACAGGTACAATGTATCTTTATAACTGGTGGGAGAATCCATTTAGTAAAGAAAGGGTTAAATAGAGTTATATGACCACTGATTGACAGGCATGCTGCAGCAATGGAATGACTCATCCCTTCTCTACAAATATTCAATCAATTGATTAAATTGGAATCGGGTTACATGGACAGCCTGTGTCACTGCATATTATTAAAATGTGATGCACAGTGATTTAATGCAGCCACTATTTCCACAGGTCATTGGCAGTAAAGAAATGTCTTTGTGCAAGTAAGACCAATTGTGTGTGAGTCACTTCCAGTATTTCCGGATAGACAATTGCTTGAATGTAATTAATCAGCCTGATTGAAATTTATTTCTTGACCTGATTGCTTTTTTTAAAAGCATCAGTTGCCAATATCTGAGTGAGAGAAGATGTTTCACTTGTGTGTTTGAAGAATCATAATGCAACAATGCCTTATTCAAAAGTGTAGTGTACACTAAATCCGGCCATTTAATATGGGACCATCTCCTTTTATTCTCAACATAATACATTGTATATGCAACAAATGAATGGCTCTAATTCATTCATTTGTTGCATATATTCTGTTGAGTATCAAAGGAGATGTTCCCATAAATGGCCAGATTTTAATAGTGTACAGTACCCTTTAATGATGGTAGCTGGGCGAATGCAGCTTTAAAGACTCGGTGCCATGCATTCTCTCATATATGTGAGTCTCCCACATGGAGCCTCACATATATAAGAGAATGCACTGGCTTTCAAGGTCAAGGTAAATATTGTTTGAACATTGTATCGTCCTCTTATATACATGTATGCGAGGCTGCCTATGGGAGACTCGCATAATTATATAAGAGAATCCATTGACACAGGGTTTTCACAAAATTTCAGGAAGCTCCAGTCATGGAAGGGTTAAACTGAAATATGTTGCAATTCAAATAAAAGGGTGTTCTTCATCTTGTTGGTTAGATCATGCACAAACTATTTTGCAGAGTTTGCAGATATGTATTGACTGCTAATGTTTATATTGTTTTTGCAAAGATAAGATTTAACATGAAACTTGAGTTGTCTTATGAGGAGAGCTTATCTTAATCACCATAATTTGGCCATATACTCTGTTTCTTCTCATTTTCTTTCTCAATTTTCTTGGCAGGAATTATTCCTGACTTAGTAATTTTAACATAGCTGTTGTTTTTCTGTTCATCATGTTCTCTATTCTTAAAGTGATACATATAGATACTTTACTTTTCATAATCATAAAATGTTACAAAATCAGGCCTGTGATTTTCAAAATTGCACGCTGCGCCAGGCTATAATGGTTGCCTTAACTGAACCCAGAAGGGCAATTTTATTATTTCCCTTAATTGGTACTGGTAGGACTATTGTGGTTAAATTACATCCATAGTATGGTACACATAGTGTCGATGTCCGGATTGACCACTCGTCGTTCGTCTGTCTGTCCGTAGACACTTTACGCATGGTGCAATAACAGAGTTATTGCCCTTTTTCGACTTGGAATTCACGCATTCTGCCATAACTCAACATTTTTTATCTGAATGGAACCAAATTTGGTGTGTTGAGTTTCTCAACCCAAAATACTAATCGAGTTCGAATATGGGTTTGATCCAATTTATTTTAAAGGAGTTATGACCCTTTTTCGAAAACAAATTAGATTTTTTATAGATTGAACTCCTTGCTCAATTTAACCAAAAAAAATATTATAACTTTTTTGTTAACTTTTATAATAATAAAAAAATATATATATTAAAAAAAAAAAAAAATGGTCATTGACACTTTCATTTGTTTGAATTTTATACCATTAATTAGGTGTGATGTCCTGTTTTGAAAATAAGAAGACTTTATTACAATAGTTGCATGTAATATAATGATATCAATACATTACCAACATCAAATATCCATAGTATATGAGAGTACGTTTAATAGATGTCATTCCAAGTGAAATATGTTATTGAGTGATGACATATGGTTCAGAGCTCTAGGGGTAGTTAGATGAAGGTAAAGATAAACAACTGCTCACTGGTTGGCAAATTGTTTAATCCTATCTGTCAAATTGATTAATGGCAGTATGAGACTCTTGCTATAATGTACAATGACTCTTCCTCATATCTCTTATATATGGTTATTTTTGCACACTATTCACTTCTAATGATTTTGGTATTGACTGATTAATTGATTTAAAAAAAATATATTAACCCTTCAGACACATGCTTTCAATTTGAAATTAAAATAATGGCCAATATGATTTATCTATGCAGTAGGTAACGGGCAGATAAATTTACATGACTATTGTAGGTGATGCCTTGTTTTGAAATTCAAGATGGTAGATGTTGTTAATATTTCCAGGAACCTTATTTTCCCATTTGTTCATATTGTCATAGTTGATTGAATTTTGGACTCCAAGCTACTTGTAAAACATTGTGATGTGTGAAACCATTTGATTGAGGGCTACTTACTTTCTTTATATGAACTATGGTAATCTGTTTCGATTCAGGGGTCATAGGGGCCAGCATCCTCATCATATTATGTCTGTATAACATTATATAGATAACACTTTTGTATTGTATAAACTACATATATTTTTGAAAACCATAACCCCTGTTATGAAACACTTGTACCTAAAAATATACATGTACCTAACAATATAAGCATTCCTTATTACACAGATCAGATATGATCTTATCTGTTCATGTTTTATAAACAAATAACAACTGGGGAGAATGGGGTGAGGAGGGGGGTAGTAATTAAAGTACAATTTAAATATGACATGGAATCCCATACATGTATGTTGTTCTAAGCAGTCTGGCTTGTCAATAAATTATTATTTGTCTTTAGAAGTGAATAAATTTTGAATATCTGGAATGCCAAAAGTGGCAGAGATAGGGATTTATCACTTTTGTTTCCAACGTGTTAACTTATGGTAAACATATCCTCCGACATCACTAAACCATTGGATCTCACAGTGAGAGGTCTTTGGTTAAATAGGGACAGAGTTATGAGATTTAAAACTACTCCTCCCCCACCCCAAATACTTTAACCCCTTCTTAAGACAAATTATTTGAGCTTTTGATTTCAAGTTGGGTACTGATGTATGGATTCTTGTGATCATATCTTTGAAAAATGATCAGTTATACATGTAGCTATCGCCAAGGTATAGGTTAAACATCTGCCGATCGAGATTGGCCTCGCCGATCGTGATCGGCCTCTCGTTCAAGATGGACATTACCCCCATTGTTTATTGTCCTGACAAATTTAACATACATACTGTATTTCAAAGAGCAAGTATCGAGATAGAAGAAATGGGGGTTGTTTACATACCTACCAGTATATTTGTACACAATTCAATATATAGGGCGCACCTTTTTCTGGCTTGAAATTGGGGTAATTTAAAGGCCTTCTGTAGTATGAATTCGCTTGCCAAAGGCAACCAATGCAATATTTGACGTCCAATGGCAGATAGTGGGATTTGAACCCATGACATTTTCACACTATTATGTTATGAGTCAGGCACACTAAACAGTGGACCACCATGCCAGCACATAACCCTTCCATGACTGGAGCTTCCTTAAATTTTGCGAAAACCCTGTGCCATGCATTCTCTTATATATGTGAGTTTCCCTTAGGGAGCCTCACATATATAAGAGAATACATTGGCTAACAATATTTACCTTGACTTTGTAAGCCAGTGCATTCTCTTACACAAGTATATATACAAGGCTCCTTATGAAAGACTCGCATATATAAGAGAATGTACTGGCACAGAATATTTAATGCTGCGCCAGCACAGCTCCCGTCATGAAAGGGTTAATGGGAGAATCTATTCAGAATTGAAAGGTTAATGTTATGCACACTTACTGGTTATTTTTAAAAAAATTTCTCAAAGGTGATTTCAATGCTTTCAAAGAGTACCCAGCTGATTTATGCTCGCATCTATAGATGTTGTCATGGCTGTCTCCTGTCCGTGTTGCTGTTTTACAAACAGTTTTGTTTCATGAATTATAGAACACATGGTAGCTCTACTCATTGTTAATTTATTGATCCATGTAGAGCAGGACCTGGCTGGCTTATTGTACATCTCCTCTTACTTAATCCTCTCTATATCACAGGATGACTCACTTACCATAGAATTCTTCGACCCATTTTGCTTTATCATAACCAAGTCTGGATATAGTGTGTCTGACATTTGCAGAATAAGGTCCCCAGATGGTGAATTTAGTGATACTATCCCGCACTGTCGACTAGAGTCACCAAATTCACCCTTGCGATCCTCCTCCTTCTGTTTTGGGCCTCCACTGCTATGGAAGACCTAGGATCAGATTGAAGTTCACCTGTTGATGTTGGTGATGTTCACCCATTTAGATACCTCGATTAACGTATGCATTTTATCTTTTGCAAATTATTAAAGGGATATAGAAACAGAGCAGAAGGGATAAAGTAACTAAAATCATTGTTAATTCGAGACTATACATGTAGATACTTCCCAGAAGATGAGGTCCCCAGAGGGTGAATTTGGTGATGCTAGCCTGCTGTGCGGGATAGCATACCTAAATTCACCCTCTGGGGACCTCATTCTGCAAATGTCAGACACACTATATCCAGAATTGATCATGACATAACAAGGTTAGGAATTCCACTATTTAAATAGTTATTTTTTTTATTGGTTCTTTTCCTTCCGGTTTCCAGCAGTTTCCAGTATCTTGATTACCTTGCATGAATACTCAAGTGTCCATGTACATTCTGTTGCATGCATATAATAGAACCAATATATTGACTTCGAAAATAATTTGAAATATTCTTCTTGGCTGTTCAAATGGATAGAGAGAATAATTCATGCTCACATACCGGTAGGACTTGATAACTCATTGCTTATGTTAATCCTTTCTTTACTAAATGGATTCTCCCATTCAGTTATAAAAGTATACATTGGAATGGTCTATTATTCATCTGTCCAGGGTATTCAGGAAAATAAGCAGATAATAAAAATTCAGAAGGAGTCCTATTTATTGAAAGGAAATGTTCAGATAATAAGTTCAACAAAGGACCTATCAGGGCTCGATTTTGCTATGCAATCACCAATTTCTGCTTACCAATTGACAATGAATAAACTTGTATTGGTAGGGAATGCTATACAAAATCTACCCAGTGCTGCAAAATGCTACATTAATTTTTTAATTAATTCTACTCCTGCCTATTGTCATTTGTTGAACTTATTATCTTAGCATTTCCTGAGGGAACTACTCGTCAATGAGTAATTAGTATAGAAAGGGTTAATACTGTTTATATCCCTCTATATTTCACAAGATGACTCACTCACTATAGATTCTTTGACCCATTTCGCTACATCATGACATAACAAAGGTTATTGGAATTCCGCTATTGACATAGTTATTTTGCTGATTCTGATTGCCGCTTTTCCCTCGGGATTCATTCATTCATTGGTTTTACTCATTGTGTTTCCAGTTGTATCTCGATTACGTTGCATGAATACTCAAGTACAGTTCTTTGACTAAGAATCTTTAAAATCGATGAGGATTCTGTTGTGGGCATGTACCATTATATTGACTTTAAAAATAATTTGAAATACTCTGCTTGGCTGTTCAAATGCAAAGAGTGAATAATAGGACTTGATCACTCATGGATTGTTTTAACTTTCAATCTTCCTTTAATTATCCCTCCCCCCCCCCCAAAGTTTGGCAGGGGGTGATATAGAAATTGATTCTGTCCATCCAGTTGTCTGTATGTAACAACTTTGGAGCTCCCTATCTCTGTTATCATACATGTAAGTCAGATTTCAATGATAATTTGAACCATCATTGGGTATTAAAGGGATATCCACATGGAACAGGTTTCGTCCATTCATTTTTGCCAAGTTGTTGCCCTTTACAGTGAAAATGCATGTTTTGCCAACTTTGGATCGCTGTATCTCAGCCATCGTAGGTATTTGTCATGTTTCAATGACCACCTCAGAAAATTAATAATCCTCAGGGAAAAGCCACCTTTTTCAGGGATAATATGTGCAATGTACATGTACTTGTTTATATCCTCACAGAAATATTATGGACTTGATCGGGTGCGTGAAATTGATAAGTTAGTACTCAGGTGCTATGTCAACCTGGGGAATGTAGCCTTCTACTAACATCACAGAAAATTTCAAAGAAATCGACCATACCACTCCATAGAAAAATCTGAACTATGCTCAATTGTAAATATTTACATCTTGATTCGGGAAGCAATTATCAGCGATAAATTTACACAAATGATTTCGCTGTTGAAAGTCATTGTATTTAATTACTTGTAAATACAAGAATGAGGGTGTATGTTATCAATTTGGATTCATATTCGTAAAAAATAACTATTATGAACAATATTATTCTCAATTTCTATTTGATCATCCCATCGGAGGGAGTGTTTCACATCACTTTAATGTTTATTCAAAATTTTTATCTGCCCTACATAAACATTCTATTTCAAGCTATTAATTTGAAATAGTTATACATGCTTATGTCTGGGTATATAATCTTAATGCAATTATTTCTAAAATTTCATATCTTGAGTTCTGAGTACATGTATCTGGAACAGTGAATTTTTTGTTCTGTCTCACAAATATCTCAGCCTTGGCCCTTGGGTTATACGATTGAAAGGACATTTTGGGGGGTGTTTATGATCATGAGAGCTAAATTGATAGGAGTGTAATAATGTGTTCATTATAGAGTTATTCTACTTTGTTTATTCAGAAATGATGATTTTTTTTTTTTATCTCAGCCAAGGTTTATAACCAATTATTGGATTTCAGTCATTTCAATGAAATTTGGTATTGTGCTTCTTCGGAAAGACAGGTTTCAATAAAAGAGATCTGTTGATGTTTTTGTGATTATCAAATATTAATAGAGTTACTCAACTTCGGTTATTTGGATATGCAAACACTATGTGGTATGCTAGCCATGTCAGTATTGCCACGTTGGGGTATACACCACAGCCCAGCTCTTGTTTTTGGTTAACCCGTTCATAACTGGAGCTTCCTGAAATTTTGCGAAAACCCTTGCTAATGCATTATCTTTTTATGCGAGTCTTCTATAGGGAGCCTCGCATATATAAGAGAATACATTGGACTTCTCTTAATAGTCTTATATACAATGTATGCGAGGCTCTTTATGTGATACTTGAATATATGAGATATTGCAATGGCACAGGATCTTTAATGCTGCACCAGCACTATTTCTGTAATGAAAGGGTTAATTTGGTCCAAATGAAGTACCTGTAATTGTATTGACCCATTCTTTACAAAATGAATTCTCCCATCAGTTACAAAAGTATACAATGGAATGGTCTATTATTCATTTTGAGGGATATTCAGGTATTAAAAGCGGCCGACAGACAAACAAAAATCTTTATATATAAAAGAGTACATGTCGGATCTGATCTGTCTGTCTGTTCATCTGTCTGTTCGGATTTTTCTCCCAGACACCTAGACCAATTTCAACCAAATTTTGTGTGGTAACTCGGGGAACCCTGGCGGAGGTTATAACTGCATTAATCAAAATTTTGATTTAAATTTTTTTTATTACCGGTAAATAAATTAAAAAAACACACAAATTAAAATAAGCTCACTATTGGCCTATTTCAGAATCTATAAATGTAAATATTTAGGTTCAATATGAACCTATTTGCAGACCCGATGTAGGCTCTTTATATCTGTGTTTTCACTGTGGCCCACGCCATCCAACAGAATAACGGGTATAAGTCCACTATGGGCTTGGCTTATTTCAGAATCAAATACATGTAAGTCGAATATTAACCTACATGAATATTTAGGTCTAAATGTGCGCGTAGCAGGCCACTCCAATGCATAATTAAAGCCTGCTTCAGCTAGTATAAAATAAAAGTGCAGAAGGATTCAAATTCACCGAGAGTCATTGCATTTAATTAACCCTTTACCCAACAGAAGGGCCCTGTGCCAATGCATTCTCTTATATATGCGAGTCGACCATAGGTCGCCTCGCATATATAAGAGAATGCATTGGCTTAACACATTAAAAATTATAAAATTGTTAAAGAATGTAAGAAAAAATGGTAAAAAGTGTTTTAGGCCAATGCATTCTCTTATATATGCGAGGCGACCTATGGTCGACTCGCATATATAAGAGAATGCATTGGCACAGGGCATAACTGTAACTATCACAATGTGGTCAAGGAGCCGGTTCCAATGATATCCATATTTGTATGGTTCTATTGAGACAGGCCGAAGATATTTTAGGCTGTTGAAGCTTTATTTGGCCGGTTTTGGCTGGTTTGTTCTGGTTTGTTGGGTAAAGGGTTAATATATAAGAATGACAGTGTGTGTTGTCAATTTGGATTAATATTCATTAAAAAAAAATAACAACTTTGAGCAAGATTATTATCGATTTCTATTTGATTACTCTACCGAAGTGCTTCACATCACTTTAATGGTAAATATTGGGTGCATGCTATATAAGAATCAATTTCCTATCAGATCTTTCCACAGACTGTCTTTGATCATGTGTCTCATGACCAAAGGCATTTCTTCCTTGGGTTCCTGTGTTTACACTTGGCACAGCTTTCATCTTATGCAGTTTGTTCTTTTGCAAGTACATTGTAGTACACCGTGTTTCTTTGAGAAATGCAATAGAATTAGTGCCTGATTCTGAGTATACATCACATGATTTCTTCTGACAATGGGGTAATTATACCCCACTCTCGAATGGAATGGGGGTATACTGGATTGACTTCGTCTGGCTGTCCGGACTTTTATCTGCTCATTTTTCCATCCATCTGGGCAGATATTTGAAACACCGCCATTCAACAGAAGGTTCAATCGTTTTTTTCTGGATTTACCATTCTAGAGTTAATCATCTTTGTTTATCTGGAAATGTTTTTTTTTGTCATTCCAATCAGATATCACAAACACCTGTTGTCGGATCTTAATGAATTTGGTATGGATGTTCACTAAATGTACCGGTACTATGATGGCAATCAATGGAGCTTTCAATCGTTTTTTTGGATTTTCCATTCTTGGGTTATTCATCTTTGTTTATCTGGTAATTTTGTTTTGTTTTGGTCCATCCAAGCTGATATCACAAACACCGGTTGTCCGATCTGGATGAAATATGGTATGGATGTTCACTACTATGAGGGCAATCAATCGTTTTTTTCACGATTTTCCGTTTTAGAGTTATACATCTTTGTTTATCTGGAAATGTTTTTTTTTTGGTCCATCTGAGCAGATATCACAAACACCGGTTGACAAAAATCAATGAAATGTGGTATGAATGTTCACTACTATAAGGGCAATCAATTGAGTGTTCAATCATTTATGTCAGGTTTTTAGTTCTAGATTTATTCGCGTTTGTTTATTTGGAAGTGTTCGTTTTTCCCCCCGTATAGTGCAACTTTGATACCTCTTGTTAGTTTCTTTCAGTCAAAATTAAATCCTCTTAAGATGAATTATACATGCTTGCAACCTTAAGTTAGTACCTAAATAGAGGCAAAATGTAATTGGCTTAATTATTTGAACCCTTTCTTTATGAAATGCATTCTCCCATCAGTGATAAAAGTATAGACTACTGACCAGAAGGGTGTATTCGTTCATCTGGAAATACAGTAATGCTCTAAGTAATCGACTTCTTAACCACAGCAGAATTATGGGTAACTTTTCAGGATTTAGTCGGAAATATGGCTTGTTGGCATTCATCGGAAAGCTCTCCTCCTCGAGAGCTTTCCGATGAATGGCAACAAGCCATATTTCCGACTAAATCCTGAAAAGTTACCCATAATTCTGCTGTTGTTAAGAAGTCGATTACTTAGAGCATTTAATACTGTATAAGCAGATGACAGATAATAGAAATTGCAAGAGCAATCATATTCATTGGTTGGGAATTGTTCAGATAATAATGACCTTTTATCTGAACATTTCCAAAGGGATATCCACTCATCAATGAGTATTTAAAGTATATATTTAAAGAGACATACAGCCGCTGTTATTAAAATCTTTATTTGTACATTCCTTGCCTAATGTTAAATATTTGGGTATAGGTACAGTAATGCCCTAAATAATCTCCCTGAGAGCTTTTGGATGAATGGCAACAAGCCATATTTCTGACTAAATCTGACTAAATCCTGGTAAGTTACCCATAATTCTGCTGTGGTTAAGGAGTTGATTATTTAGGGCATTACTGCACGTTATATACTCATGCCAGTATATATGTATAGAAACTGATAACTTTGATAAAAATTACAATTTTTTTTTAAATATAGGAAGTTTTTATCTTGGGATGAACAATATCATAAAAATTATGTGAGGCTGATACAATTTTTTTCAGTAGGAGCAGTTAGTTTTTTATTGGGTAGGTTGGGAGTGGGTAATCAATCAATTTTTTAATTTCGGCTCAAGGCACCTGCAGTGGGTAAATGTGAAAAGTTTAAAAGGGTGGAACATGGAACAATTAATTGTGTTCATGATGAGTCTCCCGTGATGAGATGTTAACATTTTCATGATGGGAGCTGCGCTGATGCAGCATTAAAGACCCTGTGCCAGTGCATTCTCTTATATATGTGAGTCTCCCATAGGGAGCCTCGCATATATAAGATAATGCATTGTCAAGGTAAAGGTAAATATTGTTAGGCCAATGTATTCTCTTATATATGTGAGGCTCCCTATGGGAGACTCGCATATATAAGGGAATGCATTGGCACAGGGTTTTCGCAAAATTTCAGGAAGCTTCATTCATGGAAGTGTTAACTTAATATATAGTCAGAGTGAATTTATCAACAAACATACCATAAATAATTTTGCAATTGAAATGTTTCAATTGATAATCTGTGTTTTATTGAATATTTTTCATTGCTCTTTAATCTGTAATGTACAGACATTCATGATTTGATCAGAATTTGCTCAACTGCTTGTTGATAAAATGGCTGGCACTGTAACAGTAATGTTTACATGTACACAACTAAGAATTTAACACGCGATGTCACATCATTGAAGAGTTATCAATAAGAAAAATACCGGTAAGAACAAAGTCTACAGTAATGCCCAAAGTAATCAACTCCATAACCACAGCAGAATTATGGGTAACTTTTCAGGATTTAGTTGGAAATATGGCTTGTTGCGATTCATCGGAAAGCTCTCACTGAGAGCTTTCTGATGAATGGCAACAAGCCATATTTCCGACTAAATCCTGAAAAGTTACCCATAGTTCTGCTGTGCTAATAAAGTGATGTGAAACTCTCCGGTAGGGTGATCAAATATAAATGGAGATAATCTTCCTCAAAGTAGTATTTTTTACAAATATTATATCCAATATCCAATATTATATCTTACTAGTAATTAAATGCAGTGACTCTCGATGGCGAAATCGTTTTCGTTAGTTTAGTGCCGATAGATGCATCCCGAAATCGAGTAGTAAATATTTACAATTGAGCGTAGTTCACACGATGTTTTCTATGGAGTGGTACGGTCGATTAGCTTCAGATTTTCGGCAAAACTAGTATAATATTACCTTCCTCCAGTTGGCATAGCGCCTGTATACTAACTGATCAGTTTCACACACCAGAACAAGTACATATTAAGGAGTCGATTACTTAGGGCATTACTGTATGTATTTTCCATGTTCTTCTTAGTGACGATGGTTGTACAAACTTTTATGATTTTTCACATTTACATACTGCAAGAGCATTATGTCCCAAGCTTGAAATTCACTGTTTATATTTTGAAGTTAGTAAATTTAGAGAAAAAAAATCAGAGATTCTTGATAATTTGAGTGATGGTTCTATAGATTCATATAAAAGTTAGTCAGGAGATGGTTGTGAGACATAATGGGAAAGTTCATCAGCTAATTAATGCTAATTAATCAATGATTAGCCAATCTGTGACTACCAGTGTTTGCATCAGTCGACTCCATGGCCCATGTTTTATAGGATGATTAGCCATATACCGGTATTGCCTGTGTCTTTGACATTTTGCCAGTCCATGTGTATATCGTAGCACCATATGGTTTGGTGCGTGTGCATCTTGCTGCATACCAGCGCTAATCACTAATTTTCGCTTGTCAATTATGATTGCTAATAATCTCTTAACTTTATGATAATTGCCAATTTTGATGGAATTCAATTACCTCATTTTGAATTATGCAAATTGGCCGTCGAAACTAGGATTCTCCATATCACACCAGGAACTGAGAGAAGGAGGGAATATGATGGAGTACCATGCACTAGTAGCTAGATGTTGCCCATCTGACAAGATGGGTCTATCTGACTTGTATATTAAAGAGGTTATCTTTCTTAACCCTTTCATTATTAAACGATTCCCCCATGAAGATATTCCCCATCCAATTATAAAAGTTTACATTTGTAATAATTTACTCATATTCATTGTGAGAAAAGGAGCGGTTGATAATACAAATGCATATAACATGTACTACCTGACAATAAGTCCACCAAACAATTTGATATCTTCGATTACCAATACTTTTTTATTGTGAACATTTTAGATGTGCTGTACATGTACATGTACTGCGTATGACATGAGCCCTGTGTTTGGGAACATTTTCTGAAGAAAAAAATCGTTTGCAATGAGATTTTCTCACATCTTGAAAGCTCTCATTCTGGGCATCTTAGTTCCCACTTTAAAGATCACATACTGATATTACGGTTCTAGTATGCACCAATTTTATTGAAACTTGACAGGACAGCTTGGCAACCTCGGTCAAGTGGTTGACATTCGGCATCCGCGGGTATTAAAATCTTATTGTGGTGCTAGTAATATTTTTTTTTAGACTGCCGTACTCCGCATTAATTTTTCACATGACTGGCTTACACCCAGTCCAGTTTTACATGAGCGTGCACTGCATTAACTACAGTAATGCTCTAAGTAATCGACTGAGAGCTTTCCGATGAATGGCAACAAGTCATATTTCCGACTAAATCCTGAAAAGTTACCCATAATTCTGCTGTGGTTAAGAAGTCTGGGGAGAGCTTTCCGATGAATGGCAACAAGCCATATTTCCGACTAAATCCTGAAAAGTTACCCATAATTCTGCTGTGGTTAAGAAGTCGATTACTTTAATAGAGCATTACTGTATACACAAAACAATATTTCAATTAATAATTTGTGTACGGTTTATTCAACATTCAAAGTTGGTCACTGACCGACATTCGCAATTGCATCATCAATGCAGTGTCGTACCATGCCAGAAATATACAGTCTCTGTGGTGGTTATAATGCTGACTTTAAAAACAACATAAAATTCTTATAAACATTGTATGAAAATGCGGTCTAATCTATAACTCAAGGTGGAACCAAAGTCCGCTATGGTAGGACTGATCACAGTTAATCGCATCAACGTGGCCAAGTAATGTAGTAATATCGGTAGTCAATGTCGTTAAGGAGGGTCGATTAATTAGAGCATAACTGTATACCGGGTACATGTATACAGCTGACTTTGAACCAGTTGTTACCATTCACATTGAAACTTAGTTCAACTAAATTTTACTTCACAAATTATAGCTGGTGCTAGACTCCTAGAGTGTGGTGATTTTGAACATACTTTATATTTGTTCTGTATGTGGCATACAGTAATGCCCTAAATAATCAACTCCTTAACCACAGCAGAATTATGGGTAATTTTTCAGGATTTAGTCAGAAATATGGCTTGTTGCCATTCATCGGAAAGCTCTCACTGAGAGCTTTCCAATGAATGGAAACAAGCCATATTTTCGACTAAATCCTGAAAAGTTACCCATAATTCTGCCTTGGTTAAGGCATTACTGTACATGTATTTGTTCTGTAGGTGGAAAGGGCGATTTAGCCCTTTGTGTGAGATCTATTTTGGGGAATATGGTGGGGGGAGGGGGGGGGGGCGCAAGCAAAATTATTGGGGGGGGGGGCATAGGGTCGGTGCCACAGGCTACACCAGGCCCCCCGTACTATAAGTTACAGGGCGAGTTGTTGCCGGATACGGTGTCATATGAGGCGAAGTGAGATTAATATCGGGCGAGGCGCTAGCCGAGCCCGATATTAATCTCGCGGAGCCTCATATGTCACCGTAGCCGGCAACAACGAGCCCTGTAACGATTTTATCATGTCACCCACATATCATGTTTTCCATGTGAGAATTGGAATTACTTATACGAAGTTCATTACCTGCCAGTAAGTAAATTTATTGTCTATGGCTTTTAACTTATGTAACGTCTAGGGTCCTGCGAATATTCGATTCAAGATTCGATTCGAAAGTCAAATTCGATTCGAATTCGAGTCAAAATTGCCAACTCGAAATTTTGAATATACATTGATGGAAAAGTAGGCTGTTTACGGACAAGTTCACACGTCGATCTTAGCTGTTTTTGTGCCATTTAATTACAGAAAATGATGTATATATGCACCTTATAATTCTTATTGTACATCGCGATTATATATATTAAATATAAGTATAGCCAGCAATTAGCCACTATAGGACTACAGAATTCTGAACGCCTGAATTCTAGCTTTGAACATGGTAGCCAAAAGCTCTGAGATCACCGATGGACCGACAACGCGCGTGAATAATAATAGCTATGAGACTGAGCAACCGCTAGCGTTATCCGCCGTCTATCCGTCTCAGATTATTCATTATGTAGTATAGCTGAGAATTTACTCAACACAAAGTGCATTTTGGCGATGTTTTGTTTTGGAGTTTACTTTAAATTTCGGAGCGTTCTTCGACCCTTGACAAAATGTCGTCGTTATTCATGTTTATTTTAAACATGATACAGCTGCAGGTAGTGCAGGGACTTACACGTGAGATGAATGTAACCTGGTGTATAAATCGCAGGCATCTGGGACAATGACCCATCTATGGAATCATCTGTCCAAGAAGCATCCAGCACTACATAATCAGGCTACCCTGCGACTGTTGTTGCATCTTCAAGTTTATAACAACGGGTGATTCCGAATGTCGATTTGCAATTTTGCATGTACATGCAAACTGTACAAATTTCGCGTGATTTTAGTTCTGATAATCCGTTTAGTGATTGTTTATTAATCGTCGTGACGGCCGCATGGACGTTTTTTTTAAATCTGCCTTTTTTTCTCGACAATTATCATTTGAAGTTAATAGTATTGTAAACGACGGTTCATCGCCACATAAGTTATGATGGAACTTTGTGCATGTAGTTGATAGAACGTTTCACAAAACGTCTAATCGTTGACAAAACATGCCCAATTGAGAATGCAACACACAGATATGATTCGATTCGATATTCGATTCGATTCGATTCCCAGAATTCGATTCGATATTCGATTCGATCAAATTCTCCAATTCGCAGGACCCTAGTAACGTCACAGCGACTCGTCATGGGCGTTGAACGTCAACGCATTGCGTCAATGGCTAATCACCAGAAGCAGGACAACAAACTTGAGTTTAATAGTTAATTTATGAGTGTTTAGAATTTCTCAAATATATCACATGCCGGTTTTGGTATATGGTACTATGTCTTTAAATTAACAGAACTTGATTTCCGACAGATATCCCTTTTCTTGGCGCCAAAATACACCGAAAATATACCCAGGGCGGCATAACTGTATACCGGGTACATGTATACAGCTGACTTTGAACCAGTTGTTACCATTCACATTGAAACTTAGTTCAACTAAATTTTACTTCACAAATTATAGCTGGTGCTAGACTCCTAGAGTGTGGTGATTTTGAACATACTTTATATTTGTTCTGTATGTGGCATACAGTAATGCCCTAAATAATCAACTCCTTAACCACAGCAGAATTATGGGTAATTTTTCAGGATTTAGTCAGAAATATGGCTTGTTGCCATTCATCGGAAAGCTCTCACTGAGAGCTTTCCAATGAATGGAAACAAGCCATATTTTCGACTAAATCCTGAAAAGTTACCCATAATTCTGCCTTGGTTAAGGCATTACTGTACATGTATTTGTTCTGTAGGTGGAAAGGGCGATTTAGCCCTTTGTGTGAGATCTATTTTGGGGAATATGGTGGGGGAGGGGGGGGGGGCGCAAGCAAAATTATTGGGGGGGGGCATAGGGTCGGTGCCACAGGCTACACCAGGCCCCCGTACTATAAGTTACAGGGCGAGTTGTTGCCGGATACGGTGTCATATGAGGCGAAGTGAGATTAATATCGGGCGAGGCGCTAGCCGAGCCCGATATTAATCTCGCGGAGCCTCATATGTCACCGTAGCCGGCAACAACGAGCCCTGTAACGATTTTATCATGTCACCCACATATCATGTTTTCCATGTGAGAATTGGAATTACTTATACGAAGTTCATTACCTGCCAGTAAGTAAATTTATTGTCTATGGCTTTTAACTTATGTAACGTCTAGGGTCCTGCGAATATTCGATTCAAGATTCGATTCGAAAGTCAAATTCGATTCGAATTCGAGTCAAAATTGCCAACTCGAAATTTTGAATATACATTGATGGAAAAGTAGGCTGTTTACGGACAAGTTCACACGTCGATCTTAGCTGTTTTTGTGCCATTTAATTACAGAAAATGATGTATATATGCACCTTATAATTCTTATTGTACATCGCGATTATATATATTAAATATAAGTATAGCCAGCAATTAGCCACTATAGGACTACAGAATTCTGAACGCCTGAATTCTAGCTTTGAACATGGTAGCCAAAAGCTCTGAGATCACCGATGGACCGACAACGCGCGTGAATAATAATAGCTATGAGACTGAGCAACCGCTAGCGTTATCCGCCGTCTATCCGTCTCAGATTATTCATTATGTAGTATAGCTGAGAATTTACACAACACAAAGTGCATTTTGGCGATGTTTTGTTTTGGAGTTTACTTTCAATTTCGGAGCGTTCTTCGACCCTTGACAAAATGTCGTCGTTATTCATGTTTATTTTAAACATGATACAGCTGCAGGTAGTGCAGGGACTTACACGTGAGATGAATGTAACCTGGTGTATAAATCGCAGGCATCTGGGACAATGACCCATCTATGGAATCATCTGTCCAAGAAGCATCCAGCACTACATAATCAGGCTACCCTGCGACTGTTGTTGCATCTTCAAGTTTATAACAACGGGTGATTCCGAATGTCGATTTGCAATTTTGCATGTACATGCAAACTGTACAAATTTCGCGTGATTTTAGTTCTGATAATCCGTTTAGTGATTGTTTATTAATCGTCGTGACGGCCGCATGGACGTTTTTTTTAAATCTGCCTTTTTTTCTCGACAATTATCATTTGAAGTTAATAGTATTGTAAACGAGGGTTCATCGCCACATAAGTTATGATGGAACTTTGTGCATGTAGTTGATAGAACGTTTCACAAAACGTCTAATCGTTGACAAAACATGCCCAATTGAGAATGCAACACACAGATATGATTCGATTCGATATTCGATTCGATTCCCAGAATTCGATTCGATATTCGATTCGATCAAATTCTCCAATTCGCAGGACCCTAGTAACGTCACAGTGACTCGTCATGGGCGTTGAACGTCAACGCATTGCGTCAATGGCTAATCACCAGAAGCAGGACAACAAACTTGAGTTTAATAGTTAATTTATGAGTGTTTAGAATTTCTCAAATATATCACATGCCGGTTTTGGTATATGGTACTATGTCTTTAAATTAACAGAACTTGATTTCCGACAGATATCCCTTTTCTTGGCGCCAAAATACACCGAAAATATACCCAGGGCGGCAGCGTTCCATGAAAAACAAAATGGCGGACATCGACCCCATATGGGAACCCTGAGGGGGGATATGGATTCCATATGGGACGGGTTACAAAGATGACGACCCGATGTCTCCTGATATGCCTCTACCAACGGAGCGTCCTCATTGGTCGATCCAACCAGGTGACATGATAAATGTAGCTACACCCTGGCATGGGATGGAACAGAATTATTAAAGATGTCTTATGATTCAGGAATGTTCATGTAGTTTATAGGTCCATACAATTATCACTATGAAGTGCAGATACGGACACTTCACTGTATGAATGCTGTGAGCTACAGGATCATCCCATTTCATAACACTTTATACCCCGAGTCTGAATGGCTATTTGCCGCTTTGATGTGAGATATAAGCTTGGTTGGATCATGGACACATGGTTTTGGGGAGGAACAACTGTTAGCCACATGTAAATATAAACAGGAACTGATGATACAGACACAGGTGGCAGGTGAGCCAAAATGCTGATTGCATAAAAAACTACCTTCTTTGATTAACGAGATTATAGTTGCTACCTTGCTGGAGAGTGTATAGTACCCAGTATATCTTAGTCGCAGCCAGGATGAATTATTGTAGGTATAGAAATAATGGTCACAAATGTCAAAATCACTTGAGTTTCACTGGGAAAATCATACCAGTATAGTGTGTCTGTCGTTTGCAGAATGAGGTCCCCAGAGGGGGAATTTAGTGATGCTACTAGTATCCCACACAGTGAGGTAGCATCACCAAATTCACCGTCTGGGAACCTCATTCTGCTTCGTCCTCTCTTCTGGGAAGTAGCTATAGTCTAAAATTAACATTGTGTTTAGTTACTTTTTCCCTTCTGTGAAGTTTCTATATCCCCCAATTTGCAGAAGATAAAATGCATAATCCAGGTGACTAATGGGTATTATCACCAACTTCAAATCGGGAACTTCAATCTGATTCTAGGTCTCCCTTAGGAGTTGAGGCCTAAGAAGAATGAGGTCCCCAGAGGGTGAATTTGGTGATGCTGGCCCACCGTGTGGGATAGCGTCACTAAATTCACCCTCTGGGGACCTCATTCTGCAAATGACAGACACACTATAATCAGGCTTGGTAGCTAGTCCAAGTTTCCTTCCATGTAAAGCAGCTACTAGTAGCGGAATCGGCAGGGATAGATACTGCTTTACGTCGAAGCATCAGTTTTCTATAGCGGCGTTTAAGCTTTAATTACCCACTCTTCTAAAATAACAAATAATTTTGATAAAATGTCCCAATTGTGACAGTAAATCAGTTTATTCCATAGAAGCAGTATTTAATGTGCAAAAATGTATGAACTCATTTGACCTCACGATGAAATAAACAATTTGTGGTTACTCTTAATTACACGGCGTATTTTGTGCGTAATTTAACATAAAAGTTAGATTACATGTTAAATACATCATTATGACCATAAGATATTATTTTCAATAAATATAGCATTCTGTGTTCATTTGTATGATAATATTTGTCAAAATTTATGAAAATTTATGCCACTGGATCTGGGTGTAAACCTTGCTTTAGAAAGGTATAAGCAGGATGCTTCGACCTAAAGCAATATAGTAATGCTCTAAGTAATCGACTCTCGGGAGAGCTTTCCGATAAATGGCAACAAGCCATATTCCGACTAAATCCTGAAACGTTACCCATAATTCTGCTTTGGCTAAGGAGTCGATTACTTAGAGCATTACTGTAACTACCCCTACCAATTTCACTAGCTGCTTTATGTGGAAAGAAGCGAAGGAGTAACTACATGTATTAGCCTGTGATCTGGGCTTCTAACCCAAAAAGGAAGTTACTGTGTCTATGCAAATGAATGTTATTGTCAACGATTTGTTAATCTAAAAAGCCTGAGGGAGATCAGATTAACAAAGTGCTAGCTTGGATGTTAGCAGCTTAATGAATACTTGATAATGCTTTATAATTGTCCTTATCACCATTAAAAATATATTGATGTAAAATGATACAAAGACAACAAGAAAGGTAGCCTTGGGTGATAATTTAGTGTATATTTAAAATATTAAAGTATTTGATACCTGACTATGTATCTCAGGTAGTGGGACTGGCACAGACTGATGTGGTATAAAGGTGTCTGTATATTATTTTGGATTGAGCAGCCATGGGGAACCAGGTTAGCTGACTCAGGTCACCCTTGTTATCCAGTAGGCCATGCGTTGTGTTCGCCAAATGTAAAATTAGCTCACAGTTGCCAAAATTTATATTCATTTATTAAAAAAATTGGCAAGTGAGTTCTGATGTCCACAAGGAAGTCAAAGTGTTGTTAAGAAACTGGTCGCTCAATACCAAGAAAGGCTCTCAAGCTTAGCTGATTATGCAGGCTAATGTTCCCAATGAAAACACTCTTTATATAAACAGGGATCGTGGATTTGTTCCCCACCTCTGCGCCCAAGCCAATGATAGCTTGATCAGCAGGTGTGTAGTGGCCCAACAATTTTGCTGTAATTTTTTAAGGGGGTATCCCCGGCCCATACACAGGGATGAGAATAAACTTAAAAAAAATTAACGTGTCTACCTTAGCAGCACTTATTCGTAATGATGTTGATGCCCATCCAAATTACCAACAAAAGAGTACATTGTCATTGAAGTGGCATGCAATATGATGAACAAATGCTATACCTGAATGTCCATGTCTGGCTCATGGGAGCAGTGCTGATGCAGCATTAAAGATGATCCTGTGCCAGCATATCAGGGAGACTTGCATATATACTAGTAAGAGAATGCACTGGCTTACAAGGTCAAGGCAAATATTGTTAGGCCAATGTATTTTCTTATATATGCGAGGCTCCCTTTGTGAGACTCGCATATATAAGAGAATATATTGGCTCAGGGTTTCGCAAAATTGCAGGAAGCTCCAGTCATGGAAGGGTTAATATGTTGTCATGGCTGAAGACGCAATTGATGATGCCAGATGTAGATCACATGTATCAATGGAGTTTGATGATAGTACATGTCCTGGTTAATTTTTTTCAAGGAGTATACATGTATATGAATAGCCCTATCTCCAATACTCTTTTAATAGCAAACCAGTACCACAACTGTTAAAATTGGCGCTGGACTCATCAGAAAGATAAGAATCAGCAAATTGTGAAATTGACACACATACAGTAATGCCCTAAGTAATCGACTCCTTAACCACAGCAGAATTATGGGTAACTTTGAGCTTTCCAATGAATGGCAACAAGCCATATTTCCGACTAAATCCTGAAAAGTTACCCATAATTCTGCTGTGGTTAAGGAGTCGATTACTTAGGGCATTACTCTACCAGGAAAACAGTTATCGGGTGTCTTTATCATAGTTTCATGTGGCTGCAAAGTTTCCCGATTTGGGCAATGTTTGAAGTTTAAATTTCAGATGTTTTATTATTTAATGGTACATCCAAAACCGTCCATTCATACCCAGAAGTACTCTGCTTACTGAAGCCTGTTATCCAGGGACCAGTCTAGACGTTTCAAATTGGGATAAGTCAATTTTCCCTGTTCATTAAATGGTTTATATTAAGGAGAAGTGGAGTGTTATCAGGGAGAAGGAACAATGAATGAAGTTCAATTTACACCCCAAAATCTATGATCCAATAAGTATTATGCAACACAAGAGCCCATTTATAAAACCTGTATAGTGAGTAGGAACACCATTATAATCAATAAACATACTTTAGATATAATATTGGGACATATACATTGCACATTCTGGTATATGAGAGAGAAGTCACTTCTCCTTGGGACAAAAATAGGGAGAACTGGCACATTCTAGGGAGAAGATGTCTCCCAAGTCACCAGCTAGGGTGGTCCCTACTGGTGTCCATGAATTTATGTTTGGACGATGATATATCATCAGTATTCTAGATTTCTGCATTCATTGCATCATTAAACCTTGGAATTTCTTTTTATTGCAGGTAATTCAAAGTGACAGCAGTGACAGGATAATATCCAATTCAAAATCAAAGGTATGCAGATAACGATCAGATATATGATAGTTTAGTACAGTAATGCCCTTAATAATCAACTCCTTAACCACAGAAGAATTATGGGTAACTTTTCAGGATTTAGTCGGAAATATGGCTTGTTGCCATTCATCGGAAAGCTCTCACTGAGAGCTTTCCGATGAATGGCAACAAGCCATATTTCTGACGAAATTCTGAAAAGTTACCCATAATTCTGCTGTGGTCAAGGAGTCGATTATTTAGGGCAATACTGTAGGTTATATCCCAAACTACTGGGCATTATGTCTGGCATGAGTATATAACATATATACTGGTAGTTCCTTACTAAACATCTGCTTGGTTTATTGTGCTCGATGAAGTTTTATATTATATTTTGATAAAAAGTAGATAGCTTTAATTACTATACAAATACCCCGTCATTAAATGAATGCATTAAATGAATGCGTGTGTGTTTCAATAGCAGAAAAAATGTCACGCTATTAGCCATTTTTATATGGCCCTTTTTTTTATAATAGGATGTACCGGTACATTGTATTATGTTATTGGTATGTCTGTCTGCCCATCGGTTTGGTTTTGGTTTTAGGATGATAACTGTAGATAGTCTCAACTGAATGAAATGAAAGTTTACTACCGGTAGCGGAAAAGCCTGCCAATTTCACCAGAGTTATGGACCTTTTTGTTGGAATTTGCACGCAATTTTTGTTTCCAGATGATAACTTTAGTAAAGTCTGAACTGAATGGAATAGTAAATCCTTCATACTCTGTATTTATTTGTGGGAAATGTTCACATGATAAGTTCAACAAATGATCTATGGTCATTTGTTGAACTTATTTTCTGAACATTTTCTAAGGGAACTACTATTTAGTATAGAAGGGGTTAGTTTATGCAGATCTAGTTAACCAAGGTTAGAATGCCCCTGGTATTCCAGCAATGTTCCACTTCTTTTATATGGTGCATTTCCCCTCATAACTCAGATAACCAGTCTTGCTTTAACTGATAACAGAACAACATAAACTCTATAACATGGTTCCCAGTCCAAATAATTTGCCAGTGCAGTGATTATACATCAATAAACCTTGCTTTATTATCCTGTTATTAGATTATGAAATTCCCAACAGGTACAGCATTCATAGAATGGGAATTGATGAGAAAACAGTAATCTTCTCTCAGTACACCTGTCCTCTGTTCACAGAAAAAATTAAAGATACAATTTCTCAATAGAATTTTTGCCATTTTACTTTTGAGTGAAGATATCTTCTTTTTTGTTTTTTGGCAGAACATCCTTGACAGATTAACTCTTTCTTACTAAATACTCATTGATGAGTTGTTCCTTTAGGAAATATTCAGATAATACAGGTATTACCGGTAACCACAGCGGTATCGAGGCGGTCACTGCGACGGAGTTACGATACCGTGCAATATGATATCATGGTCTATTAGTGGGTTGTGAGACCAAAAGTTGAAGAAAATAATATATCCATGAGGATCTTGCTAAGTTACACAGATACCATATAAGGAGAATCACTGCATTTTATTTTCATGCTTGTGAACCGTGACCACATGCATTGTGGTGTAACGCGCGTTGCATGTTGAAGCGATAGCCTTATAATGGTGTTGGAGGTTACCACAGTGTTATACCACATTATTATAAGGGTGACATGTTAGAATTGGTATATTACTTCATAAATTCAACAACTGCCACATTACCAAATGGACTGACATTACTGTATCTCAGCACTAATTGATGGCGGTCGGTAGCTATGGGACCCCAGCCAGGCCTTAAAATATGGTGCTGTACATTTGCAGAATGAGGTCCCCAGATGGTGAATTTAGTGACGCTACCCCACATATTGGGCTAACATCACTAAATTTACTCTCTGGGGACCTCATTCTGCTTTAGGCCCCTTCTTCTCTGGAAAGTATAGATCTTTACTATCAAATTAACAAGTGTTTTCGTTTCTTTAGAAACTATTTTAGACAGTTTCTTTTTATACCCCCGTTTTGAAAAAAAAACAACGTATTATGTTATTGATCTAGCTGTCCGTCTATTCGTCAGTTCGCTTTTTCTTTTCTAGCATAACATACAGGTCAAGTTTTTACCAGAGTTGCATGTACGGCCCTTTTTGTTGCAATTTGCACTTAATTTTCATTTCTGGATGATAACTTTAGAAGTCTGAATTGAATGGAAAGAAAGTTGGTATATGAGTTTACTAGCACAAAATACAGGTCCAGTTAAAATTTGGGTTCCACCGGCCAATTGTTACAAGAGTTACGGCACTTTTTGTTGAAATTTGCACTTAATTTTTGTTTCCGGATGATAACTTTAGTAAGTCTGAATTGAATGGAATGAAATTTGTATGTGAGTTTACTAGACCAAAATACAGGTCAAGTTCAAATTTTGGTTCCACGCACCAAATTTCACCTGAGATATGGCCCATTGTTTAAATTACTACAGCCATATTTTAACATGCTCTTGTTTAGTTTCTCTATACACATACCCTCAAATTGAAAGACAACACATAAGTGAGGTGCACATCACCATCTTCACCATCTGGGAACTTAAATAATGGGTCTAGGTCTCCCATAGCAGATGAGGCCATGCAGAATGAGGTCTGCAGAGGATGAATTTAGTGATGCCATCCCACTGTGCGGGGTAACATCACTAAATTCACCCTATTGGGACCTCATTCTGCAAATGTCCAGCACCATATTTTGAAGCCTAATCCCAGCTGACATAATTATGATCAGAGATATTTCAACTCAGATATATGCTTACACTGCACAATATTTGTCAGCAATTTTGTTCTGGAAATCCAACCTTTCATCAGAGTTATTATATTATGGTAATATTGTGCCGATCGCTCTGAATTGATTCCCATGTTATCAAAATGGTATCAATATTACCAACAATAATGATGGTTCCATGTGGGTAACTTCCAATTATTCTCTACCTGCTGGGTTCTTTTCTGTTGGTTTGTCCAATTATATTGATATCTGAGGTGTGGCGTGTCCTGATAGTGTCATATGTATCAAACCCATGCGAGCAGAGCAGCCTATAATAAGCCGGACATGTCTGACCTCAGGAAAGTTGTAGATACTCATTACTGTGGTTGCATTACTGCACATGTTCAGCACAGTTTTTACCCAGCAACCTCATTTCTTATACATGTACATGTAGGTTGTTATGAATTGGACCTGTGCCTTCATGTAAGGTACATTGTACGGTATGTGGCTTGCACATCTAAAAAATAATATTTGTTCTAATACTTAATGATGCCTTCTCCAGACCTCAAAATATGGTACAGGACATTTGCAGAATGAGGTGCCCAGATGGAAATATAGTGAAGCAACCATGCATAACGGGCTAGCATAAATAAATTCACACTCTGGGGACCTTATTCTGCTTACACCACATTTTTTCTCTGGAAAGTATCTTTATTATCAAATTAACAAGTTTTTTAGTTTCTTTCTTCTTTGCACATGTGACATGTGCCATACATTAACCCTTTGAGTGCCAGGTCAATTTTTGTATCAACCCATATACCCTGTGCCAATGCATTCTCTTATATATGCGAGTCGACCAATTTTAATAATTTATTCTTATATTATTTAACAGATTTATTTTGTAGGTTTAGGGCCGATGAGATCGGCCCCGGGCACTCAAAGGGTTAACAATAATCCGTTTTACAAAATCATACAATCTGGCAACGGACAATGTGATCCTGGATAAGGCCAAAAAAAAAACATCTGTGTTTCCGTTTACCCGACCGACCTGCCGAAATTGGGCCGACCTGGACTTTTTTTTTCAAATTTCAACCCAAATCAAAAAATTTCAACCTTTCTATATCAGACTTTAAAGTTCCTCTCCCCAGTCAATCAAGGATTCATAGTGTTCAGGCATAGTTACTAGTATGTATACAGACAGTATAAAGATGACTGCATGTCTACCATATCAAACACCCTTCTGGGATGGGCTCTAAAAAGCACATGAAATTATCTACTGGTTTGTTTGGGTATACATGTATAAAACTTACTGAGGTGTGGTACCTCAGTCAAGGTGTGGCCTGTGGTACCATTTTCAGTGTGGTGTGGGACTTTATATTTCAGTGCAGTTGAGGGGTGTCTGAGGAACATTTACACCCTGTGCAATGTGTCTGAGGTGCATGTGAGATATGTGTCTTAGGTCCTGAGGTGTATGACCAAATATTTAAGTGAGGTTTGAATTAATATCATACAAGTTATGTTATTATAAAGTAATAGAAAAGACCTATTATGGTGTATGTCTTGGGCCTGTTGATATGTCAATATTGGGCTCTGAGAAAGATGTGCCACCACAATCTAAACTGAGAGAATAATTACAAGAGAGCTGCATAATTGAGTGCCTGGGTGGCATTTGTTTGTTCACATTGACAATACTTATCATATTATTGTGCTACATTAACTGTTTACTTGCAATATACATGGACAGCCTTAACACAAGTATAAAGAGTAAGCATTAATGTACTTCTTAACTGTTCGGGGAAAAAATAAAAAAATATTACCAAAAAAAAAAAATCCCTACCTACCTACCTGGAATTTTTTGGCACCGTAATAGGAAACAAATAATATTTTTTTTTTGGCCTAACCATAGATCATTTGTACCAGAGCAGGGGATGAGCTACTTTTAGCATAGGCTGACAACACTTTGTGATTGATCAGGTCTACCCCCCAATACATGATTCACTTATGTCTACTCCGTCTGTATAGTTTAATCGGCATGTCTGGACTTTGTCCACTTCTCATTATCAGAGATGTGATAAATTGCTTACAATGTTGACCAGTCTGGCCTGAGGTGATTACCGACTCAATACAGAGTCTGTGGATGTGATAAGAAATTTCCTGAGTTTGTGATCGGAATACACAAGCTGCGTAAGAGTATAAAGATCTGTCATCTTTCTTTATGTACAGGGTTATGCTATATTTAGGAAGTCAGGAAAAGTTATGGAATAAGCAGGGTCTGCACTGGCCAAAAATTTCTTTCGGCCAAATTGTTGCCCATTTCTATAAAGATATGCACATCGGCTTTCAAATGATTTCAATTTATTATCAGTTTCTTTTCATATTCTCAGCTGATATTCTGGGAAATTAATGTTTCTCTCTGACAAGCTTCCACCAGTTACAGTAATGCCCTAAATAATCGACTCCTTAACCACATTACAGATATGATATCCAAGTTATATAGTAGTTTAAACTTTAAATGCAGTCACTCTTGGTGTCAAAATCATTTGCGTTGGTTTATCGCCGATAGTTGCATACCGAATCGAGAAATAGATATTTACAGTTGTGGGTAGTTCAGATGATGTTTTCTAAGGAGTGGTATGGTCGAGTTGCTTGAGATTTTTATTGACGTTATTAGAATGCTACATTCCTCCAGTTGGAATAGTGCGTGAATACTAACTTATCAGTTTCATGCACCTGAACATGTCCATAATTTGTCTTTAATACCCTGGACATGATTCTTCTTATTATTATAATAAATTGTGTTTGTACTTCTCATATTAAACCTAGATAGTACTGCAAAACACTTGGTATCCTTCTAAATAATGAAAATGCTACTGTAATTTTTTTATACATATATTAACAATAGACACAAGCGTCAATGTACTGAACAGAAGGCACTGTTATAATATACCAACATTCCATAAAGGAAACAACATTTGATGACAAGATACTGATGTCAGTCAATGTATGTTTTAACCTACATACCAAGGTCAGTCAGACAAAAAACATAGGTTATGTTAGAACTATTTAACTGTCTGATGATGACATTATGAGCCAACTATTAAGGTACAGTAATGCCCGTAATAATCGACTCCTTAACCACAGCATAATTATGGGTAAATTTTCAGGATTTAGTCGGAAATATGGTTTGTTGCCATTCATCGGAAAGCTCTCAGTGAGAGCTTTCCAATGAATGGCAACAAGCCATATTTCTGACTAAATCCTGAAAAATTACCCATAATTATGCTGTGGTTAAGGAGTCGATTATTTAGCGCATTACTGTAATTATCTGAATTGTTTTATCTTGTTCCTTCCATCAACTTTTGTCTATTCTATACAGATTAATTTGTAAAATATGGAATCAGTATTCTGAAGGCGACTATTGCACTATCCTTCAATAATTGCCTTCCTAACCTTTCCAATAAAATCAATGTTCATTTGCTAGAGTGATTCCTGTATCCAGGGAAAAGACATGCTCGAGGCAAAAGACACAAATGGATTATTAGCTTGAGATGAACGCCTATTAAATTTGTTTCAGAATCCCAACTTGTTGTTTTTCTCTTTGAAATCTGTAGTCGAAGATAAAATGTCTTCCATGGTATATTCAGAGAGTCTAGAAATAGGACTTCTTAAATGATGACTCGGACATGTAAATTCAGCTCAACTTGACGAAGTTTGAGTTATTGCCATGGTCACATGATGTGTGGCATCCGATGTCCATCTGTGCATGCATCCGTCCATCCATGTGTCAATTAACAATTTCCTTTAAAGTTTAGCACACCCTACAGGTCACATCTCTCATCTGACGTCAACAAACTTCAAGCAGGTTTTCGGGTTGACCTCTAGATCATGGGGCCATCAATTTTATTCCCAAAATTCATTGGAACATGGCTACCAGCATGAAAACTTTAAAAGGAGAATGAAAAAAATAAGCTGCCAGTTCAGTGATTATTGTTGATGGGTTCTTGCCATCAGCTGATTGCCCAATAAATTCTCAGATCCTATCTTCATCTATCTTAGCGGCAATAACTGCCAGAGTGTCTTTAATAAAGGTATTCTGACTTTCACCTCCGCTAATGAAGGACCATCTAAAATGATGGATGATCCCTCTAATCAAGCATAATATCACAGTAAAAATATCATGGCTGCCAGTTTCACTAGAGTCATTTCTGCTGGCTTTAGGTGCCTGGTTTGATGTTCGAGCAATGTTTATATACCTGTAATAGTATCTTTTTCTGGACAAGTTCATTTGTTAAAAAAGTAATCTATTATATATTTTGGAACATGTATGTGTGTTATAGACTCGAAAACTGCCTGACCAATTTGACTCAAATTTGGTAGTAGACAAAATACGCATGATGTTGGTTTAACCAATTAACAGTAAGAATACTATGGCATGGTTGCCATCACGTCACCATTGGTCGCCAAGCAGGTCATTGAGTCCATTTTCAATGCAAAAATAATTTTGAAATTATTGTTTAAATATTGCAAATAAGTGGAGACTTTGATTGAAATATGCCATTGATTTGGGCAGATTAACATTAGATCTTTTGATCGATACATGTAGAGTTTTGTACAAAAGGTGGGTTTTTTATCGATAAATATTGAGTTTGAGATAGAAGGTCTGTTTTCCCCTGTATTAAAGCGTGGACATCTAGCTGGTGCTCTCCATGAATTGTTGTTCATCGTCTGTTTTATAATTTGTCAAACAGTTTATCCTAGAATTGTGTAACAGATTTGTAAAATACAGCTTTTACATGATCGATATGCATAGGAACATTAGGAATCGGTTCAGGCGTTTGTGAATTATGGCTGTGTGAGGAGGTATTTGAAATAGTGAACTCCCTTGTAACTAAATATTATATCAATAGCGATGCATTTGTTAAAGTGGCATGCTCGTTTTTAATTTATTTTTAGCTCAACTTTACTTTGTAAAGTTTGAGCTATTGCCATGGCTTGGTATCCGTCGTCTGTGTGTGTGTGCGTGTATGCGTGTGTGATTCGTCAACAATTTCCTTTAGCACGGGCTACAGGCCGTACTGTTCGTCTTATTGTCATGAAATTTGTCATGGATGTTAATATTGACATGTAGATGGGAACGAGTAATTTTGGGGTCATTCGGCCAAAAAACATGGCCGCCGGCAGCCATCTTAGATTTTACTCTTTGCATGACTAAATCCTTTGACACCGGCTACAGGTCGTACCTTTGGTCGGATCATTATAAAATTAGTCATGGATGTTAACAATGACATGTAGATTGGAACGAGTCATTTTTGGGTCATTCGGCCATAAAACATGGCCGCCAGCAGCCATCTTGAATTTTACTCTTTGTATGACTAAATCCTTTAGCACGGGCTACAGGTCGTACCTTTAGTCTGATCATCATAAAATTTATCATTAATGTTAATAATGACATGTAGATGGGAACGAGTCATTTTGGGGTCATTCGGCCAAAAAACATGGCCGCCAGCAGCCATCTTGGATTTTACTCTTTGTATGACTAAATCCTTTAACACGGGCTACAGGTCGTACCTTTAGTTTGATCATCATAAAATTTGTCATGGCTGTTGAAATTGGAATGTAGATGGGAACGAGTTATTTTGGGGTCATTCGGACAAAAAACATTGCCGTCAGTGGCCATCTTGGATTTCAAAATTTAATCCATTAGCATGGGCCACAGGTCGTACTGTTCGTCTGATCATCATAAAATGTGTCATGGATGTTAACAATGACATGTAGATGGGAACGACTGATTTTGGGGTCATTCGGCCGAAAAACATGGCCGCCAGCAGCCATCTTGGATTTTACTTTTCTCTTCATGTCTATAAACTAGTATTAGACAATCAACTTTCCACATTTCTAATCGCTCCATTGACTGTAATACATTAAATTATTCCCTTTCCAAGTTGAGCTACAGTGTCATTGACACTTTCATGACTAAATCCTTTGACACCGGCTACAGGTCGTACCTTTGGTCGGATCATCATAAAATTAGTCATGGATGTTAACAATGACATGTAGATTGGAACGAGTCATTTTTGGGTCATTCGGCCATAAAACATGGCCGCCAGCAGCCATCTTGAATTTTACTCTTTGTATGACTAAATCCTTTAGCACGGGCTACAGGTCGTACCTTTAGTCTGATCATCATAAAATTTATCATTAATGTTAATAATGACATGTAGATGGGAACGAGTCATTTTGGGGTCATTCGGCCAAAAAACATGGCCGCCAGCAGCCATCTTGGATTTTACTCTTTGTATGACTAAATTCTTTAGCATGGGCTACAGGTCGTACCTTTAGTCTGATCGTCATAAAATTTGTCATGGGTGTTAACGATGACATGTAGATGGGAACGACTTATTTTGGGATCATTCGGCCGAAAACATGGCCGCCAGCAGCCATCTTGGATTTTACTTTTCTCTTCATGTCTATAAACTAGTATTAGACAATCAACTTTCCACATTTCTAATCGCTCCATTGACTGTAATACATTAAATTATTCCCTTTCCAAGTTGAGCTACAGTGTCATTGACACTTTCATTTTAATGACACACCATGGTGGAATGTTAGGATGGCTTTATAGTCATGATAACCCATCCATCAGCCCTGGGAATTAAGGAAAATTTGCCTAGGCAATATTTTTGCCAAGGTGAAAGAAATCGGCCTAGGCAAAAACAGATTTTACCTAGGCAATTTTGCAACAATATTGCCATCTCAAATCAATATGATTCAATAATAACCTGAAATGCTTAGTTATTTTGGAGAATATTTCCAGGCCACTACTCATCATATATATACATTCCACAAATCATCTCCAAAACTAGTACCCTTAGCTAGTTAATGGCCCAGTGCCATGGAAACAATTTTAGGACAATATATGTAAAAGTGATTTAAGGAAGTCATTTTGGCTAAAGAGGTTCTATTTCTGATAGACACAAATCAATTTTAGTAACCCAATGAACTTGATTTACCTAGGCAATATAATTGCCTAGGCAAACTGATTTTGCCTCTGCTTTTACCTAGGCATTGCCTATTGCCTAGGCTAATTCCCAGGGCTGCATCCATACATGTAGGTCACATGACTTTTATTTTGCTAATGCTGTATACGAATGAACCGACCATTTGCCTGAAAGGTTATGCACCAAATCATGAATTTAAAGCTTCAAACACTTTTTGCTGGTCTTTTGAAGTCTGTTCAACTTTGAGTGTACTAGTACCAATATTAAGCTCTTGTGGTGGATTATTTAGCATACCTTAATTGCTAAGACTTTGAGTCTGAGACATTGTCCTGGATTCTGGCCAATCACTTGTGAAGTCTTGTGTACTGTTTTATAGCTGACAGTATTTTCTTGCGTCTCTGTGCACTCCAGGCCAGTCATCAGTTTCATTTCAGATATAAATGATCTTAGATTGTAGGCAGACATGTCTGGTTCAAGCATCCTTCAGGTTTTATATGAGAGCCTAGAATTATTGGCACTAACCAGAATGGCTCATATACAATTGTAGGCTATAATGGTGCATGTTGATTATTTGCGTTTATATTAGGCAAGCCCGCAATGTCATCCAAGCCAGCTTGATTCGAGAGACCGGACCAGCTTTTTCCACATGTATACACTTCATCCCAGGCTGGAACTGATTGGCAAACATGTAGCGAATTCGACAACTTTATGTTTTGAACAGCCACACGCCATTTTCTCGGTGATTACCCTATATGTCCCCTTTTCCAGTCGGTGTGCATTTTTTCAATGCTGTCCAATTTCAACACAAAATGGAGCATATTTCAATGTAATTCTATTATTTCTCCTCATTATTAATTAGGCCAGATGTTCAGTCATATCTTTATCCTTATAAATGGAGTGTAGATGTCATGTTGTTATGAGAACATTGTCACACAAAAGTTCACTTCTAGGAAATTTCTATTCGAATACTGGAAAAGGTGTCCTTATTTTCTTTTATTGGCATCACCAGAGGAGTTTTTGTTTTTTACATTGTTGCACAGTATCAATCTTGACCACATGATTTAACACCCAACATATAAAAGTGGTATTTAAAAAACAAATTCAGTCAAAAAATTACATCTCAGGGTATTCTCTTCTTTTATTGTTGGTTGGCTTTAACCATGCTTACATAATTCGGCATCAACACACATCAATTTTATAGATCTCTGAGGATCTTTAATTAGTCGCAATTCTAAACGAAATTTATTAACCGAGTGAACTAAATTTGATTCGAGTCAAGCTTCAGCGAGACTCGAATCGAATTTAGTGGATGAGGTTTATAATACATTTATTATAGAATTGTGACAAATTTGATATCCATTTTATCACATAATCACATTTTAGTAAGGAAACAAAATTAAAATTGATTTCCTTATCTAGTGATGTAACGATACGGGGGTTATCGGTAAAAGCCGATAGCCGATATTTTCAGTAGAATTATCGGCCGATCCGATACAGATACCGATAAGTCTTGTACGTGAACCAAACTCCATATCAATTTGTCTTTTAAATTACAAAATATTGTCGGCAAAGAACCGATATTGCGATAACCTGGTTGCAAAAAAGTTTAGTTTACGTTCCCCAAAAACCCTGGCAAAACGATTTAATATTTCGTTGCATTCATAAGATTTCCTCAATATTTGTTTGATTCCGTTACCGTGCCTCGGAATCAGTCCATACTAGTAATCCAATTGAGTCAATGGCGGCAATTTCAATTTCAATTTGCCAAACTCAACCTTTTTCAGAAGTTGAACTTGCGTTTAATAACACCAACAATGTCCCGCATAAATTGTTGACATTTTCTCTGCCCATGACAGCAGATACAAATCCCGCCCATAGAGCACTCTGATTGGTTCGGATGGTTCTATCAAACAAGTTAGTCACCTCCTCCATCTTCAGTCATCGTATACCAGAATGTCAATCAATTTGAATCAAAAGCACTTTAAACACACACACACACTTAACTGTTGTTAACACGTGATGTTTCTATTGAGGAATAGCGAGTCACGACTGCGGCGACTTTAATGCAAACTGGTCAAGTGTGACTCGTCTATTTATAAACACTGTGATTTTTAGTTTACTGTGTCATCTGTCAACACGTGGCTTGTTAGTGATTCCTACTCGATGACATCAAATGCATGCAAATAATCGTTTGATCTTACCGCCCGGCGTCCGCCTTGGGAAGATCATAACAATGTGACAACTTACTGTCACACGTGGTGCAGAATTAATTCCACACCCCCATGAATACATCACTAAATGATACCGGTACATCAGTCTGATTCACTCACAGGAAGATTCCATTCTCACGCTAATGCCAGGAGCGTCAGTTATTCGCTTTCAACATGTGCTACTCGGCACTCACAAGTAATTTTAATTGTATACAGTTTATGTTTTAACTTTAATTATTGAGCGTACCGAACTACGGTACCTTTGGAAATGTTTATTTGGGTCATGAGTGTACCAACAGTCACATGTCGATGTTGTCATCATGATCATGGTATATCACTGTATGTGATGGAGGGCTGACCAGTGCGTAAAATAGTCGCTATTTTTTCTGGAAATTCCCGTCATTTATTTAATATTAAAGTCGGAATTGGTGTAACAACGTTCACAAAGGACGCGACATGTATCGGTTAACGATATCGGTCGGGAGACTAAATTTTACCGATACCGATATATTGCCGATACCACATATATCGGCCCGATCCGATAGCCGATACCGATAATCGGTACATCACTATCCTTATCAGAACCAGAGGAAGTAAGACACCTTCAAGAAAAAATATATTTCCGTTTTAAATGTGTATTTTCATGTTGACAAAATTGTTCAACCACCCTTTTCGCCCAAGGTTATCTCACAATCAACACTAAATAACCCAACACTTGACATCCATAGCATTTCTCTAAGCTCTTATGTCACTGCCTGTGCCGATGATACATGTGTGTCTTAATAAAAAAATATGAGGTCGATTTAGGAGCTAATTATGTGATAAAAGTAGACTTGAGCATTTATTTGTGCTTCATAACTCACTACCGCTGTGAACATTCCATACATGTACCTGGAGTTGTAAGGTTTTGATTGATGTCACTTCTCTCTTACACAAAAATAGGGAGAAGTGGCAAATTTAGAAAGAATATATCTCCCAAGTCGCTCAAAGAGCAACCTACATGTAGATGCACATGTGAAGCTTCAGAGAAGCTAGAGTCAGATTTTTGGCACATGATTCTGGAGAGTATTGTCAGCTGTGTTTGGAATGCACCTGAGCCGTCACCTGGAACTCGGGAGAGTATTGTCAGCTGTGTTTGGAATGCACCTGAAAACCCTTCCGTTCTCTTTGAACAACATCCCTCCGGTAAAAGGGGGTCTTTTGTGCAGTTCTCTTTGTACTCTGTAGCAGCTTCCAGCTGTCTTATAGAAAAGAACAATGATATTAAAGAAGCATTATAACGTGGAGAGGAAGTCTTTGTACTTACATCATCACCTATGTCTGCCACATACAGTAATGCCCTAAATAATAGACTCCTAACCACAGCAGAATTATTGGTAACTTTTCAGGATTTAGTTGGAAATTTGTGGCTCACTGAGAGCTTTCCGATGAATGCCAACAAGCCATATTTCCGACTATATCCTGAAAAGTTACCCATAATTCTTCTGTGGTTAAGGAGTCGATTATTTAGGGCATTATGTATAGTGAGGAGGGCAGGTCTCTTACGTTTCCCAGTCTTTTGTGTTGTCTATAATCAGGTCTTCTTTCTGGATTTAACTATTTTCTGGTCTTCTGTTGTTAAGGCCAATATAAAAAAATTGCTAGATTTACAACTTTTTTTTAGATAAATGGGGTGCGTGGGCAAATTTTATTTTTTATATTTTATTCTTCCCAACATAAATGGCAATGGAGAGTTCTAGATATTGAGGCAGTATCATACCCGGTATCTTATATATTACAAGGTGATTTAGATTGTCCAATTTCATCAAAATAGACTGATTAATGGATCATTGAAATGTAATTTGATGATTAACCTTTCCATGACTGGAGCTTCCTGATTTTTGCGAAAACCCTGTGCCAATGCATTCTCTTATATATGCATCACCAAATTCACCCTCTTCGGACCTCATTCTGCATTACCTCATCTGCTTTGGGAGACATAGACTCAGATTGAAGTGTGAAGAAATTTCTATAGAAATTTGATAATAAAGAAACTTTCCAGAGAAGATGAGGCCTAAGCAGAATGAGGTAGTCCCCAGAGGGTGAATTTAATGATGCTAGCTCGCTATGCAAGATAGCATCACTAAATTCACCCTCTGGGGACCTCATTCTGCAAATGACAGGTACCTTATTCTCAGGCCTGGTTTTGGAAATTTTTACACTAGAGTTGACAGTGGTTAGCATTATATTTTGGTAATTAATCCATTCTGGTAACTAAATCGTCTTTTGAAGAAATGTTGTTGTTGGAATCTGATGATAAAGGGACCATCGAATCGGATTGTGTACCTTTAATGTTTTGAAGCACCTCATATGGTACTATTCATGTCCTGAAATCAATTGCTTTGAAAATACACCATGACTTTCAATGTAACTATAAGGCCAAAACAAAAAACTTCTCTCTTTCCGATAACATAGGGAACATTTTCCAGACAGGCAGGGTTTTTTTTTTAAACCTTTCAGCCATATAAAGAAATATCATAGTGTAGTCATGGTGCCATGGCATATGGTAGATCCATGTGTATTGAAAATAAACCAAGCATGTTAAAAGCATATGATAATAACATGTCCCACGAATTCGTTCACTCTGCAGTAAGATCTCAACCAACATTGAGCTTAATAACCCACTTATTTTTGCTTTTAGGATTGGGAAAATGATAAATATTCACATTGACACTCTATAAACAGGTAACCATATAGACTAGCTTTCCGGAGAAAATTGAATAAAAAATTGAGGCAGGCAAGAAAATCTCAGCCAGGTAGGATATCGGAAACAAATAGGTTTTTTTTTTGTTTGGCCTAAGCCATCTCTGTGACCATATTAAACTTATTTAATATTTTTATCATAAACCAAATGCAAATTATATAACCTGGAAAACATTGAATGTATAGACTTTCCTGGGTCATAACACATTATGGTGATGAGCACAGCTTGATGTTCAGGCATGAGAATAAGGTGCCTGTCGTTTGCAGAATGAGGTCCCCAGAGGGTGAATTTAGTGATGCTATCCCGCATGTCAGGCTAGTATCACCCAATTCACCCTCATTCTGCTTAGGCCTCATCTTCTCTGTAAAGTTTCTTTATTATAAAATTTCTATAGAAACTTCTTCACAAAGATTGTATTTCTTTTTCAGTTTAGTTTCTCTGTATCCCCAAATTGGCACATTGCATAATCAAGGTTCCCAATGGGTGTACATCCCATTCACCATTTAGGAACTTCAATCTGAGTCTATGTCTCCCATAACAGATGAGGCCATGCAGAATGCATGAGGTCACCAGAGGGTGAATTTGGTGATGCTAGCCCACTATGTGGGATAGCGTCACTAAATTCACCCTCTGGGGACCTTATTCTGCAAATGACAGGCACACTACAAACTCTGGCTTGTTGATGTTCAGTTTGTATGTGCTTTTATTAGCCTTACTTACATACAGTAGATTGAGAATAAAGAAATATTTGCCTCCTTAAAATTATTCATCCATATATCAGTTCACATGAGGGAGTTTAAGGTAGTGCTCATGTACAGTAATGACCTAAATAATCGACTCCCTTAACGACAGCAGAATTATGGGTAATTTTTCAGGATTTAGTCGGAAATATGGCTTGTTGCCATTCATCGGAAAGCTCTCATGAGAGCTTTCCGATGAATGGCAGCAAGCCATATTTCTGACTAAATCCTGAAAAATCTCCCATAAATTTCTGCTGTCGTTAAGGAGTCGATTATTTAGGGCTTTTCTGTATATTAGTAACACATGTACACTGTCAGTTATTGTCCTTGGTTATAATGAACAGAAGTGTAAGTTGAATTTAATTTTAATTTTATGAAGTAAAGCTGAGCTTTTGTTACTAAGTTAGTGCCCGTCATCTGTCTGTACATTACAATGTGTCGCACCACACAATTCGATTGACGACCATATAAATAAAGTTGAACTTATTATCTGAACATTTTCCATCAATGAATATGAATCATTCAGCACTGTATTTATATATTAAGGGGAAGAGCGCATACATGTAGCTCAGTTGGATTTGTGGGCCGACCTCTGAGCTACACATTCGAGGGTTTGAATCCGACATAGTATTGGTTGGACTTTGTGTCACCATCTGCATCCCCAGTACCATGGGCATCACAATTTCAACCATCAGTGCCATGATCGGTGCCCTGAGAATGATTTCAGAAGACAACAGAATCCTATGGCCAGCATTAGCTCCTGCCCTGAAATCTCTAAAGATGCAGATCTTTTTGTATGACTGTCGTCTGTTAATTTATTCTGAGCACCCTTCCAAATAAATAATAGACTATTCCAATGTATGTTTTTATAACTGGATCGAAGAGTCCACTTAGTATAGACAGGGTTAATAACCAGTGAAGAGGTTATAGGCCGTTTAATCTCATTAGTTTGCGATAATCACCTATTTGGTGCACCTTTTCACCACAGACAATCGTGATAATCACCTTTTGGAGCTCAGATTTTTCCTCAGAGGCTTCCACGCTATGCAGTGGTATGGGTTACTAATTATATGATCATATTAATTGGATATAATTCCCCTGTTCGGTGCATTCGTTTAGTGCAGATTTGTTTTGACGTGTTCCATCAAAGAGTGTACTCATAACCTGATCGCAGGTAGTAACAGCTACCGATGTTATATAACTCAAAACTAAAACATTATATGATCCGACTTGATCAGCCTAAACAATACGCTGGATTTGTTCCAAGTGCATATTAACCTCGCTATCTTGTATATATTATAATTTCGTACTTTTAGATGTTAAATTTCCATGAGAATATGTTCATTCGCTTGATTTATGTACCTTGTGATTTTAACTCTCCCCAAATCATGTCTACATTTACAGGTAGTACATGTTGTAATTGAATTTTGTGAAATTATAAAAAAAGTTGAGGCAAAAAGAATTCCTTCGGTTATTATTTAGCCGACGCCAATTTCAGAAGCTGCCAATATTTAGGATCTATTGGACAAGGCTCTGCTGAGTCCAATAGATGCCAAATCTCCCGAGTGGACATTAACAGTTTAAGTGACAACATTAGCTACATATTTTATTTGCAAAATAAGTCTGTTAAAGAATATAAGAATAAATTATTAAAATTGTAAAAAAAAAAATTAAAAAAAAAATGTTAGGCCAATGCATTCTCTTATATATGCGAGGCGACCTATGGTCGATTCGCATATATAAGAGAATGCGTTGGCACAGGGTATATGGGTTGATACAAAAATCGACCTGGCACTCAAAGGGTTAAAGTAGACAAAATTGTCCCATGCAAACAATTATTTGGGAAACTCATTATTAATGGACCAGTTTGAACATGATTCTGGTATTATGTGTTCAGTCTGTGTTGTCGTAACAAAATTATTATTGAACAAGTATTTTCTCCAATTCACAAGAATCTTGTAAATTCTGGTATTTGGAAAGCGCGATAATGTGAGATAGGTAATAGCAATGCTATGAGAGCTCTCTGCCACCCCTGACCATAGAAACCAGTCTGTATATAACTCGATAGTTGGCAACTATAACAATGAGTTTGTTGGGAGAAGCAATGGCTTTTGATAGCTTTCCATATTAATTGGAACCAACACAAATAACTGCATTAGTTCAGAACTTCAGACAGTGAGAACATTATACCATGTAATCCGATTGTCGGGATTGGCATCCTAGTGTAGATAAATGCATCACTCTCAGACTCTCTATCAGTATATTGTGGGAATACACAGTCACCATTTATCTAAAGAATGCGAGATGTGTTTTCTTGTCAAGAATAGCTGATAGCAGGCCAAAATATCACGGCAAACCTATAGTGCAAATATCAAATCAGATCTGCCCGCCAAATATCATGTCTGTGTAGAGCTTTACTTGTCTGAATGCAATCTTATGTAATATACATTATATGTGAGCTAATTAATGCTTGTGTTTACATTCTGGTTGAGTTTGTGTATATGAATTATACATGTATCATAGAGTTACTTTTCTTGCATACATTTTTCATTGTTATTATGAGAAAATGCTGATGGGGGGGATACTCGGTCCATCATCCAAGTGCAGATATCTCCTAGTATTCAGTAAATCAGTCGATAATTTAACCCTTTACACAACAAAACTGCCAAAACCGGCCAAATAAAGCTTCAACAGCCTAAAATATCTTCGGTCTGTCTCAATAGAACCATACAAATATGGATATCATTGGAACCGGGTCTTTGACCACATGGTGATAGTTACAGTTATGCCCTGTGCCAATGCATTCTCTTATATATGCGAGTCGACCATAGGTCGCCTCGCATATATAAGAGAATGCATTGGCCTAAAAAAAATCTTTTTTTAACACTTTTTACCTTTTTTTCTAACATTCTTTAACAATTTTATAATTTTTAATGTGTTAAGCCAATGCATTCTCTTATATATGCGAGGCGACCTATGGTCGACTCGCATATATAAGAGAATGCATTGGCACAGGGCCCTTCTATTGGGTAAAGGGTTAACCCTTTGGCGAGTAGAACGACATATATGTCGCCATTCGGTTCGCGAGTTGAACGACTTATATGTTGTTTCAGGAAGTGTCATTTTATGTAGACATAACTTCAATAAATCATCTGATTTGTATAAAATGATTTCTATATGAGTTATTTTGATTAATATAATGTCCCAAATATATAAGTTTAATCGATTATGATAACACACGTTAACAGAAAATGCACATAAATTAAAACAAATTATTGGACCCTTTTGACCCGAACTTGTTACTAATTATTTCTATGACGTTTGACGTTAAATTTACTCTTGACGTCATGTATATGACGTTACAAATACTCTCCAAAGGGTTAAAGCTAAGCCTTAATTTCTGAACTTCTTCGGTAATATAAGTTGATAGTCAAGGAATTGTAATTGTGTTTTGGCACTGCGTGCAATTAACATTGTTCCATAAATTTTGTGATGAAAACCGTTGAGTTAAATTGGAGTGTAAAATAAGTGTACTGTCTATTTTTCAATAACGGTAGAGAAAACTATTAAAATTCGCAATTTATTTCTATGTCCCACTTGACAACATTCACGAAAACATTTTTATACCATGAAAATGAATATTCCTGATCAACCATCAGCGATTAACATCTGAACCAGGTCATACATAATAATAGAGCTCAGAAAGAACAATGTGTTATTTGACAACTTAATCGTGATGTAACCAGTTGGAATAAACTACTGGTATGTGGCTTTTAGCGATGTCCACTTCAATATTTTTCAGAATAAGGCAATAATTATCAATGTGTGTAGCCCTGAAGAGCATTAAATTGTCTTTCCACAAATTGGTTCACTACTGATCAGCGTTAACTGGAAAATAAAAGTATCTTCGCTTTATATTCCCTGTTGGTGTTATATAGTAGCAGATACACAGGTGATGTGGGCATTAAACTGTGGATATGATAGGGGAATACAGTAATGCTCTATAAGTCCAAAACCGCATAATCCCAACCATTATCCCAAGCTAGAGAAGACTTGGTCTACTGCTACAGTAATGTCCTAAATAATCGACTCCTTAACCTCAGTGAGAGCTTTCCGATGAATGGCAACAAGCCATATTTCTGACTAAATCCTGAAAAATTACCCATAATTCTGCTGTGGTTAAGGAGTCGATTATTTATGGCATTACTGTACCTTAATAGTTGGCTCATAATGTCATCATCAGACAGTTACATGTAAATAGTTCTAACTTAACCTATGTTTTTTGTCTGACTGACCTTGGTATGCAGGTTAAAACATACATTGACTGACATTAGTATCTTGTCATCAAATGGTGTTTCCTTTATGGAATGTTGGTATGTTATAAAAGTGCCTTCTGTCAGTACATTGACTCGTGTGTCTATTGTAACATATGATTAAAGAAAATTACAGTAGCATGTTCATTATTTAGAAGGATACCAAGTGTTTTGCAGTACTATCTAGGTTTAATATGAGAAGTACAAACACAATTTATAATAATAGTAGGAAGAATCATGTCCAGGGTATTAAAGACAAATTATGGACATGTTCAGGTGCATGAAACTGACAAGTTAGTATTCAGGCGCTATTCCAACTGGAGGAATGTAGCATTCTAATAACGTCAACGAAAATCTCAAGCAAATCGACCATACCACTCCTTAGAAAACATCGTCTGAACTACTCACAATTGTAAATATCTATTTCTCGATTCGGTACTCAACTATCGGCGATAAACAAACGCAAACGGTTTCGCCACCGAGAGTGACTGCATTTAATTATTATATAATTTGGATATCATATCTGTAAAAATAACTACTTTGAGCAAGATTATTCATCACTTTAAGTGACATCGCTGCATGATGCCGATTGTCACAGGCTCCCAGCACTGACAAAAAACCTCACAATACAAAGTATTTCACAGACATGGTTATAGAATGACTGGAGCTAATATTGACAGATATATAGCCCTGCGTGTCTGATAAAAGAGACTGTGTGTTTGCTGAATTCTCTGCTGTAGGTGACCATCTTTATTGTCACAGTGGCTGGTGTGAGCATGCCTCTTGTGTGTGGTCATTTCCCAGTATATTTGTTCAGTTCATTCTATCCTGTGTTAATCTCATTTGAAATTTGCAGTTGTCTGAGAGATGTTTGCCGGCTGTGCCCAGCTGATTATGTCAGATTGATCATATGATATTTTGACTGTTCTCTATGTTGTATCCACCATTCTGTTTGGGGTGAGTTCAACCTTTAACATTTTCATGACTGGAGTTGCACTGTTAAGTGTATTCTCTTATATATGTGATTCTCTCTAAGGGAGCCTCGCATTAATAAAAAAATGCACCGGCTTACATGGTCAAGGTAAATATTGTTAGGCCAATGCAGGGCTCGATTTAACTTGATTCGCATCGCAAATTAGCAATTTCCAATTTCTGCTAACCAATTTAAAATGAAAAAACATACAAGTATTGGTAGGGAATATGCTATACAAAATCTACCGATTGCTGCAAAATGCTATACAAATTTAAAAATTAAATCGACCCCGGCAATGTATTCTCTTATATATCTGAGGCTTGCTATGTGAGACTTGCATATATAAGATAATACATTGGCACAGGGTTTTTGCTAAATTTTAGGAAGCTCCAGTCATGAAAGGGTTAACATCACTTGGGAGAATTTCAGGGAGTTAGATTGTCGAAAATTCCAACCACATCAACTGTACCAGTTCAGAGAACACAACAGTTGACTATGCACAAATGTAAATATTTATTAATTTATTCGGGACACATTGGACATAAACTTAATGGCAATGGTTGCGCCAATAATAGTCACATGGGGTGGTCCTTGAACACACTGAGGAGATGACTTTAAAAAAGCATTTTGCTTGTTGTCAGATCCTCCATATCTCACAATTGAAAAACTCACCAAAAACAAGAAATGAAAAAATTGTATTTACAAAGATTCTCATGATGTAATTATTATATTCATGCTCACACCAACCACTTTAAATCACCTGTATGTATTTTATTTTATTTTATGTCATTCTATGTTTATTACACTTCACCTGTCCTAGAATCTGTTAAAGACATACTGTGGACTTATTTGATTGAATAAAACCAATTTGTTAACTATCCAAACATTTTCCCCATTGGAAGAATGTAGCAATAAACTAAGATTGTCGAAAATTCCAACCACATCGACTGTACCAATTCAGAGAATACAACAGTTGATTATGCACAAATGTAAATATTTACTAATTTATTCGGGACGCATTATTGGACATAAACTTAATGGCAATGGTTGTGCCAATAATAGTCACTGCGTGTAATTCATTTATAAACATTGACACTGTTTTCTGACTATTTGGATAACAAATTTATGAAAATAATTTATTTTGGCATAATTATTTGTTATTCCGTTCGAAACACCCGATTGGAGTGTTTCATATCACTTTAATTTAAAAAAATACTTTACAAGGTTTATGCAGGCACATACAGGGCTTGTTTTATCATGTGTGATGATGCTTTTATTTTATAGTTCCATTTTCATGTTTGAGGGGAACGTCATGCGAGGGCAATGAGGTGTGTATGGAAGACGCATTCCATACAGATTTGTAAAATTTATATGGAACACTGTAATTCTATGAATAAGCTTGAAATAAAAGAATAAGCCCACTTATAGTCACATCTATAATCAATAGGGACAGGATATGGACACCATGATAATCCGCAAATACACTTTAAATAAAATGTTTGAACATATACATGCTGGGAGGGATATACCAGTAGCAGAAATAAGTCACTTTTCCTTTAGGACAAGTTAACCCTTTACCCAACAAACCGGCCAAAACCGGCCAAATAAAGCTTCAACAGCCTAAAATATCTTCGGTCTGTCTCAATAGAACCATACAAATATGGATATCATTGGAACCGGCTCCTTGACCACATTGTGATAGTTACAGTTATGCCCTGTGCCAATGCATTCTCTTATATATGCGAGTCGACCATAGGTCGCCTCGCATATATAAGAGAATGCATTGGCCTAAAAAAAATCTTTTTTTAACACTTTTTACCATTTTTTCTTACATTCTTTAACAATTTTATAATTTTTAATGTGTTAAGCCAATGCATTCTCTTATATATGCGAGGCGACCTATGGTCGACTCGCATATATAAGAGAATGCATTGGCACAGGGCCCTTCTGTTGGGTAAAGGGTTAATAGGGAGAAGTGACACATTTTAGGTAGAATATATCTCCCACACCTCCTTCCAGGCTGTCCCTTCAGAAAGTATTAGAGATGGTGTAGAAAATTACAAAAGTCCAGATACATAATGTGATTGCAGTGGAAACCAATTCACTGGACCACAAGATGCTCAAATACATGTATGTCCTCCTAACCTGCCTCTGTATGACTGAAGCAAAAGCTCTCAATGAATGTTGATTATGGAAGGACATGCAATACCCCTGGGGAAGTTTTAAGAAACTAAATCTTCGGAGATGTAATGTGGAGCTTTTAAAATCTAGCATTTTTTGCATAGTGGTGATGGCATATAAAAATGAGCCTTTTTCAGAGTAACGGTACATATGTACTAGTACTTGTCATGTTTTAATGTTTTCTTTACCATTAGCCTGTCACAGCATTATTCAGCCCTCAAAATTACCTACTGTAAAAGACAATGCCGTAGAAAAACAGTAGAATTTATGCAATGTAGAAGAAGTTCATGCAATTCTAAAGCAATTCCACAGAAGAAAATTGTCAATTTCAACTTGTTATGGTACAATATATACAGTACTTACATGTAACAATGAACAAATGCTCAGTGTAGTGTCATGGTATCAAGTATGTTTAGTTCTAGGGTCATTAGTGCAGTTGGAGTGGCAATATCATGGATTTCACTCCCACCATGGGCTCACTGTATTAACCCTTTTCTATAGTAAAGCATCATTGATGAGTACTTAGTTATCCCATACGAAATGTTCAGGTAATAAGTTTAACCCTTTATATACTAAAGCATCATTGATGAGTAGTTATCCCATAGGAAATGTTCAGATAATAAGTTTAACCCTTTATATACTAAAGCATCATTGATGAGTAGTTATCCCATAGGAAATGTTCAGATAATAAGTTTAACCCTTTATATACTAAAGCATCATTGATGAGTAGTTATCCCATAAGAAATGTTCAGTTAATAAGTTTAACCCTTTATATACTAAAGCATCATTGAAGAGTAGTTATCCCATAGGAAATGTTCAGATAATAAGTTTAACCCTTTATATACTATAAAAGCATCATTGATGAGTAGTTATCCCATAGGAAATGTTCAGATAATAAATACAACAATCATTGAACTTATTATCTAAGCATTTTCCTCAATCAATAGGGGGTCCTTCTGCACATTTATTTATCTGTCATCTGCTTTTATCACCTTAATAACATCCCTCCAATAACAGACCATTCCAGTTGTACACCTTTTAACTGACCAGGAGAATCCATTTAGCACCTTTAGCTTGGCTGTTTTTATCTGTAGCTATGTGCCATGACATGTTAACACCATATACTGATTTTCCTTGGATCAGTTTGCTTGGCTGGTTTTTGTCTATAGCTATGTGCCATGACATGTCATCAGGCGGGTGATATACTACTGACCATTTTGAGACAAACCACAGCTGGTGGTGTATTGATTGTTGCCAGAACGTAATTATAGTAAGACCTTATGCCCTCGGCACTACAGGCCTCTCCTTTCCTTTCACCCAAGCCATCGGAGAAAAATCAATGGCTTCACGGCAGGTCTCTGATAATTGATGAATGTTGCTGATTGCGCTCTACAATTAAAGTCGCCCTGCTCCCAATGTGTTGACATTATCACTTGTTGTATACACGCCATGCGTAGTAAGCTGTTTTAAATCTACTGTTTCCTTTTGGTTTATTGAAGTTAAACTGTTAATAAAAGGAATAAAATTCACATGTGCACACTAGTAAGGCATTATTGGATACCATTAATATTCTCTCTTATGCTGAATTTCTGTTCTATATTTGACCTTTCTTCAGCTGAGTTCTGATGTTTTTAGAACAGTTTCTTGCATGAGTCAATCACAGACCAGTCATAAAGTTTTTTGATGCAGTGTATTAAAATAGCTTTGAATTTAATGAAGTAAGAAGCATTTCGTTGAGTGTGAATTCATTGTAAAAGCTATTAACTAAACTCAGAATATTTCATTACCAGACTTTCATTGATTTTCAGTGTTTTATCGGACTTCAAGGAACTAGTTAGCGTCTGGTATTATTCCATTCCCACTGAGGTGAGGCACATGTACTCAACGGAATCCCAGCAATTGAATACATATTAGTGTTTATACATGTACCTCCAGTGGAATACAATTCGGAATTACTATTGTTGATGTTTTCGCCAAGAAAGATGATGTCGTCAACATTCTGCTTTTGGTTGATGCCCCAATCAGTACTGGTTATTCATCAGACTTAAATCACAATATAGGTACCTATAGTATCAATGAAGGTGACAGTCATGGATTGAAATTATCTAATACAATGTTGTAGCATATAAAATAGAGAACACAACTTCTTGCGTCATAATCTCGAATCAACGCTCATCTTTAATAATTGAGAATCTTTTATCAAACTCTCTCAAGATATATTCTTGCACCATCCGCAACTCAATCGATAAAATATTCTCGATTAAGATGTGCGTTATGTTCTGTCTATTTATAGTATAGAGCACACCCTCATGGGCAGCGGAGCAGGGGGCCATCAGGGGCTCCAGCCCCTTTTACCCTCACCTGACGCCTGAACAAATTCATGAATTCCCTAAATTTTAGTATGTTACTAGCAGAGAGTGCAATAACATAGATAAACACAGTTTTGAGAACATATGTTTATGTATTTACACTGGTCACAACAAACCTGTGCAATAAGGTTAACCAGTTCGCACACTTGTGTCTTTCTATCTATATCTTGCCACAGCAGGGACCAGCCTAGACCAGATTTTCAGGGCGAAATGACTTCGCCCTACAATAAAAAATAAGGCGAAGTGGCCATTCTATAGGGCGAAGTGAGTCTACAAAATTTAAATTGATCAGTACTACGACAGGAGTAGCTATAGAACGAAAATAGGAGAGATGAAATATGTCAATTAAACTTATGAAACAATGGTTGAAATATGGAGTCATCATGTTCACTTCATGACCCTAATAACTATTAATAATACCCAAACATAATTGTGAGAGGATAGCAGCATTTTATATCGTAATTGTGAGAGAATGACAGGATTTTATTTCATATTTTTCGGGTTGTTAAAAATGCCAACAATATTTATCAAACAGAAACGAAACGAAATCATGAACACTTTTACTGCGCTCTGTTAGTAATCCCGTTTGAAATTTTAATATGCTTCACAAATGAATTTGTTTTAAAATTTCTTTAACCAAACTCCATAGAGGGAGTGATGAATTCTCACATTGTGAGAGGTGTGAGTTGTAATCTTCATTGTAAGGTGTGGTAATCACGGTAATCTAAAAATAACAACAACCAGATTAACACTTGAGGCCCGACGATGTTTTCACAGCTGCCAGTAATCAGACTCCGTTGTCAACATGCTTCCAGATTGGAGAATTACAGGTGTTAATTGTTTTATAACACCATGATACACCCTGATAGTGGAGTATTGTGTGCAATCACAGTTGACAGTTGTAAATTATCATAAATTATTTGGGGCATTTTGCCGAATTTCGTCAGTCAACTTTGGAATTTTTAGGGCGACTTGAACTTCGCCCGTCTGCAAAAATAAGGCGAAGCGGACGGCGCTAGGGCGAAGAAGTCGCCCACGTCGCCCTCTCGGCTGGTCCCTGTGCCACAGATATTTACAGGTTTGGAACTTCCACCATGAGAACCTATGCACCCGAGATTGTGAGATCATTCAGACTTACAGTAATGCCCTAAGTAATCGGCTCCATAACCACAGCAGAATTATGGGTAACTTTTCAGGATTTAGTCGGAAATATGGCTTGTTGCCATTCATCGGAAAGCTCTCGGGGTGAGCTTTCCAATGAATGGCAACAAGCTATATTTCCGACTAAATCCTGAAAAGTTACCCATAATTCTGCTGTGGTTAAAGAGTGATTATTTAGAGCATTACTGTACATGTATCTTAGAAGAGATATCACCCTTATTTGATTTTTTTCACAGATCTGTTATAGTTAATTGTTTAGAAACTTTGCAGAGACAACAAATCACCACCATGGAAACATGTGCACCTGTAATTAAGAGGTTGTTTAGACACATTTTTTTATTTGAAAAATAATTTGTTCAATAGTATGGCTATCCAATTTGTGGCACAAGTCCACATGTATGACTTACAATGTACTCCGGTTGGCACAGTTTAATACACCTTTTCTTCGATATATGCAGCTGATACTTGTATGCATCCTAGTATGTACACAAGAGTCACATTAAGTTGGTTTGTTACTTATATAAAAGACTGAGATAGATTCCGGTCTGGACAGCTGGTCTGGGTGGAATAATGAGGTTAACGAGATTTACCTGTACCTGACTTTACTTACCCATATCATTAGTGAGAACACCTGGACTTATTTAATCAATACTCGTCCTATTTACAACCTAGGTTTGCTTTCATGATGAGAATTTTCATTATTATCACTCGCTTAGATCATAGTCATCTGCATATCATAGAATCATGTAGCCATAACACAGCATGATATTGATAATTGAATTAACGCTGATCGCTAATTACATACCAGGTGAGTTACATATGCAACAGATGAATTCTGAGCTGATGGAGAAAATATTAGCATTCAAGTCTGAGTTTAGTGTGCCTGTCAATTGCAGAATGAAGTCCCCAGAGGGTGAATTTAGCGATGCTATCCCGCATAGCGGGCAAGCATCACCAAATTCACCCTCTGGAGAGATCAGTCTTCATGGCCTCATCTGCTATGGGAGAGAGAGACTCAGATTGAAATTCCCAAATGGTGAATATTGCGATGTACACCCATTGGGAATCTCGATTATGCAATGTGTTGTCTTGTGTCGTCGGCCAATTTGACGATATAGAGAAATTAATCTAAAAAAGAAATATAATTTATGTGAAGAAGTGTCTACAGAAATTTGATAATAAAGAAACTTTCCAGAGAAGATGAGGCCTAAGCAGAATGAGGTCCCCAGAGGGTGAATTTAGTGATGCTAGCCCGCTATGTTAGCATTGATTCATGTTGTTTAGACAAATAGGACACTGAGCAGTTCTGGTTAAAACAGACTCCACAGCTAACTACGTCTGGAGATAATGATAGTGTTTTCTATTTCCGTCAGAAAGCATTAAGTCAGTGTCGACCAATCCCAACATCTATCAGAAAAGCTATGAAGCTATTACAGCCATTCAGGTGTTTGTCCGAATTCCAAAATATGCAGCGGTCAATTCCCTCACTTAGCTAAAAATAGCACAATGAATCTTCTGTAACATTCATAATTTCACACAGTGCTCACAAAATTAGAGATTACAATTTAAGATGCATAATCTGAATTAAAGCTTGCAAATTACTATTTCTTTGGCTTCGGGGGTCAATCCGTCTGGAAATAAGTCACCCTTTACTATAAACCTCTATGCTACACCAGCCCTCATAATTGGCCATGGCAATCGGCAATGCCGAAGCCATTTGCTGAAGAAAACTGGGCCACGATAAAGGGTTGCCGTAGCAGATTGCCGAAGCCAAACAATCTGAATTAAAAGGGCTGCTACACAAATACATTTATCCGTACATAGCACAATTCGATGAACTGCATGTCATCTAAAGTAATTGGTACACTTTCCATTTGTCCAACATGTTTGGAAGAGGGTACAATGTAGCTTTGGGGAATAATTGTTCCGCTTTACTTGAATTATAAATTATAAAATACCTAGCCCCCAAATGGAGACGCACAGTATATAATGTGTATTCCAAAAAAACAACTGCTGTGTTCCCTAATAAAGAGATAATGGTAGCACCAATGCGCGTAACGTCATGGATTATCCGCTTATCTTGAGTTGGACGCGTCCACTCGCTCAAGAGTGAGGGGGAACATATTTGGCAGGCCTGTGTGACGTGACGTGTGTTAGTGGATGTGCAAAGTTTCAATGTGTTGAAACACAACGATGTAATCATTTCTCGAAACTGCCTTCGCCTATTTGTATATTGTGAATACCCATCCCCCTGAATGTGCATGCGTGCACATTGCCAGCCTATTGAATACCCCCAAAAAAACCATTCTAATTGCCCACACACGACTGCCTCCGGTGGGTCACTTAGTGAGACAGTGTCAGCTGTATATATTCACTCACAACTGGACCATTTTGAGTAGAATATATGTGCTAATGGTGCTCACTTCAGTTGAACGACGTTAGAGGAGCCACACTATTTATTTGATAAAATCACTGATCTGATGTTCTGAGGCGGGTTTCGTGGTGTATCGACATATTACAATGCTTCCGTTTGTCAGTTACATGACATGGATACCACTACGAGATAACTCATAGTGGCAACCTGGGAAGGTTGCGTACTACGAGATAACTCATAGTGGCACTCAACGTGTTAACTGATGATTCTTTATTTTATGGCCTGGAATCTATGTAAAAAGTACTGAAAGAAGTACATGTCTTTATTAACTTGAAAGCATCGATTTTGCTCTATTGTAATACATGTGTTATATATTCAATCAATCAGCTACTATTGTGCCACAATATTGACAAACCATAGAGCCAGCCTCAACAGCTGTTAGTACGTCTGTCTTTGAAAAACTGAAATATACAGATGAACCAAATATCTACCGCCAGCTGACACTATTACATAACAATCATAATCAACAGAAAATAATTGTATGTTAATGGAATTAATGGCCACACAAAGTCTAGACCGAGGGAAAAATAAGCACCTTTTTACTGTCATCAGGCAGATGATTATTCGCTTGATGGCTGAACAAGATGAAAAACTATCTTTTTCCTTGGAACAAAGTGTTCACAAGGGTGAACAAAGTGTTCACAATGGCGAATATAGTGATCACTTGGGGTTTTAATACAAACTGGATTTGGTTGATTATTTATCCCTGGTTATTTGAGAGTTTCTGCTAGAAATGATCAAAGAAGTCTATTTGGATCCTTTGGCGAGGGTAAACACCGTAGATTGGTAATGTGCTGGGATCAGAGGGAGGAGGGAATTGGTATTAAAGTTATAATTAATTTGGTGACATCAAAGACGCAAACAAGTTTTGTTGGAACAGAAGTGAAATAGCATTTTAAAAAATGGACATGGCTCATTCGAAGCCCAAAGTTATGTACAGTAATGCCCTAAATAATCAACTCCTTAACCACAGCACAATTATGAGTATTTTTTCAGGATTTAGCGGAAATATGGCTTGTTGCCATTCATCGGAAAGCTCTCAGTGAGATCATCACATCATACAGTGATGCCCTAAATAATCAATTCTCATTGAGAGCTTTCCGATGAATGGCAACACGCCATATTTCCGACTAAATCCTGAAAAATTACCCATAATTCTGCTGTGGTTAAGGAGTCGATTATTTAGGGCATTACTGTACATGTATAAGTAATTTTCTGAGAATTATCTTGAGAATTGTCAAATCATACCTACCTGTACATGGAAGATTTCCGAAAGAACTCATCAAATAGCTCTGTAAAAACACTTTCTATTCCCATCTGTTGAGAGCGGCTCTGCCCCCCCCCCCCCCATCCCCCACTCCAGCATGCCTGTTTAAAATTATATTAACCACCAGAGCAATTTGCTAGTGAGTCATGCAAATTAATAGAATTTTAAAGTGCTACCATACAGACTACATAACTTTGCTGTGCTATCTTGTAGGGACAGGGGCACCAGAAGCACCCAAGGAGGTCACAACTTACAGAAAACGGGATTGTTTTCAGCCAGAGCTATTTGCATAAACGCGGAAAAGGCAAACTTTTGCTAATAATACCACATCTTAAAGGCATGGATGGCCTTGACAGTGGGTATTGCTGTTAAAATTGCCACATCTGTTAAAACCTCCACAAAAAGAAAGATTATTAAATATAGGCAGATTTTGTTCTTTATATACCAATCATAAATATCGCGTAATTATACATGTACATGTAGTATGTTATTGTCAAGTTTGTATACTTTGTTGTGTAAACAAAAGCCAAAAACATTACAGAACCTGGCATTTGTTTACATAACAAAGCGAATGTACATGTACTTGACAATAACATACTATTTACGTGATATTTATGATTGCTATAAGAACAAAATATGTTTATATTTTAATATTCTTTCTGTTTATGACAGTTTTATCGAGTGTGACTATTTTAACAGCATACCCACTGCGAAGACCATCCGTGCGTTTAATGCACTCCCCATGACAAGCTTATATTACACTACAGTCTCAGGCGTATAATTATTCAGTCCTCAAAAATTGGCCATCGCAATATTAAAGCAATGCTGTGGGAAACGCCATGGCAACATGTGGAATTTAACATGCCACAGCATTATTTTTGTCATGGAACATAATTTTGTCCTAATGTTGAGTGAGGGCTGCAACATACATGTAACAATGCTGCTTCAGCTGATATCTCAAGTATTTGTTGGCATTCTATGAAGTATGTAAGGCCACTTTGTACCGCCCCCCCCCCCCCCCCCCCCTGCCAGCTACATCTGCCTTCCATTAGAACCAATGTCACTAAGGCCAATATAAAAAAAAATACTAGATTTATATCCCCTCCCGATCCTATATAAGGCTTCTCCTCAGTTTTATTTTTATTTAGATAATTTTGATGTGAACTTTTTTTTTTATGCCTTAACTGTCAAATTACGTTTCAATTACACATTAATCAGTCAATTTTGATCAATGGACAACCTAAACCACCCTGTATTATATAAGTTAGGTTACTGCTTCAATTTCTAGAAATAACCATAACCATTTATGTTAGGAAGAAATAAAATATATCAAATAAAATTTGCCCTCCGCCCTATTTTTTTGTGAAAAAGTTGGATGTAAATCTAGCAATTTATTTATATTGGCCTAATGTAGTTTCTCTTGAATGTGAATTAAATCATTCAGACTTCAAAAGCAGGAGATTTCTGGCTTTAATTTTGTTCAAAGTTGGCCTGCTGCTCAGCGGAAATACATGTACTTTATGAGTGTGCAGCATACATTACACTAAATAAGTACACTGCAGTACAAGTACTCTGTCAATTAACTCTTGTCAACATGGAGAGCCAGTCATAGTGTTGACTTTTTCACCTAATTGATTTTCCGTGTTTTGGTATTTCGCCTGGGAATAACTGCATATATTAATTTCTGCATGATTGTGTCTGCAGATTTTTATCAATGTTTCAAATTAGAAGGACAATTTGTTCACAATCGCAAGTCCTTTGTGGCCAGTCTGTGAATATTGGCTGCAATATCAGCTGGTGATGTCCAATAATGGTGCTGACATGGACATATTCAGATAATAAGTTCAATAAATGGCCATATGTCATTTGTTGAACTTATTATCTAATCTTGAACCACCAATGAATATGAATTATAATTCTGTACTTATATTTTCTCCAGATGAATAAAAGACCATTCCAATGTATACTTTCATACGGTAACTGACAGGAAGAATCTGTCAAGTAAAGAAAGAAACTCAAATACGGGTACTAGTATCAATAAGATGCTACATTAATATGTATCAGACGTGACATGTAGTGGAGCAACCACACACGCTATGCCCCGAATTTGCTTTTCATCGGCGACATAACGCTAAGAATAAATTTTGTAACAGCAATAGTTACAGCATGCAATAGCCCCGGTGGAGACGACATGACAAGTATTGTCATGGATTGTGCAATCTTGTCTGGATTCTGCCCCACACAGCCATGACATGACGTCTTCTCTGGTTTTCATTCAGCTAATTAACGAAATTGGTCTAAATGAAACTAATATGCCTAAATCACATGGGAATTCTTCGGAAGTTGACAATTTTATTTTCATCTCATTGTCCACTTCCGATTCCGCAATTTTACAATCCCCAGACAGGTTCTAACCGGCAGTCACATGTCAGTTTAACAAACAAAAACGTACATGCCACCGGAATTTGGCTCATCGCTAATAGAAAATATAGAATAATATGACGTCATCATTCACCTGCACCTAATTTATACGCACCAACTCGCGCTTCGCACGCTTGTGGTTGCTATAAAAGGCCAGTTATTAATTTTCATCCATTTCACCAACTCTGGCATGTTATGGATGCTAACTACTAGTAGTGTTTACATCCCTCATGTTATGGATGCTAACTACTAGTAGTGTTTACATCCCTCATGTTATGGATGCTAACTACTAGTAGTGTTTACATCCCTCATGTTATGGATGCTAACTACTAGTAGTGTTTACATTCCTCATGTTATGGATGCTAACTACTAGTAGTGTTTACATCCCTCATGTTATGGATGCTAACTACTAGTAGTGTTTACATCCCTCATGATTTTAAGGCTGATTTCATCATGAGGGATGTAAATACAATCCAAAAAAGCCAAACGCATCCAAAACTGGTTTGAAAATTAATAATTGGCCTCAAATGATGTTAATAATTACGTACTTAAATGAGTTTCTTGAAATTAGTAATTGATCCTGCGAATATTTTGTATAAATTATAGGTTTACGTTTTACTTGTATCATTTCAGAATAAAAAGAATACTGACGTCTTGTGGGAATTAAAAACAGAATTTCCTTGGCACAAAATCTGTCAAATCTGGTAAATATGATTGTCTCCAAAATATGCAATTATAAAAAAGGCTAAAAAACAAAACAGTCATATATCTACTTGGATTACTGTGGTATTTTTGGTTCAACTTAAAGAAAAAGTTAAGAGGCAGGGAATAGCATTTCCCCAGGGAAAGGCCCAAACAATAATTTATCCAGTGATGTCAGATAGCCGCTAATTATATTGTCTGCATGTCATGTAAAATCACAGTCAATTAAACTTAGAAATCATGTACAGTAATATGTTTATGAAAGGTTATTTTAATGGGGGCCCCCCCCCTGTGACTCAGTTGGTAGGTAGCATGTCACATTAGGTTGACAAGCTGTCCAGCGATAGCGAAGCTGGTTTGAATCGTGATAACCGCCAATTTGTTATCAACACATAGGGAGGCTAATTTGATTCATGCATCTGGGCAAGTTTGTCAGTTGCTTTCCGACGGTTGGTGGTTTATACTACCGCGGTATGTACAGTGGAGCGATATCCAGGTGAACTTAACTTTCTGTGCGGTCTTTCCTCCACCCATACACTTCAATCGTGATATGGCCTGGCAATTGAAATGACGATAAACTCCAATAAAAACCCAAATGTAGCTTTTTGTATGAGGTTTTAAGTCAGAATAGTATCTTTAAATGCTGTTTTGGACCGAGTCCCATCCCGTTAATCTTCTATAAGAGACTTGAAATGACGTACTGAATTTACATAAGGAGCCTCACATACACATGTACATGTATATAAGAAAATGCATTGGCCTAACAATATTTACATTGACCTTGTAAGCTAGTGCATTTTCTTATATTTTCATTTTCATTTTCTTATACTGGCACAGGATCTTTAATGCTGCACCAGCACAGGTCCTGTCTCAAGAAAGGGTTAAAAGTGTCAAAAACTGTATATATTTATCTCGAATAAGATGTTTAACCCTTTCAGTGCCAAGTGCGATTTTTGTATCAACCCATATTTCCTTGATCATTTTTCAAATTTATTGATTATAATAATGTGATACATTGATGGAAAGAGCTCTAAGAGGTCTTTCCATCAATGTATCACATTATTATAATCAATAAATTTGAAAAATGATCAAGGAAATATGGGTTGATACAAAAATCGCACTTGGCACTGAAAGGGTTAATGAGATTAAAGAATGAATTAAAGTGTACTCTTAGCACCAATAAGCATGCCCTAGCATGGGGAGTTCTCATAATGAGTAGTCCATTCAGACTACACCTTGTTGAGCTCCCAGGAAATCAATGGTGGGCTTTGATTTTCTGTCAATTAAATAAAGTAGGATCCAGATAACATGCTAACTACTTTGGAGCTGCGAATGACTGCAGTACATCAAACGTAGCTAATGTGTTACTTCATCGACAGACAGAAAGATCATACGTTTCTCTCAGTCCCTTTAGTGTGAATTGACTTTGAACTTCTTTTACATAAATGTCAGGTTCAAGGCAAAATGTGAGATATTTATACCCTCCCTCACAACAATGTTATGGGGGGTATACTGGAATCCGCTTGTCCGTCCATCCGTCGTCCGTCCTTGAACACAAATTTGTCCAGAGTTTTCCTCAGCCCCGTTTTTCAACTTAAGACAAATTTATGCAACATGCATAATTTTGTCCGAGCTTTTATTCCTACATTTCTAGATCAATGTTTTTGAAACTTGGCACAGATATTTAGTACCATTGGAACCTGTGCACCTGCGATTATGACGTCTGTCTGACTTTTTTTTGTGGAGTTACTCCCTTTTTTTCGACTAAGAACATTTTCGCAACATTCATAATTTTGTCCGAGCTTATATTCCTACATTTTTAGGTCAATAGGTTTATGATTAGGGTTAGTGGTTAGGGTTGTGCACCCGCAATGTGAATCTGATTATTGTATTATTTTAACTTAATGTGTATTGACATTACAACATCTTAGTGTTTTAAAAACATGGGGGGGGGGTATCCTTAGTCCCATTGGGACAGTCGCACCTCTAGTTTCAATTGCATTTTGTCTTGCCTTGACTTCTGGACTGAGGGTAAAGCTGAGGGTAAAGCATTTTTTTATGGTATATATACAGCCCTGTTTATTAGTGTCTGCTTTCTGCTGAGCCGAAGTGCTGCACATAAAAATAAATTTCAGGAAAATTTCAGAAGCTGTCAATATATACTCGTGTTTTATTTAAAAAAATGGATGTATTACGGTTATTGGTATGTCCGTCCATCTGTTTGTTCGCATTTGGTTTCTGGATGATAACTTTGATAATCTCAACTGAATGGACTAAAACTTGGTAGGCCTACATGTATGTGGGTTTAATACTAGCATAAAATGCAGGTTAAGTTCGAATTTGGGTTCTGCCCACCAATTTTCACCGAAGTTATGGAATTACCAGGGACATATTTTGGCGCGCCCTAGTGATGCTCTCGTTTTAAAATTGTATTAAATTGCTGTAGAATCGTAGTTTAAACCAAAGTTGCCAAGAACTACTAGTAGAGAAACTGTCACTGAAGACTACCACATAAAATAGTACACGATGAAGTCTATCTGGCTAATTGGCCAAGGTCTCATACAAAATTTATGTCTATGTACGGTACCGTATGTTGAGTCATGAGGAAATAAAACCTAACTGGAAATTATTGCATATGACGTGATGGGGACAAGATATTATATTCATCCATCACCGACTGCTGTTCCCCTCATAGTTTGAACACCTATACTAAATTATCAAGTTGTGATCTAATCCTTATCGTCTACTGGTAGAGTAATGCCCTAAATAATCGACTCCTTAACCACAGCAGAATTATGGGTAATTTTTCAGGATTTAGTGGGAAATATGGCTTGTTACCTTTCAAAGGAAAGCTCTCTCTTTCCGATGAATGGCAACAAGCCATATTTCCGTCTAAATCCTGAAAAATTACCCATAATTTTGCTGCGGTTAAGGGGTCGATTATTTAGGGCATTACTATGTCTCACTCTCTTCGAGTCTCCTGTGTATTTTTGATATATAGAAACATGATTGTATTGTTCCCATTCTGTTGTCACTTTTCGGAATGTTTTACCACCCACTTACAATACCCCAGACAAGGATATCCTCCCACTCACTGTAGCATTCTAATTAGAGGCCTATTGATTTTTATGGACCTTCAAAGATTACTCTCAGCCTTAAGGTGTGTTTGTTAAATGAAATACGGTCCCTCGTGTCTCGTCGTGCCAAATTTAGTTCCGATTCATTTAATTCTGATTTTTCCTTGGACCCATCCCTTTCCTGGTCTCATAGTCTGCGGCTATCGTATTATCTTCCCATCCATATCCTTGTATCTTACCGGTAGAATTTCAGAATATCATGATCTTTATTCGCATCTTTTCCCACCTCCCAGTGTCCTCATTTGATTACCAAGTCTTCCCATTTGTTTCTTGGGTGTAACTCGGCGAAGAAGACAGAACATGTACAGTAATGCCCTAAATAATCGACTCCTTAACCACAGCAGAATTATGGGTAACTTTTCAGGATTTAGTCGGAAATATGGCTTGTTGCCATTCATTGGAAAGCTCTTAATGAGAGCTTTCCTATGAATGGCAACTAGCCATATTTCCGACTAAATCCTGAAAAATTACCCATAATTCTGCTGTGGTTACGGAGTCGATTATTTAAGGCATTACTGTACCAAGGATCATTTTAAAGCTATCAATAGGAGTAGGCCTAAAACAGTTATAATGAAAAATAATCAGACAAATGTTTGACAATTTGTTGCACTGCATTAAGTAATTCCTAATTCATCTGGAAATGGTTTTGTCCGATATTTGCCACATCCTACTGTCAACACGGACTCGGATTCCACATGGGGTAAACATATTGCCATCTGTCTTTGATTTCAAAGCATGCTTTGATGCCGATAGGACACATGGCGGACCATGACCTTAAACAAAAAATATAAAAAGAAGAACCCACCTTTCAAATAATACTACACAAGAAATGAATAATCAAGTAATCCGTGCAATCAAAATAACAAATGATTTGAATTCGCATAAATATAAATGTAGCAGTATTATTTTTCTACTACTGATCGTTGTCTATGCAGACAAATACATGGTACATATACATGTACTCATGTTGCTGTAATTACGGCTATGGGTAATTTTTCAGGATTTAGTCATAAATATGGCTTGTTGCCATTCATCGGAAAGCTCTCAATTCTGCTGTGGTTAAGGATTCGATTATTTAGGGCATTACAATACATGTATATTAAAATATATATATATCATAATTATGATGGTGTCTGGCTACCGGTATGTTAATTGTTGTTGTTGGAATTGTTGATCAGATGATTGGCACCGGTGCATACTGCAATTAAGTTTTGAGCATGCAGTCATTATTAGTGTTATTATCAGATTCCCTGGTATCATGCACCTGTTTAATACCAACACACTGCTTACAATGTAAACAAGACCAGCCCAAATTTATCTGCAACCTGACTGCAGTTAAATACTTCAGTAGACATCAGATTTCACATAGAACAAACATATAGTGCTTGATTTCTTGGTCTTGTTCCAAAATTACACGGAATAAAACTAACTACTGCATCCTGTTGCATGAGCTCTGTAAAAAATTTGCACAACGTGATAGTGGAAGTGACATTGTGAATGATGGTTGACCCGTAAAATGTGCGCAAAGCCTCTGTCTAAGATCAAAATGTGTGCAAAGTGTGCACAGGGGCCTGTGGTCCCCAACACACAAAGGAGCTGCAGGTTATTATTCCAATGCTGAATAAAGTGAGCCAAATGGAGCCTGTTTCAGCTAGTTTATTATAAGGGCATTTCTCATACCCTGCACCTGTTACCAACACATGCCTACAAGGTAAACAAGACCTGCCCAGATTTATCTGCAATGGACTGCAGTTAAGCACTCCTGCAGACATCAAATTTAACACAGAACAAACACACAGTACTTATTTCCTTGGTCCTGTTCCAAAATTACATGGAATATAACCAACTAGTGCATCCTGTTGCAAGAGATCTGTAAAATTTCACAAAGAAGAATGTGATACTGGAAGTGACGCTGAGCGAGAAGATCGATTAGTTTTTGGGAGGGGGTGGTTGGTGGCGGCTACTAATTTTTAACATTTGAGAAATTTCTGTGCAATATGTTGAGATTTTCTGGTATTTTAAAATTCTGTCCAGTATTTAGCATAATGTTTTGTTTTAAACCATGATATGCTAGACTCACAAGACCCCAATTTGAAAATTTCCAATGATATGGGTTATGTCTTAATTTTTTTCAACAGTCTAATAGAGGTCCTTTGTGGTGCGCATATGAATATTTTTTCATTGTTTGAAATTTGGTCTCGTCCATGGAAGTTTGAAGTTTATAATAGAAAGACACCACTACACCCAATAGACAGGATTTTTTTGAACATGTTAGCGGAACATTCCTACAATTGAATTCTTACCCTTGGAACAAACGTCGCACTTCCGACGAATCTAATTCAATTAGAATTAGACTCGAGTTTAATTCGTAATTCGTCTGTTGAAACAAACGTCGCATTTAATTCACGACGAATCTAAATGATTTCTTAAAATGGCATAAAGCGTTCATAAGGGTTTTCTTCAAAACGGCTAAAATAGGAAGTTTTATATCAATTCTAAAACGTAAAATTTAGTGAGAAAATGTGGCTTTTGACTTCCAAGCGACGAAATTAATGTTACTATTCTGAGGAGTGGAAATTATTGGTTTTATATCGCTATTTCGTAGGTATTTGATACATATTTTAGGTCGGACATGATTCTTTAGGTGGTATTTTGCTTTGAACTTGTCTGAAAGAAATCAGGTCCAGTTTATTTTTATACGAAAACGTTAATAGCAAGTTGAGGTCAACGCACTATATATTGCGTCAGTATGCCTATCTAAAACCATGTGGTAAAATAACCATGGCGGGCAGGGACGTACGGCTATAGGGTCTCGGTTGGGTGGGGGGGCTAATAAATTTGCGTAATTCAACTTGCACCCCCTTGGCTGTTCCTTCACATGCCTGGATAATAGCCTATTCTGAATGGATCAGTAGACTTGTGATCATGCTCTGGGCGGACCATGGTTCTGCCAGTAGAAGAAAAATCAGAGATCTGAACCTGAAAATCCGATCATAGTTTGGCACAGCAGGAGAAAACTTTGAACATGAAAACCGCAAAAAACCTATATAGCATTAGACTGGCCTCAAGCTTTCCAAGTGCTGACAATTTCCAACCTGACACCCCCACGAAGGTTAAAAAATTTCCAACTGATGACCATTTAAGTTCATAATTTTGAACAGAAGCACAGGAAAATAATTAGCAGTTTTTTTGGCTGGCCACGGGGCTCACGAGGGACCAGGACACAGGCCATTTCAGTCAAAATGTTGGACCAAAAGTAGGAAAATATGCAAATGTTGGTCTAAAAACAACAAATTCCCCAATAATTCATTGCTGGAAAATCAAATTACAAGAACAGTTTCAACCCATCGTTGATGTTAAATTTGCACACGTCTATGCACAGTACCGTATAGCGTGTATATCCAAACTGAATAAATATTTAGTGTGTCAACTAGCATTTAATTTGAAACAAACGTCGCACGTTCGTCGACTCGAATTCAAATACCACCAAATTACGTCATGCTCGTTGGTGTTTTCCAGTTTCAATTGGAATTCCCTCATTAGCATTTATGCAGCTCGTTTGCATGTCTCCGAATTAAATTCGAGTCGACTGTGATGCGACGTTTGTTTCAAACACAGATCTCAGACGCATCAGCAATTAAATTTGTGTTGACCACACGCATTCTTCGTCGGTAGTGCGTCTACTCGGATTTATTTGCAACAAACGTCGCACTACCGACGAATCTAATTCAAATAATTGAATTTGATAGTGCGGTAGTGCGACTTTTGTTCCAAGGGTTAGTGTGTTTCTCTGACTGTCATGTTTAGGCCAAGAAAAACATTTTTTTGAAAAATTAATTTAAAAATGTACCTACCGACACTAATTTTTAGCCAAGTTTTTATCAAAAATCAACTATCGATATGGTGAGGGACAAACCTATATAACATAGCCGTTTATTGATGGATTCTGACAATTTTTGGTATGTGAATTAATGTCATCTGCCTTGACCTTTTTAACCAGAGTTGTGCCACTTGTTTCTGGCCTGTAACCGGAACCAGACATTTAATTTTCTTAGGCTTTATACATGTATATATATAGTACATGTGTCTGAACATCATTACAAATGAAGAATGTACTATCACAATTCCATTGTATTCCATATGGCAGAATCCAAGTCTGATTTTGGTGTGCGGCACTGTGTGCCTGTCATTTGCAGAATGAGGTCTCCAGAGGGCTAGCATCACCAAATTCACCCTCTTAGGACATCATTCTGCTTAGGCCTCGTCTGCTATGGGAGACATAGACTCAGATTGAAGTTCCCAAATGGTGAATATTGTGATGTACACCCATTGGGAACCTTGATTGTAAATTGGTGAGTATAGTTTATGGTAGAATTTAATGCTTGGGACATGATTGTTGTACATGGGTTTGGTACCTGTATAGCCAGGTATGTAGAGAATTCCTGTTGATTGGACAGGGAACATCGAGATATGTCTTTTATCATGGAAAACATGTATGTCATATCCTTACCACTTTCTTCACTAAATACATGTACTTATGGAAATGTCCAGATAATAAGTTCAACTAACAGACTATGGTTTATTATCTGAACATTTCCCACAAACGAATAGGAACTCTTTTGAACTTATTAATATTATCTGTTAATTTGTCTGTCAACTGCCTATATTTCCTGAACACCCCTCCAAATAAGTAATAGACCTTTCCAACATATACTTTGAAAACTGATGGGAGAATCCATTTAGTAAATAAAGGGTTAATGGCAGAATCTACCCACTAATCAAAGGGGTAGAGGGTAAACCCTTTCATGGCAGGAGCTATGCTGCATGATTCAGCATTAAAGATCCTGTGCCAGTGCATTTTGTTTTATATGCGAGTCTCCGATATCGGGAGCCTCTTATATATAAGAGAATACATTGGCTTACAAGGTCAAGTTATTAAATATTGTTAAACCAATGTATTCTCTTATATATGCGAGGCTCCCTATGGGAGACTCGTATATATAAGAGAATGCATTGGCACAGGGTTTTCCCAAATTTTCAGGAAGCTCCAGTCATGGAAGGGTTAAGAATACCTTTATACCATCCTCTAAATTTAACCAATGTTTGTAAATCAGTCAGTTATAGTTTATGTTAGAATTTAATGCTTGGGACATGGTTGTTGCTCATGGGTCTTGTACCTGTAACCATGCAGGTATGTGGAGAATTCCTGTTTATTGGCCAGGGAACATACAGCCATTATCACATCCTATGAAGGTCAAAAATGTAATGCATAAACCCATTAGCCTGATGGGAGGTCAGCATCCAACAGAGATTCTCCAATTAATTGGAAGCATGAGGTCCTGACAGCCAACATCTCCCAACTCATCATTCTCCACTCCATTGCCACTCATCTAAGCAATCATTTAGCATACAGTATTCCACCATTCTATGGTTGTGGACCATGTTCTATTTTAAAGTGGTATATAAGCTTCAACTTTGGGAAAGAAATACCTTTAATAGGTTATTATGGAAATTGAAAAAAAAAATATCAACAAATCTTGCAAAATCCATGTAGAGCTCCACTGTTTGTCGGTTGTTGAGGCGGTGACAAACTGTTTTTTAAAACTTTTTTTCCCCTCGCCTGCATCTACTTTTTTTTTGCACTTAAATATTCGTCAACCATGCTATAACACTGTCTTTGTGTGGCCTTATGGCATAATTTAATGCTCGGGGCATGGTTGCTTCTGACAGAGTTTGTACCTGTAGCCAGGTATGCAGAGAATTCCTGTTGTTTGGCCAGGGAACATATGGCCATTATCACATCATGTGGAAGGTCAACAATCTAATGCATAAACCCATTAGCCTGATGGGAGGTCAGCATCCAGCATAGATTCTCCAATTAATAGAAAGCATGAGGTCCTGACAGCCCACATCTCACAACTCATCTTTCTCCACTCCATTGCCACTCATCTACTGTAATGCCCTAAGTAATCGACCCCTTAACCACAGCAGAGTTATGGGTAACTTTTCAGGATTTAGTCGGAAATATGGCTTGTTGCCATTCATAGGAAAGCTCTCACACTGAGAGCTTTCCTATGAATGGCAACAAGCCATATTTCCGACTAAATCCTGAAAAGTTACCCATAATTCTGATGTGGTTAAGGGGTCGATTATTTAGGGCATTAATGTATATTAAAGGAATCATTTAGCATATGGTAGTCCACCATTCTGTGGTTGTGGATTCCTTAGACCACCTTCTATTTTAAAGTGGCATATACATGTAAGCTTCAACTTATTGAAAGAAATACCTCAGCTGATTTTTATACGGAAATTAAAATAAAAGATCGTCTTTTGTAATATTCCCATTTTATTTTTCCACTGAAAATGGCCATGACTCCAATGGCCCATGGAGCACAGGATATCATGATGTCATTTTAATAGCAGTGACGAGGTTAACCCTTTGAGTGCCAGGTCTGATTTTTGAATCAACCCATATACCCTGTGCCAATGCATTCTCTTATATATGCGAGTTGACCATAGGTCGCCTCGCATATATAAGAGAATGCATTGGCCTAACAATTTTTTTTTAGTTTTTACAATTTTAATAATTCATTCTTATATTCTTAACAGACTTATTTTGTAGGTTTAGGGCCGATGAGATCGGCCCCTGGCACTCAAAGGGTTAAAGCATTTTTAAATAATAAAAATTTGCACTGTCTCAAAAATCCATGCAGCTTCTATTAAATCGGTGCCTTATAATGTTTGTTATGTAGTCCCAGGCATGTACAAAGGGCAACACTTGGCATGTCTCGGAGACAAAAACATATAACATACAGCTGTGCCCAATATCTACCATATACATGTATATAATACATCACCTTGTGTTCTCCAAGCTTAGATCATGCCATGAATCTCTACTCTGTCTAACGCCTGTTAGCCAGAGTATAGAGATTCATGGCATGATCTACATGTACCCCTAGCTCTGCCCCATAATTCACACCATTTATTTTCCAAAATGAAATTGCATGTCTAGGAAGTTCACAGACAAACTTGGAAAAAATCCATTGATGTGAGCTCTGTACCATTACCTTGTGGAGATCTTGACACTGTCATTTTACAGATACCTTCTACTGATCAATCTCTATATCATATGTCATATTCTCTTTGATACCTCCCGCCTGCTGTATTTCTGGTATTTGCATGCAAACATCAGTGGTCTGTTTGTTGATTGTCTACATGCCTGCAAATAGTGTGTCTGTCATTTGTAGAATGTGGTCCCCATAGGGTGAATTTAGTGATTCTATCCTGCACAGTGGGCTAGCATCACCAAATTCACCCTCTGGGGACCTCATTCTACTTAGGCCTCAATTTCTGGGAAGTATCTATAGTCTCAAATTAACATTGTTTTTAGTTACTTTTTCCCTTCTTGGAAGTTTCTATATCACCTAATTTGCAGAAGATAAAATGCATAATCGAGGTGCCTATTAAATAGGTGAACAACTTCAACTGGGGAACTTCAATCTGATCCTAGGTCTCCGATAGCAGTTGAGGCCTAAGCAGAATGAGGTTCCCAGAGGGTGAATTTGGCAATGCTAGCCTGCCATGTGGGATAGCATCAGTAAAATCACCCTCTGGGCACCTCAGTCTGCAAATGACAAACATACTATTTGCAGGCTTGATTGTGTACATACTCTCCTGGAATGTCTATGTGGTGCACGTCTTCCATTATTTCTGTAGTTTGGAATGCTTCATTATAGTATGAAGATTGTCTGGCTCTATGGTACAATGGCTACATGTGGATTCAGTCACTGTCAGTGTCTGTGACAGCAGTAGTTATTTTTGTGTGATATGTGTAACAGACTCCACATATGGTTTGATGGATGCAACCCTCATAATTGGCTATGACAATCAGCAATGCCGAAGCCATTTGCTGAAGTAAACTGGGCCATGGCAAATGATTGCCATAGCAGATTGCCGAAACAAAACGATCTGAACTATTAAAAGGGCTGTGGATCCGATCTGTCTGTCTATATGTCTGTCTATGTCGCTACGTAAGCCCAATAACTCAACAAATTTTGAATCTTTCAACTCATGGGTCTCTTGAATGAGTTCGAAAACCAATCCAAAACCTCACCAAATTTGTTTTCTGGAGTTTTGCCTCATAGATTGTTTGCTGGATGTTGATTTCACAATGTAGGCAGGATAACTTTAACCCTTTCATGACGGGAGCTGTGCTGGTACAGCATTAAGATCATGTGCCAGTGCTTTCTCCTATATATATATGCTAGTCTACCGCAGGGAACCTTGCATATATAAGAGAATACACTGGCATACAAGGTCACGGTAAATATTGTTAGGCCAATGTATTCTCTTTTATATGCGAGGCTCCCTATGGGAGACTCGCATAGATAAGAGAATGCATTGGCACAGGATTTTCGCAAAATTTCAGGAAGCTCCAGTCATGGAAGGGTTAACTTAAATAATCTGATTTGAATCATAGCATCTACTTATAAATCTTTTGGATCTGTTCAAAAACCATTCCTACCCGAGTATTTTTTCAGGAATTATTCCTCCTGGATTGTTTACGGAGTGTCTTATTTTGCTCCATACAGTGTAGCCACAGATTTTACATAACAGTATCTAGCCTTCCCTTGCATACAACCTACATAACCTTTCTATGAGCTGAACCTCTTCTTGTCTGAACAGAATTACCATATATTCCAGACGAGAGGCACTCGATGGCCATCATCACTGAATTAATAGGCTATTATAAAGATCGGAGGTTTTGATGCTTCAATAGGTCGATTTGTATAAGTCTGGTGAATAAATTGATCATCTGAGTCACAATATTATTCGCAATTTCAGTTAATAGAAAAAATACTCTGCTAATCAGTCTAGTTTAATATTCAACCTTTCTGCACTTTAAATCTTGAAGAGAGCTACGATAAAAGTACTTTTATGAATCACCTCCAGAGCTGAAATCTCTGCATACTCCCCCTCCCACTGCACCACCCCTGAATTGACTGCAGTTGTGACTCTTCAAACTACAGTAATGCCCTAAATAATCGACTCCTTAACCACAACCGAATTATGGGTAACTTTTCAGGATTTAGTCGGAAATATGGCTTGTTGCCATTCATCGGAAATCTCTGTGAGAGCCTTTCCGATGAATAGCAACAAGCCATATTTCCGACTAAATCCTGAAAAGTTACCCATAATTCTTCTGTGGTTGAAGAGTTGATTATTTAGCAGGGCATTACTGTACTTGTATCACTTTACGAGCTGAAGCCTCTGCATGCCCCCCCCCCCCCTCCTTACGCTACACCACCCCTGGATTGACTGCAGTTCTGTGACTCTTCAAACTATGCATGCTGTGTTATTGCCAGAATATTATAGTTTGTATATCACATTATATTCAGGTTTCGAACTGAGTTATGGGAATCTTTCTATTCAGACACCCCAAGTTGCCTCATTTCCGCCATCTGTTTTGTCTAAAACCCAAGTGTTTTGTGAACATGCTGGCCATTATCTCTCCTTGAGTAGTTAAGAGCAAATAATGTGTAGATCATGCAGATAGATATAGAAGCCTTAATTTAGTTTACTCAGCACTCCTTGTGTGAATATTGTGCACAGTGGTGCAAACATAATGGAAAAATTAAAGCATATGGGAGCATGCATTCTGTAAACATAGTCTGGTTTGGCCCTCATTTCTGGCACCTACCTCAGTTTTTGTTCCATCTTATCAAGATTGTGTGCTATTTATAGTAGTGTTATGCTATATTTAGGGAATCAAATTGTGGTCGACTATCTATTTCCCGAGTTTTTGGGTTAAAAATCTTATTAAAATTAGTTTTACTATGTGCCTTGGTATATGTCATAGTAATAATTGGAGGTGTATTTTTTTCTCTGATGTGAAGATTATTTGAAAATTAATTAATTCAATTCCACAGGCACATATCACATTCTTTAATTTAATGGTACTCAATCTGATTCAATGGTCCCCATATAATCAGATTTCAACAACAACAACATTTTTTGAAATGCCGCTTCAATTATCAGAATCGATTAATTGCCCAAAAATAATGCTAACCACTGTCAACTATAGTATAAAATTGCCGGAAACATGTTATGTATTAACATGTTGTTCAACAAAATTTGGCCTTATTGTCAACACAGCCACTTGATTTTAGAGTTATCCATCTTCATTTGCAATTTGGTCGAGACTATCGGCTCGTCGACTTTTTGCTGGGACACTATAAGTTTCGATGGTCAAAAATAATAGATTAAAAAAATCTTTATCTAAACATTGAGCTTTGATTGGTGGGTTCCTTGACTCGAATCAAATATTTTTAACCCCAAATCCAAATAAATAGTAATTGAGGGGCATTTAATCGGATTATGCATCTTTAAAAAAGTCTATCTATAAAACTATAATTTTTATGCGCAAGATATAAGCTAATATCATTGAAATAAGCAGTTATTTTAATAAATTTTATATCAAAATTGGTGACATACAATGTAAAATTTCTTATATATGAATTATATCCAGTGACACCAGGTGGTAGGCCTGAGAATAAAGTGCCTGTCATTTGCAGAATGAGGTCCCCAGAGGGTAAATTTGATGATGCTATCCTGCATAGCGGGCTAGCATCACTAAATTCACCCTCTGGGTCTGGGGAACTCATTCTGCTGTAATAGGCCTCATCTTCTCTGAAGGTTTCTTTATTATCAAATTTTTATAGCAACTTCTTCACATAGATTCTAATTCTTTTTTAGTTTCTCCATATCCCCAAATTGGCAGATGACACATTGCATAATCGAGGTTCCTAATGGGTGCACATCAACATCGGGTAACTTAAACCTGTGTCTAGGAGACCATGCATAATGAGGTCCCAGATGATGAATTTGGTATGTGGGATAGCATCACTAAACTCACCCTTGGGGGGGGGGGGGGGGGGGCAATAATTCCACCAGGCAAGCCTAATTATAGTGTGCCTGGCATTTGAAGAATGAGTTCCCCATCATAATATAATATACATCACAATATTCACCATTTGGGAACTTCAATCTGAGTCTATGTCTCCTATAGCAGTTGAGGCCATGCAAAATGAGGCTCCAAGTAGTGAATTTGGTCAAGCCTTGAAATAGGGTGTCTGTCATTTGCAGAATGAGGTCCCCAGAGGTGAATTTAGTGATGCTACCCCGCATAGCGGGCTAGCATCACCAAATTCACCCTCTGGGGACCTCATTCTGCAAATGACAGACACCCTATTTCAAGGCTTGAACTGGGTGATGTTAGCTTGTGCAGGATAGTGTCACTAAATTCACCCTCTGAGGACCTCATTCTGAAAATGACAGGCACATTGGCTGAAAAGTTAACACTGTTGTCTATGGGAAACCATTTAGTTCAGTGATTCCTATAAAGCCATCAGACCAGCCATGCTCAGGTATGGCAGGCTGCCATGTTAGAGTGATAAACTCATTAATAATGACCTGAGATAACCCACAGGTAGTAATCTCACTACCCAGATTCATCAGTGATATCTCCCCCTGTAATGAGATCAGAGGAGGAAAGTAATGATCCAAAACGTTATGTGTCCTGCAGACACAAATTCAGCAACTTACAACTGATAATGATTCTATCGAATAATTTGGAATCATTCTCAAATTCATTGATTCGGAGTTTCGAATGGTGTTCTAAAACTTTTTTCAAAATTTTAGTAATCTGCTGCAGAATCCTGCTTTCCACTTCCAAATTTATTTCATGAGAACGAAGTACAATTTGTCTGCAATAAATAGGGACCCAGGCCATAACATTAACTAAATACTCATTGATGAGTAGTTTTCCCGCAGGAAATGTCCAGATAATAAGTTCAACAAACGACCATAGAAAGGGTTGACCTCTCATTTAATCTAATACAGTAATGCCCTAAGTAATCGACTTCTTAACCACAGCAGAATTATGGGTAACTTTTCAGGATTTATTCGGAAATATGGCTTGTTGCCATTCATCGGAAAGCTCTCGGGGAGAGCTTTCCAATGAATGGCAACAAGCCATATTTCCGACTAAATCCTGAAAAGTTACCCATAATTCTGCTGTGGTTAAGAAGTCGATTACTTAGGGCATTACTGTATGCGAGCCCAGCAGGCATCATCCCCTTTCTCATGTCATCCATGCATTGGTGTTGACCAATTACTGGGGATCATTATAATCAATATTCATAATTGTCACATTCATAGAAATGTATATACATGTATATATAGTTAATAGCGAGAAAGTGGTATGAACCAAATTAACCAAAATTTGCTTTTTTTCAAATAATTTTTGTTTGTTATTAGATACCTGAATTGTCCCGTAACACATAGTATATATCTGATACTCATGAAAATTTATTTAAAGGGGTACTGTATGCTAAATCCGGCCATTTATGGGACCATCTCCTTTAATACTCAATAGAATATATGCAACAAATAAATGAATTTGTTCCATGGATTAGTTAAAAATGGACTCATGATCTCTATGACCGATGCAAAAAACATGGTAATTATAATATTAATGAGTTTATGACTCAGACCAATTGGTGCCTATGATTTTGTCTGGTACCAACATTTGAGTTATTCACTGTCCTCTGGGGACCTCATTCTATAAATGACACTCAAACTAAACTCAGACTTGCGAAGAACAGGGAGGAACAGATTTAGTCATGTATCTCACATTTATGAGCACCAGGTCAATGTATTGGAGAATTTTCATGTTGAAGACTTCAATTTATACATGTATATTTAAATGACGTTATAACAGTGAAGTTTTTTTCATCTATTATATATTTTGGAACTTCTGTCTGTAGATATGTGTGTGTGTTATAGACTCGAAAACTGCTTTACCGATCCGACTCAGATTTGGTATGTAGGCCTACTTTGATCCCGGGAATTTTATGGGTGGGTCCAATTTCATGTGCGTGTTTCTGGACCGATCCAGAAGCTGGATATTTTGCCCAGACAGAGGCGATCACAAAGAAATACCTAAAAACCCAGACAAAGTCGGGGCACCTAAGCTAGTGTATATATAAAGATCATTACCGTTTGTGTTTCTGTGTAATGTTGTCAAGATTTCCGTCTTTCGTGAATGAAAATTGACATCACCTGCTATCAGGAAAATTGAATCGACTGTGTCCTATTAAATTGAGAGTAGCTGTTTTATCGACTTTGACAACAGATTCAAGAATCGACATTTATACTCGATATAGATGGGTCAATATTCTTTGGAGTGTTCATTACAAAGTGTGTGTGGATAGAGTGTGTGTGGATTGGTGTGATGACGTAGGTTATTAGTGGCGTGATTATTCCGATACAATTTCCTTGTACCTCATGCCTGATAACAATACATTAATTTACACAAATCGGATAGATTACGTACATAATTAGCTTTTACAATAGATCTCTGGTACTCCTTATTATATGGACCATAAACCTAGCTACAGGTAAACTTATGATGGATCAATGCATGGTGGCCTTTATGTACTAGTAACTAAAGTTGTGTTCAGGGTTTCAGAGCCCCAGTTACAGCAGTTGAAATTGGCATTTTCTCTAATTTAGTTTCTGAGTGTAGACATTGAACTGCATACCTGTCTTCAATGGGGACAAGAATCAGTCATGGCCATGTTTCTTTTGTTATAATGAGACTGGATGTGACCTGCTCCTGTACCCACTTACCAACTTGAATAGAAATAGATAGAAAACTCAATATTAAAACAAGATGGCATCTTGTAGGTGGCAGCCATTCCAAATTAATTTCGGGAGGACTATAGAAATCAGCACTGTGTGTACGTCCGTCCGTCCGATCCGGTTGTAACGCAGTAACTCGAACAAATATTAACCAATTTCAATAATTTTTGGTTAGTGAGTTGGTTGCCACAATATCTCAAGACGAGTTCTAAAACCAGTTTCGTCCGTTTTCTTACCTAAGTTATGCCCTTTAGTTTGACGATTTCTTGTCATTTTTTTGTCATAAGCGCAATAACTCGAACAAATATTAACCAATTTCAATATCGCTGCCAATCTCAGAGTTATATAGCCACTTTGGAGTTAGCCATCTTGGAGTTAGCCACCATTTCGGGGGACACTGTGGTCGGCGACCTTTTATTAACACTTGAGATTTTAAAAACTAAAATAATTTTCATAAAAATTGACCTGGAACTCTGAATACATCTTTAAATTCATCATAGAACAGTTAATTAACAGATACAGTAATGCCCTAATTAATCGACTCGTTAACCACAGCAGAATTATGGGTAACTTTTCAGGATTTAGCCGAGAGCTTTCCGATGAATGGCAACAAGCCATATTTCCGACTAAATCCTGAAAAGTTACCCATAATTCTACTGTGGTTAACGAGTCGATTAATTGGGGCATTACTGTACCATCATGACTAATGGTGCAATTCTAAAAACAAGGGTAAAAACGGAGGCAATGAAGATGAGACCAATTTGTTTTGGCACACATGAGAAGCAAGAGAATGATAATAAAGAATGCATGAGAATGATGATGAAGAGAGTGAGGAAACGATCCTGACAGGGTATATCCGGAGATATAATCGATTCATAACTCATGTGCAATTCCAATGTTTATCCCTTTCTTTACTGGAGCTTCCTGAAATTTTGCGAAAACCCTGTGCCAATACATTGTCTTATATATGCGAGTCTCGCATATATATGCGAGTCTCGCATATATAAGAGAATGCATTGGCCTAACAATATTTACCTTGATCTTTTAAGCCAGTGGATTCTCATATATATGGGAGGCTCCCTATGGGAGAGAATATAAGAGAATGCAGTGACATAGGATCTTAAATGCTGCACCAGCGCAGCTCCCGTCATGAAAGGGTTATAGTCAGAAAGGGGATGTATACAGTATATCACGAAAATTATTAGTCTTATAGGAGAACATTTTTCCATTTTTTGGTTTAATATCATTATAAAACAGCTGAGTATAAATGTACATGTGAATCCCTCCTTGAGCAAAATTTTTGGTTCTATTTGGGTGCCTTTATATTGTTCGATCGATAATAAAAATAATATCCATAGACAAGTCTGAGTTTAGTGTGCCTGTCATTTGCGGAATGAGGTCCCCAGAGGGTGAATTTAGTGATGCTAGCCCAGCTATGCGGGATAACGTCACGAAATTCACCCTCTGGGGCACACTAATCTCAGGCTTTCCATCCACATTACATAAAAGTTTCCTTTTAGGAGATGATTTTTCAAAGTTATGTACACGATAACATTTATAATATTACACTATATAGCTGGCATAAACGACATAAATGTCGTTCCAACCATACAACCATGTAAATGTGGTTCTATATATATATACCCCCCAAAGTGTTAAGACAGCACCCTATTTATCAGTCTCCTACATCAATGCCATAAGCGAATAGTAGCTAATGAAAATATGATTATAACAGATAGGGCATCTTTCTGGAGAAAATCGAAAACAGAAATATTTTATCAAGTTTATGTGAACATTTGTATCTCATATCTATCTTAGAAATACACATCTAGACACTAAATAGAATCAGGCAATGTTAGCAGTTGCTACCCTAATGAGTTATTTTGACAATAATGGCATTGAGTGTGTAGATCCAGGGGATAGAGCATGTATTCTGGTGATATGACTTATACTATTACCACTGATGGGCGGACATCTACACAGGAAAGCTTTCTATTCACCCATTACCATACAAATCCAGATATATGTAAATGCAAGCCTGAGTTTAGCAGGCTGTCATTTGCAGAATGAGGCCCTCAGAGGGTGACTTTGGTGATGCTATCCCGCACAGTGGGCTAGCATCACCAAATTCACCCTCTGGAGACCTCATTCTGCATGGCTTCATATGCTATGGGAGACATAGACTCAGATTGAAGTTCCCAAATGGTGAATATTGTGATGTACACCCATTGGGAATCTCGATTATGCAATGTGTCGTCTGCCAATTTTGGGATATAGAGAAACTAAACTAAAAAAGAAATAGAATCTATGTGAAGAAGGTTCTATAGAAATTTGATAATAAAGAAACTTTCCAGAGAAACTGAGGCCTATAAAGCAGAATGAGGTCCCCAGAGGGTGAATATAGATATGCTAGCCTGCTATGTGGGATAGTGTCACTAATTCACCCTCTGGGGACCTCATTCTGCAAATGACAGGCAACTAAACTCAGGCTTGTGTAATCTAGTTAGTTACTAGTTTATTTTATTTGCAAAGGATTGGTTCAGACCCATTAGTGCTTAAATGTGAATAATAGCTATATACTGTAGCAATAAATAATTTCGGAGGTAGTATGCCTAGGAAATTAATAATGGTATGAAGAAACATATTTGGACAAAAAGTACTGTACACTGTACTTGGAAAAACATCTAAATGAAAGTGTCAATGACACTGTAGCTCAACTTGGAAAGGGAATAATTTCATGTGTTAAAGTCAATGGAGTGATTAGGAATGTGGAAAGTTGAAAGGCCTAGTTATGCAAAGAGTAAAATCTAAGATGGCCGCTGGCAGCCATGATTTTTTGCCGAATGACCCCAAAAAGACTCGTTCCCATTTACATGTCATTATTAACATCCAGTAAAAATTTCATGATGATCTGACAAAAGATACGACCTGTAGCCTGTGTCAAAGGATTTTATGATGATCAGACGAGCAGTATGACCTGTAGCCCACACCAATGGATTGAATTTTGAAATCCAAAATGGCCGCTGGTGGCCATGTTTTTTGTTGAATGACCCCAAAATAACTCGTTCCCATCTACATGACAATGTCAACATTCATGACAAATTTCATAAAGATCGGACCAAAGGTACGACCTGTAGCCCCGCGCCAAAGGATTTAGTCATACAAAGAGTAAAATCCAAGATGGCTGATGGCGGCCAGGTTATTTGCCCGAATGACCCCAAAACGACTCGTTCCCATCTACATGTCATTGTTAACATCCATGACAAATTTCATGAAGATCTGACCAAAGCTACGACCTGTAGGCCGTGCCAAAGGATTTAGTCATGCATAGAGTAAAATCCAAGATGGCTGCTGGCGGCCATGTTTTTTGGCCGAACGACCCCAAAATGACTCGTTCCCATCTACATGTCAATTTTAACATCCATGACAAATTTCATGATGATCAGACAAGCAGTATGACCTGTAGCCCGCGTCAATGGATTGAATTTTGAAATCCAAAATGGCCACTGGTGGCCATGTTTTTTGGCCGAATGACCCCAAAACGACTTGTTTCCATCTACATGTCATTGTTAACATCCATGACAAATTTCATGAAGATCTGAACAAAGCTACGACCTGTAGCCCGCGCCAAAGGATTTAGTCATGCAAAGAGTAAAATCCAAGATGGCTGCTGGCGGCCATGTTTTTTGGCCGAACGACCCCAAAATGACTCGTTCCCATCTACATGTCAATATTAACATCCATGACGGGAAATAAATTGTTGACAGACACACGGACGTCGGACGCCAATCCATGGCAATAGCTGAAACTTACAAAGTAAGTTGAGCTAATAATCATAGCACATTGTTTGTGCACAATCCCCTTTCCCCCCACATGGTGGGGGGTGCATGCAGAGGCCCTACCCCTTGCCCTCGACTGATACCTGTAGTCTGGTCGTTGAAGCATTGGACCTAGAACAAATTGTTTACAAGCTGTTTTTTGTGTCATATTGTCGGGCAGAATGTAGGGAACAACATATCCAAAATCCGCTAAAATCCGCTTTGTCTGTTGTTATCGGAAAATACTGAATTCTGCGGCAGGTGCTCCAATTAATGCCAAATTCGTAATAAATTGAAATATACACAAACATTGCTTAGTCGTAAACCATATATGTTGAATATTTTTCCCAAAATGGCCACCAAAATGGACAAAATCGAATGAAATTTACATTTAGTGCAAAATTGAATAGCTAGTCCTATACGAGTGAACAAACGCTCGAATATTGCGAGGAAGAATGACTACAAGTATAAGAGAAACTTTTGATTAGAGATGTACGAATTCTTTCTGATGTATCTCACGAGAGAGCAAGCGAAATCAGGGTCTTGTGGAACGGTTAAATCTGGACTTTTGGGCGTCCAGAAACGGAAAAATGCCGCAGTTTGATCTGTACCGCTAATCTTGAATCGTGTGATATATGTGTAATTAAACAGCTAAACGGGATTTAGTAGGGATGTATTGACTATGCGGCCTTTCTCTAGAAGCAGAAATATATGTATTCAGAGCAGTCTCACGAATGAGACCGATCACCATTTATTTTAATATCTACGGTATAAAACCTTAACAAATTAATTGCTATAAAACGGTATGAATTATGTTCATATTGTACTGGGGAGAATGCGTAGATTCACTTGTACGTGTCTCAAAATAGTAGTTATAGTTGCCTCAGATTAAGCAATAAAACTTGAATATTTCGCTTTTATTACAAGAATGCGTGATGGTGTACCATGAACTAAATTTATTAAATCACAAATGAGTACCATAGACTGTCTTCAATAAATTCAAAACTTGACCAAAATTGCCTACATAATTTGTGACAGAGACTGTGTTTATACCTGGAAATTATATTTGGTTGAATTCACCAAGGCCACATCTACGCGAAACTTACTACGTTGTCTTCAACCGCATCACCGCGTTTACCCATTTTCCATAATGTTACACATGTCTGTTGCACACAGAACCACAACTAACAATATTGGGTGAATGTTCAACGTTGGAATAACATCTTAAACGATGATCACCTGATATTTAGCACGATTACGTAGGTGGTAATGGTAATATATAAACAAAAATATACTGAAAACTAACAGTGTGCATTGCGCTGTAGCTTATTCTAGTTGTAAAGTGGCCACTGAAGTTATTTTAACAAAATTGCCTACTAAGAAACCGGTTTGGTAGCAGAATGAAAATTAGTCTTACATACAATGCACTATGTACAGTCTCTTTGACCTGGTGAGATTCGGTGCTAATCCATTGAAGATATGAGTGTTTCTTTACAGTATAATAACCATTGCGACATACGTGTATCGTTTATTATCACCAGGAGTGTTGACAATTCCGGAAATATAACTAGTATTTATACCTCTAGAGTATGCACTTAAATTTCGGCGTTGCATTCAATATTTAATCACCATGCCGAATGAAACTACCATGCACTGTGAGACGAAACATTAGTTCGTGTGTTGCATGCACGAGCTATTTTTGTTTTGCCCAACAGTTGGATGTTGGATAAGCAGAACACCCAAACGTTAAAGACGTAAATCATTGGGGGGGGTTGACTTGCTGTGCATTGACCGATGATCCTTCAGATTGATCTGTATTAATGATGTGTGTACCTTTAAAGATATTGAACAACCGACTTGTATATTGTCAATACGTATTTCACTCTTATGTGGTTACCCAATATGTTGCTTTCTACGTGGTATGGTTTGGAGTTGCGGCCATTGACAGCCATTTCATGGCCACGATTGTATAATTTTTTTATCCGTGTCACTATACTCGCTCCCCGCATTCTAATTTAACACAAACTGATATAACGGCATAATTCTGATGCCACTATATATCGTATACTGACTTTGATGTAGTATAGACAACCATGTGGGACGCCATCGTGGATAACAAAGTTTCCCCAACGCAGATTTTTGCAGATTTTGGATATGTTGTTCCTGATGCTTTTCCGCGTCGAATGACACTGAAAACAGCTTGTAAACAATTTGTTCTAGGTTCACCTCAAAATCGAGTCTCAACGACCAGACTACTGTACAAATGCATAATTATATAGGAATCAGCTTGTCAGTCCGTTCGTCTTTCGTGGCATCCAGCTCTCCATTCCCACATTTTTCCATCAATTTCGTTTAAGCTTGGCACAGATTTTTGTTCCATGGGAACCTGTGCACCTGCAATTATGAGGTTTGTGTGACTTTTTATTGTGGAGTTATCCTCCTTTTTCGACTTAGAAATTTTTTCTCAAGATGCAGCAAGAATTAGATGCATAATTTTGTCTGAGCTTTTATTACTACATTTTTCAGTCAATTTTTTAAAACTTGGCACAGATATTGCATTGGAACACATGCAAAGCAATTATGAGGTTCTTCCGACTTTTTTTTTTGAGTTATCCCCATCTTTGTGGGGATGGTTTCTGTGATGATCTCTTTTACTGTAGATTTTCATATGAAAATTGTTGTAAATTATCTCAACTTTAATATATGTACTTCAAAGTGTTAAGGTTAATGTCTCCACAGTTTTGACATCTGAAATATACATAGGGTGCATATGTTGACACTGAAAGCTACATGGTGTCAGACTGGAAACTAACATGGACTGTCTGCCCAGAAATGAAATTAATGTTCATTCACTGAAAGTCTGCATGCAGGTATTTGGTGCAGGTGCCTATATCAATGGAGAAAATACAATAAAATATGGGGGGAAGGGTAATGGGGGCACAACTTGTTTTTAGTGCCTTTTCTGTGTTGATGATCAGTTCCTCTGCCAAAAACAATGCTGTTTTTGGATGTTCTGCACAGGAAAGCTTTCTATTCACCCATTACCATACAAATCCAGATATATGTAAATGCAAGCCTGAGTTTAGCAGGCTGTCATTTGCAGAATGAGGCCCTCAGAGGGTGACTTTGGTGATGCTATCCCGCACAGTGGGCTAGCATCACCAAATTCACCCTCTGGAGACCTCATTCTGCATGGCTTCATATGCTATGGGAGACATAGACTCAGATTGAAGTTCCCAAATGGTGAATATTGTGATGTACACCCATTGGGAATCTCGATTATGCAATGTGTCGTCTGCCAATTTTGGGATATAGAGAAACTAAACTAAAAAAGAAATAGAATCTATGTGAAGAAGGTTCTATAGAAATTTGATAATAAAGAAACTTTCCAGAGAAACTGAGGCCTATAAAGCAGAATGAGGTCCCCAGAGGGTGAATATAGATATGCTAGCCTGCTATGTGGGATAGTGTCACTAATTCACCCTCTGGGGACCTCATTCTGCAAATGACAGGCAACTAAACTCAGGCTTGTGTAATCTAGTTAGTTACTAGTTTATTTTATTTGCAAAGGATTGGTTCAGACCCATTAGTGCTTAAATGTGAATAATAGCTATATACTGTAGCAATAAATAATTTCGGAGGTAGTATGCCTAGGAAATTAATAATGGTATGAAGAAACATATTTGGACAAAAAGTACTGTACACTGTACTTGGAAAAACATCTAAATGAAAGTGTCAATGACACTGTAGCTCAACTTGGAAAGGGAATAATTTCATGTGTTAAAGTCAATGGAGTGATTAGGAATGTGGAAAGTTGAAAGGCCTAGTTATGCAAAGAGTAAAATCTAAGATGGCCGCTGGCAGCCATGATTTTTTGCCGAATGACCCCAAAAAGACTCGTTCCCATTTACATGTCATTATTAACATCCAGTAAAAATTTCATGATGATCTGACAAAAGATACGACCTGTAGCCTGTGTCAAAGGATTTTATGATGATCAGACGAGCAGTATGACCTGTAGCCCACACCAATGGATTGAATTTTGAAATCCAAAATGGCCGCTGGTGGCCATGTTTTTTGTTGAATGACCCCAAAATAACTCGTTCCCATCTACATGACAATGTCAACATTCATGACAAATTTCATAAAGATCGGACCAAAGGTACGACCTGTAGCCCCGCGCCAAAGGATTTAGTCATACAAAGAGTAAAATCCAAGATGGCTGATGGCGGCCAGGTTATTTGCCCGAATGACCCCAAAACGACTCGTTCCCATCTACATGTCATTGTTAACATCCATGACAAATTTCATGAAGATCTGACCAAAGCTACGACCTGTAGGCCGTGCCAAAGGATTTAGTCATGCATAGAGTAAAATCCAAGATGGCTGCTGGCGGCCATGTTTTTTGGCCGAACGACCCCAAAATGACTCGTTCCCATCTACATGTCAATTTTAACATCCATGACAAATTTCATGATGATCAGACAAGCAGTATGACCTGTAGCCCGCGTCAATGGATTGAATTTTGAAATCCAAAATGGCCACTGGTGGCCATGTTTTTTGGCCGAATGACCCCAAAACGACTTGTTTCCATCTACATGTCATTGTTAACATCCATGACAAATTTCATGAAGATCTGAACAAAGCTACGACCTGTAGCCCGCGCCAAAGGATTTAGTCATGCAAAGAGTAAAATCCAAGATGGCTGCTGGCGGCCATGTTTTTTGGCCGAACGACCCCAAAATGACTCGTTCCCATCTACATGTCAATATTAACATCCATGACGGGAAATAAATTGTTGACAGACACACGGACGTCGGACGCCAATCCATGGCAATAGCTGAAACTTACAAAGTAAGTTGAGCTAATAATCATAGCACATTGTTTGTGCACAATCCCCTTTCCCCCCACATGGTGGGGGGTGCATGCAGAGGCCCTACCCCTTGCCCTCGACTGATACCTGTAGTCTGGTCGTTGAAGCATTGGACCTAGAACAAATTGTTTACAAGCTGTTTTTTGTGTCATATTGTCGGGCAGAATGTAGGGAACAACATATCCAAAATCCGCTAAAATCCGCTTTGTCTGTTGTTATCGGAAAATACTGAATTCTGCGGCAGGTGCTCCAATTAATGCCAAATTCGTAATAAATTGAAATATACACAAACATTGCTTAGTCGTAAACCATATATGTTGAATATTTTTCCCAAAATGGCCACCAAAATGGACAAAATCGAATGAAATTTACATTTAGTGCAAAATTGAATAGCTAGTCCTATACGAGTGAACAAACGCTCGAATATTGCGAGGAAGAATGACTACAAGTATAAGAGAAACTTTTGATTAGAGATGTACGAATTCTTTCTGATGTATCTCACGAGAGAGCAAGCGAAATCAGGGTCTTGTGGAACGGTTAAATCTGGACTTTTGGGCGTCCAGAAACGGAAAAATGCCGCAGTTTGATCTGTACCGCTAATCTTGAATCGTGTGATATATGTGTAATTAAACAGCTAAACGGGATTTAGTAGGGATGTATTGACTATGCGGCCTTTCTCTAGAAGCAGAAATATATGTATTCAGAGCAGTCTCACGAATGAGACCGATCACCATTTATTTTAATATCTACGGTATAAAACCTTAACAAATTAATTGCTATAAAACGGTATGAATTATGTTCATATTGTACTGGGGAGAATGCGTAGATTCACTTGTACGTGTCTCAAAATAGTAGTTATAGTTGCCTCAGATTAAGCAATAAAACTTGAATATTTCGCTTTTATTACAAGAATGCGTGATGGTGTACCATGAACTAAATTTATTAAATCACAAATGAGTACCATAGACTGTCTTCAATAAATTCAAAACTTGACCAAAATTGCCTACATAATTTGTGACAGAGACTGTGTTTATACCTGGAAATTATATTTGGTTGAATTCACCAAGGCCACATCTACGCGAAACTTACTACGTTGTCTTCAACCGCATCACCGCGTTTACCCATTTTCCATAATGTTACACATGTCTGTTGCACACAGAACCACAACTAACAATATTGGGTGAATGTTCAACGTTGGAATAACATCTTAAACGATGATCACCTGATATTTAGCACGATTACGTAGGTGGTAATGGTAATATATAAACAAAAATATACTGAAAACTAACAGTGTGCATTGCGCTGTAGCTTATTCTAGTTGTAAAGTGGCCACTGAAGTTATTTTAACAAAATTGCCTACTAAGAAACCGGTTTGGTAGCAGAATGAAAATTAGTCTTACATACAATGCACTATGTACAGTCTCTTTGACCTGGTGAGATTCGGTGCTAATCCATTGAAGATATGAGTGTTTCTTTACAGTATAATAACCATTGCGACATACGTGTATCGTTTATTATCACCAGGAGTGTTGACAATTCCGGAAATATAACTAGTATTTATACCTCTAGAGTATGCACTTAAATTTCGGCGTTGCATTCAATATTTAATCACCATGCCGAATGAAACTACCATGCACTGTGAGACGAAACATTAGTTCGTGTGTTGCATGCACGAGCTATTTTTGTTTTGCCCAACAGTTGGATGTTGGATAAGCAGAACACCCAAACGTTAAAGACGTAAATCATTGGGGGGGGGTTGACTTGCTGTGCATTGACCGATGATCCTTCAGATTGATCTGTATTAATGATGTGTGTACCTTTAAAGATATTGAACAACCGACTTGTATATTGTCAATACGTATTTCACTCTTATGTGGTTACCCAATATGTTGCTTTCTACGTGGTATGGTTTGGAGTTGCGGCCATTGACAGCCATTTCATGGCCACGATTGTATAATTTTTTTATCCGTGTCACTATACTCGCTCCCGCATTCTAATTTAACACAAACTGATATAACGGCATAATTCTGATGCCACTATATATCGTATACTGACTTTGATGTAGTATAGACAACCATGTGGGACGCCATCGTGGATAACAAAGTTTCCCCAACGCAGATTTTTGCAGATTTTGGATATGTTGTTCCTGATGCTTTTCCGCGTCGAATGACACTGAAAACAGCTTGTAAACAATTTGTTCTAGGTTCACCTCAAAATCGAGTCTCAACGACCAGACTACTGTACAAATGCATAATTATATAGGAATCAGCTTGTCAGTCCGTTCGTCTTTCGTGGCATCCAGCTCTCCATTCCCACATTTTTCCATCAATTTCGTTTAAGCTTGGCACAGATTTTTGTTCCATGGGAACCTGTGCACCTGCAATTATGAGGTTTGTGTGACTTTTTATTGTGGAGTTATCCTCCTTTTTCGACTTAGAAATTTTTTCTCAAGATGCAGCAAGAATTAGATGCATAATTTTGTCTGAGCTTTTATTACTACATTTTTCAGTCAATTTTTTAAAACTTGGCACAGATATTGCATTGGAACACATGCAAAGCAATTATGAGGTTCTTCCGACTTTTTTTTTTGAGTTATCCCCATCTTTGTGGGGATGGTTTCTGTGATGATCTCTTTTACTGTAGATTTTCATATGAAAATTGTTGTAAATTATCTCAACTTTAATATATGTACTTCAAAGTGTTAAGGTTAATGTCTCCACAGTTTTGACATCTGAAATATACATAGGGTGCATATGTTGACACTGAAAGCTACATGGTGTCAGACTGGAAACTAACATGGACTGTCTGCCCAGAAATGAAATTAATGTTCATTCACTGAAAGTCTGCATGCAGGTATTTGGTGCAGGTGCCTATATCAATGGAGAAAATACAATAAAATATGGGGGGAAGGGTAATGGGGGCACAACTTGTTTTTAGTGCCTTTTCTGTGTTGATGATCAGTTCCTCTGCCAAAAACAATGCTGTTTTTGGATGTTCTGCTTCCCCCTTACCCCTGGTTACTTCTGATGCTCTGTTTGTTGTTGTTGGAAGTGTTCCTAGTCTTGACCCTCTGAAAGTCCTTAACTGTTTCTATACTAAATGGATTACCCACTCAGTTATATAGATACATTGAATGGTCTATTAATCACCTGGAGGGGTTTTCAGGAAAAATTAGCAGACAACAGATAATACAAGTAGAGAAGTCAGAATGAGTCCTGTTTATTCGAGGGAAATGTTCAGATAATAATTTCAACAAATGTCCTATGGTCGTCAGTTGAAATTATTAGTATTTGAACATTTCCAAAGGGACTACTCATCAATGATTATTTACTGTATTTAGTAAATACGTTGGTTAAAATGCTGTTTTATTATCTTTCAGGTATTTATGCTTTATACCTCTGATAAGTTCTGCCCCCTACTTAAATTGCTTCAGATACCCTTTGATCTCGGAAGCACATTATGCACCAGATCATGCCATCAATCTTTACTCTGGCTAATGCCCGTAGAGATCATATTCCACCAGTACAAAACCTGGGAACTTTTTGATGTTCTGACCTGTTCTGACAGGGAACTTTATATCATCGAACATACAAGACAGGGAATATATTTCTTTGTTAATATGTGTTCCTCAATAATCTACTTCACATTAGGATGTGGTCCCAGCGCGAGATTGCATGCTTTTCTGTGACTTTTGTGAGCCGACATAATAAACATTGAATTAATTTCCCAGGAGAAATTCCATAATTGTATTTAAAGTGACGCAAAGCAAAATCGCTCACATAGTCACTTAAATCGTGCAATTTCAAGTTGGGACCTACACTGAAGTACATTATTAAGGAACAGGTAATAACAAATAAACATATTCCCCGCATTATTTTTCTTCTTTATAAAGTTCCCTGTCAAAGCTTCAAAAAGTTCCCAGGTTTTGTACTGGTGGAATATGATCTATATGGGCATTAGCCAGAGTAGAGGTTCATGACATGATCTTAAGTGTGCACTAATTGACCTTTTATTTGGGGGGGAGGGGCTGTTGTGTCTTGCCAATAATGTGTCCCTGTTTTCATATTAACCTTTGTATTGTGAAGGATTTGCAATATCTTATCATTTAATTAAAGATTCTTGATACAGGTGAGAAAAATTTATATCTTGCTTCTCCGATGAATGTGACTACATTAATGGGCGAGCGCTAAGACCAATAATCATATTTGAAAGACATTGACATACATTCTATTAATGAATGAATAATTACTATTATTTATGAACTTAAATTGACAAAGGACTTCACATTGGTCACATTTGCATGTGTAAAACACTTTATCTTATACCGATTGGAGATATTGCCCATGCATTATACTTCATCTATAACACATATGTATGTGCTATAGGAAGATCATTAAAGACATATTATGGATCTCATCGGCCCTAATTTACAGTCTGTAGAGTGCCAGGGGCCGCTGAGATCGGCCCTAAAAAAATTAAAATTCTTTACTTTTTTTTTTGGGTATGCTTAAGCATGCTATAGCGAATTTAAAAACAAACTGGATAAGTCCTTAGGGGCATGTTATAACTCAAAACTATCACCAAGTATTCATAGTAATAATTTTGATGCCCATGAAAAACGTAAGATTCCCTGGCACTAAACCTACAAAATAAGCCTGGCACTGAAAGAGTTAATTAATATATAGGAGTGACAATGTGTGTTGCCAATTTTGATATAATATTTGTAAAATAACTACGTTGAGCAAGATTATTCTCCATTTCTATTATGATCACCCTACCGAAGTGTACCACATCACTTTAATAACAAGCCAACAAATTTCTTAAAATAAGATTCACTGTGGTACTAGTATATTAATAATGACCTCTGAGCTGATACCATAGTCATGGAATAAATTTGCTTAAGATGAAAGCAACCAGTGTATCATTTATGCTAGAATTGACATAAAGCGAGAATAAATGGACTGAATAGACTGAGATAGAAGATAGCTTTATGTAATTGATGAGTTTTGCGTGATATCATCTGCTTTGATAGTGATACTTTGATAGTCTCTATGCATTAATGAAGATTTGTGATTCCAATATAAAGCTACTTGCATATAATTGTTATTAATCTGTTACTGCATGTCCGGAAATATGTATCCAGTGAAGTTGTAACAGCTAACAATGTTTTGTTGATCGCAATGAAGTGAGTCAAAATAGAATGCCTTTTAGAATTTCAAATTGAATCCAGTTTAATTGTAAAAATTAATCGTTTGATGATTAACTTCTCTGAGGAGTAATTCAGTTAAGCTCATCAAACTTTCATTGTTCCCCCCACATTTCATCAGAGGACTATAGTAATGACCCATGACCATCTGTTCGGAACTTTGTCTGAGCGTGTATTCTGTCATTTTCCAGTCAAGTTTTTAAAAACTTGGCACATATATCAACCAGCATGAACCTGCGATTTTGAGTTTGGTCAGACTCAATTTGGCATGCAGAGTTAATTTTATTGCCCTTTTCGATATAGAATTGTTTGTCTGAGTCTGCATTCCGTCATTTTCCAATAGGGGGGACACATTTTGATCAATGACCTTTTATTTAACTTTTGTTTATCAGAACGTTCTCTCCAAATGACTGAAAAGGAATCCTATGTCTTTTCTGCACTTATACGATCAAAGCACCCCCCCCCCCCCCCCCCCCCATGGTATAATACATTACAGTTTATAATTTTGTAAATGAATGGGAGAATCGATTCAGAAATAAAAGAGTGTTGAAGGATCAAATCAAAGCTCGAAGGCACACAGAAAAATTATTTTCTAACTTTGAGGTTCTTTCAGATAATTTAATCGGATAATAAAAACTTTCAATGAATCCTACCTTTGTGTTCATTGTCATTCACATTGATAGTCATTATATGCAATACCTGAAAATGGAAAGTGATAGTAAAATTCTGATACAAAGATGAAGATGAATTTATTTGGTTTAATACTTTCCTGATGAGAGCTTCGTTGCATGGTGCAGTATTAAAGATCTTGTGTCAGTACATACTCTCATATATACAAGTCTCCCATAGGGAGCCTCGCATATATGAGAATTCACTGGCTTACAAGGTCAAGGTAAATATTGTTAAGCCATGTATTCTCTTTTATATGTGAGACTCCCTATGGGAGACTCGCATCTATAAGAGAATGCATTGGCATAGGATTTTTGCAAAATTTCAAGAAGCTCCAATCATGGAAGGGTTAACAGATAAAAAGAAAAGGATTCTATTTTATCATTGAACTGAAGAAAGGCAATAGTAAAATTTTCATACAAATGTAAAAGATAAACTTGTGCCAAGCAATGCACAGTACATACTATATCCCAGTGTACTGCACAATGCAGCATACCCCTATCAGTATGCACATGTATCTGTTATATCTCAAGCCGCTGAGCAAAATTTATAATTCTATTATTGTAGTAAATGTACATATATGCATACACAATATATTTTCGAGCTTTTAATAATGGGTTTTTTTTCCTGATAATTTAATGGCATAATAAGAAATATTCAATACATCCTTCATGTACCATACCTTCTGTGTTCATTGTTAATATTCACATTATTTGTAATACCTGAAAATTATATGGGTTAAAGGGGAAATAAATCATTAAATTTTATTAAATTTCATGATTATAGAGAAGAAAAGCGATAGTTCGTAAACTTTTCTTAGAAATTTAAGAGATGAACTTGTGCCAGCAGTGTACATACATTTGATAATCTAAAGCTGGCACAGAACATATCTTTATATCCCGGTGTACTGCACAATGCAGCATACCCCTATACTATCAGTATGCTCTTAGGGCTCGAGTCACTGTTTATTCTCAACATCTCACAGTTGTACTCTATGAACTATTTTGAAGAGAATTCTGCAAAAAAATGTTTTTACGCTTTTGAAAATCCTGTCATTATATCATTACTTTTTAATGAAATGGAATGTGTACTAAATTTATAAATAATTCTATTGGAGTATGCATACACAATTTATTTTATTGCTTTAATGGTGTTTTTATGATACTGTAATTTCATGGCATAATAAGAACTATTCAATACATCCTACTTGTACAGTACCTACTGTGTTCATTGTTAATATTCATGTTATTTGTAATACCTGAAAATGACATTGTATTATATGGGTTAAGGGGGAAATAAAGCATAAAATGTTATTACATTTGATAGAGAAGAAAAGCGATAGTTCGTAAACTTTTCATGGAAATTTAAGAGATAAACTTGTGCCAGCCGAGTACATACATTTGATAAACTAAAGCTGGCACAGTACATATCTTTATATCCCGGTGTACTGCACAATGCAGCATACCCCTATACTATCAGTATGCACATCTCTCATAGCTCGAGCCGCTGTTTATTCCCATTATCTCACAGTTGTACTCTCTGTACTTTTCAGTTTGGTGTGCCGATAGACTCCAGATGTGTGGGCCGAGCAGACAGGAGCTGAATAATTCACTGTTGGAATAACTGACATACCAGGCAGCTGGTCTGTGCCCACTGATAAACCATTCTCAATGGATTAGTATGTAGGCGAGGACAGCGAGTCAAAGCTCTGTGTGTCACACACAACAACAGGATTATCGACAACCTGTAGCCAATTCACATCACACAACACCACGATTGTTAATAAGCAGATACTGTTTTATACTGGAGTCGTGAGGTTATCTTTAAGCTGTTAATATAGAGGAGTGCTTGCTTCAGTATGGATTTATTATTGCGGATTTCTTCTTAATAGTGAAATGGATTTTATTTTATGAATTTCACCGATAATGTGATATATTCGGTGAGTTGTGTTTGGCGGATTTTTGTCCTCATTTCTTTATAAAATGAGAAATTTCACCTATTTCTCAGCTATGGATTAATTTATTTCGTTTATAGTCTGTGATATTTTTCCTTCAAAGATTTAACAATGGAACTAGCTCACAGTCTTTTGCTAAATGAGGAAGCTTTGAAAAGTATTCCGGAATCGAAGCGGCCCGTGTTTGTGTTTGAATGGTTGAGATTCCTTGATAAGGTTCTGGCTGCGGCACAAAAGGTGAGATATTGATTTTACTCTTTATACTGGGTTCATACACTAGTCTGGAAATGTCATGGAATTTAAAGTGTGTGGTTAAAATGTCAACATCACAGGATGCCTACAATTAGAAGATAATACTAATTTAAATGATACTGAAACCACGTTGTGAAAAGATATTAACTATTTAAGCAGAGCTTAAAATCTTAACGAGAATCAGAATCATGATTCTCAGTTTGATTCTCGTAAAAGCAGCTGATTTGCTGTATAATTGTTATATTTTGATTCTCACAAAATTTTATATAGATTTTAAGGCCTGTTAAGTTCTATCATAACAGTATGTTTCAAATCCTGCCTAGCGATGTCTGAAAAAGTTACGGAATTTCATCGACTTGAGGTCTTGGAAATTTTCTGAAAATCATGAAAAAGTCATTGAATTTCATCATTGAATAGGTGTACAATGGTGGATATCTCAGATTATAAGATTTGTTGGAATACCATTGAATAATTGTTTACGTCATGCAGCAATTAAATTAATATTTTAGTCATCAGTTCTGAAACATTACAAATTACACAGGAATAAATATGTAGGGGGTGGACGCATGCAGATGCAGTGGCACCACTCCTTTGCCTGTCATTTATGCCTGTTTAAATGTATTTATTTACATTGGGGAAAGTGTCAATTTGAATGTTTTGAAGTCCCCTCACCGCATTGGTGCTTACATCCGGACTTAAAATCTGACGAGAATCAAAACAATGATTCTTAGTTTGATTCCCATAAAAGCAGCTAATTCCTTGTAGAAATGCTATATTTTGATTCTCACAAAATTTTAGGGATTTTAAGGCCTGTTACATACCATCACCTGACTAATATTGCCTGATATATTCACCATTGTCTATTCATAGATGATATCAACCCCAGATGTTACTAGTAGTACCTTGCTCAATAATGCTAAAAAATGATGAATTGTGCCAGTCTGTTAACAGTAGTCTGACAACACAACTGTTCTGCATGCATTCACTAGTATCCAGCATATGGTTAAAACACTCAAAGACTAATAGTGAATGCATGCATCAACATTAGAACATCTGATTTATAATAATGTAAAATATAACAATACTAAGATAAAATTTAGCATTCAAATGTGATTAACTGCAGGTTCATGCTTACTTTACAAATACTTAGCAGTACCTAGTCAGAGGCACCGATGAGGGCTTGACCCTTTCATGACTGGAGCGTCCTGAAATTTCGTGAAAACCCTGTGCCAATGCATTCTCTTATATAAATGAGTCTCCCATGATAGGGAGCCTCATATATATAAGAGAATACACAATATTTACCATGACCGTGTAAGCCAGTGCATTCTCTTATATATACAAGGCTCCCCATGGGATTGCACTGGAACATCGCCTTTACTGCACTATTACTGCTCCCACTAGTAAGGGGCATCTGTGAGGGCTCAACACCGCCTTGCCCACAACTGGTGTCTGTACAAATATACAGGGGAATTTGGAAATGATATTTATGCACCCCTCAACAGTGGAACCAGCCTGGGGGTTTCAAAATGGGGAAAAGTCACTTCTCCCCGTTTAGTTATTTGGGAGAAGTGGACTGTTATCAGGGAGAAGTAACAATGGCTGAAGTTCTATTTCTACCCCATGATCACCCTTCTATTGTTCTGTTCAATAAGTATTATAAAACAAGAGCCCATTTATAAAACCATCATGAGTAAGAACACCATTATAATCAACAAACATAGTTTAACCCTTTACCCAACAGAACGGCCCTGTGCCAATGCATTCTCTTATATATGCGAGTCGACCATAGGTCGCCTCGCATATATAAGAGAATGCATTGGCTTAGCACATTAAAAGTTATAAAATTGTTAAAGAATGTAAGAAAAAATGGTAAAAAGTGTTAAAAAAAGATTTTTTTTAGGCCAATGCATTCTCTTATATATGCGAGGCGACCTATGGTCGACTCGCATATATAAGAGAATGCATTGGCACAGGGCATAACTGTAACTACCACAATGTGGTCAAGGAGCCGGTTCCAATGATATCCATATTTGTATGGTTCTATTGAGACAGACCGAAGATATTTTAGGCTGTTGAAGCTTTATTTGGCCGGTTTTGGCCGTTTTGTTGGGTAAAGGGTTAAGTATTCTGTTGGGACATATGAATAGTGGTATATGAGAGAGAATTCACTTCTCCCTGGGAAAGAAATATGGAGAAGGTACACATTTTAGGGAGAAGATGTCTCCCAGGTTGCCCTCTAGACTGATCCCTGCCTCAACATCGACCTAGTGCATATTGCACCCTTTAATATTCATCAAGGCCAGGAACCTACCTCACCAATCAAGGATCTAACTCAAAAACTTTGATATTAAATTTGTTTAAAACATATATATAAACATTTGTTGCATGGGATAAACTAGTACATAAGCTATGGAAATTCACAATCCACATTAAAAATTCAGTAGTCGTTAAAAACTCATATTTTTAACTGAAATTTACAGGGAAAATAGATGTCGATTGTGTCCCGATTTTTAACATCAAACACACCTCAACCATTTAATATTTAGACGTTTATAAAATGCACATAACCCTTTCACTCGTAACTTCAATAACTGCTGCAACAAATATCTACAGTAATGTCTGAAGTATATGACCCTTTAAAGGCACGTGAGGCCTTAGTTGTCTAAAATATTCATATTTGTTCTAATCACCGTAAACAGAAAAACATTAAAATGCATACAGTTTCGTTCATATATACCATGACTATCGTGTAAACAGCATTGCTATCATAAAGACCTACTATATTTTACCTAAGCAAGGGCCTGATTGTGTTACAGAAGACAGCACAATGCTACTGGCTAATCACACAAAAATGGCATAAACGCTCTTTATTTGTTCCATATCAGGAATTCACCAACAAAGAACGCTCTTTATGTTTACCATCATAATATAAACAAACACCAGAAAAGTTACTTTTTATGCATTTGTTTACATAACAATGGTCAAACAAATGACAATAACATACTGTTTATGCGATATTTCTTATTTGTATACGGACAAAGTCTGTCTACATTTTGATGTTCTTTCTGTTTGTGGCAGTATTTGACGGGTGGAAATATTTTTACAGGATACCCACCGCCAAGGCCAACCGTACCTTTAACAACAGCAGAATTTTGGGAGAGCTTTCCGATGAATGGCAACAAGCCATATTTCCGACTAAATCCTGAAAAATGTCTCATAATTCTGCTGCGGTTTAGGGGTCCATTATTTGCATATTAGCTACGTTTGTTCCTGGCCCTATGAGCCCTCATAATTGGTTATGGTAATCAGCAATGCTGACAACATTTTCTTAAGCAAACTGTGCCACGGCAAACGATTGCCAAAGCCAAACAATCTGAATTAATATTCTCCTACTTTCCTAGGCTCCAGTTATACCAAGGACATATCAGAAGCAATTGTCTGGGCCCAATATAAAAATATATGATATGAAGTATCCCAATGGATTAAGTTAAATTGAGAAGTTATAGAATAGCTAGGATATACATGTACATGTAGCATACTAGTATTCAGTACTGAATACTAAATAGGCAAGCCTTGAAATAGTGTGTCTATCATTTGCAGAATGAGGTTCCCAGAGGGTGAATTTAGTGATGCTTTCCGCACTGCGGGCTAGCATTACCAAATTCACCCTCTGGGGACCCCATGCTGCTTAGGCCTCATCCTCTGGGAAGTATCTGTAGTCTGAAATTAACATTTTATTTTTTTTAGTTACTTTTTCCCTTCTGAAGTTCTGTTCAGTTTCGTATTCCCCTAATTAGCAGAAGATAAAATCCATAAATGAAGTGAATAATTGATGAACATCACCAACTTCAACTGGGGGAACTGGTCTCCCATAGCAGTTGAGGCCTAAACAGAATGAGGTCCCCAGGGGGTTAATTTGGTGATGCTATCCCACTATGCGGGAAAGGATCACTAAATTCACCCTATGTGGACCTCATTCTGCAAATGATACACACTATGTGCTGGCTTGAATAAGGTAGGACAATTCTGAGTGTTGTACATGTACAGTAATGCTCTAAATCGACTCCTTAACCACAGGATAATTATGGGTAACTTTTCAGGATTTAATCGGAAATATGGCTTGTTGCCATTCATCGGAAAGCTCTCAGTGAGAGCTTTCCGATGAATGGCAACAAGCCATATCTCAGACTAAATCCTGAAAAGTTACCCATAATTCTCCTGTGGTTAAGGAGTCGATTATTTAGGGCATTACTGTAGGTCTTGGCAAAGAAGCGGACACAGACTTTGCCCTTTACTCCTGATGTGCTATGTTCATTTAGAGTTATAAACAAATCTACACAATTACAATACATTTTAGGTACATGTCTTGCCAAATAAAACACTGATTCATATCTGTTTTGTCATTGAACTAGAAGCAGACAGCAATGTTATCTTCACTACTAATACCGTTTTCACTCAATATATTCATTACACTTTATGTAGATTAGGAGTTTAGATTATGTTTGTTATCTGAATTTGATGTGATGGTGCAGCTATTGGTATACTGCCTGACTCATAACAATTTACCAGTGTATTGATGGTTCATTATAACGGTATATATTGGGTTCTATAGAACCAAGCTATTGATGCTATCTGACTGGATGTGGTAATGACTAACGGTTTCTATTCACAAAACCTTATGAGCTAATTATCATCAAATGCAATCGTACTAATATCTCTATATACTCCTATGCAACCCAAAAGGTTTCTGATGTCGTTTGTGGTTTACTGATAATTTTGTCTTGAGATTAGGTTAGGATGTATTTATTCGGAATAACAATTAAAAATCAATTTGCAGTCTACCAGTAACTGTCATAACAAACTAATATATTTCATAGTACATTTGTAAACCTCGGAACATGATAAAAAAAAAAGAATTTGAATTTTGTTTTAATTCATTTCTCATGAACAAAAATCGCTTTATTGATTTAAGTGGACTGTAATCAGGGAGAAATAACAATGGCTGAAGTTCAATTTACACCCCAACATCACCCTTCTATGATCCAATAAGTATTATACAACACAAGAGCCCATTCATAAAACGGTTATTGTGACTAAGAACACCATTATAATAAGTAAATATACTTTAAATATAATGTTGGGACATACATGTATGCATACTGCAAGAGATATCATATAGATAAAATACTGCCTTTATATTGAATCATTTCATTGTACTTGTTTCATATCTTACATGTACAGTAATTCCCTAAGTAATCGACCCCTTAACCACAGCAGAATTATGGGTAGCTTATGGGTAGCCATATTTCCGACTAAATCCTGAAAAGTTACCCATAATTCTGCTGTGGTTAAGGGGTCGATTACTTAGGGAATTACTGTATGTTGTTTTTCTGTTGTAATTATTCAAATTATTCTTGAACCCTTGACAGGAGCTTCCTGTTCATTGGCCTGATAATATTTACCTTGACCTTAATATAAGCCAGTGCATTCTCTTATATTTGGAGGTTCCCTATGAGAAACTCACAAGAGAATGCTCTGGCACAGGATATTTAATGCTGCATCTGCGTAGCTCCCATCATGAAATGGTTATTAACCCTTTCAGTGCCAAGTCCGATTTTTGTATCAACCCATATTTCCTTGATCATTTTTCAAATTTATTGATTATAATAATGTGATACATTGATGGAAAGAGCTCTTATCAAGGAAATATGGGTTGATACAATAATCGGACATGGCACTGAAAGGGTTAAATATGATACTAATATGTTCATATGAAACAGCCTCTAAATGTGTTACTTTCTACATCTACATGTAAATAAAAAGCAAAAAAATGTTTCATAAAACTTGGCCTGGAACCATGAATACATCTTGAACGCTTCTGACAGTGTTATATGGTACACATACACAGTACACGCCTAGAACAATTCCATATAGTAGTGTTAACTTTATGAACATTCCATCTGACACATAGCTTCTGTAATGGGGTAAATAATTAGAACATTTTACATGAAAATGATGTCAGAGTAGGTTGTGAGGAGTATGTGTGTTAGTAGTAGAATAATCCCCCAGGATTTACTGTTTGGTTTATTTATAAGAGAAACAATGAAAGCTGATATAGATCACACAAGCCCGCATGATGTAATTAGGAGAGTCAGCGCCAACATTGTTGTTGCACTCCTCCCCATCATGTGCTTGGTGCACACCTACAGTACCTACCATACTCTGTGACTTGGCATGATACACAGACTGAGAGGGTTGAACCTCACCGAACAATTGATTTTGTTTCAGGAATTAATCATGTTGATAGGAAATTGGTGCCAGTTTAATCTGTTGAATATGCTTTTACTGTAATGCATCAATTTTGATGACAAACAGGTAGGGCATAGGTGGAATTAATTGGCAGAGGGTATTGGTATGACTTGCAGAGGCTTATCAACCCTTTCTATACTAAATGGATTTTCTCACTCAGTTATGAAAGTATATACTAGTACATGTATTGGAATTGTCTATTATTAATTTTGAGGGGTGTTCAGGTAACACAAGCAGACAATGATGTTCATAAACAATTCAATAAAAAATCACTCTTAAATATATCCCGCAACAGCTGCCCGCAATACGTAATATTGGTAAAATTAGAATAAGTCACACATTTTTGTCCAAGGTTTAATACTTCTTTTTCCATAAAATGTTTTATAACTTGGAAGTTGGCACAGCTATTTTAATATTAATCAGCATTGAAACCTACATGTACATGTATTACCATTGTATCTTTAGATAGGTAGATGTACTTTAAAACTAATTTTAGCCAAGTTACCTGTATTGTAATTTTTTAGACTTAGAAGTATGTTAATATGGATATCCTATCTGTAGCCCAAGTCTTGCCCAAGTTAAAAAATTCTTGCTACAGGTACATAGTAATCTAGTCCTTTGGTAGTCTCTATTGATGTTCTTGGAAAAATAACTACATTTATCTTACAATATAGCTATATTTCATCAAATACACGCGAAAACGCCTAGGCGGTTTCCGATCTTGTATCCTGGATGGCAACAAGGATATCTTCGATGGCAACAGCTGGTGCACGTGCGTTTCGACAACTGGCTTGTTTTCAAAACAAAACGTCTAAATAACCAACTAAAAGTCGTAAAATAATATACTCGTGTGCTACGAATGTAAAATAATCAATAATTAGTTCAATAAAGTTGACAAAATGTGGAGACAGGGTCCAAAAAGCTCAAAATAACCACCCAAAAATGTTTGGAAATCGAAAAAGTAACGAAGTTTACACATTCTTAACAGCGCGCACGAATACGGACTATTTTGACAATTTCTATTTTAGCGAAGTAGGGAATTCCCTGTAATTCAGTACGGTCTTGATCAAAAGCTACTGAACGTATTTTTTATTCGATAAAATACAGAATGGAAAATCAAATTAATTTTATCTTATGTTAAGGATATAAAACACAATACTTACGAAAAGTCCGTGATTTAGTGCATTTCCTCTAAATGAAGTTTAATGGGTTATTTTAGTGCGAGTCAGAACTCGATTGTCGAAGTGTCGGAAAGTTCAAAATTCACCAAAACTCTGAATGGACAGTCATCTACGGCAATGCCTCTCGCCAACACTATCACTATCCAAGGAGATTGCACCATAAAATAATACAATTATCCTGTTAAAAGTGACAATTATGTCGAACATATGAAACAAAAATATCGTCTCCTCTTCATTGAATCGGATTCCAGCCAAAGTGAATTTGAATAGTGACTTGAATTTCTCAGAATTTGACTTATCACAACGTCGCGTGCTGAGAATATTGTGTACGTTGTGTGTTGCGCGTAATAAAATAGTTCCTGTTTTAAATTGAGTTTTATTGCATTTTTATGGGACGAATTGTAAGATAAATTGGTTATCATCACCCTGTGTGTTTCTGAGATCCGTATTCAAGTCTCGCTGCCTTCTCTGGGCTGTCTATCGACTCGTCCTACGGACTCGTCGATAGACTGCCCAGAGAAGGCAGCTCGAATTGAATACGGATCTCAGAAACACACATGGTGGTGATAACCTATATGTACTAGTAGCATCGAATTAATATCGATGCAGACCAATTACGGTAATTAGTCTTCACTATTATTTAGTCTTCACTATTATTTAGTCTTCACTATTATTTAGTGCTCACTATTATTTAGTGCTCACGATTATTCGGCATGTCTGATCGGTATAAAGGAAAGGTTGATTACTTGCCTCGTTTCTGAGGCGCCTATTCCTTTTATTCAGATTAGTTCTTCTGCTTCACGAGGACCAAACATATGCATGGCTGCTTCATAATTCCTCTCTGAAGATGAAGTAATATGCTATTTTCTGCCTGATCTAATGTCGAGCTGTTTATAGTTTGTTCTTTACTGACCCATATAACACGTATTGATATCTTGTCATAATGATCGCGATGGTATTGATGCATCTTGAAGTACTTGGGAGTTCATCTAGTGGATTTTTGTGGAGAATATACAGTTCTTAATTGCATCTAAGTGGTGCAACACCCTCCTTTTCCTATAAGCACTATATATAGACTCGATACAAGCTATATACTCAGCCTCACCTAGTCGTCTTTGTGGTTTGTGAATCAGAGTGGATTTTACTATTTGCTTCCAATTGTTTTCAAATTTCTGGTCCATTAGCATACCTGTACCATGCTAACAATATCATTGTTTGGTATATTTTCAAATAAATGTCTGTTCCTATGAATTCAGCTTGGTGGACCGGGAGGCCATATTAATTAACATGGTACCGGTATCTTTCAGTGGTTTCTTCTAGAGCTGAAACGGACAGCCGGATAACCGGTTAGCATCCGGATAACCGGTTAGAAAAAATGAACCGGACAAAACCGCATCCTGCTCTGTCAGTTGAATGTGAACATGAATAATGCACTGGTACCCTCAAAATATTAAGATAAATGATGCAAAAGTAATAATGTGCCACCGATAGTAGAGTGCAATGCAAGCATTAATTGGTGCACGTGGAAGTTTCAGATACTGAGTAGCAATTCTCAAACTGTCCGGAAGTGTTGGCGACCTTCAATCAATTCCGGCCATTGAAGTTTTCTCTGATCTTTCGACGAGAGCACGTGGGCAGTCACTGTGTATCTAGGCGGGATAGTTCAAAGCAATGACGTCACTGAATCAGTGAATCTGTCATCTGATTGACACCCCTCAGACTCGGTATTATTTCGTGTTGAAATTTGAAAAGTGAACACGGCTATTGATCGACTCTGCGAGAATTAACGATAAATGCCATAAAATGGAATCGCGTAAATCGGAAGTGTGGGCGAATTTATTACTTTCTAGTCTTTATTTATAATCATTGGAGGATATACCAATGATGATATCATGATAATGATATATTACAGATCTTTAATATATAGTTTTGTTACTCGTTTTACCAATACCCATACTATAATATTGTTACTCGTTTTACAAATGCCCAAACATATGCTGATCACCGGCAATTGCAAATAAGCGATCCCCCTGCCATTCACAAATTTCACTTGCTCATTCCCCATCACGAGAACCAGCAAAAGAACAGGGAATGCGTGTTTTTGAATATCGTTAAATTCTGTGAATAAGGTCTTTAATTCAGCTACTATTTCTCACCTAGTTTTGTCCCTGGAGCATGGAAAATGTCGACATAATTAGTCTGAGAGAAGTCCGCTAGAAATTAGCGGTTAACCGGTTGAAATCCGGCTAACCCCAATGATTAACCGGATAGAAGAATGGGTCAACCGTTTCAGCTCTAGTTTCTTCAAACACTGTTCCCTAAAAACTCTATTGGAAAAATACTATTCCAGTACAGTTTAACATTTAACATTTTGTATTTTAAATAAAAAACCCTTTAAGATACATTCATGGAGTTACTAGTAGATTATCTATTTGAGTAACAACAACAAATTTGAATTTTACCAATTTAACGCCACAAATGCTTTAATATGTGTCTCGGCTAGCACCTCGTAAAAATAATCCTCTACATCTCACTCAGAGAAAAACCATATGCTACTCAGAAGAGTTAACTATTGTCTATTTATTATTTAATGATATTAATTATCCTGGTTTTATATGCGCCACATATAATGTTCCATGATCTGGTCAATTTGCTCTGTTGAAAGTTGTGAGAGTAAACAGTGATGGACACACCACTGATGTGTGGCTGAATATTGTCCATTCATCACTAGCAGGCTTCTGTGGAAGGTTGTGTTCAATATAAACAATTACTTAGTGCCAGGAATCTGGTTACACTCAATAGAAATCTGTGGCTAATTGCTGACCAAACTACCCACTAGTAACTTTGGTCCATAGTTGACATTGTGTGTGTGTTTTTGATGTAATGGGATCTGTTCTCATTTGTTTTGGGTTTTTCTGGCTGATTCCCTGAAGCTTAATTCCATGATTAAACATATTTGTTTTGTAAATTTTGTCTCATCCTACCCACCTGATGTAAATAACATGTAGCTGCTCATAGAATAATTTAGTGGCTTATCTTTGACACAAGCAGATTTTCCTGGTCTTAAGTCCTCATCATTTAGGATAAAGCTTCCAGGGAATATAAATCACTGATTTGATAGTGGATGACATACATGTACATTTTTATACAACCAGTACATCTTTGTATACTGGTAGCTGTTGGCCTCTTCTATCGTCTGAATCTTACCATAGGTAGGTCCTTGTCCTTGTCAAAAATGAAGATTAATTTTTTTCAAAGTTGTGAATATGGTAAAAACTATGGTTACAGAGCCCCAGTTTCTTAAACACCCTGCCATGACTGGAGCTTCCTGAAATTTTTTGAAAACCATGAGCCAATACAATGCATTTTGTTAAAACCCTGTGCCAATGCATTCTCTTATATAAGAGATAGGATCATCACAGTGAAAATCGGGACAAGTTTTCAAGCTTGATCTGAGTTGATATCTTAATGTGCCAACCCGACCCGATCGTAACATGTTTATTCTATATAGTTTCAATGATTTAGACAGCAATAATTATCGTGGAAATTTTTAACTAAGAAAATGGCATATACAAAATCCAAAACTTTAATTTCCGGTGAATTCAATTTAAACCCTGAATATTCAAAAGGATGTACAGGATCAACCAATAGTACATTTCAGGTCGGCTTATTAACCAACTGAACCAGGGACCAGCTTAGAGGGTGACTTTGGAGACAGCTTACTACTTCTCACTATTTTTGTCCCAGGGAGAAGGTACTTCTCTCTCACAAACCAGTAAGGCAGTATGCTTACAGGGTATGTCCCAACATCATATTTAAATTATATTTACTTATAAAAATGGTGATGTTACTCATTATAATGGTATTATACATGGGCTATTGTATTGCATGATACTTATTGGATCATAGAAGGGTGATGTTGGGATGTGAATAGAACTGGATACATTGTTATTTCTCCCTGATTATAGTCCACTTCTCCCTAATAAGCAAACAAGAGAAGTGACTGCTCCCAATTATAGGCTGATGCCTGAACTGAACTATCTTCTCTCCTTATTGTTCCCCAGATGAGAATGGTCAAAAATATAACTAATTTCTATCAATAAAGCTCTTTTTTCATGAGATATGAATTAAACAAACTTTCAAATTCTTATTTTTTTCACTCTGAGGTTTACAAATGTACTATGAAATAAAAAAAATTGTTATGACAGATACTGGTAGATTGCAAACTTTTAATTGTTATTCCAAACAAATATATCGTAAACTTTACTGTAATATCTAGACAAAATTATCCGTAAACGACATCAGAAACCTTTTGGTTTGTATAGGAGTATATAGAGATATTAGTACGATTGCATTTGATGATAATTAGCTCATAAGGTTTTGTGAATAGAAACCTTTAGTCATTACCACATCCAGTCAGACAGCATCAATAGCTTGGTTCTATAGAACCCAATATATACCGTTATAATGAACCATCAATACACTGGTAAATTGTTATGAGTCAGGCAGTATACCAATAGCTGCACCATCACATCAAATTCAGATAACAAGCATAATCTAAACTCCTAATCTACATAATGTGAAATGAATATATTGAGTGAAAACTGTATTAGTAGTGAAGATAACATTGCTGCCTGCTTCTAGTTCAATGACAAAACAGATCAGAATCAGTGTTTTATATGGCAAGACATGTAAAGTAATGCCCTAAATAATTGACTCCTTAACCACAACAGAATTATGGGTAACTTTTCAGGATTTAGTCAGAAATATGGCTTGTTGCCATTCATCGGAAAGCTCTCACTGAGAGCTTTCCGATAAATGGCAACAAGCCATATTTCCAACTACATGTAAATCCTGAAAAGTTACCCATAATTCTGCTGTGGTTAAGCAGTTGATTATTTAGGGCATTTCTGTACCCTACAATGTACTGTAATTGTGTACATTTGTTTATAACTCTAAATGAACATAGCACATCAAGAGTAAAGGGCAAAGTCTGTGTCCGCAAAACCTACAACACTCAGAATTGTCCTACCTTATTCAAGCCTGCAAATAGTATGTATAGTAATGCCCTAAGTAATCGACTCCTTAACCACAACATAATTATGGGTAACTTTTCAGGATTTAGTCGGAAATATGGCTTGTTGCCATTCATCGGAAAACTCTCGCCGAGAGCTTTCCGATGAATGGCAACAAGCCATATTTCTGACTAAATCCTGAAAAGTTACCCATAATTCTGCTGTGGTTAAGGAGTCGATTACTTTATAGGGCATTACTATATGTCATTTGCAGAATGAGGTCCATATGAATCTGGAACTGTGATTGAGATTTGATTTGTATACATGTAGGATGACGGGCAATGCAGAATGAGGTTCTCAGATGGTGAATTTAGTGATGCCAGTCTGCTGTGTTGGGTAGCGTCACTAAAATCAACCTCTGGGAACCTCATTCTGCAGATGTCAAGCACCATATTTTGAGGCCCGATGTTACAGTAGTTGATTCAAACTGGTGGAAGACATCCCTATTATACATATATGTAATTAAAAAGTCACACAGAAATTGACCTGCTGCACTGTACAGTAATGCCCTAAATAATCGACTATTTGGTTCAGACTCAGTGTATCGAACGCATTGCTACAGTAATGCTCTAATTAATCGACTCCTTAATCACAGCAGAATTATGGGTAACTTTTCAGGATTTAGTCGGAAATATGGCTTGTTGCCATTCATCGGAAAGCTCTCACTGAGAGATGTGGTTAAGGAGTCGATTATTTAGGGCATTACATACTCTATACTGGTATACATTGTGATGATTAGCTTGAGATGCATGGGGGAAATGGAATCAAATGCCAACTAGTCCAGACACTGTACAGGGTATATTAATTAACCCTTTCATGACTGGAGCTTCCTGAATTTTTGCGAAAACCCTGTGCCAATGCATTCTCTTATATATACGTGTAAGAGAATGCATTGGCCTAACAAAATTTACTTGATCTTGTTAGCCAGTGCATTGTCTTATATATGTGAGGCTCTCTATGGGAGACTTGTATATATAAGAGAATGCACTGGCACATGATCTTTAAGCTGCACCAGCCAGCTCCCTTCATGAAAGGGTTAAGCTTCTTTATTTAGTGCCCACAAATGTGATAGTTCCTTGAGCATTTCTCTATCTCTGCTTGGTGCATGTACAAATGCACGTGTTTGCTTTGTGGGTATGCCCAATATCTAGGCTCACACAGGCTTATACATCAGAGACTACCATCTCAACCTAATAACTCAAATAAAAACAGTTAACAGAAGTGCATGATGAATACCTAGTACCCTAGCATACACTGTACACATCACTATGAACTATCAATGTATGTCCGTACTACCGGGGTATGTCCATAGGTCATAATTATCTGTATGCCCTGCAACGAAAACTAATTTGCACAGGTGCTACATCAGTAATTAAAATGTCATAGAGCTTTGAGGAAAAAAACTCAACCTGCTATAATAGATGCTAAAAACCTCAAAATGGTGTTACCAGATGCTAAAAAAACCTCAACGTGTGTTAATCGATCAGGTTCGCGTGAACAATAGGATCCTTTATTCCATCAAATCATGGCATCCATTGTGTACTGACTGATATGTTTCTTCATTTGGATTCTTACAGCTTGGCAGCTACAATTTACCAGTAGCTTTATGTTAATTTGTGGGGAAACAATGTCTTGGTTTTCAGTAAAGGTCTAAAAATATGGTATCATCATAAGGTTTTTCTCTCTTCCTCACAGTAATGCCCTAAATAATCGACTCCTTAACCTCAGCAGAATTATGGGTAACTTTTCAGAATTTAGTTGGAAATATGGCTTGTTGCCATTCATCGGAAAGCTCTCAGTGAGATCAACAAGCCATTTTTCCAACTAAATCCTGAAAAGTTACCCATAATTCTGCTGTGGTTAAGGAGTCGATTAAATAGGGCATTACTGTACCTACCTTTATTTTAAACATGGCTAACATTATTATTTTATTGTCTTAATGTTTAACCTATTGAGTTCTTGTATTCTCACTGTTAAATATTCAGGGAGTCATTTAATAAAGTTCAATCGGAAAGTTGTTTTATACAGCCATCGAAATATTGGGTGAAAATGTCTCACGGTAAATTTTATGCTGTGACATGCAGTTGTTTGCGCTGAGTTGAAAAATATTTTGGCCAACAGTTTGGCCAAATGAAAAATGTTTTGTCCAAATAAATAAAAAAAATGGCCAAATTGAATCATAATTTTCTGGGTGGTTCACAATTGATGACACAAAAAACAACTTTAAAAACATAATATTATACGAACCTAAAGGTATGCGTTATGTCACACGTCAAGACAGATCAATTCACATAAGTCAATATTAATTAATGCAACATATGACGTGATTTTATATCTGACATATGCAAAAAACACTGTGGTAATCGAAGTCAGAATTGGCTGGGCCATCAATTTAAACAATAGAACTAATATTATTTATAATCACATAAATCCCCTTAGACTTCGTCGGTGCTGTTGAATTAGCTTTCCGTCTCCATTTGGGGAGAGAAAAAAAAAGTTTGGCCAAATGAAATTTTTATTTGCCAAATTCGAAAAAAATTGGCCATTGGCAGCATGAACACTGGTGTCATGTTAGATTGCACATGTTGCCACGTCATTTCCCATGGCATTGCTTATTGCCATGGCAATTTTGAGGATTGTGTTTAAATTAGGTTGCTACCGGTGTAACAGGATATCTCCCCCCCTGGATATCTCCCCCCCCCCCCCCCCCACCCTGGATATCTTCCCCCCATGTACGAAATGGCCAGAATTTTTTTTATTTCTCGCTGTTTCATGACTATAAAGCAAAACAAGCGATAACACCATAAGATTATTTTTTTTGTCATGTAGGTGCTGGGTGGGGGGGGGGGGTGGAGATATACTGACCTGGACATCTCCCCTCCCCCCCACCCCAAACCCTCAGAAGAAGTTAATTTCTCGCTGTTTCATGACTATATAAAGCAAAACAAGCAATAAATCCATACAATGATTTATTTGTCATGTAGGTGCTGGGTGGGGGGGGGGAGATATCCTGACCTGAACATTTCCCCCCCCCCCCCCCCCCCCCGGGTGTAACAGGATATCTCCCCCTGGATATCTCCCCCCCCCCCCCCACCCTGGATATCTTCCCCCCCCCCCATGTGTACGACTAAAAAATAATTTCACTCATTTGATATCGTTTGGTTCTGAAATGGCCAGAATTTTTTTTATTTCTCGCTGTTTCATGACTATATAAAGCAAAACAAGCGATAAAACCATAAGATTATTTTTTTGTCATGTAGGTGCTGGGTGGGGGAAGATATCCTGACCTGGACATCTTCCCCCCCACCCCAAACCCTGACTAAAAAAACTTGTTCTCAGAAGAAGTTAATTTCTTGCTGTTTCATGACTATATAAAGCAAAACAAGCGATAAAACCATAAGATTATTTTTTGTCATGTAGGTGCTGGGTGGGGGGGGGGGGGAATATCCTGACCTGGACATCTCCCCCCCCCCCCCCCCCCCCCCATCCCAAACCCTGACTCAAAAAACTTTTTCCGCAGAAGTTAATTTCTCGCTGTTTCATGACTATATAAAGCAAAACAAGCAATAAATCCATACAATGATTTATTTGTCATGTAGGTGCTGGGTGGGGGGGGGGGGAGATATCCTGACCTGGACATCTCCCCTCCCCCCACCCCAAACCCTGACTCAAACAACTTTCTCTTGGAGAAGCTAATTTCTCGCTGTTTCATTACTATATAAAGCAAAATAAGCGATAAAACCATAAGATGATTTTTTTGTCATGTAGGTGCGGGGTGGGGGGGGGGGGTGGGGGTGGAATATCCAAGCCTGGACGTTTTGAAAGAAAAGAAAAAAATTGAATTAAAAAAAAACATTTTTCTGGTCATTTCATGAACAGACAATAAAAAATTAAATAAATAAAAAATTAATTAAATAAAAAAAAAATTAATAAATTTTTTTTTTTAATCTCAAAAAACATTTTTATGGCCATTTCAGAACCAAACGATATCATATGAGTGAAATAATTTTTTAGTCGTACATGGGTGGGGAAGATATCCAGGGTGGGGGGGGGGGAAGATGACGTGTTACACCGGTACATGTTATAGAAAGATTAGCTAGAAGCTACTCGGCGCTGCTCAGAGTAATCCCATGGGACATACCCAGAGATTTGGTCAATGGAAAATGGATATCTTATTTCATGCTTTTCGTGAAGCTTCTGTTAATATTTTTTTCGTTTTTTACCCAAAATCAGACAACCTTTTCACTGGTATAGTATATATTTGTATATCTGACCAGTGGGTAGGGTTCTCTATTCCGAAGGTTCGCTATTCCGAAGGTTCACTAATCCGAAGGTTCACTAATCCGAAGGTTCACCAATCCGAAGGTTCACTATTCCGAAGGTTCGCTATTCCGAAGGTTTTCTATTACACCCCAATACACCCCAATCTAATATCTAATTTGTCCCGGATGTCGGTTATTAATAGCAAGAAGACAGTATCAGTTTATCATTTTAATATTATAGAAAGTTGAAAACACAATGACTGAAATAAACTACGAGTTAGAGATGCATTCTACCCGAACTGGCAATCTGTACTTGAAAGAAACATCAACATTAAAATCAATACAAAGTCAGAATTGCAGTTAGGTCCATTCAGCGGTATTCTGCTATACAGTAAGTTATAGCGCTCCAGTATTGATTGACCGTAAGAGCCCCACTGTTATAGTCCGCCTTTAGCATTTGGGACATTATATTAATCAAAATAACTCCTATGTAAATCATTTATAAATCAGATGATATATTGAAGTTATATAGACGTAAAATAACTAAAATATGTCGTTTAGTCCTCAGCCGATAGACGACATATATGTCGTTCTACTCGCCAAAGGGTTAAATCTCAAGGAAAACAAAAATCACATTTATTTTTTTAATGTTTTAAGTTATTTCCTTTCATAAGAGTCTTCGTACTAAAGAACCCTCTCAATATACTTTAGAATATAGAATTAACTTTTAAAATAACAAAAACCTTCGGAATAGCGAACCTTCGGAATAGTGAACCTTCGGAATAGTGAACCTTCGGATTAGTGAACCTTCGGATTAGTGAACCTTCGGAATAGCGAACCTTCGGAATAGAGACATGTTCCCCTGACCAGTATATTCCCCAGGGGCCTGTGAATAATACGAGAAACCTTTGGCATTTCTCTCACCCATTGTTGGAAAAATTGGTTGAATTTTCAGACTGGAAGGACCCTTTCTTTGTATGTCTCGCGCCCTCAGATACAAGGCTTATATGAAATTACAAAGACGAAGACTGAAGATATTATTTGCTTTCGCGTCAATGGAAACCTGATTATAGGTATCTTCTCTTCTAGTCTGACATCAAAAGCAGCCAGAAGAGACTCATCGAACAGTTGACCAATCAGATTAGTGAAAGTCCCTGGTCCTCCAACTCGGAAATTATTGGCACGATGTCTGGCTATGATCTTCAGTGTCGGCGACACATTTGATCTGTTTGAGGCTATCAACAAGTGCAACGACATTATTAAGAACAAGGATGACTCACCAAGCTATTTACCCACAAGACTGTAAGTACATGAGCGAAGACTAATATGTGTCTTACGGACTCAGATCTGTTCATGACATGGCCCTTTATTGGCCTGTGACCCATTCTTTACTAAATGGCGATTAGTCGACTAGGAGATTGCTATTAAGTTGATTATCACGGAAATTCTAGTCGATGTTGACTAATCTTTTAGTTTAATAAAGCAGACAACAGACGGAGTAAAAGCTACAGGAATGCCCTAAATAATCGACTCCTTAACAACAGCAGAATTATGGGTAATTTTTCAGGATTTAGTTGGAAATATGGCTTGTTGCCATTCATCGGAATGCTCTCACTGAGAGCGGAAAGCTTTCCGATGAATGGCAACAAGCCATATTTCATTCTAAATCCTGAAAAGCTCTCAGTGAGTACTGAGTACTGGCATGTGTTCTAAATTGTTCTGTGTTCAATTTTGATCTGCACTGTACTGCCAGTCTATTATTCTCGGTGGAAGGGGAATAACTCTTATCTCCTAGTTTTTAATTTTTATGTATTTTGGATAAATAAAGAGGGAAGCCTTGGGGGTGAATCTGAGAATCTCTTATCACTTGGTGGACACTCCTAGGACATCCCTGTTCTACAGTAATACCCCTAAATAATCGACTCCTTAACCACGGCAGAATTATGGGTAACTTTTCAGGAATTAGTCGGAAATACGGCTTGTTGCCATTCATCGGAAAATCCTGAAAAGTTACTCATAATTCTGCTGTGGTTAGAAGTCGATTATTTAGGGCATTGTATAACCTGGTGGAACATATATATATATATTTGTTTTTTGTTATGGTGGGGGGGGGGGGGGGGGGGAGGGGTGTTATTTCATGCCAAAAATAGTCAATAACGCTGATTCTGTATAGAAATAATCGGGGGACTCATTATTATACCCCCCGCAACGAAGTTAGGGGGGGGGTATACTGGAGTCGGCTTGTCCGTCCGTCCGTCGTCCGTCTGTGGACACAAATTTGTCCGGAGTTTTTCTCAGTCGTTTTTTTTATCAATTTCCGTGAAACTTGGCACAGACATCAACCACCATGGGAACCTGTGCACCTGCGATTATGACGTCTGTCAGACTTTTTTTGGTGTAGTTATCTCCCCTTTTTCGACTTAGAAAACTTTCGCAACATGTATACTTTTGTCCGAGCTTTTATTCCTACATTTTTCGGTCAATTTTTAAAAAACGTGGCGCAGATATTTAGTACCATGGGAACCTGTGCACCTGCGATTATGACGTCTGTCCGACATTTTTTGTGTGGAGTTATTCCCCTTTTTTTTCGCAACATACATAATTTTGTTCAAGCTTTTATTCCTACATTTTTCGGTCAATAGGTTTAAGATTAGGGTTATGGTTGTACACCTGCAATGGGAACTGTTATTTTATTATTTTAACTAATATTTACTGACAAGTGAAACATCTTAGTATTTTTAAAACAGGGGGGTATCCGTAGTCCCATTGGGACAGTCACACCTCTAGTTAAAGTGGGAATTTAATAGATGGAAATACATTTCAAGGCTTCACATATATTTGATAAAATATACCATACAGATATTAAGTCTTCCATATTAAATGAGACTTTTCTCATCCATTTATGATATTCAAATCTCATTTCCTGCACTATCTACCAAGTTTATATGGGATATTGGATCTTGATAGAAGTGATGGATTGTTAGAAGAATTCATTTCCCAATTTGAATGGTCTCTGCTCCAGGGAAAATGACATCATGAAATTAATTTTCTTGAAATATTCCACAAGTCCTGTCATGTCTATAACCCAGTTTGCTGCCAGATTGCGTTGTCAAGACAACTGAACATTGAAACCAAAGAGATTGATGGACATGACACTATCACATTCGCTCATTGTTTGCACAACTGATGATGCAGAAAATAGCCGAATCCCCATAAACTTTGGACACAATCTTGGCAACTCGGAATTTTGATTAGTTTCAGTAATGGTTTTATTTGTAGAGCTGTTTTTCCCTCACTGATAGATTACGTGTGAATAAAAACGATGAGTACTATCAGCTACTGCTGAATGTGATGCCTTTCTTTAGCTCTGAGGAGGCTTTTCCTCTGTCATTAACAAGCCTGCAAATAGCATGTGTGTCATTTGCAGAATGAGGTCCCCAGAGGGTGAATTTAGCGACTATCCCGCGCAGTGGGCTACCATCGCCAAACTCACCCTCTGGGAACCTCATTCTGCTTAGGCCCTCAACTGCTATGGTAGACCTAGGATCAGATTGAAGTTCCCCAGTTGAAATTGGTGATGTTCACCCATTAGACACCTCGATAATATGCATTTTATCTTCTGCAAATTAGGGATACAGAAACTGAACAGAAGGGAAAACGTAACTAAAAACAATGTTAATTTGATACTGTAGATACTTCCCAGAAGATGAGGCATAAGCAGAATGAGGTCTCAAGAGGGTGAATTTGGTGGTGCTAGCCCGCTGTGTGGGGTAGCATCACTAAATTCACCCTCTGGGGATCTCATTCTGCAAATGACAGACACACTATTTGCAGACTTGCTCATTACTGTAGCCCTGTTTAACCTTACATGATTGGAGCTTCCTGAAATATTGCGAAAACCATGTGCCATGCATTCTCTTATATATGCGAGTCTGCCATAGAGAGCCCAGCATATATTAGAGAATATATTGGTCTAACAATATTTACCTTGACCTTGTAAGCCAGTGCATTCTCTTATATGTACGAGGCTTCCTATGGGAGACTCGCATATATAAGAGAATGGACAGGTACAGGCTCTTTAATGCTGCACCAGCACAGCTCCCATCATGAAAGGGTTAACAGTAATGAGTTTTGGGGGGTACATGTATATAGGAATCAGCTTGTCCGTCCATCTGTCTGTTGAGCCGTCTGTCCGTATTCTCAACTTTGTCCGAGCTGTTATTTCTACATTTTTCAGTCAATTTTTTTTTTAATTGGCACATGTTTAGTATCATGGGAATCTGTACACTTGCGATTATGAGGTCCGTCTGACTTTTTTGTGTGTAATTATTCCCATTTTTTGACTTATGCAAGTTGCATCATTTTTTCAGAGCTTGTATTCCTACATTTTTCAGTCAATTTTTTGAAACTTGACACAGATATTTTGTACCATTGGAACCTGGTACACCTGCAATTATGAAGGCGATCCAACTTTTTTGTGGAGTTATTCCCCTTTTTTATACTTAAAAACATTCGCAACATGCAGAAGACTGGCTGCTCCTTAGTCCCATTGGGACAGCCCACCTCTAGTTTTAACTGATTGAGAGAAAAATTGTAGCAATCAAAATGTTAATTTCTTGATTTAGCCTGAGACCTGTAAATTTCAATCTTCAATTGAATCAGATTCTCTCAATAAATGTACATCGAGTCAGATTATCTCTTGTTGATTTGAATTTACCTCTATATACCCATATACCCACAAATGCAGAAGACTGGCTGCTCCTTAGTCCCATTGGGACAGCCCACCTCTAGTTTTAACTGATTGAGAGAAAAATTGTAGCAATCAAAATGTTAATTTCTTGATTTAGCCTGAGACCTGTAAATTTCAATCTTCAATTGAATCAGATTCTCTCAATAAATGTACATCGAGTCAGATTATCTCTTGTTGATTTGAATTTACCTCTATATACCCATTTGCTACTGAATGGATTCTCCGATTTACTTCTAAATGTATACATTGGAATGGTCCATTCTTTATTATAGGGTTTTATTGTAGAGCTAATCTACAGCCCTTTGATAGATTATGGGTGAGTGCTTGTCATGGTCACCATGATAGTACCATCAGTCTTACCGGTAATTTTGACGCCCTTCTTTATTGGCTTGGAGGACAAGGCATTCATCATGTATATATAGTTGTATTTTATTCTCATTTGGAGGCTTCTTCTGTCATTATCGTAGCCCCGTTCCATTTCTTGAATGAGCAGGAGGCCTGTTGATGCCTACAATCCATCAAATTTGACTGATAACAGAATTCTCATGAATCATTTAAAGTGATGTGAAACACTCCGGTAGGGTGATCAAATACAAATGGTGAATAATCTTCCTCAAAGTAGTTATATTTTACAAATATTATATCCAAATTGACAACACACACTGCCATTCTTACATATTAATGAAATTCAGTGACTTTCGATGGCGAAATCATTTTCATAAGTTTATCGCCGATAGTTGCATCCCGATTCTAGAAGTAAATATTTACATTTGAGCGCAGTTCTTCGATGTTTTCTTTGGAGTGGTACAGTCGATTTGCTTCAGATTTTCGGCGATGTTAGTAGAATGTTACATTCCCTCAGTTGGCATAGCGCCTGACTACTAACTTATCAGTTTCACGAACCCGAACAAGTCCATAATATGTCTTTAAACCCTTTGCTCCTAAATGGATTATTTTCTCGGCTGTTCAGATTGTATAAGCAGATTACAGGCAGAGAAACACCCTACAGATTCCAAATCATCGATTTGGGGTTTTTTCACATAATAAGCCCAACAAAATTCCCCACTTAAGGCTGTTTTCGTACTCAATCATCTCTATACAAATGAATGAACAGGAATCAAGTAGATTTTCATCAGCAAGTATCCAGCTAATCGTGGAGCAAAACAGAGTTGGAGAAATTCACTACAGAATTTGTTATATCATGAAATATCATGAGTAGATTTCTGTAATCGAAGCTGATTGCTCTCTCAGTAGTAAATTTTGTGCCCTTGTTAAGCTCTAGGACACAGCATTCATCAATGAAACATTGGGTTCTGTGGACCTATACACTTATATTTTATTCTCGTTTGGAGGCTTCTTCGGCCATTATCGTAGCCCCGTTCCATTTCGTGATTGTGCAGGACGCCTGTTGATTTCTACAATCCATCAAATTAGATCGTCTCTTGTTGATTTATATCACGATTCTCATGAATCATTTAACCCATTTGCTCGTAAATGGATTCTCCGATTCAGCTCTAGCAGTACCCAATGGAATTGTCTATCCTTCATTTGTAGGGATGTTCAGATTGTATAAGCAGATTGCAGGCAGAGAAACTCCCTACAGATTCCAAATCATCCATTTGGGGGGTTGTTCCCATAATAAGTTCAACAAAATTCCCCACTTAAGGCTGTTCGTTGCACTCAATAGATGATGACCATCTTTACAAATGAATGAATAGGAATCAAATAAATATCCATCAGCAAGTATCCAGCTAAACAGAGTTGGAGAAATTTGTTTCACTACAGAATTCATTATATTATGAAATATCATGAGTAGATTTCTCTATTCGAAGCTGATTGCTCTCTCAGTAGTAAATTTTGTGCCCTTGTTACGCTCTAGGACACAGCATTCATCAATGAAACAATTGGGGTTCCATGGACCAAAATACTTATATTTTATTCTCGTTTGGAGGCTTCTTTGGTCATTATTGTAGCCCCGTTCCATTTCGTGATTGTGCAGGAGGCCTGTTGATTTCTACAATCCATCAAATTAGATTGTCTCTTGTTGATTGATATCACGATTCTCATGAATCATTTAACCCATTGCTCCTAAATAGATTATCCCATTCAATTCTAGAAGGATACATTGGAATGGTCCATTCTTCATTTGTATGGATGTTCAGATTCTATTTATAAGCAGGCATTGTATAAGCAGACTAGATTCAAAATCATCCATTTGTGGGGTTGTTCAAATAATAAGTTCAACAAAATACCTTAGGATTTCTTAAGGATTTCAATGAAAATGTGTTTGTTTCTCAGGAGATTTTTCCATTATTTTTAATACCGGTATTTCTTAGAACAGTCTGCAATTTTTCCTCCATTTTGATTAAATTCATATTATGTACTTGTTCGGATTCGTGAAACTTTCAAGTTAGTATTCAGGTGCTATGCCAACTGGAGGAATGTAGAATTCTACTAACATCGCCAAAAATCTGAAGCAAATCGACCATACCACTCCATAGAAAACACCGTCTGAACTAGATGCTCAATTGTAAATATTTACTACTCGATTCTGGAAGCATCTATGGGCGATAAACTAACAGATGATTTTGCCATCAAGAGTCACTGTATTTAATTAATAATAAGATTGACGGTGTGTGTTGTCAATTTGTATATAATATTTGTAAAAATAACTACTTTGAACAAGATTTTTCTCCATTTCTATTTGATCACCCTACCAGAGGGTTTCACATCACTTTAATGGTTTCCCTACTTTTAGGCCTGTAATCTGTCGGACAGTTGGACTACTGCAGACTGATTATCATTCTGTTTAGATAACCCTTTGATGACTGGAGCTTCCTGAATGTTTGCGAAAACCTTGTGCCAATGCATTCTCTTATATATGCAAGTCGCCCATAGGGTGCCCCACATATATAAAAGATGCATTGGCCTAACAATATTTTCCTTGATCTTGTAAACCAGTGCATTCTCTTAAAAATGTGAGACTCGCATATATAAGAGAATGCACTGGCAGAGGGTCTTTAACTCTTTCACCACTGGATTTCCATTGGGAACTTCCACCAAACCCTGGATTAATTACTGATAATTCTCTGAAATGCGTCTCAGTGATAGTACCATGCGCTAAAATTGAGATAGATATTGTACAAACAGGAAACTTGGCCCATATATACATTGGACCAAACTCATCGTTTTCGGGTATGATCACACGCATGGCATGACCATCCTTGGCAACGGTTGCTAGGCAACCACAGGGTTGTTCATAAAATCACCCATACCATGTAAATTGGTATATAATGTAACAGAAATATGGGATAGCAATCACATTTCATACCGAATAGTACGTTGTAGATATCTGGTATGAGCAAAGAGCATTTTCGTATCATGTTTGGTTAGCAACGGTTGCTATGTGTAAGATTCTTAGCTATAAAAGGTACCAATTAACCCTCTGTTATCAGAAGCATGGAACTTGATATGTATATACATATGTGTCCATTGTCTGTGGGCATTATTCTAGTTCTACAATCATCTCAGCTTGGTTCCACCCTAACAACCGTTGCTAGGCAAATATTGGATGTCTTGAAATGTAGCTATACTATTGATTTTATGGACATTAACCCATATAACACATGCAAATAAATTTCTCTCTCCAACAACATTGAGACACTTACATATAAATTATAAGCCGATCCAGGCACTTCCCATCTGTGTCAATTTATAACTGTTCCTGGGCAGGTCAGCCCCCAGGCCTTTAAATTACCCCAAATTAACGTCGTTAAACGGTGTCCCCATATAACGGATATGACCCCAAATTTTTTTTAAATAAAAAAAAAATGACAGTTCTGGTCTGTTTATGGATTTTCCTGCCGTAATTTTTCGCAGCACCTCCAGTGGGAGTACAATATTGATTCCAATAATAATCATCGTGGTATATACATTGATCCATCTTGAATAAAAAGTTTATAATATTTAGTTATAAAGTAGGGAAGTGAGAATGGTTTCGCCAGCCCGCTGTAGCGGGCCACCGGGGTTAACGTAAATGACGTCGTGCCCGCCACAGCGGGCCGCCGGGTTGAAAGAGTTAATGCTGCACTAGCTCAGCTCCCACCATGAAAGTGTTAATAGTTGCCCTACTTTTAGGCCTGTATATCTTTCGGACAGTTGGACTACTGCAGACTGAATATCATTCTGTTTATATATAATAGTTATTTTCACAAGGTGGGATGGGGAAGCCATAGTAGTTTAGAAAAATATCTCATAGCACATTATGTCTTCTTCCTATGTACTCGCCTTCAATGTTGTTTACACCATGTCTGGCCAGGTTTACTTTTTACCCTATTAACCCCTTTCTATACTAAATACTCATTAATTAGTAGGACAGCTTTACCAGGGGTGGTTGACGATCTGTGATAAGCCACTAGCTGACGTTTCCGTCTGGAATCCCGAGACAATATCTCGCCATTGTTAGTAGAGTTTGCTATACTAATAATGATTATTGGGATGTGATTTCTCGTTGTATTTGTTCTTACACGTAGTTTTCTATTTATGGAGACATTGTAGCTTTTGTTCGTTAATGTTTCGCCATAAGTTGCACTCATAAGTTTTCCATATTGTGATCCATTGATTACAGTTGGGAATTAATGTTTCTCTCATGTGTTCGTGCTTTCACTATAGAATGGGAATAACAAGCAAAAAATCTCCATTCTCTTCTCCTATCATGTTGTAACTTGCCCTGTATTATCTTATGTCAGCATTTTTATCTCACAGAAAGCATTGTTATTAGTTACATTTCCCTTCTGTTCAGTTTCTATAGCCCCCAATTTGTAGAAGATAAAATGTTTAATCGAGGTAACTCGGCCCTGTCTTATCTATCACCATTTTTATCCCACAGTAAGTAATTTGAGTGGATATAGCAATGGGTTCCGTCCTTCCATCTGTCTGTTCATTTATTCATCTGTAACAACTTTGGAGCTCTCTATCTCAGTTGTCATACAGTAATGCCTTAAATAATCGAGTCCTTAACCACAGTGCAGAATTATGGGGAATTTTTCAGGATTTAGTCGGAAATATGGCTTGTTGCTATTCATCGGAAAGCTCTCACCAAGAGCTTTCTGGTGAATGGCAAGAAGCGATATTTCCGACTAAATCCTGAAATATTACCCATAATTCTGCTGTGATTCAGGGGTTGATTATTTAGGACATTACTTTAGGTTGCTTTTATCTGATCATTAGTCTACTTCTTATGTACAACAGTTGAAATATTTTGTCTGTCATTTCCAGGATGAGGTCCACAGAGGGTGAATTTAGCAACAATATCCTGCACAGCTGGCTTGTGTCACCAAATTCACCCTCTGGGAACCTAATTCGGCTGAGGCTTCAACTGCTATGGGAGACCAACATGTAGGATCAGATTGAAGTCCCCAGTTGAAGTCACCTTAATTATGCATTTTATATTCTGCAAAAAATTAGGGAATATAGAAACTGAACAGAAGGGGAAAAGTAACTAAAACAATGTTAATTTCCAGAAGATGAGGTCTAAGCAGAATAAGGTCCCCTGAGGGTGAATTTAGAGATGCTAGCCCGCTCACTAAATTCACTCTTTGGAACCTCATTCTGCAGATAACAGACACAATATTTCAAGGCTTGGTAAAATAAACCACAATGGAGGAGGGGATTTCTACATGGTACATGTTTTGTCTATTTATTTGTTGCAGAATTATGTCTGTTAGCAAACCGGAATTTAGTGTGCTTGTCATTTGCATAATGAGGTCCCCAGATGGTGAATTTAGTGACGATACCCTTCACACTGGGCTAGCATCACACAAAAAATATTAGCAAAGTATGCTAGCACTGCAATAGTTCAGAAAGGCTACTTCTGATTGGTGTAAATGGAATTTATGGAGGTTAATCCCAATTACAGCCAATCATAAATAGTTTTATCGATAGTCTGACTCGATGACCATTATTTCTATTTTTGCTATAGATGTAGGTCCCATTAGATGCTTGACGTACGAAGATTGGCAATCTCCAATGTAAACTTGTCTATTATATATTTCAGGGCGGCCGTTGCATGTCTTGGTGCCATGTATGAGAAGCTGGGGAGGATGGTTGGTAGGTCCTATGAGGAGACCATACAAATACTCATCAAGTCCCTCAAAAATGCCGAGGTAATTATCATTAAAGAATTGTTTTTACAGGATTTCAGCTCGCATTCAAATGACCAACTCCTCTCTGGCCTTTCCTCATCAAAACAATCCTATCATAATTAACTTACCATGAACTGTTTCAGCAATAGCAATGCGAGTCAAAATTTTACTATCACAATGTGATGCGCATCACGATGCAAATTTTTGGCAACTGACGGCTGTGAAAACTAGATGAACTGCTTAAAATCATTTTAGTATATATATTCTCATCATTGTTTACCTCAGCATATTCATTTTAGTAAATTACAAGACCTAATTCAAATGACCAAAATGCCTGGCCAGGTATTACAAGTAGACTATAATAGCTAATACAGTCTCCAGATCAGCCAAGATTTGAAGTTTTGAGTGGAAAAGTTTGCATCTGACTATTGATATCTCTGCATACGCATCTCATCGCACTCTCCCAATACGATGCATTGCATCATCAACTTTAAAACGTGATACATCGTAATCGTGATGAATCATTGCAGCCCTACCACCGACAATATGTTTCTTTGAATGGTAGGTATACAAATTCCATAAAATAAAGCAAAGTAATTAGAACGGAACTGTGTACTTCCTATTCACCCAGGGATATAGACTTCCTTATTTTCCTATAGATTCTGAAGGTCAGGAAACCATCAATTATTGATAAATCATTATCCATCGAATACCTCTGTGTCATTCAAATGTTTTAAGCCATCTCCCCGAGCAGCCACTAAATAGCTATTTGATGGTTCATATTCCCATGAACAGCTTCAGGGAATATTTGTATCCATTTCTAAATTAATCTGTTGATTCTTTCATATCAACAACAACTGGTAAAGGTTGTTCAGTTTTGTGTCACATTTCGAACCCATGTTAAGACCAGTACACAATTTAACCTCGGAAAAAGGGATTTCATTTAAGGATGTCCACATGGTAAAGGTTGATCAGTTTTGTGTCACAATTCGAACCCATGTTAAGGCCAGTACACAATTTAACTCCGGAAAAATGGATTTCATTTAAGGATGTCCCCCATAGCTGAGGTGCTTAATCATGGATACCACCATCGCAGTATGGGCACCAGTAATGCCCTAAATAGTCGACTCCTTAACCACATAAGAATTATGGTTATATTGGCTTGTTGCCATTCATCGGAAAGCTCAGTGAGAGCTTTCCAATGAATGGCAACAAGCCATATGGAATCGATTATTTAGGGCATTTTTAAGTTCCCAGATTGTGAAGATGGTGATTATTTTGTGAACCCAATGGGTACTTTGATCATGCATTGTGTCATATGCCAATTTCGGGTTGTAGAGAAACTAAACTAAAAATGTAAAAGACACTGAAAAATTAATTTGGTAAAAAAGATACTTTATACAGAGAAGATGAGTCCTAAGCAGAATGAGGTCCTCATAAAGTTAATTTAGTGATGTTAGCCAGCTGTGTGGGGTGGCTTCACTAAATTCACTTTTTGGGGACCTCATTCAGCAAATATCCTGCACCAAATTTTCAGGACTGCTGACAGACTATATTGTAAGCGCAGACTTAATTTATTGACTAATTTTCTAAAGAAGCTTCCACATCTGCTTCAGCTTGAGACAAATGTACTTTGTTAGCGTGAAATGGTGAAATCCTGGGTAAATATCAATCTTAATGAGACCGTCAGAGATTTCGTAACTGGCTTCTCAGTAATGCTGATAGTGTCTGTGGGATAAGCTTAGTGGGAACCAACTCAATATATTTATTCATCAAAGCCATGTTTTCATGGTAATAACACTCATTATGATATTAATGTAGATATTTTTATGTGTCCCCAATTTTAAATACTTTATTTACGTACAATTTAACCCTTTCTGTACTTAATGGATTCTTCCATCAGTTATAATAGCATACATTGGAATGGTCTATTATTCATTTGGAGGGGTGTTCAGGAAAATTGAGCTGACAACAGACAGAAAGATAATTCAAGTTCAGAAGGATTCCCATTCATTGGTGGGAAATATTCAAGTAATAAGTTCAACAAACGGCCATGTTATCTGTATTATCTGAACATTTCCTCAGGGAACAACTCATCAATGAAAAGGTTAAACCTTATTATATTAATATAACTATGACACAACTCTGATAAACGGCGAGATCACAAGTAAAGATAACATATGCTTGGCACGAAAACTGCAGGAAAGTGGGATTGGGTCTTGATTTGTTTCTTCGACCATGAATACGTTGGAAGTTTCAGCATTGTACATACATGTATTTGCTTAAAATTATTATTTCTTATTCATTTATCGTTATCATAATGGGCTGTTGAAGCATTTTCATTGTGTTTGTTCAAAACGAATTTAACCACTGCAGAATTATGGGGAACTTTTCAGGATTTAGTCGGAAATATGGCTTGTTGCCATTCATCGGAAAGGTCTCAGTGAGAGCATATTTCCAAGCACAAGTATTAGACTATCTTTTAGATGGTGGTGCTAGCATTGTTGAATACAATGTATGTAGGGTTTAAAATACATAAGGAAGTTGAAATACTGAATGTAAAATCTCCATTCTCCATTTTTCAGTCGCAGGGACGCTATGAGATCATGTCGACATTAGAGAAGGTTGTTGCTGGGCTTGGATCAGCTGGGAACTCCTGTCACAAGGATATCTATAAAGCATCGAGACAGGCTATGAGTGATAGGTCAATGGCAGTCAGATTTGCTGCTGTGAAAGTAAGTCTATCTCTCTCTACCGTTAGATCATATCATTTCCATGTTCATTTGATTCCAAGGTTTGTATACTAGTCTGGAATACTGGAAAGTTTTGGAATTTTAAAGTGATGTGAAACACTCCGGTTTGGTGATCAAATAGAAATGGAGTATAATCTTGCTCAAAGTAGTGTTATTTTTATGAATATTATACCAAATTTACAGCCCACACAGTCATTCTTAAATATTAATGAAATGCATTGACTCTCGATGGCAAAGTTATTTGCTTTAGATTGTCATCGATTGTTGTGTCCTGAATGAAGATGTAAATATTTACAATAAAGCGTAGTTCAGACGATGACATCTACGGAGTGGTATGGTCGATTTCTTTGAGATTGTTGTCGATGTTAGTAGAGTCCCACAGTTGGCATAGCACCTGAGTACTAACTTATCAGTTTCACTCACCAGAACAAGTCCATAACATGTCTTTAAAAAAAGATAGAAAAAAGGCACCTTTTTTCACCTCACAATAGAACATTTTTGGAAAAATGCCCCGTCAACTGCAGTCAATCTGGAAAAGTCATGGAATTAAAAAATTATTCTTTAATTACCTTGAAGTTGAAGCGCAGGTGTTAAATTCATATCTAATAACACACAGCCGCAAATGAGGCACAGTTAGGTTTCTCTGTTACGAGTGCCAACAATAACAGTATATTTACCGAAAGACAAGTGTTTTTGTGAGCACCGGTTATAACTTCTTCCCATCATCGGCAAACTAATTTATCTAAGACTGAGGCCAAGTTGTGAGGAGAAATTAGCTATTCAAGATTCATTTCATATTAGTTTTGAAGTCCCACCATGCTATCAGTCTGGAAAAGTAAAGAAATTTCATTGCCTCAAGGTCATGCAAAATTCCACTATATGTCACTACATGATAGTCAATCTTCACACATTACACAGAGCTCATATATATTGCAATTAATGTTATGGACATGTTGGTAAAAACATACCAAAACATTATTTTTTTTAAATTGAAATTAATTTTTTGGTACTTTTTGATTTTTTGGTACTTTTTTTTGTCATAAATTCAAAAATTTAAATAAAACATCAAATGCGGGCCATTTATTTAAATGCGGTGGTGTCTGAGACTCAAATAATATTTTTTATTTGGCCTTACTGTATTGATTTTATTTAACTCTAAAATTAAATCGCAGACAGCTCTAACAAATTGGAATTGCCGAGATTTATGAACTTAGTACAGCAAATCACTTATCTGATGAGATTTTATTGGAATGAACAGGACTTTAATACCGCCAGGTTATCTCCGCTAATGTCAACTTTCTCCCTGAATTATTGAATTCAATCATTGTGGTTGGAGCTGATGAGGAAACAGTGATATTTGAAAATGTCATGTTTTACGACTATCGACCAGTTGGAGATGTAATTCTAGTAAAAACTCATTTGACTATGTGAGACTTGATGTGCGTGTGTTTTGTGATATAGGGAAGTAGATATCCAGGTTATCTTGGGTTATCTGACTCATAATTGAATAAATACAGCATATCTATTTTGTGTTGTGAATTACATCTTTTATGTTCACAAGGTTATGGGGACCATGGCGGAAATAAGATTTAACTGCTTTCTTTGTCTTATTCCCAATGGCTGCCATAAATATAACTACCTATGGCTTTCAGACACTGCCACTCCAATAATATTTTGTTTATCCATCTGCAGCCACACTTCGGATTATTCCTACTTAGGATCAGATTGAAGTTCCCCAGTTGAAGTTAGTGATGTTCACCCAGTAGTCACCTCAATTATGTATTTTATCTTCTGCAAATTAGGGGATCAGGAAACTGAACAGAAGTTATTAAGAACAATATTATTTTCCAATTTTCAAGCCTGATCTGAGTTGAGGGACATCTCAATGTGCCATTCCTATCACAGTATGACCACATCAATAAGAAATTGATAATTTGTTCACATGTGTTCATGTACGTTGTGTGAATAAAGATTAGAAAAAATATCAGTGCAGCATACTGGGCTGTCTTTCATACCAGTATCCAATTATGCAAATTGTGTGTCTGTCATTTGCAGAATGAGGTCCCCATAGGGTGACTTTAGTGATTCACCCTCTGGGGACCTCATTCTGCTTAGGCCTCATCTTCCTGGAAGTATCTATAGTCTCATATTATCATTGTGTTCAGTTACTTTTTCCCCTTCTGGGAAGTTTCTGTATCCCCCTAATAGTTGAAATGCATAATCAAGGTGACTATGGGTGAAATTCAAATTTCTAGGGAAATTCAATCTGATCCTTGGTCTCTCACAGCAGTTGAGGCCTAAGCAGAATTAGTTTCCCAGGGGTGAATATGGTTATGCTAGCCCACCATGCAGGATGATGTCACTAAATTCACCCTTTGGGGACCTCATTCTGCAATTGACAGACACACTGTCATTGCAGGTTTGCCAGTATCCTGAGCTAAATGTGTTCTTCCTTCCCACTCAATCTATTTCCTGCATACCGGTGGTTGAATTTCTCTCCAATGGTTCACGCCTTCACATATTGATTGAATAATGTGATTATTATCCTCTATATTCGTCAGCAATTCACGGAATTCTGTTTGCAAAAACAAAACTACGTAACCACAACATTTCCAAGGAATACTTTTTACATAACTATATATAAATAGTTTAGCTTAATAGGTGATTATCTTTGGCAAACTTCTTTGAATTCTTGAAGAGGGAGTGATTAAATTATATCTGAACCTACTCTTATCTTCAAATTACTTAAATTAAAACACAATTAGAGCAGACAACTTGAGAGTTATTTTCTCCACACCGTATTTATAGTTCTATTTTTTAAGAGTGGGGGATTACTTATATTTAGCAGGCTAATTTTCTGACTTTCATGTATTATTACATAATATACCCCCCCCCCCTCTAGGTGTGAGCATTCCACTGCATATGAACAGCCTTCATCAGCCAAATGATGGCACTATTATAAGATCCAATGCATTCCATCAATGTAAACCATGTATTGTTTACCAAAATACCAGTGTGAGAATACAGTGAGATTAACACTTTCAGAACTAACTGATCATTGATGAGTAGTTATCTGTTATGAAAGTGTTCGGATAATAAGTTCATAGGTCATTTGTTGAACTTATTACCTGAACATTTCCCTCCAATTAATACAACTCCTTTTGCACCGACATTCATCGGAAAGCTCTCAGTGAGAGCTTTGCTATGAATGGCAACAATCCACATTTCTGACTAAATCCTGAAAAATTACCCATAATTCTGCTGTGGTTAAGGAGTCAATTATTTGGGGCATTATTGTTGCTATCCACTGTTATTGGCTGAAGATCTGAATGGCTGATGGGGTAAACATTCAGGAGGGAATTCTTTTTCTCCTAAATACTCATTGATGACTCAGTCCCTTACGAAATGTTCAAATTATAAGTTCAACAAACGACTTATTATGTAAATATTTCCGATCAGTGAATAGAATTTCATCCACCCTGTTATTTGATGTCCTCTGCATATATTACTTGTACATCCCATCAAAAATAGACCATTCCAATATGCACTTTTTTAATTTGGTTGGAGAACCATTTAGTATAGAATAGTTAATGGGCAAGGGGGGTGGATCCCAGGCCCTGCATACCACTCTGCTCCACTTCCATGTCTATACAAGATGAAGGTTGTTCATATAAATATAAAGGGTGATATATTTATAACCATATGATTGGCTGTTAATGTAGAAGTCATTGTCTTGCACAGAGTACTTAAGTCACTTCAGTCATCCATGATAGATTGAATTGATAGAAGCCTCATGATGAATTAACTCTGAGTAGGATAAAAGAGCCACTTATAAATGATCAAAGCGCTAACTTTGTCTCCACTGGCTTGAGCTTTAGTGTATTATAAAATATATTACAGTAAAGCCCTAAATAATCGACTCCTTAACCACAGGAGAATTATGGGTAATTTTTCAGGTTTTAGTCGGAAAAATGGCTTGTTGCCATTCATCCGAAAGCTCTCACTGAGAGCTTTCCGATGAATGGCAACAAGCCATATTTCCGACTAAATCCGGAAAAGTTACCCATAATTCTGCTGTGGTTAAGGAGTCGATTATTTAGGGCCATTACTGTATTCTATTTGCAAACTAATCTCTCATACTTAGTGTGATATTAATCTCTTCTTATTCTGTTGATGATATCTAGATAATGGGCTTCATATTAGCTCATAAAAAACTATACACAAATTCCAAGTCAGCATATTATAGCCCGCGGGAATGTCATTAGTTCATTAGGGATCAAGCCTGAATTTACATCTAGTGTCTCTGACATTTGCAGAATGAGATCCCCAGTGGGTGAATTTAGTGATACTATCCCGTATAATCGGCTAACATCACCAAATTTACTCTCTGTGGACCTCATTCTGCTTTTAAAAGCATCAACTGGTATGGGAGACATAGGAAGTTCCCCAGTTGAAGTTGGTGATGTTCACCCGTTAGTCACCTCGATTATGCAATTTATCGAATTATGGGATGATTATGCAATTTATCGAATTATGGGATACAGAAACTGAACAGAAGGGAAAAAGTAACTAAAAACAATTTTAATTTGTGACTATAGATACTTCCCAGAAGATGAGGTCAAAGCAGAATGAGGTTCCCGGAGGATGAATTTGGTGATGCTAGCTCACTATGCAGGATAGCGTCACTAAATTCACTCTCTGGAGACCTCATTTGCAAATGTCAGACACTGAATTCAGGCTTTTTAGGGATGAGAGAATTGTGTCCGGATACAATATGTATCTTTTCAGGATTTAGTCGGAAATATGGCTTGTTGCCATTCATCGCATGCAGGTTTTTGGTATATGGTATGATGTCTTTAAATTCGCAGAAAATTATTTCAGACTGATATCCCTTTTCTTGACACCAAAATACACCAAAAATATTGAAAAACAAAATGGTGGATAATTTAAGCACCTAATATTTATTTCATATGGGTCACTGACCTAATACACCATCACTATTTATCGATGCTGATTGGCTAATCACAAGAACTGACATAATAAATCCAGATATAATGCTTGTTTTAACCTCCACCCCAATGGGAGCTGGTGGGAATGTCATTAATTCATACACCCGATTTGCATTATTAGGTCAGTGGAGTTAATCACTCAGAAGCCCCTATGATAAGTGATCATTAAGGAATCCATGTTTACATGCCCTTTAGTTTTACACAATTGCTCGAGTGCCATTGAGTACCTCAGAATGTCAATGATGATTGTGCCAGTGTTTTGTATCAAGTCAACAGCAGGGATTCCAGAGCAGGCCTCAGCCTAGAGGTTCAGAACAGGGAGACTTGAAGTCTCCCTCCAAGAAATTTAGGGAGACTTCAGGAAATTTAGGGAGACTTCACTCAGGGAGAAGTGGGGAGACTACCAAAAATTGACAATTTTCAAATATCGCTTTATTTTATCACAGTCCTAGGAATCACTGTCCATGTAATATTAAATTTGATTAAAATATAACAAATAGATCTAGATATATTACCTCTACTATACAGATATAAGTATATTTATATTATTATAATAACTAACTATAATATATTGATTTAATATTATTAAATAATATTTTATTCAACTAACAGTGATTCTTAGGGACTGCTATCATTTAAGCAAGACAATTATCAAGTTACAGTAGTAGTTAATTTTTGTAAACTTTGTAAGTTTACTTTGGTCACGGCTGTAATGTGGGTGTCCGCTAAAATAAACAATAAGAACTAACAAACAAAGGAGTTGCAAAAGCTTTTAGTTTTATTGCTAAAGCTTTTATTAATTAATGGCCTCCCTTAATTAATGCCAACCCACTGGTATAATCCGATTAAAGCAATAAACTTGACAATTTTAATTACCGAAGCGGTCTCTTCAAAAAGTGCGACCCGGTCTCATCAAAAAGTTCGACGCGTTACCGAAACGAACTTCCGAAGCGCCTGGTACATACTCTGATTATAAATGTTGTAATTGTTTTATATCTGAAAAGCGGGACGGCGGTCTTTTAAGTTAATTAAAACATTTATTTGTGACACTCACGATGGTCAGTAACAACATAGATGCGAACATCTCATCGTGTTTTCAGCGTGTCAAAACATTCGTGATTAACATTCATTACCGCAAGGGAACAAAGGCGATTGAATAACACAAAACAATAGGTCATATTTTATTTTTTATTTTAAACACTTGGGTCTTTGTCTCTGCATCGTCTGTTTCTTTTTGGGATGGCGCCACAATTCATCTATATATACGGACATGTCTGTGAAAAAAAACTAGAAAAAAAAAATGCCCCCTAAAATTGAAGGCGACTTCGATTTCGCCTTAGAGCGACGATAGGGCGAAGTCAGCGACAGTAAGGCGACAATCTCGCCCGAGTTGCCTTGTGAGCTGAGGCCTGTTCCAGAGAAGGGAAGAAGATGGGGAGCTGCCCCTTTTACCCTTCACTGATGATGACAGTGAAGGTGATGAGGATGGGGTCAATGATAAAGATGTTTACATTGATGATGATCATGAGTGATGATGATGTCGTGAGATGATAATGATGATGATAATGGTGATGATATGACAATGATGGTGAGGATAACAAAGACAATGATGAAGATGACTCCATTGTGTACGAGGACAATGATGATAATGGATAATGATTTATTTTAGCACTTCCTGCGTTTAAAGTTTGACAAAAATTTAAGTTCTTTTGTTTTTTTTCCCGAATTTATTGGAGATGATAATCTTGCCAATCAAACTAGTGACCCTATTCCTGGCAAATAACTCACAATTATACTGTCAGACATAATGTCAGACTCAAATACAAACGATCAGACATTCGCGGTTTTGTACCGGAGAATGTCCAATGTCAGGCAGTTAAATCCAGATTGTTGAAAAATGGGAGCTTGTGGGAATGTCATTAATTCATACACCCGATTATCATTAGGTCAGTGGAGTTTATCAGTCAGAATCCACTATGATGAGTGATCATTAAAGATGCATTATCCGAATTAATGCTCCCAAATTACTATTTCTTTGGATTCGGGAGTAAAAAATATTTGATTCGAGTCGAGGAACCCACCCATCAAAGCTCGGAGTGATCAGATATCAATTTTTTTAATTTGTTATTTCTCGAGATGTGCACATATTTGTGGCCTGGAAAAAAGTCATCAAACCGACGGTCTTGGACAAAATTACAGATGAAGATTGATAACTCTAAAATCAAGTGGTAATACGGTCCAATGTTTTGATAGTTTTGATATTTTTTCATATCTTTTGTAAATATTTGTCTTTCTCACTATCCTGTATTGATGGATCAGATAATAAAGCATACAACCAGGGGGGCAGAGGGGCTGAAAATGTTTCATAGAATAGCAACAAAGACATAACTGTTATCTTGCCATGAGTGTAAAATACATCAACTTGATGAGGTGCATATGAGCTAGATACTGGCAAGACCATGAAAAAATGTCTTTCATTGTATTGTAGATTTCGTAAGAATAGAAAGCATGTTTTTTTTTTATAATTGTACTTTTAGATATACTTTGATTTATATTCATTCTTTGTGTGTACTTTCAGTGTGTTGCACAGCTTGTAAATGAAGCTCCATTTATGTACACCACTGAGCTAGAGACAGTAACATCATTGTGCTTGAGGGCGCTCGATGGTTCCAACTACGACGTTAGGTGTGAGGTTGCAAAGTTATTGGGAAATCTGATGGCCTCAGCACAGTCTCCGAAAGCAGCTTCAGGTGATCTATTCTTAACTGATGCTTATTGGTGTTTTTTTGTCATGTTGTGTAACTCCAACAAACATAATCTGATTTTGTTTTCAGTGGTTATTTACCGAGTGTCTAATTTCATGGCATAAGGGTGATAAATTTAACAAACGTAATCCGATTTTAGCCCAATTTGGATCATGATTGTCTAATCATGAATCTCTTGGACGAGTTCGAAAAATTGTCCTTCCCAAATTTTTTTCAGGAGTTATGCCTCCTCTTTTACGATGTCAGTGTATGATGCCTAAAATTTGATACACGATTTTGAACATTACACTATTATCCAAGTCATTTGTCCAAGTCAACCAATGATGCACCTGCAGCCATTTTGTACAGGTGCTGCTCTAGTTTAATCAGAACATGCTCTGATACTCCCCAGTATGACATGTCGACTTGTACTAATGTAACGCATGAGTGGTGCGAAGCAGTCACAGTATGAGTGGCCTTGCTTAAGGGTCACAACTTGGCACGATATTTGATGAACATATACAGTAATGCCCTAAATAATCGACTCCTTAACCACAGCAGAATTATGCGTAACTTTTCATGATTCAGTCGGAAATATGGCTTGTTGCCATTCATCGGAAAGCTCTCACTGGAAAATCAATGAAAAAGTTTCAAAAGTGTTTCTCTTTGCATTTTCACTTACTTGAGGTATCACCTCAGCAACCTTTATAGCAAATAATTCAAAGAAGTGTTGCCCAGAATGAATAGTTTCATAGATTTTTTTTTCATCCATTTTTCAATTTCGTTCATGCTCCTTGTGAACTTTATCCACCATGATTGATTGATTGATTGGGGTTTATTGTCGCTTTAGCCACTAAGGCCATATCACGACATTGCCAGTTTTAGTGGTGGAGGAAATCCGCACACTTGCGACTAATCTAACAGTGATTTCAATGGCTGATAAACTTGTCAACCATGTGCGGCAAACCACCGGCCATCAGCGAGTAACTGGTAACTCCACCAGATAGCGATTTCGAGTTACAAAGTCCACGATGGAAACATGTGGATGTGAACCCTAATCGCCAGCGCTGGAGGGCGAAACAGCTTGGAGTTGTACCCCTAAACGATTGAGCCACCGAGGCCCCCTCTTTATCCACCAAATCCAGCAGTCGGATACAGTGGGTGATGTTGTGAGTTTATGCAGTGAGGTTGCTAATTTGAGTTTGATTTATATTTGCAGCTAAATCAAAGACCCTCAAAGTTGAAGATGTGCTAGGAATGCTCGCATCAGGCTTTCTCAAAGGGGGTCTCGGCTTTCTGAAGAGTTCCTCAGCGGGAGAGATGATAAAAGGCACCACCAACATAAACCGTGAAATTAGGGTCGGGGTCACCCATGTGAGTATTCTCAAGTTATAGAAAATAGAATGCAGTAGCTTTAGGCCAAATAAGCTATTGTTTGGTTTCGAAGAACTTCTTCAGTCAAACTTCAATTGATTTTGTTGATGGTGAGCAATTTCTTAGTCAAAAAAACGACACTAGGTCAGTTGAGCTTCATGATTCTTCACAGATAATTAATCCTTATCCTAATTTGATGCTTTATTACATTATTACTATTTAGTACATACACTCCATGCATGGTTTACTTTCCTTGATGACTCTGTAAGACAGACATTTTACCCATTATCCATTTTTGGTGGACTTCCGCAATATTAAGACATATAGTAAGAAAACAGAGCAACATGTTGCTCTTATTAATCACACATATCTAACAAAATTTGTGTAATTTCGTACCTTAATTTTGGAAAGTCCCACTAGAACCAAAGAACTCTATTGTGGTGTGATTTGGTTCTCTGATTATTTTCTCAACACAAAAGTCTAAACGCACATGGACGACATGACATTGCCACCACAACACGCATGGCAAGTCAAACAAGAGTTCTAATTTGCTGAAATTTTGACAAGTAGCTTGCGAAAATCGTCAACAAAACTACCACTCTAATTCTCCATTTTATAATTAAGTTTTTGTGCAGGAATTGTTCTCAAAGAACATAGGAAATTTGACTTTGGAGCGATCGGTTTCGCCATTTTGGCTGGAAAACCCTGTGCTAAATATAGAAAACCACAGGCTAAGTACCCAGCCGGTGACAGAGTCAGAAAGGAATTATTCGCCATCATGACTGATTTCAAAAGACTGCCCAATGATGATTTTAAGAGTTATCCTTCTTTGTTTTGATTTCTGACCTGTTTATGTTTTAACTTGGCACCATAAGGGTATGCCAGTACCTGAGATGTAACTTCTTGTTTATGTACTGGCGTACAATGTTATCAGGAGCCAGATTAGTATAAATTGCACTCAGAACACCTCATCTTGGAAATGTCTGGGTATTTAATATAGTCTACTATTATTACCAGAACCACTTGCTTATTCACTTCAATTTAATGAATTTTATCTTAACTGAATTGAAGATGCTGATGAAACCACTTATGATGGTATATATTAATAAGAGTACTGAGAAGTTCATGTGATTTTTACCGGCTTCAGATTCCCCAAATTGCAAACCGCTTTATAAGATGAAAATCATGATTTGCATCAAATCATAGTAGTGGAACATATTTTTAGATGGCGGTCTATTTATATAATTATTACCAGGTCTCAAAATATGGTGCCGGACATTTAAGAATGGGGTCCAAGAAGGTGAATTTAATGACGATACCCCACACAGCAGGCTAGCATAACTAAATTCACCCTCTGGGGACCTCATTATACATGGCCTCAACTGATATGGGATACCTAGACTCAGATTTAAGTTAACAGATGGTGATGTGCACCCATCCATTATGTGTTGTGTCATCTGTCAATTTGGGGATATAGAGAAACTAAACTAAAAAAGAAAAAGAAATTTTCTAAAGATGCTTCTAAAGAAACTTAAAAAACTTGTTAATTTGATAATAAAGATAGTTTCCACAGTACCATTGATATATGATTTGCATGTGAAGTACATGATCATATAATAACGGTACCTCTAATAGTCACTTTATGCGTTCAAAAACCTTAACACAATTAGTATAATATCCTAACTTATTTAAAGTGACACATACAAACCACTCGGTAAAACTACTGGAATATTTTGGCATACATAATGCGACAAGTTAACTATTGTATGAATAATGAATATATTATAATTACATGACCTGATACTCAGACAACTTAACTATTGTATGAATAATGAATATATTATAATTACATGACCTGATACTCAGGGTTCTCTACGATTTTATTTATACTATTTAGTTTTTGGACTGGCAAAAACTGCTCTGACAGCAGACTATCTGTTCACAATTAGAATAATACAAGCTTCCGGCGAACAAGGCACGGTACTTTGTTTGCGGGCCCAGGACTCTGTGGCATCCCCCATTGCTCATTCTGATGTGGGCTCCACAAAAAACAAAAAATAAACAAAAAATTGGCTAATAAGTACGTGTTAGTAAATAGTTGGCCTAGGACTCCTCCAGTATGATTATGTGTATTTACCACCAATTTAAGCAAAAAATGATTGTCGTGTGCGCAGTGCTGATTCCCCTTTTATAACAACCCTAAACATTTACAGTTTAAAAAAAGTTTTGTTTCATCAGAATCTTCAAGTGGCTATTCAATTAACTGTAAAAATTCACAGTTTAAAATAATTAGTCTTTAGGATATTAAACTCTCTGATCCCACACGCTATACTAGTTTAATGGATTCAGTATTCGAGTATATCGGTAGGAATCACCATTCAGATTGGTTCACATAATTGTTGGGTAGAGTAACAAGTCATTAATTATTCGAGGCCTCTATAGGCAATTAGAGGCTATCATGGCACAATGACGTCTGGGTAATTTGGCCAGTTGTTTTATAGATGGTATAAGAACAAAGTGGTCTATAATTACGTAAGTTTGGCTGCTCTGAAATTGCCTTCCACCCATTACAGCCACAGTTGTTCATTCATAATTAAGTAGATCTGAGGAAATGATGTGTAATGAAGCTGAATTTCCAATACACTTTCTCTCTGGAATAGCAATTTAATGTCTGTACATTTTTGTTGGGAAATTTTAGGAGCCATTAAACCTGGAGTGCTGGCAGTTCATTCCTGGTTATAAATTTCCTCTAGCTAACTGTTATATTTATGTACTTCCTCATTGAGTCTTCTTCTAGATAATTCAACTCAGTATTATGAGTGACTCATTTGATTTTCCTGTAAAGGTTGTTTTTATAACTTTTTATACGGCCGTTTAAAAAAAAAATATGGAAGTATTGTGTTATTTTTGTGTCTGTCCGTCTGTTCGCTTTTTTAAATTTTCGATGATAACTTTAGTAAGTCTGAACTGAATGAAATTAAATTTGGTATGAGAGCTTACTAGCTAAAATACAGGTCAAGTTCGATTTTGAGTTCCGCACACAAATTTTCACAATAGTTATGGCCCTTTGTTGGAATTATAACTGCCATATTTTGTCCTGCGCTAGCGATGCTCATGTTTTAAGTGTGAATTTGTAGAACCTTCAGTTTAGCTACTAGAAATATATTTCAGTAGGAATATGCTTTAAAAATCTCAACAAATTCACTGACTGCCAAACCAAATAATGCATATTTCTCCTTGTCATCATATATGTTCATAGCATTAAAATGGTTTATTAGTTGGCCATTATCTTAACTTGTTGCATCAGCCTTCCAGCTGCAATGTATATGTTTCAATAGTAAAGCATTTGCCATTCTTTAACCCTTTACTCAACAGAAGGGCCCTGTGCCAATGCATTCTCTTATATATGCGAGTCGACCTATGGTCGACTCGCATATATAAGAGAATGCATTGGCACAGGGCATAACTGTAACTATCACAATGTGGTCAAGGAGCCGATTCCAATGATATCCATATTTGTATGGTTCTATTGAGACAGACCGAAGATATTTTAGGCTGTTGAAGCTTTATTTGGCCGGTTTTGGCCGGTTTGTTGGGTAAAGGGTTAACTACTTTGAATTGTGCATTTATTTTACACGGTGTGCAGACACATATTGTATGTCATATATACATTAGTGCTGGGACGGTTGTCCGGATATCCGGTTACGATTCGGTTATGCATGTCAACCGGTTGGAGGAGGCAACAACCGGATAACCGTACTATTGATAACAATCGTACTACCATTAGTGCTGGGCGGTTTCCCGATTAATCGACAATACCCGGTTAAAATTTCAATATCGTCAGTAATATCGTCTAATCTAAAATAATCGTAATATCGTCGGCAATCAGTGGGTGCCATCCAATCATAAGCATATATACAAATAAATAGTTTAACTCAAGCCTAAATCGAGTTATTAAGTTTTAAATTCCAACCAAATCCTGTGTCCTATTTTTTCAATATTCAATCATCATAGTAAACAACGTTTAGAACGACTAACGAAATTGGGGGAATATGAAAACCCAGAATACGTCCCTCTTTCGCTCTCCGTCTTTCCTGCGAAATATTTATTACAAGAGAATTCACCAAATGAATCGACGACTGATCAGGTGATAGATCGATATGAATGTCAGTCATGCCACGCCTCTTCCTTCAGTACAACGATGCACATGCACCGTCAATCAAAATAATAAATGGGCGAAGATACCGCCCTCTTCTCGTCTAGAAGAAACCACTCACTGCGATTGGTTAAAACCAATTGTATAGAATTAGAGCTTCAAACCCGCCCAACAATACATGATGTCCTTGCTTGGCTAAATTCCAAAAGTTATGTACTACGTGTGTTTGGACTTCGCTAAAAGACTGAACATCATTGTCAAATTTGTCTTGACGGTAAACCACATTTCCAGTTGTCAAGCGACGCAAGTGTAATCGGGAATAGCATATATATTTACTCAACATAGTTGAACATATCGAGTTAGAAAAGGATACTATAGTATAGAACACTTTTAGTTTTGGCATATACGAGATAATGGTTTTATTAATTACCGGTATATACCAGAATTTGTCAAGTCACCGGAACGAAATTGTCCGAATAGCGGAATTCAACCAGTGAATTTACTTTTCATTCCGAATATCGATCGAGCATGAGGTTGTCACTGGTTGAGTGGTTGCATACCGGGTATGCTATTCCCGATGCCAACTTGTCAAAACTAATGACAATGATGTGATTCTAGCGAACAGTGAGAAGTTGTTTTCAGTTTCTTGTATCTGTTTAAAAAAAAAAAACGCGATTATATCGTTAACCACGGTTTTAATTTCCAAAAATCGCGGTTTTTATTTTCGTTAATATCGTCCAGCCCTAACTACCATCGTAGTACTCTGTAAATGTTGCCGAAATCATTTACGGAAGTTTAAGTAACGAGAGTAATTAATAAGAAGCGATTTGGACAGTTGATTGTGTATTCATATACCCCACAACACATGCCCGTTTGATCACCGGTGGCTTTTCTAGACATGAAACCAACAACTACACTCTGTGTCAGTCTGCGAATCACTTGCTACACATTCGATGCCAATTTCCTTTGGCAGCCTTACATGAAAAGTTGCGAGTCCGTGACGTTCTGGCTGCACATGCACCGTGGCATAAATCAAAGCAATCAAGTCTAGATTTTTACTACGTCATCAATAATCTGTCTGTTTTGTTGAAACTGTCCCCCCTTTTGTCATTATCATTACTTAACTTTGTTTTCTAAACACAGGCTGCGGCTTGTGTAATGAATCACGACAATTTAATTTTGTTTGAATTTCTTTATTATATAATTGAAGTAACATCGTCATACCACTGTGATTAATACATACCTACCTATACCCAAACACTATTAAACATTACTAAACAACAGTATACCTACCTTCAGTACCTTGTAGTACACATGTTTTGGCTAATCATGCCCGGGATATACACGAGGAAGGAACTATATTTCGTCGCGGAAGGTTTTGCAAGCAAGCGTTGTTTATGCGGAACTCCCGTAAACATCGATATACTAGCGACCACAAACGTTTGCTCTATCACAAACCATCAGGAAGTGGGAATTATTGTGCACTACTAATATATATTATATTTTAGTTTGTTTGGGCTCAAAACTGAATTAATTTATACACATTTACCACTATTTGATTGCCGTAACGGGACCGCATTGTACAACCAAGACATCATTTGTGATCGCATGTATATCGACGTTTCCGGGACACGTAATCAACACTTGTTTTGCCGATATAGTGACCAGTGTATTCAATCAAGTACTTAGGGTAATGATGGTCGCGGTTATCCGGTTGTGATTAGGTTAATGCCCGCGGTTAACCGCTTAGGAAAAAACCCAACCGTCCCAGCACTAATATTCACTATTCAACCCTTTTAATTCCCATTGCTTGGCTTCGGCAATCTGCAACAGCAACCCTTTGCCGTGACCCTGTTTGCTTCAGTAAATACATGTCTATGTAATATTTTGTTACATATCTATTTCCTGCAAATTTAAAAAATCTGTTCTCAGTTTTATAATATATGGCAATCGATTGACAATGACAAGACAGCATAATTATATTATTAGTTACAACTTACAACTAACACCATCTATTCATGATTCACTTTTGATAGTAATCACTGTTGTATATCTAATTTCAGTCTTATGTGGAATTTGTGAAGTGTATGGGAGGCCTGTGGTTGGAGAGAAATCTAAACCTGTTCCTGACCCATGTCCTAGAGCTTGTAGCACATCCAAAGGCCACACCTTCTCACGTTGAGGCAGTGTATGCCAGGAAATGCATCTCATTTGTGATTCGGTCGATAGTCGGCGGCATGCTTGGTGATAAAGCACAGATTGCTGCGGCCAAAGAAATTTGTCAAATAATCATCAAACAGATGAATGCAGTTGGTGAGTTTGCAAATTTTTAGTCTCGTCTATATGCAGCGATTATTTTAGGCAGCACACAACAGAGGTCAAAAATGGGCCCATTCCCAATGGAAAATAGTCTTCATTTTAACCCTTTACCCAACAGAACGGCCCTGTGCCAATGCATTCTCTTATATATGCGAGTCGACCATAGGTCGCCTCGCATATATAAGAGAATGCATTGGCTTAACACATTAAAAATTATAAAATTGTTAAAGAATGTAAGAAAAAATAGTAAAAAGTGTTAAAAAAAGATTTTTTTTAGGCCAATGCATTCTCTTATATATGCGAGGCGACCTATGGTCGACTCGCATATATAAGAGAATGCATTGGCACAGGGCATAACTGTAACCATCATAATGTGGTCAATGAGCCGGTTCCAATGATATCCATATTTGTATGGTTTTATTGAGACATACCCAAGATAATTTAGGCTGTTGCAGCTTTATTTGGCCGGTTTGTTGGGTAAAGGGTTAAAGGGACTCAAGCACTCCGTAATGGGCAAATGTGAACAAAATAAAAGTTTGTACAACATCTATCATCAAGAAATACATGAAAAAATAGATTGACTTTGTTCTTATTTTCTTTATTAACCCTTTCATGATGGGAACTGCGATGGTGCAGCATTAAAATACATGTGCCAGTACATTCTGTTATATTTGTGAGCCTCGCATATATAAAAGAATGCACTGGTTTACAATGTCAAGGTAAATATTGTTAGGCATAACAGGATTTAGTGTAACACACAAACGGGCTATGCATATATTCAAGCATGAATAGGTATGTAGAGACTTATTTAAGTATTGAATGTTTATAGGTGAGGCATCGGTTGAGGGCAGTGACAGTAAAGGACAGTCTGCAGAGGTGTCAGCCAGTCAACATGTACTGGTGTGTGCCCTCCACGAGCTCGGCTGCCTCATACTGCGTCTCGGAACATCGGCCAGCTCACTCGTCGCTGAACCAGCCACCGGTAAGGAAACTAATCATATGAATATTTATGCTGCCATATTAGCATCACACTGTGTTAGTCACCTTTGCAATTAACTTTATACTGCAATAGTTATGGGGGACTTGCTGTAAACAAGTACCTGGCTTGGAGCAGAATTGCTCGGAACAGAAGCCCACACTGGCAGCATGTCTATTCCGGGGTAATAATTGCTCCATGCATTGTAACTAATTGTCCCCCGAAAAAATGAAATTACCTCCATATGTCTGTTCGTGTGTCCATCACACATTATGGGTACCTTCATTGTGTAATCAACTCCTCCCACAGTTTGAATGTAGAGATTTTAAATTTTAGGATATTGTTAACAATATATTGCTGATGTGCAACATGTATATCGACGACAGAAAATATTGTTTTTCACTGAGTTATTCCCCTTTCTTGACTTAGAAACAATTTGCTAATTTTGTCTGTTACACATTATGGGTACCTTAATTGTGTAATTAGCTCTTCCCACAGTTTCGAATGTAGAGGTTTTAAGATATAGGATTGTTTTCAATATATTGCTGGTTTGCAACATGTATATCGACTATAGAATGCATATAATAAATGGATCACTTATTATTATATCTCTCAGTCTTCCAATGTAATATATGCTACTTTGGACTGATACTGATGAGCACAGAAAATGTTGAACTCATTTGCAAATATGTAGGTTTGACTTTTTGGATTTTTTCCTGTATAATCGCATTCACACAGTGATTAAAGCATATGGAATTGTATATATTAAGCTTTGTATCATAAAAAAGCATATAAATGACTGAACCATGACACAACTTGAAATAGTAAAAATTGCATTTTCATAATATTATTTCTATACTATTTTCTGGGAATACAGACTGTCATTTTAAATAGCCTTATTGGCAGTATTACGAGTATTTCCCAATAATAAAAAATGCAGCACATTAATAATTGTGGGAGAATTTCTAGGAAGATTTATGCACAATGACGCTACTTTTGTTTTAGCCAATTTTCAAATTCAAATTTCTTATTAATCTTTCAGGAATTATTGAGCCTGTGATATCGGTGTTGATCCACCCAGGAGCAGCAGCGCGACTCTCGGCGGCATGGTGCCTCGGAAGTATATCCGTAGCGCTGCCTTCTCAGCTTACACCCCTGCTTGATCGGTGCATGGAAAGAATGGAGAAGTTAAAGGCCTCCCCAGATGCTGTATCAGGTTATAGTAGTGCCCTGGCAGCATTACTCGGAGGTGTTTATCAGTGTCCATTGGGAATTCCTCATGCTAAAGGAAAAGTTAGTATCAAATTCTAGAAAGTTTTTTTTTTTATTATTAATTGCCAATTATGATCGACAAATTAGTTTAGTCTTTATAAGTGAGATTTAATGGTAACGCATTGCTGCCAATTTTGAAAAAATTTGCATGCACATTTACTTATTGAGCACAATATTTTTGAGGAGTTTTGAATTCTAAATGAAATACAGTAATACCCTAAATAATTGACTCCTTAACCACAGCAGAATTATGGGTAACTTTTCAGGATTTAGTCGGAAATATGGCTTGTTGCCATTCATCGGAAAGCTCTCCGTGTGGGCTTTCCAATGAAAGGCAACAAGCCATATTTCCGACTAAATCCTGAACAGTTACCCATAATTCTGCTGTGGTTAAGGAGTCGATTATTTAGGGCATCACTGTATATGTGCTGTAGAGTATACCTTTTCTTTGTGTATTTAAATTGTAGACATTACCGGTATTGAGCAGTCCTTGAAATTGTCACAGCAATAAGCAATGCTGTGACAATATGTGGAATCTAACATACCACATCATTAAATTTGCCTTGGGGCATATTTCCTGATATCGAGGGCTCTATTGAGTTAGTTAGATAATATTTCAACAGTCATAGAATTTCTTATTTCACTTTGCTTTCAAGGATGAAATATGGCATAAACTTTCCATTGATATTGACTCATATGTTCTATTTTTTTTAGCAAATCTTCAGCATAGCAGAGGAGTTACTGCGGACAGCTTCACAGAATAGCAGATTGTCTCTGCAAAGGACTCAGTCAGGATGGCTTTTGCTCGGAGCATTTATGACACTAGGTAGAATTAATTTTAAAATACGAAATGCAATGAAAAAATTATGTATCAGTGACATTTGTCACAGACCAAAGTTAATTGAAATAAACCTCAATTTATTCCCATTAAGCCAATGTGTGTACTATCCCTAAGATAGAACACATATGAACTGGGTATTAATATGATTTATTACACTCCAGTAAGCGATATCCATTGAAAACGTCGTTAATTAAAAATGGTAATGTCTTGTGAATTATGTCATTTCTCGTCACGTCATTGACGTTACATCGCTTACTGATCTAGACTGAATTTTCAATGGTTGATCTTTCTCAACATCAGGACTTTCATGCATTAATTCTGGGTGTATGCTATTTGGTGAACCAAATTGACGCATTAAGGGTAATAAATATAGTAATCAATTAGTTTTGAGAATTACATTAAACAATTCACTCTAGGCGATAGACATTTAGGTAAGAAACTCGCACGTTAACATGCACTCGTTTCTTACCGACATCTCTCATGAATTATTTAATGTAATTCTCGGAACCAATTGATTACTCTCTATGTAATTTACTGCAGGAGAAGGCCATCTTAATTTATCTGATCTAAATTTATCCAGATAAATTCTACAAACTTTTAGCTTGTGTCATGAAGTATGTTATTTAGTTAACCCCTTTCATGATTGAATGGATTCTCCTTTTCAGTTATACAAATTTACATTGGGATGGTCTATTTTTCATGCACATGGGCATTTTCCTATTCTGTCATTTTGAGGAAATATTCAGACAATAATTTGAACATTCCTTAACTAAAGTACTAATAGTGAGTATTTTGTATTCATCAAACATGAATGAAAATGAAATCTGGTCTTTAACCCTTCCATGACTGGAGCTTCCTGACATTTTGCAAAAACCCTGTGCCAATGCATTATCTTATATATGTGAGTCTCCCATAGGGAGCCTTGCATATATATATATATTTGCCTAACAATATTTACCTTGACCTTTTAAGCCAGTGCATTCTCTTATATATGCGAGTCTCCCATAGGAAGCCTTGCATATATATATATATATATATATATATTTGCCTAACAATATTTACCTTGACCTTTTAAGCCAGTGCTTTCTCTTATATATGCGAGGCTCCCAAACGGAGACCTGAATATATAAGAGAATTTACTGGCTTTACTAAATACTCATTTACTAGTAGTTCCCTTAGGAAATGTTCTGATAATTAGTTCAATAAATGACCTGAACATTTCCCAGCAAGGAATAGTCATCCTTCTGCATTTGTATTACCTATTTGTGTATCTGTCTTCTGCTTGTATTTCCTGAACATCCCTCCAAATGAATAATAGACTATTCCAATGTATTATTTTATAATTGAATGGGAGAATCAGTCAGGTAAAGAAATGGTTAATATTTGCTTTTTACAGTTAAATTTATTGGTAAATCATGTCTATGTGGACTGGAGACCAAGATCCCATGTCAATAATTCATTGATACAGTATATTATTTGTGATCCCATTTTACAGGTTCGTCAGTTGTTAAGCATCATTTGCCAAGGATGCTTTTACTGTGGAAGAATGCATTCCCTCGTTCATCGAAGGAGTTAGAAGCCGAGAAAGTGCGGGGTGATTCATTCACATGGCAGGTCACACTGGAAGGTCGATCTGGAGCATTAGGAGGTTTGTATTCACATTATTAACTGGTATTTTTTTTAAATGCTTTTTGATTATAGAGTTAGCTAATAACTGGAAACTTGGTGTATGCATCATTGTTTGCCAGGGCCTCCTTTGATGGGTGCTCCCTCAGAACAAAATTCACTTTAATACAAATTAAACCTCCCAAAATATATCTCCAATATTTGAATGTTAAAATGTGAAAATTAAAGTGAAGAATTTTCAGAAAAGATAGATATTGGCTAAGGCTTAAACCAGCCTGTCAACAATCTACCAGTGCCTGTAAACTAAGCCCTTGTGAATAGTGGTTTTTTTTAATCGAACCGAACAGCAATCGAAAAAATTTATAACAAACTGAATATCGAATAAAATATTTCATAACCTTGAAACGCCGAAATGATAAGATAAAGATATCTTTCCCATTTCTGTCTGTATGTCAGAATTATCTATTATATAACACATGTTGTTATCTTTTTTATGAACTGTCGATCAACAAACACATCATTTCTTCAAAATATAACAAAACAATTTGGAAAATACCATTACGTCAATTTCCGTGCACGGTAAATAAAAACTTCTGGATTTGAATGACATCACTAATGGGGAATTCTACAAATTATCGATTCAAAACACATAATAGGAGATGCACCATTCCAGAATTAAGCTATCACGACTTTCTCAAAAATAAAGCAGGTGTTTGATTAATGGCATTTGACATGCACTGCCATGAACAACATTAAAATTGTCAATGCAAGTCAAAACTGAGCAAACACAATCAAATAATGAAAAGTTAATACATCTAATAATTTGCATATGTATGCACAGTCACGTGACGTACTGTTCATCAGAATTATGAAGTATCTTTCCGTCTCTGATCGAATGTCATCGGGATAAATTGTATCTACTTTTTATACTTTGCAGTAGTTGTGAATATTCAATTATTATTGATAATTGCATTATGTTCGTGTTGAATGTTTTGAAGTATTCAAAATTACTAGTCATTGTTTCAAAGTCGAATCAAATGTTGAGATCGATTCAAATAACACAACGAATATCGAATACTCGCAAGTGCCAACTGTCAACATTGAACAGACAGGTGGACAGATAGCTGGCTAAGCTTTTCATGTTGTGTTATAATTGTCATTTGTTCATTAGTCTTAACAGCATTTCGTATACTGTTGAAAGCTATTCTGTCTTTTAATTTCTCATATGTCAGTCCAGTATATTTTCCTGATATAAAAGTTTGATACAGAAATTGTTTTCTGTCTGTAGCCATTCATAGATCACTAGCGTATTGTCTTATGTCATTTTATATTTGTTTCTATTCTCTCGCCATGTGTAAATGTGTAAATTTCTTATGAACTACCTTATAACATTTCGATACCAATCTCGTTTTTATTTTGTAGCCATGCGTAGTTTCCTGATGTACTGCCGAGAACTCGTCACAGAAGATGTGATCAAGAGAATGTTACCTCCGCTCGAGTGTGCTCTGACAATGCTCTCACAGTGAGTTCAAACCATTTAAATTTCGTATTACTATTGAACCCATATGAAAACCAAGCAGACCTAATGCTTTTGTTGATTTTTGTTTGTGTGTCCTCACTTGGAAATATGATCTGAATTCATATTTATCCAGGAAATATGTAGAACCAAAAAAAAAAAAATGAAACATTTAAGGAGTTCTGCACCACAGTGCTTCCTGTAGTTGCAACCTCCTAATCCGATTGGTGGCTTATGTGGACGGTGATGATTAGAGTTATTCCGCTGTTAAATCATTCCTATCCAGATAGTAAACTATTCTACTTTTCATAGGATTGCACTCAAATTATCTTGATTCAACCATTTTATATTTTTTAGCAATTTTAAAAGTCGGCCAACATCGTAACATTTATGAACAACATTCTTTCTATGTAGTTTTTTCATATTAATCAAACTGCATAACAATAGAATGCTTTTCCCACCACCTTTCTTCCACAGTTCTCTCTCTTTCTCACTCTCTCTCGCTTCCTCATTCTCTCTCACTCTCTTTTCCTCAATCTTTCCCAACATCTCTTTACATCTCTATCCAGACAATCTCTCTTTGATAAAATAATCCAGTCCTTCCCGTCCGTACCACCCCTCTCCACTTAATGGGGATAGGGCTTGAAAGAAAAGGGGAGAAAACTTAACATAAGATCCTCTTTCTGATAATTATATATTTCCTATTCATTATGATATTATATTGCTTTTTGTATGTTTGAATATCTGTAATTTGTACCTTTTTAGGATTGGAAATAAATATGTTTACATCAATAAAACAGGTTTCTCATCTCAGTATCAATGCCCTGTCTCATTTCAGTATTCCGAGTGTGATAAAGCTGTATGGATCACACCTGAAGGCCAGTGCTGCTATGGTCAGGTTCAGAATCTACGACGTTCTGGCTCTGCTCCCACCAGATTCCTTTGAAGGTAAGGCCATGGTTAATTGTCCCCCAAACTTTTTAGTGGGCTAATGTAATCAGCTGCGTCTGTCCATACATATGTCCGTCCGTGCGTAAACTCCAGTTTGAATTATCCAATCAAAACAAAACTTGGTAGGAAGAATAACCATCACATTATTGAGGTCAAGTTCGATTATGGTTCCGGTCCGATGGTATTTGTTGAAGTTATCGCCATTTTTTTACTTAAAAATTGTGATTTTTGTCTTGTCGGGATGATAATTTCAGTGATTATCAACTGATCAAAACGAAACTTGGTATACGGAATAACCATCACATTATTTATAGATTATTTTTAGTGTTTAATTTAGTTGTCATTATCTCTAAATGTGTAAACACTAAGTGAAATTACCCATGTTACAGAATAGTTATTAAGCTATTCTTAGCTATGTGGCTAGGATTACTAGAATCACGGCTGCTGTAGGAATTCTGACAATCTTCCCTATTGACTTACATCTTTTTACTGTGGAATTTTGTGATAGGCTGCAACTGACGTAGATCATGCCATGAATCTCTTCTCTGGCTAACACCAGTAGAGATCATATTTCACCAGTACAAAACGTTGGAACTTTTTGAAGTTTTGACAGGGAATCTTATAAAGTCGAAAATATTATGTTGGGAATCTATTTCTTAGTTGTTATCTCTTCCTTAATAATGTACTTCACTGCAGGTGAATGTCCCAACTCAAAATTTCATGATTTTCTCTGACTTTTGTGAGCCGATATCGCAATAAGCTTCAAATTAATTACCCAGAAGATATTCAATAAATATTGCTCACAAATTCACTCAAATCGTGAAATATTGAGTTGGGACCTTCACCTACAGTGAAGTACATTATTAAGGAACAGATAATAACTAAGAAATATATTTCCCCCCCCTTTATTTTTTTTATTTTTATAAGGTTCCCTGTCAAAACTTCAAAAAGTTCCAAGGATTTGTACTGGTGGAATGTGATCTCTACGGGCGTTAGCCAGAATAGAGATTCATGGCATGACCGACTACTGATGTAATGCCTCTTGGAAGTAATGAGATTCCCCACTATTTGGTTCAGACTCAGTGTATCGAACGCATTGCTACAGTAATGCTCTAATTAATCGACTCCTTAACCACAGCAGAATTATGGGTAACTTTTCAGGATTTAGTCGGAAATATGGCTTGTTGCCATTCATTGGAAAGCTCTCGTCTGGGTTTGACTGGTTTCCTGGCAGCCATTTTATATATTAATTCAGGTTCATATACCATACTGCTGAGAGAGCTGGTGGCAGAATTTACCCTAACGGACAATCCATCCAATACAACGACGTCTCTGCTTCGCTCCATGTGTCATGTCGACGACAGCGTCATTCTTGGCTCTTGGCTACAAGAAACTGATCATAAAGCAATTGAAGATCAGGTAATAAGAATATTCTGATTATGCATTTGAACTTTTCGAAATCTTCTGATGTCAGATTTCTTATCTAGATCATTTTTGAATGGGTTCCGTAAGCTTTTTTAATATCATGTAAGTAACAAATTTGTGGGTCGTGGAGTAGTTCTTTGGCGATGTAAGCTATTCCCACAAAATATAGGTTTCATTTGATGTATTTTCATCGCTTGGAAACACTGCAAGTTTATTTTAGATCATGTAGGTTTTTGCATTGTTGTGCCCCTCATAATTCTGTGTTACAGGTGAATGAATTCTCAATGATTAGAATATCTGGTTAATAATATCTTATCCAACCTCTCCTCGGCATTCTCACCTCTATCAGTTCCAGATTTAGATGATAACGAGCACATGGAACGTAACTAAACAAAACTGAAAAAACATCAATGATAATAAATCTATTTCACATTCTCACTGTTTGAGAATCATGTTAGCATTTTAAAAAGTTGTATCCTTGGGAATTACGACTTGTCAGTTGGTGAATATTCTCGCTCAGATTTTATGTTGGAATTTTTATTTTATTTCACCTTTTGATTGCAAATTCATTTACTGCTGACATAGAAGACGCTACTGTCATCAATGCAAATTGAAAATTCTCAATTATTTCTACAAAACTATTTGGAATATATCGCCGAAAACCAGTTAAATGAGTTTTAATACCACTCGCGTTTGCCTTTTCTCTTGCTTTATCATTTCCCCAGCAGCTTAGCAATTAATTTTAATGAAGCGTGGCCAAGAATGAAAAATTTCATAGATTTTATTATCGTCATCATTTTTCAATTTTATTTGTTGATGCTCGTGTATATCTTATCCTCCAAATCTAGAAGTATGATGTAGAGGATGATACTGCTGACAATGCAAATAGTTGAAATAAAAAAAAAATGTTATACCAAACACCAAGTTACTTTTCATGTTGCTTATGGTTTGCTTCTCACACAAAATGATTCCGACACAAATGTGCTAAATACACTTGCTTCATCAATAAAAATATATTTGAACCCACTGTTTAAATTATAAGTTTCAGCAATTTTATCACAGATCGTGTGAAAAACTTTTGAAACCCGTGATCTTTTGTTCTAGTATGAGCCAAACCGTAAGGTTGATAAAGAGCTAGTAAGTACTGCAGAATGCGGAATGTTTGCCAGCTTCCACCAATTGTCTGAATTAAAATGGCATAATTTAATTAAAGCTTTTAAGGTTTTATAAGGTAGTGATGATTAGCTTGCCTGTAGACAAATTAAAGCATTCAAAATTAAAGCATTCAAAATTAAAGGTTAACTCATACCATATCGGTGATATTTCAAAATATACGTCGGAAATGAAGCATGAATTTATTAAAATTGATCTCTGGTTTGTAATATGAACCATGAGACAAAGTAGAATCACTAGATTAGAAGATTGTGCCATTTTAAAAAGCCATTATAAACAATAATCATGGCAGACGATGTGCGGTTTGAGTTCAGTTTAGTGAAATGAGGTTTTTGTGTTCAGTTTTTAATTTCTGCCAAATAATTATATCGAGTGTTCCTTCAAATGGAAAAGATTCTGATGTTAATTATTTGTGTCGCAGGATTTTTACAGGCACAAACAATTTCACAATAGAAATGGCTAAGAACTTTGTTTTATCTATTTCAAAATTGTTGGCATACTTTAGTGTGTTCACTAAACTGTACTAAAATCAGCTCTCATATGATGCCATGATTATGCACAAGCCTGGATATATTGTGTCTGACATTTGCAGAATGAGGTCCCCAGAGGTGAATTTAGTGACGCTATCACGCACAGCCAGTTAGCATCACCAAATTCACCCTCTTGGGACCTCATTCTGCTTAGGCCTCATCTTCTGGGCAGTGTCTATAGTCTCAAATTAACATTGTTTTTAGTGACTTTTTACCTTCTAAAATGCATATTCAATGTGACTAATGGGTGAACATCACCAACTTCAACTGGGGAACTTCAATCTGATCCTAGGTCTCCCATAGCGGTTGAGGCCTAAGCAGAATGAGGTCCCCAGAGGGGGAACTTGGTAATGCTAGCCCGCTGTGCAGGATAGCATCACTAAATTCACCCTCTGGGGACCTCATTATGCAAATGTCAGACACACTATATCCAGGCTTGATTATGCATGTTCTATTATTGTTTTGATTTTGAAGAAAGAATGTACTATATTGGATTGCTCCCTGTCGTATGTATTCAAGGACTTTCCCCAGAATACACTAACCTTATTAAGTGAAGAAATTCAACATTTAATTTATGGTGTGTTTTATTTTTACTGTTCTCCGGAATATACTCTTTTGCAAAATTATTGTCATGTCCTGCCTATAAAATATATGTGTCCGAATCATTTTGAATAGCACTCCCCGCTTAATTTTACTTATTTCTCAAGTCAATAATTCTGACAATTTTTGTTTAATTGATCAATATATTCCACAATGTTCATAGCTACAAGGCCAAAAAAAAAGATATTTGATTCTCAGGCAATTTTTTTGGAAAATCGATGCCGGCGCGAGGGTTTTTATTTTAATTTTTTTTGCTTTTTTTTCTGCCCATTGACTGGCATAGTAAGAATGGGTTATTATACCTTCCCAGGTCCAGAAAATGTAGGGAGAACTTTGTAATGGATATAAACTAATTTAGTCTGATATAAAGAATGACAAATTATGACATTGTACTACCCGTACATCATAATATGGATTACCTAGAATGATATATATATTGATATGATTTTAATATCGGCACAATCATTTTTAACAACACCAGATATCTGCTTCATATAAAAATACGGAGCGTAAATACAGTCGAAACGAAAAGATAAAGTTATCTTCCAAACTATCATAGAAAGTCTTGGTTCACTTATTCCGCTGACTAATTAGAGACTATATATGTACCGCAATGGATGATAGACAATAAAACTTTTTTAAAACATGGCCAATATACACTGATTGTCAAACTGAGTTTTTTAATTGCAATCCGGTTTGCTTTCCCGAATTAGTGTTTTATACATTTTCGATTGATCTTTCAATATCCAACTTCCTGCTGACCGCAGATCGAAATATTCAAGACATTTTACCAATAAACTGGGGGGGGGTTTGGACAGCCTGTGGTGACAATATATCTGATACTTATCATTTGCCAATGGTCTTTTGTTGAATACCAACACATACACCATTGTATTTTGCTCCTATTCGATATTTGAAACATAACTGATTTCCAGTGTACAGTTTCCTATTTTCATGTTACGCAGTTTTCAACTATGTTGAGATCCAAATCGTAATAAAATGGTCCAATTCGGGCCATTTTTTTCGATGCGGCTATGCTTGAGAATCAAAATCCTTTTTTGTTTTGGACTAATATTTTCGCTTTTCAGTTTTCTGCTCCAAATTTTTTTTCTTTGCTTATATTTCTTGCCATCTGACAACTTGTCCTTCATTTTCATTATACCAACATTGTCTTGTCACCTTCTGCCTATATTTATTAATTATTGGCACATTCATGTATGACATGATCATCAGATATTACAAATAATGTATTTCCCCTCCAGAATATTTAAATATTCACTACTTTGCTATTTAGCGATATGTATTCCCAGCACAAATGCATGATGATTTGAGTGATAAATATTCCACACACATTGAATACCTGATACCTTTAATCTAGGTTGACACAAAGTGCATGATATTTTGCACGGCTTCTGTATTATCAGTCTGAGCCTAAGTGAATTTCAAATAGTCCTTGCATGCTAAGTAATTTGGTGTTTATCAAATAAAGCCAGCACTGTGCAGAATTTCTACCTTTCTTATAGCGCTGCAATGATACATCCCTGCTATGATACGATACATATCTTAGTTTTTTGCTCACAATATAAATACATATCGTGATTCGCCTGGTATTTTTAGTCACACTAAAACATTTGAATTTATCTTTTAGTTGAACACTATTTTCTAGAGTTGAACGCTACATTTACCACTCACAGCCACTAAAGAACTCTATATGTAGTCGGCAAAATATATCAAAATGTTGGAATATTCGCATCACGATACATCTGTTAAAACATATCACGATACGATTCTTCAGAAAGAATCGTTATACACATGTATTGTATTAGTTGTTGCACCCCTACTTTCTTGATGAATATCGATTTAAATTGCTAAGAATATTAGTGTCAGTTATTGTAAGTAGAATCTTCAGGCTGAGCCTTAGGCCAATATATATAAATTGCTAGATTGCATCCAATTGTTTTTGAAAATTGGGGAGGGCGGGTGGTAAAATTAATTTTTATGTTATTTTATTCTTGCTAATATTAATAGTCCTGGTCAGTTCTAGGAATTGAAGCATTATCCTGTGTTATTTAAAATAAGGTGATTTGATCACAATAGAGTGATTAATGAGTCAATGAAATGTACATTGAAGGTTAAGGCCAGTTCTGGTTAAAATACAGACTCCACAGCTATGCAGTATTGAGATTTGGGTAATTGGGGGGGGGGGGGTTTTCTATTACCGACAGCATAATTACGTCAGTCTCACCCAATCACAACATTATCAGGAAAGTGATGTATCCAGTGATAGATTTGTCACTTTGCTAAAAATATCACTTATTCATTGTCTGTCATGAATTCAATACATAAATTATTTTTAGTCACATAGGCCTAATGCTCGCTGGTGGTAACAGATATCCCCCAAATACTCCAGACTCACTTCTGCATACCTGTGGAGTCTGTGTTTTAACCTGAACTGGGTTAACCCTTTACCCAACAGAAGGGCCCTGTGCCAATGCATTCTCTTATATATGCGAGTCGACCATAGGTCGCCTCGCATATATAAGAGAATGCATTGGCTTAACATATTAAAAATTATAAAATTGTTAAAGAATGTAAGAAAAAATGGTAAAAAGTGTTTTTTAGGCCAATGCATTCTCTTATATATGCGAGGCGACCTATGGTCGACTCGCATATATAAGAGAATGCATTGGCACAGGGCATAACTGTAACTATCACAATGTGGTCAAGGAGCCGGTTCCAATGATATCCATATTTGTATGGTTCTATTGAGACAGACCGAAGATATTTTAGGCTGTTGAAGCTTTATTTGGCCGGTTTTGGCCGGTTTGTTGGGTAAAGGGTTAATGAAGATTATATCATAAGCATGAGAACAAAAGTTTACTATTATCTAATTAAAAAGGAGGGACCAAAAACAGTTTGTGGAGGGTATGATATGATGTGGATGATAATCTAGCAATTTTTTATATTGACCTTATTATATTATTATATAATAAACACCACTTCAGTTGTGTTTGTATATGTACTATTAACATTTTATATTTTGGGTTTATATAAAACACATTCCACAGTTAATTTGTATATGGGTCTCCGGATCATGCATGCTGGCCTGAGAAATGGGAATTTAACCTTATAAAACAACTTGAACTGTGGGGGGGGGGGGAAACATTGCATGGTTTGACAGTATATGATATTTTTATAGCTTATACATGTACATCCAAAATGGGACAATTAAAGCTTTATAGGTGTAGATGCAGAATTGAAAAAGGCAGCTGCCATAGTTTTTAAATGCTTAACCTCTAATAAATGATGTTCCCTTCTCTATCTGTTAAATATCTTGTCGCCCCTCACTTTAAAGATTCTGTTAATTCTTATTCTATCATGTTATGTTTAAAATAATGAAGTTTAGGCTGCACAGTTTTTAAATACAAGACATCATGTTTGCTATCGGCAGCATCAAAGTTCTTGGAAGGCCTTTGTTATTTTAAGAAATTAATGTGTAAAAACAAAATGACATTTTATGGTTAAGAACAGTGAATGGCAAACAATCTCGATAACTTACAGCTGACTATTTGTTGACAGTTAGCCACATAAAGGGACCCAAGCCACTCACAGTGGGTAAATGTGAAAAAAAAGTATAAAACCTTGTTAAAACATCACTAAGAACATGGAGAAATTGATCAACTTTTCTCTTATATTCATTATTAATAGTTCTCAACAACAAAGTTTTACGTGTTGAAACTATTTTTATATAAACAAAACTGTTACAGTTACAACAAACATCACTAATCGTGTAGCAAGTTCAAATATTGTAGTCTGAATATGATTTTTAGAATATTTTTCAATGCTTGGACTTTTTCCAATGTTTATCGTCGAGTTTTTATTAATTTTGGCATCTTGGACTAATTGGCTTTGTATTGGTAATTTCACTGTAACATTAATGTTTACATAACAATGGTTTTGAAATACGGCATCTCATTGTTGGAGAGTTATTAATAATGAAAATAAGAACAAAGTCAATCAATTTTTTCATGTACTAGTTAATGATACATGTAAATGTAGTTGTTTACAGACTTTTATGTTATTTTGCATGAGCCACTTCAAACGTCTTGGGTCCCTTTATTAAGTTTTGTGTATTTGTAAGCATATATATGGAATATATCTTCTGATATTAAATGGAAAATCATCTCCTTCAGCTGCAGCCAAATAGTGCATCCGGATCAGGAGCTTTGGAACACGATGCTCAGTCGTTGTTTGGTCGACAACCTCCTGTAAGTTGTAAAAATACAATTCTTTTAAAGGTACTCAATCCGAAATGTCGCTTGCAAATTACTATTTTCTTGGCATCGGCGGTAAAAGATATTTGATTAGAGTCGAGGAACCCACCCATCAAAGCTCAGTGATCAGATATCGATGTTTGAAGTCTATTATTTTAATTTTAAGTGGCCAGTAAACAGTCAACGAGAAGACTTCTCTGACCAAATTGCGGATGAAGATGGATAACTCTAAAATCAAGTGGCTTTTTTGTGTCAGATATTTGACAAATAACAGGTCTTGGGCAATTTTATACTATAGTTGACTGTGATTAACATTATTTTTGGGCAATTACTCGATTCTGATAACTGAAGCGGCATTTAAACAAAAAATATTTGTTGTTGGAATCTGATGATATGGGGACCATCGGATTGAGTACCTTTAAGTAAAAATATTCTCAAGAAGTGTATATATATAATGGTTACGCATTCAATATTTTACTAGGAGATATAAATATTATTACCTATTTCAGGAAAAATGTTTTCTCATTGAATCACAAGGTGCTTTTAACCCTTCCGTGGCTGGAGCTTCCTGAAATTTTGTGAAAACCCTGTGCCAATGTATTCTCTTATATATGATGTGAGTCTCAATAGGGAGCCTCACATATATAAGAGAATACATTGGCCTAACAATATTTACCTTGACCTTGTAAGCCAGTGCATTCTCTTATAAATGCAAGGCTCCTTATTGGAGACTCGCATATATAAGAGAATGCACTGGCACAGGATCTTTAGTGTTGCACCAATGCAGCTCCTGTCATGAAAGGGTTAAATTTGCTGATTCACCTGATTTGGATATTGTATGGAAAACTTACCAAGGTGTTTCCTAAGTCAACCAGAGATAGGAACCTTGGAATTTCAATTTCAATAAGCAGACATGGGTGGGGGTGGGGAATTGCTGAAACTCTGATTTCAAGTTGACATCAGCATAATCAAATTGTCCAGGTCTATGCTTGTCATAAACAAGTAGTCACTGATCTATGATTGGTTCATTACAGAGTGATCCTGTTCCTGGGCCTCTGCCATTGGGCGTGGCTGTGATTGACAGTTCTGTGCGACTATATGGGTTGATATTCCCTCGAGTGGCACACAAACACCGGTATCAGATGCTGCAGCATTTTATTGACTGTATCAAGCAGGCTAAATCGACACGACAGCAGGCTGTCCAGATGAATATCTTCACATCTGTGCTTTGTGCATTGAAGGTAAGGTCAAGTAAATAAAAACACTGTTCTCAGGAACCTCCATTATCACTCAATGAGACCCTCATAAAAAAAACTTCATAAATACAAATAAATAAAAACACTGTTCTCTGGCATCTCCCTTATTACTCAATGAGACCCTCATAAATTAAAAAAAAAACTTCCTAAATACAAATAAATACAAACACTGTTCTCAGGAACCTCCATTATTACTCGATGAGACCCTCATAAAAAAAACTTCATAAATACAAATAAATACAAACTCTGTTCTCGGGAATCTCCCTTATCACTCAATGAGACCCTCATAAACAAAATCATAATTGCAAATCAATACAAAATTTTCAAACAGTTTTAAACTCAAAATCCAATTATATATCCAAAATTATAAATTTAGTTAGGTTTCTGTTGAAGATCTATAAGGCATTGCAGGATAGATTCTAGAGGCTGCTTATTCAATTGTTGAAGGGAGACTGTACCTAAATACAGCCATTTATGGGTCCATCTCCTACTATACTCAACAGAAATTATCCAATAAATACTAAGAGTCGAGAATGAGAGTTAAATAAACTTATGTACACAAAGAACTACATAACAACCTGATAATTAGAACGAAAATGATTATATGACTCAAGCCATAAACTCGTTTTCATTATAGTTACCATGTTATTTGCATCGTCATGGAGTATTATATTGCTCTCACCGCTGCCTCAAATGAATTCATTTGTGCATATATTATGTTGAGTATAATGGGAGATGGCCCCATAAATGACTGGATTTAGTGTACAATCCCTATTTAAAGTTCTTGGGGGGGGGGGGGGGGTAAAAAGCTTCACTCCCTCATAAATTTTTCCATGTATAATTGCCTGAGAGAATATTTAATGGCCTATTCTGTATAATACATGATTCCTGTGAGGCCTGAAATAGCCTTTAATCTGACAAGTGCCTACTCAAGGCCAGGAAATTGCTCAAATTGCCTTTGTGGGGATTGCGCGAAATATGCACTGCTGTCTAAACACGACCTTGAACAAAATATATTGAAAATTATTGAGAAATGGCCATGAATATCAGAATAGAGGGCCTTGAAAATGTTTAATATTGTAACACATGATTTAAAGACATATTATGTATTGACTCGTTTGGGTTTGTGAAATTGATAAGTCAGTACTCAGGCGCTATGCTTACCTGGGGAATGTAGATTCTACTAACATTGCCGAATTTGCAAAGAAATCGACTATACCACTCCATAGAAACATCGTCTAACTATGCTCAATTGTAAATATTTATATCTCAGTTCTGGATGCAACTATCGGCGATAAACTAATGATTTCATCATTGAGATTCATTGCATTTAATTAATATATAAGAATGACAGTGTGTGTAGTCAATTTGGATTAATATTCGTCAAAAATAACTACTTTGAACAAGATTGTTCTCATTTTCTATTTGATCACCCTACCAGAGTGTTTCACATCACTTTAAATTTCCATTAGGCCCGTCCTTTATGAACCATTTGAATTGCTTCCATATTATCCCTTTATTGCAGTGTTCCAGATGATATTAGCCACTGCAACCATCAAGACCAAGTTCATAACTTCATAATGGTTGTCAAAAACATTGGGCTATGATACATAATATTTAATTTGTCCCATGGCATTGTTTTGTGGGAATATAGAAATGATCGTCGTTCCAGCCATGCATCCTTCAGAATGTCTGTCCATCTGGATTTGGTCTCCTGAACTACGTATCATCTCCTCCTACTGTTTATATCCCATGGATCTAAACATTTAGGTTGATGTTATATTTGCAAAAATATATAGCAATGTCTAAATCGGGGACCTGAAAATATTTTATCTTTTCAGACACTGGCCGAAACGAAAACAACACTTGGGTCAGAAGAAGTACAGAAGGCTGCATTTAATCTTATATTAGTAAGTTCATTTCTGATCTATGGGTATTCTAACAGACAAAACATTGATTAGTTTAAACAGTAACTGTTCTTCACTTGCCTGTGTAGAGAATATTTGAGATTTGTATTGTATCATATCATATCATTTCACACATTTTTTGTATAGCGCACATATCACCAAGGTTTCAAGGCGCTTGACAACATTAAAGTAAATAATCAAATTCCAAAATTTACAGTTCAGACAAACAATAATTATGTAGCTCTTATTGAAAGCTGGTTCATTAGTGCCACACCTAATGTTCAGAATAATATTTAGTGAATAAATGAGTTTTCAATAGACCTTTGAATTCATCATATCCAGGACAGCTGCGGATGATCACCGGTAGAGAATTCCAGAGAGTTGGTCCAGCTGTGGAAAACGATATGTCTCCAAATCTACTGTCAACCTTATTGATATTGTTGCATCAAGCACCCAGTGCTTGATGCAAATTCTCCTCTTTCCTCAAACATCTTTCTCATATAAACCAAATTATCATTTTCTGAAAAACCGCCCTCTTACAAATCCTTATAAATTGGAATTCAGTGTTATTTGATGCATTACCAGTACTGCAGAAAACTTTCTTTATGTCAGCATATATGCCGCCTAATTATTATGAAATTGTTGGATGACACTTTGAGACATACTGCTATGTTTGTAGGGTGCCCTGGATGGTTCAAATCCTATACTGAGGTGTGCTGCCGGAGAAGCATTGGGAAGAATGGCACAGGTGACCAATGATGGCAAATTCATAGCAGAGATGGCACAGTACAGTTTTGATAGGTAAGATTCTTTGTTATATCACTGTTGTTTTTCTCTTCGAAATTATGGCTGGGTTCGATGTGGACGGTTCACAATGCAATGTGATGATATCACCATATTTTGCCCACAATGCATGTGTACCGCGATGCTAGCCGAAGAGCATGATAATTGCCACTCCAGAATAATGAATGATAGACAGACGTACAACTCGCTTGGAAGTTGGAATCCAATATCTGTTAGTGCTTGATATATCATGCATAATTACACATATCTTAATTGCATGAAGTTAACTTAATTTTACTGTTATGTATGGGACAACACCAATACCATTTGGGAAATGTACAACTTATCTATAAATGTGTGTACCTTTAATTCAGGTACGATATATATGGGAAACTCGGTACCTAATATACCGGAGGACATGGATGGGGCTTTCTTGCTTATTTTATTTCACATAATGTGGGTCATACAAAGCTTAAATTAATTCTTATTATGAAACATAAATCAGAACACAAAATTTGTATGTGTTCTTTGGGTTTCTGCTATCATTTCTGTTCCTAACCTTTATGACTATATATCAGAAACTGCCTTTACAGCAGGGTGCTCTGCCTATCATTAGCTTATGTCAGCTTTCGGTGGGCAAGACATGGTACCTCTATTTGTGGACTCTTCTGCTATTGGGGGTCACACAAAGCAAAATATGTTTAGCTGTATTATAACTCAAGTGCTTTCCAGCTAGAAAGAAATTTATGCATGCTGCAATCAGCTGCAATTGTGAAAAAATGTAACAATCATCACAATGAATTCATGGCTGTATATTGTTTGTTAACCTATTTCATATTATTTATTGTCCTTATTTATCTTTCAGACTGAAATCGGCTCGAGATGTCGTCAGTCGGACCGGCCATTCTCTGGCTCTTGGTTGCTTGCATCGATATGTGGGTGGTATGGGATCGGGACAGCATCTCAACACCAGCGTCAGCATACTTCTCGCTCTGGCTCAGGATATCAACTCTCCAGTAGTCCAGGTGAGTTAATAACAACAGCTTTTTCATACTCCTCGCTCTGGCTGGGGGGGGGGGGGGGGGGTGGTCTGTATATACGCCGTCTGAATATAGGTGGTGAAAATTAATGTGCTTTGTGGGCGTGGCTTGTAGGGTTCATAACACGAGGTCAATGTATACAGTGTACAGATCTGTTAATTGGAAACCGATTTTGGTTGCGTAAAGGGCAATTACTATCAAGTCGCGCATTCCCTGATCCATTGTACACTTGGTGTGACACCAAACAATCGAAGAACACTGATGTGGACAACATGTACATCATGTCAATCAAACTATGTACCTTAAGGGGTTCACCAAATTACAATGAGAATTTACTATAGAAATTTTTTTTCAATAGATTGCTCTTACATGTTTTAATGAACTGAAATTTGCTAGTGAGCGGTTGTTCGATGCGTTCAATTAGATAGAATTGTCACTGACACCATAGCTCCATGTACCACATGAACGGGAAGTATGCCGCACCACCGACAGTACGATTGTTGTAGACTTTTTGATGATTTATTTTCAAATTATTTTCAGTTTTGTCATCTGCTTTTCTCGGAAATCGTTTACTGTAAACTTCATCCCATTTAGAAAATTTGTTAGTTGCCCCCCCCCCCCCACCCGATATTTTTCATGACAAAATGTTATGTTATTCCACCAGCAAAATTTATGTCTAAAACTGCACTGAAAAAAAATTAGCTGGATGGTCACATATATAAAACAACAGATTTTCAATTTTTTCAGATTTCAAAACATTTCGTGAGTTTTGACTGTAATACCATGCCCACTGTCAATTTGATTCTTTCCAATATTGAATAGTCAAACTAAATATCTAGTTAGTGTAACTCATGGCCTTTTCCCCAGGAAACCTGGCACTGATTGAGTTAATTTATTTCTATCCACAAAATTCTTAATTGATGCGAAAATAGATTATCACAGTGAAAGAACAAATCAGGTTTTTGAATGTCATTGAATTTATTCTTTTTTGTATGTTTAAGGTTTGGGCGATTCATGCGTTGGCACTGGTGGCTGATTCTGGTGGACCTATGTTCCGGGGCTATGTGGAGCCTGCTCTATCGCTGGTACTGCAGCTCTTACTGTCTGTACCACCATCATCTGTCGACGTGCATCAATGCCTCGGCAAATGTTTGTCTGCTCTGACTACATCAATTGGTCCAGAGCTACAAGGTAATAATGTTATTATGTCATCAAAGGAACTGCAGTGCATAACTCAAAGGCAAACATATTTCAAATGTTACATTTTATTATTTGTATTTTAAAACGGGTCAAAATTATCATAGACAGTTGAAAAATTTATTCAAAATGGTTTCCAAGTAGTCAGTCATCTGATTAACTTTGAGGGATAGTTTGTAAAAGTTAAAGCTGAATTAATATCACTGTTTATATATAATTATATATTAGCTGAAACAGGCTCACTTTGGGAGCCTTTATTCAGCGTCGGAGGGGCCACAGGCCACTGCACAAAGGAGCCACAGGCCCCCATGTGCACTTCGCACACATGACAGACGGATCCTACTCTCTTATATATATACATATATATTTATGCTACTTCAATATATCCTTGTGCAAATAAGTTCATATTGGACCTAAATATTGGCATTGGTTCATATTGGACTCAGTTGATTCTGGAATAAGCCCATAATAGACTTACACCCATTATTCCGTTGGAAGGCGCGAGCCACAGTGAAAACACTTATTAAAGAGCATCCATATTTGCTGCAACATCCTCGTGCAAATAGGTTCATATTGGACTTATTTGATTCTGAAATAGGCCCATAGTGAGCTTTATATTTTAAATATATTTTACGTTTACCCATACCATAGTATGGTAAACATAGTGTCGTTGTCCGGATTGACCACTCGTCGTTAGTCCGTCCGTCCATCCATCTGTCTGGCTGTCTGTCTGTCTGTAGACACTTTACGCATGGTGCGATAACTGGAACAATTTCTATCCGACCGGAACAAAATTTTGTATATGGGTTTCTCCGCCCAAAATACAGATCGAGTTCGAATATGGGTTTGATCCGAGTTTTTTATACGCAGTTATGGCCCTTTTTCGATTTCGAATTCATGCATGCTGTCATAACTCAAACAATTTTCATCTGATCGGAACCAAATTTGGTATGCGAGTTTGTCAGCCCAAAATACAGATCGAGTTCGAATATGGGTTTGATCCAATATTTTTTATTGGAGTTATGGCCCTTTGACATAGAATTCATGCATGCTTCGCTAAATCAACCATTTTTCAACTGATAGGACCCAAATTAGTATGTGAGTTTCTTAACTCAAAATACAGATCGAGTTTGAATATGGGTTAGATCTGACATTTTATACAAGAGTTATGGCCCTTTTTCAACTAAGAATTGAACAGATAACCATAGCAGCCTACAGCTAATTGATTATCAGTGGTATCACTTTAGCTCTGTGAGAGACAAACAGTAAATCTGTATAATTGATAATTATAGTTATTTTTAGCCATCAGTGTGAAGTGTAACCAGATATACTTTAATAGGACACTGGTATTCAGGCTGCAGCTCTATATAACAGTAATTAATTTGCACTCTTAGTCTGGATTTCTGAGAGGTCTCTATGCCAGGAAAGATGGGAATAAATTGTGTTTTATCACATATTTTGTCATGTTTGTCCAGTGTTTCACAGACAAAAAAATCAAATGCATGCCCATGCTAGTGGAGATGGGGAAAATTGATACTTAAGTACCAACAAAAGACTAATTTTTATGTTTACCCATATCATAGTATGGAAGTGTCAACATCCGGATTGACCAACTGTCATTAGTTCATCCGTCTGTTTGTCTGTAGACACTTTACACATGGTGCGATAACTCGAACATTTTCTATCTGATTGGAACCAAATTTTGTATATGAATTTCTCAGCACAAAAGACAGATCGAGTTTGAATATGTGTTTGATCAGACTATTTTAAACTGATTTTTGACCCTTTTTTTTTTTTTAAATATTCACTCTTAAAATTTTTTTTTTTAGTTTTAATTCCTTGCCCTATTTAACATAAGCCTGTGATTTGTTGACATCTCTGCTGTATAATTGATACTAATCGGTCAGCAGTGAGGTGTTTATCTTGATGGCTGTTGTGGGTAGAATTTGATACATTATCATTAGATTGGAATCTCTTGACCAAGTATTTCATGTCCAGGTCACCTTTTCACATTTAACTCAAGGCTGTGGTAGTTCAGCATTACAGATCCTGTTCCTTATATAAATGTGAGTGACACATAAATTCCAATAATTTGTGTTATGTGCATTGTCTACAATAGTACCTAACAGTATACTCTATAATTCAACATCAAATCTCTCATTTATGATTCCAATCAGAGTAATTTATTATCGGTTAACATCTGCCGATCGTGATCGGCCTCTCGTTTAAAAATATATTTAATTGAAATCTTTTTAATAAAAAAAATTGAAAGACTAACGCTGTAATAACCTCTGCCAGGGAACCCCGAGTCACCAGACCAATTTTGTTGAAATCGGACCAGCAGTCTGGGAGAAAAACCCGGACAGACAGACAGACAGATGGACAGACAGATCCTACTCTTTTATATATATTGATATATTATATATTTATAGTGATAGTGTATGTAATACAAAGATACAATTAAACCTAGAAATTACTGAAAACAATTACATATCTTTATATCCAAGATATAGATAAATAATAACCTGTTGAAATAGTAAACATCATACAGAAGTATGATGTCCTCGATTTGTATTTGCAGGTAACTCTGGCTCTATTGCCACAGCGAGGCTTTACTGTTTAGTTTGCTGTGCCGTGATGCAGGACCACTCAGATTCTCTGGTCCAGGCTGAAGCCATTTCATGTCTGCAACAGCTGCATATGTTTGCTCCACGACACGTCAATCTCACAACACTCGTTCCGCACCTCTGTGTAAGTTATTCATTAACCCATTCTTGACTAAATCGATTTGCCAAATCAGTTGTAAAAGTTCCTGAAATTTTGGGAAAACCCTGTGCCAATGTATTCTCTTATATATGCCCTCCCATGGGGAGCTTCACATATATAAGAGAATACATTGGTATAACCATATTTACCTTGACCTTGTAAGCCAGTACATTCTCTTATATATGCGAGGCTCCCTATGGGGACTCGCATATACAAGAGAATGCACTGGCTTAGAGGATCTTTAATGGTGTACCAGCACAGCTCCCCTCATGAAAGGGTTAACCCATTCTTAACTAAATGGATTTGTCGAATCAGTTATAAAAGTATACGTTGGAATTGTCTATTATTTCTCCTGAGGGAAAATTAAGCAGACAACAAACAAACAGATAAAACAAAGTGCATTGGAAGGAAATGTTCAGATAATAAGTTCAACAATGACCTATGGTGAACTTATAATCTGAACATTTCCTAAAGGAACTACTCGTCAATTAACCCTTTCATGACCAGAGCTGTGCTGGTGCAGCATTAAAGATCATGTGCCATTGCATTCTCTTATATATGCAATTCTCCCATATATAAGAGAATACATTGGCCTAACAAAATATTTACCTTGACCTTGTAATCCAGTGCATTCTCTTATATATGCGAGGCTCCCTATGGGAGACTCATATATATTAGAATGCATTGGCACATGAAAGGGTTAAGTTGCTAAGTAAAGATGTGTTGAGATCTGAAATACTTTGGACATTGAATTTACAACACTGAGGTCTCAAGTTGTTTTTGAGAATGTTGCCAGACAGCCAAATTTCTGGACAGGTATGGAAACATTATTAGGGGAATGTCTTGGAAATTTCTTGATTTCTCAAAAATCCTAGTAAAATTTCAAGAAGCTCTATTTATTACTGAGTTCTCACTGATCCGTTGTTATTTAAATTTCATTTATTCCTTTTTAGCTCAACTTACTTTTGTAAGTTTGAGCTATTGCCATGGTTTGGCGTCCGTCGTCCGTGTGTCCGTGTGTACGTGTGTCCGTCAACAATTTCCTTTGGCGCGGGCTACAGGTTGTACCTTTGGTCTGATCTTCATGAAATTTGTCATGAATGTTGACATTGACATGTAGATGGGAACGAGTCATTTTGGGGTCATTCGGCCAAAAAACATGGCCGCTGGCAGCCATCTTGGATTTCAAGATTCAATCCATTGGCGCGGCCTACAGGTCGTACTGATCATCATGAAATTTGTCATTGATGTTAATATTGACATGTAGATGGGAACGAGTGATTTTGGGGTCATTCGGCCAAAAAACATGGCTGCCAGCAGCCATCTTGGATTTTACTCTTTGCATGACTAAATCCTTTGGCGCGGGCTACAGGTCGTTGTTTTGGTCGGAAGTTTATGAAATTTGTCATGGATGTTAACACTGTCATGTAGATGGGAACGAGTGATTTTGGAGTTGTTCGGCCAAAAAACATGGCCGCCAGCAGCCATCTTGGATTTTACTCTTTGCATGACTAAATCCTTTGGCGCGGGCTACAGGTTGTACCTTTGGTCTAATCTTTATGAAATTTGTCATGAATGTTGACATTGACATGTAGATGGGAACGAATCATTGTGGGGTCATTCGGCCAAAAAACATGGCCGCTGGCGGCCATCTTAGATTTCAAAATTCAATCCATTGGCGCGGGCTACAGGTCGTACTGTTCGTCTGATCGTCATGAAATTTGTCATGGATGTTAATATTGACATGTAGATGGGAACGAGTCATTTTGGTGTTGTTCGGCCAATAAACATGGCCGCCAGCAGCCATCTTGGATTTTACTCTTTGCATGACTAAATCCTTTGGCGCGGGCTACAGGTCGTAGCTTCGATCGGAACATCATGAAATTTGTCATGGATGTTAACAATGACATGTAGATGGGAACGAGGGATTTTGGGGTCGTTCGGCCGAAAAACATGGCCGCCAGCAGCCATCTTGGATTTTACTCTTTGCATGACTAAATCCTTTGGCGCGGGCTACAGGTTGTACCTTTGGTCTAATCTTTATGAAATTTGTCATGAATGTTGACATTGACATGTAGATGGGAACGAGTCATTTTGGGGTCATTCGGCCAAAAAACATGGCCGCTGGCAGCCATCTTGGATTTCAAGATTCAATCCATTGGCGCGGGCTACAGATCGTACTGTTCGTCTGATCATCATGAAATTTGTCATGGATGTTAATATTGACATGTAGATGGGATCGAGTCATTTTGGGGTCGTTCGGCCAATAAACATGGCCGCCAGCAGCCATCTTGGATTTTACTCTTTGCATGACTAAATCCTTTGGCGCGGGCTACAGGTCGTAGCTTTGATCGGAACATCATGAAAGTTGTCATGGATGTTAACAATGACATGTAGATGGGAACGAGAGATTTTGGGGTCGTTCGGCCGAAAAACATGGCGCCAGCAGCCATCTTGGATTTTACTATTTGCATGACTAAATCGTTTGGTGCGGGCTACAGGTCGTACCTTTGGTCTGATCTTTATGAAATTTGTCATGAATGTTGACATTGACATGTAGATGGGAACGAGTCATTTTGGGGTCATTCGGCCAAAAAACATGGCCGCTGGCAGCCATCTTGGATTTCAAGATTCAATCCATTGGCGCGGGCTACAGGTCGTACTGTTCGTCTGATCATCATGAAATTTGTCGTTGATGTTAATAATGACATGTAGATGGGATCGAGTCGTTTTGGGGTCATTCGGTCAATAAACATGGCCGCCAGCAGCCATCTTGGATTTTACTCTTTGCATGACTAAATCCTTTGGTGTGGGCTACAGGTCGTAGCTTTGGTCAGATGGTCATGAAATTTGTCATGAATTATAACAATGACATGTAGATGGGAACGAGTCGTTTTGGGATCATTCGGTCAAAAAACATGGCCACCAGCATTTTACTCTTTGCATGACTAAATCCTTTGGCGTGGGCTACAGGTCATACCTTTGGTCTGATCTTTATTAAATTTGTCATGGATGTTAACACTGACATGTAGATGGGAACGAGTTGTACCTTTGGTCTAATCTTTATGAAATTTGTCATGAATGTTGACATTGACATGTAGATGGGAACGAATCATTGTGGGGTCATTCGGCCAAATAACATGGCTGCCAGCGGCCATCTTGGATTTCAAAATTCAATCCATTGGCGCGGTCTACAGGTCGTACTGTTCATCTGAGCATCATGAAATTTGTAGGTCGTAGCTTTGGTCAGATCTTCATAAAATTTGTCATGGATGTTAACAATTATACGTAGATGGGAACGAGTCCTTTTGGGGTCAATTGGTCAAAAAAAATGGCCACCAGCAGCCATCTTGTATCTTACTCTTTGCATCACTAAATCCTTTGGCGCAGGTTAGACATTTCAATTAGCACCTTTCCTATTCCTCCATTTACTGTCAACCATTAAATTATTCCCCTACCTAAGTTGAGCTACAGTGTCATTGACACTTTCATTAGGATATTTAGTAACCCTTTCTATACTAAATGGATTCTCCCACCCAGTTATAAAGCATATAATGGAATGGTCAATTTTCATTTGGAGGGGTGGTCAGAAAAAATGAGCAGACGACAGACAGGCGAAAAGATAATTGCAGAAGGTTTCATTTTCATTGGAGGGAAATGTTCAGATAATAAGTTCAATAAACTACCTAAGGGAACCACTCGTCAATAAGTATTCAATATCGAAAGGGTTAAACTTATTAACTAAACATCCCTGGAAATGAATAGTGACAGCTGCATAGTTATACCTCCACTCTCGAAGAGAATGGGGTGTATACTGGGTGACTGCATCCATCCGTTTGTATCATCCATTCAGACGTCAATCTGGGCATATATCTCAGCCTTGGATTATCATATGGGAATGAAATTTGGTATGAGGTTTGTCATCTTGACTGCTTTCGAAAAAGGGACAAATGATGATGTTCACATTTTCCGTTCTAGAGTTATCGTTTTATATTTATCTGGAAATGTGTTTTTTTGTCCGTCCGCGAAAATATCTCAACCATGGGTTATGGGATCAGAATGAAAGTCATCTTTTTATGCAATAATGCAGACTGTGAATGTGGCAATGATTGTTTTTGAACTTGAGTTAGAATTCGAGAATACCCAGTTGAAAGTAACTTTTTGTCAAATAAATTCACAGATTTAGCCTGCTTTATATAGGTATAACTATAATATCTATACTCTTTTCATTTTACTGGTTCATAAAGACAATCATATTCTTTTTCAGGATACATTAACAAGTTCACACTTGTTGCTGCGTAGGGCAGCTGTTTCGTGTTTACGACAGCTTGTGACGCGAGAAGCTCAGGAAGTCAGCGATTACGCTCTGTCTCTCTCTGGAGAAGGGAAAGATGGGAAAAGTTGTGCCAACATAACCGAGACCGGTCTCGAAGGAACTCTGTTAGGAATGTTGGACACTGAAATCGATGGAAAGTTAAATTCTGACGTGAAGGATACTCTTATGGGCTTGTTACTTTCATTATCTATTAGGAATCTGACTAGATGGCTTATATTACTGAAGGATGTTCTATCAACAACATCAGGTTGGTAAAAATAAATACATAAATATTTAGACAATAATTTCTTCTCATGTGAGATGTGGAGGATTATTTTTCATGAGGCGTTAGCCGATTGAAAAATAATCCTTGCATCTCACTGAGGACTGTTAACTTATTGTGTTTATTATATTTTCCACAACTGTTTGTCACGTCCAATCTAATAAAAGTCAATTATAAAATGTTTCCTATACTAAAAATTGACCTAGTATTTTTGTCAAAATGATAGTATACTACCCAGATATAATGAAATTATGTCATTTCATTTATCGATTTCATTCCGAACATAACTCAGAAGTTATGTTAACTGGATATTTATTTTAGTTACAGAAAATATAATAACGAGCATACTAAATCATACCATGATTCTCTGCTCTGGCTATGCCTGTAGAGATCATATTCCACCAGATCAAAACATGAGCGGACAGATGCTTGTAGCCCATTCATATATTACCATGGGTATATGCCAGATATAACCATACAAAAAAAGCTGCCGTGCTTTTGACAGTGTATTTATCCATGGTATTTAAGCCTGGTGCACCGTGTTATTGTATTGAAGGGTAATCATGTTAGATTGGTGATGGGATTAACGGTTTCTGTATCTTGTCACATTTTATGTTTGAACTTTGTCTGAAATAGATGCACTTTTTTGTGTTTTTAGAGACCCAATTTGGGTTTATTGGGATGTCTTTCATGTAGTTTTGTGATTATGAGAGCACATACATGCATTTGTTTGTATGCATGTTATTGGCCCCCTGAGTTCTGCTCTCTTTGGGCTTCTACTTTAAAATATCCATATATTTACCAACAGGGGTGGTGCCAGGATATCCCCAACACAGGGACTATACATTTACCTGACAGGGGGGCTATATAGCTACTGGGCTGACTATTGCAGACTTCCCTGAGTAGCAATAGGCTATCATCTAGTAGTCTGCATGTGAGGGAAAAGTTGGGGAAAAATCAAAGGCTTGTGGGAGGGGGGGGGGGGGGTTACAAATTGAATTTCGCAATCTTTTGAGTTTGGTGTGGTTCAAGGGGTGGAGATTCAGTTGGAAATTCCAAGGTGAAGACCCACTTCCCACCCCACATAAACTTTCTAGCCATGTCCCTGGTACCAAATATCCCAGACTCAACCAGGGCTGCCCCTCATGCCTTAGTTTTTGCTTTTGGCGTATCTTTTTTTAATCAACTGCACCGGCAGCTTTATGATGGACCATACTCTAAATGAAAATGCTTCCGTGGGGATCACATGGTATCTTGCAGCCGAATAAGGTGATAATAATTGTGTTTTAAAAATGATATGGATGACCGATCATCAAAAAACGCATAAAAATACACAGGGCAAGGCTTATCTATCCAAACTGTGGAGTGTTTACCTTCTGTAATTCTCGCATATACTCATGGTTATATATAAACAGGCTATGAGCATCTAGTCGGGGAACTTTATAACAAAGACAAAATAATTCAGGTAATATATTTCTTAGTTATACCCCCCGCAACGAAGTTAAGGGGGGTATACTGGAGTCAGCTTGTCCGTCCGTCCGTGGACACAAACTTGTCCGGAGTTTTTCTCAGTCGTTTTTTGATCAATTTCCTTGAAACTTGGCACAGGCGTCAACCACCATGGGAACCTGTGCACCTGCGATTATGACGTCTGTCGGACCTTTTTTGTTTGAGTTATCCCCCTTTTCGACTAAGAAATTTTTCGCAACATGTATACTTTTGTCCTCGGGAGCTTTTATTCCTACATTTTTAGGTCAATCTTTTTAAAACGTGGCACAGATATTTAGTACCATGGGAACTTGTGCACCTGCGATTATGACGTCTGTCCGACATTTTTGGTGGAGAGTTATCCCCCTTTTTCGACTTAGAAATGTTTTTGCAACATGCACAATTTTGTCCGAGTTTTTATTCCTACATTTTTCTTTCAATGTTTTTTAATCTTGGCACTGATATTTAGTACCATGCGAACCTGTGCACCTGCGATTATGACGTCTGTCCGACATTTTTTGGTGGAGTTTTCCCCCTTTTTCGACTTAGAATTTTTTTCGCAACATGCATAATTTTGTCCAAGCTTTTATTCCTACATTTTTCGGTCAATAGGTTTAAGATTAGGGTTATGGTTGTACACCTGCAATGGGAACTGTTATTTTATTATTTTAACTAAATGTTTACTGACATGTGAAACATCTTAGTATTTTAAAAACAGGGGGGTATCCGTAGTCCCATTGGGACAGTCACACCTCTAGTTAATACATGTTCACGGTAGACAAAGGTTACAGCTCACGATTATGTGACTTACGCGACTTTGTTAGCCAATTTCAATATAAACATTGAATTGATTACCCAATGGAAATTTCATGATTGTAAGTGGAGCGAAATTGGCTCACAAATGTCACAAAAATCATGCAATCTCGAGCTGGGGGCCTTAACATACTATGAAATACATCATTAAAGAAGAAGTATTAACCCTTCCATGACTGGAGTGTCCTGAAGTTTTACAAAAAGCCAGAGCCAATGAATTCTCTTATATATATGCGAGCTTCGCATATATAAGAGAATATATTGACCTAACCATATTTACCCTGTAATCCAGTGCATTCTCTTATATATTTGAGGCTCCCTGTTGGAGACTCGCATATCTAAGAGAATGTGCTGGCACAGGATCTTTAATGCTGCACCAGCGCAGCTCACGTCATGAAAGGGTTAACTAAAATATGTATTAATTACCAGCTGTAACCTGTATTACAATGTTATACTGCTCCTCATTTCCTCATCAGAACATCAAAACATTCTCAGGCTTAAAACTGACGGAATATGATCTCTACTACGGGCATGTTTAGGATTGCCTCTAGATAGGAGCCATCAAATTTGAACAATTTTCAATGAAAAACATGGCCGCTGCAGCCATCTTGGATTTTACTTTTTGCATGACTAAATGCTTTCAAGTTGGCATACCCTACAGCTGGGTTGGGCCGATTACATGCCAATGTAATCGATTATGATGACAATTACTTTTGATTTACATGATTACGATTACTGATTACAGTTTTTTTCCAATGTAATCGATTATGATTACAATTACTTTAGTAAATGTAAACGATTACTTTTCTATTACATCTGATTACAATTGTTAGTTTCCAACCATTTTGATCGCATAGAAATAAATAATGAAATAAATCAAATTAAAATATCAAATTTGATTGAATAAATACATCACTACATAACATATAAACAAGAAACGACCGAAACAATAGAAAGAAGCAAGCAATAAACACATAAACTTTTTACATTTACATGTGTTGGTGAGGTTTTACCATGAAGTTGTGCAACAACATATTGGGAATATATTATGTTTTATGTATATTTATTTCTGTAAATATATGTTTAATTTTCTTACATGCATTGCAGCTAACGCAAAATATTTATGAAAATATCATTAGAAACAATTATAAATTATTTTGATTCAATACCCAACACAATGAAAATAACGCTAAGATTTATTTGATGATCATCCATTGAGGATTAAATGCGGCTTAACTCCTTGAGTGCAGTAAATCACAAACCAGCTAATTAGGTCGACAGATGTCCACCACACCTGCTTTGTTCAGTTAATTAGCCATATTGTACCAGTGTGACTCTACAGCCATTGTCTGCAGCAGTCCCAATAATATTTAATCCTAATTGAAGTTGGCTAGCCTATTTATTCACATTAGAACATTTCATTGACTGTATCACAAGTTTATTACCATTCATGCTGTATTCAACAATTCAGCAATTGTGTGTTGTTGTCTGTGTCCACTGCCAGAATGTACACAGTGTACCACTAACATAACAAATGACAAGCCATCAACGGGAGCCATCAAATTTTTTTTGAATTTTGCGGCCATCTTGGATTTTAATTTATAAGTATCTCTTCATATTCACATCCAGTATTACTTAGTCATTTAACTTTCTGCATTTATAATCACTCCATTGACTGTAACACATGAATTTATCCCCTTTCCAAGTTGAGCTACAGTGTCATTGACACTTTCATTTCTTTTAAAGATCTGGTCGAGTTCAACATAACTTACATTGTTAGCTCAACTTACTTTGTAAGTTTGAGCTATTGCCATGGGTTGGCGTCCGTCGTCCGTGTGTCTGTGTGTCCATCAACAATTTCCTTTGGCGCGGGCTACAGGTCGTACCTTTGTTCTGATCATTATAAAATTTGTCACGAATGTTGACATTGACATGTAGATGGGAACGAGTCATTTTAGGGTCGTTCGGCCAAAAAACATGGCCGCCAGCAGCCATCTTGGATTTTACTCTTTGCATGACTAAATCCTTTGGCGCGGGCTACAGGTCGTAGCTTTGGTCGGATCTTTATGAAATTCGTCATGAATGTTGACATTGACATGTAGATGGGAACGAGTCATTTTGGTGTCATTCGGCCAAAAAACATGGCCACTGGTGGCCATCTTGGATTTCAAAATTAAATCCATTGGCGCGGGCTACAGGTCGTACTGTTTGTCTGATCATCATGAAATTTGTCATGGATGTTAATATTGACATGAAGATGGGAACGAGTCCTGTTGGGGTCATTCGGCCAAAAAACATGGCCGCCAGCAGCCATCTTGGATTTTACTCTTTGCATGACTAAATCCTTTGGCACAGGTTAGACATTTCAATTAGCACCTTTCCTATTCCTCCATTTACTGTCAACCATTAAATTATTCCCCTACCTAAGTTGAGCTACAGTGTCATTGACACTTTCATGTGACATCAACGTCATTCCATTCCACAAATGAAAATGAATGAGTGAGGCCATTGATACTCTGCAAGCCTGAGTTTAGTGTGCCTGTCATTTGGAGAATGAGGTCCCCAGAGGGTGAATTTAGTGATGATATCCTGCATAGCAGGCTAGCATCACCAAATTCACCCTCTGGGGACCTCATTCTGCAAATGACTGACACACTAAACTCAGCCATTGATACTCTGTCCTGATGAGTTGTACAATTGTTTTCCCAAGTTAACTGTGTGAGATCCATGGATTTTTTTCTCATTGCAGATGCCGCCACGACCATAGAAGTTGTGGAAGTTATGAATGATAACAATGATAATGAAAACAGTGATGATGACGACATCGGTGATGAAGAAAAGTTTAAAGCTCCTGACATGGACATCAGTCATCCTGCTGTAGCTCCACGGTAAGTTTAAAGCTCTTGACATGGACATCAGTCATCCTGCTGTAGCTCCACGGTAAGGCAACTGCAATTTGGTGTAAGAACCCATCCTACAACTTTTTAGCTCAACTTTGTAAGTTTGAGCTATTGCCATGGGTTGGCGTCCGTCGTGTGTGCGTCCGTCAACAATTTACTTTGGCGCGGGCTACAGGTTGTATCTTTGGTCTGATCTTTATGAAATTTGTCATGAATGTTGACATTGACATGTAGATGGGAACGAGTCATTTTGGGGTCATTCGGCCAAATAACATGGCCGCTGGTGGCCATCTTGGATTTCAAAATTAAATCCATTGGCGTGGGCCACAGGCCGTACTGTTTGTGTGATCATCATAAAATTTGTCATGAATGTTGACATTTACATGTAGATGGGAACGAGTCATTTTAGGATCATTCGGCCAAAAAACATGGCCACTGGTGGCCATCTTGGATTTTACTCTTTGCATCACTAAATCCTTTGACACATTCTACAGACCACATCTCTGATCCGATAATCTCCAAACTTCATATGGATCATCGGGGCGCCTCTAGATGGGAACGAGTCATTTTGGGGTCATTTGGCCAAAAAAACATGGCCACCGTCAGCCATCTTGGATTTTACTCTTTGCATCACTAAATACTTTGGCGCGGGCTACAGGTCGTATCTTTGGTCTGATCTTTATGAAATTTGTCATGAATGTTGACATTGACATGTAGATGGGAACGAGTCATTTTGGATCAAACGGCCAAAAAACATGGCCATTGGTGGCCATCTTGGATTTTACTCTTTGCATCACTAACCTTTGACACATCCTACAGACCACATCCCTGATCTGATCATCACCAAACTTCATATGGATCATCGGGGTGACCTCTTGATGGGAACGAGTCATTTTGGGGTCATTCGGCAAAACAATATGGCCATTTTGGATTTTTCTCTTTGTATGACTAAATATTTCTACAAAATCCATTAGTATGGGTTAATGACCGATCTCATTTACATATTGTCTTACTTAGACATTTCAATTAGCACCTTTCCTAAATCCTCCATTTACTGTCGACCATTAAATTATTCCCCTACCTAAGTTGGGCTACAGTGTCATTGACACTTTCATTTCCAATATTGCAGGAAAAAATTAAAATTTATTGATTGGTTAATGTTCACCAGAATATGAATCAGTTGGTGAGAAAATTATGGTGTCCTGTTTCCACCACATACTTTTTTCGATTCCTTCGTTTGTTTTTTTTCGCTTGCTTCGGTTCCGAAAGCCGAATCCCAAGAACAAAGCAAAACTTTTGTCTTGGTTGTTGTTCGCTTGCTTTAATACTTCGTAAAGCAAGCGAAGGAACCGTTGAAAGCGAAAAAACAACAAAATGTCACACGAAGGAAACCGAAAGCTTTCCAATGAATGGCAACAAGCCATATTTTCGACTAAATCATGAAAAATTACCCATAATTCTGCTGTGGTTAAGGAGTCAATTATATAGGGTATTACTGTATATGCAGAGTTTACATGCAATGAAAAATCATTGGCTGTATTTTCTTGTAACTTGCATCAGGGATGAGATGCCATATCTTTAGGTTTACATTGGTATAATTAACCTCTTGAAATTGGCATTGGCTTCTACGGCTTTTTCTACAGCCATTACTTTTGCCATAGCTAATTTTTAGGGCTTTACAATTAACTTATAATATGTACCACTTGTAGGTGGCCAACAAAAGTTTTTGCCATTGAATGTTTGCAAAAGATAATGAATGTGTGTGAAGAAGAAGAAATCCAGTTCAACTTAGAACAAGCCAAACATTTGAGGGCCAAAACGGGTAACAGTGAGTATCATTCATCTTTATTATCAATTCTCTGTTTAGTTTGTCGAAAATCTACGGGATAAAGATATCCGGTCGAAATTTCCGCAATGCCTGTAATGCTGTAATGGGAGAGGTCGCTTCAAGTCCTGGAAAGCAATATGACACAAGTCATGACCAAACTGCGATGTTCCCCCGACAATACATCTACTAATGCGTCACCTTGACATACCATTTACCATTCTTTTCCAAAATAGGGACAATTAACGAGCCATTTTCTTGATCAAGCGAACGCCCCCCGAAGCATTTTAAGCCAATTTTCGGGTCTGTTCGATCGAGTTCCGGGCAGTATCGAGGGGGAAAATATGCAATCATGTCTAGTGCTGGCCTTAATTCAGAACACTTCCTTGCTTGATCATCAAATGACCATCTTAATATTCTTTGTTGTAGATAACTATCTGGTGCTACATCTATCAGAACTCGTCAGAATGGCATTTATGGCGGCGACTTCTGATAGTAGTCAGTTACGACTCATCGGTCTTGCTGCATTACAGGTAACATATATTTTTTTAGAAGAAACTGTCAATTTTTTAAATTAACCTTAATAAATACTCATTCATATGCAGATTGATGAGTAATTATCCCATAGGAAATGTTCAGATAATAAGTTCAACAAACGACCATATGGTTTGTTCCAATGAATAGGAATCCTTAAACACTTGTTTTATATGTTCATGTCTCTGTCTGCTCATTTTTCCTGATACCCCTCCAAATTTTTAATAGACCTTTCCTATGAATACTTTTATAACTGTTGCTAGAACTATTTTATAGTAAAGAAATGGTTAAAAAGATAGATGATCTACATATTATAATCTATGTTTTGTACTACCGGTATTCTTTTATTGATGATGTTATATAATATGTTTATCCACCCTGATTTATACCATAATTTGCTGTGACTGAAATCCTACAGTAATGCCCTAAATAATTGACTCCTTAACCACAGCAGAATGATGAATAAGTTTTCAGGATTTAGTTGGAAATATGGCTTGTTGCAATTCATCGGAAAGCTCTCACAGCCATATTTCCGACTAAATCCTTAAAAGTTACCCATAATTCTGCTGTGGTTAAGGAGTCAATTATTTAGGGCATTACTGTATTTGTCCACCTAGTTTAAGCAGTAATTTTGTATCCATGTGATTACACTACCTCATTTTGGGCAAGCTTATATATAGTGTTTCTGACAATTGCAGAATGAGGTCCCCGGAGTTTGAATTTAGTGATGCTATCTCACTCTGCCGACTAGCTCACTAAATTCACCCTCTCGGAACCTCATTCTACTTAGGCCTCAATTGCTAAGGGAGACCTTAGATTGAAGATTCCCAGTTGAAGTTGATGATGTTCACCCATTAGTCATCATAATTATGCATTTTATCTTCTGCAAATTAGGGGATATAGAAACTGAACAGAACAGAAAAAGTAACTGAAAACAATGTTAAATGGATACTATAGATAATTTCCAGAAGATGAGGCCTAAGCAGAATGGGGTCCCCAGAGGGTAGATTTGGTGTTGCTAGACCGCTTTCTGATTAGCATCACTAAATTTACCCTCTGGGGACCTCATTCTGTAAATGTCAGACACACTATATTCTGGCATGATTCTACTGTATTATTACACTCTCATTGATTCTTTCTTTCTCTTCACAGGATGTTATAGCTAAGTTTTGTAAAATTCCGGAACCAGAGTTCCCAGGTCATGTGATATTAGAACAGTATCAGGCACAGGTGCGCACCATAATATGATTTATTATCTCGAACAACTGTTATTTCTACTTTACACCAGGAAACTCTTGACAATTATGATTGGCTATGAAATAATGTTATTCATGTTTGAAAAAAATACATTTAGACATTGACATAGACATTTAATAATAGTATAAACAAGTATGGAAAGCTCAAAATCCGGGATTTTAACGTCATCACCAGCCAGTATTTCTAACTATAGCTTGTGACTCGGATGGCAACCTGTCAGATTTATGAATTGGGTGTTGTTGGGAATTCGGAGGGATTATGTTGCAAAAAAATGCTAAATATTTACAATTTTCTGTGTTAAAGAGTGATATCTAATTTATTAAGAGGAAGATGTATTTTTACAATTGGCATCTTTTTTTGTTGAAATAGGGCTTGAAACTAGTGGTGGTAGCGGGAGTCCTGTTGACTCTGAATTAGCCAGCTTTCCATATGTGTCTATATTATTATTTAAGGGTACTCAATCCGATTCTATGGTCCCCATATAATCAGATTCCAACAACAACATTTATAGAAATGCCGGTTCAATTATCAGAATCGATTAATTGCCCAAAAATTATGCTATAGTACAAAATTGCCTGAAACCTGTTATTTATCAACATGTTGTATGACGAAATTTGGGCTTATTATCAACACAAACGCAATTTGGTCCCAGACTGTTGGCTCGTTGACTTTTTACTGGGTCACTAATAAGTCTCGATGGTGAAAATTAATAGATTTCAAAAATCAATATCTAATAACTGAGCTTTGATAGGTGGGGTCCTCGACTCTATAATCAAATATTTTTTACCCCCAAATCCAAATAAATAGTAATTGAGGGGGTGCTTTATCAGGTTATGCATCTTTAAAGTTATGGTATGTGTATTTATCAGTGGATTTTTAAAAGAATTTCCAACTGTGATTGAACGGCAGATTTCATTCAGTAATGAAACATTTAACAACTGCCTTGTATCTTTGGTTCAAGGTTGGTGCTGCTTTGCGGCCAGCATTTTCTAAGGACACATCATCCGATGTCACCGCTGCAGCATGTGAAGTGTGCAGTGCTTGGATTGGAAGTGGTGTTGCGAGAGATTTGAATGATCTACGGAGAGTTCATCAGTTACTCGTGTCATCTCTAGCAAAGCTAAAGACTGGGAAGTCTCAAGCATTCCTGTATAACGAAAGCGCGTCAACCATGGAGAAATTGGCTGTGTTACGAGCATGGGCTGAGGTATGTTTATTTTTATGCTCATAATATCAAACCTTTGCTGTATCAAAAGCTAATTCCTGGAAAGGTATTTAATCCTTAACCTCTTTGCTGCTAAATGACATTTTGATGTCATATGCTGGGTTGTTCAACTTATTGGCATTATCCAATTTTAAAATATAATGAGAATATCACAAGAACCATAAAACTGACTCAGTTGAAAGGCTATTATCGTTCAAAATCATGCAACATCATACACTGAAACTTCGAGATTCAGTTATTCCAATGCACCAATCTCTGAGTTCCAGTTATGAGTAATGGCCTACTGCTAGTGTGCTGATGTAGGTCTGTTGCTACTACGGACCATATAGCACACGACGTGCACTATTACCGTCTGTAATGTTATGGACGTCATAGCAGCGAAGAGGTTAATTAGGTTGAATGTAACATATCAGGTTATAGACCTCAACGATACATTTTATTCTTTATACAGGTGTATATAGTCGCAATCAAACGAGAGAATGAAAAGATGGACAAACTGCCAAAATTTGAAGATGATGAGGATGATTTTGGTAGTAATGGCGAGAGTTTGCTGACCTTGGTGCAGCCGGAGTTACAGTCCCTGAGTCAGCACTGGTTCAATGCTCTAAAGGATCATGCTTTGCTGTCGCTACCTACAGGTGTGTACGCTATCCTTGTACACTGTAGTATTACCAACTGATGTTCAAATAACACGTCAATGTTTGTCTTCTATGATCCAATAAATATTGTTTATATGCATTGGAAGTAACAATCTTCTAACAACCATTAACCCTTTACCCAACAAACCGGCCAAAACCGGCCAAATAAAGCTTCAACAGCCTAAAATATCTTCGGTCTGTCTCAATAGAACCATACAAATATGGATATCATTGGAACCGGCTCCTTGACCACATTGTGATAGTTACAGTTATGCCCTGCGCCAATGCATTCTCTTATATATGCGAGTCGACCATAGGTCGCCTCGCATATATAAGAGAATGCATTGGCCTAAAAAAAATCTTTTTTTAACACTTTTTACCATTTTTTCTTACATTCTTTAACAATTTTATAATTTTTAATGTGTTAAGCCAATGCATTCTCTTATATATGCGAGGCGACCTATGGTCGACTCGCATATATAAGAGAATGCATTGGCACAGGGCCCTTCTGTTGGGTAAAGGGTTAAAGACATTTTTTTCCTGGGAAAGTCTTAACCTCTTGGCTGTTATATGTCCATACTGTACAGACATAAAATGTCATGCTGTGAGCTATACGTTCATACTGAGTATCATTTTATCAGTCAGTTACAAGCTGATGGTAATGTTAAATATCAGTAAGGTGAAAATGAGATGGGAAAATTCAATCTTTTCAGATTATTCAAATCAGTTACCAACATAAGTAAGGTGAAAATGAGATGGGAAAATTCAATCTTTTCAGATTATTCAAATCAGTTACCAACATAAGTAAGGTGAAAATGAGATGTAAAATTTAATCTTTTCAGATTATTCAAATCAGTTGTCAACATAAGAAGGTGAAAATGAGATGGAAATTTTATCTTTTCAGATTATTCAAGTCAGTTACCAACATAAGTAAGGTGAAAATTAGATGGAAATTTTATCTTTTCAGATTATTCAAGTCATTTACCAACATAAGTAAGGTGAAAATTAGATGGAAATTTTATCTTTTCAGATTATTCAAGTCAGTTATCAACATAAGTAAGGTGAAAATTAGATGGAAATTTTAATCTTTTCAGATTTTTCAAGTCAGTTACCAACATAAGTAAGGTGAAAATGAGATGGAAATTTTAATCTTTTCAGATTATTCAAGTCAGTTACCAGCTGATGGTGGGTCGTTTTATCATGCCGATACTGTGGAAAATGCACGCCAGCATTACAGGAAAAACTGGCCCTCCATGCTGTATGCCCTCTGTCTCTGGCTTAACGAGGCAGGATTCAGGGATATTAATCAGGCGTGCAATCAGAATAGAGACCCAGAGGATATAAACTCTGACAGGCTCTTCCTCATTCTCGGTATGTTCTATTACATAGAAAGTAATCACTTGATTGAACTGGTGACGTGAAATATTTCATGAGAGGTAGGGGTGTTGTACAAACACGAGAATTTTACAAAATAGTTCCTGTCCCGAATGAATTATTTAACGTCACCAGTTCAATCAAGTGATTGTTCTGTTTATTATATTCCACTATAAACAACTGAGTACCAGAAATCCGAATAATACTGCCATTATACCCATGATGCATACATTTTGATATCCCGTATGAATGCATAAAGGGTAGGTTAAGTGACATAATTCACTAGTGAAAATATCGTTTATAATCCCTTGAGAAATCAAGGTAAATCACACTTAGGAATGTAATAAAGACAAATAAATAATTTAGAATATTGAAATGGCGTTTAGCTTCAGATATTGGGAAGGATTAGATTGGAAAACTGTTAACTTTACCCATCAAGCATAACAGAATATAATTTTTTGTGTCTGTACAACATTCCACAACGGTAACAGTTATCATTGAGTCATGAACCATACAGTATTGTAGTTATTATTAAATAAGGCAGCTACTCAAACATAACAATTAAAGGCCCACTTCATTTTCGAACCCCCAGATCACATTATATAAAATATATGCCATATTATATACCATTTGAAAGAGGAAGCTCCAAAACATTGTTTTTTCAACTTATTCGATGTAATAAACTGTATACATGATGTTTTTGTTTAGTTACTGACGTCAGTTCTATGTTCAAATTTCTGCACAAAGTCTATTATTTTCAATGGAAGGGGAATAACTCTATATATTTAGATATACAGTTATTCCCCTTCCATTGAAAATAAAACTATTGTATGAATTCTGATACATTCTTGGAGCCACAATGGGGGGAAATGATTTTATGATTTCAGCTATTTTGTATTACTCTTCATAGACACAGACGTTCCAAATGGTGATGAATTATAGTATTTTAATCATATTTTATGGCATAGATTGTTATTAAAACCATATATCAAGGCACTATAAAAACAATTATTCAGTGACTCGAAAATTAAGTGGGCCTTTAACACTCAGTGCTATTAAGAGTTTATTAACTGACTATAATTGAGCTATCATTAACATTACTGTTTAACCCTTCCATGACTGGAGCGTTCTGAAATTCTGCGAAAACCCTGTGCCAACATATACAGTAATGCCCTAAATAATCGACTCCTTAACCACAGCAGAATTATGGGTAACTTTTCAGGATTTAGTCGGAAATATGGCTTGTTGCCATTCATCGGAAAGCTCTCGCTCTCACTGAGAGCTTTCCGATGATTGGCAACAAGCCATATTTCCGACTAAATCCTGAAAAGTTAACCATAATTCTGCTGTGGTTAAGGAGTCGATTATTTAGGGCATTACTGTATGGGAGACTTGCATATATAACAGAATGCACTGGCACAGGATCTTCAGAGCTGTTCCTGTCATGAAAGGGTTAAATGTTCCTATTTCAAAACATGGCTTCTTCCTGTTCTTCCAACAAATGGAAACAGGCCTAAATGTTGTTTATCTGTAAAGTTGATTTCTATAAATTACATGCAATTGAGAATAGGCTTAATTACAAATTACTCTTGGTTACTTGTGAAAATGGTATGTAAATGTTGCTGTTACAGTGGAATTGCTGATAAAAGTCCAATTAGTCCAATAGGATACCAAAGTTTAATCAAAACTTTATATTACATTGGAAAAGGTGAAAGCATTGAAAAATATTCTGAAAATTATATTCAGACTAAAATATTTGAACTTACTACATGATTAGTGATTTTTGTTGACAAATCACTGTAACAGTTTTATTTACATAAATAGTGGTTTACATAAACATTAGTTTCAACACACAAAATTTCATTATCTGAGAACTGTCAATAATGAATATAAGAACCAAGGTTATCTACAGTAATTCCCTAAATAATCGACTCCTTAACCACAGAAGAATTATGGGTAATTTTTCAGGATTTAGTCGGAAACAAGCCATATTTCCGACTAAATCCTGAAAAGTTACCCATAATTCTGCTGTGGTTAAGATTCGATTATTTAGGGTATTAATGTATCTTTCTCCCATGTTCTTAGTGGTGATGTTTTTGCAGACTTTTATATTTTTTGCACATTTACCCACTGTGTGTGCCTTGCCTTCTTTAATTGTTTATATTTATTGCAGGTTTATGTATGGAGAGCATGTCTTCTCCAACTTCCATGCTATCTCGGGATACAGTGATTATGTGCCTCGACGGTCTAAATGCTTTATTCAATTCGAAGTGGCCCCGAAAACAAATCGGAGAGGACACCATCCTTTCAAAGGAAATACTTAATGTTATGCACAGGTATATAATAAATCATGTTACTAACCCCATTTCATAGCAATTTTTTAACTGAATACTTGAAGTTAGGTGCTAAAATCTGTTGTTTCGTTTTTAAAGACTACTGCTAATAAGTTAACCCTTTCTTTGCTACACGGTTTCCGCGGCTCATTGAAACCTATGGATTATCCTTGAATATGAAAATCCATTTTCCAGGCCCTTGAAAACCCTTGGATTTCAGCAAACAACTTGAAACCCCTTGAATAATGGCCATGTATAAACCCTTGAAAAGTTGGAAAACCCTTGAATACTTTGCATTCCATTATGAATCGTGATTGGAATGATTGTACGAAACGATAGGCAAAATAATTATGAATGATAGAACTATTTACGGTACTTCCTGGAAAAACTGGTTCGCAATTTCCGTCTTCTATCTATGATTCCAGTTTGATTATTGTTTGTTTGCAGCTCTGTGATTGGATAAGCACTTAGAGAGCTTTTGTTTTGATGTATTTAATTAGTCACAATTGCATACATGCACGGAAATTTAATTTATTTAGTCGGCCTAATTTAAAATGGAAGTATGCCAGGTGGAAAACTGCTGTTTCCAATATTTGTGGAGATCTAAATTCAATTGTGTCGAGTCCCTGGAAGGGCAAGCATATCAGGCCTGATGTCTACTGTGTATAAAAATAGATGTTGCCAATATGGGGGAAATATGCCTTTAATAGTTTCCCATTTTGAAGGCCTTGTACAGTAATGCCCTAAATAATCGACTCCTTAACCACAGCAAGAATTATGGGTACTTTTTCAGGATTTAGTCAGAAATATGCCATTTTTCAGAAAGATCTCAGTGGGAGCTTTCCGATGAATGGCTACAAGCCATATTTTCAATTAAATCCTGAAAAATTACCCTTAATTCTTCTGTGGTTAAGGAGTTGATTATTTAGGGCATTACTGTAACTGTATATTATTCTTACAGAGTAATCTTGACTAGAGAGGATACAGACATTCATATAGCAGCCCTTGGTGTAATGCGCCAAGTACTTAAATCCCTGGAGGAAAATATTGTGTCGCAATATGAAAAGTCAAAAGGTATTTGTGAATTTATTTTGTTTTCTTAAAAAGGCAGACCTCACTTGAATGTCTCAGATGGGCAGGAACCACGATGGTATGAAATTTATTTTAACCATATGTTTTGCCAAACGAAAATAATTTTTGCCAAATTCTTTTAGAAGTTATCAAATGCTATCACTTTCTGCTAATTTGATTCTTATATTTCAACAACCGCTGTTTGAAGAATTTTGATATCGATAAGAAAGCAGTTAATTATTAATAATGCTCGCCTCTTTGGTCTATCATAAAAACAAGATACCAATGACCAAACAATGAAATTGTAGAACGGTCAAAAGGCCACATCAAAACAAATACCACCATATATATGTTACAGTTAATATGTATTATCAGTTATTATGTATAATAACTGAAATGTTCAGTTATTATGTGTAATACCTGATTCACTCAGTTAATATGTATAATACCTGAAATTTTCAGTTATTATACATAATAACTGAAATTAGGAGTGTTTTATTAGACATATTAACTGATTTTGATAATTCGCTGGTATAATTGTATAATTCATTGTAGACTAATAAAACTTAGATGCTCTGGCTACTCTATTGCTTAATTGGCTGTGGCATGGCCATCACTTTGTTTTCACAATAGGAAATGGTTTCCCTCCACCGCAATGGGTTTGTGTTGACAAGGAATAGTGGCTTCTTGACACTTGAGCAAATTCCTGCATGTGTAATTAGTATAGTGGCTTCAGTCATAATTCTGTTCTAGCATTTAAACCAAACATGATGTAGGTCTGTTTCATATGTTCCATTCTCGTCGCCGGATCGCTGGGCGGTGGTCGCACTATGCGTACTCTCCGCTAAGCCGTGAGCGATCCGTGAATATTTCTGTTGGACTTGGCGGAATGGAACTAATCCCCCGTCAAGTCTGCCTCGTGCTGAGCGACCTGCAGTCGGCTCATTGTGTTGGATGGACTTTGCACTCTAACGCGGGCCAACTGCAGGTGATTTTGGATTATCGAGTCACCCCGGTGGAACCCTCCACCGGCCGGGACTCGGTTGGGGCTGGCCAGAAGACACAGTCCGGGAGGAAGAGGAAGGCGAAGACCCCCTCACAGCGCCGCAGGGATGCCGAGAGGAGGGCCAAGTGGAGAAGAGGAAGAACTGAGAGATGCCCAGTTCTTCCCCACTTGGCCCCCCAGCAGCAACATCAGCCGGCAGTAGACAATATCACCACCACCAGACGGAGCAGGGACGCAGATGTCACCCCGGATGTCCCTGCCGTCAGCGAGGACAGCGGAACCAGGAACACCGACGTCATCCCAGAGGTTCCTGCCGCTGTCTTCGACGTGGAGATGGCTACTCCACCAAGCCAGACTCCACCAGGGGCGGAAAGCACCACCCCCGCCCCTGCGACGCAGAAGTATGAAGAGGTGCCGGCGTTGCCTAGTAGAGAAGAGCGACAGAAGATGTACGGCGAATATCAACACATCAGGGCAGCGATCAGTGACCACTACTCAGCAGGAAAAACATACCAACTAAGTAATTACAAATTCTTCCTGCTGAGGGATCGCCATATATACAAGGGGCCAGATTGACATCGACCATCATCTGGAAGAGTTACCATCAGACAGGCAAAGGGCAAGATTGACATCAGCCTATCAAAAGACCCACCACTACCAAGAAGAAATTGAAAACCAAAGAGTTACAAAATTGCTATTTTTTCTTCTTTTTTTTCTGATTGATTATTTAATAAAGCTCTGAAAATGAGGGGTGAAGGAATAGACCTCTCGGTCTATTCGACCATCCCGGGGTTAGCCCCCCAAATCACATACCTCAGTCTGTTTCATATGTTTAGAATGGATGAACTAGCGATAACAAATAATTTCAACCAAAAGCTCTACGAGAGTTATGCAACCAACAAACAAACGTGTGTTGATTCCCAAAGAGGATTACAAGCAGATAATTGGTGACCTGCTGGAAGCAAGTACTTCTTCCAAAAAGACTTCGCATCAGTATTATCTGCTAAAGAAGTATGAACTATTCATGTGTGGTGATGTACAAAAGCTGATTCGTCGACGGGAAGCCGACGAAGGCCCTCTGTACTTTGTTTCTATAGAGGACAGAGGTCGCGGTGATCCTCGCAACATTATCGGTATCGTCACAGATATCAGTGAAAGTGGAATGTACTCAATCGCAGTGAAGTCTGGACTATTGAATGGAAAGTACTCTCGAAATCAGTTTGATAATGGTGCCACTGCTCTGTATAGCATTGATGATGTTATTGTTGACAATAGTATTTCCCTAAGATCAGCTGTTCAACAGGAATCTATTAGTGGTGGTCAAGGGTTTGCAAAGTGCAATTGTTCAGGTAGCAAGCGATGTCAGACTAAGAGATGCAAATGTTTCAAAGCAGGACTGCTATGTAACTCACGATGCCACTCAAGTCTTGACTGTAAGAATAAGAACTAATGAACTATTACTACATGCTGGTTCAAGATGATTAAGATGTATTATAACGCAATATTATTGTTTGTCAAATGTTATTGATGTAATTTGTGTGTGATTTTAATGTTTCAAATAAATATCTTGTGGTTAATAAATATGTTGATGAACTCACACAAGTTGTTATTGTCAATTATCAAAATCAGTTAATATGTCTAATAAAACACTCCTAATTTCAGTTATTATGTATAATAACTGAAAATTTCAGGTATTATACATATTAACTGAGTGAATCAGGTATTACACATAATAACTGAAAATTTCAGGTATTATACATATTAACTGATAATTCATATTAACTGTAACATATATACATACTTGTAATCCCTCCACCCATTGATACTAATGCTATCAATTAGATTTTGATAGAGGTGTTAACTTTTCCTAAATTTATGAACACCAATAAATTGTAAGGATTTCCTTAAACTTTTTTGAGGAATTCAAAAGTGACTTGCCAAAACATTTATCGCCATATACAGTAATGCCCTAAATAATCGACTCCTTAACCACAGCAGAATTATGGGTAACTTTTCAGGATTTAGTGGGAAATATGGCTTGTTGCCATTCATCGGAAAGCTCTCATTGAGAGCTTTCCGATGAATGGTAACAAGCCATATGTTCGACTAAATCCTGAAAAGTTACCCATAATTCTGCTGTGGTTAAGGAGTCGATTATTTAGGGCATTACTGTATATATATATATTGAAGGCTAAGAACCCTGTGAAGCAGGTCACGCGAAGGATGGGTATTTCACAAGAATGTGGAAAGAAAACTGGCTATGCGAAACACCGCAGTCTTTACATAGTCAGTTTCTTGAAAATGAGTTTTCTTATCGCATTTGGTGAGAAAACCCATTCTATGAGCGACATGCTTTATGGAGGTGTTTGCCTTCAAAAATTTGTTTATGGTGATAACCCTTGACTGGTCCGCAATATGGCGATAACCCTTGCTTCAAAATCATGCACCTAAATTCCCACAGTGTGACAGCTGGTCAATTTGAAGAAAATTACAATCTGTAATAAGGCCGGTGACACTTAACCAACACTGATCACCCAGTTGACCCATCAACATGCGATTCTGTTGAGCATCAAGGGTAAAAGTGTGATTTTTGAGAATGGCAAATTTTGCAATCAAGAAAATTCAGAAGAAGGTTAGAAAACCCTCAGGATAATTAACTCGCACAAAATCTGCATTTATGATGTTCTCAATTGGTTCAAAATATCAATAGAATCTGTTGAATAACATAGGAGATACAAGTATTATATCAGGGGGGAACTTACTTTTGTGAGGTGTTTAGATTCTAATCAGAAGTGCCAAACTGCATGGATGCCAAAATTCATAATTGTCTATGAATCCTAAGATCAACTCCTTAACCACAGCAGAATTATGGGTAACTTTTCAGGATTTAGTCGGAAATATGGCTTATTGCCATTCATCGGAAAGCTCTCAGTGAGAGCTTTCCGATGAATGGCAACAAGCCATATTTCCAACTAAATCTTGAAAAGTTACTCATAATTATGCTGTGGTTAAGGAGTCGATTACATCAATATGTTATAAGGCATATACAAATTTATGAATATTGTCCTTGACCTTTCATGACCGGAGCTTCCTGAAATTTTGTGAAAACCATGTGCCAATGAATTCTCTTTTATATGCGAGTCTCCCATAGGGAGCCTCACATATATAAGAGAATACATTGGCCTAACGATATTTACCTTGACCTTGACCTTGTAAGCCACATATTCTCTTATATATGTGAGATATTGCATTCTCTTATGTATACAAGTCTCTCATAGGGAGACTCGTATACATAAGAGAATGCACTATCTTGTGATCTTTAATGCTGCACCAGCGCAGCTCCCGTCATGAAAAAGAGATGCCCAAATTCATAATTGTGTGAGTGAATCCTGCTATTGGCATCAATTTGTTTATAAGGCATATAAAAATTTCTGGATATTATCCTTACTTCATCTAACGTAAATTATCCTTTTCAGAAACGAGTACTGAAGATAGTGAAAACAAGGATACCACAGTCGAAAAAGACGGTGGGAGACTCACCGCAGTTGGTGGCAATAATGAGATTATTATTGCTCGGACATTATTCGGTGAAGGCGGGTGACGACGGGAGTATCATTCCTGGAAAATCTGTTGTGTTCGCGTCATTAGAAGTGTGTTTATGTGCAATAGTTAAAGTTGTTCCTGAACTAAAGGGGTCAAACCAGAATCCAGTTCCACTGCCGACTACTCTAACGAGACTTAATGCTGACTCATGTCAGATGCTATCGTCTGTCGTAACTGTGATGGGAGAACTGCCCAACATGTGCTCTCCATTAGGTTTGTTTACTATACGTGTTTACTATACATAAACAAAAATAGTTTGTTTGGTATTTAATCGTCTTATTGATGAATCACATTTGATTTATAACAATTTAAATGGGGATATCATCCTTTCAAGCCAATTTTGTCTGTCTGTCCATCTCTCCATCTGTCCGTTTATCCATCCATCCGTTCTTATTTCTTTTCTGGATGATACAGCTGGATGATAACTTAAGTTCCAGATTTTGTTATATTATTTGCTAGAGCTTCACGATATTGACTCAAGTTATACCGACTACGGTATTGAAAAATATATAGCGATGTGACTAAATGACGTGGGAAATTTTTATTTGTCAAAATCTTCTGAATTATTTCGCATTTATGACGAACTCATTCTCATCCAACACAAACAAATCAGAGTATCAGAGCGTCATAGAGTCAGCGTCAACACGGAAATGGGAAAACTAATGGGTATGTCGCTTACGTTCATAAATTCATTAATTGCCTGGGCATCGCTTACGATTACAAAAAATAACATACTAATATTATTTCAATTTCGTCTTAATTTATATGAACACAACAAACAAAAATAAAACATTAAACATTGATAGATATTACAAATAAAGTGAAGCCAGACAGGCGATGCTGTGTTAGCTTTCGGAAGAAGCGCTAATTTGTCTTTATCGTTTTTTAATGTGTCCATATTGAAATTCTAGCTGAGACTATTTAATGCCTAACTCGGCCTACCATATATACATCATTGCGATTATATCGCCATCGGCGTATTTCGTTTCTCACACTGGCCAGGGTGTAAATAAACCAACAATGGCGCAATGTGTCGATACCATGTGTACAAATGAGCTGTGATCGCGAATGAATGCGCTGTGAGGACATTGGATTATGGCTTTGATGTACACGCAATGAAATTGTTTTATTACTTCCGACAACACACTCTCATGAACGAAGGCGTTGACACTATTCAATTACTGATACAACACATTTGCAGTAAAAAAAAACGCCGGTAGCGCTTGATCCAAAACATGTGTCTCTTTGTCTCATTGATCTGCCTATTTGTCTCCTTGCTTACAGGAAGACATTTCAACTAAGTTTCATACGTTTTTGGCAATTTTAAATAAAAAAACCGTCTAAATAATTGGAATATCGTCACCCACGATATACCGACTATCCATTTCATTCGAAACCGACTACACGATATAAAAAATTATATCGCGATGTGACTAAATACCGAAAAAACGTGAAGCTCTATTATTTGCTTTCCGCTAATTAACTGAGTTAATTTACATCCAGTTTGTGGAATCTTTCTGAAATGCAATTTGAAACAAGCTAACGAGTGTATTATGCCACCATGGCATGCTCTTGTTAGTATTGGAAAGGAAGAGTGAAAATAATTTTATCAATTTCGTACAATATTTAATTGAGTGTTTGCATTTGCAATGTTTGTTTATAATAATTGAACATATACATATCTGTACTTTATCTCTCACAGGTGCAATAAGTATTCTTCCGACTGTGTTACATTTAACAATCAGTCTTCTGAGAGAAGTGAACTGCAAATCTAGTGAGAAACGTTCTCCACTGCTAACTAAATCATGTCTGAGCACCCTCAAAACGCTGTGCCTAAATCCGTTCTCTCAGCTCGAATCGGTCCGTAGCAATTGGATACAGATGATACAGAGTGCCTTGGCTACAGTACTCGAGTATGCTGAAGGTGAGTTTTTATAAATCTTTTTTTTTTGGGGTTGAAGCTTCTTTAAAGCCACATGGTGCTTTGCGCTTCGAAATACACCTAATAATATTTACTTAATGAAATTTTCCCGGAACAAAATGGGTCAATAAACAATTGAACTACCTTTGGACGAGCACTAATATGTCCCAGAAAACTGCTTTAAAGTCATAAAAAATACAACTTTGAACATGATGAATGGGTTCAAATAAAAAAACAGCCATTATTATTTATCGGAATTGGGGAATGTGAAACGGTATGTCCAGAAAAGGTATATTGCAATATCTTAACACAAAATTATTTTAAAACTTCACACAATGCTTTCTCTCTATTTTAATCATCAAAATGTGCTTGTGCCATAAACGTTTCAGAGCGATGACAGATCTAGATTTTCTTCCCATGGTCTACAGTTGCAATTTTTATGTGACTGCTGACATAAAATTGAACCGGCACTTAAACGAGAAGATCTCCAATTTATCGAAAAATATAAGAAACAAAACACAATTCATTTTACATGCAACTACAGTAATGCCCTAAATAATCGACTCCTTAACCACAGCAGAATTATGGGTAACTTTTCAGGATTTAGTCGGAAATATGGCTTGTTGCCATTCATCGGAACTCATTGAGAGCTTTCCGATGAATGGCAACAAGCCATATTTCTGACTAAATCCTGAAAAGTTACCCATAATTCTGCTGTGGTTAAGGAGTCGATTATTTAGAGTTTACTGTATGGGATCCCAGGGTAATATGACATCAGAATGTGGGCGACCATGGTTAAAAGGTTAAAGGGACCCAAGGAACTCGCAGTGGGTAAATGTGCATAAAATATAAAAGTCTGTAAAAACATCACCACTAAGAAGAACATGGAGAAATAGATAAACTTTGTTCTTATATTAATTATGGATAGCACCCCAATAATGAAATTTCGTGTGTTGACTCCATTGTTATGTAAACAAAACTGTTACAGTTATTTGTCAACAAACATTTCTTATTACGTAGTAAGTTCAAATATTATAGTCTAAATATGATTTTCAGAATATGTTCAATGTTTTGACCTTTGACCTAATGTTCACCATCAGTTTTGGACTTTGATTGGTAATGCCACTGCAACATTAATGTTTACAAAGGTTTTGATATGCGAAATCTTGTTATTGGGAAGTTAATAAACCCTTTCATGATGGGAGCTGCGCTGGTGCAGCATTGAGATCCTGTGCCAGTGCATTCTCTTGTATATGCTCTTATATTTGTGAGGTTCCCTATGGGAGACTCGCATATATAAGAGAATGCATTGGCACAGGGTTTTCGTAAAATTGCAGGATGCTGCAGTCATGGAAGGGTTAATAATGAAAATAAGTATAAGTCGATCTATATTTACAACTACTTGTTTATGACATTTGTCTCACTGACTTTTATAAAATTTATGTTATTTCCACATACACCCACTTGATTGCCTTGAGTCCCTTCTGACATATAAAATATACAGTAATGCCCTAAATAATTGACTCCTTAACCACAGCAGAATTATGGGTAATTTTTCAGGATTTAGTCGGAAATATGGCTTGTTGCCATTCACCATACCTTTTTCTATCACGGTAGATGATACTTCATTTTGAAGAAAGATTTAATCGCGGAAATGTCAGGTGATTAATCACATTCAGGGGTTCAATTGAATGCCCGGCCCCCACATTTACATATAGTACATCTTATGAATGAACGTCCATTATAGAAGAGCGGGGGCGGGACTCGGTCCAAAGATATCCCGATATCCCGAGCTGTTGTGGACCACGAAGACTTGGTTTACCTATGTGGCTTGTTGCCATTCATCGGAAAGCTCTCACTGAGAGCTTTCCGATGACAAGCCATATTTCCGACTAAATCCTGAAAAATTACCCATAATTCTGCTGTGGTTAAGGAGTCGATTATTTAGGACATTACTGAACACTGTCATCGTTTTTATTACAGAGAATGATAAAGATGCTTTGGATGATACTACGGTGTTACTCGCACTCGCAATCTTCATCATGTCCAGTCCGAAGGAAGTGATGCGCGCCCAGATTTTGTTGGAACAAAGCTTGGATCATTTTCAGCGATCATGGCTTTCAAATGATATCAATGTGAGTATACAAAGGAACATAACTCTATCTGTTCATTAATACTATATCTCATTCACTGTTTAACCTTTTCTATACTATTCACTCATTGACGAGTAGTTATCCCTCAGGAAATGTTCTGATAACAAGTTCAACAAAAGGACCGTTTGTTGAACATATTATCTAAACATTTCTGCCTGGCTGGTTTTCGGTCTGTCTGTCTGGGCCTATATCTCTGCCATGGGTTATTAGATCTGAAAGAAATTTGGTATGGTGGTTCACCATCATGACTACTTTCAAATGAGGGGTAAAATTAGCTTTTTCCATTTTAATGTTATCCTTCTTTGTTCATCTGGAAATAGTGCTTTCCTGTCCGTCAGGGCAGATTTTTCAGCCATGGGATATCGGATCTGACTTATATTTGTTATTATGATTGCTAACAACAGATGGGCAAATGACGTTGTTCTTATTTTCCATTCTAAAGTTATCCGTCTTTGTTTATTTGAAATCTTGGGGGGGGGTTTTTTGTCTGTCCGCGCAGATATCTCAGCCATGGGTTATGGGATCTGAATGAAATTTGATATGGATGTTTGCAATCGGGGTGCTTTCAAAAAATACCCAGTGAAATTGTATCTCTGTCAAATATATCTTGGACACTGAAACTAATGGTTATATATTTCTTGCTGGCAAGATTCTAGAAATCGTAAAAAAAAGAAATCGGTACGCAATACCTCGAGTACACGCACTTGTCAAATGCCAATTAATGGCGATTATATCTTTGGACCAATCAATGCGAGTCCTTTCACTATAACAGCGATTGAAAGACAAGACCTCATTAATTTTAAATTCTTCTAGATGCAAGATAAGTCGCATTTTTTATCTGTTCATTTCTCATGAACGTTTCTCTTTATGCTATTGCGAACGACAACACGCAGTTGCCTAATTTCGTGCACTATGCACGTGTTTTCCAATTTTCGCAATTTAGTTTTACAATTGTTCAACAATCTTTTATTCTACAATACTGTCTTATTAATGACAGTAGTCCGTGGGTGGATATTTTCATTAACAAATATTTCAATTTTGTTTTATTTACGAGAATCACTTCGAACAATTATCGTTTTTGTTTGCATAAAACAATACTCAATAGAAAAAACCGATGCTCTTTAGAGTCATTCGGGTTCTCGTTGGGATTTTTTAACACTGCACCGGATGCAATATCGTGTTGTCGTCTCCACTAAGCTCCAGTTTGGAGTTTGGTCCCTGACAAAATCCTATCCAAATGTATTAGAAGTAATAATTTACAATATTTTACATTACAATATTTTACAATAATTTTCCTCATGGATGCTAGATAAAATAGCCACAGTGTGGCTTGCCTCTTCTCTCTACATTGAACATAAGGCTCAATGCTTTTACGATGAAAACTTCGTAATGTTTTTTCCCTCCGACAGGTAGGGGTGCCACAATTAATCGTATAATCGATGAAATGTTGATACGGCCGATATTCGATGACCATTTTCGGCTGCGATTACTCTGAGTTCTTTATTTCGGATGTCGAAAAGTACCGGACATATTTGGATACCCTGTTTTACAGTTTAATATCCAACGGACAGGTTAACGATCGTTGATCGTGCAAAGATATTGGTAACGCATTGTGCTCATTACTAATTACCGGCTTTCCTTCCCACGAGTCAGTAACGATTGCTCTCGCAATTTTCTATTCACGGGTATTCACCATTTGCACTTGTCCACCTGGTCACCATCAATATTAAAATATGTGAAGATATATTTAGCACATTTCCCATCTCCGTTAATTTATGGGCATGTGAAATTGTCAGTGGACTTGGGTATATCACACAATGACCTTTGATTTGAGATAACCCCAACTTTTACCGGTGCATTTACACCCTTCTAATCAACGAAACTATATTTTTTGTCATGGGAAGGACAGTCTCGGTGGTTTCTGATACAAATTATGCACATGTGAATATTATGCACTACTTCCTCTGTCCTTGCTATTAGATACGCTTCATCGATTCTAATCTAGTATTGACTATCGATTATCAAGTTCAATGATCGTGGCACCTCTGCTGACGTGGCACCTTCTCTTGCATCCTCCATTAACTTGGAGACTCCGCTGGAGTTGGTTGGTGGACATGCCTCCTCCCTCAGGGTCACGGCGTCCATAGCCCCCGCAGAGAAGGGCAGCGGTGGTGGTCCAAGTGCAGCTGCCCTTGGTCCTGCCTCCGGTTCCGCCGGGTTCGCACCGGCACCAGCCGGCCACTTGCTACAGCTACCACATCAGTGGTCCGTTTAGCTGGCAAGCCCCAGTGCCCTCGGCACATTGCCTGCCTACGCAGTTCAATGTGTCAACTGCCACTGCTTCCACTCCAGGGGATTTGACCGCACGGGTTCTGACCTGTCCTCCATTCGTCAACGTCTTTTCCGGCATCCGTCCCTCCCGGTTTTGGGGTTGTTATGTCTCCCTATTATTCACCTGTGTTTCCTCCACCAGTGTGGCCTTGCTTTGTACAGTTTCTGGCCTCTTTTGGGCTCCTATGCCAGAACTTAGACTTAGTTTCCTTTCCGAGGCTCCGGAATTTCTTGCCTCATCAAACCAGGTGACCTGGTCGGGATACTTGCCCCTTTCCCCCCATCTCCGGGACGGACGGTGCTGTTCAGAGACGAGGATGTGCTGTCGCAACATCTCCTGGATTTGGCAGCGTTTGATGCGTGTCCGAGTTCGCCATGCCCATCCGAGAGTGCCTTCCCTGAGGGTCATTTCGGATGGGTCAGTCCTTCGGTCTTAGGATAACAATTGTACACAATTTTGCATGCATTACCAGCACGATACTAACAGCACAGAAAAAGGAAGAACAAACAGCGCCATTCTCTTGCTTCCTCCATTCACATGGAGCCTCCGCTGGAGTCGGTTGCGGGACATGCCTCCTCCTTATTGGTCGCGGCCTCCTGAGCCATCCGCAGAGAAGTACGCCTGTCTTCCACAACCGAAGGACTGCATGGGGCCCAACGTGTGACGATTTTCCTCTGCCAACTCGATACAGCCGACGCAGCAGGCTCAGGGTCTGTTAGTGGTCATGCCTCCTCTATTTGTAGTCGCGGCTTCCACAACCTTCGCAGAGACGGTCAACAATGGATTTTCCTCTGCCAACTCGGTACAGTCGGCGCTGCAGGCTCGGAGTCTGTTGGTGGTCATGCCTCCTCTATTTGTAGTCGCGGCTTCCACAACCTTCGCAGAGACAGGAAACAACGAATTTTCCTCTGTCCACTCGATACAGCCTGCGCTGCCGGCTCGGAATCTGTTGGTGGTCATGCCTCCTCTATTTGTTGTCGCGGCTTCCACAACCTTCTCAGAGATGGGCAACAATGAATTTTCCTCCGTCAACTCGGTACAGCCTGCGCTGCAGGCTCGGAATCTGTTGGTGGTCATGCCTCCTCTATTTGTCGCGGCTTCCACAACCTTCGCTGCGACGAGCAGCGATGGAGGTTCTGCAGCATCTACCGCTGGTTCTGTCTCAGTCCATCCAGGTTCATGCTGTCACGGCACATAGCGGTTTTTCCGAACCCTTTCTTGCCTTGGCTACCTCATTGTGCCTAGTCGCCGACAAGTGGCATTCATTCGACTGACTGTTTTGTACACTATTACCTTCGTTCTTTGTACTTTGAGGTTTCCTCTGTCAGTCTGCTTTCTGCCATATCGCATTGCTCTGGCTATATGCCGCATTCAGGAACTGCTCCTGAATAAGTTTATTTCCGCTCCATTCTCACATCCGTTCTTATCCCGTCGGGATATTCCAGGTGTTGTTGAGACCTGTCTTTATAGTTTTGGGCCTTCTAATCTGTTAGATTTTTATTCAACAATTAGGCCGCTTTTATGAGACAAACCTAGACGTATTATGGACTTGATTGTGTGTGTGAACCTGATAAGTTAGTATGCGGTGCTATATCTCACAGGGGAAATTGGCGCTCTACTCACTTAGCCGAACATATCATGAATATCGACCGTTCAGCTCCATAGACACTATCGTCTGAACTACGCTCATTTTCAATTTTACTTCTAGATTTGGGATGTATCTTTCAGTGACCACCTAACACCATAGGATTTCATCATATAGCGTATCGGCATTTCATTGGTGTCTAGGCGGCATGTATGTAGTCCATTTTGTTATCGTATTTGTCACAGCACCGACTTTGAACCAAGAATATTTTCCAATTCTATGTTATCACTCGGGCCGAGTTTTCCCCTCATGTATTATGGGCCAGTCAACATCCTCTGGATGTCGTGCTAGTGCTGCTTCATCCTCTAAGGGGGGGGGGGGGGGGGGGGGGGGGGGTAGGTTCCTTTATCATATTAGGTACATGAATGAATGAGTTATCCCCCTTGCCTATGACCAATGTTTATCCTGGACACCTTCACCCTGTGATCATTACTAGTAGGGCACATGAAGTACGTGGTGTTTCCTTTTAGGAGGCTCAGTTGTTTTTGAGTTTATCTGAACTATTACATATGGGACACAATGATCTATTTTTTGGCACATGTCTACCAAGAAATCTTTTTGGTACAGGATGCAGGTCTTTTCTGCTTCAGCAGGTGGGTTTCATGGACATAGTCGGATTATCTGCCTCGTGGCCTCCTCCTCTTCAAGAATTCTAATTATAACCATTAGTTTCAGTGTCCAAGATATATTTGATGGAGATATAATATTTTTTTACCCAAAATATGTATCTCCTATAATAAATATCTTGGACACTGAACACAGCAAGGGCCCTCCCAGTTGGGATCAACATTCCCGCCCTGCGCACTCGGTCAAACGCATCAAACACACAGGAGGAAGAAATTAAAATGAATGAGGTCGTGTCTTTCAATCGCTGTTATAGTGAAAGGACTCGCATTGATTGGTCCAAAGATATAATCGCCATTAATTGGCATTTGACAAGTGCGCGTACTCGAGGTATTGCGTACCGATTTTTTTTTTTTACGACTTCTAGAATCTTGCCAGCAAGAAATATATAACCATTAGTTTCAGTGTCCAAGATATTTATTATAGGAGATACATATTTTGGGTAAAAAAATATTATTTTAATTTTCCGTTCTAGAGTTATCATTCTTTGTTTATTTTAAATTTGTTCTGTCCTGCCCATGTTTCAATTTGGCACCATGGGGGTTTGCCAGCACCTGTCGTGCTACCTCTTGTTTTCATGAGGACGGCGAATTGAGTATTCACATAATTTTGAGTTTACATGTTGGGTGGATCATCGACCACCTTTAAATGATCAGCCTGCATTTCTTATAATTTCCACTTGGATGTGCTATTGACCTATATAAGTTTAGCTATCTTATGAGTGAGCACAAACATTTGCAAATATAAAACTGAAATAAGAAGGGTATATATTTGAAATCACAAATGAGGCTTTCATGTTGGCCATGTAATCTGTTAGAGATTGTCACTCCTAAATTTATGAAAACCTGTTTTTGTATATCTTTTTCAGGTTCGAGTGAAATGTGTTCAGACGTTACATTCTGTCATTCAGCATGCTAGTAGGGATGTTTCCACTCCATTTATCCACACTCTGTCTCCAAGAATGATAGACTTTCTAAGCAAAGCTCATGATTGCAAACCAACTAATGAAGCTGAATCGAACCTTCTCCTCGATATAACAAGGATGCTTGAGAGTCTTGTTGGGGCGGCAGAAGAAAAAAATAGTAAGTTTTGTCTCTTAACCCTTTCATGACAGGAGTTCTTCTGGTGCAGCATTAAACATCCTGTGCCAGTGCATTTTCTTATATATGGAAATAATCACTTGGAATCCCACGGTTCAGAATTAGAAACTCTAATGCAGCTAATCTGACCCACTGAACTACTTAATACATATAACATGACTTAGGTTACCAGATACGAGTTTCCAAATGTTACCTACTAAGGCCATTAAAATAAAATAGCTGTGTTCTCAGGTAATTAGATCTCAATTTTGAGGTGAGGAGGGAGGCTATTTATTCATATTTTGTTCTCAAAATTCTGAAAACACACTCCATAAACAAACAAAAATTTTCATTGTTAAAATCCAATATTTCTAACAGAAAATAAAAAAGAACAAATTTGAATGAGGCTAAAATTTTTAGAAGAAAATTTCAGTGACGAGGTAGGTGCATGAGAACATAGAATTTAGAATTTGTATTTATTCGGCCTTTTAATGCTACATTCTCACTCATGCTAAGATTATTTGTGTAGCTTCCAAAGTTTTTATTAAATATTTGTTATCTTCATTGCAGGAATTCTAATGATGGCTGTGTTTGTTCCTATTCTTGTGTCATTCTTGCTCGAGGAGAAAGACTTGGCTTCCGCTACGAAATATGCCAAAATGCTACACGACTACTCGTTACAAAAACTATTAAAAATCGGACCTGAATATCCAGAGCAATTCAAACAGATTATGGCAACTGCCACCGAACTCAAACAGAAACTCGAAGCTGCGATACGACTTAATCAACATGACACAAATGTCAGAAAAAATGTCATGAAAAATCAAAACTCCGCGGGAGGAAAATCTTCATCTTCAAAACAGACTCCTTCCATTCAATTAAAAACAGACTTCAGTTTCTTTGCTCAGGCGAAATGACATCAGTTGGAATGATCAACTTAAATATAGTGCCATTTGCCAAATATCTTATTTATTTCAAATAGTATTCTTTATTATAGTCTGCACTGTCATATTGACATCAGGTCTGGAAAACCCATACAAAACAATAATAGTTATATGTAACTATTATAGTTGAATGTGACTATTACAAAACAACATTTTTCCAATTTGTATTGCATGTGAGCATTACCGCGAACATCTATATTTGATAAACACTGCAAGCAACGATATTTGATAAACACCGCAAGCAACTATATTTGATAAACACGGCAAGCAACTATATTTGATAAACGCCGCAAGCAACTATATTTGGTAAACACTGCAAGCAACTATATTTGATAAACACGGCAAGCAACTATATTTGATAAACACTACTATATTGCCAAACTATAAGAAGCTATTCCCGTGGAATTTTTAAAATTATTGTTTAACACTTTCATGACAGGAGCTGCGCTGGTGCAGCATTAAAGATCCTGTGTCAGTGCATTCTCTTATATATGCGAGTCTCCCATAGGGAGCCTCGCATATATAAGAGAATACACTGGCTTACAAGGTCAAGGTAAATATTATTTGGCCAATGCATTCTCTTATAATATGCGAGGCTCCCTATGGGAGACTCGCATATATCAGAGAATGCATTGGCACAGGGTTTTCGCAATATTTCAGTAAGCTCCAGTCATGGAAGGGTTAACTATTATAGTTATCAATGGGATTTCCCAGACCTGTTCATGGCTAATATAGAACAAACACTATGTGTATATATGTAAAAGTGTATAAACTCATCATCATTCTTTGTATATAAAGCATGGACACATTACAAATATAATGCATATTGATGGTACATCACTACAGATCATTTCATGTTACATCCTCCAAGAGGACGAATGTTACTCAGAATCAGAGAGATGAGAAATGAAAACATGTATATGTAATATGTTGATATTAATTGTGAATAGCAAATTACTGAAACCACTTGTTATACTGGTGAAAATTCAAGACACCAGTGAGAGCTTTCCGATGAATGGCAACAAGCCATATAGGTAAACCAAGTCTTTGTGGTCCACAACAGCTCGGGATATCGGTTGGGATGATGCTGTCTTTGGACTGAGTCCCGCCCCCGCTCTTCTATAATGGACGTTCATTCTATATGTAAACGTGGAGCCCGGGCATTCAATTGAACCCCTGAATGTGATTAATCACCCGACATTTCCACGATTAAATCTTTCTTCAAAATGAATTATCATCTACCATGATAGAAAAAGGTATGGTGACTATCGTTTAATGTATTGTTTACTAGCATTTTCTGATAGTGCCACAAATATAAATTCTGGAAAACTAGGCTTTGTTTACTTATATATCCTGTTCCTTTGACATTTAACGGACCTCTGATATTTGCATGTTTGATATCATGCTTGGGGTAAGGCTGTCCCCTATGTTCATGCAAAGCCTCCATTTGACCTAATCTGAAGACATACAAGCAATATAACTCCCGCCGACGATTCTGGGTGTAACATCCCTTATAGAAGAGCAAAGGGATGGGGCTCGGTCCAAAAACAGCATCATCTCAACCGATATCCCAAGCTGTTGTGGACCGAGATGACTTGGTCTAAAGTATAGGGTCCCTGATTTTAAACTGTTGTTCAACGAGTTCAAATGGAATATACAGTAATGCCCAAAGTAATTGACCACTTAACCACAGCAGAATTATGGGTAATTTTCAGGATTTAGTCGGAAATATGGCTTGTTGCCATTCATCGGAAAGCTCTCACTAAACGATTAGTCAACATCGACTAGAATTTCCGCAATAATCAACTTAATAGCAATGAATGGCAACAAGCCATATTTCCGACTAAATCCTGAAAAATTACCCATAATTCTGCTGCGGTTAAGTGGTCAATTACTTTGGGCATTACTGTAGGATATATTTCACAAGACTAAAAACAAAAGTGAAGTTGGCCATAAGCCATTTGAAAAGGGTTTGCTAAAAATAGTTTTTCTCATGCTCCATTGACTGAGTGATCTCATCACAGAAAACTGTCGGTATTTTAAATTTATTTAATACATACTTAAGTATTAACCAGTAAGGTCACACAATGCTAATGATCTGTTTCTCAGACACCGCCGCTCCCTTAAAATAAGTGCCGCTGGGTGGTTTTTGTCATACACAACAACAAATACTAATTATCTGAGATCAATGAAGAGTGCTATTCAATATTTTTCCTGGGCCTTTTTTTTGGCTTAGGAGTTTTTTCCTAATTATCAGGGTTACACATAACATCATAGCTCTTGGATACATATATACAAGGTTGCACTATTATCAAGTTGAACCTTCCCAAATGACAGTAGTAGTGGTGACAAAGAACAATAAAATTTCGATCTGGTAATTGATTCGTTATTTCACTGTTATAAAAGTTTATTGTTTTTGTTTTTTTATTGTATACATTTTACATATAGAAGATGGCCCAGTCAAATCTGACTAGTAATACATTAAATTTGTTATTAAAACCCCCAAATCAAATAGTCAGATTTAAGTCCAAAACATTGGTTTTTCAATTCGAGGATAAAAACCTGCCTCGGAACATTATGGTAATAAAATACGGAAATAAAAACCTGCCTGCCGGTAACTTTTGGCCCTAAAAAAATAAATATAGAAACCTGCTGCCTGCTTGCTTTGAAAAAAAAAGTGTCTGAGAAACAGAAGTAGATATATTCAACAAATTGTATCAAAATCTTACATGTTAAAACTCTCAATCCCTCTAATGATTGACAACAGGGAGGTTTAATTGATATTTAAACTCTTCAGTTTTAATTCTTTTGTTAGTCATGTTGTTTATCTTTCGTGTTGGGATAGCCAGCATTATTAGCTGTTTCGGGTTGATGGGTGGGGGGGAATCTACACACTGTTTCGGGTTGATGGGTGGGATCTACACACTGGAATTTCATGAATTACTTACAGTAATGCCCTAAATAATTGACTCCTTAAACAACAGCAGAATTCTCAGTGAGAGCTTTCCAATGAATGTCAACAAGCCATATTTCCGACTAAATCCGGAAAAATTACCCATAATTAGCTGTGGTTAAGGAGTCGATTAATTAGGGAATTACTGTAGATAACCTTGGTTCTTAGATTCATTATTCATAACTTTTCTCTCATAATCCCCTAACTGACTTGGTGATATCAAGCCTGAGATTAGTGTGCCTGTCATTTGCAGAATGAGGTCCCCAGAGGGTGAATTTAGTGACGCCACCCCGCATAGTGGGCAAGCATCACCATATACATCCTCTGGGGACCTCATTCTGCATGGCCTCATCTGCTATGGGAGACATAGACTCAGAATGAAGTTCCCAAATGGTGAATATTGTGACATACACCCATTGGGAACCTCGATTATGCAATATGTCGTCTGCCTATTTGGGGATATAGAGAAACTAAATCTAAAAAAGAAATAGAATCTATGTGAAGAAGTTTCTATAGAAATTTGATAATAAAGAAATTTTCCAGAGAAGATGAGGCCTAAACAGAATGAGGTCCCCTGAAGGTGAATTAATGATGCTAGCCTGCTATGCGGGATAGCGTCACTAAATTCACCCTCTGGGGACCTCATTCTGCAAACAACAGGCGCACTAAACTCAGGCTTGGTGATATGATGCACTTCTGTCAAACTTCTTAAGTCAAAGCACTTGGGGACTGACAGATTATTTTCAAATTATCATCCACCCCCTTCAACTAAACCCTTTCATGATAGGAGCTGCGCTGGTGCAGCATTAAAGATCCTGTGCCAGAACATTCTCTTATATATGCGAGTCTCCCATAGAGAGCCTCGCATATATAAGATAATGCACTGGCTTACAAGGTCAAGGTAAATATTGTTAGACCAATGTATTCTCTTATATATGTGAGGCTCCTTATGGCAGACTCGGATATATAAGAGAATGCATTGGCACAGGGTTTTCGCAAAAATATCAGGAAGCTCCAGTCGTGGTAGAGTTAAATACAGTAATGCCCTAAATAATCGACTCCTTAACCACATCATAATTATGGGTAACTTTTCAGGTTTTAGTTGGAAATATGGCTTGTTGCCATTCATCGGAAAGCTCTCAGTGACTAAATCCTGAAAAGTTACCCATAATTCTGTTCTGGTTAAGGAGTCGATTATTTAAGGCATTACTGTACATATTTTGTGCTTATTTCACTACTTCACTTGATATTTTATGACTCAGAACTGAACAAAGCAAAAATTTAAACAGTCCTTCATTCATACCGACCAATTCACTGTTAAACGAGAATGATTTTGTATCTTTCAGTTTAGCTACATCAAGACGTCACAACTGCTCTTGGTGTGGTGTTCACTCTTGAGTAGAAATAAGTATTCATATATTTAACCCTCTCTATACTAAATGGATTATCCCACTCAAGTCATAAAAGTATAGATTGGAAGGGTCTATTATTCAATTGGAGGGATGTTCAGAAAATATGAGCAGACGACTGATAATAGAAAGTGCAGAAGGATACCTATTCATTGTTGGGGAAATGTTCAGATAATAAGGTCGTGAACTTGTCATCTGAACATTTCCTAAGTGATAACTACTCGTCAATGATTATTTAGAGGGGCTGTGACAAGCGGTAATTAAGGCGTAATATTTTAACTGATTCTATGCCCAAGTCTAATCTGCACCTTGTGTAGATTAGGTTAATCCTGATTATAAACAGTAAATCCAGCTATCCGTTCTTTATCATTATGTCTTGTTGGCTTTTTTGTTTCATCATTGTTGCTTTCATGTTATGGAATATATATTTTTTGTACAAAATGTATCCACATTATTTAGAAAGAAACTTTGTTGATGTCTTGTTGACAGAAATTTATATGTGAAACTAATGAAAATAAATTATGATTTATTTAACTTGTGCCTTATATCCAAATTTCCTGAAACGATTATACAGGGCTGAATAATAGTGACACATACAGGGCTGAGAAATAGTGACACATACAGTAATGCCCTAAGTAATCGACTCCTTAAACACAGCAGAATTGTGGGTAATTTTTCAGGATTTAGTTGGAAATATGGCTTGTTGCCATTCATCAGAAAGCTCTCCGCAACAAGCCATATTTCCGACTAAATCCTGAAAAGTTACCCACAATTCTGCTGTGTTTAAGGAGTCGATTACTTAGGGCATTACTATACAGGCGTGAAAATATGGTGACCAACATTTGCAGAATGGGCTAGGATCACTAAATTCACCCTCTGGGGACTTCATTCTGCTCAGGCCTTATCTTCTCTGGAAAGTATCTTATCAAATTAGCAAGTATTTTAGAATCTTTTTAAAGTAGCCCGTAAAACTGACCTGAAAGGTATGTCTCAAATAAAATCAATATTAATTGATAGAAGCATTTCCAAACATTGTGTTTTGGATTCATATTTATTATTTTATACCCTGGAATCGATAAAAAACTTGTGAGGAAGAGACACACTATATTTAAGGCGTTTCCAAGCATAACCTAATACTGTGGAAAGATGAGATGGACGTATAGGGTAATGGCTGAAACTGTACATTATTTCAGGGAATGGATCGATCAAGGCCATAGGCCGAGATCATTCCATTCGCTGAAATAATGTACAGTTTGAAGCTATTATCTGACTTAAAACATGGCCGAGTCCATTTGTTTGATGTGTCACCTCTTATCATAATGGATTAAACCCGAAATTGGGTCAAGAAACCTGAGTCGTACCATGGGTTCAGCCCTATCCACTCGCTCATTGGCTGCAGGGATGGCGTGACATCTTAACCCATTGTCAACTTAATGGACAGGCAGTACCCCATTGCATTTCCGACCATTGAATGAACACGACATACCGACAATGAGCTCCTTCTGCAAAAGTTTTACGAATATCAGGAGTTTTGCCCTAACATTTCGGCATTTGTATTAAATTATTTATGCGGCATATTTCAGATTTTGCAGAGAATTATACATTGAATGGCAGATTGGTGCGAGCGGTGTGCAAAATCAGAGATTTTGCGATCTTGTAGTTTGAGATCACGGGTAATACTGAAGATCGAAGTACTGCATTTACATGTGAATTACTATATTGGTTTAGATTTTATTGTGAGGGGTGCTACAACATGCCACCCAGGAACAGAATTAGATTCGAGAAACAAACAGTTGAAAATTCAATGCCTATTCGTGAAATGACATCATAGACATGCCTGGAATTTTAAGTTATACACCCCCCTCACCCCATCCCGAGTGACGAGGCTCTATATATATAGGTCTACCCCTTCTGTCATGTTCTAGCAATAAATCAATCAATAAGAGTGATATTATACTTGAAAACCGTTGTCTATAGATAGCTATGTGCATACAGTATGGTATCATACATGCAAGTCATATAAAATGAAATCGTCCAGAGACGCAGGAGTCTTCAGTAGAACATATCTATCCAAGATGGCGTCCAACATGGTTATCTGTATTATATCAGTTCTTGAAATAAGTCATTTTACGATATATTATGGTATAAGAATTATGTAGTTATACCATTTTGTGTGAAATTAATACAATCGCGGCCCTATGGCTGTCAAAAAGGTCGCAACTCCAAGCCATGCCACAACGAAAGCAACAGATTGGATAACCACCTGGGAGTGAAAATACATATTGGCAATATACAAGTCTGTTAAATATATTTAAAAGGTACACAGATCACTAAAACATCCATCTGATGGGTTTAACGGTCACTGGAACTGGAACGGATGTCTAGTCTGTTTCAACAATTTCTAGCTCGAGTTCGAAAACCAGGTTCGTCCAATCTTTTATACGAGAGTTATGGGCCTTAGTTTGTCTATTTTTAGCATTTTGATTGTTCGCTAACTCATACAAACTTTGACTGATTTCAACGATATTTTCGGTAGATGAGTCTAGGATCACCTCCAAATGGGAGCTGTCAAATTTTACCAATTTCAATGAAAAACATGGCCGCCAGCAGCCATCTTGGATTTTACTCTTTGCATCACTAAATTCTTTGGCACACCCTGCAGACCACATTTATTGGAGAATTGTTTTGAAAATTTACAGGCTTGTTTAGGAGCTTATCCCTCATCCGATCATCACCAAACTTCATATGGATACTTGGGGTGACCCCTCTAGATGGGTGCTTACCATTTTTTCCCCAATTCTGCAGGAATTTAGTTTAAAAAAACATGGCTGCCATCTTGGATTTTACTCTTTGTATGACTAAATCCTTTAGCACACCCTGCAGGTCACAATTCTGATCCAATCTTCACCAAACTTCATATGGATCTTCGGGGTGACCTCTAAATGGAGCCTCCCTTATTTCCCGAAATTTGTTGAAAAAAACATGGCTGCCAGCAGCCATCTTGGGTTTCAAATATGAATCCACGTCCTGCAGCCCACATTTATTGGAGAATTGTTTTGAAACTTTTCAGGCTTGTTTAGGAAATGGGAATCTGAACGAATTTCGATGAAAACATGGCCGCTGGCAGCCATCTTGTTTTTACCTGAGTTATGGCCCTTAATTCAGAGTTATGGTTCTTCTAATAGTTCTTCCATTTTAGTGATTCTTGGTCAGACAGATGCAATCTTATGGGCAAAAAAACTCGACCAAGCCATCTTTGATGCGCAACCCTTGTATGATTTTAAAATTCCATACCAGTATCTTAGTGGAAAATTGTTCAATGCACAATATTTGTTCTCAGTATATTTTTGTATGATATCTAACAATGTCACTTATTTGTGCTGATTATCAGGTGATTAGTGTTTAAAGTTATTTCAGCGTTGCCCATTCACTCAATTTCTTGCTATTTATGGCTGCTTGTACAACATATATATGTAACATTATGTAAAATGGGTTAACACGTAAACTGCCCTGAAAAACATTACTAAATTACTTTTTGGCAACTATGATACCATACTTGGTATTGTTGTGAGTATTTTCTGGTAATGAACTAAGTTTGATTGCTGAAGCATGTTACAGTTGTTAGCTCAACTTTACTTGTAAAGTTTGAGCTATTGCCATGGCTTGGTATCTGTCATCCGTGTGTGTGGAGACATCCATCAACAATTTCCATTAGCATGGGCTACAGGTCATACCTTTGGTCGGATCATGACATTTGTCATGGCTGTTGACACGTAGGTGGGAACAAGTCATTTTGGGGTCATTCGGCCAAAAAACATGGCCACCGGCAGCCATCTTGGATTTTAGTCTTTGCATGACCTAAGTCCTTTGGCATGGGCTACAGATCGTACCTTTGGTCGGATCATTATGAAATGGCTGTTGACATTGACATGTAGATGAGAACGAATCATTTTGGAGTCACTCGGCCATAAAACATGGCTGCCGACAGCCACCTTGGATTTTACGCTTTGAATGACTAAATCCTTTGGCATGGGCTACAGGTCATACCTTTGTCGGATCATCATGAAGTTTGTCATGGATGTTAAAGTGATATGAAACACTCCGGTTGGGTGATCAAATAGAAATGGTGAATAATCTTGCTCAAAGTAGTTATTTTTACGAATATATTATCAAAATTTACAGCACACGTCATTCTTATATATTAATCAAATGCAATGACTCTAAATGGAGAAATCATTTGCGTTAGTTTATCGCCGATTGCTGCGTCCCGAATAGAGATGTAAATATTTACAATTGAGCGTAATTCAGACGATGATTTCTATGGAGTGGTATGGTCGATTTCTTTGAGTTTTTCGGCGATGTTATTATAATGCTACATACCCCATGTTGCCATAGCGCCTGGGTACTAACTTGTCAGTTCTAAGCACCCGAGCAAGTCCATAATATGTCTTTAACATTGACATGTAGATGTGAACGAGTCATTTTGGGGTCATTCGGCAAAACAAAACATGGCTGCCATCTTGGATTTCAAAATTTAAATCATCATGCCATTTATTGCTCATCACAAAAATTTAATTTCCTTGCAAAGTTGAGTTACAGTGTCAGGGACACTTTCATTGTTGTTGTTGTAACTAAATTAGATGATAAGCAGGGTTCGCGCTGCCTATTGCCAATTTAGCAAATTGCTATAAAAAAAATTAAATGGCTCCAAAAAAATCCTGATTGGCTACAAAAAGTGGCACCTAGCTTTTTGCCATTTGGCAATTGGTACCCATCGGGCATATAATAAAGCTTGCAGTCAATCGGTCGGAAACAAAACACACATCGATATCCGGTCGCGACATAGCTAATTGGGTCCTAATTGAAAGCGTATAATAGATTCGCGGCTTATGTCAGATTGACTTATTTTATCGCTGTGGTGAAAGGGTTTCGAATTTCTACTCGATAACAACACTAAGTACGGTTATTGACTCCAATTTGACAAACATTAGCCAAACAAAGGGCTTCCTGAAGTCTACATCGTTAGGAAGCTGTGTATTGATAGTAGGTGTTAGATAAATTATCATAAATATGTCCTTCGTAACTCAGCTTTCACAAACTGACATATAGCAAATATGAATCGTAAGCGCAAGTTAGATTTCAGCAATAATGCATCAGACACGCAACATCCTTCTAAAATGAAGAAAGTTACTGATTTCTTCGGACATTCAGACATTACCGATAGTCCAAATACAGTGGTTGATTTAACATCGACGTGTGCTACACCACCTAAACCGAGCAACATACTAGTGTCCAATGTCACGAGAACTCCACAAAAAGTTGCAAGTTCGCCAAAACGAAAATTCCGAAATGAGTGGAAAATATCTCACGAATGGCTATCATTCGATGGAGACAAAAATGCTATGTTCTGTTCTACATGCCGTGTTGCGAATGTTAACAACATGTTCGTAACTGGTTGTAGTATAATGAAGAAAGATCTTATTCTGAAACACGAGCTAACCAAAGGTATGTGTTCAATGTTTCAAATTTGATTTAAATATCACGCTATGTACAACGGGGAGTAACTCTATCATTCATTTCTATCATTATTTTCACATACAATTGTATATGATACGTCACAAGTTCGGAAAACCAAATTCAAAAGTGGCACCAAAAAATATTGGTCGAAAAAAAGTGGCAACAGAAAGTATAAAGTGGCTCTAAAAATAATGCAATTGGCAACATTGTTGGCACCTGGGAATTTTGGGCCAGCGCGAACCCTGATGATAAGGGGACCCTTGAATCAGATGGCATCTTTAATGTCTGGAAATATCTTACAGAACTAACCCCCACCCACTCCTAACATATTGAAGCTCCCAACAATGAAATATTGAGGTTAATGAAGAAAGATAATTTATAACATAATTTTTTATTTATGTGACATGATCAACAATGTTGGTTTGGAAAAAAATATAGTATTTACAATAGCATGGTTGTTTATGCTTCTCATAAAATGGCAATTTGCGTATAGGTATTGACACCTGTCAATAATTGTACAGTATATACAAGTGCTTAAAAATAAACAACATAACGGATAGTTTTATCAATATTTAAGTTGATAAATGTATATCATATAAGTAACATTTGTTGATAATATTCTTCAAAAAATCAGAATGATTTGAGAATTGCCAAAAAGCAGTAAGACAGTCAAAAAGTATGGGCAGTCAAGTATTTAGAACTACATGTAGCTTCAAATATATATATATTATATTTTCATCAACTTTTTATGTCAAAATATAAATCCCCACTCCGTGTTATCCTACTCTCAATTTGTTATCCTACTCTCAGCATTGTGTCACAACGCCAATGTGTACATCATTCGGTATCCTTGCACGTTAAATTAACAGGAATGACTGGTGATATTTAGCTTTAAGAACATGTTAGGTCTAACCGTGTGTTTCATTGTGGTGTGGGTCATAACAAACTGATGTAGAAAATATAATAAACACAATAGTCAACTGTACTGAGTAGCGTACTGATTTTCTTCTCTCGTGAGATGCGAGGAATATTTTCACTCAGCTAGCACCTCGTAAAAATAATCATCAGCATCTGACTCAAGGAGAAAAACCGTACGCTACTCAGAACAGTTAACTATTGTCTATATATAGGTTGTCACCACCTTATGGGTTTCTGAGAACCGTACTCAGGTTGAGCTGCCTTTTCTTGGCGCTATACAAGCCTTGAAATAGTGTGTCTGTCATTTGCAGAATGAGGTCTCCAGAGGTTGAATTTAGTGATGCTACCCCACATAGCGGGCTAGCATCACCAAATTCACCCTCTGGGAACCTCATTCTGCTGAGGTGTAAGCAGAATGAGGTCTCCAGAGGGTGAATTTGGTGATGCTATCCCGCCGTGCGGGGTAGCATCACTAAATTCACCCTCTGGGGACCTCATTCTGCAATTGACAGACACACTATTTCAAGGCTTGGCGCTATATCGATGAGTCCACCAGGACGATTCAATCGCAACCCAGAGAAGGTAGCGAGACTTGAATACTGACCTCGGGAACCTACATGATGTTGACAACCAATTTATCTTACAATTCATTAAATAGAATATCGAATAAAATCATGGAAACTACGTAATTTCGCAGATTAAATAGCACACAGCTAACATCATTATGCATCACTGCAAAGTATTATGTCATCAACAAAATAGGACCATTTGTGTATACATGCTGAATCAGAACATGGCAGTTTCATAAAATGCGACCAATTTTTCAAGTGTTTTTCATCCTTGCCACCGGAAATGTGTCAGTTGATTTAGAATGACATATGTATATTGTGAAGAGAATATTGAGATAAATTATGCCAATTACCATCGAGAATACGGATTGTTGCCATGGAGGATACAGAATCAGAAACCACCTAGTCATTTCCACATGCATTTGAGGAAAATTAAGCTAATTGTAAGTTAATTATGATATCTTTGACAATTGAGAGAAATCATTGAATAATTAAAGATATCTTAATATATTATTTAATGTTCTCTTCAAATCATCTGAAATTACAACCAATTTATTTATAGCTAGCTCTAAATATGTGAAACTAACACAATACATGTGAAGAAAACTTCAAATATTTGCATTAATTTTATGTTTATTTGACTGCCCACAAAGATTAAATTTTCAAACATTGTAATTTTGGACAAATAGTAGATCGGTCATTTGTCCGACTATGCATGAAAAGAAAAAGGCAGGTGGTAATTTCATAGTTTTTCTACATTTGATTAAATGTTGTTACATCATGAGGTATTAAGTCACACTTGCAGTTATTGTAACATGTAGTTTCCAGCCTCTTAACGTCAACTGTAACAGCCAGGCCTAAACATATGGTGCTGGACAGTTGCAGAATGTGGTCCCCAGATGGTGAATTGAGTGACGCTACCCCGCACAGCGGGCTAGAGTCACCAAATTAATCCCCTGGGGACCTATTTCTGCATAGCCTCATCTACTATGGGAGATCTGGACATAAATTTAAGATCCCAGATGGTGATGTGCACCCATTGGGCACCTCGATTATGCAATGTGTCGTCTGCCAATTTGGGGACATAGAGAAACTAAACTAAAACAGAAAAAGAAACTGTCTAAAGAAGTTCTTGTTAATTTGATACGATAGTTTCTAAAGACGACGATGCCAAAGCAGAATGAGATCCCCATAGGGTGTATGTATTCACCCTCTGGGGACCTCATTCTGCACATATCCAGTACCATATTTTGAGGCCCGGCAACAGCAGATATTCAACTCAGATTGTGAATATTTCACACAACTTGATTTGACTGAAATGCTTGATTCAGAATAAATATGTTAAAAAAAAACATCAGGGATAAACAATGTGGACTGCTGTAAATGATGGAAGGAGGTGTACCTTCAACCACGTCACTTCTTAGTACAGTAAAACCTCTCCAAACCGGAACCCTCTCTACACTGAACAAATATGTTGGTCCCGAATTAAGCAAAGTGTGTATTGTCATTAATAATAACATCTATAATCAAGAACATCTGTACTCCGAACGGACTACATTTTTAGTCCGTTATTACTGTACACATGATATTTTACCTCCGGAATCCGATTGCACGTTCATACCAGTGATATATGATTTCATACAGTTGTCTTTCGTACTGATCTTATTAGTGATCTTTTGTTCAGTGAATTATTTGAATCAGATAATAATAGCAGGTGTCTAATTAGATATCAGTGTTTTTTTCAAACATTGAGTGATTAACTGAGACTTTAATTGTTGGTAGTTTGTTTTGATACCAGTTAACCCCCGAATTGAACTATCAAGTGGTGTTTAATACCACTGTACAAAACACACACTTTAGTTTTCCAAAATATGCTGTACATATTGCAAACGTTAACATATTTTTTTTCATTCTTAAAGGTGAATTATCTCTTTGTAAACATGTATTATATAGTTACCGGGGTATAAAATATTAGATTTGAATCGAAGACTCCTGTACGGAAATGCTTCTATCGATCAATATTAATTTTATTTCGAATATTTTCTGGTCTAAAAAGATGTGTTTGTTCAGCTAACGAACAATGGTGGTTACTGTTAACAGAGACCAGAAATTATATTGTGCAATTTTGTCACAAATAAACGTTAATTATACTCATTATCGCTTATATCTGTGGAACAAAACAACACAAACAACCAATCTGTGACATGTGGCATTCGTTGCGTAGCCGTAGGAACAACCCAGTGCTCTATATCGCAATATGGTCTCATCCGAATGGTCGGTTCTAAAAATAGTAACATAAACGGGCCCGATTTAATATTCGAAATAAAATCAATATTAATTGATAGAAGCTTTTCCGGACATAGGTCTTCAGTTCATATCTATTATTTTATACCCACGCAACTATTTAAAATTTGTTATTTAAAGAGATAATCCATCTTTAATACTTTCTTTCTGGTTTCAAATTGTCTGTTTTTGAGGTAGTTCAGGACACCAATCTGGTAGAGTTTTGTGGACAGTTTTTAGTAGTTTATTAAATGATTAAGGTGGACAATTTATTATTCAGCAAACAAATTACACTGAATGATGATAATATTGTAAATTTTCAGCTTGGAATTGAATTAATCGGGTCTATTTTCGTCCAAATATTAGCTTGCAAGTTTTATGTGTGTAATTAATCGAAAAATAGTAATCGACGGGTTCTTTAATCAATTGGTGTCGCCTGAAGTTTCATCTATTAAAAATGCTGTGTTATGTCTTGATATCAGCGACATTCCGATCTGATCGTGATGCAATTTCAATAAACTGAACACCTCTCAAAACCATACAAAAAGGTCATTCCGGAAGCTGTTTGGCTTATTGATGTTTGACTGTAATGATTAACTCGAGTTCTAAGTTGTGAGCATCATGCTATGCTCACATCGTTATTCGGAATAATATTTTGTCAATAACGTATCACATAAAACATTAAGAGAAGATTGTATCACAAGAAGCATTGCTGTGAACCCTTTCATGATGGGAGCTGCGCTGGTGCAGCATTAAAGATCATGTGCCAGTGCATTATATTATATATGCGAGTCTCCCACAAGTTTGAGGTAAATATTGATAGGCCAAAGTATTCTCTTATATATGCGAGGCTCCCTATGGCAGACTCACATATATAAGAGAATGCATTGGCACAGGGTTTTCGCAAAATTTCAGCAAGCTCCAGACATGGAAGGGTTAAGCTTCAGAAAAGATAGTCAACATATGACAAATGAGAGAATGATTTCAGCAGGCTAGACTGCAGATTGTTTTATATGAATGACAGAAAACCTGAATGAGAATACCACTGTCTCACTGATGCTGAATACATACAGTAATGCCCTGAATAATCGACTCCTTAACCACAGCAGAATTATGTGTAATTTTTCAGGATTTAGTCGGAAATATGGCTTGTTGCCATTCATCGGAATGCTCTCAGTGAGAGCTTTCCGATGAATGGCAACAAACCTTATTGCGACTAAATCCTGAAAAGTTACCCATAATTCTGCTGTGGTTAGGGAGTCAATTATGTAGGGCATTACTGTAACACATAACTGGATTTTGCGTTCTGGTTGTCAGCTTATGCCGCGAATGTGATGGCGTAAAGGATTGTTATTCTTCATTGACCATAAGGCTGCCATTAATTGTAATCTAGTAACACAAACAAACCTGATATTCTGTGTCTGACATTTGCAGTATGAGGTCCCCAGAGGGTGAATTTAGTGACACAATCCTGCACTGAAGGCTGGCATCACCAAATTCACCATTGGGGACCTCATTCTGCTTAGGCCTCAACTGCTATAGGAGACCTAGGATCGGATTGAAGTTCCCCAGTTGAAGTTGGTGATATACACCCATTAGTCACCTCGATTATGCAATTCATCTTCTGCAAATTAGGGGACACAGAAACTGAACAAAAGGGAAAAAGTACTAAAAGAATGTTAATTTGAGACTATAGATACTTCCCAGAAGATGAGGCCTAAGCAGAATGAGGTCCCCAGAGGGTGATTTTGTTGATACTATCCACTGTGCAGGATAGTCACTAAATTCACCCTCTGTGAACCTCATTTTGTATATGACAGATTCAATATTTCCAAGCTTGGAACACAATGTTCAGCTCTGTATTTACTACATGCTCCATTCTGTCTGATGTTATTCAAAGATTTCTCAATTTATATTCTCAATTTGGCATATTTAAGAGGCTTTTATTTTAAAATTCCAGCTGCATTGTCAAGTCAAATATGTTGTGTACCTCCAACATCTTTGCCTTCCACATATGTACATATATAGCGGTAACAGATTTTATTATGCAAGTAGTCAACTGTGACAGTGTAAAGTGAATAAATTCTTATTATCTGCATTCTAATATGGACTTTAGGTCACTTCTCAAAACACGTATTCCAGGAATATTGTTAATTATATTCACATCATACGTGGTGTAGAAATCATGTCATGTGAATCCCACATTATTAGATCCAATGAAACAAGTTCTGAAATTTCTCAAAATAGGATGAAACAGGAATTTTGAGGTATAAATAATGATGTATTGTATCTATAATACACATGTAAATGTATTTAATAACCAACATGAAAGAGGTGTAAATGTCTCTCAAGCTTATGCAATGTTTTTGATACATGAACTTGAGCGATTTCAATAGTGGATGTTTTTATCCCAATGTTTTCTATTAGTTTAAAATGGATGCGTGGCAATGCATTGAATGAACATACATGGTATTTGGTTCAGATTTGTGACTGTGCAGGGGCAGATGACCAGATTTCTATGATAAACATTCCTGCGTCAGATTTTTCAAGTTTGTTTTTAAAATTGTCAAGTGAGTGCCACCTAAACCATTCTACACTAATGCCCTAAATAATCGACTCCTTAACCACAGCAGAATTATGGGTAATTTTTCAGGATTTAGTCGGATATATGGCTTATTGCCATTCATCAGAAAGCCATATTTCGACTAAATCCTGAAAAGTTACCCATAATTCTGCTGTGGTTAAGGAGTCGATTATTTAGGGCATTACTGTATATTCGTATGACTGTTAGTTTAACTTATTACCTGAACATTTCTTAAGGATCCTACTCGCCAATGAGTATTTAGAAAAGAAAGTGTTAAGCTCCCCAGAGGGTGAATTTAGTGATGCACCACTAAATTCACCCTCTGGTGCCCTCATCTTCTCTGGAATGTATCTCTATCATCAAATAAACAAGTTTTTTTAGTTTCTTTAGAAACTTCTTCACAAAGATTCTTTTTCATTTTTAGTTTAGTGTCACTACATACCCAAATTGGCAGACAACACATTGAATATTGAGGTACCCAATGGGTTCACATCACCATCTTCACCATCTGGAAACTTAAGTCTGTGTCTAGGTCTACCATAGCAGACGAGACCATGCAGAATGAGGTACCCAGAGCATGAATTTGGTGATGCTAACCCACTTTGCATGGTAGAATCGCTAAATTCACCCTCTGGGGACCTCAGTCTGCAAATGTCTGGCACCATATTCTCAGGCCTATTGAGAACAATTACCATGCAACATCAACAGGCACAAGGATATTGCGTGTAGGATCCAAGTCAACAATCTGCTGTAGGTCCACTATTGGTTGTTGCTGTATCTGGCTAGTCAGCGAACTATCACAGATAATCTGTCTCTGATCCAGCGACACCGGGGTCCCAGTCGTGAGAATCCTTGGGGGATTTGTCGTGAACACTTGGTTGCTCGACGTAAATATATTAGCTTGATTTGTGCTGAATGTTATAGGCTGGTTGCCGATAGTAATAGTGCCTTGTTGGAGCTGCGAGGATGCCCGAGGCTCAGTTTTGATCAACGTAGGCATTACTTCTAATTTAACATTATTCACGTTTGGAACCACTCCTGGACCCGCCTGATAATTCTCAGCAGAGGCTTCAAAATATTCCGGGGGCCGGACACCAATGATTTTCGACTTCCGTTTGTGTTTGCCCTTCGCCACATGTCCGTTGTTGCCCTCCATTCCTTGCCATTCCATCATGGACTGCACCTGAAATGACGGCTCATCCTGTATTCCTTTAGCTGTGAGAAGCTTTCCATGCTGTGTTTTTAAGTGTCGTTTATAAGTGTTTCTAGTTTTGAACTTCTGACCACAGTAACGACAGTGGAATGGTGTTTCCCCAGTGTGACGCCTCATGTGTTCCTATTGGATAGATAAAAAATAAAGCCATTATTGTAGGTGATACAGGTTACCATCTTCAGCCCATTCCCTGGAAGCGTACATTAACCCTTTCGTCAAAATGGTTTCTCCCACTCAGTTATAAAAGTATACATTGGAAAGGTTTATTATTCATTTGGAGGGGTGTTCAAGTAATAAAAAGCAGACGACAGACAGAAAAAAGATAATACAAGGTAAGAATGATTCATATCCATTGGTGGGAAATGTTTCAAAAATAAGTTCAAGAAACAGTCATTTTGTTGAACTTATTATGTGAAAATTTTCTAAGGGAACTATTCATTAATGAGTATTTTGTATAAAAAAGGTTAATGGTAGTGAATCCACCCTCTTTAATTAAAGTGATGTGAAACATTCCATGGGGAGAACAGTGAATAAACTTGCCCAAAACAGGTGTTTTACTTAATTTTGTGTCAAAATTGCCAGCACACAATGTCATTCTATCATATAAATAAAATATAGTGACTCTCGTTAATAGTGATATGATGTCGTTTGTTTTTCAGTGATTTGTTTGGGACAAATGTCAAACTGTTTGTTTATATTTTTGCATACTTCAGATGTTGTGATTTAGGAAAGGATACAGTAATGCCCTAATTTCCGACTAAATCCTGAAAAATTACCCATAATTCGGCTGTGGTTAAGGAGTCGATAATTAGAGCATTACTGTACACCCATTATTGTTGATTTTTTTCAACATTTATAGTTTAATGATACAATCTTGAATGTGTGTAGTGGCTGGGTCATAAATATACCAGTTTGAAGCAGTGAAATAAGCACATAATATGTCTTTAACTTTGATAATTGGATACTCACACATTTCTAATTATCTGATTTCCTTTGATTCATGAATCAGAATACTGAGCTAATGTACAATTGTAACCCTTACTATATACTGAATGAATTCTCCAATTGAGTTATAAAAGTATACATTGCAACAGTCTATTATTCATTTGGAGGGGTGTTCAGGTAATACAAGCAGACAATAGGCAGAAAAACAGATAATAAAAAAGCAGATGGATTCATACTGATTGGTGGGAAATGTTCAGGTAACAAGTTCAATTTGTCATTTTTTATTATCTGAAAATTTCCTGAGGGATAATTACTCAATGAGTGTCTAGTATAGAATGGATTAAATAAAGCACTAATTCTTCTCACAACCGGTTATATTTGCCATTGTATATAAGTTTCAGTGAGAAAGTTATTCACCTGATTGGTGTTAATGTTCTAACTTGAAATGCCCCATATCTTTGGCAAAAAGCACTGAATGAAATGATTTTAAAATGACCTTGTTTTGAGTCAATTCTGTCAAATAATAGGTTTAGTGGTGGTACGACAATCCTAACTGGAGTCATCATCAATAAACTAAACTAATGTTCCTACGTTGAAAAAGACCATATGGCAATATTAACCCTTTCATGAAGGGAGCTGCGCTGGTGCAGCATTAAAAATCCTGTTCCATTGCATTCTCTTATATATGCGAATCTCCCATAAGGAGCCTTGCATATATAAGAGAATGCACTAGCTTATAAGGTCAGGGTAAATATTGTTAGGCCAATGTATTCTCTTATATATGCGAGGGGCTCTATGGGAGTCTCGCATATATAAGATAATGCATTGGCACAAGGTCTTCGCAAAATTTCTGGATGCTGCAGTCATGGAAAGGTTAAAGGGAATAAACTGAAATGTCAACTCGCTCTCTATTTCATATTCATACTGGTAAGCAGAATTAAACAAACCTTGAAATGACTAGGATGCCTGAACTTGCGGCCACAGTCTTTGCATGTGAATCTGCTTTCATTGTTATGAATTAGCATATGGTAATTAAGACTGTGTTGTCGAGTAAACGTTGTGTTACAGATCAGGCACACAAATGGCTTGATTCCTGGAATAGAGATCATATTACATTAAGGTCTAGATAATATCTCTTAGACTCTGATAGAGGCACGATTCTATAATATGATCATTACTTACCAATTCCCAGTCCCACTTAACATTCAAGGTTCAATATTTTGTAAACCACAACCAGAATAGATGAGCCATGTATCCACTAACAGGGCTGGCGATCTAGAAAATCCAGGAGGGCTATTAATAGCCCTCCTAGATATGCCTAGGAGGGCTATAGCCCTCCTCAACTTTTAAAGTTATGATTTATTTTATCTGAGTTACTACTGCCGTTAGTTTGTCTATTTTTGATGTTGTATAACTCCATTTAAATTAATTTTCTTCATGTGGAAACAAAGTGTCCACAGAGTTGTGAATGTCAAAATCCCCCACAGTAATTATGGTAATAAAATGGTTTTATATGTTGTGATAATCTATATGTACAAGAAACAAAATGTAAGAGTATTTGTACTCAACAATTTGTCAGTCGGTGTCCAACCCATGCAACGGAATTGGGTGAGTTTGTCCACATTAAAAGCATTCTCCATGAAAGAGTAATTTTACGTAAAATACACAATCAAGAACAATATTAAATCCAGTATATTTGCACTTGAATATTGACTGCTTTTTCTCTCAAAGTAATCCATATTCCATTGTCGATCGCAGACTGCTGCTTGCAGCGGTCAAGTCGCTATCTATAGATTTACTGGGTGTTTGCAATTGGGGACATAGAAAATAGTTTCTGAACTTTAATAATTGAATAACAGTGTAAACTAGAATACGTGGATACATTTAGCTAATTATATTAAAATATTGTCAATCGAAGCGATAAAAGACGGCTGCAAGCTAAATACAATTTTCACTGATAGGAACCGGAAACGGAACGAAAGGTTGAACTTAATTGGGACAGTGACATTTGGTTCTCACTATCCACAAACATGTGTCATTTTATCCAGTGAAATATATTGTAAGCTCAATCTTATGAAGAGAAATTATTTATTTTGGTCATAAAATGTGTGAGAATCGATCAAAAGATCAGATTTACGAAACAGTTCGTTCCGGAATTTACTGATTCCGCTATAATTCCCATTTGACATTACCGTCAAGTCACGCATGCGCACAGTCCCCACACTGTACAATATAATTACGATTTCGATGCAGTATTTTACTCATTAAACACAATAAAATAACTAAATAATAAATGTCCTATCGTAGACGAGGCGGGCTATAAAAAGCCCGCCTTGGAAAATTCTAGGCGGGCTGTAGGCGGGCAGCCCGCCAGCCCGCCTTGAGATTTCCAGGCCTGCACTAACTGAAATATTTTTACCCAATGAACATGTAGTATCAAATGATATAAAATGTGCACCTACAGTAGTGACTCATCTTGATTGCTGATACTGCTACTACCAGTAAAATAGTAAAGGGGGTCAAAATTGCAGAAACACCCAGGAAATACACATCTTTTTACGTCTAATGTCGCACACATATATCTCTGTCAGTGATAAAATATATTTTCAACAGATTAAATAAAGGCTTTGGCAAGACATCAGTTTCGTTTGAATATGTTATAGATACAATAATTTAAACTTGAAGCTTACCTGCATGACTTCTGTAGTGGTATATCAAAGTAGCTGTGGCTGTGAATATCTTCTTTTCTGTACATATTTTACACCTTAGCACTAGTCCCTGTTTTCTCCTTCCTTTCAACTCCTTTATGTATTTCAAGGCTAGTCGCTGTAGAAGAGAAAAGCTTGCAATCTAGCCAGGCTTTTTTTAAATTAAAATTCATAATCTTTTGATAATCATGTTATGAAAGTTATAAGGCACACACCACGAACAGAGAGAATATGATAGAACAAGAGATGGACTGTCGTCTGGTGCATACCCCCTTGTGGCATGCTGACTAGTGTGGGCATACCTATAACCTATGACTGATATACTCAGACAGATGAACCCAAAAATCATCATTTCCAGATAAACAAAGATGAATAACTCTAGAATGGAAAATCCGAACAAAATGATGAAACACTCTATTGAATGTCCTCGTAGTTGAGCACATCCATTCCAAATTTCATTGAGATCCGAGCACACCTGTTGAAGTTATGACATGAACAGACATCGGACAGACAAAAAAGCCAACATTGCCAAATAAACAAAGATGAATAACTCTAGAGTGGAAAATCTGAACGAAATGATGGAACACCCTATTGAATGTCCTCATAGTAGTGAATATCCATACCAAATTTCATTGAGAGCTGAGGACTGCTGTTCAAGTTATGACATGAACAGACATCGGATGGATGGACAGCTCGACAGAATGATGGACGCATGCACGGACGGACAGGTGCAAAATAGTATACCCCCCTTTTTTTTAAATTGGGTATAATTAGACAATTTAATACCTTTCTTATATTATTCTCAAGTTCTGTAACAATGGTAGGGTATAAGCTCCAGATAAATTAGATTTAAAAATATAAATGAAACTTGGAGAAATTATTTACACTACTGTCCAGCCCTTTTTCCACAGCTGATCTGATGCCAATGTCACTTTTGTTGGTTATCACATTTCTGAAAGGGCAAACATTTCTCACAAAACTTGCACTTACTTCTACTTTTGAATACATGACCATGCAAGAAGTAGCACAACATAGGCCTATTTCAGCTTCATAAATATACAAGTAATGCCCTAAATAATCGACTCCTTAACCACAGCAGAATTATGGGTAACTTTTCAGGATTTAGTCGGAAATATGGCTTGTTGCCATTCATAGGAAAGCTCTCACTGAGAACTTTCCGATAAATGCAACAAGCCATATTTCCGACTAAATCCTGAAAAGTTACCCATAATTCTGCTGTGATTAAGGAGTCGATTATTTAGGGTATAATGAACAGGCCTCAAAATATGGTGCTGTGCAGAATGAGGCCCCAGTGGATTAATTTGGTGATGCTAGCCCACACAACATGGCCTCATCTGTTATGGGAAACCTAGACACAAATTTAATTTCCCAGATGGTGAAAATGGAGATGTGCAGCCATTGGTCACATGGATTATGTATTGTGTCATCTGCCATTTTGGGAATAGAGAGAAACTAAACTAAGAAAGAAAAAAGAACTTTTTAAGAATTTTCTAAACGTTAATTTGGTAATAAAGATACTGAAATTAACAGAGGAGATGATGAGGTCTAAGCAGAATTAGGGTGAATTTAGTGTAGAGCTGAAACGGTTGACCCATTCTTCTAACCGGTTAACCGTCGGGGTTAACCAAATTTCAACCGGTTAACCACTAATTTCTAGCGGACTTCTCTCACACTAATTATGTCGACATTATGCCATGCTCCAGGGACAAACCTATAGCTAGGTGAGAAATAGTAGCTGAAATAAAGACCTTATTCACGGCATTTAGCGATATTCAAAAACACGAATTCACTGTTCTTTTGCTGGCTCTCGTGAGGGGGAATGAGCAAGTGAAATTTGTGAATGGCAGGAGGGATCGCTTATTTGCCGTGATCAGCATATGTTTGGGCATTTGTAAAACGAGTAACAATAGTATGGGTATTGGTAAAACGAGTAACAAAACTATATATTAAAGATCTGTAATATATCATTATCATTGGTATATCCTCCAATGAATTATATATAAAGACAAGAAAGTAATAACTATAGAACAAAAAGGAAGGTCAGACTCGCAGTCCTATTCAGTATTCGAGCTATGCGTCGGTATCATGATCGCGGACACTAGTGTTGGAAGGTTATAGAATTTACGTTTCGGTTTTAGTATGCAATCACTTAACATATAGAAATTACTGCCAAATTGAGTGTCAATTAGTCCCACAGGCACAACCAGTTACAGAGTAGCATGGAGCATCAATTTCCTTGATAAAAGGGAAGATCATTGAAGAAGTTTTGGGTTGCTTCAACTACGATGTCTGTTTGGTCACTCAATTGAATTGATCATATTATATCACAACAGGGAGGAAGAACGGGAAGAGTGAAGACATTGTGCAGCTGATCTCAATCATCAAACTTTGTCGACTTACATAGTTTTTATAAACCCCACTGTAAAACAGTTTTAGTATGTCGTGGTGTGATTTCAATTTGAATCCATGTTGCTTCGTGCAGTATTAACTATTAAGTTACAAAAGCACGCATTGCCACACAACGCCACTTTTACGTTGTCACTTCCTTGTGTGCATTCAGACTTGATACACAGTGACTGCACACGTGCTTTTGTTGGAAGATCAGAGAAAACTTCAAAGGGTCGGAATTGATTGAAGGTCGCCGACACTTCCAGACAGTTCGAGAATTGCTACTAAGTATCTGATACTACCGCGTGTACCAATTAATGCTTGCATTGCACTCTACTATCGGTGACACAGGATTTAGTATTAGTTTTGCATCATTTAACCTAATATTTTGAGGATTATTCACGTTCACATTCAACTGACAACGGGATGCGGTTACGTCAGGTTCATTTTTTTCTAACCGGTTACGTCGCTAACCGGATTCTAACCGGTTAACCGTCTAACCGTTTCAGCTCTAATTTAGTGATGCTACCTCATTGTGTGGGGTATCATCACTAAACTCATCCTCTGGGGACCTCATTCAGCAAATGTCCAGCACCATATTCTAAGACCAGAAAAGGAACATCATAATGTTGAGAAATTTTTCATACCCTTTCTATTTCATCTTGAGTGTCACTTTGACTGAGCCGAGATCTGCCCAGTGGAATAGATCGATCTCCATCCATTGAGAACAACCGTGTCTCATCATCCATGGCTGTGGTTCTGTCATCACTCAAGTATGACTCATCTGCATCTTCGGTCGACACAGATCTTTGGTCAGCTAAAAATTAATGATAACATTCTGATTAATAGTTTTGTTATATAAATTAATAGCAATTTTTTTATGTTTAAATATTCCAAATAGGATGCTGCCTCAGGGAACAGCTTTCACTCAGGGAACTCCGGACATGTCAACAAAACATATATCCATTACTGCTCAAACTTGTTATCAGTTAGAAATCATTTTCATGCCCGAAACAACAGTACTGGTAATTGGAAATTTAATACTGGTAAATAGCTTGAGGTTATTCTAATGTTTATAGACCAAGAGTCAAATATCTTCCTATTTCAGTTAAAATTTAAACTGAAAATTTTTAAGAAACATTTTAGAGGATGACACAGAGGGTTGTCATATTGGAAACCTAGGGTGCAAATGAGACTTCAGTTCAGTTGGAAATTCAGAGTTGAAATTTGGATAAATGTAAATCCAGAGTTTATTTGTCTGATTACATTATCTAAACATCGCTGCAAATGAAGATTAGACCAATCTAACAAATAATGTTTCGAATTGAGGAATACATTCAGAGATCAAAGGGTGAGATTACATTGATACTCGTAACTTAGGGTGAGATTACATTGATACTCGTATCTAAGGGTGAGATTACATTGATACACGTATCTCAGGGTGAGTTTACATTGATACTCACATCTAAGGGTGAGTTTACTGTATTACATTAATACTTGTATCTCAGTGTGAGTTTACAATGATACTCGTATTTAAGGGTGAGATTACACAGGGATTTTTTTAGGTGTCCTCAGGGTCCGGTATCCGGCCCCATTCCCAATGGAAAAAGGCACCTTTATTCCCAATTTTTAACCACCAAATTCCCAATTGCAGGCAGGTATATAATACCATCAGGTTTATTGAATAATTATCAATTTTTTCTGATGTTTTGTACACTCAGTCGATCGATAAGCGGCTGAAAACCCGTAGTAAATCAGCGATATCGGGAGCCTGCATCGTATAATGTACACCCGGCAACCTAACTATTAGCTTAACATGCGAATTACCTCCCCTCTACCAGTCAGTGCATTTATGAAAGAGGGAGGATACCTCTAAATAAATTGCTGATTTATATAAAACACGTGTACAGTCGCGTTATACACCGAAAATTACGGTATTAGTACTATTTACTTGTGTGTAACAGTGATTAAATGAATTTTACTAAAACATGGAAAATTCCCAATTTTGGTCTGTACAGACACATTTTTCCCAATTCGAAGGAACCCAGACCCATTCCCAAAATAGGCAGAAAAATCCCTGTTACATTGATAATCATATCTAAGGGGTGAGATTACATTGATACTCATATCTAAGGGTGAGATTACATTGATACTCGTATCTAAGACCACATAAACAAAACAGATTGTTTCTCAGTGATGAATAAGGTAGGATATTACAGGGTTTCGGTTATTACGGCTCAGTGTCTGTGGAACAGCCTCATTCCCCTCGCCGATGATCTGTTTGAGACATGCATGTAACTAAAGTCAATAGCAATCTGTCGTAAAAAAAAATCTGGCTGCAACGGGAGTTTGGGGGTTAACAGAATACTGGTGCAACAGTATGTTACCGGTACAGCTTAACCATTTGAAATAAGTGCAAAAACTACAATGTAAAGTTTGGAGTGCAGTCAAATAGTGATGTTGTATATAGCGTAATACACATATGAAAATGTTGCAGTAACATCAAAGAATGCCGGCCCACTGAGTATGGATATCTTGTGCACAAGATTTCCATGGATGAAACTACTAACGCTCAGAGATCCCGTGATATCGTATTACATAAAAGAATGCCGAAATGCTGAGTCGGGAGGTTGTTGTGGACAGTATGTCCTTGGATGAAACTACTCATGCTCAGAAAACCCGTGCTATCGTATTACATAATTTGATATAAGAATGCCAACCATGCATTGAGGATAACGCAAAACATATCCCCCCAATATGGAGATAAAGTCAAAGAATGTTCAATAAATCTCCAGCACAAACGATGACGCGCATGTTTATATTTCCTGCCAAATCTCAATTATATTTCATAACACGTGGGCTAAAACTCTGTTCCGAGTTTGAACATGTTCACTATCATTCATATTACGCTGCTATAGATATCTTCTGCAGATAATCCCTGCAGTATGACGTCACAGCACACAAATAGTTTTACAATTGACAGAATATATCCTTTAGGTTTAATTTTCATGGAAGCTGCCTGTTGAAATGCTTGGAAATACTTAATTCAATTCTCCTTGCTAGGTATTATTGGTCAATGCATAGACACATTATAGTATTTAATTATACCTGTCGGAATCTCATAAATTTGTAAACACTAACTCGTAGCTTGTTCCTTTATTTCTTCAATCAGTCGGCAGTCTCACAGACTCATTTATTTCCCCCTGGCGGAAACCTTGGATATTATTTGTATTTACTATTTATGCAAATTGTTTTTATGAAGAGGCAGGTATTATGTATACATCATGTATACAGTTAATATATAAGAGAAGTTTAATTGGCAAAACATCCTTATAAGGATAGTAGGCATATATATTAACAGATAAATGTACGGTACAATGTGTTGTAATCATTATTACTAATGGAGATGTGTAGTCCCAGTTTCCGTTGATGTAATGCAGCTAGTGAAATGGGTAAGGAAAGATACTGCTTTACTACCAACCTCCTTCGATATACCCTTTTATAACGTACTTTACACCCAGGTCCAGTGGCGCGATTTTTCATCAATTTTAATTGACTTTATCAAACAAATCAATACAGAATGCTATATTTATCTGAAAGAGTGATATTGTATGGTCACAATGATGTATTATAATCTAACTTTAATGTTAAATTACACATAGAATAAGCCATATAATTAGAAGCAATCAATTTACAAATTACAGGGTATACATGATAAAATTTCTTTCTATTGATGACCATGTGGCGGTGTTTACATGTACCGCATGATGGTCACTTTGTGAGGTCAAATGAGTTCATATTCTTTTGAAATTATGTAAACATTGTGACAAAATATATTTTTCATATTAAATAACCGCTTTCAAATGACAACTTGTGTGGATGTCTTCTATTGATGAAAGTGATTTACTGTCACAAATGTGATATTTTATTAGAGTTATGGGTTATTTTAGATGAGCAAGTAATTGATGGTTAAACCCCGATATAAAAGGGTATATAGATGGGGCTTGGAATTAAAGCAGTATCTATCCTTTCCTTGCTGCTTTACACCAAAGTAATCTTGGACTAGGAGACATGGAAACTTCATCTCCAACATTTGATTTAACGATAGCCTCTAAATGATGAAGAGGTTCCATCAATAACAAGAAAGCTGAAGTTCCATAACAAAAATTGCGGCTACCTGTTGCTTTATTTATTCATTAAAGGTAGTCATTGAGACAAACCTGTCTTGTTATGATTAACATCTGGTGGGATAAAAACAATGATTTGTGAATGGTGATTTATGTTAGGCATTGGTGCATTGTGTGTGTTGTCAACTTTTGCCATAAATGCTTCTGTGACATGAATTGGGAATGGGCACTATTATATATTTATGGCAGATCATAAATCAGTCTCTTTGAAAAGCCGACGATAATCCTAATGTACGTACATCTCTAGAAGTGTCCATTATATTTCATTTCTGCAACCGTTTCCAAATATGGAGTGCATTCCTGGTGGAGTAAATGTTTGTGAGAATCGTAGTATTTAGAAATAGTCATAAATGCAATAAGATGCGAAAGAATGTTCAGTCACGAATATCGTTAACTGATAGAAACTCGAAGATGATGTCTCCTATATTGCGAGGAGTAAAACAAGTTATGGATATATCTCCTGTATTCAGTTTTCCAACAATAGTTGAGTTTGACAATGCATGGGAAACTAGCCAACACGTCCTTGACCTCAAATCTGTAAAGTGAACTGTTATGCCATAAACCAATGAAATCATGCGCGTGGTTCGCCACTCTCCAATGATATGGAGGGAATCCCATCAATGCAGTAACTGATTATGAACGAGATATCCAGAGACGTAGATATTGTTAAATTTTCATCGGCTTTTTAAAGAGACTGGTCATAAATATATAAGGTGCAGGTTCTTTGGGGACGAGGTTCTCCCTGAGAAATGAACTATTTTGTTTATCTATCCTAAATATATAGTAGTGTCAGATCCCAGTAAAAGAACTCACCTATTACATAGATATCTCTATCCTGTTCTTCTGGACCAACAACTTCCTCTGAACATGCAGTAGGAATGTTATCCCCGACATACACCACCTGCAGAATTGGATGCCTCTTGCATTCACTGGGAACATTTGAGCACAACTCGAGACTGCCCTCGGAACAAAGTCTACTAGGGTCCACCATCTTATCACGTTTGTCCCACATTTCAGAGTCTGCGTCCTTCCCACCGTTAGCAGCACTATGAAGCCTCCTCTTACCAAACATAGTCGTGTAGCAGTGATCTTGATAAGGCTGATTTTTACACAACAGCTCTATAATGAACTGTTCGTTCTCCTCGATTCTCCGATCTATTCCCTCGGCTGCATATTCTTCTTTCTCTTTAACCTGTCTCTTTTTGCTGATAATTTTCTCCTTTAGAGCTAAGGCAATGTCTTTCTTGGTGCGTGTTTTGTGAGGTTCGGGTGATTTTTGCATGTAACTAGACTGAGTTTTAGGTGAGAGCCTGTTAGCACCCGGGGCAGACATGACCAAATGCTTCAGCAGCTCTCTGTTGTCCTCCAAATCAAGCTCCTCTTCGGAATTAGGAAAATCAACTGAGAGGTTAGAAATATTCTCTTTCTCTTTTGTTGATTTGATCACTGTTAATGTATTTGGCATATGTTTCCGAGGTCGGCCAGGAGCCCTTTTTGTTTTGAGTGGTGCTTTCTTGTTCTTGGCAACCATTGCCATCAGCTTGCGATGTTCTACAATGAGTATAATAATAAGGTAAAAAGAAGTGCTCATTCCACTGTAGTGCATAACATATTTAAAGATGTTCAATCTAAATTAAAAAAAATAATTATTTGTTAATTATTTAAAAAAATAAAAATTCTGTTATACTTTTGTTTTTATTTATTTATTTTTGTTTTTAATTTTTGTTTTTTGCTTCAATTGAGCAAGGAATTGAATCTGTATTTTGGGCTGAGAAACTGATAAACATAATTTGGTTCCGATCGGATAGAAAATGTTTGAGTTATCGCATTATGCGTAACGCATCTATGGATGGACAAACGACAAGTGGTCATTTCGGACGTCGACACTATGTGTACCATACTATGGTATGATGGGTACACATAAAAATTAATACACCGTGCATATAAATTTTATTTAGAATTTGTTATCCATTCCAGATGACTGTTTTAGGAGCTATTTACAATCGAAATAAAAAAATACTACAAAAATCATCAGTTCTATTTTCCAGTAGTTTTGATATTGTGATTTATAAAAATTATGTTGTTGTATTGCTGCCCAGGTGAAGATAGACCAGTTGTAAGATTCACACATGTATGACTGTACAATGCATACCTTCAAGCCTGCAAATAGTGTGTCGGTCATTTGCAGAATGAGATCCCCAGAGGGTGAATTTCGTGACACGATCCCACACAGCGGGCTAGCATATTCAACAATATGGGGACCTCATTCTGCTCGACCTCATATTCTGGGAAGTATCTATAGTCTCAAATTAACATTGTTTTTAGTTACTTTTTCCCATCTCTTCAGTTTCTATATCCCCTAAATCTGAGGTCCCCAGAGGGTAAATTTGGTGATGCTAGCATCACTAAATTCACCCTCTGGGGACCTCATTCTGCAAATGACAGACACACTATTTGCAGCCTTGAATACCTTCTATTTTTTTCTTCTTAATATGAACTGGCTCAGCACTAAAGCGCCTCACTTCTTCATCATTGTCTGAAATTAAAAGTGTATTAAAGTAATGAAATTTGAAAGTCTGTACCTCATGTTAAAATATTGTTTTGAATAAATAGCCATAGCTCATTTGAACCAACAAATTATATTCCTTACTCGTATTTAAATTTGCGCAGTACAATTTTTCGTACATTTTTGAATTTCTGCACATTGATATCGCACAAGTAGGCTACCATGGAGTTTGAATTCAAATCTGTCAAAAATATTTCCGCAAAAGTCTTGTATCTGATGGCAGTTTCAGGCCTTAATATATATGTCAATGAAGGTATGTGTGGAGACAGGGTTTCCACTAGGGATCGGGGGAATGGTACCCCTATAGCCACTTTGGGAACCATTCAGTCCATCAACAAACTGTGTATGATCTAACAGTATTCACCCATAGTAAATCAGGCAGAAACACTGGTGTAAATTAACCTCTTCACTGCTATGGTGTCCATAACTATTACGGACATAAAAGTGCCTGTCGTGTGCTATATGGTCTGTAGTACCTACGGAATTAGTGCAACTGGACAAGTGTATCTCGAAATTTCTAACAATGTACGATGATCAAGGATTGTAATAGCCTTTGCACGAAGTTAGTTGTATGGTTTTCTCAAAATTTCCATTATATTTTCCACTGCAAAATGTCAAGAACGTCAACAGCACAGTACGCAACGACATGACATCATTCAGCAGTAAAGAGGTTAAAAACCATAATGACATAAATCTACATCAAACAAAATATAACTTTTCATTATTTGAGCCGATCTGTTTGAAGACAGTTTGACGACAGGTGTGTATAATGCTCAAAATAACCATCCTGATATCGTGTTAGTTAAGATAGCTACTGACATCATTGATACTGAATGTATAGGTTCCATACCGGTAGGTTTCTAACAAGACAAAAATCAGCACTAAGTCTTGGCTGCATTTATTTTAAATACTTTATTAGAATTAACTTGTACATCCATGCACTTTCAGTCTGGTATATATGCAGTTCTTACAATAATTTCCATATCGAAGATTTTACCACATGATTTATCGTTTTACGTGTCAACAATGAGTGGCTGCTTGCAAATATAATTGTACATCCACAGTCCAACGTATAGTTTTCGTAATATAAATTACTAATTATCATAACCTTCTTATTTTCCCTGTGGATTCAGTAAACTTGGGAATCAAATTATTGTATGCTCAGTTTAAAATTTGTGCACCAAAGGGTTCACATGTAAATTTGGGAGGACAGATATATAATCAAAATTAGAGATAACTGTTAAAATCCTTAGTTCTCCCTGTTGTAGGGTTCCTTGATGCAGTTGGCATGCAGGTATATCAAACCATCTATATCAACATTGAATATTTCTGACTGAACTATCCACAAATAGCGCTGAAAAACATGCGCTTTTCTCCTATAATATACTTCACACATAAACATGGCTTACTCATGTTTGTTTTATTGACTTTAATATACTTTAACATCTAACCTCTCAGTTTAAAACAAGTGGGTGTTTGGTTCCGGAGCTAGCTATCAAACTGTTGCTTGTCTGAGATAACAATAGAAATTATCTGTAAATGAATTATGAAGAATAGTCAATTCTTGTTTAATACCTTGAGACTTGTCAGTGAGTTGTTCAACATGCTTTATTAGATGGTTTTGCATCAGCTGTTTCGCCTTCTGCTCATTTCCAAAACTAGTGAATGACTGCTTGCATTTGTCTGGGATCAGATAACATGTGTATGTGTACGTTCGTCTCATCTCATTGTTTGCGTAGTCAGCAAAGAAGGTCACCAGGGCTTTATCCGACATCTCTTGGAGGCGCTGTAAGTCGAATTTTCCATAGGATATTGCTTTCTTTGATATCTGAATCCAAATTTTATAATTAATAAACCAGAATAGTTAGTCAGCCATCTTACTACAGATAGATGGATTAATGATAAATTTTAACAGGTCATAGAGCATAATCCCATTGTTACAATCATTCCCTGATTTTTGGTAAAGCACACCAATTCCCAAGGCTGGCAAAGTAATAGTTCAATGATTATCCCATTGTTCGGCACACGCTACTCACAACAAACAAACCGCACGGGCACTTCACATTAACTTCAATTGCCAGAGGCCACAAGGGCATGAACAGCACTCTGCTTCCCCCAAAAACACACTGCCATTATACACCATTACTATATACGTGCCTCTAGTATACTACCATGATGTAAGCAGGCACATATATAGGGACAGCATATAAGGGGAGTGCAGAGTGAGCAACGGAGTGCGTTACAAGCCCCTGTGCATGGCCTCTGGTATAATAATTAAAGCTACTTTAAAACGACCGTACGATTTGTTTGTTATGAGTGGCGTGTGTCAAACAATGGGATATCACTGAACTATTATTTTGCCAGCCTTGGGAATTGGTGTGATTTACCAAAAATACAATAGGCCTATATATACATCAACAGGGTGAACGGAAGGGGTGGTAATAGTAACATATGCATTGGTTGAATTATTTATTAACTGGTAGAATAATTACATTTATTATAATTATTCCTCAGAACTAATCCAGTTCTGAAAATATTCACAGGCAATCAGGACCACTAACCCAACAATGAAACTAAACGACTTAACATTCACATTTAGAACTACTAAATAGTGATACATGGATATCCAATAATCCAACAGAATGATGAATCACCACTTCACTATACAGTATGTGTGGTGTAAATTTGAATTAACCCTTTGGAAATTATATTCTCCGCATATCCGAGATAACTAATAACAATATTGTATCTGGAGAAACTTGAGGAACAGTAAAACTTGAGGAGTAATTTCGAAACAGTTTTCTTGTAATGGCAACATTGTCACATAATAATGATGTGCAGTATTACCTTTGGCAAAAAGTAAGTTGGTTGTTGTAATATGTCCAACACTTGGAGATCAGATTCCTTATCATCTGGAAGACCAACTTCTTCGTAATTCATGATCGACTTATACATATAAGAGTATGACACAATCATGCGACTGCTTCTTTTGATGTCAAATTCAAAAATGTTCTCACGTTGGGTCAAAACATGGTTCACTTGATGGGTTCTCAGTCCGTGGTGGATACCCAAATTATGAGAATTTAAAGCCAGGCATTTGGAATTGATTACTTAATTTGGTTGGTACACAGTTTTCATTTGTACTGACAGCTTGATTTATGGCAATCCAATTTTCTTTTGTAGTTTGAAACTATTTGAGAATTCCCTATTGGACTCCTATTGTGTTAATTTTTGTTCAAGATGAGGGTTATGCACCCTGGCAAGATGTTAAATTCCACTTTTCCAGATTAAAGCAATTAACTATTTCAGCTAAACCTTAAAGGTATGGGCGGCGTTCGTTGCAGAAATATTTATATTTGTTCAACTCATATGCCAAACATAATCAGCAAGTAATTAGTATATTGTCATCAAGACGTACGATGGTGTACGTAAACAAGAGACTGCTCGTGTTACAGAAGTTGTGCTTCTGTTTACATAACACAGCGCAATTCTATTGCTTAATCAAAGAAAATGATATAAACACTCTTTATTATTTCCATATCAGGAAAACCGTAACAAATACCGCTCTTTATGTTTACCATATCCGGATCTAACCAAAAGCCAGGAAACTTTTTTGCTTTTGTTTACATAACAAAGGGGAAAATATTTTGGGGGAGCAACATTCTGTCTCACTTTCTCAGTTCTCACTATTCGGAGCTATTAGCTTGTTCAGTTAATTTGTATTGGATAATAACTGATTCTAGAACAGTTTACTCATCACAGAGTACAATATAAATGCCCAAAGTAATTGACCACTTAACAACAGCGAGAGCTTTCCGATGAATGACAACAAGCCATATTTCCGACTAAATCCTGAAAAATTACCCATAATTCTGCTGTGGTTAAGTGGTCAATTACTTTGGGCATTACTGATGATGTTAATAATATAAAATTCTAATCTAGGTGCCAAGGCAATATTATTAGACTTAAATTTATATTAAGGAACTGAATTGAAGAAATTACCTTGGATACTTTGTACATCTTCTTTTGTGGTTCCTTTTCAAGTGTTGCTGCTGCAACTTGGGCAAGAACATCCAGAGAGAATGCAGCTTGGTCGCTAGAGTCACTTTCACCATCGTCATCATCATAATCATCCAGTCTCAAGTTTTCCGACATAATGTCTGCTGTCTCTAATGATGTCCTGACTGTATAACAAAAGCCATCTACTATTACAGTGATGTGAAATACCCCACTGGGGTGATCAGGTGCACAGGTGATCAGGAAACCCATAATTTAGAAGTTTGAGATGGATAAACAAGAGCATCGCTAGGGCGTGGCATAATATGACCATTAGCCAGATTGAATTGTACTACGGCAAAATACAAGAACCATTTTAGCTTACAAACTGATATACCCCTAATTTCAATGCCAAAATGTAGTCAAATTCTAAGTCGAAAAAGGGCTCTAACTCATGTGAAAATAATTGGACCGAACCCATATTCGAACTTGGCCTGTAATTTATCTGGGGAAACTCACATACCAGCTATGGTTCAGATCAAATAATCCAAACAGGAGTTACCGCTGGGAAACCCAAAATGTTATGAAATAGTTCAAATTCTAAGTCGAATTCACCTGTCAGATTTGCAAGACCAGGTAATTGCATGTTTATTTATTTTTTATAGACATTTTAAACATAAAATATAGATGCACGTTTGAAATATAAATGAAATAAATCATTTTCAATGACAAATATACCTATTTTAATATATATGTAATCGATGACAAGATGAACAAGATGCATCATCAATATATACCAAGACCTTTCTACAACAGCGAGTACATGGCATTCCTACCATAAATCAGTACAGCTGTATTTCTCAAGAAATGCTCAGCACTCTTCATAACCCAAAAGAAAAAAAATGTGACCAACAACGCCCAGCGACAATGCCCAATTAAGCCATTCTTAGTTAACAATGCTATGTATTTTTATCCATGTTTTATCGTTAATTGTTAAATTTTATCTTGTCTTGTGATTTTATGGTTATCTTTAATAAAGTTTCAATGAAGATTATCATGTCATAATCTTATTAAGTCCCTTTAATCATGCATCACAATTATCCCCCAAACTAAATTAACACCTTAATTACCAAGGTTATTATGCCAATCACTCTAATCAGATGAAACTAATTAAGTTTCACACCTGAAACAAGTCGTCCCGGAAATATGGCCAGGGCAAATTGTCTCCGCCCCAAGTCGTTTTGGGTATTCCGGCCCGAGTTGCCCCAGCCCGAGTCGTCCCGTTCCAGTTAATATGTGAGAAGGTTTTCATCAGCACTGCATAAAATTTATATTTTAGGTCGAGATTTGAATTGTAGGTAGAGACAATTGCAGATGTCTAGTTAAATCTGTTAAGCCCTCTGACTAGGCAACAAAAAAAAAGACCTGTGCATAATATGGCAGATAATGCGGTAAAAAAAATTAGACATACCCATTTTTTTTCCCTGCTGCATTGCTACACATAAGAAAACATGGAAATGGTGGATTTAGCACTGTCATATTGATCTATAATAGTTAAATATAATAAAAGGTCGCCGACCATAACATCCCCCGAAATGTACATGTAGCTAACTCCAAGATGGTAACTCCAAGATGACTAACTCCAAGGTGGCTAACTCCGAGATTGGCAGGTTAGGAATAAAATTAATTAATCTGCATAACAAATAGTGATGTTCCGATAATGAAAAAGACCATCGGACCGATTTCCGATAACTGGAGGCACAATCGGACGATTTCCGATTCCGATGTTTATATATATTGTGGATTTATTCCCACAATGGACTTATATACACTCATTGGACTCAATATCCCGGTATAGTTTCAAAGCCAAATACATCAAAGAAATATATACACACTGTTGCGACAGTATTTCCGCCAACGTCAGTTGTGCACTACCTTTGATGTATACCGGTAGTTGTTTTGACAAAGAGATCAAAGGTGCCAACTCAGAGTAACTTTATGACTGTGCATGGAACACTTTCAAAGCGGTGTAAAAGTATTGATTGAATACTTGTAAGTTGCGACAATGTATGGAATGGCGATGATTATGAAATAAATTTAGATTGATAGATAAATAATTGCCGTCATATTTGTCTGAGATTTTCCAAATTCCCATTGGTCACAACTTTTGTCTTTTAACCATTGGGAAGTTTTTATAGATCCGCCAACTTTTGTTTCACAAGACTGCCTCCAAGTTCAACGTACGCTTACCTTACGCTGTAACTTGTACTGAGAGCATCGCTATAATGAAAGTGTCAATGACACTGCAGCTCAACTTAGGTATGGGGAATAATTTAATGGTTGACAGTAAATGGAGGAATAGGAAAGGTGAAATGTTTAAGTAAGACAAGATGTACATTTCAATATCAACATTCATGACAAGTTTCATAATGATCAGATCAGGGATGTGGTGAGTATGGTGTGCCAAAGGATTTAGTGATGCAAAGAATAAATTCTAAAATGGCCACCGGCAACCATGTTTTTTTTCCAAATAACCCCAAAATGACTCGTTCCCATCTAAATGTCATTGTTAACATCCATGACAAATTTCATGAAGATCCGACCAAAGCTACGACCTGTAGCCTGCGCCAAAGGATTTAGTCATGCAAAGAGTAAAATCCAAGATGGCTGCTGGTGGCTATGTTGTTTGGCGCAATGACCCTTACGACCTGTAGCCCGCGCCAAAGGATTTAGTCATGCAAAGAGTAAGATCCAAGATGGCTGCTAGCGGCCATGTTTTTTGGCCGAATAACCCCAAAATGACTCGTTCCCATCTACATGTCATTGTTAACATCCAGGACAAATTTCATGATGATCAGACGAATAGTACGACCTGTAGCCCGCGCCAATGGATTTAATTTTGAAATACAAGATAGCCGCCAGTGGCCATGTTTTTTGGCCGAATGACCCCAAAAGGACTCGTTCCCATCTACATGTCATTGTTAACATACATGACAAAATTCATGAAGATCCGACCAAAGCTACGACCTGTAGCCCGCGCCAAAGGATTTAGTCATGCAAAGAGTAAAATCCAAGATGGCTGCTGGTGGCCATGTTTTTTGGCCGAACGACCCCATAATCACTCGATCCCATCTACATGTCAATATTAACATCCCAGACAAATTTCATGATGATCAGACGAACAGTACGACCTGTAGCCCGCGCCAATGGATTTAATTTTGAAATCCAAGATGGCCACCAACGGCCATGTTTTTTGGCCGAATGACCCCAAAATAACTCGTTCCCATCTACATGTCAATGTCAACATTCACGTCAAATTTCATAAAGATCAGAACTAAGGTACGACATGTAGCCCGCGCCAAAGGAAATTGTTGACGGACACACAGACGACGGACGCTAACCTATGGCAATAGCTCAAACTTACAAAGTAAGTTGAGCTAATAATGGTGACTCACAGAGCGAAAAAAAAAAGTCAATAAAACTGCAATGTAATTAGGTCAGCTATTTAAGGCTTTTTTAAAATCTATTTTGTGTCCACGCACTTTTAGGCTGTTACAACTGCGTTTTATATTCAATACTACCATTGTATTGCATAGGTTTATTAAAGCATGTATATTGCACTTAGATAATAGAACGTTTTTGTTTGTTTTGACAATCGGTAAAAGACGATGTTCAACTGCGAGGTACGATTAATATCCGATGGGCTATTATCGGCCGATGGCCAATTCTGATTCTGATTATCGGAACATCACTAGTAGCTAATAACAAATTTCACTCTGATTAAAGAAACAAACATAACTAAAATTTATCATGCAGAAACCAAGAATTGTGTGTATTCTAAGTCCTATGAAAACCTCAAATATTTCAAATTCCAAGTCGAAATAAGCCATAACATAACACGTACAGTCAAAAATATTCGGACCAAACCCATATTCAAAGTTGACCTGTAAAACAATCTGAAAAACTCATGTACTAAATTTGATTTCAATAAAATAATCAGAACTAAAGTCACCATCTAAAAACCTCAAATATTTCAAATTCCAAAAGGTTAATATTTGTTCGAGTTATTGCGCTTATAAAAAAAAATGGCAAGAATCAAACTAAGTGGCATAAGTCAGGTAGGAAACATCGGACGAAACTGATTTTTGAACTCGTCCAAGATATGGTATCAACCAACTCATAAACAAAAATATTATTGAAATCGGTTAACAAAATTTCGAGTTATTGCGCTTACCACAAAAAAATAGAAATCGTCAAACTAATAAACTATTAATGGGCATAACTCCGGTAAGAAAAATAGGACGAAACTGGTTTTCGAACTCGTCCGAGATAATGGCTTGATATTGTGACAACCAAATCATTAAAAAAAAATTATAGACCCCCAAAATAAATTTTCAGGGGACAACTATAATAGTTGAATTCAGGATGTGCCTGACCTGGTTAATAGAGGAATTTCCAGAAACTGAACTGGCAGGATCAAACATTCTCATCTATTTTTATTACATACTTACATATTTTCCCAACTATTGAATTGAATGAATTTGAAAGTCATCATATAAAACTACCATTTTATTATAGTATAGAACACTAAATGGGGATTGCAACAAAACATGATACAAAATCAGAAATCACTTACTGAATCTACCGCTGACATACTGAAGGGTCTAAATATAGTAACCACGCGGTCGCTGTGATGTAAACAAATGAGAAATGCCCAGCAAAAATGTGGAGCGGCCATATTGAATTCGTCTGAATAACGCGTATTATGCAAATTTCAATTGCAATTAACCACTAATCCTGATCAAAGTAAATGTCGTCAACCCTGCATTCGAACTATGAAATCATACACTTCATCGTTGATGACAGCCTGACACGCGGCAACATCAAAAGACAGAAATAAACACATTTTGCAACACGTTGACGAATGTGTGGCAAATTTTCTCACGCTGTAGCAGCCGACGTTAGAATGCATCCGATTTTTAGAAACAAATTCGATTTTTCTTCCAAAAATAACTGAGTATTTGCAATCTGGCGTTTATGAAGTACCATAAAGTATATCTTACCAATGGTGTCGCTCAAATTGTACTCCATTTCGGGGTCTTTTACTCTGGACCGCCTAGTCTCCATCTTCGTCTGCTTGACACAAACAATGTAGCACAAACATACTTTTTTATTCTTCTTACGAGAAAAACTATTTTGAGGTGAATAATTTGCTTTAATATGAAAATCCAGCTCTTGGCAATTGCGTGGCTTATATTATATTCAATTTATTTGTTCTGAAATAATTTAAATGTCTACGGAGTTTACCGAAAATTATAATCGGCCATTTTCGCCGGACGTTTTGATATCAGTGACGTTTGGCAGTCAGTGATAATGGAGTCATATTGTCCTACCCACCACCCCTCCCATCTAACTCGATCAACTGCCGTGTAGGGACGTGGCGACATGGATAGGGTGAGACATCACCTTTTTTTTTTTTGGGGTAAATTTTTTCAACAGTTGAACATGTCATGATGCCTGAAACAATAACAGTTGGAATTTTCAGCCCAGAAAACGATCCTAAATTACTATTTCTTTGGCTTCGGGGGTAACAAGTATTTGATTCGAGTCGAGGAACCCAACCATCAAAGCTGAGAGTTATCATGTGATCAGATATCGATTTTTGAAATCTGTTAATTTCCACCACCTTGAATATTTGGAGGCATAGCGTCAAGCTATTGGGAGTATGTCGGTCGGCAAATATTCGAAGAGCCGACCGACATACTGTCGATCGATACCAAATTACGTTGAACAAAATGTTGTTGTTGTTGTTGTTGTTATCTGATGATACGGGGACCATCGAATCGGATTGTGTACCTTTAAGTCCAATAAGTATTTTATCTAAAGTATGTTGTTTTAAACCAATTGTCGATTATATTTTACAAGTACTTTCAGTTCAATTTTTGACTGAAATCACCATCAGATGGAAATTCCAACAATTTGCAGGGACGTGTGTCAGGGTTTGGCCCGTTGGCTGTGTTCAAAACAATCCAAAGATTAAGCTGGGCACCCAAAATACCAGACTTTTCATAAAGCTGGGCACCAAAATGTGGCAACAATGATCCCTTCAGCCACAATTAATAGGACCAACTAACAACCAATACAGGTAGGCCTACAATCTGCAGCTTTTCCCACGAACAACCAGGGACTGGAATAATTAAAACCATTCTGAAACTGGCTTCATGTCTGAACATTGGAGACTACTCCGTTTTAAAAGAAACATAATCTGCCATTTCTCTCTACCTTAATAACAAGAAGGACGTCATTAATTTGATTATATCAATTCCAAGGTCAGTCCTTGAGTGATGGATCTAAGACCATTTTCCCCAAGTATTCCGCGGACAAATAAGAATGTCAAATCATGCCCAATGCAAGGCCAATTCTTCTCGTTCCACAACAGCTTGTGATATCGGTTAGGTTGATGCTGTTTTGGACCGAGTCCCGTCCCGTTACTCTTCTATAACATACTTTTGAACATTGATGAGACGTACCGGTAGCTTACTCCACATACATTTACACGTGGAGCCCGGGCATTCGCGTGAACCACTGAATCATCTGACTTAATTATGTTCGCGATTAATCGGTCTTCAAAATGATATATCATTTATACGGTACCGTGATAGAAACAGGTAAAGTGATGATACAATCGTTTAATATATTGTTTACATACATTTTCTGATAGTGCGACAAATCGAAAATTTCTGGGAAACAAGGCTTTGTTTACTTAAAAAAAATCGTTGCTTTGACATCAAAGCTTTCGGTCACAACATTCCATATCTGAATTGACTTTAAATAATGTCTTAACTTAGTTCACACCACATTCAGCGCTCTGACAAAATATTCTAGTAAGTTTCATGAATGTTTGTTGTTAAAGGGTAGTTCTTTGATGAGTCCTATGGGCCCAGAAAGCTTAACACTTTAAGCTATGGGTTAGTCAAAATGTGAACACTTCCATCTAGCCTCTCTTTGGCTCATTTTATCTGTACTAGTATCTAATATTTCTTATGGGCCCAAAGAAAGAACATCTTATTACATTGGTGTGCAGTGTTCAAAAGATGACACCGCGTCTAGCATTGTTCATCCAGGCATCTTCATATGTGATATATATTTTATCTGTGAATATATAAACTGTAATAGTGCAGCTTGTGTTGCCAATTCCAAACCCCACCGGAGGATGTCAGAACTCGGAGATACAACAACCCTGGAAATTCCTACACCCCCTATATAGACAGGCCGATGTCATGAATCACCAGCGGTTACACTGTGGCCCGGCTCTGCCGTCCGTACCTCTAGGCAGGGGATTCGTGGACTCATATCTGCATTTCATTGCAATTGGCGGATGACTCACATATGAAGCTATGTACAGTGCCAGTTGGTGTTGAATAAGACAGTAGCAGTATAGGAAGTTCTAAGGTGAACCTGGATGTGGCGGACCACATTTCCATACGCTTGATGATGCAAAATGGATGGCGGGACAGTCCAGTATGACTTATGTTTACACAAGAACCTGTCCGGATGTCATTAAATGGATATCGACTGAGTTATGTCACTGCTTTTTTTGAGACATGTGATCTCTGCAGAGGTGTTGGATCCTCGCGTGACATAGGACAATTGATGCTAGTTTTATGGATTTCAAGCTGGACTGATTATAGAACAGTTTTTTAGCGTTCGATCCAGTTGTGATTTTGAGATTATTCTTGTTAGGGCTATTGCATTTCGTGCTGAATTTCATAGTTTGTTCAAATAATATGCAATTTGTTGGATGAAGGGTGGAGTGTACCACGAGGGATCACCATGCCGTGTTTCTATCAAAGAAGAACAACGTACTCTAAACATATACACTCTCTGAATTGACTTTAAATCATGTCTGGACTTAATTCACACCAAGTTTGAACAGTGCTCTGAGACAATAGTCTAGTCAGAATCATGTTTGTTGTTAGGGTAGTTCGTTAATGAGTCATATGGGCCCAAAAAGCTTAACACTTTAAGCTATGGATTAGGTAAAAGGTGAAAACTTTCACCTTGCCTTTCATTGGCTCATTTTATCTAATATTTCTTCTGGGCCCAAAGAAAGGTCATCTTATTATACTCATGGTCTGCAGTGTATAAAAGATGACACCCAATATAGCCTTGTTCATCCAGGCATCTTCACGTGTGATGTATATTTATATGTGGATATATAAACTGCAATAGTACACGTGCAGCTTGTACGTGTTGCAAATTCCGAACCAACCCAGAGGTTGTCAGAACTCGGAGGTACAAATAGCAATTTAACCCTGGATATTCCTACATCGCCCAGACAGGCCGACGTACCGGTAGGCCTACGTCATGGAATCGCCAGCGGTTACACAAACAAGATAACTCGGGCCCGGTCACGAATCTTATGGACGTAAAGTTTGTTATTGATGAGTAACGGGGCGGGACTCGGTCCAAAACAGCATCAATTGTACAATCCAACCAATATCCCAAGCTGTTGTGGACCGATACGACTTGGATGCAATTTCGGAGGAAGTGCATTGACATGTTTCCAGAATGGCAGATCAAGAATTTCGAAGGTAGTGGGTTCGAACCCATGTTCAGACTGATACGCTTCCTAACTATCGGTGAAATGGCTTCCTTTTTAAGGATGTCCCCGTAGCTGAGGTGGTTAGGTCGTGGATAAGAGCATCATAGTCTGGGCTAGACGAGGTTGGCGCGGATTCGAACCCCGGCATGGATGAAAATCGGTCCCGATTTTCAAGCTTGATTTGGTTTGAGGGACATCTCAATGTACCATTCCGATCGACACATGGCCATTTCGATAAGAAATTAGAATTTGTTCACGCTCACTGAGTTAATCAGTGTCATCCATTATAATGATTTGTTTAATTATAGAGGCTGACCAGTATTAAAAATTAAATTTATTAATATTAATATCTCCGACTAAACATCTTTTAAAACTGTATTGGTTAAAACTCTTTTTGATTATACATCTAAATAGTGAGCTCTTTTTATCACTCACTTCAGTGAACATCATCAGTCGTAGGTTATTAACTTAAATCGAGAACAACATGCACTAAACATATGATATAAAGCTATCTTCCCTTATCCCATACCAATCTTGAACATTCAATATTATATTTGCGTGATTAGTCAGACTGTTTTTGTGTTCAACATTTATGCATTTAAATGTCTCTTCTGTGCACCACCATCTTTCTCCTGGGGAGATGAGCTCCACCTGAGTTGCTATATAATATAACTGTGCTCCGATCCCCATTCGTTCATCCTACATTAGTCTGTTATAAACAAATTTGTTTGAAATGTATATTATATGGGATGCTCAATAAAATATGAAACAACATCACTCACTTACAGCTATTGAACACAGTTTCGTCCATAATCATATAACGTTGCTCATTAAATGTGTATAGGGTAATGTGGGGCATAATGCGACGCGGGGCATAATGAGACAGACGGTCGTTATCAGGCCATATGATTTTCCCATGACTGAAGTTGAATCGCACATTTATTATTTTAGTGAGACCAATCTTAGAAGTGGACATCCCAATTGGACCGACATCATTATGACTGTTTAATCTCACATGCAAAACGCCGGAGTAGGGGTACCCACATTTGGTGACCCCTTTTTGAATGGTTTATAACTTTCGGTAGGTCTTGTACATGTTAAAACGAGAACATCTTACCACTACCACCAAAGTTACATGCGTATTTTGGTAAAGTAAGACGAGTTATATAGTAAGTTGATCAGTTCTATGTACATCGGTTATTCACATTCACTCATATTGGAGGAGAGACAGGTTGTCTGTTTGTGGGGCATAATGCGACACTCGGGTACAACCAGTACGAGAAAAAATTATGATCAGGCATATCGCAAATCAAACCTGGAAAAATAAATCTTATCGTAACCTTAGTTCAAAAGAAAAGAAATAAAAAACATATTCGATCATTCCCAAACATTAAAACATGATATAGATAAATAATTATTGTTAACCCTACCCCGGCCATTTTCCTGAAATCAAAACTTTATGGTGCTATTTTTACCCGCCATATAAATCAATAAAATGTCTCATTGGTCTGCTGCTATGACTTTAAATAATGCTTATACATTCTTTCAATCCACAAAAGAAAAGAAACTGCAGACCGTCTTGCATTTATTAAATTCGGTATATATGCTGATGTTGTAATGTCAAATGTGTCTCATTGTGCCCCGTGTATGGGGCATAATGCGACGGATTGGGTACGTCGACGGGGAGTAATGGTGTTCAGAAATTGTTGCTTCCCAGGCAAGTGTGGGTATTAATATGTATAGTGGAAATATTTATCTAACTTTTATTTTAATAATGTGCGCCCTTCCATCGTTTTTAGTGGCATGGTGGGGTCTAATGTGCTTATGTGTTGCATTATGCCCCACGTTACCCTACATGTCGTACATCTTTGTATAAAAATGTAGGCCCGTACAGATAGTTGGATATTACGGTATTACAAATAAACAATCTGATCTAATCGAATCTAATATAATTGAGAGATTTAACCCCTCAAAATATCCCCATGCAAAACGTTAATACCACTCAACTCAAGTACCGTAATATAATCATTCTAACAACACATTGAACATTTCGAGAAGTGCTCGCTAACTTGTCAGAAGTACCGGAAGTGAACATTCTCCAAGAGGCTGACTCAATTCGGCTAATGGGGTCGTTGTCGTAACGTTTTATACATAAATGCACACCGTGTGCATTTATGTATACATAAATGCACACCAGTCTCAGTCGGCGCGAGATTGAAATGTTACCGTAAATAATTGCCATCTGCTTCAATTCATAACTATTTTTCTTCCGAAGTTCTGATAAAGGCATACTTTTATCACAATGACGAAACTGCAATAAAATTATAAAATTGGTCATCGGTCGCATATTTTTCTCAGTATTAAACAGGGCGGAAAGAACTGCATGGTTGTTTGTTCGATGAACGGAAGAAAAGAACTTACAAAATTCGGCCATGAATACCGCATCTTGTTTATCCATCCGATTATTGTTTACCCACTTTAGAGTTCTACACAGTCGAACGAACGCACCTACTGTTTTTAATCGAAAAGAGGAAGTTTGTCTGCCAAATTAAACAGATATTTAGCAAACTTTACCGTTACTATTGTTGCATTCACGTATATAGTAATCCAAGGTATCGGTTCGTATATTTAATAATTTAATTTTATGTGTGCTATAAACGCACGAAGTTGGTTTATTTTTGAATGATTTTCCTAATTTCGTTCTGTCTGTTTATTAGTTTAAATTAAATCTCGATCACGCGCAGTAGGACTATTTGTCAATAAATCAGAGATGTGACAGTAATTACACCGGTATAGCTGTTTTTGAACATTATTCTTAACACACTCACCAGAAACATTCGAAAACAGTCACTCTACAATAAGATTATGTGACTGGCTGACATACTGAGGCGACTCGCTCAGGCTGCCGTACCGGTGCGACTCGTCTGAGCTGCTGCCCAGTGCTGGGGCGACTTTTCTCAGACAATGGGTGGATGGACGAATTGGGTGACTGTACATCTCTCTCAGGCAATTTGAATGTCTGAAGTGGTGGATCGAATGCTTTGCACTAGGCCTAAAAAGAAAAGACCTTTGTTTCCGCTAACGATAGTCGATAGGGATGTTCAACGTCACGACGTAATTTTTAAGATTTGGGTAAAAACAGACAAAAATGAACTGTTTTTAATCAATCATATCTTCCTAACAAAACACTCAAACGAGATGGCAATCGGCACACTAAGGCCAAAACGAAGAATACCTGTGTTTAGGGTAACCCGCCCGCCCCTACTCAAAACCTGCCGCCAAATTCCATTTTATCGTTTTTAAAAAAATTTCCTCCGACTTCATTTTATTTTTTTGTAATTAGGAATTCGAGACTACGGAATTAGCTTAAACAAGTAAACCATTTCCTTGCAAATATCGTCAATTCACGAAAAACGGAAGTGCCGCCATTGTTGTTGGTAGTATATTCGTATTACCTCGTCATTGTTCGGCAAACCTCGCCGATTTCTCGAAAGCGGAAACCAGAAAACACGCGATACTTGTGCCGGAATATGTATTAACTAGCAAATCGAAAGTAACCCGATATTTTGCCGATTGCACATGTCGATTGAATATGGCGGAAACACTTCCGTGTGCGGATAGATCCTGAGTTTTAGCTATTAAACTTCACAAATGCGTTCATATGAATCAGAATAGAAACATCATGGCGCCTGTCAACAATAGCACAGGCATGTTGTCGTGCGTGAACCGGTACCACACGGATTCTGAACTGACAGAAAAGGACATAATATAGTAATAAAATGTCGGATTAAATATAATTCTGACACTTTTGAAATCGACCCAAAGCTCAAAATTCCATTGTTATAGTTTATCTACTTCTCACCGCATCCACCCTGAAAATTATAAGCCTGACGTAACATTGAGTCTGTATGTACTACCCATGCAGTAGGAGTGGTATGTGCCTGGTAGAACTTAATTTTTTCCTAGTAGAACTATTTCTCATTAAATATTCATTAGTTCTACAGAAATTCATTAGGTCAAGGTCAAGGCCGCTTGCGCATGGCGGTATAATTTTTTCTCCGAAGAAAATTTCATCAAACTGCAGATTACTCAAACAATCGGAGACTCTACTGCACGGATCAAATAGTTGATATATCACCAAATGATTGCTGATACTATTTACCAGCGATCCTAAACTTATTACCTTCGTTTATCAATGATTGCCTAAGTTCGATCAATCTTTCACTTGACCTACTTCCGCCATAGTTTGTATTTCGTATTTTCGTTCTATTTACATCGTCGTCAGGTATTTGCGGAAGCAAAAAACACCTACCAAATAAAACTTCTTGTTAATAATCAGCCTATTACAAACAAATACCAAGATCCCTGCATCTACAGGTGATCTCCAATACCATCACATTCCAAAAACATCATCTTTCAACACAAACACTTCTTAGTTGTTTGAATTGGGAACAGGTGGTGAGCTATTCAGGTAATTTTTATGGTATATTCCAATCTCTATACCATAAACTTCTATCACTCCCCTTATATCACACTAACATATGCATTCATACCCTGCATACCGTGCCCGGGAGTCTGCACTCGGGACGAAGAACTAACAACCCTCATCCGGCCTTTTAGGTAGGACTAACTGGTGACGGTGAGTTGTAAAAAATTGTATGGTTCTTAGACTTAGGTGCACTGCACTCTTCTTATATAGGAACTCACGCTTACCACCATCACAGACATTTCCTGTATTTAAACCAAAATCAATCTAAAAATCGTGAAAATTTTCATCTGTTTTCCTCATACAACTGTATATAATACAAAATGGTTTCTGTGTGGCAAATTAAACCAACCACCTACATGCCATATTCATCATTTTCATGCTAAATCATGGTGTATATCAAAATTCATCAGAAATACGAAGCACCACAGGTACCGGTATGATCTCCTTCATCTCGCCAACAACTTGCGAACATGGAACAAGAAATCAAAATGAAACCCTTTTAAATACCCAAGACTAGAGTTTCTTGTAATGCCACAAATACCATGCATATCACTCAACATAAATCCTCCTCATATGCTCTTACAGCCACTCCTCGTGAGTGCAGGCATAGTGAACCTCGACTCTCTGAGTCTTCTCTGCGAAATAAGATGCAAGAGACCCATTTCACCAGTACACAAGCATGCCAGACTATCTCTACTATACCTGGCCATCCTACTACTGAGCCTATCCTCTGACATAAACCCCAATCCTGGTCCATCAGCAAACACAACAAGGTACGACTGTGGATACTGTCTCAGTGAGGTAACCTGGACAGATAAAGCAGTCATGTGTGACCACTGTGATACATGGTACCACATATCATGCCAAGGTGTCGGAGATTCGACATATAAATTATTCCAAGCAAACGAAAGCAGATACACATGGGAGTGCCTGAGGTGCTGCCTCCCAAACTACTCCACAAATATACTCCAGAGTATTGACTCTTTCTCAGATTCAAATTCATTCAATCTATTAAGCAAAGACTATTCCTACTCAGAGAGCATAGAAGCACTCGGTGCCCCGCAAGCAACCTCCTCTCCTATCGCACCAAAACCCACGAAACACAGCCCACCTTCCTCCTCTAAACGATTAAATAACCTGAGAGTCCTTAATATAAACTGTCAATCACTTTGGCCAAAGGCCCATGACTTACATCATGTCATAGACCAAGTAAAACCTGACATAATAGCTTGCACTGAAACATGGCTAAATAGCGAAGTGCAAAACTCAGAGCTCTTCCCACCCGACACCTATAACATCTATCAGAAAGACAGAAATAGACAAGGAGGGGGTGTCCTTCTTGCCATCTCTAAAGACATCATATCTCTAGAAAAACATGAGCTTGACTCTCCCTGCGAAATTATATGGTCAAAGCTTGTCATACCAGGCTAAAAAAACATCCATGTCGCAGCATACTACAAACCAGACGAAAACGATATTGACAGCGTAAATGGCCTAGAAACATCCGTAAAGAAAGCCCCCAAAGATGGCCACCTGTGGATTCTTGGTGACTTTAACCTACCAAAATACAATTGGACCACAAACGAAACTGCCACCGACTGTAAAAATACAAAACTCTATGATAAACTCACAAATGCAATGTCCGATGCAAATCTCGAACAGGCTGTTAAAATACCCACAAGGGGAAAAAATACCCTTGACCTATTCTACCTAAATCAGCCAACTCTGATCCATAATACACGAACACTTCCCAGCCTTGGTACATCTGATCATGACATTGTCTACCACGAAGTCACCATAAACAAAAGACATCTAAAAAAGCCTGCCAGGAAAGTATATCTCTACCATAAGGCAAACTGGCCTGCCATAAAAGCAGAACTCCATTCCTTCCAAACTTTCTACAAGACGCAGAGTGAAATTCTAAATCTAAATGTAGAACAGAAATGGCAGTTGATCAAAGAAAAAATATCTGAACTAATATCTAAGCACATCCCAACCAAGACACTTAGTAGCAGACAACATGCACCATGGATAACAGCTGATCTTAAGAAGCTGATAAAAAAACGCACTCGTCTTCACAAATATATCAGAAAACGCAGGTATAAAAACACCGAAAATCTTCAGTCCAAAGAAAGAGCCCTAAAACATGCCATCCAAAGAAAATCCAGAAAAGCTTACTGGGACCATATAGAATCCATCATAACTGAAGACAACAAAAACTGCCCGGACCTAACAGAAAACACCACCAAGCCCAGCAAAAAATTCTGGTCCTTCATAAAACATCAGAAATCAGAAAATAACGGTGTCGCTCCTCTTAAAGTAGATGGTGAAGTGATCACAGACCCCACCAAGCAGGCCGAAGCTCTAAACGCCCAGTTCCACTCTGCATTTACTAAGCCTCAACCTCTAAACCTATCCCACATCTGCGAACTTAAATCCCTGATCTGTCCTAAGGATACTGACATGCCAGATGTAGAAATAACTACAAATGGTGTTTGTGCCGCACTTTCAAGGTTAAAACCCAACAAAGCTTATGGTATCGACCAAATTTCACCCCGCTTCCTCAAAGAGGTAAGAGACGAAATCTCTGCAATAATTGCAGACCTCTTCCAGAGTTCTTTGAACTCAGGCACTGTCCCTTCTGACTGGAAAGTAGCAATTGTTTCCCCAATATTCAAAAAAGGCTCCAAATCCAAACCTGAAAACTATCGCCCCATCTCACTCACATACATGTATTCTTAGCAAAACCCTTGAACATATCATAGTATCCAACATCATGTCCCACCTCAACGAAAAGCAACTACTACATCAAAACCAACATGGATTCCGACCCAAACTAAGCTGTGAAACACAGCTTATCACATTCATGAATGATATCTTTGAAAACATGACAAAATGGACTCAAACCGATGTAGTTGTCATGGACTTCTCCAAGGCCTTTGATAAAGTGGACCATAGCAGACTTCTTCTTAAAATGAGACGACTTGGCATAAACACATCTGTTACAAATTGGATTGCCGCCTTCCTATCACATCGGACTCAAAAAGTCCAAGTCAATGGAAAAGAATCAAAATTTCTTCCTGTACTATCAGGTGTCCCCCAAGGGTCTGTCCTTGGCCCTTGTCTCTTCTTAATCTATATAAATGACCTCCCCACAAACCTCAGCTGTCAGGCCCGCCTCTTCACAGACGATACTGTTGTGTATTGTGCTATCTCCTCTAAAAATGACTGTACTATCCTACAAAATGATCTGCACAAACTTGAAAACTGGGAGAAAGAATGGCTTATGTCATTCAACCCTAGTAAATGCGAAATCATACGAATCGCTCGTAAAGAAAACCCTATTCTCCATGACTACACACTCCATAACCAATTACTTAAATCAACAGAAACTACAAAATATCTCGGCGTAACCATCTCAAATGACCTATCATGGAAAACCCACATCACTACCATCACAAATAAAGCCAATGCTACCCTCAGATTCCTAAGACGTAACGTAAGAACAAAAAACTACAAAACAAAAGCCCTTGCCTACAAAACATATGTTAGACCCCAACTAGAATACTGTAGCTCAATATGGGACCCATGGCAGCAGTACCTCTCAGAGAAAGTAGAAATTGTACAGAGACGGGCTGCACGCTACACTCTAAATAGATACAACTATGGTAGCGACGACAGAGACAGCATAACTGATCTGCTCCACACACTTAATTGGCAAACCCTCCAACAAAAAAGAATATTCTCCTCTCTAGTCATGCTTTACAAAATCCGCCATCAAGATGTAGACATCTCCCTACCATTTGTGCCTACTAGGGGCCACAAGTTCCTCCGTACTGCTAAAGCTGACAGAAACTATCTTGAAGCTTTCTTTTTTCCACGCACAATCATAAATTGGAACAAACTCCCCCGTGACATATTCTTAAACTGCCACAACACGGACAGTTTCAAATCCGAACTCACAAAACACATGTTCCCACCTGTAAACAAACAGACAGCTTCTAAATAGTATGAAGCTCCAGTATATTTTAATAAATTATCAAAATAACCAAAAAAATATGCTTTTATGTTTTTAAATCTCATGCGCCTCCACATAATCCTCAGCACATTGAGGGCGATGGAGTACCAAGTAGATGTAGATGAAGCCGGACCCGATGAATCAACATCTTCTGTGTCGCCGTGATCCGAATGCAACAGTCATAGGGTAATCAATGCACATATATTGTTCTTGGTGCTTACTTTGTTTTACAGGTGTTAATGCCACCACCGCTTTACATATTGATTATGTTATGTACGTCACATTGGCGTTGCCGCATGTATGTGCCATTTCCAATGGAGGAACTCTTGTTAAATTCACCTTCTGAGTTGAATATTTCACAAAATTTCTTAGTATTCGAGTCGGTGGATAAACAAAATATCATAAGTGTCTTGTGTGGGAAATTGAAAAGTAATATGTCCACTCGTAGGATTTGGCCTGTAATATCCACTTATATCCACTAGACACTTATTCTATATATAATATCTATGCTATATACGAGTGACACTGGCAGACGATTAGAAGGCACGAATACTTAAATACTATTCCCCGTGAAAAATAAAATGAAAAAATAAAATAAAATGAAGTACCGCCCGCCCGCCCCTGTTTTTTTCCCCTCATGTTACCCTAAACTCAGGTATTCTTTCTTTTGGCCTAATGGAACTTGATCTGACTATGCCGACGTTATAAATATTATCTGGGTCTTACGTTTATAAATATTTTATTCTTGACGTCAAAGTTTCCTATTTTCGAGGCGTTTCGCACGTAAAAAATGTTTGTGACTTTTTAATATTTGTTTTTGAGGGACCTCAGACTGGCGGATATTATATGCCATCAAAATAAGATTCAAATACAGGTAGGTGCACTAGAAAGATCATATTTAGACATTTCTAAAACTGTGTGAGAATCGTGCACCCGTCTACTATAAATAGTTTTTTTTTTAATTAAAAGACATCAAAGTCGCTGTTTTGAAAGCATTTTCGGAATTTCCACGATTCTCACTCAGCAATAACAAGAGGGGGTATCCATGAATGGAATAAAACTATTTCTCATTGGCTGAGTCAGAGCAATCCCAAATACACCTATCAAAACGCGCCTCCCTCATTCGCTGCTTAAAATAACGCTGTTCCAGTAATATGCCTGTTACCCGACGCCGTTATTTAGATCTCTAGACAGAGAAAGCGACGTCAAATGCCAGTTTGAGTGAAAATGTGTCAATGTACTACTACATTGTATTCGCGCTTCCCGAGTCATAATTATTCATCTTAAATTACAAAAAGAAAAGATTCTGAGGATTAAATATTTGTTTTGTCACTCGAGCAAGCAAATGACCGCGGTGACCTTTGGCCGATTACTCTGGAGTGTTCCGAAGTAGCGGTCTCAAACTTTTGACAACTTCCAATTCAATTTTAAGTTGATTTTGCCATACAATTCGAAAGAATATCGTGCGTCAATCAAGCTCTTTAATTGAAATAAATAGTTATATCTGATACAATAATGTGACACAGTGCATTTGATTGCGTTGGCTGTTGAACCGGCTGTTCCAAACTCCTCCCCAATGACGTCGATGTAACATGCATGGTGCTAAAAAAAACAAAACATGTGTGATTGTTTACACAGCGAGCTTTGTTGAGTGCTTGGCTATTGTTTTATTTTATTATTTGGGGAAGGGGGGGAGGGGGCATCAATTAAATTCTTCAAAGGATTCAACAGCTACAGGTATTGTTTATTTAAAATAGTTTAAAATTAATACCAAATTGAAATATATTTTTTTTTAATTTATTTATTTAATTTAATTAGTTTTATTTATTTTGGTGGTGGGTGGGAATTTGTCAGTGATGTGGAATATATGATGCAGGGATGTATAAATCAGAGTTCAAAATTGTGTGGGGTGCGGTGATGGATAGCCCTTTATTTTTAAGATTGCCACTTTTATCCATTATTTCTATGAATCAAAGAAGTATGTTATTCACTCTAGAGGTTTTTATACAACTATTTCAATTCCCAAGTTTTCAAAATAGTGCAATCAAATACCCCAGATCACAATTACTGTGCCCAGATATAATACCTTGATCTCAGGGTCCTGATTTCCAGTTCCTGGAAGGACCAAGTCAGTTAGTCTGGCCGATGGGGTCTTTGTCACAAGGCTCCGGTCACATTCGTAGCCAGCTTTTTAAATCGATCACAAATGTAGCCAGCTTTTCACTGGCGATCACATTCGTAGCCAGCTTTTCTAATTGCATGCTTTATGGTGCGAAATATGCCGTCATCGCGATCGTAACTAAAATGTGGACGTCATTCTCCAAAACTGACTTCATTTATCAACTTATATTGGAACATAATTCGAGCATTCTAACGACACTGATCAGAAACGTTAGATTATTAGATGAACTAATATCAAATTAAAATTCAAGTTGTTTCTCATCCATCAACTCAGAACAATGAGCTTAACATAATCTTGTTCATTGAGGCTCGCATGAATATCAAAAGCTGGCTACAAATGTGATCACCATAGAAAAGCTGGCTACATTTGTGATCGATTTAAAAAGCTGGCTACGAATGTGATCGATGCCTTGTGACAATGACCCCATCAGCATAGTCTGTCATGAGCTGTTCAGAGTAAATTAGGACCACCATGACTTTTGTGACATGTATTTGATGAAAAAAAAAATACTTCAGAGCACATTTTGTTTTTATTGATATTTATAGCCAAACTCTTTTGTTTACAATTGAGCCTGATACCGCTACTGACCTGTATGTGACAATAGATGGCCAACCAAGGCAACCATGTACATACATGGAGGCTATAAAATTTAGGGGAGGGTAAGCTTATTGACGAATACTTGTACATATTAAATCATAAAGTCTAATTACTTGTTATAAGCGAATCAAGCATATATTTTACTATCCTAAAAACTTTACCGCATCCATTTAAAAGGTACGGTTTCCTATTTATGACACATTTTGCTCCGATTTGGAGACGAAATGGCAATTTGGTGTTTGGCTACTTTTTAGCATATGGTACCCATAAAATTAAAAATAAACATAAAATAAAGTTTATAATGTTTTATTTAGAACAATAATATTCTAACCAAGTAGAAAAAAACAACCCGTTGTCTCCAATATATATATACTCTGATGACATGGCTGATTTTTATGATTTGCCCTACCCCAATGCGAACAGTGAAATTTGAGGTCCGTCGACAACAAAATGGGATGAAATACACAGACTAACCCTAAAATTATCAACAAGCCTTAATTTCAACTCTAAAATGTTTTGTGATAAAAGTTCAACCTATTTTACCAATTGAATGTTACCGTATTAATTTTTATAAACAAAAACATAAAAAAAAGGGACAAAATTGCCAAAAAATGGACATTTTTGAAAATGAGACGATCTCAAGAACCCATAGGCCATAATATTTTTTTTTTACATCCAATAATAGAAATATCTTCACAATAGAGTTAGTCCAACATTTTGAACATGTTGCAGAAACATCAAGATGTAAGGGGATCAAATTACTTAGTTACAAGACCTCAAATATGGCATTTCGTCACTCGACCCCCATGTCACAAAGCCAAATTTGACTAAGTCCATGTTACGGAACACACATTTCATCGGCAGATTTATTTTCATTCTTGACCATAAGGGTATGAAATAATTTATTAATGTGCACTACCCAGTAGGTTAAGAGCACTTAATTAATGAAAACCCCCAAAATTTTGGTGTATTTAAAAAAATAATTGACCCTAAAAACTGCCTTTTAGCCGATTTAGGGAAAATGGGGAAAAAGGCGACTCCGAAAAATGTTAATAACTCAAAAAATATCTGACGAATCTCAAAAAGATTTTCAGTTCTGCGATCAGCATGGTGAGATCTACAAAGTAGGCACATATTTGGAAAGATTAGACCAATTTGAAATTTTCATGAACATCCCTACTAACGAGCTGAAAAAAATTAGGGTAGGTAGGTACCGGTAGGCTTAATTTTTTTTTTGTTAACTTTTTTTTTTTCAGTGTCTTTAAAAATAACTGTATAATACTTGTCAATAACCCAAACTATGCACTTCTTAGCCCCAATCAGGTTAACCCAGATGACAGAGGAACTAGAAACTTCAATTCAATCTTATAAAAGAACAGCAAACCATTCTGGAAATTCCTGAAGTCTAAAAAGAGAGACACTACTGGGATACCACCTCTCAAAAAGGTTACTTTACCACACTCTCGGACAACAGCGCAGAGAAAGCAGCTCTATTGAATAAACAGTTTCAATCAGTATTCACCAAAGATCTAAAGAATACACCTACAGCAAAACCATCAAGCAGTATACCAGACATCGCAGACATCAACATCAAAGAGGAAGGTGTACATACAAACTCCTAAAAGATATAAAAACATCTAAAGCCCCAGGCCCAGATGGTATACCAAACCAAGTTCTCAAGATTTGCGCTAACCACATAGCTCCTGCTCTAACAGCCATCTTCCAACTATCAATGGACACAGGATAACTCCCAACTGACTGGCGCAGTGCAAACATATCTCCCATCTACAAAAAAGGTGACATGCACAACCCAGAGAACTACCGCCCTGTCTCACTCACATTGGTACCCTGCAAAATTCTATAACACATCATCTGCAGGCACATAAGAGACCACCTGGATGAACATAAGATACTGACCGACAAAAACCATGGTTTCAGATCTGGCCACTCATGTGTCACACAGCTAGTCAATGCCACAGAGGATCTACTACAAAACCTGGACAAAAACATACAAACAGATATAGCCATCCTTGACTTTTCAAAGGCCTTCGATACAGTGCCACACAAGGGCCTCCTATACAAGCTGCAGAATTATGGCATAAATGACACAACCCACAAATGGCTGGAAAACTTCCTCACAAAAAGAGAGATGAGAGTGGTACTCGAAGGAGAAGCGTCACCAAACGTACCAGTGGAGTCCGGAGTACCACAGGGAACGGTACTGGGACCACTACTATTCCTTTGTCATGTGAACGACCTGCCGAAAGCCGTAACCTCAGAGGTTAAACTATTTACAGACGATTGCCTCCTCTATAGAGAGATCAGAGACCAGTCAGACCACCATGCACTACAGAAAGACCTCTCCTCGTTAGAAAAATTGGCCGACCAATGGGGGATGCGTTTCAATTCAAAAAAATGCTACATCATGTCTACAAAGGGCAAATCAAGTTTTATCAACCCACATGTACAAACTAGACATTCACATCCTTCAGTCTGTAGATGAAACACCATATCTAGGACTGACTTTTACCAACAACCTAACCTGGTCATCCCATATAAATAAAATTGTCAAAAGAGCCAACAGCACCTTGGGATTCCTTAAACGAAACATCAGCAAAGCCGATAAGAAACACAAGAAACTGGCTTACGTGTCCATGGTAAGATCTACACTCAAATACGGGATCCATACTTGCAGAAGAACATCGAAAGGGTACAGAAAAAAGTTGCAAGATTCATCACCAGCAATTACAAAAACAGAGAAAAAGGTGCAGTCACAGAAATGATGGAAATAGAAGGGTTAACACCAATGAAGATAAGAAGAGAAGTGAAAAGGATGACACTGTTTAGAAAGATAGTAGAGGGGTCGGTTCCGGCTATCCATACACATGACATATTAACACCAAGGAGCAAGGACAAACGAAAAATCACTGCTAAAAAATTCCAAGGATTTGAGACAACAAACATTATTGAGTCACATGAGTGTACCAACTCACTTTCTTACGAAACAATACGGACAAACACGGCTCAATATAAGAACTCATTCTTTGTGAAAACAATCATCGAATGGAACCACCTGGAGGATATATGGACATCGCATGTGATACAACATCAATAACAACATTAACAACTTAAGTCGTCCAACGGTGAACCTACAGCCAAATCAAGGCTACTGCACCGAACTACATACAGATACAGCTATATGCTTTATGCTTTAATATTTACATACATATATACTAGTCTATATACTAATATAGTCTTTGATAATCCTAATATTTCCCATATGGTCTGGCAACAACTGGAGTCAGTCAAGCACCACTGCACTGTTCACATATTGGAGTGACCGTCTTTTACCGATCTCTTAATGATGACTTCACAACACCACCTTCTCTTCCTCATTCAGTGAAGGATCTAGGTATTTTTTGGGGACACCTGTTTTTGGGCAATGATATGCCGAAGGCATAACCTGAAGGCCTGAGCGGAGGAAGGTTTGGGAGGGGGTGACCCCCTTCTGATGGTGGGGGTTCTCCCCCTGGAAAATGTTTGAAAATCCATTGCATTTAGAGCTAATCTAGGGCTCTTTGAGTCAGTATTTGAATTTTACTGAGAGGTCAATTGATCAAGTTTCTCAAGCATAACTTTGGAAATATTTATATATGTATGGATTGGAAATGCTTATAAGTTATTGTCAGATATCTTTTGGTTCAATGGATTATGCTTATCCTGCTTGAAATGAGACTTATCATTATCACTCTAATTCATATACTAGTAATAGGCTATTTTATAAAATTCAAGTGAGACACATACTTAATATACTACATGTAGTACAGAAACAATGTCTATTAAGTTAGTAATTACTATTTATAGTACTAATCTCTATGTTAATTTTTCATTTGGTATTATGAGATCCCACCTGATAACCAGGTTGATTTGATCAAATTGTTAATGTTCCTGTACTGTATTTGATTGAAATACTGAAGTCTGAAGATTGAATGATAACAAACCTGAACTCAAACTATTTGAAGTTTTCACAGATGAAAGCTAGATAAAGCCAAACATACTTTACAGTATGATTCCAACTGTTAAACTTAAATCTTTTTGTAAACTTAAATTTCTTATGTCAATATATATAAATATATAAATGTTTGCATCTTGTTATGATATGAATTGGGACCCAAATTGAAAAAAAAGAAAAAATTTAAATAAATATTTTTTTTAAAATTATATATATATTTTTTGGTCCAATTTTTTTTTTTGCGATGGCAATAAAAAGTTTAGGGTCTGGGGTTTAAAATATGGTAACTTGCGGAGTTACAAATTTAAACTTGGGTGTCTCCTTTATCCATTGCAGCGTAATATACCATACCCGGTACATGAATATAAGGGGACATCGATATAGGTCCCTCTTTAATGTCTATTGCAGCCATAAATTTTAATAATAAATAACTAAATTAAAATAAATCTATGAAAACAATACTAGTGCTAGTTGTTGTACTATTTTCGGCATCAAGTTGCTCGAGATACACAGCACTCAGGTGGCTTTTGGTGTTTAAGTACTGCTCCAGAGTCCATTTGGAAATAAAAAACGAACCGGCTGCTATTTTAAGGCGTTACCGTTAATTTTTTTCTGAAACTTCTGGAATGCATGGTGCATGCTTAACAATAAGCTTTCATGAGGATTGTTTTGCCATCACTGTTCTAAGTCTCATAACCACAAAAGATTGTTTAAACGTCCATGATAGAAACTTTGACAGGAAAACCATGATTCAACATGCAAATGAAGGCTGTATTGCAACTGCAGATTTTTTATTTACATCGAATATTGTTGAATTGCCTTGAAAATTCAGGTTGACTCAATACTGTCCACTAGGAATTTGGCGTCATTTGGGCTTCTCGAGTTTGGGCGCCCATACCTGTAACATGTATGAAAACAGCCCTGGAAATTTCCCTTCATGAGTAGGACTGAAAATGCAATAAATGTTTCGTGCCAAAATGGCAGGTATGACCTCTTAGAAGCCCACTGACAATATGGCCCTTTTTAGCTCAACTTTGTAAAGTTTGAGATATTGCCATGGCTTTGTCGTCTGTCGTCCATGTGTGTGTGATTCGTCAACAATACAGGCTACAGGTCGTACCTTTGGTCAGATCATTATGAAATTGTCATAGCTGTTGACATCAACATTTAGACCGGGGTCATTTGGAAAAAAAACATGGCCGCCAGCAGCCATCTTGGATTTCAAAATTCAATCCATTAGCACAGGCTACAGATCGTACTGTTCGTCTGATCATCATGAAATTTGTCGTGGATGTTAATATTGACATGTAGATGGGAACGAGTCATTTTGGAGTCATTCGGCCAAAAAACATGGCCGCCGGCAGCCATCTTGGATTTTACTCTTTGCATGACTAAATCTTTTGGCACGGGCTACAGGTCGTACCTTTGGTCGGATCTTCATAAAATTTGTCATGGATGTTAATAATGACATGTAGATGGGAACGAGTCATTTTGGGGTCATTCGGACAAAAAACATGGCCGCCAGCAGCCATCTTGGATTTTACTCTTTGCATGACTAAATCCTTTGGCATGGGCTACAGGTCGTACCTTTGGCCAGATCAATATGAAATTTGTCATGGATGTTGACATTAACATGTAGATAGGAACGAGTCATTTTGGGTTCATTCGGCAAAAAAACATGGCCACCAGCGGCCATCTTGGATTTCAAAATTCAATCCATTAGCACGGGCTACAGGTCGTACTGTTCATCTGATCGTCATGAAATTTGTCATGGATGTTAATATTGACATGTAGATGGGAATGAGTCATTTTGGGGTCGTTCGGTCAAAAAACATGGCCACCAGCAGCCATCTTGGATTTTACTCTTTGCATGACTAAATCCTTTGGCATGGGCTACAGGTTGTACCTTTGGCCGGATCATTATAAAATTTGTCATGGATGTTGACATTGACATGTAGATGGGAACGAGTCATTTTGGGGTCATTCGGCCAACAAACATGGCCGCCAGCGGCCATCTTGGATTTCAAAATTCAATCCATTAGCACGGACTACAGGTCGTACTGTTCGTCTGATCATCATGAAATTTGTCATGGATGTTAATATTGACATGTAGATGGGAACGAGTAATTTTGGGGTCATTCGGCCAAAAAACATGGCCGCTGGCAGCCATCTTGGATTTTACTCTTTGCATGACAAAATCCTTTGGCACAGGCTACAGGTCATGCCTTTGGTCGGATCATCATAAAATTTGTCATGGATGTTAACAATGACACGTAGATGAGAACGAGTCATTTTGGGGTCATTCGGCCAAAAAACGTGGCCGCCAGCAGCCATCTTGGATTTTGCTCTTTGCATGACTAAATCCTTTGGCACGGGCTACAGGTCGTACCTTTGGCCGAATCATTATGAAATTTGTCACGGCTGTTGACATGTAGATGGGAACGAGTCATTTTGGGGTCATTCGGCCAAAAAACATGGCCATCAGCGGCCATCTTGGATTTTACTCTTTGCATGACTAAATCCTTTGGCACACCCTACAGTCCACTTCCCTCATCCGATCTTCTCCAGACTTCATATTAATCTTGATATTGATCTTACTAGATGGAAGCTATCAAATGTTTTTGAATTTTATTGGAAAACATAGCCACCAGCAACAATCTTGGATTTTACTTTTATATATATATATATCTCTTCATGTTGATAATCTAGTATTACTTAGACATTTCAACTTTCCGCATTCCTAATCGCTCCATTGACTGTAACACATTAAATTATTCCCTTTCCAAGTTGAGCTACAGTGTCATTGACACTTTCATTTGGCTTAGAATCATCCAGAATTGAGATTTCCTGATAACAGGTTACCCACTGGTACACACTGAGATGTAGAGAGAATGTTATCTCCTGGAGACTAATCTGATTTATTGGAAGTAAGCTATTTTTAGCTATCATTACGCCCTCTATGGTGTTTTCTATGACCATGTTCTGGGGATGTCAGTGGAGACATGGAGGTTCTATCAATAGATATGTACTAGCAATTTCCGTACGGGTTAGACATTTGCAGGATGTATGTATTCGCCGATGTATCTTCGTGGATGTCTCATTGTTGCAGTATGTAAATTTTATGACAGCGTAATTGCTTTTGATACTTTGGTGTGAACAATGGCTGGACGACTCTTGAAGAGTTTATTGCAGGAATACAATGCATAATATAATGTGCAAGTAACTTTGCTGTACTGTAAAATGGGGTGACTTTGGACAGTGAGGTTACTTCGGTCAGTATGAATCTCTAAGGGTTCAAACATCTAACGCTTTCTTATGACACATGCTTTTATAAATCCTCTTGTGTTTTACTTGTCAGTCAACCCTGACCTTGTTCTTAAATGATGTTTGAGCTTGAATACTGTCCAGATATTACCAGGAATGGTCTGTAACGCAGTTGAAAGTTTTTCTTGTTTTTTAATGTACCGTACGTCAAAGCTTGACGCCCTGATAATTGCATTAATTGAATGACATATTGAAACCAAATTGTGACCGATAAACATGCATGTTCAATTATGTGGTCTAAAATGAGACAAGAAATAAAACTCAACCTTTTGGATTTTTCACATTGGAAACACCCTTTGGGGTGATTTCGGACACTAGCCCAGGGTAAGCATCTTCTGCCATGACTGCTAATGTAGCCTATATATTCTATTTCACTATAAATGAAATGTGTCCAGACTTGTAATTATGTCTAAAGATGATATATTTTGTGTGTACATATTTCATAATTAACATAACTTTAGTTTGGCACGTCAGATTTAAAAAATGTGTTCATATGCTCTCTCACCAAGCACATACTATACACATATACACAAACATTACATATAATCAACTATGGTTACATAGCCATTACCTATATAGACATTTTTCATAATCACTACATTGAAGCTCCAATATATTTTATATATGTGTAATAATATGATCTACATGGCGTTACCATTTCTGACTATGGTTTTCTTGTTTATTATAAGCTGCAATAGTTTCCTTTCAATATGCTTGGTATGGAGCATTGCTGTAAGATCTAGTTCATAATTTGATCATAGGGTCATGGTTGAATACATATACTTTCGTAAATGAAATTGTTTTTTTTTTGGTCAAAATTTATTTTCTTGTTGCTTCACATTCTGATATATCATAATTTTTCATATGAAGTGGACTGTGGAACCTGCCATACACATGTATAGTCAGATAGACCCAACAGTCACCCTGTTGGCCGAGCATATACTTTACCAATGTTTGACATTCAGTGAGATTAAAAACTTCACCAACATATGCCCCAATATTCAGTGAAGTGCCAAGAAGTGAAATACCATTGTACTGTAACAGTAATTTTCCCCTTTTCAAGCATGACAAATGTTTTTTATCACTAAGATTTAAAAAATCTACCTTATAATATCAAACCCCCCCCCCCCCCCCCACACCTGCCCAATAGCATAACTATGACAATAAGTCATGTCCAGATTGTTTTCGCTTATTTGGTTTTATAGTCATGAGATGGCGAGAAATCCACTTTTTTTTACCAATGAAAAAGTTATTGGAATCCGGTTTTGGGGTGGGGAGTAAAATATCTAGGCCTGGATATAATCCATATCCAGAAATCAAGAAATCCATCTTCATCCTCAATTTGGTCCAAGACCATCGGCTCGTAGACTTTTTACTTTGCCACTAATAATTAAGTCTCGATGGTGAAAAATAATAGATTACTGCAGATCTCGAGAAATAACAAACTTTAAAAATTGATATCTAATAACATCTAATATATATTTTGGGACTTCTGTTTGACTGTCTGTTAGCTATGGCCGGGATAACGGCTGGACCGATTGAGCTCAAACTTCCAATCTAAGGTTAAAAACCACGGGCAGTGTTTACCGCCGTTTTGGAGAAGCTCCCAGTACCCCTTCTCCACTCCCAGTCACCAAAATGACCTTCATTGGCACTGTGGGGTTAATCGCGTTGATAGTTAAAGAGCGTTCGTATCCGCAGTGTCGTTGATAAAGAGCGTATGCGTGTAGTGTGATTCGTACATGTGTATGTCTGGGGCCAGACATCAGCGTGTTGTGTGACGAACGGGGGAGATTTTCATCGGGTAAGTTTTTTCCGCCCGAGGTGATCTTCACCTTGAAACGGGTAGCCACAAACGTACCTCTTTTAGGGACGGGTACCATCACGGGGCGGGTACCATCATTTCTCTTCATTAAAAAGGCAGAATTAACTCAAATTTAATTAAAACATTAACAGATTTCGACGAAATTTGATACCTAGGGATACTTTTGTCGGGGGAGTGTTTTGGACGGGTCAAATCGTTACCCCGACCTGACCTTGACCTTCAAAATGGTCAATTCAAGGTCAAAGCCCGGACGAAATCGGGTCACCTGCTAGTGTGATATATTAGAAGATGAAGAACACTTTTTTCTACACTACATAAAATATGTTCAACAACATGATGTTTTATTTAACAAACTAAACATTAATTCTGCCCCTATTGCACAAAATTTGTCTGAATCTTTTAAGATTCTAAAACAAATTCTGAACCCAACAAACCCTAGCGATACTAGATATACATGTATCTGCGATTACATTAAATCATGTGCAGAATCAACCTAGAACTACAAGGTACACTTCAAAAACTCATTTAAAAAGAACTCTGTTGTACAATAAACCGTAAATATAAAGCACATATTTCCAAGCTAGATACTTCGATATTGATTATATAGAGTGTGTTGGGGATTACCCATTCATTGTTCTGTACTAGTCACTTTGTATGTTACTGTTATATTTTCAGTTTTTGTGTTTAAATTGTTTGGCTGACACCATTGTAATGGTTTGCTTTCAATAAAATCTTGAATCTTGAATAACTCTGAGCTTTGATAGGTGGGTTCCTCAACTCGAATCACATGTTTTTTACCCCCAAATCCATATAAATAGTAATTGAGGGGCGCTTAATTGGATTATGCATCTTTAAAACAATGATATCAATCATATGTGTGCCTTTAAGTTTTTTTGGACAGTTATGTGCTCATCCTGTGCTGAAAGAATGTATAATGTTCATGGACAGTTCATGAGATAGGTCATGCATATTTTTATCCAACTACTGGTGCTAAACAAAATTGAAACTCCGCTAGGATACAGTGTACCAAAGAAGAGGTGTTGAGTGATTTGAATGTGAATGTATAATTAGGATTTAACTGTAACCTATCCCTGTATAATGTTGATAGTTCATGACACTGCATATTTTCTCAATGTTACCTATTTTAAATTCAAGCCTGCAAATAGTGTGTCTGTCATTTGCAGAATGAGGTTCCAGAGGGTGAATTTAGTGATGCTACGCTGCATAGTGGGCTAGCATCACCAAATTCTGCTTAGGCCTCATCTTCTGGGAGATATTTATAGTCTCCAATTAACATTGTTTTTAGTTATTTTTTCCCTTCTGTTCAGTTTCTATATCCCCTAATTTGCAGAAGATAAATTGTATAATCGAGGTGATTAATGGATGAACATCATCAATTTCAACTGGGGAACTGCAATCTGATCCTATGTCTCCCATAGCAGTTGAGGTCAAAGCAGAATGAGGTACCCAGAGGGTGAAGTTGGTGATGGCGTCACTAAATTAAGTAAATTCACCATCTGGGGACCTCATTCTGCAAATGACAGACACCCTATTTGCAGGTTTGGACTCAACTGCATATTTTCTCAATGTTACCTATTTGAATGATACCACTTGTGGGGATGCCAAACGTTTTGTTCATGGATTTTGGAACCTAAAGGAAATCCTGGTGAGCTAATAATCAGGGTTCGCGCTGCCATTTGTCAAATGCAGAAATTATTCACATTCAAGGCATAAAATATTTTTTTTGGCAAAAGTTTTAGCAAGTCACTTTTTAATTTCTTAATGGAATTATTTTGTCAAAATAATATTTTTGTTCTCTTCATAATACTATTTATTGTCCCCCGAAAAATTTATTTTCGGGGGACTATAGAAACGGGCTCCGTCCGTACGTTCGTCCGTCACAATTTTGAGTACCATGGTGTAATCATCTCCTCCTACAGATTTATCCCAGAGATTTGAAACTTCAGAATATTGTTGCCCATACATTGAAGATGTGCAACATGTATAGATGACGAAAAAATTATTTTTTGACGGAGTTATTAACCCTATTCGACTTGGAAAATTTCAACATTTTTTATAATTTTCTGTATGAGGGTACCTTCATGGTGTAATCATCTCCTCCTACAGATTTATCCCAGAGATTTGAAACTTCAGAATATTGTTGCCCATATATTGAAGATGTGCAACATGTATATAGATGAAGGAAAAAATATTTTTTGACAGGGTTATTAACCCTTTTCGACATTTTTTTATAATTTTCTGTATGAGGGTACATTCATGGTGTAATCAACTCCTCCTACAGTTTTGATCGTAGATATTTGAAACTTCAAAGTATTGTTGCCCACATATTGGAGATGTGCAACATGTATATATAGATGACGGATTTTATTTTTTTACGGAGTTATTAACCCTTTTCGACTTAGAAAATTTCAACATTTAAAAAACAATTTTGTATGAGAGTACCTTCATGGCAGGGAAGGATCCAGGGCTGTTTTGATACCTGTTACAGGTTTGGGCGCCCAAACTCTGGAGGCCTAAATGTCCCCAAATTGCAAGTGAATAGTCTTTATTAATTTAAAGGAATTTAAAGCTGAATTTTCTATATTTTGAAGGAAATCTTCTATTATAATTCAACAACATGCAATGCAAATCATCAATATTCAGTTGATATAGAGCCTTTATTTCCATAATCAAGTGTGCAGTGAGGAATGTTTTAACCCTTTCATGACTGGGACTTCTTGAAATTTAGCAAAAATCCTGTGCCAATGCATTCTCTTATACAGTATATGCGAGTCTTCCATCTAAGGAGCCTCGCATATATAAGAGAATACATTGGCTTTTATCTTGACGTTGTAAGCCAGTGCATTTTCTTATGCGGAAGACTTGCATATATAAGAGAATGAAATGGCATAGGATCTTTAAAGCCGCACTAGTGCAGCTCTTGTCATAAAATGGCTAATGTCCCAATTTATATAGGAACATTCTCAAATGCAGAACAGGTGCCCCCAAAAAAATCTCTGGATTCTTCCCTGCTTCATGGTGCAATCAACTCCTCCTACAGTTTTGATCGTAGATATTTGAAACTTCAGAGTATTGTTACCCGCATATTTGAGATGTGCAACATGTATATAGATGACAGAAAAATATTTTTTTTACGGAGTTTTTAACCATTTTCGACTCAGTGTTCGACTTTCAACATTTTTTTAATTTCTTTAACAAAGCGTCATCGACTTGCCACATTGTTGGGTGACACTGTGGTCGGCTGACCTTTTATATATGTTTAAAATTCCTATCTCACCGAGATAATTCAAAATCCAGTAGATAATATTTTTATTTTTTTGACAATAACAAAAATCGCGAAAGTTGCCGAAGATTTACTCAGGTAAGTCACATGACTGATCGGCATGATCACTTGACTGTATTTTCTGGCAAATATCACCTGTTTTGCTAACCGGTGACAGTGGTGAGTGGAGCTTAAAATAATTCCGCCAATCATGCAACAAGTTGATAATTACTTATGAAATAATGCAATCTCTCTGATTAATTGCTTTTAACCGATAAATAAATAGTGATCATTAAATAATAACTGGTTGAATGTGCTGATTATGAACTGGATTTGCTAGAATATTAGATTATATACAAATAATGATGAATAAAGTGTACTTTGAAACGATAAAAATGGAGTGAAATTAGATAATTCATGCGGAAATCCAATGAGCGGAATATAGTGCAAAATTAAATTGAGTTGTTTCTTGAAGAAATAAAAGTTGGGCCTTCTAACTTCTTCTTCGTTGAATGGTACAAATTTTGGAAGCTAATTTATTCCAATGAAATATTGTCATACTGTTGTGCGTCAGAGGAGAGCTATTAAAAATCGATGGTAATTAAAAAAGTGTTTATTAAATATCATGATGGCTTATATTCTTCATCTTCGTTTCCTTTTGTGTGGAGAAGAGCATCATGACTGGGCCATAATTAATAAGGTATTTGTTTGTCCTCGCCCCGACCGACTCGATTTTAACGCCCGACTGGAAATTCTTTTATTTTTTTTTTTATTTTTTTTTAAAGTAGTGGTATGTTGTCTGAGAAGCTCATTTTCGGTCAGAAACTCCAGCAACTGTGACTGAACAGCATAATTAATTATTGTTCTTGTTGTGTTTTTCCAACTATTAAATTTTAATTTGTTATCAAACTAATCCCTGACTATTTATTAATATTGATACCCCCGGCCTGCACCATGGAGGGGACCCTTAAGTATGCCATTCCACCTTGCACAAAAAAAAAATCCCTACCTACCTACCCACCTGGAAAATTTTGGGTAGGGGTGTGGACAAACAAACAATTTATTAATTTTGGCCCTGCCAGTATTAAACATTACTCATAATTACAAACAAAAAAAGTGTTCGGTCACAAGCTGTAGTTATATGCTATAATATTTTAACGATTTAGAACATATTAATTCACTTCAGAAATTTATGATTTCTCTCTGCAAGCCGCTTTCTAAAATCATCCCTATCAAGATATCGCATAAATAACCGAAATAACTCTAATATACAACAGACGGTAGAAACTACAATAGGTATTAGGCACTTTGGCATAACGGTACTTTTTTCCCTAAATTATAGGCTATACTTGGTTGGGCATTGTTTTTCAGTTTTTGTTTGTTCACTTGTTTTTTGTTTTGTTTTTTTTTATTTTCTTGGTCCTGAGCGGGTTAATGAACAAAGTATTCAGTTGGAAAAGAATAAAAAATTACTTTCTCATCACTACCCTGGTGTTGCTCTGTAAAGGCCCCCACAGACTTCAGCAATTGAGCTTAGCAATCGGACTCGCCAGCCGATTGCTCATGAGTCGTGTTCTCTGCAGACTTGAGCAATTCGGCTCAGCACTCTGTGACTATAATTGATTCCAGACCGCTATCACATGACTTACTGTTACCCGAAACTTAGAAAATGACACCCCCCCCTGTACCCACCCACAGTTCCAGGTTTATTTTCAATAATGGGGGAGTGTATAATTTTTCTATGCCTTCATTAACTGCCTCAGTGACAAAAAATACCGATATTTAAAATAGTTACCTAGATATCAGTCACATTCCGAACCAAATGATATATTCTTGGTTTATTCCAGATTGAGTTGGACAACATCACCATTTGAAGGAGAAAACATTTGTTAGCACAAACTGGTTGTAGAGACACACATTTCCAACCTGCTTTGCTGAGCAATCGGGCTCGCATACCCCGCACTCTTGAACAATAATTGACCTCGCGAGTCAGCAAATTATCAAACATGCTTGATATGGGAGTCCGATTGCTCGGCAAAATCACCCTGCTGACGTGAGCAATTTTGCTCATGATCAATAGTGCTAAGCTCAGTTGCTCAAGAGTGCTGGGGCCTTAAGAGAATCCTTTGTATTCTGCAGGTTATATTTGTTATGAGATGAGACCTATTCAGAGTATTGGCGGTGTGCAGTATTCTATCTTTGTGGAGATGACAAGTAATTTGTGCTGCTTTCAAGACTAGACAGAGAGGATGAGTGTGTGGAAACGACTTCAAAGAGTCGGAAAGCCAGCCGTCAAGTATGAGTTTACTGCATCTTTTGAAGATCTGGTAGTTGAGTGCACCAAAAAATGGTAAGATATAGAACTGCCATGACAAATCATGCAGCCAATTAATCAGTGACTGGGTACAAAGTCAATCATAATTAACTATCAATTTTTCACGACTAATTCACAATCCATTTTCGCCACCGCTAATCCTATAATTATCTTATTGCCGTACGATCCATGCCTGTCAAAATGATAGTTGTCCAAGCAAGCAATTCCATGCCAACATATATTAATAATATATACAAGTAGCATATATAAAGTGCTTCATCCTGGTGTAGCTCGAAGCGCTATACTAGTACGGGACATGTATGTAACTCAAAGCCAAAGCAGGCTTTTGTGGTACATAAATAGTCATAAAATACAAAAATTATTTGGAATGATGTTTCAGAATTACGATCCTATTGATTGTGATATTCAAGGACTTGAATTGACACCAGAAAAAGAATAATCAGAGTAATAGAAGGTTTTTCTCTTAACATGAAAACTTACAAAAACAAGAAATTGTCAAAATCAGTATATTTCACATACTTCTGTTTAAAATCAAGAATAGAAATGATACATGTGTAGAGATTGACTTACTACATGTATTTCTAGTATGCCAAATTTTAGGAAAATGCAATATTCATTCAAATTTCCAATCCATAATTTAAATAACCATGTCTATTTTCTACAGGCAACCAGACAAAGTATGCATTGTATGGACCCGGCGCAACAGACGTAAGAGCACACAGGTATGTTCTTCATGAGCCGTGTCCATGCTAGACCAGAAAAAATCATTGGGCAAAACTTTAAATTGGACCATTCTCAATATCTTTCGGGCCATTTGAAAAAGCTTTGAACCATTTATTTTTGAGAAATGCAAATCCGAGTAAAATTTCTGTAAAATATTGTTTTTAACACTTTAATGACTGGAGCTTCCTGAAATTTTGCGAAAAACCTGTGCCAATGCATTCTCTTATATATGTGAATCGCCCATAGGGAACCTCGCATATATAAGAGAATGCACTGGCTTACAGTGTCAAGGTAAATATTGTTGGGCCATTGCATTCTCTTATATATGCAAGTCTCCCAATGGGAGACTCGTATATATAAGAGAATGCATAGGCAGATGGTTTTCACAAATTTCAGGAAGCTCTATCATGGAATGGTTAATTGTGTTTCAGGAGTTATACTTCCTGAAATGTTTGGCGGGTGTCTGTTTCGCGATGTACACAAATGTAAGCATGATAACTTTAACAAATATTATCCGTGAGGCCAATATAAATAAATTGTTTGATTTACATCCCACTTTTTTTGAAAAAATATGGTGGGAGGGCATATTTTATTTTGTATATTTTATTCTTCCTAACATAAATGGACATGGACAGTTCTAGATATTGAAGCAGTATCCTATCTTATATATTACAAGGAGAATTTAGATTGTCCAATTTGATCAAAATAGACTGATTAATGCGTCATTGAAATGTAATTTGATGATTAACCCTTTCATGACTGGAGCTTCCTGATTTTGTTTGCGAAAACCCTGTGCCAGTGCATTCTCTTATATGTGCGAGTCTCCAATAGGGTGCCTCGCATATATAAGAAAATGCATTGGCCTAACAATATTTGTCTTGATCTTCTAAGCCAGTGCATACTCTTATATATGCAAGGCTATCTATGGGAGTCTCGCATTTATAAGAGAATGCACTGACAAGGGTCTTTAATGCTGCACCAGCACAGCTCTCATCATGAAAGGGTTAAGGTATGATAAATTTTTTTACATAAAAGATAAACAAATAAAAAAATGAGGAGGGGACTGAAAATAGGGTCGGGAGGGGATGTAAATCTAGCAATTTTTCTATATTGGCCTTTTTGACAAAATTTTGATCATAGATTCTACTCATTAATCTCTTGTTTTTAGTTGCATACATGGCAGCCAACGATACAAAACCCGTACAGGGGTACAGTGAGCTGGACTGTTCCAGAGAACCTTGATATTAATGTCACGTTATTCAAAGATTCACAGACCGGTGAATTGGAGGACAAAGACTGGACTTTTGTTGTTGAGGATGTGAGTTGATATCATTATGAATAGGCTGTATGTTATCTTCGTCCCCAAATCATTATAGTGTGTATGTCATTTGCAGAATGAGGTCCCCAGCAGTGAAAGTTCCAGGGATTTTTTGGGGACACCTGTTTTTGGGCAGTGATATTCCGAAGGCATATATATCCTGAAGGCCTGAGCGGAGGAAGGTTTTGGAGGGGGTGACCCCCTGGAAATGTTTTGAAAATCCATTGCATTGAGAGCTAATCTAGGGCTCTTTGAGTCAGTATTTAGAATTTTACTGAGAGGTCAATTTGATAAAGTTCTCAAGCATAACTTTGGAAATTTTTATATATGTATGGATTGGAAATGCTTATAAGTTATTGTCAGATGTCTTTTGGTTCAATGGATTATGCTTATCCTGCTTGAAATGAGACTTACCATTTTCACTCTAATTTATATAATAGGCTATTTTCTAAAATTCAAGTGAGAGACACATACATAATATACTAGTAGTAGTACAGAAAAAATGTCTATTAAGTTAGTAATTACTATTTGTACTAATCTCTAACACTCCATGTTAATTTTTCATTTGGTGTTATGAGATCCCACCTGATAACCAGGTTGATTTGATTAAATTGTCACTGTTCCTGTAGTACTGTATTTGATTGAAATACTGAAGTCTGAAGGCTGAATGATAACAAACCTGAACTCATAACTATTTGAAGTTTTCACAGATGAAAGCTAGATAAAGCCAAACATACTTTTACATTATTATTCCAACTATTAAACTTAAATCATTTTGTAAACTTAAATGTGTTATGTCAATATATATATAAATATATAATTTTGCATCTTGTTATGATATGAATTGGGACCTAAATTGAAAAAAAGTATAAAAAAAAAAAAATGCATAGAGAGCTAGCATCACCAAATCCCCCCACCCTTTGGAACCTCATTCTGCTTAGGCCTCCACTGCTGAGGTTTGGCTGAGATTTTCTTGAAGTTCTCAATTTTGTTTTATTTTCCAGAAGTCCATAGTAATCTGTATGTGTGTTAATATTTTTTGTTTTCTAAATACCAACAGCAGAACTAAACACCCATCGCATACACAACTGACACATGTGTAGGCCGGTGTATGCGATCATGCATTCTACATGTACATATAAATAAGACAAACATGGTCGGCCATGCTCTGTGTAGCATGGCGTAAATCAAACATTACCCTTACAAGTCACTTTGGAAATTCCCCCATCTTTTGTGTGTATTTTAAAAACTACAATGTATTATACCTGTAGCTCCCTTAAATTCCTTCACGGAATTGGGTGCAAACCATGCTTGAAAGAGAACTCTGTTCTGGTAACTTCTGGACAAAATTAAGCAGTGAAAAGCATGTGCGTTTTGGCGGGAAATGACAGTCCGTATTCCGTAATCAGCCATGGGAATTAGCGTCGACAAATGAAAATGTTGAGATGAAAGCTTAAATCGCTGTCACCATATTCAGCAAAACCTGAGTTTAACCCACTTTAAATAAACAACTGTCTGTTATGAATGACACACTATGACACTAACTGGGTCACTATGTCACCAACCAAAGATGTGTGGGTCACGCAAATCAACTCAGTGTATCTATTTAGGACAGGCTCTTTGATGTTACCGACCAAGTTGCAAATACAAGTATGATCGAAACAACTCACACTGTATGCAGATATTAAACACGCATTTCTGATCATCTGATGTGCATACGTATGTACTTTAAGGAATATGTGATAACTTGCTGTTAATTGCACTGAAAGTTACCAGGTAATCAATTCTGCTAATTAAGACTTTCCGGGATTCAAACGAAATAAATCGGAAATATGTGACTTTAAACCACAATACAATTAGTGGTTTGGTAATATGGACAAGTTGTCACTGAAAAATATTGATCATCTCTGAAGAGAAATATGAGGGAATGAACATACAATATTGAAAGGGCAAGCGTTTATTCCATAAAACCATTCTCTCTATAAACCTGGAAAATTGTGTTGGCAGAAATGAATAGAATGGCATAAAATGTGTAACATCAAGCCCAACCAACATCAGAGATATTCTTTGCAAGAGGAATAACTCTAAACCCGTGGTCATAGCCTAATACCTTGCATCTTCACACTAGAGCACATTCTAGTATCCAATATATTGGAAGTTGTCTCTGAAACTTTTTTGGAACAGGTGAACTGATACACATGTACACCTACTTCAAGGAAAATGACATACCTCACCAAGTATGTTATATTAAAAATGTTAAAGGGGTGTACTACACTGCTTGCCTGGAAATTTTCCCCATGTTATCGGAAACAGATATGTGGTTTTTTTTTGGCCTTATACATTTTATCTTCTGCAAATTAGGTGATATAGAAACTTCTCAGAAGGGCAGAAGGGGAAAAGTAATGATAAACAATGTTAATTTGAGACTACAGATACTTCCCAGAAGATGAGGCCTATGGGATACTCGCATATATAAGAAAATGCACTGGCACATGATCTTTAATGCTGCACCAGCGCGACTCCCATCATGAAAGAGTTATCTTACTGTTCTTTTCTGATTTTCTATCTACAAGCAATCCAAAGGCAAGAGGAAGATTCTGGCGTCTGGTCCCATCAACATGAAGAAGTATGCATCTGTTATTCCAACGCAACACTCCGTCAAGATGAAACTCAAACCGTCATCGAAGAAAATCAAGAAGGTTGAGATTAGTCTAACTATATCATGTTTGTTCCTCAGAGAAGGGAAAGCGACGTAAGTAATAATGAATGCATTCTATCATTTATTTATGTCCATGGGTGAAGATAGTGTGGAAGGTTTTATATCTTAAGTTTAACTTATCTTAAGGATACTTAAGAAATAAATGACTTGCAGATCAATTGGGGTCATTGGATTTTGACCAGCAGAGTAATTAAATCAAAGTGCATGAATCCTGAAGGATCATATACCAGTACAATTTAAAGATTCACAATCCGAATTAACGCTGGCAGATTACTATTTCTTTGGCGTTGGGGGTAAAAAATATTTGATTCGAGTCGATGAACCAACCCATCAAAGCTCAGAGTGATCAGATATTGATTTTTAAAGTTTGTTATTTCTCGAGAGCTGCAGTAATCTATTATTTTTCACCACCTGTATTTTTTAGTGGCCCGGTAAAAAAGTCGATAAGAAGACGGGGGTCTCGGACCAAATTGCGGATGAAGATGGATAACTCTGAAGTCAAGTGGCTTTTGTTTGTCAGATATTTGACAAACCGGCGAAATTTCATTGCACAAAATGTTGTTAAATAACAGGTTTTGGGAAATTTTATACAATAGTTGACTGTGGTTAGCATTATTTTTGGGCAAATAATCGATTCTGATCACTGAAGCGGCATTTCAAAAAATTTGTTGTTGGGGACCAAGCCTTGAAATAGTGTGTCTGTCATTTGCAGAATGAGGTCCCCAGAGGGTGAATTTAGTGATGATACCCCGCATAGCGGGCTAGCATCACCAAATTCACCCTCTGGGGACCTCATTCTGCTTACAACTCAGCAGAATGAGGTTCCCAGAGGGTGAATTTGGTGATGCTAACCCGCTATGCGGGGGTAGCATCACTAAATTCTCCCTCTGGGTACCTCATTCTGCAAATGACAGACACACTATTTCAAGGCTTGTTGGGGACCATTGAATCGCATTGAGTACCTTTAGTAGAACATTAATAATTTTAACAACTTTTCAAAAATACCAAAACATTTATAAGTAGCATATTGTTCAAATTCCAACAGTCACCTTAATAACAACATGCAGTGAGCGCGGGCACACAACCGGCTTGAAGTGACATAGGCATGACCGATGTTCATCAACCAATAACTGAAGCGTCGACTTAAGTTATTGGTATATGAACATGGGAAACATTAATGTTATGGTATGGCGAAATGTACTGATTCCTACGGGCGCTAATTGTGTGAATGTACAGTGTGTGTGATTGTTGTACTTTAACTTTGGAGTTATTTATTTCACTAATGGTCTTAGTGTCAGATAATCAAGCCTTGAAATAGGGTGTCTGTCATTTGCAGAATGAGGTCCCCAGAGGGTGAATTTAGTGATGCTACCCCGCATAGCGGGCTAGCATCACCAAATTCACTCTCTGGGAACCTCATTCTGCTTACACCTCAGCAGAATGAGGTTCCCAGAGGGTGATGCTAGCCAGCTATGCGGGGTAGCATCACTAAATTCACCCTCTGGGAACCTCATTCTGCAAATGACAGACACACTAGTTTGCAGATAATAGTGATACTTAAAGGCCCACTTAATTTTCGAATGCCCACATCACATTATATACAACTTATTCCATATTATATATCATTTGGAAGAGGAACCAAAAAATGTATAGGACTGTGGCCTGGGAGTGTCCACCAAGACGTGACAGAGATTCTCATATTTACACCAAGACTTCCCCTGTTATTTATCGCAGCAATCCCAGCATGCATCATAATTTACAACTAAGAGATAAGAGTTATTCCCCTTCTATTGAGAATAATAAACTAGCAGTACAGACCAGATCAAAATTAAGCACAGAACACACGTCGGTACCTTGACATAACATAACATGTTTGCAGTTTATTCAACCGGATAAGTTGATAATACAATGTTTTGGAACTTCCTCTTTCAAATGGTATACAACATGGAGTATGTTGTATATAATGTGATCTGGTGATTCAAAAATTAAGTCGGCCTTTAAAGTGATTCTTAACACTCACATTCACCAGACATTAATAGCTCAATAAAATCAGGATTGTTATAGTGAATCCAGTGGACAGGGCTAATAGATGGACTATGAAGAACCAACTTAGAGGGCCATTCAGCTCTGACATTTCTTAGTTTTGATAGCACCAGAATGTTCCAGCAAAATCATAGCTAACTTACAGATGTAAGTTTCTGTGGCAAACAGATGTCTGATGACATCATCATGTTAGTTTTAGTAATGTGTGCTCTGGGCCACCTGTTATGATGTCATCAGCATGGAATTTTCCATGATTTGCTCTGTGATTGACAGGTGTCAGGGAATTGGGTCAAACATGTGCTCCCTGGGCCCACCTGGTGTGATGTCATCATAATGGCATTGTCCATGATTTGCTGTGATTGACAGGTGTCAGGGAATCAGGTCATGAACACCTGTGCTCTAATTCCCTGAGTGGAGTTCTGAGTTCTTGTTCTGATTTCAGGACAGAGTCAGAATGTCACTGAAATATGCTGAGATCAAAATAATTTATATTAGACCCATTTTAAATCACAAATAATAAACACCAGTGTTTACAGGCATTATGACACTAATACTTGATGGTGCTAGGGAGTTGAATGGGGGCTTGTGAGGGGATGTGGGGGATTTTTATACCCCCCCCCCCCCCCCGCAACGAAGATAGGGGGGGTATACTGGAGTCAGCTTGTCCGTCGTCCGTCATCCGTCCGTGGACACAAATTTGTCCGGAGTTTTTCTCAGTCGTTTTATGATCAATTTCCGTGAAACTTGGCACAGACATCAACCACCATGGGAACCTGTGCACCTGCGATTATGACGTCTGTCGGACTTTTTTTTTTTTAGTTATCCCCCTTTTTCGACTTAGAAATGTTTCGCAACATGTATACTTTTGTCCGAGCTTTTATTCCTACATTTTTCAGTCAATTTTTTTTAAATGTGGCACAGATATTTAGTACCATGGGAACTTGTGCACCTGCGATTATGACGTCTGTCCAACATTTTTTGGTGGAGTTGTCCCCCTTTTTCGATTTAGAAATTTTTTCGCAACATACATAATTTTGTCCAAGCTTTTATTCATCCATTTTTCGGTCAATAGGTTTAAGATTAGGGTTATGGTTGTACACCTGCAATGGGAACTGTTATTTTATTATTTTAACTAAATGTTTACTGACATGTGAAACATCTTAGTATTTTAAAAACAGGGGGGTATCCGTAGTCCCATTGGGACAGTCACACCTCTAGTTAATATACCCCCACTAGATTGACTTTGTGCATCTATCTGTCTGTCTGTCCATCTGTCCGTCCATCGGTCCAGGCACATATCGTGGCCATGGGTTAAAATTTGGTTGGGAGGTTTGCCATCATGACTGTTTCCAAAATAGAGACAAATGATATTAACCCTTCCATGACGGGAGCTGCGCTGGTGCAGCATTAAATATCCTGTGCCAGTACATATTCTTATATGCGAGTCTCCCATAGGGAGCATCGCATATATAAGAGAATGCACTGGCTTACAAGGTCAAGGGAAATCTTGTTAGGCCAATGTATTCTCTTATATATGCGAGGCTCCCTATGGGAGACTCGCATATATAAGAGAATGCATTGGCACAGGGTTTTCATAAAATATGAGGAAGCTCCAGTCATGGAAGGGTTAATGTTTTCCATTCTTGAGTTCCTTCCTTCTTTGTTTATCTCGAAATCTTATCTTTTTGTCAATCCATGCAGATATATCAGCCATCGGTTATTGGACCTGAATGAAATTAGGTATGGGGGTTTCCCACCATTACTGCTGCTTGATTGAGGGGCGAAAGATGTTGTTTGTTTTTTTACTTTCTTAATATTCTATAATAAGATGAATAACAGACCATTCCGATGCACACTTTTATAACTGAGTGGGAGAATCCATTTAGTATAGACAGGGTTCCCGCGGGTCATTGAAAACCCTTGAATACCCTTGAATTTAAAAATCATTGTTCAAGGGCCCTTGAAACCCTTGAATTCCAGTACCAGCCCTTGAAAACCCTTGAATGTGAACCTAATATATAAACACAAGATAGAAGATATACACAAGGTTATAACGCAATGCGAACGCACAATGTCAACTCGCATAGAAACATACGGAACACAGTGACCTAACGACCTTTGACCAACTGACATAGAATGTAAATAGTGGCTATTACGCGCTATGAATTTCACACTGTTTACAGTAGTAACAATCGATCGAGTAATTATGTATTGCTCATTGTGATTGGTCAATGACTATCCCCTCCAGCTATTGACAAATCAAATTGCGCGTATTAAACATATCTGAAGTCGGCTGAAAAAACAGCGTCTTACCAATGCTCAAAATAGAAATATGACAGGAGGGAAATGTAAATTCAATAATAAATGGCTCTCAAATCAAGAGTATTCTGCGTGGCTATGCGCAGTAGCCGACAACAAACACAAGGCAAGGTGCTTATTCTGTCAAACGAATATAGACCTCTCTGTCATGGGGGAGCATGCCATTAAAAGTCATACTAAAAGTGACAAGCATAAAAAAGCCGTCAGAGAGAGAGGGGGAACTTAATAAGCATTTCCTCTGCCTTGAATTCCACTGCCAGCTCAGACCAACAACAACAACAACAACAAGAGCAGCGCAATACTAGTACTACCCAACCTGTAACTATTAGCACTGTGTCGTCCCTGGTGACCAGCAGCGATGTACTTAAGGCTGAACTTTTGTGGTGTGCAAGTGCCAAGTCATTACAGCTACAACATCTGTTCAACTGTATCTAAAGTATTTCATCAAATGTTTCCTGATAGCCAAATAGCTAGGCAGCTGAGTATAGGGGAAAACAAATTGATGTATTTAACTGTGTTTGGTCTTGGTGCATATTACCAGAATATTACAATATAAAATCTTCAGACATGAACTATATTGTCCTTATGTTTGATGAGTCCCACAACAGGTCATTAGAAAAGAAACAGCTAGATGTGTATATAAGATACTGGGACAACGTCACAAACAGTGTGAAAACGGTATATTTCGACTCGGAATTTCTAGGGCATGGACGCGCCGATGACTTACTGCCTGTCTTGTTGTCAAAAATCAAAAAGGTGGATGCCTTCCATAAAATGATTCAACTATCAAAATCTTAGGACATTGCTGAGCTGAAGACATACTACTAATTCTCATATTGATTATTGACACATGACTGTCCTTGAAAACCCTTGAAATTTGAGTATATGCCTCCTTGAAAACCCTTGAATTTTGGCCCCCTACACTCCTTGAAAACCCTTGAATTTCATATGAAAATAGGTGCAGGAACCCTGATAGAAAGAGTTAATTAAGTGAAATATGACTGTAGAGCTATTAGAGCATGCCATGAATATCTACTCTGGCTAACGCCCGTAGAGATCATATTCCACCAGAACAATATATTTCTTAGTTATTATCTGTTCCTTAATAATGTACTTCACTGTAGGTTAAAGTCCGAACTCAAAATTGCATGCTTTTCTGTGCTTTTTGTGAGCCGATATCGCAATAAATTGAATTGAATTATTTACCCAGGAGAAATTCAATAACTGTAAGCGACTCGATGCAAAATCGCACATAAAGTCATTTTAATCATGAAATTTTTAGTTGTGACCTTCACCTACAGTGAATTAGATTATTAAGGAACAGATAATAACTAAGAAATATATTCCCCGCGTTATATTTTCGACTTTATAAGGTTCCCTGTCAAACTTGAAAAAATTTCGAAGGTTTTGTACTGGTGGATTATCACCTCTACGGGCGTTAGCCAGAGAAGAGATTCATGGCATGATCTATAGAGCTATATGCTGCTAAAATCTCATGGAAAAGTGGTATGTTAAAATTTATCCATTATTATTGTGCAACTTTCTCTTTCATCCAGTGATGAAGACATGCAGAGTGTCGCTAGTTTAATGAGCATCGGTCGCATGGACATAGCTGATCTTGATGACCTTGATGATGACGATGAAGAGGACGATGGTGAGACCGCTGAAAAAATATCAGAATTGACCTCCCAATTCCACCTATTCAAAAATGGAGTGGGTGACTGGAACGGTAATCCGTTTGATGATGATATGGATGACGACAATGATTGGCATGAACCTGTGCATGGTATTTGCATGTTTGTTTTTCCTTTGCCTTGATTATGCCATAATAAAAATATGGTTTGCTTGCAGTCACCCGACCTACTGGTCTCAAAAAATATTTATTTATTAAAACATATTTGTGGAGAAGATATCGGTGATGAATGTCATTTTTTAATTATCTGCAATGAACTAAAACAAATCCGCCAGAGATACTTCCCCAAATATATTACTGGGAAAATCCCACCAGAGAAATAATTCACTGTCTGCTAACTCTTCAAAACATGACCGTTCTAAAAATGTATATTCATCAAATTAGCGTTCCAGAAATCGCCGAAATAGTTGTTAAATGGTGCTATTTTTAAAAGTTTTTTTATGAATATAATATTTATATACTGTATATGAATGTGTATAACACCTATATATACACAAATTTGTGTGTATGATTGAATGCATACATAGTGTAAATATGTTTGTGCTTGTTTCGCTATATTTAATGACTTGGCAATAAACTTTCATTCATTTATTCTAAAGGCACTTACCCAAATTTTGGGAGACTCGCATATATAAGAGAATACACTGGCACTGGGTCTTTAATGCTGCACCAGTGCAGCTCCCATCATGAAAGAGATAAAACTTCAAAATTTATCAATCACCCTCAGGCGACACCCTGATAACAGTTCACATCAACATTCCAAACCAATAGGCTTGTTGTTTCTGCATATACAGACTTCCAAAAAAAAAAATTCCATGACTACCTATTGCTATCCACATTGGAAAATATGGGTAGGGTGACTCCAAACAAAGATATTTTTAATAGTGGCCAAAGAGTGAGTTTACAAGATCCAACTCTACCATATTCATATTTTGTTATTTTCAGTTGTTCTGGTCACATATGACTTATGAAAACACTGATTCATGGGATAATAATATTGACTTAATTAGCATTGAGAAATTGGGCATTAATTTGGTTTCTACATTGCAAAATTTGATTTTATAATATATTATTGTATAATATTTTATATATATTGTCCATTAAAACAACAAGCCACAATGTGTAATTTGTATAAATTTAAACTAATGGGGGGAATCGGATCGAATAAATTCACTCTTATTTGCTCCTCACATGATCAGTTTCTTAGAAGTGTTCATCGTAATTTATATATTAAAGAGCATCAATTTTTTTTTATGTTGCCATCTTTATCCACAGCATGAAGTAATAGCATTGCCAGTCAGTAGCATGTTATGGGCCTTTATGTTATTTTTTCAAACCAATAATCAATTAGCTAACAAGTTACTGACGGTTTACGTTGCACATCCATGTTAAAATTGATCATGAGAGGCAGCATTATTGTAATGTGTTATGAGGCATTTTTACGTGAATAATTGATATATTTGTGTATTTCTTGAACTATAAGAGGATGATTTCAGAATAAGGTGAATTTTCATCAATCATATGTGATGTAATCTTGATTACCAGAACAAATGAAAAAAAAATGAAACGATGCTCACATCAGTTGGAGCAAATATAGAAAAATAACTTATTGCCGTATTGTGATGCAGTATGTGTCTGGTGTGACTAAATTATAAGATGGATTTTAGGCCAGTAATTGGAGTTTCACTCAGATCTTTTTGAAAGTTAGTTGTTTCTGAAAACTATATGTTATGTTCTGTGAGAGCAATGTGGCAGAAATAACTAAAAACTTACTGAACTCTCTCGTCATCAACTCTAGACATAATATCTCATTGTTAGCCCTGACACCGGATAAGTTAATTTTCACAAGTAGAATTAAAAAATCTTACATTTGTATATATGGTCTTATGAATTAGGCGTGCCTCATTCTAATGTATCTATCCTGTGGTTCAAGCACAAAAATTGCTTTAATTATGAGTAAAATGCCGTATTGTTTGTTTTATATTTGTCTCTACCGTTATTATTCCTCAGCATGTTCATAGCTCAATCACTTTCTTACCCTGTTTCTTATCTTCAACCATAGACAGATTTAATACGCTATCAATGCACATATAGGATATGGCAGACATAAAGAAAACAAAAAACAAGTTTGTAAGATAATACTTATAAGATCAATATATAATACAAGCTGATATGCCCGACTTTGTCTGGGCTATTTAGGGATTTCTTTCTGATCGCCTCTGTTTGCGCAGAATATACAGAAACATGCCTATATGAGCGTATATGAGCTAGGTCAAGGTCAAGGACATGGTCGCACTTGAAATTGGATCCGCCATATTGTTCCTGGGATCAAAGTAAGCCTACATACCAAACTCGAGTTGGATCGGTCGAGCAGTTTTCGAGCCTATAACACACATACATACATGCACACATACATATAGACAGAAGTTCCAAAATATAAAATAGATGATCATACGAAGAAATTGCTATATACATAATGACTAGCTTTAAATTTAAGTTTTCCGCTTCTGTAGTAAACTGACTTATGACACAGTTGGTTGTTTTTAATTTTGACCGAATAATAAACCCAATTGTTTTATCGTCATTCACTCTGTAGAACCCAGGCAACGCTTGTTCAATTTTATTTGTTAGTAAAGACCTCTGGGCATTGTAACGTGAACATTGTAATATAATATGCATTTCATCTTCCACTTTGTTTTGGTTGTGTTGTTTACATAACCGATCCGCCGTTGGAATAGGATCGAGTTTCTCTCTCCTAGTGACTCCTACTAGTACCCTTTTCAATCTCTGCAGGCTTGTGGGACCCAGTGACCAGCTTAAGAGTCATTCATCTTGGTAAATTATATATATAGGTTGATACACTGCTGAATTCGGTCTTAAACTGCCCCATGAAATTCAACTTACTATTGTTGCAGAAGCGCCTTTGTAATCGAGATGTCTCTGAAATGATCTGGTAATTGAGATTGAAACACTATAAACAGTAATGCCCTAAATAATGGCAGCAATCTTAGATCTTGGATCTGAAATCATTACTGTCTGCGAAAGAATAATTCAAAAAAATTTATTGTATTTTAGCTTCTACCAATTCTCGTAATTCTGCGAGAGCTTTCCGATGAATGGCAACAAGCCATATTTCCGACTAAATCCTGAAAAGTTACCCATAATTCTGCTGTGGTTAAAGAGTCGATTACTTAGGGCATTACTGTATTGCATTTACTTAACAAAAAACTTCATGCATTGATTTCTCTTCATTTTAGTCATAAAAATTACGTAGTACCGTAAACATTTCAGAGCGACAACAGCTCTGGATTTTCTTCCCATTATCTACAGTTGTAAATTACCTCTTATCAAATCCATACATAATTTTGGGGTTCGAACAATCCATGTCCGTTTAAAATATATTTTCTGATAGATTGTTGTGAAATAATGGGAATAGGGAAGGACAACAGCTATAATATTGACATTCATGAGAAATAAGCAAAAATATATGTTTTGATTTGTTTGGATCTGCCTTGCTTGATTTTACTCTGCATGTTGAAAGTTTTTACTGATTGTTATAAATTTGAAGCCTTTTTGGCTCTTTCCTAATTATTGACTTGTATTATTGGCTTGAATTGTAGAAATTCTAAATTGGTTAATTTATTCAGTTTTAGCTTGAAGGCGAATTTTCCAGCTCATGCATACTCACCAAGCTTTCCAATAATTTATATGTATCTTCTTGAGAATACCTCTCATGTACTCCGGTTGAGTTAAAATTCCTAACTGCCATGTCCCTAAGTAATTGATCTTTGGAAATGTGGAAGAGAGCAAGCCTGAATTTATTATTTCTGACATTTGCAGGATTAGGTCCCCAGAGGGTGAACTAAGTGATGCTATCCCGCACGGCGGGTCAGCGTCACCAAATTCACACTCTGGGGTTCATTTTTCTGCTTAGACCCCAACTTCTGGGAAGTATCTATTGTCTCAAATTAACATTGTTTTTAGTTACATTTTCCCTTCTCTTCCATTTCTATATCCCCTAATTTGCAGAATATAAAAGCATGATCGAGGTGACTAATGGGTTAAGATCACCAACTTCAAACTGGAAACTTCAATCTGATCCTAGTTCTTCCATATAGCAGTTGAGGCCTAAACAGATTATTAAGGTCCCAGAGGTTGAATTTGGTGATGCTAGCCCACTGCAGGATAGCGCACTAAATTCGCCTTCTGGTGACCTCATTCTGCAAACGTCAGACACACTAAATTCAGGTTATGTTCTATTGCAATTCAAGTTGAATATTTACAAGTTGCTAAAACTATCATTCTGATTGGTCGAGAGTTGATCACTTCAGTTTTCGATTCACCGGCTTCGTCCTCAAAAGCATGCACAAATTTTAAATAGAGCATGCTGCTATTGACAAATACGTCACCACGCAGCCAGAGTTGAGTAAACGGCTTCAACCGGAAAGTTGATACTCTAGGTACGATTAACAGGTTTTTCGGCAAAACCAAGTATAAACTCCATGGAAATTACCCAGCGATTGGATCATCGGAATAAAGATGTCTCACTTCATAGCATATAACGGCGATAAAAAAAATGCTTTCGTGTGGTTTGAATTACAATGGAGATAAACGTGCACTATTTTGTTTATTATTCAGGGATTGGACATTTATCAGTACCGGTATGTTAACTCATTGTGTCTATCATGTGTAATGACAGCTTAAACTCAGATATGGTCATTGATAAATGTTTTACATTTTGTTGCTTGATATTCAGTCTAAATATTTCAGTGTTTATGGCTTTTCAATATTTTTTTATTATAATTAATGGCAATATATTTGTTTATGGTTCTAAAAATTTATAAAAGAAGATAATATGGTTTTAAATGTTGGCTTTTAAAAGAATAATTTAAAATTCAAACAGACAAACTTGTTATATCTTCTCATATTCAACTTTATATTTCAGAATTATCATTGGATACAATACTAATGAATTGGGATTATCACATGTTTTCATACTGTCTCACACAATACATTGTCTCTGAACATAAATATGTAACGAATAAGGTCATTTTGTATTTCAAGTTATCTCAAAACCAATTACTTTTCAATCTCAGAAGAGGACACCAGAGATATAATTATTTTATTAATAACTTTCAGTGCAATTTTTAAGTTTAAAACAGATTTTTTACAATCTATAACTCTAGTTCACTGTTAACCCTTTAATGACCGGAGCTGTGATGGTGCAGTATATGCTAATACATTGGAATTCTCGCGTGTTGATATTTATTATTTGAATGGCGGTATTTCCATTATTTTATATTCACCTAGAAAATGCCTTGAGAGCCTTTAAGTATCTCCACAAAGCAGGTCATTACAATTTAACATTTGTTGATCTAATGCATATATTTTGCTGCTTTGTCCAGGTCCATTATTCAAGGAAAACAAGCCAAATTTGACACTAAATCCATTTGATGAAGATGAGAAAAATCCATTCAGGGATGGAGATGACTCACGTGATACAACCCCTGTGAATGAAGAGCCGAAAGTTCCGAATAGAAATAGCGGCACAAATCCGTTTGGTGAATCAGATGACATGACTGAATCATTGGACCTTGCTCATAAAAGCAATCAGTCAACTCCGAAAAAATCTGCATTGAAAAATGCTAAGAAGAAATCCGCAACTTTGCCACCAGGAATTCTCAAAAATAGTCCAAAGAAAGAACCCCCTGAGAAGTCAAAGGGTGGGAGAATGTCTCTGAATGTTTTTAGCAGGAAATCTCGGACTCCTTCACCCCCTACCAAGAGGCCGATCTATACAGGGACACCGCCGGCCACACCTCTTCCTGTCCGTGCGATAACGCCACCTCCTCCTCCTTCAGATGAGAGACCATCATCAATGTCGCCAGAGAAAAGGTAAGAAATCTGATGAATCAAGCTTGAAATGGTGTGTCTGACATTTGCAGAATGAGGTCCCCTAGAGGGTGAATTTAGTGATGCTACCTGGACAGTGTGCTATCATCACAAAATCCCCCCTTTGGGGACCTCATTCTGCTTAGGCCTCATCATCTGGGAAGTGTCTGTAGTCTCAAATTGACATTGTTTTTGGTTAATTTTCTTCATCTCTGCACTGTCAGCATATGACGTAATCTGAAGGTCCAATAAGCGTATAATTTGACTTGAATGTGACCTCATGGATAACCACCAGAATATTTTAGAACAGACCCGATTATCAGATCTCATAATTTATTATTTCAAAAAAATAATTAAATATAGTAATTCCCAATAACTTGCAAATTTAGGATAAGAAAAACACCAGTTCCATCAATGATACTAAATAGTATGCAAGCCTTGAAATAGTGAGCCTGTCATTTGCAGAATGAGGTCCCCAGAGGGTGAATTTAGTGATGCTAGCCCGCTATGTGGGGTAGCATCACCAAATTCACCCTCTGGGAACCTCATTCTGTTGAGGTGTAAGCAGAATGAGGTCCCCAGAGGGTGAATTCGGTGATGCTAGCCTGCTATACGGGGTAGCCTCACTAAATTCTCCCTCTGGGGACCTCATTCTGCAAATGACAGACACACTATTTCAAGGCTTGATAGTATTGTATGATCTGAGATATAATTAATGAGGAAATTTCTATAATCGCTGCCGTAGTATTATTATAGAACTATAAAGTTCATAAAATAATTGACTATGCCTCTCATTGTGAAATATACTCCTATGCTGCTGGAACACCATCTTCAATAAACTAGAATATTATTGCATTTCATATACTCTTTTATTCAGCATATTGTCCACCCCAGAGAAAAGGATATCACAGGAGAGTAATACATCTGAGGTGAGGGTCTTAACTATTAATATACATTTTGCTGTGCATCGCTTAAAGTTATGTGAAACACTCTAGATATAGAATGGAGAATAATATTGCTCAAAGAGGTTATTTTTACAAATATTGTATTCGAGTTGACAACACACACTCTTATTCTTATATATTAATTAAATGCAATGACCCTCGATGGCGAAATCCTTTTAATAATTTATCACAGTCCAGAATCAAGCCTGGGCACCCGTTCGGGGCGAGGCGTTGAAAGTTTTCTAAGTCCAGAAACGAAAAGTGTTTGCCGCTCGCTGCCTTTTTGCCCTGCTGCGCAGCGAGCGGTTTTAAGAGGTAAATATTTACAATTGAGCGTAGTTCAGATGATGTTTTCTATGGAATGATACGGTCGATTTGTTTGAGATTTTCGGCGATGTTAGTATAATGCTCTATTCCCCCAGTTGGATTAGTGCCTGAATACTAACTTGTCAGTTTCACGCACCCGAACAAGTCCATAATATGTCTTTAAGCTTGCCGCACATCATGCAACAATTGTTGCATCATGTGCAGAGCCATGTTTTTTGTTGCGGGCAGCAAAATAATTTTTTGAGAGTCACCACATCTGACACAACAGGCAACAGTTAACAAAATGCCGACATTGACAAAACATGCCACCGCAAACAACCCAACAATGTTGCACAACTTTGTTGCATCATGTGTGGTCGGCTTTACAATTATTATTTTTCCCAGGGATAATCAATCTTCCTGAGCTGGGACCTTCGCCTGCGGTGAAATGCATTATTAACCATTTCATGATGGGAGCTGAGCTGGTGCAGCATTAAAGATCATGTGCCAGTGCATTCTCTTTTGTATGCGAGTCTCCCTTTAATATATAAGAGAATGCAATGGCTTACAAGGTCAAGGTAAATATTGTTAGGCCAATGTATTCTCTTATATATGTGAGGCTTCCCGTGGGAGACTCGCATATATAAGAGAATGCATTGGCACAGGGTTTTCGGTAAATTTCAGGTAGCTCCAGTCATGGAAGGGTTAAAGAACATTTACTCTGAAATATATTATCTGCGTTATTTTTTCAATGTTATAAACTTCCCCATCAGAACATCAAAAAGTACTCAGGTTTTGAACTGGTGTAATCAAGCCTTGAAATAGTGTGTCTGTGATTTGCAGACAATTTGCATAGCAGGGTAGCATCACCAAATTCACCCTCTGGGGACCTCATTCTGCAAATGCTAGTGGGCTAGCATCACTAAATTCACCCTCTGGGGACCTCATTCCGCAAATGACAGACACTATTTCAAGGCTTGATGTAATACGATCTCTACTGGTGTAGCCAGAGTAGAGATTCATGAATCAATATTTTTGAATATTTATTCTTTGACTTGAGCAGCAGATTTGTCACACTTTCAGAACAACTCCCCTGCAATGTCACCATCAATAGCCTCAAACTCTACCCAGGAGCTGATTGGCTGGTGTAAGAATGTTACCAAGGGATACAGAGGTGTTAAAATCACCAACTTTACGACATCATGGAGGAATGGAATGGCCTTCTGTGCCATCGTCCACAAGTTTCGTCCAGATCTCATGTGAGTAACAATTGTTATATATTTAAGGAAGAATAGAAACATTTCTGTTCATAAATATAAAACTTTACTCAGTCCTTAAAGGCACATGTGGCCTTCGCGGTGAGCATATTGCTGTTAAAAAGTCACATCCATGAAAACCGTCATAAACAGAAAGTATATTAAAATATAGACATATGTTGTTCTTATGCCAATCATAAATATCGCGTAAAAAGTATGTTATGTTCAAGTCTGTATGCTTTGTCATGTAAACAAAGGCCAAAAAATGTAACAGAATACATATGAGAAAGTACAGTTCGAGCCAAAAAATGGTACAATACTGCTATCAAGTTCAGAGAAACGAATCAAAGATTCATGCAAATGCTCTCTTGAATTCTGCTATGGGATTCACAATCGGTACAACATTTATGAGTTGCTGTGGATGTGAAATAGACCGGATTAGAATTGTGTCAAATTAATCGGCTTTCAGCTTCCTTTTTATACACGTGTCCCATCTACAAATTATATTTTCAACATACAATTATCATTTGTGCCAGCCAAAACTATTTTTTTAAGTGGGTTGTGTTTGCTTTATTCAGTTCACTGAAGGACTGGGAACGATCTGTAAAATTATTCTATGCTGTGAATATTCATACGGTCATATTATAGTTTGGAATTTATCTCAAACTACATGCTCCAGTGCATTTTATGTTGACAACTTTACGCAGCGAATGAGAATAATTTCCTTTTTCACCTATTATCGGATTCGTAATTTTTTTTCTTCTTATCTCATGTCATGGGTGTTGAGGTAGACCACCTTATACACACATATCAGTAAGCCCCTCCCACAGCCATCCAGATCTAATGTAGAACTAAATCCCCCAAACTAATCCATTGATTGTAGTGATGCGGACCGGACCGCTTTGGACCGGTCCGGTCCGCGGTCCAGGGGTGGACCGCGGTCCGGTCTGGACCGGGTGTCACTGGACCGGACCGCTTTTTGCCACCAGTCTGGTACTCTCCGGTCCACTATTTTACTTCAGTTATAATAAACTATCGCGAATATTATTGCATATTTGCCGTCATATCAATTAGCAACATTGTATTGACGCATTGAAGTGGTTAATATCTATTAAACATTTGATGTCAGGAAAACAATATATAGATGTACATTGTACATGTCACTTTCCTTATAATGAAAGTGCCAGTGTGGGCGGCCGCCTGATTTGATGTCCAACACTATGTAGCACCCTACCAATGCGACATACATGCAACTGAATGAGTATGGAACTATTTGCCATAAACAGTGTAACATGGCATCAACTAATCAATTTGGATGGATATCGAATTGAGTATTCTATTGTTTTTCACAGTTATAATTATCAAAGAAACATGCAAACCACATTACATAGTACATACACAAGACAGTCACATTAATCAATAGTATTATAGTAGTTGTACTTAGCCTATAGGTATATAACTGTAATTGTCAGGACTATACAATCAGCCATCACAATCTCCAAGACTCCAATATTAATGTAGTAGTCATATTAGTACACATTTGTATAATTGTCATCAGTATAGCTATTTCGTTTAAATTCAATTTAATGAAAATATGTATGATACGAATCATGCATACGATCAGTTGAGTGCCATGTTAGATTGGTTATAACACATTCTGGCCCTAGCTATAGCTATATATCTGCCCAATACATTTAATTAGTGCATGTTCGCATTACTAGAAATACTATTATCGTGCATCGTTCCCAGTATATCCCACCAGAGACAAACAATGATGCATACAATCGGCAAACAATGCAAGTTTTAACATGTATGGACCAGCCTGTTTACTTTCAAAATTGGAAATAGGGAGATTTGTCCTCAGAAATAGGGAGATTTAGTGAAAAATAGGGAGATTTTTTTCAATGTCAGTATCATGGAAAAAAACTTTATATTTTTCATCTAAATGTCATATAGACTGTTTGTTGCATTTGATTTGCATCTGCCACAATTAACGACCTTGACACCGACTACCGAGTGTCTCTAATTTCTAAAATCACTGATTCATTGGGAGTAAAATTACGATTTTCCGGTTTATATGGATCACGTTTTATTTTGAACAAGGCAATACGATTAAAACTATATTTGCACACTATAAAATGGTGCTCTCGGATAATTTTGTCGCCAAATATATTCAGTAACATCAGGTAACATCGGTGAATTTAAAGCGAGTACGCATTGACAAATAGTTTGAGGTCCGTTCGATTCGCGTTCTGTTATTGCGTATATAAAACACGGAATACCACAAAGACGGAAACGGAACTAACAAAACAAACAAAAAGTTTAAATCGGCAATAATAATAATTTGAGTCGGCAGTTTTAAAGCAGAAACCAACACTTTATTACGTGTGGCCAAAAAGGAAGGCATATTATAATCCTTGTCTGGACATTGAAGACCGCATTTACTTAGGCTACTCAACGCTGTTAAACAAAAGAGTCAACTTGTGTCAACATTTTGTCACTGTTTGACTCGCAGGCGATATATTCATAATTGATTTGTAACACTATAGCATGTATGGCTTATCGCTTGCTACAGCTGTAGGCTAATTTTTGGATTCATCTTTTAAATCGGGAGATTTCGTTTCCCGATCGGGAGCACAGGAGAAATGACACAAAATCGGGAGACTCCCGCCGAAATCGGGAAAGTAAACAGGTCTGGTATGGACTCATTGCAATGCACTGAACTCATTAGAGAATTCATTAACATATAGCCTATTATAGGTGGACCGGACCGTTTTGGACCGGTCCAGGCATGTGTACCGGACCAGAATGGCCTGGACCGGCCCAGACTGGACCGCCTTGGCAGTGGACCGGACCAAGGTGGTCCGGTCCGATCCGCATCACTAATTGATTGACAGATGTCGACTTGATAACACAAGGTGCATGACTTTGTTTTTTATTGCCAACACAGTTCCATATAATCCTGCGTTAATATTGAAAAATTAGGAACAAAGATAAATGTGGTTAGGAATAATGACCGTGAAGTCGAGATAATACACGGACAATTCTATATTATTAAAATTCCTTGAATTAAAAATACTTACCTGACTTACCTGCATATATAAAATACTTGTTTTATACTAAAAACAGAAATGATACATACCGGCAATATATCCCTGGTGTACATTCCATTCGGCCATGTGTATTTGCCATTCGGCGAGTGTGTAATGCAGTTACAAACTCTGACACTGTGGCCGAATGGCAAGTACACCGCAGTTACAGCACTTGGACACTTGTTTTGTCCAATGGGGTATAATGTTCAATCATCATTTAGAATTTTCTAGATTTTATTTTTATTTACAGTGACTACAGTAGTCTGAATCCTTCTGATATTAAAGTAAACTGTAACAAGGTAAGTAGCTAAGACAACCAGGCAAAATGACTAGTGGCTCTCATAGTATAAAATAGCCATGCATTAAAATTTCACTTGCTGTTATTTGGACATCCTTCATCAAACAGGGGTCGATTTAATGTTTTAATTTTGTGAAGCATTTTGCAGCACTGGGTAGATTTTGTATAGCATTTCCAACCAATCCATGTTTTTATACGCCCATTTGGGTTGTCCGTCCGTCTGGTTTTTGGTTTCCGGATGATAAATTTAGATTGAATCGAGTGAACTGAACCAAATTTGGTATGTTAGTTTACCACACAGATCAAGTTCAAATATGGGTTTCGTCCGCATTATTTTGACTGAGTTATGCCCCTTTTTAGCTCAACTTTACTTTGTAAAGTTTGAGCTATTGCCATGGCTTTGTCGTCCGTCGTCCGTGTGTGCGTAAGGCGTCAACAATACAGGCTACATGTCGTACCTTTGGTCGGATCATTATGAAATTTGTCATAGCTGTTGACATCAACATTTAGACCAGAATGATTTCTTGGATTTCAAAATTCAATCCATTAGCACGGGCTACAGGCCGTATTGTTTGTCTGATCGTCATGAAATTTGTCACGGATGTTAATATTGACATGTAGATGGGAACGAGTAATTTTGGGGTCATTCGGCCAAAAAACATGGCCGCCAGCAGCCATCTTGGATTTTACTCTTTGTATGACTAAATTCTTTAGCACGGGCTACAGGTCGTACCTTTAGTCTGATCATCATAAAATTTGTCATGGCTGTTGAAATTGGAATGTAGATGGGAACGAGTCATTTTGGGGTCATTTGGATTTCAAAATTTAATCCATTAGCACGGGCCACAGGTCGTACTGTTCGTCTGATCATCATGAAATTTGTCATGGATGATAATAATGACATGTAATTGGGAACGAGTCAGTTTGGGGTCATTCGGCAAAAAAACATGGCCGCCAGCGGCCATCTTGGATTAAAAAAATTAATCCATTAGCACGGGCCACAGGTTGTACTGTTCGTCTGATCATCATGAAATTTGTCATGGATGATAATATTGACATGTAGATGGGAACGAGTAATTTTGGGGCCATTCGGTCAAAAAACATGGCCACCAGCAGCCATCTTGGATTTTACTCTTTGTATGACTAAATTCTTTAGCACGGGCTACAGGTCGTACCTTTAGTCTGATCATCATAAAAATTGTCATGGATGTTAACTATGACATGTTGATGGGTACGACTCATTTTGGGGTCATTCGCCTGAAAAACATGGCCGCCAGCAGCCATCTTGGATTTTACTCTTTGTATGACTAAATCCTTTAGCACGGGCTACAGGTCGTACCTTTAGTCTGATCATCATAAAATATGTCATGGCTGTTGAAATTGGAATGTAGATGGGAACGAGTCATTTTGGGGTCATTCGGACAAAAAACATGGCCGCCAGCGGCCATCTTGGATTAAAAAAAATTAATCGATTAGCACGGGCCACAGGTCGTACTGTTCGTCTGATCATCATGAAATTTATCATGGATGATAATATTGACATGTAGATGGGAACGAGTAATTTTGGGGCCATTCGGTCAAAAAACATGGCCACCAGCAGCCATCTTGGATTTTACTCTTTGTAGGACTAAATTCTTTAGCACGGGCTACAGGTCGTACCTTTAGTCTGATCATCATAAAAATTGTCATGGATGTTAACAATGACATGTAGATGGGAACGACTCATTTTGGGGTCATTCGCCTAAAAAACATGGTCGCCAGCAGCCATCTTGGATTTTACTCCTTGTATGACTAAATCCTTTAGCACGGGCTACAGGTCGTACCTTTAGTCTGATCATCATAAAATTTGTATTGAATGTTAATAATGACATGTAATTGGGAACTAGTCATTTTGGGGTCATTCAGCCAAAAAACATGGCCGCCAGCAGCCATCTTGGATTTTACTCTTTGTATGACTAAATCGTTTAGCACGGGCTACAGGTCGTATTAGACATTCAACTTTTTCCACATTCCTAATCGCTCCATTGACTGTAATACATTAAATTATTCCCGTTCCAAGTTGAGCTACAGTGTCATTGACACTTTCATTTTACTTAGATTTTATTTTTGTTATTATTTCGTCTTAAGTCAAAGGTTTCAAACAAATGAATTAAACCTTGCCCCACTCTACTCCAGAAACGGGCATATTATGCCTCACCCCAACAGCATGCTCTTGTTTCATTGTAAATTTGTCGGGAATGCGAATCCAGTTAAGTCGAGCCCTGTCATCAAGCGACCTTGTATGACAATTGTTGGGAGCTGAAATTTTTTAATTAGAACTTATGGCTTTAACCCTTCCATGACTGCAGCTTCCTGAAATTTTGCGAAAACCCGTGCCAATGCATTCTCTTATATATGAGAGTCTGTTTCATTCTCACCAATAATAAGTTTCCTTTCATAAGAGAATGCACTGGCTTACAAGGTCAAGGTCAATATTGTTACGCCAATGATTCTCTTATATATGTGGGTCTCCCATTGGCTTACAAGGTCAAGGTCAATATTGTTATGCCAATGATTCTCTTATATATGTGGGTCTCCCATTGGCTTACAAGGTCAATTTCAATATTGTTACGCCAATGATTCTCTTATATATGTGGATCTCCCATTGGCTTACAAGATCAAGGTTAATATTATTACGCCAATGATTCTCTTATATATGTGGGTCTCCCATTGGCTTACAAGATCAAGGTTAATATTGTTACGCCAATGATTCTCTTATATATGTGGGTCTCCCATTGGCTTACAAGGTCAAGGTTAATATTGTTACGCCAATGATTTTCTTATATATGTGGGTCTCCCATTGGCTTACAAGATACAGGTCAATATTGTTAGGCCCATGCATTCTCTTATATATGCCAACTCACATATATAAGAGAATGCATTGGCTGACATTGACTGACAATGTCCATGTAAATATTGTTAGTCCAGTGCATTTTCTTATATATGCAAACTCACATATATAAGAGATTGCACTGGCTTACAAGGTCACGGTAAATATTATTGGGCAATGCATTCTCTTATATATGTAAGGCTCACATATATAAGAGAATGCTTTGGATTACAAGGTCAAGGTAAATACTGTTAGGCCAAGGCATTCTCTTATATATGCGAACTCACATATATAAGAGAATGTATTGGCTTTCTAGGTCAAGGTAAATATTGGCTCACATATATAAGAGAATGCATTGGCTAACATGGTCAAGGTAAATATTGTTAGGCCAATGCATTCTCTTATATATGCGAGGCTCACATATATAAGAGAATGCATTGGCACAGGGTTTTCACGAAATTTCAGGAAGCTCCAGTCATGGAAAGGTTAATAATATTCTCTTATCTCCCAATTAAAAATAGTATACAATTAATATTTCCATAATTCCAGGCATTTGATGCTGCATTTAAACTTGGTGTTCTTCGGCTGATTGAACCATTGGATATGGAGTTTGCGAAAATTCCGGACAAGCTTATCGTTATGACATACCTGCATCAGCTCAGGTCCTACTTTAGTGGAAAGGTGCTAGAGGTCCATCAGTTGGAACCCACTACCAGTGCTAGTTCATACGGTGTACAGGTTCGTAAAGCCGACACAGAAATTGACGCCAGAATAACGGAGGAGATGTATGGACATGCTCTGCCGCGAACTTTGCAGTCACCCGACAGAGAATCAGTTGGAAGTCCCGGGGATGATACACGGAGTTTGACATCGTCAAATTCTGCCTCGAGTGTGATTGAACGGACTGAGCGAAGTAAATCTCCGGACAGTTCTTTAGGACTTGATACTGCTTTGAATAGCAGTCGGAGTCCTTCTAAGTCACCAAGTTCGGACAGTTTGGGTAAGAAGAAATCTAAGGCACCAATTCCACCATCCCAGCCAGGTTCCGAGCCAGTTTCGTTGAATCCATTTGATGAGGACGAAGATGTGTCTAGTCAGTCAGCTGTGATAATGAGTGGGTGAGTGAAAGTTCATTTGGCCCCAACAGCCAGGATAGCACAGTAAAGGCTCCTAATAACAAGTGCCTTATATCCACCATGAGTCTAATGACTCAAATGTTACCTGGTAATATTGCCATTTACTGTACCATTGTAGGGTTCCTTAACATGCGCACGGAACAGCCATTAGTGTCAGCCCCCGTTCTGACATGTGCCCAGCACAGTGTCATCCCAGTTTCCAAGTATTTGCAATTAATTGGGACTGAAAATGTGACTATTTTTTAATATTTGATCATTTTTATTGGAAATCTATCTTTTAAAACAATTTTAGCCCTTTCATGACGGGAGCTGAGCTGGTGCAGTATTAAAGGTCCTGTGCCAGTGCATTCTCTTATATCTACGAGTCTCCCATAGGGAACCTCACATATATAAGAGAATGCACTGGTTTACATCGTCAAGGTAAATATTGTTAGGCCAATGTATTCTCTTATATATTGTCGGTGTGCTTCGGAAATGTCGTATACTGCGATTTTTGTCATTTTGGCGCGAAATATTTTTATTGCAGAATCGGATTCTACGTCATCGATTACAGCGGGAAAATTCAATCCTGGCTAGAAAGCCCCTCCTAGAACAAATTTATGACGTGTTCTTATTATGCATTTTTTTGATTGGTGAATTTCTTGTGCTTCCGAAATGTCGTATAAGTTATACGACATTTCTGAATTATATTTGTTGACCGCATGGTGTTATACGTCATTTCGGAATTACGTCCCATCATTTGAAAGCGACCAAACATCGTTTGAAAGCGACCAATCCCACGACTAGAACTTAAAATATGATTATTATACCCCCACTTTCGAAGAAAATGGGGGGTATACTGGATTGACTGCGTCCGTCCGTCTGTCTGTCCGTCACGCTTTCTCCGTCCGTCCGTCCGTCCGTCCGTCCGTCCGTCCGACCTCATAACTCGAACAACTATGAACCGATTTCAATAATTTTTTGTATGCAATCTCCTTAGGACGGTCTCTCCGCATGATGCTAATTGCGGTTCTTCAAGTTACGCCTCTTTTTCGACTTATTTTGACTTAGAAAATTCTGTCCGACTTAATAACTTTAACAAATATGAACCGATTTCAATAATTTTTGGTATACATGCTTCTCACAATACTCTCTCTACATGATGCGGCTAGGGATTGGCTCGAGACTGTTTTTCGTAATATTACACCTCATTTTCGACTTATTTTGACTTAGAAAATTCTGTCTGACTTAATAACTTTAACAAATATGAGCCGATTTGAATAATTTTTTTTGTACAAGCTTCTTGTGACACCATATCGATATTATTAGTCCGAATTTTTCTTTAAAGTTTTAAAAATCTTTTTGGTTGAGTTTACGGATAATGCGGGTTGAATTTGCCACGGTGGGGGTATGCTAGCACTCGAGTGCACACCTCTTGTTAATCATAATTGTAAGACCAACATGTGTATATATACACCACCATTAACAAATCCAGCCTAATTGTCCAAATGTGTTTATGTATATATTCATTTAGATCAATAATTCTCATATTTTCAGTTTATAGCTTTCATAGCCAGTCATGGCAGACCAGGTTGAACGTGCTCCCATGCTCCCATGCCCCAGCACCCCACTATTCAACATATTTATTATTTGTATATAGTATTTTATGTTTACGAGGTTTCGAGGAGATATCTCCTTGGAATTGAAATTCCTAGCAGATATTTGCTTGGAATATGGTCCATTATGGAGATATCTCCTTGGATCCAAGGAGATATCTGCTTGGATTATGGAGATATCTCCTTGGATCATAGGAGTTATCTCCTCGCAACTACGAGATATCTGCTTGAAATATTTCCAACGAGATATCTCCTTGAAACTGAGGAGATATCTCCATAATCCAAGCAGATATCTGCTCGGATTATGGAGATATCTCCTTGAAATAGTTTTCAACGAGATATCTCCTTGGACTCAGTACTCTGTAGACGATTCTCACAGATATCTGCTTGAAAATATTCCTAGCAGATATCTGCTTGGATTATAGAGATATCTCCTTGGAAAACCGCGGCCATGAAATATTAATGATTTCTCCACAGTACATATATCTATGATCGAAATACATCCAAGCAGATATCATGCTCGGAATATGGAGATATCTCCTTGAAATATTTTTCAAGCAGATATCTCCATAATGCGAGCAGATATCTGCTTGGATCCAAGGAGATATCTCCTTGAACATATTTCAAGGAGATATCTCCATATTGCGAGCAGATATCTGATCTCCTTGGATCTAAGCAGATATCTGCTCGCATTATGGAGATATATCTTCGGTTTCAAGGAGATATCTCCTTGAAAACATTTCCGAGGAGATATCTCCATATTCCATGCAGATATCTCCTTGAAACCGAGGAGATATATCCATAATGCGAGCAGATATCTGCTTGGATCCAAGGAGATATCTACGAAAACGAATATTTGCAGAGATGGCGCCCCATATAAGCCCGATCGCTATGGGTAGTGGAAATGGTATTGACATACATATTATTTGATTTAAATTGGATATTAATGATTTATGAGTCATTTTGAAGATATTAGAACACACTATCAGAACGTATAAAAATTGTTCTGATTAGAGCATTGATGCTGACAACAGAGGGCAAACTGTCACGACACGATCATGAAAATGCAAATCAACGATCAACTGAATGTCATCTTTAATGGTATAGGGTGCATTTACATTGCTATAGAACTGTACACAGATCTACACGCAGACTAGTGTAAACGGGTTGATATAGAAATGCACACAGAAAGAAAACGGTATTAGTTAGTGTGAGCAAAAATCGTGTCCGATATACGTCATGGGTCATCGCCGAAGCATTGTGACAGGCAAATCTGTTTTGATTAATTGTTACTCAGGCTTGGCGAATGTGTTTTAGTGTTCGATGTCATTTCAACCCGTGTATTTCGAATATTGAACACGGACAGGGAATTGAAACTTTGGTCAAAGTTTTCAACAGTTAGAAATTTCAAACCTGACACAACATTAGTTGTAATTTCCAAACCAACAATAGGTTGAAAATTATCTTTTAGTTTGATTTTCAAACATTTTATTGGGGGGGGGGGGGTATTGTTTTCGGACCAATATTTGCGTAATATCCTACTTTTTATAAAAATTTTGGGCTGGAATGGCCATCGATCAGCTTGAAGTTTTCCAACCTTATCATGGGGGTGGGTGTCAGGTTGGAAATTTCCAACACTTGGAAAGATTGTGTCCTGGTCCCTCCCCGTGGCCAGTCAAAAACTGCTAGTTAATTTAAGAAAACAATTTTGTCCTACATTTGGCCAACATTGTCATTGGAATTGTCATCAGTTGGAATTTTTAATACATTTGGTCAAATAAAGGGTGTTGTAGGGTGGATACCCATTCCATACAGATCCAAAATGGCCACCGCCCAGATGGTGTCAAACAGGAGACCTATAGATATATCGATGATCACCTGAAATCCTAAATATTGGTAGAATCGCCATCTAAAGCTATATGGGTGCCTCTCTATTTGTGCACACGGTTGTTTATTATGTGCGATTTGCATTCTTTCTTCGAACCATTATCAAGTGGTATAAAGATGCACTTTAAATACATGCGGCACATACCAAATCGCTGTTGTCTGCTGATAGTTGATCCATTTTTATGTCTGGCCTAAACTGACACGACTCGTAATGAATTGTCAATTACCAGAGTACTGATCAGCGCGCGTTCACTATTGGTAATTATGTTGTGATCACGGTAATGCGCGACACCTGACTTCATACAGATCTGTATACAGATCTACAGCAGTGTAAATACAGCCATAACACAAATAACTTCCAGTTGGTGGACGTGTTGGTGCTGTTCATGTAGTCTTATGATGTTCAATTAACAGGTGGTTACCCACTGGTACCAATAAATCCCAACAAATGCTTTTTGCAACAGATTACGTAACCAGATATCAAAATGTAAAGTTAATGAATAATATACAATAAGACTTTGACTGCCACATTGAGAATGACAATCAAATACGCCCTCATTTGAGCCCATGCATTGGTGATACTAATAATACCAATCGTGTGTTTATTAGATGTTTATTCATACATAATCAGTCATTTCATGTGTGTATATATGATTACGATTGCCAATATATCCGTTAAATGAACAAATTTTGTAAAACAACACGTTATGTAACAGGAATTAGTACCTGATTTGTATACCTTAGCAACCATTAATTTGTGACCGCAATATTGTGTAATAAGATGAACACATTCATTTCCCTCTGATGGTAATTTGTGTAAACTAGTTAATTAGAATATATCATGCTTAAAATATAATGCTTTATCGTATAAAATATGTTCATTACTCGACAATATTCGCCATGACCAAACCACCAAACGTTTCATTTCATATAGACACCGTTTCGTTTAAGGTTAGAGTAATGGGCACATTTTATGCAATTTAAAGCAGTTTTCGATCATGTACTAAAATTTACGGAGATTTACAGGATTTAAAGAAAATAATCCCATCTGACTACCATGCATTCTACGATAGACTAGCTCTTGTCTAAAACAAAATAAGCTAATATAGCACTGACATGAGCAATATGATGCTTTCGATGTTATTGTGATTATATAGTTTCAAACTATTTCCGTGTGTGTCAGATTATCGATACTTTATTATTATTTGTTTAAATTGGTATTGTTTAAATTGGTATTTTCTTTTTATTATTATGTTTCAATAACATATCAATATTAATACTTAATTCATTTTGAACAAAACGTCATTCCAATTATTCCAACTGATTCTTAATATATATCTTTAATTATCCTCCATTACTGAAGATTATATATGAACAAATGGCAAATAAAGAACATGAACATGCAGTGGTTATGGGTTGTTGTCCATCGTCTGCTATATAATACACTTGTCATTCTGGTTAGTTTCATAATTAAGTGTAATTGGACATATCTAAATTACGTATTGGATGTAATAGGAATTGGTAACATCACATTATCTCAGCATTGTGGGTACACAACGATTATTTAGCTTAATTGAGGACCCCAGTATTCTTATATGATCGTAAAATGTTACAGAAACACACATTCATTGTCATCCAATGTTTATAGAGCATTCCCTACATTGGAATTGTGTGAATTGTGTGAATAATTAATAGCCATCATAGTTCGGACATAGTGTCGAAATGTCGTATATGTCGGACATACATGAACAATAGATCTGAATTGTTGTAAACATGTCGTATAATCTGTTTATAATTCCGAAATGTCGTATGAGCTCTAATATCCATATAAGGCAGTATATCGATAAGCCATGATATCCATTGAATAGAGGGCCTATAAATTAGTCTCCATGCCTGACGACATTGTTGTAGGTCATACAGAAGAAGAATTATTTAGTTTTTTTGCTCTCCTGTAAAATTTAGTTTTGGCGGCAAATTTTATTATACGACATTTCCGAAGCACACCGACGATATGCGAGTTGAAATGTGCTTCATAGATCATTGATTTGTAGTGCTGGGACGGTTGTCCGGATATCCGGTTATGGTTCGGTTACGCGTATCAACCGGTTGGAGGAGGCCACAACCGGATAACCGTACTATTGATAACGATCGTACTATCATCATAGTACTCCGTGTAACTGTTGCCGAAATCATTTACGGAAGTTTAAGTAACGAGAGTAAGTAATAAGAAGCCGCTTAGAAGCGATTTGGACAGTTGATTGTTTATTCATATACCCCACAACACAAGCCCGTTTGATCACCGGCGGCTTTTCTAGACAATGAAACCAACAACTACACTCTGTGTCAGTCTGGGAATCACTTGCTACACATTCAATGCCAATTTCCTTTGGCGGCATTACATGACGTTCCGGCTGCACGCGCACCGCGGCATACATCAAAGCAATCAAGTCTAGACTTTTACTACGTCATCAATAGTCTGTCTGTTTTCTTGAAACTGTCCCCCCTTTGTCATTATCATTAGTTCGTCTCAAAGCGATGGCAGAAGACCTACAAAAACGGAAATCAAACGTTTGGGGACATTTAGTCCTAATTGAAGATGACGAAAAAAAGAGAAGAAATGGGCGGAATGCAAGGTCTGCCGAACGCGATTTGTTTATTCTGGATCAACATCCAATATGAAGTCGCACATCCAGAAAATACAGAATGGCCTACTGGGAGTGGGAACTCAGAGTATATCTAGTGATGTGTTCGATAACTTTATTTCCTAAACACTGGCTGGGGCTTCTGTAATGAATCACGACGATTTAATTTTGTTTGAATTTGTTTATTAAATAATTGAAGTAACATCGTGGAGCCACTGTGATTAATACATACCTACCTATACCCAAACACTAGTAAACATTACTAAACAAAAGTATACCTACATTCAGTACCTTGTAGTACACATGTTTGGGCTAATTGTGCTTGGATATACACGAGGAAGGAACTATAATTCGTCGCTGAAGGTTTTGCAAGCAAGCGTTGTTTATGCGGTGCGGAACTCCCATAAAAATTGATATACTAGCTCACTACTAATATATATTATATTTTAGTTTGTTTGGGCTCAAAACTGAATTAATTTATACACATTTACCACTATTTGATTGCCGTAACGAGATCGCATTGTACGACCAAGACATCGTTTGTGATCGCATGTATATCAACGTTTCTGGGACACGTAATAAACACTTGTTTTGCCGATATAGTGACCAGTGTATTCAATCTCGTACTTAGGGTAATGATGGTCGCGGTTAACCGGTTATGATTAGGTTAATGCCCGTGGTTAACCGATTAGGAAAAAACCTCAACCGTCCCAGCACTATTGATTTGTTGTCATTGTTGTTGTTGTTACAAGTGATGCCAGGAAGATATACATCATCTTTAACCCTTTCTTTACTAAATACTCATTGACGTGTAGTTCCCTTTGGAAAAAACACAGATCGTTTGTTGAGCTTATTATCTGAACATTTCCCTACAATGATTAAGACTCATTCATCTCTTTTATTATGTGATTTTCTGTCTGTTGTCTGCTTTTATTACCTGAACACCCTTCTAAATGAGTAATAGACTGCTCTAACCTATACTTTTATAACTGAGTGGGAGAATCTATTCAGTAAAGAAAAGGTTAATATATAATGAATTAAAGCCAATTCATTAAATTAAATGACCATATTGTTGAACTTATTATCTAAACATTTCCATCCAATGAATATGAATCCTTCAGCACTTGTATTATGATTTCGTCTTCTGCTCATATATCCTTAACCCTTTGGAGAGTATTTATAACGTCATATACATGACATCATGCGTGAATTTAACGTCAATGTCATAGCAATAATTATTAACAAGTTTAGGTCAAACGGGTCCAATAATTTGTTTTAATTATGTGTATTTTCTGTTTACGTGTGCTATCATAATCTATTGCACTTATACATTGGGACATTATAGTAATCAAAATATCTCCTATACAATTCATATATAAATCAAATGATTAATTGAAGTTATGTCTACATAAAAATGACACTTCCTGAAAAGACATGTATGTTCTCCACTCGCGAACCGTATGGTGACATATATGTTCTACCTGCCAAAGGGTTAACCCTGTGCCAATTCATTCTCTTATATATGTGAGTCTACCATAGGGAGCCTCTTATATATAAGAAAATACATTGGCATAACAATATTTACATTGACCTTTTAAGCCAGTGCATTCTCTTATATAAGTGAGGCTTGCATATATAAGAGAATGCACTGGCATGTGATATTCAATGCTGCACCAGTGCACCTCCCATCATGAAAGGGTTAACATCCCTCCAAATGAATAATAGATGTACACTTTTTAGCTCAACTTTACTTTGTAAAGTTTGAGCTATTGCCATGGCTTGGTATCCGTCGTGCGTGTATGCGTGTGTGCGTGATTCGTCAACAATTTCCTTTAGCACGGGCTACAGTTCGTACCTTTGGTCCGATTATTATGAAATTTGTCATGGATGTTGACATTGACATGTAGATGGGAACGAGTCATTTTGGGGTCATTCGGCCAAAAAACATGGCCGCCAGTGGCCATTTTGGATTTCAAAATTCAATCCATTAGCACGGGCTACAGGCCGTACTGTATGTCTTATTGTCATGAAATTTGTCATGGATGTTAATATTGACATGTAGATGGGAATGAGTCATTTTGGTGTCATTCGGCCAAAAAACATGGCCGCCAGCAGCCATATTGGATTTTACTCTTTGTATGACTAAATCCTTTAGCACGGGCTACAGGTCGTACCTTTAGTCTAATCATCATAAAATTTGTCATGGCTGTTGAAATTGGAATATAGATGGGAACGACTCATTTTGGGGTCATTCAGACAAAAAACATGGCCGCCAGTGGCCATCTTTGATTTCAAAATTTAATCCATTAGCACGGGCCACAGGTCGTACTATTTGTCTGATCATCATGAAATTTGTCATGGATGATAATATTGACATGTAGATGGGAACAGGTAATTTTGGGGTCATTCAGCCAAAAAACATGGCCGCCAGCAGCCATCTTGGATTTTACTCTTTGTATGACTAAATTCTTTAGCATGGGCTGCAGGTCGTACCTTTAATCTGATCATCATAAAATTTGTCATGGATATTAACAATGACATGTAGATGGGAACGAGTAATTTTGGGGTCATTCGGCCAAAACACATGGTCGCCAGCAGCCATCTTGGATTTTACTCTTTGTATGACTAAATCCTTTAGCACGGGCTACAGGTCCTACTTTTAGTCTGATCATCATAAAATTTGTCAAGAATGTTAATAATGACATGTAGATGGGAACGAATCATTTTGGGGTCATTCGGCCAAAAAACATGGCCGCCAGCAGCCATCTTGGATTTTACTCTTTGTATGACTAAATCCTTTAGCACGGGCTACAGGTCGTACCTTTAGTCTGATCATCGTAAAATTTGTCATGGCTGTTGAAATTGAAATGTAAATGGGAACGAGTCATTTTGGGGTCATTCGGACAAAAAACATGGCCACCAGCGGCCATCTTGGATTTCAAAATTTAATCCATTAGCACGGGCCACAGGTCGTACTGTTCGTCTGATCATCATGAAATTTGTCATGGATGATAATATTGACATGTAGATGGGAACGAGTAATTTTGGGGCCATTCGGTCAAAAAACATGGCCACCAGCAGCCATCTTGGATTTTACTCTTTGTATGACTAAATTCTTTAGCACGGGCTACAGGTCGTACCTTTAGTCTGATCATCATAAAAATTGTCATGGATGTTAACTATGACATGTTGATGGGTACGACTCATTTTGGGGTCATTCGCCTGAAAAACATGGCCGCCAGCAGCCATCTTGGATTTTACTCTTTGTATGACTAAATCCTTTAGCACGGGCTACAGGTCGTACCTTTAGTCTGATCATCATAAAATATGTCATGGCTGTTGAAATTGGAATGTAGATGGGAACGAGTCATTTTGGGGTCATTCGGACAAAAAACATGGCCGCCAGCAGCCATCTTGGATTTTACTCTTTGTATGTCTAAATTCTTTAGCATGGGCTGCAGGTCGTACCTTTAATCTGATCATCATAAAAATTGTCATGGATGTTAACTATGACATGTTGATGGGAACGAGTAATTTTGGGGTCATTCGGCCAAAACACATGGTCGCCAGCAGCCATCTTGGATTTTACTCTTTGTATGACTAAATCCTTTAGCACGGGCTACAGGTCCTACTTTTAGTCTGATCATCATAAAATATGTAATGGATGTTAACAATGACATGTAGATGGGAACAAGTAATTTTGGGGTCATTCGGCCCAAAAACATGGCCGCCAGCAGCCATCTTGGATTTTACTCTTTGTATGACTAAATTCTTTAGCATGGGCTGCAGGTCGTACCTTTAATCTGATCATCATAAAATTTGTCATGGATGTTAACAATGACATGTAGATGGGAACAAGTAATTTTGGGGTCATTCGGCCCAAAAACATGGTCGCCAGCAGCCATCTTGGATTTTACTCTTTGTATGACTAAATCATTTAGCACGGGCTACAGGTTGTACCTTTAGTCTGATCATCATAAAATTTGTCATGGCTGTTGAAATTGGAATGTAGATGGGACGAGTCATTTTGGGGTCATTTGGACAAAAAACATGGCCGCCAGTGGCCATCTTGGATTTTAAAATTTAATCCATTAGCATGGGCCACAGGTTGTACTGTTCGTCTGATCATCATGAAATTTGTCATGGATGTTAATATTGACATGTAGATGGGAACGAGTAATTTTGGGGTCATTTGGCCAAAAAACATGGTCGCCAGCAGCCATCTTGGATTTTACTCTTTGTATTCATGTCTATAAACTAGTATTTGACATTCAACTTTCCACATTCCTAATCGCTCCATTGACTGTAATGCATTAAATTATTCCCTTTCCAAGTTGAGCTACAGTGTCATTGACACTTTCATTTAACTTGGTAGGAGAATACATTTAGTATAAAAAGGGTTAAGGGAATCAAGTACTTCATTTATAATGGAGTTAACAATTACTCTCTCTCTCTCTTTTATTTCAGGTCTTCTGGTGAACAGGTAAGTTTTTACCCTTTATGAAGCTACCAGTTGGATGTGAACAAAGTAATGTGACATGATATTATCTTCAAGAATTTCGTGTTTTATGTGAGGCCTACAAAAAAGTTGATGTTTCCTGTAATGGAAGGGGTAAAAGAAGGGGCATGCGGGCAGAAATATATATATTTTGTTTTAAAACCTCCATACATTCGTTCTAAATATATCCACCTGACAGGACAATGTACACAGGGTACCGCAATCTGAAAGCACCAAATTCCGTCGTAAATTTCAATAACAAATCAGCACAGTTTTACTACAATTAGAGATCGATAGTCACCATTTTTTTCTTTCGGTTTTTGCATTTATTTAATATTTATATTTCTCGGGGTCAATAAAATTAGTAGGGGTGGAGATCTGGACTAGGAGCAGGTGGCTTCACCTTTTTAGCTCACCAGAGACGAAGTCTCTGGTGGAGCTATAGTCATCACTCCTCGTCCGTCGTCCATCCATCGTCCGTCGGTCAACAATTCTTTAAACATCTTCTCCTCTGGAACCATAAGACTGAATATTTGATGTGGATGTTCCCTAGGTGACTCTCATTCAGATTTGTTCAAATGAGGTCACTGGGTCAAATAGTTGCGACGCCAGGGCCATAACTCTTTCCCTCCATAGTAATTCTTTTAAACATCTTCTTCTCAAATACCATCAGGCCAAATGGGTTCATATTTGGTATGAAGGAACCTTGGGTGACTGGGGTTTCAGATTTGTTCAAATGAGGTCACTGGGTCAAATGTGGGCGGGCCAGGGACATAACTACAAAAAATATTAAATTTTTTTTTTTATTTAACTCCATGGTCAATTATATATATATATATATATATTGTGCCCCCCCCCCCTGGCACTTTACTCAAGTTCACTGCTTCTGCCACCCCGGTCCCAAAAATAATACATGTATTTACTCAAATTCTTGACAGAGAATCATTAATAAGAAGCCTTTACTTTGGCTCTAGCTGTATGCGGGTTATGCCTACACATGTCAAGTGAAATCTGACATTTTTATAAACATTCACTGGAGATCTGCCAGAGGTCATTAATTCCCAATTACAACAACAATCTATCATATGTATTGTTCAATTCTTTCAACATGACATTTAACCCTCCCACATCCATCACTTCACTAGAACATATTTGGCAAACTTGAAAAGTGTTCTTTGAAAGAACCACCAGCTCTATTTAGCTCATATTTAATATTGAGGCTCCTTTGGTGATGTGTGATTCAGATATGTTCAATCAGGGTCATTAGGTCAGGTAGGTGCAAGGCCAGCTACATTACTCTTTCTCTCCATAGTAATTCATGATAGGTCTTTAATCAAATTGGCTATTTTGCTTATATTTGGTATGAAATTACCTTGGGTGACAGATTTGTGAAAATGGGATACAAAGTCGAATATTAAAGGGCAGAGCCAGAGACATAACTATTTCACCACATAGTAATTCTTAAAATATGTTTGCAAGAGCCAAGAACTAGTTGGCTTATTTAGCATGGAATGTTCTTGTTTGACTCCAATTCAGATTTTTAAAAATGGGGTCACCTGGTCAAATAGGGGCCAAGCGAAGGACAGTTTTCCTCTTAATATGCTTCCTTCACAAGGACCATCAGGTCTATTTTACTGATATTTAGTATGAAGGGTTTTTTGGTGTCTGGGATTCAAATTTATTCAGATGGGGTCACCAGGTTAAATAGGGTGGGACCAGGGACATAACTGTATGTCTCTATAGTAATTCTTAAAATGTCTTCTCAAGAGAGGTTTGACTATTTAGCTTACATATAGTATGGAGGATCCTTTAGTGGCTGAGATTAAGATTTGTTAACATGAGGTCAACCTGTTAAGGAATGACGGGGCTATGGGGAGTTAACACTTTTGTGTCTATTAAAATCATTGAAATACCAAATTCATAAAAAACATCTACCTTGGAACTACCTGACTGATTAAACTGACATACATGTATGATGTTTTGGATCCATGGATAATTGGGCTTCAAACATGTCTAAATGGTTTTATAAAAAGGCGCTTGTGAGATTGGAAATTTCCAACAATTGAGAAAGTTTGAGATGTCGGTTGTGAAATTCCAACCTAAGACTTGGGAGTCTGGAGCCCGGTCGGGAGGGGACTTGTTGAGCTGGAGGAGGGGGGTGATCAGTAATGTACAGTTGGTAATTTCAAGGTGGATATTCACCGATCTACATACATGAAGCCTCTCTAGCCACATATCGTGTTTAGATCTACTTTTTTAAAGTGATTATGAAAAGTTCTGACTGTTGTGGTCTCCAGGGTCCCAGTCTTATCAGTCTTTGCAGTCTGGTGAGCGACCCCACAGTCATTGACTGTCTTGTTTTTAGGCCTCATCGGATGTGAATCTTACACATTATCTATACAGTCACTTCAGTTTGTTGTCATCAATATCACACACAATTACCATTTAACTCTGACTCACAATAATCAAATTTTACTTCAGGAAATCACCAGAAAAAATAACTAATTATAATGAAGATATAAAATTTTAGTTTTAATGAAATTCGTCAAGTTAGCTAGTTATATTTGACATGTTGTGTAAATCAATTTTTGCATCATTGTTAGGCAGGAAACTTCCTATAATTTACTTTAGAATTGAATTCTTACCATCTGAATACAAATCAGCTGGATAAAGCATTGAATTCTTAGTTAAATATTGGACATATGAAGTCTGTTTAACCCTTTCTATACTAAAGCGTCATTGATGAGTAGTTATCCCTAAGGAAATGTTCAGATAATAAGTTCAACAAATAGTCATTTGTTGAACTTATTGTCTAAATATTTCCTACTAATAAATTGGACTACTTTTGCACTTTGATTGTCTGTCTGTTTATTTTTACTGAAAACACCCAATGAATAATAGACCATTCCAATGTAAACTTTTATAACTGATTGGGAGAATCAATTTAGTATAGATAGAGTTGAATAAAACATTGTTCATACATTTGGTATTACAACTGGCTATATTTATGGGCATGATATATGATGGACTCTTTGTTTTTCAATATTCAGGATAAGAAGAGCTTACCACGTTCAGCGAGTATGGATTCTTACGGGAAAAAATTGGCGAACAGTCCATCAGCAGTTAGATCTGACTCCTCTACAAATGTATGTTATCATTACTGGTGTTGGTAATCTGACGGCTTCATATTCCACTTTTGATGCTTTGTATCAATATTTAGAACCATCCTAAATTGAGAAGTGATTGAAATTGTTGTCTCAGAAAGAAAAAATGTGTCCTTGTCAAGTCTTGAAATAGTGTGCCTGTCATTTGCAGAATGAGGTCACCAAATTCACCCTCTGGGAACCTCATTCTGCTGAGTTGTAAGCAGAATGAGGTCCCCAGAGGGTGAATTTGGTGATGCTAGCCCGCTATGTGGGGTAGCATCACTAAATGCACCCTCTGGGGACCTCATTCTGCAAATGACAGACACACTATTTCAAGGCTTGGTCCTTGTTTCCAGTACTTAACCCTTCCATGACTGAAGCTTCCTGAAATTTAGCGAAAACCCTGTGCCAATGCATTCTCTTATATATGCAAGTCTCACATATATAAGAGAATACATTGGCCTAACAATAATTACCTTGACCTTGTGAGCCAGTGTATTCTCTTATATATGCAAGGCTCCCTATGGGAGACTCGCATATACAAGAGAATGCACTGGCACAGGATCTTTAATGCTTCACCAGCGCAGCTCCCAACATGAAAGGGTTAACAATAAAGAATGTTCATTGCTACATTTTTCCTGATATAAAAAATAAAGAGCATTTGGTGTGGAAAGTTTAAAGTAGTTAATAAACTTACATCAATGTGTTAAGTCTTTTCAGATTACATGGAGTATGATTAATATGAATCGTACGTGACACATAGTGGAGCAACCACACATGATGTGCCTCAAATTTACCTTTTTTCGGCGACATAACGCTAAGTGGTCACGATGGAGACAACATGCCAAATTGTCAAGACGTGTCGTGGATTATCGTCATGACTTCTTCATTTTTCGTTTCCATTAAGCTGACCAACGAAATTGGTCTAAATGAAATTAATAGACTTAAATCACATGTGAATTCTTCGTAAGTTGTGAAGTAGTTACTTTCATTTTTATCGCGATACTTTATTTCCAATTCCGCTTTTTTTGCAATCTCCACATCGTTGCTAACCGAAGTCATGTGATAATTTCTCCCAAATCTATACCCGCGATCTTGAAAAATCACTGATGGATATAGAAAACTATATGACGTCATTCACCTGCCTTAGGTATAAGCACCCTTGGTGGTTGCTATGAGTACATTATAATAAGAAATTATCAGCTTAATGCAATACTAGGAGCATAAATAAAGTGAAAACATCTAGACCTAAGACCATGCAATGTCAATTTCCAATTTCTCAGGCCAAAACAATTTTGAAATGCATGCGCGCGCATATTTATATCTTATTATTAATTCCGTGTACACACCAAAGAGGCATCGGCTAGCTCCTGGTCTAATTTCAGTTGTCTGTGGTAATTATTTACCAAACAGATTTCCGTAAAATGTTGATGGATTTCATGTGATTTATTTTGCCAAAAACTACTTACTCAGGTATGACTGATGCATTTTTTGCTCACCTGAGACAAAGTCTGTCCGTCTGTCCATCCATCAAGAATCGTCCTTTCTCCAGAACCATAAGATTGAATGGGTTCATATTTGGTGTGGATGTTCCCTAGGTGACTCGCATTCAGATTTGTTCAAAGGAGGTCACCAGGTCAAATAGTTGTGAAGCCAGTAATTCTTAAAACGACTTCTCAAGAACCATCAGGCCAATTTAGCTTATATTTGGTATGGAGGTTCCTTGTGTGACTGGGATTCAAAGTTGTTCAAACTTTACGATGACCGTTTTTTTAATCAAATTAATTTAGATAACTCGTTGGTTCAAGGTGGATACCCCACTGCTCAATGGAGATCCTCTAGCTACGTCCCTTCTTTAGAACTACTTGTATTTAAGTGATTTTGACAATTACTGACTGTCTTGTCTTCAGAGTGTCAGTCTTTACAATCAGGTGAGCGTCTCAACAGTCATTTACTGTGTTGTTTACTGAGATAGCTGTAGCAATTGATCACATGCTTAACAAATTTTTCAATATAGTTACCAATTACAGTAATAACACCAGGAAACTGAACTCAGAACTGGGTCTGTTTGATCTCCATTCCGCGAGTGTTTGTATAAATAACAAAATGCAATTATTTCTTACTGATTAAAAGTTTCCCAGACAGATTGAATGCGAATAAAAATGTTGCATGCGTGAGTTTTCACGTATATACACATTCATTGAAAAACAAAACATTTACTTGAAGATTATATGGCCTTTTGAGATAATTTGTGTAATTTTGTAGATAAAGGGTGCATCAAGAGTGGATGAGTTGAAAGCTCGAGCACAGATCTTATTGGAGAAAGCGAGGAGAGAAGCTGCCGAGGAGAGAGAATCTGCTTCTCATCGAGATGAAACTATTGCTGAAATGAAGGTATACATAAAGAATATCCATATACAGTAATGCTCTAATTAATCGACTCTTTAACCAGAGCAGAATTATGGGTAACTTTTCAGGATTTAGTTGGAAATATGGCTTGTTGCCATTCATCGGAAAGCTCTCCCCGAGAGCTTTCCGATGAATGGCAACAAGCCATATTTCCAACTAAATCCTGAAAAGTTACCCATAATTCTGCTCTGGTTAAAGAGTCGATTAATTAGGGCATTACTGTAGTTTGATAAGATACAAGGTTTATTTTCGCGATTATGCTGAATCATTTATGAGCGAAAATATTCCTTGTTTCTCATCAAACTATATTGGCATTGTTTTTATCCATCACCGAATTTAAAAGTCGTTAACGTTTACTAAATTTGTTTCAATGGGATAAAAAATTAATGGGGAATTTCTTTAGGAAACATTTAAAATAAAATCGATTGCAAGATTTTCAGTTGTAGTTCTAAGCACGTAACTTTATTATGAAAGTTGATGTAGCCATTCTTGCTTTATTTTAGCATGTGCTAAAGTAAAGCCATAGTTTATTATGCCGTCTTTATCTATATAGTAGATGACAAAGATGATGGATAAATTATTTTATTATATGCTTTACAGTGAAATAACTCTTAAACGGCTGGATAATAAACTCTGTATCAATCGCATGTCCCAGCGAGCAAATATGATTTTGTCATTTCCTTTTCATATTTACCTTCATAATATTGCTACCAGCAAATCATGGTTGCATGCTATAACTAGAAAATGTGCCATGAAGCCACTGGACTATTTATTTTATGTTATAAAAATGTTATTAATGTTATTTAACATGGGACTAATAATTGAGCTTCATTCTCTGTGTTGTTATTTATATTAATCTTGCATATTATGACACTTTTGGCGAACATTAATGGGGAATATTTTGTAATGCGGAAGCAAGCTTCTTTCATTGAAAGTAGTCTGTTGGCGATCAGCTGACTTGTCTTTGTCAACATTTAATTTAGCAAAACAAGCGCATGAGAGAAAAAAATGGTAAATTCAAATAACAAAAACACATATAATAAAACGGAGCCTTCGCCTTTTGACTAAATCAGTATTTGCTTGTACCCACTCATGATAATTCTCGTATTCAGTAAAAATCTACAGGTATCCTTATCTACCAGTTATCAAATATCTCCATATTATAGCAGATATGTTATTTTTCAAATTTGTATATATATGGCACAGATGAAGTTGGTTCGTACTTAATAAGACTTTTGATTCCACACATTCAAATGTCAGACCAACTTACATCCATAATCAATGGAACACAACAGGAGCAACATCCATTTCTTATATATACACTCAGCAGACAGATTCGATATAAAAGTTCAACGATATTTTGTCAGTTTCAATCACAAGTAATAAGTGGGTCTTGGTACAATGATGTCATTTCAACCAACCACGGTTCTGTTTCATGTTGGCATAAATGCATATGTGAGTTTAAATTTATGGAGATAAGAGTTCAAGACTTTTTATTTTAAAACAAGAGTCAAGATGCTAATGATGATGTTCACAACAAAGAGCCTCAATAAATGTTGCATTAACCCTTTGAGTGCCAGGGGCCAATCTCATCGGCTCTAAACCTACAAAATAAGTCTGTTAAAGAATATAAGAATAAATTAGTAAAATTGTAAAAAATTAAAAAAAAAAAAAAAAAAAAAATTGTTAGGCCAATGCATTCTCTTATATATGCGAGGCGACCAAAGGTCGACTCTCATATATAAGAGAATGCATTGGCACAGGGTATATGGGTTGATACAAAAATCGACCTGGCACTCAAAGGGTTAACAAAGACCAATGCAAAACCTTTTATGTAAACTTTTCCACAATTGCATTAGAAATAACATAAACTGGACATCATTATAATGATAAAGTACAACTGCGGCTAATTAATTTATTTCTTTTTTTTTCCAGGTAAGTATTGGTGTTTTTAATTGTTTTCCTTTTATTTTCAGCCATTTTAACCTAAAGGCATTTGTTGAACTTATTATCTGAACATTCTCTTCAAAGGACTGAACAGGAATCCTATGTCTTCTACACTTGTACAAAACAACCGTTAAAATGAACATTTTTCATTCCCATGTATACTTTTATAGCTGAAATGATTATTAAATAGAGGATCTCTAATGATTCGCAATTCTATACAAATTTTATTGACTGAGTGCACTAAATATGATTCGAGCCCAGCTTTAGCGAGGCTCGAATCAAATTTAGTGGACGAGGTTAATAAATTTTGTATAGAATTTTGATGAATTTGAGATCCATTTTATCACATAATCACATTTTAGCCTGTTTTAGCAAGGAAAAACGATCTCAAAACAGTTGGGGGTAAAAAAAAATATATTGATTTCCTTATCATAACCAAAGAAGAAGAAGAGACACCTTCAAGAAAAAATATAGTTCCATTTTAAATGTGTCTTTTCATGTTGACAAATTTGTTCAACCACCCGTATCATCCATGTTTATCTCACATTCAACACTAAATAAACCAACACAAATCAAATATCATAATCATATTCTAATTAACATAATAATAAAGTTGACATCATTGCACTAAGCTCTTACATCGCTGTGCATGTCAAAAATAAGAACGTGTGTTTTACTAAAACATATGAGGCCGATTTTAGGGGCTAATTATGTGATAAATATTGTTTTGTATCGTCACCAGGATGCAGATAAGCAGAAGAAGCTAAGAGAACGAGCGAAAGCTTTGATTGCTGAAGCGAGAGCAGAAATCGATGTCCCGGAGCATGTGGCTCCTCCCCCTGGTGATAAGAATGTCAAAAAGTTATCAAGGGATAACTATTTATCTAGTGATTCAGGTAGGTTCCAACTGAGACATGTTTTGATTGGAGTTTTATTCCATGGTGTGTTTTAAAATTTTATATTGTCATGAATTGTGTCTAATTTGTGTTCTGTGAAATTTTCGTTTGTGTGTTTTACTTCTGATTTATTTATTTTTTATGTTGTTTTGATATTATTTGCTTGTAATAATAATTCTAATGTTTCTATGCTTCACATTTGCAGAGAAATGATGTGATATAGGTTATCACCACCATGTGGGTTTCAGAGATTTGTATTCAGGTAAAGCAACTTTCTCTGGGGCGTATATCGACAAGTCTGATTGTGACCCAGAGTAGGGAGCAAGATTTAAATACCAATATCTGGAACCCATGGCCATAGGGTGGTGATAATCAATTTATCCCACAATTCGTACAAAAGATTATCCAATAAAAGCTACTTTGTTGTTGCATGTATGAAATAGCACACCGCTTAGTTGACATCATTACCGTATGTGTCATTGCAAAGTACAGTAATGCCCTAAATAATCGACTCCTTAACCACAGCAGAATTATGGGTAATTTTTCAGGATTTAGTCAGAAATATGGCTTGTTGCCATTCATCGGATTAAATCTGTCAAAATAGATCCATTTGTGCTTTTGAATCAAAACATTGCTCTTTTCATAGAATGCCACCAATTTTTCAAATGTTTTTCCCTATTACCATCGGAAATATATCAGTTGATTTGAAATGACATATGTCTAAAAGAATACAAATAATTGATGCCAATTGCCCATGTAAATTAATGCTTTTAGAAACGATGCGAGTTTCTCCACAGTCAATTGCCTTTACTGTTGCCATCCCCAATATGACTTGTCATTTTGCCTAGTCATTTTTAGCTCAACTTACTTTGTAAGTTTGAGCTATTGCCATGGGTTGGCGTCCGTCGTCCGTGTGTGCGTGTGTCCATCAACAATTTCCTTTGGCACGGGCTACAGGTCGTATCTTTGGTCTGATCTTTATGAAATTTGTCATGAATGTTGACATTGACATTTAGATGGGAACGAGTCATTTTGGGGTCATTCGACCAAAAAACATGGCCGCTGGTGGCCATCTTGGATTTCAAAATTAAATCCATTGGCGTGGGCTACAGGCCGTACTGTTTGTGTGATCATCATAAAATTTGTCATGAATGTTGACATTTACATGTAGATGGGAACGAGTCATTTTAGGATCATTTGGCCGAAAAACATGGCCTCTGGTGGCCATCTTGGATTTTACTCTTTGCATCACTAAATCCTTTGACACATCCTACAGACCTCATCTCTGATCCGATCATCATCAAATTTCATATGGATCATCGGGGTGACCTCTAGGCTCTAGATGGGAACGAGTCATTTTGGGGTCATTTGGCCAAAAAACATGGCTGCCGTCAGCCATCTTGGATTTTACTCTTTGCATCACTAAATACTTTCACACACCCTACAGACCACAACCCTGATCCGATCATCACCAAACTTCATATTTATCATTGGGGTGGCCCCTAGTTGGGCACGAATCATTTTGGGGTAATTCGGCCAAAAAACTGATCATCATAAAATTTGTCATGAATGTTGACATTAAATGTAGATGGGAACGAGTCATTTTAGGATCAATCAGCCAAAAAACATGGCCGCTGGTGGCCATCTTGGATTTTACTCTTTGCATCACTAAATCCTTTGACACATCCTACAGACCACATCCCTGATCCGATCATCACCAAACTTCATATGGATCATCGGGGTGACCTCTAGATGGGAACGAGTCATTTTGGGGTCATTTGGCAAAAAAACGTGGCCGCCGGCAGCCTTAGTGGATTTTACTCTTTGCATCACTAAATACTTTGACACACCCTACATACCACATTTTGGGGTCATTCGGCCAAAAAATATGGCCAACAAGGCCTTTTTGGATTTTACTCTTTGTATCATGGCCGCCGGTGACCATTTTAGAATTTACCCTTTCCATCACTAAATCCTTTGGCACACCCTACAGACCACATCCCTGATCCGATCATTATGAAACTTGTCATGAATGTTGATATTGACATGTAGATGGGAACGAGTCATTTTGGGGGTCATTCAGCCAAAAAACATGGCCACTGGCGACCATCTTGGATTTCAAAATTGAATCCGTTGACGCGGGCTACAGCCCGTACTGTTTGTCTGATCTTCATAAAAATTATCATGGATGTTGACATTGAGATGAAGATGGGAACGAGTCATTTTAGGGTCATTCGGCCAAAAAACATGGCCGCCAGTGGCCATCTTGCATTTTACTCTTAGGATCACTAAATCCTTTGACACACCCTACAGACCATATCCCTGCTCTGATCATCACCAAACTTCATATTGATTATCCGGGTGACCTAGATGGGAACGCGTCATTTTGGGGTCATTCGGGCAAAAAATATAGCCGCTGCAATTCCTACCCTTACTATCTAGTTAACATTGTTCATTCATATACATTATCATTCCATTTCTACTTCCACCAATATTTATTTTTTGGTCTCTCTTCACATTTACATCTTGTCTTACTTATACATTTCAATTAGCACCTTTCCTAATTCCTCCATTTACTGTCAACCATTAAATTATACCCCTATCTAAGTTGAGCTACCGTGTCATTGACACCTTCATCAGATGTATTTGAGGAAAAAGAAGCTTAATGGAAGATAAATTTTGATAACCCTTTCATGACGGGAGCTACGCTGGTGTAGTATTAAAGATCCTGTGCCAGTGCATTCTCTTATATATGCGAGTCTACCATAGGAAGTCTTGCATATATAAGAAAATGTACTGGCATGCAAGGTCAATGTAAATATTGTTAGCCTAATGTATTCTCTTATATATGCGACGCTTCCTATGAGAGACTCGCATATAAGAGCATGCATTGGCACAGGGTTTTTCGCAAAATTTCAGGAAGCTAAAGTCATGGAAGGGATAAACATCCACCACCTGCTGCCAGATATTGTTTCTCATGTAGGGTTTTTATATTAGCTTCTCATAATAAATAGGGTTTCCAAAAACATTTATGGTCCTCTGTATTTAGAGAGTAGATAAATAGAAAGTAATCAGTTGGTTTCAACAAAATAATGAAATAATTCACGAGGGAACTGGGCCTGGTAAAACCAGAGTGAGTGGAGAGAACAAGGGTTTTACCAATACGACCGACTCCCCGAATGAATTATGTCATGTAATCATCGAAACCAATTGATTATTCTGTATATTACACACTTTCCACCACTAAAAGGCACTATCAGCTCTTTGCAGTCACAGGGACATAATTCACAGGTGTGACATTATCACTTTTAATTCACAGAGAAATCCTTATAAATCACGTCTGAGTGTGTAATAATGATCAGATATTAATTATATTATAATATAGATTTTTCTCTCACCAAGTTATCAACATAAACAGATATCGAGTTATTGAAATGTATATACACTAAACAGATAGCATATATACAGATGTCATATGAAACCTATATACAATATACATATAACATATATACATGTGTCAAATTGAACACACACTGGTATCAATCAGGATTCATGCTGTTGGTGGCCAAATTATTTTGGAAAATGGCCAAATTGTTTTTCACTTTTGTGGTTCCCATCTGTGCACATTTTATCAGTTTTATCAGTTATTTTCATGCTTGTTTCTTTATATTTTTGTTTTAGTTTTGGTTTTCTTGATGATCCCATATTTTGGTTTTTCAATGGCTAAAGTTTTCGAAAAATGGCCAACAAAATTCAGAAATAAGACTCAGCCATGTATATAACACAATTAAAAATTCTAAAATTATTTTTCATATTTTCACCTTTGATCTGTTATTTAATATGCTCCAGACAATGAGTCAAATTGAGATTCGGCGAGTTCTGAATCTATTGGCCGATTCGAGTATTGATTCTAGATAATAATTGTTTTCGAAGACCTATCCATATGGATAGTATACATTGGAATTGTCTTTTATTCATCTGGATGGATGTTAAGGTAATAAAAGCAGAAAACAGAAGACGAAAAGCTAATACAAGTGCAGAAGGATTCATATTCTTTGGTGGGAAATGTTCAGATAATAAACCTATGGTCGTTTGTTGAACTTATCTGAACATTTACTGAGGGAACTACTCATCAATGAGTATTTATTTAGTAAAGATAATGTTAAAGAACCATTGATATGCTGCCTTATGTAAGATGTTTTGCCTTCAATTTTCTGTTAACAGAACTTGCTTAATTCATCTGATAATTCATATGATGATGTATTCACAAGTTACCTGTATAATTTCTTGTAGTTGTGTTTTATTTGTTTTGCATATTATTAGACAGATTTTCAGGTCTCAAAATATGATGCTGGATATTTGCAGAATGAGGTAACCAGAGGGTGAATTTAGTGATGCTACCCTGCACAGCTGGTTTGCATCACTAAATTCATCCTCTGATGACCTCATTATGCATTGCCTCATCTGCTATGGGAGACCTAGACACAGATTTTAGTTTCCAGACGGTGATGTGCACCCATTGGGCACCTCGATTATGCATTTTGTCATTGCCAATTTGAGGATATAGAGAAACTAAACTCAAAAAAAGAAAGAAACTTTTTAATTGAGAAACATTCCAGAGAAGATGAGGCCTAAGCAGAATGAGGTCCCCAGAGGGTGAATTTAGTTATGCTTGCCCGATGTGCAGGGTAGCGTCACTAAATTCACTGTTTGTGGTACTCGTTCTGCAAATGTCCAGAAACACATTTTGAGGCCTGCTGCTTTTAAAACATTTTGATTTGATGTTTTTTACATTTGCTTTGTTGTTTTTGTTTTGTTTTGTGTTGTTTTACATTCTATAGATTGGTGTGTTTGTTTTTGCATGAACAGCTAAGCAAGCAATTACAAGAATCATAGCTAATAAGTTTGTCACCAAACAAGGTGGTATGTACTTCACATATACTTTCATATTCTTCTCATCTCAGTTTCTTCACATCTCAGCCTCTTAGATTGCTTGGTTATGGTGATGTTAGACAAGTTGAGACCAGACTTGTTATTTTCCTGGTTAGGTGGGAAGCGTGGCTACCCGACCAAAGGACAACCTGACCCGGGCATAATTTGTGTTGGGTCCTCCCAATTTTTCCATCGGGGTTCCCAGGTTTTGGTTGAATATTTTGGTCTATTTACAATGCTTTTGAAGGATTTTGTTTTGAAGAAAATTGTGTCTTTCTTGTTAGAGCATGATGAAATTACTCTTTTTGGTTGTAGATTTTGAACGACGAATTCAATATCGGTCCACAAATTTCAGTGGACTCCCCTTTGGGAGGTATAGTATGGTATACGGGCTCATCCACGAGGCTTACCGAGGGTGAGATTTTCCATACCGACATCCCAGGTTTTTCTCCCAACCCAAGAACGTCATTCTGATTTTACGTTTTATACCTGTCTTGGGTTCATTTATTAAACATACATCTGGAATGAAATCTGATGTGATATTTGTGGATGATTATGGTATATACCAATTATAACAAACAAAGCTCGTTACACAAGTGAAATTGATATGGCTAGTAAAATTGATATGGCTACGTCACAACATGATTGCGCCTGGCATGAATTTAAAGTAAATGTGTATTGATATAAAGTCTTTACAACCAGACCAACTGTGTTTGCCATGGAAAATGTCCCTATACCATATACATGAAAGGGAACATTTTTCTGTTTATAACAGAAGGAAGTTAGTTAGTTAGTTTAACAATTTCGATGATTTAATGTGGTAATATTTTTGAAAGTAGAACTATTTATTTTGTAATTTGTAAAGTGGCCATTGTTTACGAAATGTACAAGTACTGTATGTTTCAATGTGGAGAATCGTCATTTAAGAAAAGAAAATTCTGCAGCTTCACTTAAAGTGCCTCAAGATCTTCACGGTGGGTCAAACCATTATTATCTAAAATAACATGAACAAATAAAACAAATTTGTTCTTATATTCATTATCAATAATCCTCCAGTCACAAAATTCCGCATGTTGAAACATTATTTGTAGCACTAACTGTAAAAGTGCTGTCAGTTTTATGCTTTCCACAATGAAAGATAACACTAAAATACAGACAACGTTGACTATGATCAGGTACAGGTCGCTGCATATTTCCTAATAACTTACTTGCAGCAGGATTGGCTGAACTGAACTTAAGTCGCTCCACATTATTTTCTTGGTATTAACCCTTTAATGACTGGAGCTGCGCTGGTGCAGCATTAAAGATCCTGTGCCAGTACATTCTCTTTGATATGCGAGTCTACTATAGAGGGCCTCACATATATAAGAGAATGCACTGGCTTACAAGGTAAATATTGTTAGGCCAATGTATACTCTTATATATGCGAGGTGCCCTATGGGAGCATATATAAGAGAATGCATTGGCACAGGGTTTTCACAAAAATTCAGGAAGCCCCAGTCATGGAAGGGTTAAAAACTGAAGAAAACAGCACTTGCATAAATTTTCTGGCAAATATCGTGACTGAAATTTTGACACCTTGTGAAGCAAATACGTTTCAGATCATAGATGCTAATATGGTTGCATTGTTGCATAGTGATATTAATTATTTATCGGCAGACTTCAAATACCTTTCTATTCACCTAGTAAATTCCTTGAGGGCCTTCAGTTTAACATCACTCAGCTATAATTCTAAGCATGTACAATATTCCTGAAAATGCTCTAATTTTTCTCATAGTATATCATACTTTGCACTCTCTCTAATGATACTAACACCTTTTCACTTGTTATTACATCAATAATGAAACAGAAGCCGTGTATAAAAATGGGATTGTAAAATAGAAATTATGTTAATAGATGTGAAAATTTATGTGCCACTGTGAAAAAATTGTCATGCCCGCCTATAAGATAGTACATATGACCGAGTCGCCCATTTTGTTGAAGTTCAAAACAGGCTATTTCAATATGGAAAATTCAGGTTTTATATCAAGATAAACACATACTATAATGTTATCAGAGAGCTCTTCTAACCAAATTGAATTAACCGATTGATGAAAATAGTCTTCATTGTACAGTTTCTGTTGATGAGCTCATGCATGCCTAATGGGCTCCCTTCCGTTCACAACTTTCACCGCACAAGCAAATGTCAGTACACTGTAGACCATGTTTTCCACACCAGCAATGCATGCATTTAGCACCCACTTTCAAGCATTTACAGTGAGAGAGTTCTTGACATGACTTAGCTATTTGGTCAAGATTTGACCATGTTGGGTTCCACATATTTCTCTCGGATGATTCCCAACCCCAATCAGAAGGATCAGGGGGTTGGTATGATTTGTCTAACGAATTTTCCCATATCCGTGCTTGGTAGACACTCCGCTGACATGCTGGAGGAGAGCAGCTCGTGACGGGGGCAGCCGGTCAAAAGCTTTCCATTTTTTTGTGAACATATGTCTCGTCGCGTTGCTTCAATGTTGTTCCCTTCGCTGGTAGGATCAAACAGAAACATAACTTATTTTTCAATACCACAAATGTCTTCATAACTGACTCTTTCAAGCGTGCGGAGAGATATGAACTGTTCTGTTACGTCGGTGAACCCATTCCAACATTTAATGCAACTCTTCTTTCCGTGGTTGGCAAATCCCGAGCAGGTGTCGCATCCCGTGAAGCCATGAAAAAAGGGAAGAGCTGATGATCGGTCTGGTCCAAGACCGTCGCTAATTTCATGCACGGATATCACGCTCAAACTTTCCTGTGCCGAACATGATATACAGATTGTCGAGAGTGAGTTGTCTCACCAGAGAAATGGCTATCACGACCACGTCAGAGTCTACAGTATAAATTGTTACATTCCTTAATCCAGCGTCTGTCACATGTTTTACATGTAGGAGCAACCTTGTGTCTGCTTCCTCTTGATTGCAAGGAGAAATAGTATCAACATGGAACGTGTCTGAGCTCGACAACACTGTCTCGTTCAATGTCGCAACAAGCACCCCACATACGGGTGTCACATTTACAATATTTTTTGCCAGAAAGTTGAAAAGTTCTGATTTATTTGTTGAGCAACTGAGGAAGTTTTTCCACTTATTGCCTCTTGGGACTCTTGCGCTGTTGGTTACACGAATTCTTGTACCTTCACCAAGTCTTGCTCGCGTTGCATTTTTCAGGCTATTTGGAACATAGACATCAAACACAACATCCACACGCACACACTTCTCACCGAGATATAAACACAATTTCGGGATAAAAAGGTCGTGAGCGTAGTCTGAAAATGTGGCTGTAGTGGCTGTAGTGGCATACGGAACGGTCATATGAACCATGCCAGCTCCATCTATGATGACGCAGTCACTCTCTGGAACTACATCACGTTCACAAAAGCTCTCCAGAAATGGTAAAATGGTAAAATGTCAGACTTTTTGTTCACGAGCATATCCCCGTTATCTGATATAGAAGGTGGGCATTTTTGATTTTCATGCATAAAGAAATCCAACATGTCAACACCGCGAATTCTGGCAATGGTGAATAGCTTTGAGAAAAGTTCTAAGTCATTTCTCAACATTTTGATAGTGTTTTTTGCTTTATTTTTGTTGTGTGATCTATGCTGGAACAAAAGAAAGTTATGCCGAGTCATGGGTTCCCAGAATGCACACTGATTGAGGTTTTTGGTATATGTGCTAACACTTTCTAGTCCTGTGCTCTCTATTCGAAAAACATTGGCATTCATAACAGTGTCAGCCAAAACGTTTGTACTTATATTCATTAGTTCTGAGACAAGGAACGGATTTGACAAGTCATTCAATTTCGAGGTCAATGCAGCAACTTCCGCACTGTAAGATATTATAACTGCTTTGGTGCTTTCATTGTGGGACAAGTAGCCCTGGATTGGCGCGTTGGTATTGCTCTTAAACGAGTCTAGAAGCTTGGCCACTTCTGGTCCCGCAATCAACCATCTCAGCAGAATTCCCGGATCCTCGTTCAATCCCACTGATCCACTACCGGCCTTAATCAACGCGTTGTTCTGTTCATGTGCCTGGTCCAGACCCATTGCTGAGAACTTTCTCAGAGATTTCCGTACAACGAAGTTCCCCATGACAAATTCGGAATACACGGATGGGTGTTTGCTTTCCAAATCGAGCATGTCCTTGATGTGAACTAGTAGCATTCGCGCATAATTAGGCATGTCCATGGCACGAACGAAATGAACAATGGAGCACATACTCTGGACGTATAGATCGAAATCTCCAACGCGGACAGACCGAATGAATGCAAGTACGTGGATAATCAAGTTCAGAATCATGTGCCAGAATTTAAACATGGGATTTTCACTTGATTTCTGTTTGATCCAATCCTTGATGTCACAAATACTGTTGCTAGTATTATCGGTGTACTCGTTGTAAGCAGCAACCATTTCGTGATACATGACAACGGCAGTTATTTCGTGATAGTGACGAGCTTTCTCAATGGATGTAACTTTTAGTAAAGAATCAGCAGTACCAGACCCGACAAGTCCTGCTTCCGACAATAGCTCACACCAGCCGCTTGAATTTAAGAGTTTACCCGTTACTGCCAATAACTCTTTCTCGATGTGTAGGGGACCTAGCATTACAACGAATTTACTCTCCCCGAACTCATTGGGCAATAACCACTGCACTGTCTTTGCTAGTGCATATAGTGGACAATCTGTAGCAATAATGCGTCTGTGTCGGATTTAGATGGTGAGTTGCAACTTTAACAATATTCATGGAATGCTTTGTCATTGCAAATGTGGCAGATGTTTGTGAGAACAGAGGTAATAGAGCGGTAAGAGTTAAATTCAATGTCTCGGGATCCCCATATTGTTTCTCTTGCGAAAGAGCCCACGGAACGAGGGTCTCACCCGTGTAATCACCTTTATCGGTAACGTTCTCTTGAAGCCAAGTTAATTCTGGTTGAATTAGTTTTTCTGATTCAATATTTCGTTTTATGAATTGAAACAGCTTTTCACCGTCATTCTCCTCATTTTTATCGCAGAACGATGAGTCCACCGAAACACCAGGAAATGGCACGGGATCACGTTTTGTGGATTTACACGGTTTAGTGAGAGCATAGTGGTCAGGAAGAGAGCTAACCTTTCTCGAACTTTTCGTACGTGGTTCTCTGGAGGGGATACTCAACGAACGCTCGATCCCCGGATTTTATTGTGTTGGATATTGAAATAAAGATATGCCTGTTCCATGAAAGGACTCCTTAGCCGTTGCTGATGATGGATCTAAATCTATGTTATCGAATGCACCAACTGTGAATAGGTTTCTCCTCATATTAGTTGGACATACGACACCCTCATCGCGGAATTGCTCTACTGCTGAATCTGCCATAGTTGTCGTGATCTCCATAACACGGTCATACGATATACTGAGGCCCATGTCATGAAATATATCAATGAGTTCTCGACTTCGCGTCTTTGCGTGAAGTAAGAGTCCTATGTATATAGGTAACGGTGGGTCTCGGTTTCTCGAATGTCGCGCTGCTGCACTTTTTGCATCTTTCTTGCGTTTTTTGTAAGAATTGAAAAGAATCAATTGTACAACAGATAAAACAGATTTTGATATCCTCGTTTCGCAGTTGATATCAACTCTGCAACATGTTGACTAATGTAAGTAGAGAATCGGGAAGTGATTCCTCTTGCGTTTTACTATCCAGTGACTCGATATTATCTGATATTCTTGGTTTAAAGTTGAAAATTTCCTGGCGAATTTTACGTACCGTCCTCGCAAGGCGATAGCACTCGGTGTCTGAGTCAACCATATCTAACGCTGTAGCAATTTCGTCATCGAACGCAAACACAATTTCTCTTCCGGATTTGTAGGACCGCATTCCTGGAACCTGTGTGAGAATACGTGCTTTTAGTCTGCTCGGATTTATATTCGTCCGCTTACCATAAAATTCAGAACGTTCTTCGTACATCTTACGGAGATCAGAAAGTTTGAATGTTGTACCGCCAGTGCCGGAATGAGATTCCTCCATCCACATCATGATTTCAGTCAATATGATTGGTTCATAATTGCTGATGGGGAGATGTTCCGAAAGTCGACGATTCGTTTCACTTCTTGCTCTGTTATCGAGAGAAAGCATGCACCCCGTGTGGTATTTTGCCTTTTGACTAATTAAATCGCCTGCACTCAAAACTGCTAAAAGTTTCTCATCTTGCAACAGAGTCGCACAATCTTCAACCATTCGGCACTTCGAAAATGATTCCACTGTACAAACATCTGAGTAAGTCAATCGTGTGAATCCGATCGAAGATGTTTTTTTGAACGCACGCGGTTCTGAAACTTCCGGCTAACGAAATGTATGGAAGGCTTGATGCACAACAACAAACTTAGGGAACGTGAGGCGGAATAATTATAAATGTTTATGATTTTAGACATAAGTTATCTTGTGATTGAATAATTGTTCAAATTTACTTGCTACCATTTGTTATCTACCGGAATGAGACGATTTCCAGTGTAACCATTGTATTGGCACAGTTGGGGAACGCTTGTTTCCATGACAACTAGGACCTAAATGTGGGTATAGCGAAACCAGCTTTGAGGATATATATAACATTTAAGAGCTGCGAAAGTAATATTATAGCGGGAATTTCAATTCTTAACATATTCACCAAAGCTACCACCGGAACATCATTTTTTCAACAACCAATCTCGAAACAGCTAATTCGCGCCAACTGGTGTTCATATAAAACTTCGTTTATTGTGGTCAATCACTAACTAAATCCGGAAAATCTGTTATATTGTCTTTATGGAATACCAATGATGATATAATCTTAAATTGAAACATATTACATAAAATTTGTGCGTACTGGTATAAACTAAATACAAATTATATTTTTTTTAACTCAATTTTTTTAGTTAATCCACTTGTTTCCATGACAACAAACAAAACTGTGCTGACCTGGACCCAATTTTTACAGTCTGTTGTATAGAGTGGCCCTTCCTCTATTGGCCAAAGAAACACCTACATCGATATTGCTGATAATATTCACATAGCAGTCCGTCAAAATTAACTGCCCTATGCCGTAAATTATAACAGGGGTTGGTTGCTATGGCAACAGCTTAATCACCCTAAATGAGCTCGGAATTTTTTGCCTACCGAATTTTTTTAACCGCGACATACCAAAAATTAAGTGTGCAAAATTTCGTAATTTATTCACAAAGTGTAACGATTCGCTATTTTCTGGCACTTATCCGCTCCACTATAGGGCCCTGCGAATCAGGACATTTCATTTTGAAACAAATCTTGAATCGAAACGGGCATAAGTTTCAAAATTGCATCAAATCTAGAATCATGTTTTGTACGAGTGTATCAAGCAAAAAAAATCAAAACATTGTGATATGTAGAAAACATGGGAATGCACCTGGTGGAAATGATTTTCAAATCGAATCGAACTATTTTGAATAACATGGAATCGATTTGATTCGCAGGGCACTAGTATAGAATAACCAATGAGAATGAGGATCTAGTAACAGGAGATGAGGTGATATTAGCTTCATTTACAGACCCGATGTTGACACTGGCACCATTTTGTTCTCTCTCGGAACTCATGCCTCAGTACATTTATTTGTACATGAATTCAATTTTGACATAATTTTTTCTGATAAAATTGAAATAAATGACCTTTGTTCTAATGATCTTTGTATAAAAAGTATAGTCTACGATAAATAAACTGATTGCTGGGCGTGCCAGATCTGGGTTTTATAAACTGATTGTCTGACAGGACTTGATTGCAGAAATAAAAATTAATTGTCTAATGCCATCCTTGTTTTAGATCAGAACTCTGGTGTCGAGAAGTCGAGAAAAAAATCAAGCCTCAAGATAAAAAAGCTGAATCTCACTCGACCAAATGTCTCAACCGTGGCCGGCGATGCCTCCTCTGCCTCGTCCACTGAAGCATCTGTAAGTATAGCCAGGTGATACTTTGTTATCCAATGAAATCGCTGGAATTATTCAGCTATTAATTTTGTGTTACTCATCAATTACAGTAATGCCCTAAATAATCGACTCCTTAATCGCATCAGAATTATGGGTAATTTTTCAGGATTTAGTCGGAAATATTGCTTATTGTCATTCATCGGAAAGCTCTTACTGAGAGCTTTCCGATGAATGGCAACAAGCCATATTTCTGACTAAATCCTGAAAAATTACCCATACTTCTGCTGTGGTTAAGGAGTCGATTATTTAGGGCATTACTGTTCTTACCACACTTGTTCTGATAATATGACAGGCAGATAAACACCCAATGGATTGCTTTTTGGTCGAGTTGTGTGACAAACTGAACCTATGGTTTGATGAATGGAGGTGGGTGTCCATATGTCAGTCCCTCCATCTATCTGTCAGTCCATGCATAACAACTTTGCCGCTCTCTATCTCAGTCAGTCATATTTGAGTGATCTTTGCTATGCTCATGAACCACCATGCATGGGGGATTGGATATCCACATGCAACAAGTTTTGTCTATTAATTTTTAGCTCAACTTGACAAAGTCAAGTTTGAGCCATTGAATGATCTTTGGTATAGTCATGAGCCACAATCGAATACAGTATATTCACATGCAACAGGTTGTCCAGTCATCGCAGGCCAAGGAGAGGATATGTTTTGAATTAAGCAAGCTCACAAAATTAATAAACCTCAGCAAAAATCCACCTTTGCAGGGGATACTCTTTGCAGTGCACTTGTCAGTTGTGAATAAGTGTATACACCATTGGGGTTTCTGCTATATGTTTTCCCTCCAACATATTCCCCTATCTGATCCACAGATTAATTCCTACAGCACCTGTGTACAGTAATGCCATTAATAATCAATTCCTTAACCACAGCAGAATTATGGGTAACTTTTCAGGATTTAGTCGGAAATATGGCTTGTTGCCATTCATCGGAAAGCTCTCAGTGATTATTTAGCGCATAACTGTATCTGCCACTAATAAAACCAAGCAGAAGTGATAAACGAAGATAATGTTATTTGTCCCCTAACAGCTAATCACTAGTGAACCATTTTGCGGGCAAAGAATGCTTTCAGTTCTACATACATCAATAATTATTGCCTTATTCTGAAAAACATCAAAGCGGACATCGTTAAATGTCACGTGGTTGATTCTGCCTGGTTACGTCACGATTACGTTCTCAAATTACACACTGTTCTGACTTGTTCTGATTTATGTTAATGTAGACGAGGCCCAGATATTAGCCACTGAAGGATGATCAGGAATTTATCATGGAAATTGCCAATGGTATTATGTTGTCATGAATGTAGGCGAGTCGCACATAGCAATAAATTGTAAATTTTAACAATTTCCTCTACTGTTGTTTGTGGCGGTATGATAAATTGTCAGTACACTCATTTTACCCGGGAATTTAACTTTATTTTGTCGCAAAGTTTACAGTACCTATACAATATCAATGTTTATATGTGGTGCCTAATGAAAACACCCTTACATTTCTTAACCCTTCAAATTGTCAAAAATATGGCTATGGGGGTAACATTCCCCTAAACTACTAGCAGAAACCCTGATACCACTAACCTCATAAACTGGTTAGATAACATATTCTTTTGGTTTAAAAACAGCAAATTCACACCTTATAATGGTTGTAAAATCAAACTATCATAGCCAATTCAACGTATTATAGGTCTCAGAGGGTGAATCTAGTGATTCTAGATCCCATGGTGGGCTATCGTCTCCAAATTTACCCTCTGGGAACCTCATTCTGCTTAGGCCTCAACTGCTATGGGGGACCTAGGATCAGATTGAAGTTTTCCAGTTGAATTTGGTAATCTTCACCCATTAGTCTCCTCGATTATTCATTTTATCTTCTGAAAAATAGGGTATATAGAAACTTCCCAGAAGGCAAAAAGTAACTAAAACAATGTTAATTTGAGACTAAAGATACTTGCCAGAAGATGAGGCCTTACAGAATGAGGTCCCCAGAGAATGAATTTAGTGATGCTAGCCCACTGTGGAGGAAATTCACTCTCTGGGTACCTCATTATGCAAATGACAGACACACTATTTGCAGGCTTGGTCCCCACCCACCCCTCCCCTGGTCATCACATCCATGGGTGGATTAAAATCTATGGTTTTTAAGTGACTTTATTATATTAGAAGTGTGTCATTCCTTCACTACTTCACTTTCTTATATTACATTGTTATACTCTAAAGGATCATGAGGAAATGATAATGGAAGTAAGTATAGAGTGGCTGCTTGTTGCCTCAAGCTTTTGATTCTGACTTGCAGCTTGTCAGCTTTGTGAACCGTGTGATAATTTACATCGGCCTTTGATTTTCAGGACTTGTTAATTTATGTTTTAAAATAATTCCCAGGTAAAAATAGGAATAAAAAGTTAATAATATTTTAGGCCAAACAGCTTTCATGTTTTGTATCATGTGCAATTAATTTTGATTCTCATTGATTTTTATTGGGGTCATGGGAAATTATGCTGCATATTTTATGTCCATTTTAAACATAACAGAGTATTTCTGTGAAAGAATACCTAATAATTTGTTCAATGCTTGATTATCCTGAGGTGATTTTTGCACTAATTGAATTCTTGAGACAAGTTCACTGATCTCCATAACTTCACCAATGTTTGAATGTTTGTATTAACCTTTCTCAAATGTGGACAATATATATATGCATGTACATAGTTGATTAACATATAGTTAACGATAAAATATGGAGAGTCAGATTTATAGTTTTGTTTAATCTATTAACCATTCCATGACTGGAGCTTCTTGAAATTTTGCAAAAACCCTGTGCCAATGTGTTCTCTTTTATGTATGCGAGTCTCCCATAGGTAGCCTCGCATATATAAGAGAATTCCTTTGGTCTAACAATATTTACCTTGACCTTGTAAGCCAGTGCATTTTCTTATATATATGAGACTCCCTATGGGAGATCACATATATAAGAGAATGATGGAGATTCCACTCGATATCGAAATTGGCCTCTCAATTCAATATCGCATTTCAAACTGCGGAAAATTGTCAATTCACAGGGTCCTAGTTTTATATCTTGTGTTTGCTGCTTCAATAAGTCAGTTCAATTATGACCAACTATTTTTTGTGTGCACCATCATGCTTGTGTGTTCAACTAAAAAAAGTAAATTGCTACTATTTGCATGCATTGGTGAACATTTTACGTCCCATAACTTCATGATTTTAGAATACTGTGCATTCTAGCGTAATTTGGCAGAAAAATTAAAGCAAGGAGTTTAAAGTGTGAATATCTTTTTGATTATTGCATGCGACATAGTGTCAGAATTCAAGAGTGATTTGTATCTCATACTTTACCCATTTCTATACTAAATCAATTCTCCCACTCAGTTATAAAAGTAATCATTGGAAGGGTCTATTATTCTTTTGGAGGGATGTTATGCAAATAGCTGATGACAGATAATACAAATACAGGATTCCTATTCATTGGTGGGAGATGTTCAGATAATAAGTTTAACAAATGGCCGATGAATTTATTAACTGAATATAAGGCAGCTGCTTATCAATGAGTATTTTGTTAAGAAATGGTTCTGTGAAAATGGGTCTAATTGTTATGATATTAACATATTTTATTATTCATGTACTCCATTTTATATGCTATATATATTTACTAGAGTTTGTTGACTATTGGTAACACTCATGACCTGTTGACTTTAACATTCGTAAACTCAAAAGAGTGAAAGGCATACTTAGGATTTCAAGCTGATTTTTACAAATCCTAATTGTCCCCTGAAAATTTTCGGAGAACTATTGTAATCAGCCGCATCCGTGCATGCGTCGGGGCATCTGTGTGTCTGTCAGGATCCTTGTCCAGACATTAACTCCAGTTAAAATTTTCATATCGAAACAAAATTTTTTATGAGGAATAAGCATCACATTTATAATATTGAGGTCAAATTTTGTTCACCATCCGATGAATTTTGATGGACTTATGCCCCTTTTTAGGGCTGTCCGGATTATAACTTCAACAGAATTTCTTGACATTTGGTATGTGGTTCTTACTCGAGAAGACAGACCAAGTTCAGAGGGACCATCTCGTTTCGGGGGACAAGCCTGCCACCTTTTATTTTATTTCAATTGAGATTCTATTTCATATGTAATTTTTAGCTCAACTTTACTTTGTAAAGGAGCTATTGCAGTGGGTTGTCGTCCGTGCGTGCATGCATCTATGCATCCATCAACAATTTTGTTTGGCTCACCCTACAGCCCTCATCCCTCATCCGATTATCACCAAATTTCATATGAATCTCCTTGATGGGAGCCGAAATTCATTAAAAAACTTGGCCACCAGTAGCCATTTTGGATTTCAAATTTGAATCCATTGCAGCTCGCATTTATTGGAGAAATGTTTTTAAAATTTACAGGCATGTTTATGATCACTTCAGATTGGAGCTATACAATTTTTGAGATTTTCGATGAAAAATATGGAGCCGGCAGCCATCTTGAATTTTACTCTTTGCGTGACTAAATCCTTTAGCACACCCTATATACATTCCTCATCTAATCGCCACCAAACTTCATATGGATCTTGGGGGTGAACTCTAGATGGGAGCCAAAATTCATTGAAAAACATGGCCACCAGCAGCCATCTTGGATTTTACTCTTTGCATGACTAAATCCTTTGGCACACCCTTCAGGCCACATCTTCATCTGATTGTCATCAAACTTCATACGGATCTTCGGAGTGACCTCTAGATGAGAGCCATCGATTATTTCTGAAATTCGTTGAAAAACATCGCCGCCAGCAGCCATCTTGGATTAATTTGAATCCATCGGCACACCCTGCAGCCGGCATATATCTAAGAAATGTTTTGGAAATTTACAGGCATGATTAGGATCACCTCTAGATGAGAGTTATCAAATTTGGAAGATTTTCAATTAAAAACATGGCCACCGGCAGCCATCGTGTATTTTACTCTTTGCATGACTAAATCCTTTGGCACACCCTACAGACTACATCCCTCTTCCGATCAACACCAAACTTTATATGCATCTTCAGGGTGACCTCTAAATTGGAGCCATTGATTTTTTCCCAAAATCGTTGAAAAACATGGCTGCCAGTGGCCATCTTGGATTTTACTCCTTGCATGACTGAATCATTCTGCACAACCTAAAGGCCACATCCCTCATCCGATCATCACCAAACTTCATAAGGATCTTCAAGGTGACCTCTAGATAGTAGCCAACAATATTTTCCGAATTTCGTTAAAAAACATGGTCACAAGCGGCCATCTTGCATTTTGCTCTTTAAATCCTTTGGCGCACCCTACGTGCCACATCCCTCATCCCTCATCCAATCTTCATATGGTTCTTTAGTGTTACCTCTAGATGGAAGCTGTCCAATTCTTCCAAAATTTGTTTAAAAAAACATGGGCACCTGGAGCCATCTTGGATTTCACATTTTAATCCACCGGTACACCATGCAGCCCACATTTAGTGGAGAAATGTTTGAAATGAAATTAATTTCATTTACACAATACAATCCATTTGCTGAAACTTTTTGACTTTCCTTCTTTACCATTCTATTGACTGCTCAGCATAACATTATTAATGCCTCCAAGTTGAGCTACAGTGTCATTGACACTTTCATTTTTTATCCATTTACTGTTTTTATTTTACTGATAAATTCATTGTTTTGGTATTTATAAGCAGAAACTGTTTATAAAAGACAATATAATTTTTTCAGCATGAGGCCAGCAGTCCGTCTAACAGAAATAGTCTGAGAACGATAAATACAAACTCATTTGAGGAATTTCAGTCATCAGGTAATATCAGATTATAATTCTTATTATGTGTACCCTGATCGAGTTCGAATATGGTTTTGATCAGGTTTTTTTAATGGAGTTATGGCCCTTTTTCAAAATTAAAAAAAATAAAAATAATTTGAATTTTTTTTAGATTTAATTCTTCGCTCAATTTAAATTTTCGAGTTTTTGTGATATAAAGTTAATAATTTATTGTTCCTGCTATAACTAATAATTTTCGAATTTTTCTCTTTCCTGCTTGCATAACTATATGTGAAATAGTTTTATATGGATTTGATATGACTTGAAAGGCATATTGGGGTCATAGAAATTATAATACTTTGAAGTTAAAAAGGAACCCTTTTTTTCTTCCATTTGTTTTTCATGAAGTTTGCCAAGAAAATTATATTAAAAAAAAACGCGAGTTCGATCGGAAATATTCCATGCAAGTATAATTTGATACCCTTCCTCTTGGCACCTACTGAAATTAATCATTCACATCTCACTCGAGGAGAAGCATTGTAAGCTACTCAGGACAATTAACTGCTTAGGTCAATTTATTATTTGAGACCATGAAAATCCATGCAAAATAATGAAGCTTCAAATAGAATATTAAAGATATATACAGTAATGCCCTAAATAATCTACACCTTAACCACAGCAGAATTATGGGTAACTTTTCAGGATTTAGTCGGAAATATGGTTTGTTGCCATTCAACGGAAAGCTCTCACTGAGAGCTTTCCGATGAATGGCAACAAGCCATATTTCCGACTAAGTCCTGAAAAGTATTATTTAGGGCATTACTGTACTCTTGTTTCCATTAAGGTTATGCAGTTATAACTGAAAAGATTGATCACATAACACGATAACTCACATAGTGCATTTTAAGTACATCATTTTAGTCTTCAAACGTTCAGGTTATAACTTATAACCTTAAACAAAACAAGAGTTATTTCTTATAATTTTATCTGTCATTTCCCACTCTGAGGTTATTTCCAAAGAAAATTACTAGTGATGTTCCGATAATGAAAAAGCCCATCGGACCGATTTCCGATAACTGGAGGCACAATCGGCCGATTTCCGATTCCGATTCCGATGTTTATATATACTGTGCGTTTGCTCCCATAATGGACCTATATACACTCATTGCACTCCTATCCCGGTATAGTTTCAAAGCCAAATACATAGAAGAAATATATACCACTGTCGCGAAAGTATTTCCACTGATATCACTTGTGGGCTGCCTTTGATGTATAACGGTAGTTGTTTTTACAAAGAGATCAAAGGTGCCGACTCCGAGTAACATTATTATCTGTGTGTGGAACACTTGCAAGCAGTGTAAAAGTCTTGATTGAATACTTGTAAGTTGCGACAATGTATGGAATGGCGATGATTATTAACTAAATTTAGATTGATGGATAATAATTGCTGTCATATTTTTCTGGGATTTCCCAAGTTCCCATTGGTCACACCTTTTTTCTTTTTAACAACTGGGAAGCTTTTATAGTTCCGCCTACTAAATTGTTTTTGTAATACCACCTCCAAGTTCAATGTGGAGCTAAGTGTATTTCATAGCATACGTTGTACAGATGGAAAAAAAAGCTAATTATGCCCCTCCTCACGTTGGTCGTTTTTGAAGACAGATCTGATCGCTACTGTACTAATTCATTCAGTGTGTGATTCAAATTATTGACATAGCATGTGACGTCACATGGCACGTGCTCAACAGGGAGCTACACTGTAATGAGGTCAGCTGTTTAAAGCTTTCTTTGAATCTATTTTGTGTCAACGCAATTGAACCAATAACTTCATATTACACGGGATGTGCTAAGCCTTTGATTTATGGCCATTGTTCAGTGGAGAAATATAACACAGAAGTGAACATATATCAACTATAATTTGTTTTTGCAGATCATACAGATGAAGAGTTCGATGAAATCATAGAGATGCTGCAGAACATAGATCCCACAGATTCTGTATGTATTCATCCAACGATTGTGAATGTTAACCCTTCCATGACTGGAGCTTCCTGAAATTTTACGAAAACCCTGTGCCAATGCATTCTCTTATATATGCGAGTCTCCCTTAGGGAGACTCGCTAAGGGAGACTCGCATATATAAGAGAATGTATTGGCCTAACAATATTTACCTTGACCTTGTAAGATAGTGGCGGAGGGGAGGGTCATAACAATTTATAAAAAAAAAAAATTTAGTGCTGATTTCCACCAAATTGATACCGTACATATTTTTCTTCATTATATGAGGAATCTAATCGTGTGGTTTAAAGATTCCAAATTGGTGCCATTTGGGTCAGAGATGGGGAAGGGAGGGGCACTAAATTTGATAAGAATGTGCTTATTCGCCGATATCCACCAAACTTGTACATAGTCATTTCAATGATATGAGAATTATAATTGTGTGGTTTAAAGATGTCAAATAGTGGCTCCACTCCAGTCCGGGATGGGGAGGGAAGGGGCACCAAAATTTATTAAAATATTTTTAGTGCCGATTTCCACAAAATTGATACATACATATTCTTCTCCATGATATTCGGAATCTAATAGTGTGGTTTAAAGATGCCACATTGGTGCCGTTTGGGTCAGGAATAGGGAGGGGAGTTTATGGGTACTAACATTTATAAGAATGTTTAGTCTCAGAGGAATCTAATGATGTGGTTTAAAGAAACCAAAATGGCCCTATTCAGTGATGAAATTTCCTCTAAATTTATATCAGGCATTAGCATGATAAAGCTACTGGTGTAGTTTGAAGATGCCTAAGTGCCACCCTCTGAGTTAGGGCGGTGTTGCGGCACCAAAATGAATAAAAACAACATTGCCAATAGAAAATTTAACTATTTGAATCAATCTTGATTGTACAATGAAGAAAAAATAACGTCCAAAGTATGCACAGTCATGTTGTAAATAAATACTTCCTTGCTCGCGGGACACTGTTTATAATCCATGTGCCCGTTTTTTTTGGCTTTGGCAAGTGGTGGCGCAAAGCATGCTTCTTTTTACAAAAGTCCAGACTGAGGATTGATGGCCAACTTGTCCTCTTGTTTCAGGACCTAAGAGATGCTAACCAGTATGTTCGAAATGAAATGTCCTCTCTGGAAATTGAACAGGCCCACATTGACGAAAGAGCAGCTTTATTAGAGAAGCAGCTCCGATTTGTTATGAACACATGTAAGCATATATTTTCTTAATTTTAACACTTTCTATACTAAAAGTATACATTGGAATGGTCTATTATTCTTTGGATGATATAATGATGATGATATAATCAGACAACAGATAATAACTATACAGAAGGAGTCCAATTTATTAAGGGAAATGTTCAGATAATAAGTTCAACAAATCACCTACCAGTAAACCATAGGTCATTTGTTAAACTTTTTATCTGAACATTTCCTGAGGGATAACTACTCATCAATGAGGGTTCAGTATAGAAAGGGTTAATAAGGTAACTACTCATCAATGAGGGTTCAGTATAGAAAGGGTTTACCTCTTAGCTATGACACGTCCATCCTGAGTGACTCATGGTGGTTCAGTTGGTAAGATGGATGGTGCATTTGACCAAAATACATGTATGTGTACACTCAGTGAGAGCTTTCCAATGAATGGCAACAAGCCATATTTCTGACTAAGTCCTGAAAAATTACCCATATTTCTGCTGTGGTTAAGGAGTCGATTATTTAGGGCATGCTGTAAGTCGTCCAGTGAGGGTGAAGCTGGTTCAAATTCTGCGATCAATGCACAGAGAAGGTAACCTGGTTTCCTAAATGTGTGTATCTGGGTTTATCAGTTGTTTTCCAAGGGTCTATAGTATCCAAGCCTGGAAATATGGTGTCGCAGAATGAGGTCCTCAGAGGCCTAGCATCACCAAATTCAACCTCAGGGAATCTCATTCTTCTTAGTCCTCAACTGCTATGGGAGACCTAGAATCTGACTGAAGTTTCCCCAGTTGGTGATTTTCACCTATTAGTCACCTCGATTATGCGTTTTATCTTCTGGAAATTAGGGGATATAGAAACTGAACAGAAGGGAAAAAGTAACTAAAACAATGTTAATTTGAAACTATAGATCCTTCCCAGAAGATGAGGCCAAAGTAGAATGAGGTCCCCATAATTTGGTGATGCTAGCCCGCTGTGCCCTCATTCTGCAAATGACAGACACAATATTTCCAGACTTAGTTGTTTTTATGTGCAGTGTAGTAACCCTCTTACATAGTCTTTCCTCCACCTGTAAAACTGACGTGATATGGTTTAGTTGTCGAACTTCATTAAAACCAAATATCCATACCTATAAAGGTAAAATATCATGTTTTGTGCTATATGTCAAGAATGAGTATTGACCTACTTCAAGGTAATTGCAGCCAGTCATTATTAAAATTGGGTGTGCTGAAAAGAGATTTACAAAGTTTTAACCCTTTCTATACTGAATGGATTCTCCCACTCAGTTACAAAAGTATACATTGGAACGGCCTATTATTCATCTGAAAGGGCGTTTAGGAAAAACAAGCAGACGAAAGATAATAAAAAGGTAGAAGGCATCCTATTTTATTGGAGGGAAATGGTCAGATAATAAGTTATCTGGTCGTTTGTTGAAATTATTATCTGATCATTTCATAAGGGATAACTACTCATCAATGAGCATTTAGTATATCAAGGGTTAACCCTTAGAACCTGACTGGCCCGCAAAAGCGGCCAGCAGCATTCAGTGACATCATAAACCTATGTAGCATGTGTATACAATTACATATTATAACCATTGGTATATCCACTTATATCTATGTAAATGATCCCAAGGAACTTCAGCAGTGCCATGGGTTCATGTGTATGAGTTTCTTGCCGACTAGTTGGGGTAGAAAAACATACGCATGCGCACAGCGCAGAATTCAACAAACGTACATTATTTGAAGCGATTCGGGTAAAGCTCTACATTGTTGCGCGGTTCGCAGGATTGTAGAAAGACACCATTTTGATCACTCTTTTTGGTTTAAATTAATATTGCATACATAATCAGTGTTCTGTCATATGTGAGGAAGGCGCACGCAGTTTCTTATTTGACTCGATATGTTTCGCGCATGCGCATAGGATAAAATGATAAATGTATGGATCTCCATAGTACATAAATTTGCGTTATACAGCTGCACGTTTTGACATTGCACCAGAGTAGTACTGTGGAAATGGGTTGCATGGTCACAATACCATCTAGTCCGATCTACTTGCGCGTGCACATTACAAACACGTGGTCAAATCATGCATTATTGAGCAATTATGTAAAAGTTTAAGACTCGTGGCACCATTTGAACATGACCATCACCGTGCCCTATAGACGATGTCTAAAACGGAACGTAATGCCATTGAATGCACAGGGAAGTGGTGTCATTCGATCACTTGGGCTATATGCTTAGCAACCATTGATACCGTTAAATACAAACTACATGTAGGTTCAATCTTCTGACCTGATGTATCTCCAGTTTCACAATAAGGTATTGACTGCATAGAAAATGCCGTTTCTTAGCGCGGAATTATACGACGCTATAAGCTATAATTGCATTATACTTTCAGTTCCGGGTAGTTGCTTAGAAACCGTTACCAGGGAGTGATCGTGTGGCAAAGTATAGTTCTAAAAAAATACACAGTGGCCCATGGGAACATACCTGTAAAATTTCAGACCTGTAGCACCATTTGAACATAACCATCAGCATGTGCATGCCAAGAATGTCTAAATTGGGGCATAATACAATTGGATTCACAAGGCAATGGTGTCAATCGATCATTTGGGGTATTTGCTTAGCAACCGTTGCTACCCTTAAATACAAGTTAGGATCAGACTTCTGGCCAGATATATCTCAAATTTCACAATAGGGTGTTGACTGCATCAAAAACGCCATTTCCTTGGGCTGAATTACGACCGTAAAAGCTATAATTGTATTTTACTCTCAATATCGGGTAGATGCATAGCAACCGTTACCAGGGAGTGACCACGTGGCAATGTAACCAGATCGTAAAATAATCAGTGGTCCATGGGGAACATACATCTAAAGTTTCAGAAAAGTGACACCACTTGAACATAAACAACACCATACATCTAAACACTGGCCACAATATAAAAAATACCACTGGGAGCCCAGGGTCAGGGTGTCGATCGTTGTGGGGAGCCAGGGTTCAAAGGGTTAAACAATGTTAGATGTGCTTGTTGAGAACCAAATGAAAGGTGTTTGATTTTGATCCACTCAATGGGAAGGTAACCCAATTTGTGCAGCATGGCAAGTTGTTCAGTTTATTACTGGACGTTGGTGGTTTCTAAATGCAGAAGAGTGAATTTCCCCATAAAAAATACCTTTTTGTGGTCTTTCCTTCAATAAATCTTGAAAAAGTCGTGATATAGTCTGATAGCTGAAAGGATGATAAACCCCTAACCCCAACAAAGCAATGATAACGAGTCACTGAAGGTTTGATTCACTTCATGTCCTGAACCACTGACTCTTTCCCCACACCCTCCAGAGCAATGCCGTGTACAACACCATCTTGTCTGTATCCTGTTTGGTCCACATTAACCTTTCAATGATTCAAGCTTCATGAAATTTTGCGAAAACCCTGTGCCAATGCATACTCTTATATATGCAAGTCTCCCATAGGATGAATTGAAGGACAATTGGGGAAAAGTTTGAGTTATTATTGAAAGTGTTAACTCTTTCAACACTAGGGCTGGGCGATATTGGCCCCAAAAAATATCGCGATATTATGGTGACAACATCGCGATACACGATATTATCGCGATATTATTTTGGTATATTACAATTGGTAAGTACAATGTACAATATATGCAATATTTCATGAATAAAGTTTGCACAATACATCCCTACGTTTGATTTACGATTTGTGGGTCATGAGAGGTCGAGTAAATGTGTATTGAACAATTATCAGTAACATTACAGTATACATGTATATAATGACCACTCGTCTGCAACAATTGACAGTTTGCCGACGGAGAAACAATAACTTTGAAACAAAGGGATATAATCATATTACACGGCCCACGTGCGTTTTCGCATACAGTTTTTAGAGTTATATCCCTTTGACCATAGCGCTCAACACCATGCACACGTTAAGCACCGCATTCGGTTTCATATTTCCATTTTATTAATTCGTGAGGAATTGGTTGTTTGTGAGACTATTTATCAGTGGTAATTGGTAGTTTGTTGCACCGTGGGACTTTAATGTCCATATACGGCAGCCCTGAGAATTAGCGACGACAATGCCTCAATGGGCAGTGCCAAGGCAAAAGCCGACGTGAAATGAATTTGCGTCGGCATTTTTTTAGCTGAGGAAAATAAATATAGACAATCATGTTCAATTAGTTTGTGAATTTGACATTTGTTGAAGCGATAGCAATGCCATGATCCGTACGGCACATGTCCACAAAATTATTTTTCTCGCAATTTGCACACATTGAGACGATCAGCTAGACTGAGTGTGGTCAATATAAAATCTGACATCGTAATTCGTCTCCAAGCAACCGGTTACGGTTGATAGAGCAAGCTGCACCAACTTGAAAGGAGGTCATTGTGTCAGTCGCATGCGCGCGACATAACAATCTCACAGTGTAGCCAAATGATGCTACTAGTATCTCTTTGATGTTTCCGGCGAAGCATATCCAACTTGACAAGCACGTGCTTCGATGTTTTAAAACGTTTTCGACCGCGTATTTCCGGGAAGTTTGGGACTATTATACTTTCTCTAACTTCGCTGTTTGTTGGGACCATGTGATGGGTTTCAACCTACATGGAGAATATTACAACTTGGGACGGTATTACGATATTTTTATTTCAGACGATATTATTGACGATATCAAAATTAAAACCGAGTATACCCGATATATCGTCAAACCGCCCAGCACTATTCAACACTGCAGCCTGCTTTAGCAGGCACAATGTAATTTACGTTGACCACCGCAGCCTGCTTTTGCGGGCAGAGCTTAATTTTTGGAAATGACAGGGAATAATACAATATTTACAGCGATATACAAATGAATTTATTGGTTAGCGACTTGGATATCCTTTGGGTGCTATTCTGTATCATTACTTGTTGATTGGTGCGTACTTAGAGTCGCAGACCTAACATGTACGCCATAAAGAGATGTTCCCGGTCTAAATCTAGATAACACCTGTATGATGTCACAATTACTAGTTTTGGGGTTTACTAAAAAATGTTGACAAAACACTGCAGACGTGTGTGGTGTTTTGAGTCACATATCAATTTGGTTTATTATTGTTTATCACAAACACATACCGATAGCATATGTGTATGAAATAAAGAAGATTCTGTTGACCTTTCTAACGTTGTTTTATTTGTGGTATCCATCTATTGTCTCCTATTTTCGATGCAATGTTACGAAAATCGGCATACCGCAGTAGCTGCGGGTTCATGCAGGGCTGGCAGTCTAAAAAATCTAGGAGGGCTATTAATAGCCCTCCTAGATTTGCCTGGGAGGGCTATAGCCCTATTCAACTTTTATGATTTATTTTATCTGAGTTATACTGCCCTTAGTTTGTCTATTTTTGATGCTGTTTAACTTCATCTAAATTTGTCATTTACATCAGTTGCCAAAATCACACATGCGCACACTGTACAATATGATTCTTTACGATTTTGAGGTAGTAATTTTCTCATAAAACACAATAAAATTATAACTAAATAAATTTCCTATCGTAGATGGGCTGTTTGTGAGCAGCCCGCCTTCAGATTTCCGGGCCTGTGCATGTTATGACATTCACATGCATATTCATTCTGGGAACGCGATGAGGACATTGGTCGTTGTTGTAGTTGGAAATTTACTCAAAATTCACCAGAATAATCACAAGTAAATAAATGTGGACCTAAATGCAGGGAAATGTGTCTATTACGGTCAAATAACGTCTTTTTGTGCATATTAGGGTAGTACTGGTCTGTGCTTATTGTACACCTGCTAATTACATTCCTAATCACCATATATGCTAAAACTATGACATGTTAAGCATATAATGATAGGGGTGGGACGATACACCGATGCACCGGTGTATCGCGATACGGTAACACACGATGCATGCACCGATACAAATCCTTAAATATCGTCGTATTGCGATACACGTATAATTCATAATAAATGTTTACTGTACGAAAACTAAAACTTCGAAAAGCATAGTCACTTGATCGGCTATTAAGATATATCGAGAGTTTCAGTCCTAAAACAAAGTTAAAACAAGACGTCGCATGTGCATATATAGCTTCGCGCGAAAGTGATGAAACGTACTATAATGTGTCCGTGCTGCACGTGCATCGCGTGTTTGATTATAATGTGTCCGTGCTGCACGTGCATCGCGTGTTTGATTAGAGCCGGTACCGTGCTGCACGTGCATCGCGTGTTTGATTAGAGCCGGTGCATATTTACGCCACATGGCACAATTGATATATAACTTCCCGTTTCGTTTTCGGAAGCACATGTCACGTGCGCTCGCAGCTGACGCACAACTGCCTTCTAAATATACCGGTACTTTCCGCGGTACCCTTCATTTTGACCGCGTAATCGCGTGTCACTCGAACTCAATTCGTATAGTTACGAGTCCAGTGGTCTGAATCTAGTACATTGTATTTAGAGTTACTCCTCTTACATTGGCAGCTCCGCGTTTTGTGATTTAGTAACAAGTGATTTTAAGCATGATCACTTTAGACACTTACGGACTTTCTTTGTGCAAGTCTTGATTACCCGATTTTGTGGTCATCGTCCTTGAACTCTTGAGTTTCAACATCCGTTTTTTTTTAAATAAGCTTTGTAAATGTAATGGCGTCTACGGAGCCAGCAGTTGAGATTCCTCAGCAATCGCAGGAAAAATTCATTATAAAACCCAAACCCGCAGACAAATACAAGTCTAAAGTTTGGCAGCACTTCGGTTTGTTAGCTACCCTAGTAAATGGGATAAAGACCATTAAGAAGATAGAGAATTCAGGAAAACCTTCCATTTCATTTGCAGTGTGTCGGGCATGTAAAGTGGAGATAAAATACACCGGTAGTACAACGAATATGAATTGCCACATCAAACGGCACCACCCAGAACTTTCCGACAACACAGAGAAATTAAAACCAAAGATGAGTTATTGCTTCACCCCATCAGTTAAGCTTCCAATTAAAAGTGAAGTAACTTCCTCTGCCATTCCCAGTACTAGTGCCAGTGGCAGTGCCCAATTAGCAGGTGGTGGACATACTGGACAGCTCAGACTGATAGATGCTTTCAAACTAAAAATGTCACCAAACTCGACCAGAGCTCTCTCAATAACAAATAAAATAGGGATCTTCATAGCTAAAGGCATGCGACCATACTCTATTGTTGAAGATATGAGTTTTAGAAGTCTAGTTTGTGAGCTTGAACCGAAGTACCAAGTGCCCTCCAGGAAGCACTTTAGCTCTAAAGTGATACCTGACATGTATAAAAAGAGCAAAGAGGACCTGATAGATGTCTTAAAGGGTGCCACAGCAGTTAGTTTGACAACAGACGGGTGGACTTCTAGGGCCACTGAAAGCTACATCACCATTACCGCCCACTTCACAACACAGGAATGGGAGATTGCTAACTACGTCTTGCAGACAAGAGTACTTCCTGTGTCGCACTCCGGCATAAATATTGGAGAGGTACTAAAGGATGCCATATCCGAGTGGGAGGTAGCGCGCCCTGGTATCAAAACTGTCATAACTACTGATAATGTCTCTGCTAATAGCATTGCAGTCAAGTATGTAGATGGGTTACAAATTGGATGCTTTGCACATACCCTCAATCTGGCGACGCAGAAGAGTCTTGAAGTTCCAGCTATGTCAAGATTGTGTGGCCGGGTACGGCGTATTGCAACATATTTCCACAAGAGTGCCATAGCAAATTCCACATTGAAATTGAAACAAGATCTTCTTTCTCTGCAGAACCATAAACTGATAGGTGATGTCACAACTCGGTGGAATAGCACATATGATATGCTGGAAAGATACCTAGAGCAGCAGCCAGCTGTTCATGCAACACTGTTGTCTCCAGAGGTGCGGAAAACTATCAAAGATATAGTCACCTTATCAGATGATGACATTTACAGTGCCCAAGAGGTTCTGGAAATTTTAAAACCACTCAAAATGATCACAACATTTATGTGTGAAGAGGAGACTCCAACCATTTCCCTCATTTTGCCACTACAAAACCAGATACTAACCTCTCTGGCTCCTAAGGACACAGATAATGCATTAGTGAAACAGCTAAAGGGGACAATAATGAAGGATTTGTCTAAGCGGTATGAAGATGAAGAATTGAGGGATTTTCTTCTCCAAAGCTCCTTACTTGATCCACGATTCAAGACTCTGCCATTCATCTCAGACAAGGACAGCGATGATGTGTTTGCTAAGCTAGCTGAGAGTGCGGCAGCTCTTTGTGATATCAAAAATCATAAAGAATTATCGAACTCAGATGGCCAAAATATTGTTCAGGCTGGAAATTTTGGATCTCTAATGGATAACGAATCAAATGATGAACCAGTTCCTCCGCCACCAAAACGGAGAACTGCCTTGGAGGACATCTTCGGGTCTTCTTTTGTGTGTAACCAGATTGAACAGTCAGCAGCTTCCAGTTCATTAAGCTTGTTTAAAAGCGAATTAAGTGTCTATAGAAATGAGCCGTCCATTGGAATCAACACTTCTCCGTTAGAGTGGTGGAAGGCAAATTCCAGAAATTATCCATTGCTGGCTTGCATTGCCGCTACAACTCTGTGCATACCTGCAACTTCTGTCCCAAGTGAGCGAGTGTTTTCGACTGCTGGCGATATTATAAATGCTCAGCGCTCAATGCTGAACTCAGAAAATGTTGACACTTTAAATTTTTTGAGAAAGAACCTGCGTTACCATTAACTTACCAATAAATAGTCGATCTTGTATTTACTGTTTAGAGTAGATCAGACTCATAATAACTATTGACTTGTTTGAAAGTTGTTTCAGTTGCAAGTAGGCACAGTAATGCTATTTGCCCTAATAAGCTTGTGTTTGAGTTGTCATGTTTGATTTGATTAAATTCTGAAACAATGTCTGGAGTGTATCTATGTAGTATGTATATATGTATCTAGATACGCACTTGTATCGCGAACGGTGTATCGAGATACGTATCGTATCGTGGCACTAGCGTATCTTCCCACCCCTATATAATGATAACTAACTATTGGAAAGTGAGTTTGGTCCATTCTTTTGTGGTGAAATATTGCAAATCAAATTAACTGGAACAGTACTAGTGTTTGTTGACTTCAAACATATTTTACGGACCTGTTCACACTTTGACGTGCATTACCATGATGACTCCACAACAATTATGTGACATCATCCATCGGCAGGTGATGCAAATTGATGGGTAATCATCATTGGTCATGACAATATATTGGTTTCCATACATACTTACCATATATATAAATAAAAGTATGAATGCCTACATCTAAGAGTCAGCATTTCCATATACACTGCTGTAAACCCGGTGTCCTGACCAAATTTCTTAAATAAAATTGGTGGTGAAAGTGTTTATGACATTGATTAAAGGGACCCAAGGCACTCGCAGCGGGTAAATGTGAACAATTTAAAAGGTTTGTAAATCCATCCCCACTGAAGAACAAGGAAAAATAGATCAATTTTGATCTTATTTTTAATATTGATAACTCTCCATTGACAATATTTCACATGTTTAAACCATTGTTATGTAAACATTACTGTTACAGTGCCAGTCATTTTTTCAACTAACATCACCAATTGCAATCAAACGTTTAGTTGAAAATCGGTGTTATCTGGAGTTTCTGTTATTGCTCTGTTTTTGTTCAAATGGGGCCGTCATGTCAAATAGGGGCTGCTCCAGGGATTGACTCATTCTCTCCATAGAAATTCTTAAAACTTTTTCTTAAGAACCATCAGGATTATTTAGCTTATATATGGTATGGAGGGTGTTCCTGTGATTATGATACAGATTTGTTCAAATTCGGTCACCAGTTCAAATAAGGGGCAGAGCCAGGGACATAACTCTTTCCCTCCATAGTTATTCTTAAAAGGGTGATCAGTTGGAAAGGGATGATCAATTGGAAATTTCAAGGTGGACATCAACCACTGCTCAAAGGAGAGTCTTCTAACCACTTCCCTGTTTAGAACTGCTTGTTTTAAAAGTGATTTTGACATGTACTTACTGTTATTGTCTTCAGAGTCCTAGTCTTTACAGTCAGGTGTGGGACTCCACAGTCATTGACTCTCTTGTGTAATAAAACATAATTGATTTTTATCAGTTTTTGTTAAACAATGTTAATAAAATGGATAATACTGTAACAGTATTGATTATATCCAACATGTGACATCTCATCATTGGAGAGTTGTGAATAATACAAAAGAAAATCCTATATATATATTTGCATATTTTCTTTGTGATAATGCTTTTACAAACTTTTATGAATTTTCACATGTTTCCACTGCAAAGGCCTTATTAGTGATGAGCCGATTGTCAAATAGAGCCTTGCGCCGATTGCCGATTATTTGAGATCACAATCGGCCGATTCAGGTGCCGATTCCGATTATTTCAATAATTATAGCAGAATATGTTATATGTGTTATATAATACTTAGAATTAGAAGCAAGCAACAAACGAAGTAATATGCCAGTACACAGTATACATAAGTATATGTAAGTATATAGGTGGGCATGGGCGGACTTGTGATCGAATACAGGCAACTTACCCATGTATTTTAGGCTATTCCACAACAAATTGTTTGAAAGTTTGATGTAGCCACGTGCATGACGACATGTCCACGGTTCGTTTTTGATAACAATTCATCAAACGGCATTTTTCTTTGATCCCAATTCAAAGACATCACATCAAAGGAAATGAGCCGACTGAACTAGTTGCAAGTTACACCATGTTCATGTCAATTTCACAGACACGATTCCGATTTCAGCGTGGTCATCATAATAATCATTGGTGGTGACCTATACGTGACGTCACACGAGGCTGACTGGATGTAATGACATTGTCTTTGACTATTTAAAGTCACGTGACATGCACTTTCGTTTCTATAGTATAGTTTATACCTGTTACGCTGTATGCATATATATAGCTCTGTTGTACACCGTATGAACACATCTTGATTTTTGATAGTCTGACATAAATCAAAATGTCTACATGTTGACGAACAATAAAGTTACCTATGGGCGTACATGAGTCCCATGATATGTACGTTGTGTACATCATAATGCTAACGAAATCAATCGACTGAAACGACTGTTCCGGTATGCCAATAATTAATGATTATGCGCAATCACGGCGTCATGCTTGCAGCCTCACTCTAACACAAAGTGCCACGTGCTTCCCGGTGATCCCCACTAATATATTGTTCAAACATAGACCCAGGTACGGCCGGGGTATTGAAGAGGACATGTCTGTATATCAAGTTTGTGTTTGGTATCACTTTCCCCATGTTTACTGGTCATTTATTCAACAAAATATCGCCATATTTAAAACAGTTTATTGAAGAAAAACAAGCACCTATTTATTATTTAGACAATCGGAAATCCCGATGTTCAAACCCGAGTACCGATTGTCATCCGATGGGCCACAATCGGCCGATTCCGATTGTGGTTCCCGATTATCGGCTCATCACTAGGCCTTATGTCCCTTTAACCAAAATAATCTGTCCAATTTTTATGTAAATGGAAAATCTATGTGTTCCTGTCTTTCTCATTAGATATATTTTAGACAGTTGATCATTCCAGTTTACCTGTTATCACTGTAAGATACAATTGCTATATAGAGTTGCCTTCCTTAGAACACTCGGACACAAAGTTTAGTGCAATGAATAGCTGGCCTGAACATGTACAGCTTCTAAAAGAATAGATTATAAAAGTTTCCTCCCTGTTGGCTATATTTAAGTGTTGAATGTGTTGACTTGTAACACTCTGTTGTGGCTCAATGCGAATAAACTTGTCCATGGCTGTTATTTAAATTTTTTTGTTATCAAAAATGCTAGCACATTTTGCCATTCTTTTGTATGTTTTAAATAAAGTGACTTTGGTTGACGAAATCATTCTTGTTTGTTTAACGATATTTTATCGAGATGAATGAAGGACTGTTTGTTTACATTTTTGTGTATTTCAGACGTTGTGTTTTACGAAATGGCACACAGGCACAGCTGATGTCATTGAAATTTTGACAGCAATAGTTTAATTCTGAATTCTTCAAATGGGTGTAGTGGCGGAGTTGTAAACTATCAGTATCATGTAGTGAAATAATCACGTAACATCTCTTTAACCCTTATCATAAATTTCTCATGCACTCATTCACTAGGTACCAGTAAAGCAAAGGAAGAAAAGCTTCTTCAGGAGTGGTTCTTACTCGTTAACAAGAGAAATGCTTTGATACGTCGACAGATGCAGCTCAATATACTGTGAGTGTGATATATATATATATTGATAGTAGCTAATATTCATCTGAATAAATAAATACTTCTTGTGACCATTTCATAACTCAATGAATTATCCCAATCAGTTATAAAAGTATGAATTGGAATAAACTGTTATTCATCACGAGGGATGTTCATGAAATATAAGCAGATGAACAGATAATTCAAGCGCAGACGAAATCCTATTCATTGGCAGGAAATAATCTGATAATAAGTTCAACAAACGTCTGTTGAACTCATTATCTGAATATCAAATTTGATTGAATCTTTGCTATCAAGTTGATACACATGCTGTCTATTAGTATGCACAGACAACAACGTATTTCTGCCAACATACTTCGGATACTAACAATTGATTGCACATAAAGGTATTATAAACTAACATGTCACAAATGATCTATAAATAGACCATCCAATTTCTGTATGAATGAAATATGTCCACCTGGATTGCAGTGTTACAGGAATTGCATGTCACATGGGAATTACATGTAATTAGGCATAGACACAAGAACCGTAACTCTATTCTGAAGTCGGGAAGAGATGGGTCGAGTTTTTGACACACTGAATGGCGAATTTAGTACCCGATTATATCGTCGATTTGGCTTACATGCAGGGTTCGCGCTACCACTTGCCAAATTTGCCAATGGCAAAAATAATTTACATTTGGCAAAAAATATTTTCATTTGGCAAAAGTTTTGGCAAGTCACTTTTTAATTCCTCAAGCAATTTGAAAAATATTTGTCAATCATTACCATTCATTTCAGGAATCTCTTACAACATAATTAAATTAGTGGTGTTTTATAAGGTTTACGGAAAGTTAACACCTCTATTAAGATGCAGTTAATCTCATAGCATTAGTACCGGTACTGGTAGTTGGAGTGATTACTAATCCTCCTGTGATGTGCCCTTCTGCTGAAGCAACCCTTCTACCATTGTATTGTTCAGCAATTTACTTTATTGTTCTACCGTACTGACCCGCGTTTAGGCCCAGGGGGCCTTTGTTTTATTTGAGCTAAAAAATCCAAGTGGGCTTAAACTCGGATATGGCCCTTTGCAGACCAAAAATCCTAAGAAATCGGGACATTAACACTTATGAAAGCCGATCTAACGCCGATTATTTGGGAAATATTAAGTAAAGGTAAGTATTTATAAGTTACTTTGAGAAAGTAATTTTTCAATTAAATGTGAATATTAAAATATATGATAACACTTTAAGTCTTGTAGTTTTATTTCCCAAAATTCCCATGTTAAATTGACACTATTATGTAAGCGGCAGTGTGGGTTATGGGTAAATCCCTTATCTTATAGTCTGTATATAGTTTATATCAATGTTCAGACTTAATCCGATTATGAAAACAATAAACCCGGCGCTTTATTCGTGATCCATTGTCCACAAAGAGGATGTTACAATAGCGACTAATTGCATGTTTAACAAAAGCCAGTGAGTGTAATTATTTAACAGTACTGACAAAAGGCTTGTATTTCTGCTAAAACGTATAAAAAAAGCACCATTCTGAACTCCTCGACCTGTGACCTCTGGGTGTGACGGAATCTGACGAGGTTTGCCGAATTAAAAAAGCACGTGTTTGAATATTTAGTGTTATTGTTCCTGAATTGTTTATACTGTAAAACGTGAACAAAATGCAGTTTGATGTCGATAACCTTTATTTTGGTTTCGAGTGAATAACGTTGACGTAGTTTGGAAGACATTGGAATGACAAGTTCCCCCTTCTGTTCCATTATTATACCCACTGTGTGTTTACATAACCAAGAAGCCAGTTCTTTGTGTTTGGTCACATGCAGGAACATACCTACGGTGCGTTGTCACTGAACACGAAAAATATGTTTTTACAGTACTGTAGTTGAACAGGTGCGCTTTGATTAAAGTATTGCACGCGCATAGCCGCACATGGTTTTTAAAGCTATACGCTGTTAGCGAGTGAGTTCTTTTGTATTTGGTTTCCCCCGGGAAGTATAATTGAATAAACAAATGAGAATTTAAGATTCATTTTATTTTATTTCATTTAATATTATCACTTACCTACGAAGTATAACTTTCCATTTTTCGTGGCATTCTTGCCGTCACTGATCGTTTGCGAATATACTTCCCGTTTATATATTGGAATTATTTATTTGGGGAGTATCATTAGCAAATACTTACTTACCACTGCTGAAATTGACCAAAATTTGGGGTGGGCTTACCATTGTATTGTTCGGCAATTTGCTTTATTGTTGTACCGGTATGATAAACCACAATAGAGATGCTAGTATAATTAATTATTAACTAACTGCTTTTCTATCGATATCAAAAGTCGTTCAATCCGCGAGTGTCGAAACATAAGACTTAAGGTTGCAGAAAATGATACTATCAGGGATAGCATTTGGCAAATACTAAAATAATTTGGCAAAAATATTTTCATTTAGCAAATTATTTGGCAAAAGTAAATTTCGGTCCAGCGCGGACCCTGCTTACATGAGAGACTTGGCAATTGTTATCTCAGTCTGATGTTGTAGTCGTGATATTAAAGATGAATAAATGTTTCCAGCAACGTATCTAGCAAAAAATAGTTAATTTAATTAATTTCTACTTACCTCATATAAATTGAGAGTAGCTCTCACCACTCATCAAAATAACACAATAATGATCACACATCATTGCGATTCAAATACTGTTTTCTGTGTGAAAATGACTCTGGAATAAAATTAGGATGACATTGTATTGGCTGGGGGAACGACGTTGGCCATATGTGCATTAGGTGAAATTAGAATGGTTTTAAGACTACCCTTAAATTAATATAGCCCAATTGTGCACGGCGAGGGGGTGGCTATTCTTAGTCCCACTGAAACCTTCTCAACTCTAATTTTTGTCAGGGATCTGTGGCTGTGAGTGCTTGTTACTACGTATATCATACTCTTGTGTGCCAAATAAAGGTACCTGTACGTTTATTAATTTTATGAGAAAAATCCACCCTGCACGATGCTTATTTGGGTTTGTTCTAAATTTGATTAACAAATGCTACACAAATAGTTTAATTACAAGAAAATGTGGATTTTTCATTTGAGATGCTGCACACATGGGGCATGCCAACAACGATAGTCACATTTTTCCGTGCATTATCAATTTTAAGCATGTGTATTGCAAAAACTTACTCTATACTCAAGTCTATAAAAATAATTGATTAAGGTATTAAATATTCAAAAATGTTCATCTTCCACATGATATCGACTTTTCTGTGAGAATTGATATGTTTCAATCACACACTTCTATCCTGCCCTGCACTGTTATTTAATTTTTCAGAAATTTCCACCCTGCACTTATAATCCACCCTGCACTTCTATTTGGCACACAAGAGTATGTCTTTGAGTGCAGTAATCAAAGTCAAGGATGGGTTTAAAATTGAGTGATAATAATGTGTTAACCCTTTACCCAACAGAAGGGCCCTGTGCCAATGCATTCTCTTATATATGCGAGTCGACCATAGGTCGCCTCGCATATATAAGAGAATGCATTGGCTTAACACATTAAAAATTATAAAATTGTTAAAGAATGTAAGAAAAAATGGTAAAAGTGTTAAAAAAAGATTTTTTTTAGGCCAATGCATTCTCTTATATATGCGAGGCGACCTATGGTCGACTCGCATATATAAGAGAATGCATTGGCACAGGGCTAACTGTAACTATCACAATGTGGTCAAGGAGCCGGTTCCAATGATATCCATATTTGTATGGTTCTATTGAGACAGACCGAAGATATTTTAGGCTGTTGAAGCTTTATTTGGCCGGTTTTGGCCGGTTTGTTGGGTAAAGGGTTAATATATGATGCAGGGGTGTGATATTGTCACCTAGCTATAGTGGGGGGGGGGGGACATTGATTCCACACTGCTAATATATAATCTAAGGGGAGGTGAACTGTCACATGTTTTTTCATGATTAGTGAAGACTTCACCTGACCTTCCTTCTCTCTCAGGTGCTCATAGGTCAGAAGGGCAATCACATGAGGTTGAGCTAATGTTATATATATGCTCATGGGTGGGGGGGGGGGGGGGGCATAAGCGGTAGGGGAATTATGACTGCCCCTCCAGCCATCAACAAATAGGGACACAGTCGGTACTTCTTCATAGCCAGGGTCCGCGCTGGACCAAACTTTACTTTTGCCAAATAATTTGCCAAATGAAAATATTTTTTGCCAAATTATTTTAGAATTTGCCAAATGCTATCCATGATAGTACCATTTTCTGCAACAATAAGTCTTATGTTTCGAAACTCGCGGTTTGAATGACCACAAGAGGATTAGCTATGTAAACACCACCACTCTAAAGACGAGTAATCCCTCCACCCATCGATACTAAATGCTACCAGATTAACTGAATCTTAATAGAGGTGTTAACTTTCCTAAACCATATAAAACACCACTAATAATTATATTGTAAGAGTTTCCTTAAATGAATGGTATCGATTGACCAATATTGTTCAAATGTCTTGATGAATTAAAAAGTTACTTGCCAAAACTTTTGCCAAATGAAAATATTTTTTGCCAAATGTGAATTATTTTTGCCATTGGCAAATTTGGCAAGTGGCAATGCGAACCCTGTTCATAGCATGGTAAGAAAACCTCATATTTCAGCTAAAATAGCATTGTTATATTGTCATAAGAGAAAATATATCCTAGAAAGTGCTTTAACCCTCTGGCGGGAATGTACGTCATATATTGCGTCATATTCATGGGCGAATATATTTTGCAAATAAACTGAGTAATACTATAGCAAATAAATCTTACAAACAAGTTATTTACAAGCACAAATTAGCGAAATAGTAATATTTATCACATAAGAGCAGTCATATTCCACAGTGGTTAGTCTCAGGATTGTCACAGGTCTACTCCCCATATCTGTGATCGAACCAAACAGAGTGGGACTCGGTCAGATTGCCTGTTGATAGACCTACAATAATACCCTAATTAATCGACCCCTTAACCACAGCAGAATTATGGGTAACTTTTCAGGATTTAGTCGGATATATTTAATGTTGAGAGAGAGCTTTCCGATGAATGGCAACAAGTCATATTTCCAACTAAATCATGAAAAGTTACCCATAATTCTGCTGTGGTTAAGTGGTCGATTAATTAGGGCATTACTGTACCTATAAATGCCTTAAATAAGCTTTCCAATGAATGACAACAAGCCATATTTCAGACTAAATCCTGAAAAGTTACCCATAATTCTGCTGTGGTTAAGGAGTTGATTATTTAGGTCATTACTGTAATCATCAGCACAGACATACACTCCCTAATGTGAATATTATAATCTATATTATACCCAAAAGTTGAACACCGACACAAATGTCGTTCTAATCACCAAAGGGTTAAAATGCCAAAAATTTGCCTTTCAGCATTTATGATAGATACCTGTGACTGAAAAAATTGCACTTATTTGAAGTTGTGCCCCATGCCTTCATTTACTTCCAACGTTCTGTATACTTTTGTATCATCGGTTTTCCTCCGAATAAAAAAATGAGAGATAGAAATGAGCAGCGTCCATGTCTATTGTGAGGATGATATCCTGATTATGGCTGACTATTTTTTTATATAGTTCACACAAGCCTGAGTTTAGTGTGCATGTCATTTGCAGAATGAGGTCCCCAGAGGGTGAATTTAGTGACGCTATCCCGCATAACGGGCTAGCATCACTATATTCACTCTCTGGAGACCTCATTCTGCTTAGGCCTCATCTTCTCTGGAAAGTTTCTTTATTAGTCGACTTTTTCAAAAACTCAACTTATGGTTTGACGAGGGACGGTTGGCGGGCGGGGCGGCGGGCGGGCAGACCTAAAGAATGCCTTATAACTTTGACATTTGTGAACGGATTCAAAAATATTTTGGTATGGCTGTTGCTCCCAATGACTATTTACTGCCTGTAGAAAATGGGTCACGTCCAAACTTTTTTTACAAGAGTTATCCATCTTATATGGTTTTTAGTTAAGTTTTTCACCGATAGCGCGATAACTCACGCAAATATTAACCAATTTCAACAATATTTGGTATATGAGACTCTTGCAACAATATCTCGGACGAGTTCGAAAACCAGGTTTGTCCGAATTTTTTTTCCGGAGTTATGGGTCTTAGTTTGTCTATTTTTAGCAAATTTATCACCGTTAGCGTGATAACTCGATGAAATATTAACCGATTTCAATAATATTTGGTATATGAGTCTCCTGCAATAATATCTCGGACGAGTTCGAACCTAACCAGGTTTTCCGAAATTTTTTCGTGGAGTTATGGGTCTTAGTTTGTCTATTTTTAGCAATTTTATAACCGTTAGCGCGATAACTCGATGAGATATCAACCGATTTCAACAATATTTGGTATATGAGTCTCCTGCAACAATATCTCGGAGGAGTTCGGAAATCAGGTTTGTCCGATTTTTTTTCGCGGAGTTATGGGTCTTAGTTTGCTATTTTTTAGCAATTTTATCACCGTTAACTCGATGAAATATTAACCGATTTCAACAATATTTGGTGTATGAGTCTCCTGCAATAATATCTCGGACGAGTTCGAAAACCAGGTTTGTCCGAATTTTTTTTTGCAGAGTTATGGGTCTTAGTTTGTCTATTTTAATCACAATTTTATCACCGTTAGTGCGATAACTCAATGAAATATTAACGGATTCAATTGATATTTGGTATATAGGTCTATTGCAATAATATACCACCGTCCAACTTTTTTTCCCGGAGTTGTGCACCTTATTGGCAGAAGTTTGGTTCGACTGCCAAAAAACTCGACAAAAGCATCTTAGATGCGTACCCCTTGTTACCAAATTATTATAGAAACTTCTTCACATAGATTCTATTTCTTTTTTAGTTTAGTTTCTCTATATCCCCAAATTGGCAGACGACACATAAATGAGGTTCACAATGGGTGTACATCACAATATTTACCATTCGGGAACTTCAATCTGAGTCTATTTCTCCCATATCAGGATGAGGTCCCCAGAGGGTGAATTTGGTGTGCTAGCCCGCTGTGTGGGATAGTGTCACTAAATTCACCCTCTGGGGAAATTCTGCGTCTCAGATGTAGGGCATTCCTACTAGTATTTATAGATATGGTAGGTATGGAAATCCATAAATTGTCATGACCAGTGATGATTACCCATCAATTTGCATCACATGTCGATGGATGATGTCACATAATTGTGGCAACATCACCATGGTAATGCGAGTCAGGTGTGAACAGGTGTGTAAATTATGTTTGATCTCAATAAACTCTGTTCCAGTTAATATGATTTACTATATTTCACCACAAAAGTATGGACCAAACTCACTTTCAAATAGTTAGTTATTGTTATATGCATGACATGTCGTAGTTTTAGCATATGTGTTGATTAGGAATGCAATTAACAGGTGTGAAATGATCATAATGACGAGAACAGAACAGTACTATCCTACTGTACACAAAATGACGTTATTTGACAAAAATAGACATATTTTTCCCGCATTTAGGCCCACATATACTTGTGATTATTCTGATGAATTATGAGTTACTTTCCAACTACAACAACTACCAATGTCCTCATCACATTATTAAAATGTGTATGCATGTCAATAACATGCACCCGCAGCTATAATTATTGAATGGCACTGTTGCCGTATGATGGTGATTTCCATAACATTGCATCGAAAATAGGAGACAATAGACAGATACCAAAAATAAAACATCATTAGAAGGGTCAACATAATCTTGTTTATTTCATAAACATACAATGTTATCAGTATGTGTTTGTGATAAACAATAATAAACCAAATCGGTATGTGACTCAAAACTCCATACCTGTCGGCAGTGTTTCATAAATTTTTTTTTAGTAAACACCAAAATAGTAATTGTGATGTCATACAGGTGCTATCTATATTTAAACCTGGAACATCTCTGTATGGCCGTACATGTTAGGTCTGCGACTTACATACGCACCAACCAATTAGTAATAATACAGAAAATCACCCAAAGGATAGCCAAGTCGCTAACCAATAAATTTATTTGTATATTCCTGTAAATATTGTATTATTCCCGAAAAATAAGCTCTGTGTGGTGGTGAACGTGAATTATGTCATTACCGCTCTAAAGCGGGCTGCATTGTTGAAAGAGTTAAGGTAAATATTGTGAGGCCAATGCATTCTCGTATTTATGTGAGGCTCGCATATATAAGAGAATTCTGAGTTATGCCTCTTCTATCACTTGATCATTATTTTATCATTTTATTATTTTATTATTATATCATATTATTATGTGCTCTATGAACGATTAACTCATTTTCATTATAATTACCATGCTGTTTGTATCGTTCACAGAGCACATATGAGTGTATTTTGCACTAATTCATGGCTCAAATTCATTCATTTTTTGTTGTTACATATATTCTGTTGACTATAAATGGAGATGGTCCCATAAATGGCCATATTTAGTGTACAGTCCCTCTTTAACCCTTTCATGACGGGAGCTGCGCTGGTGCAGCATTAAAGATCATGTCCCAGTGCATTCTCTTTAATATATATGCGAGGTTCCCTATAAAAGAGAATGCACTGGCTTACATGTACAAGGTCAAGGTATCTATTGTTAGGCCAATGTATTATCTTGTATATGCAAGGCTATCTATGGGAGATTCACATATAATGAATGCATTGACTTACAGGGTTTTTGCTAAATTTTAGGAAGCTCCGGTCATGGAATGATTAAGCTGCAGTGTTGTTGACACTTCCATATTGCATGTATATATGTATATATAGTGTGACCACAAGCCGTGGTTAGGAGCAGAAATAGTATTTTCCGCTAAAGGCTATTCTGACAATGATAGAACATAATCACTGATGTGTTTTGAACAAAACAATCAAGATAAATCCACAAAACATGTTTAAAGCCACTAAATCTGTCATATAATGGTTTCCAAGTGCAGATTTTCACATTATATTCTGGTGCCCACTAAGTCTGTAATCTCTAAAGAAACACCAGTGTTTAAGTGTAAACCCCAAAGCAAACACGGGCATTGTGCATCCCTAATCACTCTCCCAACTCATTCACACACCAACAAATTAATTTGGACCATCTCGCATGTGTCGATGGCACCTCCGAATGGCCAGCACAACCTCCTCCTAGCCCTGATCAAACAGTCTTATTTGTCCTTGAATTGGTGTTTGCCTTACTAAGATTCCATCCATTGATTCGGCAGTATAATGTGCTAAGCTGTTGATTGGTGGTTTTTGTGTCCGCTTCCAGGTGCAGATTTTCCCACAAACCGTCAGTTTGTTCTTCAGATTTGTATCATTTGCTTCTAACTGATGGAACTTTTCCCTTTCGATTGTGGATTTGGTTACATTTTGTAATATAAACCTCTGCCTTTTTGTTGCTGTGACCTTTTGCAGGTCATTGACAGAACAAAATTGGAAAGTTATATATCTCTAATGTATCTAATTTAATTTGGTGGCAATTCTAAGAACCATGAGACATGATTGAACCCTTTCTATACTAAATGGATTCTCCCATTCAGTCATGAAAGTATACATTGGAACAGTCTGTTATTCATTTAGAGGGGTGTTCAAGTAATAAAAGCAGATGACCGACTAGAAAAACAGATAATACCCGACAAGAAGGAATCATATTCATCGGTGGGAAATAGTCGTTTGTTGAACTTATTTTCTGAATATGTCATATGGGAACTATTGGGAAATGAGTAGAGTAATGCCCTAAATAATCGACTCCTTAACCACAGCAGAATTATGGGTAACTTTTCAGGATTTAGTCGGAAATATGGCTTGTTGCAATTCATCGGAAAGCTCTCAGGGATGAGCTTTCTGATGAATGGCAACAAGCCATATTTCCGACTAAATCCTGAAAAGTTACCCATAATTCTGCTGTGGTTAAGGAGTCGATTATTCAGGGAATTACTGTATTTAGTATAGAAAGGGTTAAAGGGACTCGAGGCTTTCACAGTGGGTAAATGTGATTAAATTTTATAAGTCTGTAAGACATTGCCTCCAAGAAGAACATAGAGAAATTGATAAACTTGGTTCTTATTAGTACATTAATTATTGATAACTCTCCAATAACAAATTTGTTGAAACAATTTTTAGCTCAACTTGATGAAGTCAAGCTTCAGCCATTGCCATGGGTTGGCATCTGTCCATACATGCATCTGTCAACAATTTCCATTGGCTCACCCCAACAGGCTGCATCCCTCATCCGATCATCACCAAACTTCAAATGGATCTTCGGGGTGACCTTTTGATGGGAGCCATAATTTTTTTCCGAAATTTATTACAATACATGGCCACCAGCAGCCATTTTGGATTTCAAATTTGAATCCATCGGCACACCCTGCAGCCCACATTTATTGGAGAAATGTTTTGAAAATTTACAGGCATGTTTAGGATCACATCTAGATGGGAGCTATCAAATTTTAGTGATTTTCGATGAAATGCATGGCCGCCAGCAGCCATCTTGAATTTTACTCTTCTGGATGACTAAATCCTTTAGCACACCCTACAGACCATATCCCTCATCTAATTGTCACCAAACTTCATACGGATCTTCAGGGTGATCTCTAGATGGGAGCCATTGATGATATCCGAAATTTGTTAAAAGACATGGCTGTTAGACTAAATCCTTTGGCACACCCTACAGGCCACATCCCTCATCCAATCATCACCAAACTTCATATGGATCTTCGGGTTGGAGCCATCGATTATTTCTGAAATTCCGTGTGCGTCTTCATATCGGACATCATGTTGTTTGATTTGTTATTTGTGTTGGTTCACCTAAACTTATAAGGGACATGATTTCTGATTGGTATGCTAGCACCAGTGACATAAATTGTGTGCAAGACAAAAACATAGCCATGTGCAAAAAGCACATACATGGCTATCGCGAAAAAGGTAAACAAACCTGTGTCAGCACATAAAAGTTTTTTATCTGTAAATTGTCTTTGTATAGAATTGCGACTCATTAGAGATCCTCTAAATATCGTCTGAATTCTGATTATAAATATATATATAATTATTTTCTGTCAAAATCTGACGGCAACTTTTAAAATTGAATTGTAACACTATACTTATCACTGATTCTACCAAGGCTTAAAAGTATAGATTGGAATGGTCTATTATTCATCTGGAGGGGTAAACTCTTTTCAAGGAAAATTAGAAGACAACAGTTATTACAAGTACAGAAGGAGTCCTATTTATTGGAGTTAAAAATTCAGATAAGTTCAGATAACTTGAAGTCCTACACATAGTCCTTGGTTACATCCACTGTATGATGTTCCAGGATTATGTATCAAAATAGCCTTTCCATGAAGACAGTTTTAGGGATTTTGTGATTCCCTATTATATTTTTCCACTGGAAATTGGCCATACTGTCAATGCCCCAGTGCACACGACATCATTTAGCAGCGAAGAGGTTAAAGCAATGATCAATGAGATTATATACCATTTGTTGTCAATTATTGTTGTGTCACCATAAATTGCAGTTATTTCTCAATAAACATAACAAACCAAACAAATTATTCCATAATTAATTTTGTTCTCTTGCATTTATGATTTATTTTTTTTATTAAAAAGGTCACCATGATAGAGAAGGCATAATGTGTTTGCCTTCAGTTAGGTTGGCAGTTTGAAAGTGTTTTATTCAAAGTCTCTGACCAATTAATTTTCCACACAAATATGCAGTAAATAAACAACAATAGAAACTCAAACATTTTGTTGAGAAACCAGCACAAATTTGACTTTAATGTTGTTTATTTTTGAAGTGTGATCAATAAGGTATTAAGCCAATTAACTACTGACCACATATCATTAGTGAGTGGCTGACATGCCCCAGGTTAATCCACTTCGAGTGGTCTCACTTCCTGCATGGCCCTAAATGAACAGGAAATATTCTCTCTCAATTCGGAACCACTTAATCATTTCTGATGGACAATTGAAATGGACAATTACAAATTCACTGTTGTTTGTTAATGACACAGCTGTGGTTAACTGGCTCGTATTAAAACCCATGGCGGTTTGAAGTCTGAATTAAGAAATTATTTTCAATTTTTGTTACATCCCAGTCTGTTCCAGGGATGAAAATAGGTCGATGAACATTTTAAATACTTTTGTATGGACTTTATATGCTTCAGAAAGACTTTTTGAAGTGATAGATTTTAGAACAAATGCAGGTCCTGACTTTTTTTCAGCATGGAACAGTGAACAGTGCTCCTTGTTAGATTATTCTTTATCTATTTCATGATGGGAGCTTCCTGAATTTTTGCGAAAACCCTGTGCCAATGCATTCTCTTATATATGCGAGTCGACTATATGTCGCCTCACATATATAAGAGAATGCATTGGCCTAAGAAAGTTTATATTATTTTTTGTAATTGTTAAAAAATTGAATTTTTTTTTTTAAAGATTGTAAGAAATAATGATAAAAAATGATACAAATTGTTAAATAATGTAAGAACAAATGATAAAAATTGATAAAGAATGTAAGAAAAAATGGTAAAAATGATAAAATTGTTAAAGATGTAAGAAAAAATGGTAAAAATGATAAAATTGTTAAAGAATATGAGAAAAAATGTTAAAAAATTGTTAGGCCAATGCATTCACTTATATATGCGAGGTGACTTATGGTTGACTCGCATATATAAGAAAATGCATTGGCAGTACAGGGTCTCTAATGTTGCGCCAACACATCTCCTGTCATGAAAGTGTTAAATGGCAAAAGTAACGAGTATACTAGACAGAATTGTTTAATATAGGATCTTCATTGCATGTTTTACTTTATCAATGTTATCACTATTGAGTATTGCGCTCAGTCATCAACGTTAGATTTTTATGAATGTTACTTTCACACCAGCCGGTATTGGAGCAAATTGTGAAGGAATTTTCTCAAAATATTGGAGAAGAAATTTAACTTATGGCTCTATGAATCCTTGACTTTGGCGAGTAGAACGACATATATGTCGTCTATCGGTTGAGGAGTAGAACGACATATATGTCGTTTCAGGAAGTGTTATTTTATGTAGACATAACTTCAATAAATCATCTGATTTAAAAATGATTTGTATAGGAGTTATTTTGATTAATATAATGTCCCAAATGTATAAGTGCAATCGATTATGATAACACATGTTAACACAAAATGCACATAAATTAAAACAAATTATTGGACCATTTTGACCCGAACTTGTTAATAATTATTGCTATGACGTTGACGTTAAATTTACTCATGACGTCATGTATATGACGTTACAGATACTCTCCAAAGGGTTAAGCTTGACAATTTGCCAAAAGAGAACATCATTCCACCACTCACAACCAGTACATTCCTGTCAAATGATGTTTAAGTCAATAAATTAGCTAAATATGGCTTAATTAATAATACTGTCTATACATCATGACCAAGTGTGTAAAAATCACCACTGAATTGCATGCTATAAATTGAAATCGGTGGTTTATGGTAAGACTCGAACCTCTACCTCATAAACCAGACATGTCATTATGACAGCCTTTCTTTAGAATGTCTTCCCAAAATGCTGTTACTTCAAGTTCTTTTTTTTTTAATGTCAAGTCAAAAAATATTGAACATCACCATAGAAAATGATAATTGAAGAAAAATGGCACGCTGTCACAGCCTTAATGTAAGAATAACAAACAAGGGACTGACCATTCAATGTTTGTGTGCTGTTACAATGTGACTGGGCTTAGTTTGTGCTTGGGCTTTATTATTTAATCCCATATTCAAACAGTCCACAGGTGTTCCTCAGTAGCTATAACAAGGTTCGAGGCTTCAGTCACAATTTCTTATAGCCTTTGCTATGATATATTTATAAGATAATTATAAAGATGTGGTCTTTCTTTACTGAACTTTTTATTAGAATCCTGTTTTTAAAATAATAATTTTGAGTAAGTGATGCCCGTCAACAAAATTGTTTGTCATGAGAAATTTATTCAGTTTAATGTTGTTTACACACTGAAACTGTGGGGCAAAATTTTTTTTTAGAACAATGAAATTTAGTCAGTTTTACAATTGGGCTTTAACCCTTTCATGACTGGAGCTTCCTGAAATTTTGCGAAAACCCTGTGCCAATGCATTCTCTTATATATGCGAGTCAACCATTGGTCGCCTCGTATATATAAGAGAATGCATTGGCCTAACAAATTTTATATTATTTTTTATAATTGTTAAAGAATGTAGAAAAAAATGAAAATAAATTGTTAAAGAATGTAAGAAATAATTTTAAAAATGATAAAAATTGTTAAAGAATGAAAGAAAGATTGCTGTAAAATGATAAAAAATTGTTTGGCCAATCCATTCTCTAAAATATGCTAGTCGACCAGGTCGACTCGCATATGTAAGAGATTGCATTGGCACAGGGTCTTTACTGTTGCAATGAGTCAATTTCAAATAGTCCACAGCTATTCCTCGGTAGCTATCACAAGGAGGTGTTTCAGCAGAGGAGAATTTGTTATAGCCTTCACTATGCATGATATAAATATAGGTATACACAGAACAACACAAGTGTCTGAATGCCTTTGTTGATACAGCATGTGTGCCAGTGGGGAAGGGTAGAATGTTTGTTTTGTCATGTGTGATGATGCTTTTATTTTATAGTTCCGGTTTCATGTTTGAGGCGAACATCATTTATGTTGCGTGAAATCAACGGAATGCATATATATGCCACAAGTGGGTCATACCATGTACGGATTTGTAAATTTAGCATAGCAGGACATTATAATGTGTGAAGCTCTGTGGTCCAGTGGTTAGCTTGTGGGACTTGCCTTCGCTGTCAACACAGAAAGATAATTTCGCAGCCCACCACTGGTCTAATGTGAGTTTCACATAGCAGTGGCTTGGCCGAATTCAGTTAATGTGTATTTGTCGGATTGTTCATATTTCGCGCCAAGTTGTGACCCTTGAGCAAGGTACCAGTAGCTCATACTGTGTCTGTTTCGCACCACCTATGTATTGAAAGGGGTACCTGAATATGAGCAGTGAAAGATAGTGTCAGTATGTTGGCCACATTGTGGCTGTACATACCTCCCCCTGTCTCTGGGGAGCAGTAGATGGTTACTGAGTGTTCAGACTCATCATGGTATTAATGTGATCAACTAGAACCAGGGAAGAATCTTGTTCAAAGTAGTAATTTGTGTAAATATTATATCCAAATAGACGATACATACAGCCATTCTTATATATTAATTAGATGCAGTGACTCTTGATGGCGAAATCATTTTCGTTAGTTTATCGCTGATAGATGCGTCCCAAATCGAGTAGTAAATATTTACAATTGAGCTTTGTTCAAACAATGTTTTCTATGGAGTGGTACGGTCGATTTGCTTCAGATTTTCTGCGATGTTAGTAGAATGTTACATTCCTCAAGTTGGCATAGCGCCCAAATACTAACTTATCAGTTTCACACACCCGAACAAACTTGTACGTAATATGTCTTTAATTGTCACACGCATTGGAGTTCTTTTTCATGGAGTAGAATGTGTGTAATAAATAAATTGATTATTATTTATTATTAATTCTAGGATCAAGCATGCTATAAATAAAGATATAGTTTGTCTTCAGTGAACTTTTTATATAGATCCAGGGGTTTATTATTATATATGTATATATATCTTTATTGCCTCCAGTAATGAAGAGTTAACAAGAGACCTACATGAGCTCAAAACAGTTGGGAGTCAAGATGACACAAAGATAAAAAGAAATAAAATGAAGAAAAGATTGGCACTGATGTATACATAAACCCGAGCTTACATATGTCAAAAGCACACCATCAGACAACACACACTCCTCCCATCAACATTTGTATGCATACACGCGAACACACATGTGTGTGCCTATGCCCACAGACAGGCACAACCGTATGCACATACACCTGTACAGTCACACCACCAGACCATCACGATCACAGCATTGCAGTTCTCCTACATATCCATGAAGTCATAAACTCAAATCCACCCACAACCGCTTATCAATCCACAGGCTTTCACGCCAACAGGCTTTATCTGTCACGCGCCTGCTTCACTCACATTAGGATTTGCTAAACACAAGTGTGGACAGTACAGTAATGCCCTAAATAATTGGCTCCTTAATCACAGCAAATTTTTTTTTCAGGATTTAGTCAGAAATATGGCTTGTTGCCATTCATCGGAAAGCTCTCACAGAGTGCTTTCTGATGAATGGCAACAAGCCATATTTCAGACTAAATCCTGAAAAATTACCCATAATTCTGCTGTGGTTAAGAAGTTGATTATTTAGGACATTACTGTATTTGCTGCATGAGGTGTAGTTATGTCCATATTATATTTGAGTAGCTGCCCTTGTTTGTTGAAGGTTATATTTTTGGTTTTGGCTATTTTATGGTCCAACATGTTTCTGAATATTTGGCCATTTACATTGAATAACTTGCTATCCGGTTTTTATGTTTACCCATACCATAGTATGGTAAACATAATGTCGACATCCGGATTGACCACCTGTCGTGTGTCTGTCCGTCCGTCCGTCCGTCTGTCTGTCTGTCTGTCTGTCTGTCTGTCCGTGGACACTTTACGCATGGTGCGATAACTCAAATATTTTCTATCCGATCGGAACTAAATTTTGTATATGAGTTTCTCAGACCGAAATACAGATCAAGTTCGAATATGGGTTTGATCCGAGTTTTTTTTACGGAGTTATGGCCCTTTTTCGACTTCGAATTCACCCATGCTGTCATAACTCAAACAATTTTTCAGAGCCAAAAATACAGATCGAGTTCGAATATGGGTTTGATCCGAGTTTTATTTACGGAGTTATGGCCCTCTTTCGACTTAGAATTCATGGATGCTATGATAACTAAAAAAAATATTATCTCATGAGAACCAAATTTGGTATGTGAGTTTCTCTATCTAAAATACAATTCGAGTTCGAATATGGGTTTGATCAGATTATTTTTAATGGAGTTATGGCCCTTTGATATAGAATTCATCCATGCTTCGATAGCTCAACCAGTTATCGTCTGATAGGAACCAAATTTGGTATGTGAGTTTCTCAACAGATCAAGTTTGAATATGGGTTAGATCCTGTTTTTTATACCAGAGTTATGGCCCTTTTTAACTAAGGATTGAACAGATTCGATATTTTTATGCTTATCATGTAGAACCATAGCAGCTAACCCCTGTGATATCAGTTAGCACTGAGAGAGAGAATAGATTAACTTGTATTATTGGAAATTAGAGTTATTTTTAGCCATCATATTGTCAGGGCACAGTGGAAGGTGTAATTGGACAGAGAACCATCTGTTGTTTATTGTATTTCCATACAGCTCTCTGGTTTAGGATATCAATGCAGTGTTCCAGTGACATACCTGTACCTAATTTTATTGAGTTTTAATTGTTAACCCTTGTCATCAATTTTATGCTTTTGTATATTTTTCATGTAATCATTCTCCTATTATATCTCTTTCACTTGTATGGATTTTTGTGGTTAAAATGAACCCTTAATTCTCAACATTCCTTATACTTAGCAGAAATACCTTTCATCTGATATATCTCATTTTATTGAGATGTATGTGAATTTCTCAGCCCAAAATACAGATAGATTTCGAATTTGGGTTTGATCCATTTTTTTATATTTTAAACAGAGTTATGGCTTATGGATTTTCGTGTCAGAACTGAAAATAGCTGATCACTATCGCCAAGGTATGGGTTAAACATCTGCCGATCGTGATCGGCCTCTCGTTATTTGGATCTTTTTCTCCTAAAGTGCTTGAAAAATAGGCCCTGATATATCTCCGCTGTATAATCAATTTGTTCAATTTGACGAGACATGTATTGTGCATTTCATTTGTGAAGTTCACTTCAAAATTTGAGTTTAACTTCTTTATAGTTGGCTGATATTTATAAAACCTCTTGTTTTCAATTCCTGTAGCCAGCTACTTCTGGTATTATAAATTTCGGGATGAAGTGATTCCAAATAGTTTTTTTCCCCACATATTGACTAAGACAGCAGAGCACCAATTTCAGCTCATTATACATTTCATGCATGTTTTTATTCTATCAAATATATCTCTCTTTAATTACTTTTTAATTTATTTTTAAAATTAAAATTATTGTAAGTAAAGGCTGTGAACTTCTGCTAAAGAAGTGATACATTGCAGCGTCGCTACATACTCTATATTACTGGGTATGTTCATAAATAAATTGATCAATTTCAATATTAGATGGACTGTGATGCTGATTATGATAAATTAAGTGGTGTACCAGGTGTTGGTTACTCATCAGTGTGAACACTGAATTTAAAGCGGGGAGGTGTTTTGAAGTTTTTGAACTTAGATGCATTGTCCTATTTTCAGGGGAAAAGAAGAAGATTTGGAAAGGCGGTTTGAACTACTTAATCGGGAGTTGCGTGCAATATTAGCATTAGAAGGTAATCACTTTAAGACCTAAAAAAAAACCTTTTTGTTTCTACTAACGGACTGAAAAAAATTAGGGTCTTTAGGCAGGTAAAACCTGTTTTCCTCCAATATTTTCCAATTATTTCAACAATATAATGCCACCCCCCCCCCCATTTTGAACCACGTCATTATGATCTTGTGTACTATTTGTAAAATATTCTCCATCTTCATTTTTTTCTATTGTTTTTATCGTTTTGATTTTGTCACTGTGAAAACGTTTATCCACATATAGACAGCTACAAAAACGCTGTCGCTGGATGTCGCCATTTTAGAGGGGGAGATATTCATGATCGTCACACTTTACAAGGCAGAAGTATTAGCATGCAGTCCAATGAATCTGCACATAGTGGAATGCAATACAAAAATTTATTGTCCCGTAACAAATAGCATATAATGTGTAAAATTATATGACAGGCCCACAAAATTATTAACCCTTTCATGACGGGAGCTGCACTGGCGCAACTTTAAAGACCCTGTGCCAATGCGTTCTCTTATATATGCGAGTCGACCATAGGTCACTTCGCATATATAAGAGAATGCATTGGCCTAACAATTTGTTATCATTTTTTGTCAATTTTTCTTACATTCTTTAACAATTTATAATTTTTTGTAATTTTTTCTTACATTCTATATCAATTTTTATAATTTTTTCGTATATTCTTTAACAATTTTTGTCATTTTTTCTTAGTTTCTTTAACAATTTATAAATTTTTATCATTTTTTCTGACATTCTTTAAAAAAAATTATCATTTTTTATCCTTATTTCTTACATTCTTTAACAATTTTTTATAATTTTTTTCATTTTGTCTTACATGTTTTAACAATTATAAAAAATAATATAAAATTTGTTAAGCCAATGCATTCTCTTATATATGTGAGGAGACCTATGGTTGACTCGCATATAAAAGAGAATGCATTGGCACAAGGTTTTCGGAAACATTCAGTAAGCTCCCACCATGGAAGTGTTAATGTCCAGCACAAACAAATTTGTGACGGTCATTTTGTCAGGCACTACAATTTGAGTTATAACCAGGCTTATGCAGACAACATATTGCTCCATGTAGAGAGTCATTATTAATTCAGTTGGTTTGTTTCTTGATTTGTAATTATCTGGAAACAAGTGCTTTGTAATGTTGCACAAGTCACTAGCAACTCTATAATCTATTGAATGAAATCACAACCGGCCATTAGATGAAATGAGGCATGCACTCTTCTATAGACACAACTGGACATCAAGGGTTGGCAGGTGCTGGTCAGACGGCCTGTGCTCAGTAAGTTTGACTAATGTTATTCATCTTAATGAATTGTGTCTTCCATACCTTCATGGTTGATTTGTAAGGCCTGAGGTTTCATTTATGATAGTTAAAAGCACTGGTAATATTGAGTCCAATGCTGCGTCACATGATAAACTTTTCAGGGCTATTTTAGATACAACTATATCACAAGGAAATGCATCAATTTTATCACTTTCATGATGGGAGCTGTGCTTGAGCAGCATTAAAGATCCTGTGCCAGTTCACTCTCTTATATATGCGAGTATCCCATAGGGAGCCTCGCATATATAAGAGAATGCACTGTCTTACAAGGTCAAGGTAAATATTGTTAGGCCAATGAATTCTCTTATATATGCAATGGGCATATATAAGAGAATGCATTGGCACAGGGTTTTCATAAAATTTCAGAAAGCTTCAGTCATGGAATGGTTAAAGGCATCACTTCTAACCACTTCATACTTTCTATTATTAACTTTCTTTCTGTTCGCAGATGGCTCTATATAAGCATTTTAATGTTTGTTGCTTCCTCCCTCTAATTCTTCACATACATATTGACTTTATGTTGCTATTTAAAGTGATGTGAAATAATCCACTGGGGTGCACAGTGAATAAATTTGCTTAAAGCTAATAAAGCAGGTTTTTTAGTTAATTTTGTATCAAAATCGCCATCACACAACATCAATCTATAATTTAACCCTTTAATGACGGGAGCTGCACTTGGGCAGTATTAAAGATCCTGTGTCAGTGCATTCTCTTGTACATGCGAGTCTCCCATAAGGAGCCTCGCATATATATAAGAATTTTTTAACTTACATGGTCAGGTAAATACTGTTAGACCAATGTATTCTCTTATACATGCGAGGCTCCCTATGGGAGACTCGCATATATAAAAGAATGCTTGGCACAGGGTTTTCGCAAAATTTCAGGAAGCTCCAGTCATGGAAGGGTTAAATAAAATCTAGAGACTCTCGTTTAGCAAAATTATTATCATTTGTTTATCGGAGATTTGATCAGGATGATTGACTTTGTTTGTTTACTTTTTTGTGTAGTTCAGATGTCGTTTTTATGAAATAGTACATCAATTGTTGTTGAATTTTTTGACAATAATAGTTTAATGATACAAATGTCTGTAGAGGTGGAAAAAATGAAAAAATATAATTTTATTGTTTAAAGGTACTCAATCCGATCAGGCGGTCCCCAAATGACCGAGATACAACAACAACAACATTTCTTTAAAATATGCTTTAGTTATCAGAATCGATTAATTGCAACAAAATAATGCTAACCACTGTCAACTATGGTATCAAATTTCCCAAACGTGTTATTTATCAACATTTTGTTCAACGAAATATCACTTGAGTTTCATGAAATTTGGCCATATTACCACTTGACTTTAGTGTTATCCATCTTCATCCCAATTTTGTCTGACCGTCCGTTTGATGACGTGTTTCTGGGCCACAAATAATTGCACATCTCGAGAAATGCCAAATCGATATCTGATCACTCTGAGCTTTGATGGTGGGTTCCTCGACTCGAATCAAATGTTTTTTACCCCCAAAGCCAAAGAAATAGTAATTTAGGAGCATTAGTTCGGATAATGCATCTTTAAACGAAAAACATATTGTAAGCTTAGACCAGTGTTTCATACTAATATTTCTGCACTCAAACATACTTTGTGACCCATGTGGCCCCCTTGGTGGAGTCCATCAGGGCCAGTTGCCTCCCTCTGCTATGTCGCCCCTGAATATTCAACTTTTGTCACTGAAGGCACATTGGTCATACAATATAAAACACCTGAACCAGGTAATAATTTAAAAAATTGGACCAATAGTAAAACATTTTCCTACTTTCTGTTGAACTTTAGACTTCAAAAGTTCAATTGTTAGCTAGGTTTGAATTATTCAGAAGTTGGAAATCCAGTTGGAAACTTTTAAGGTGTGTGGAAATTATATTGGACCGAATTTGTCTGGTTCAAGCTGGTTCAAGGGGAATTTATATCTGGCAGAGTTAGGAATTTGTCTTGTTAAAGGGGGAGTGGGGAATGATCAGCTTGAATTTGGAACTTTTTACATTTGGTTTACACACTCACACTCCCTTCCTGATGAAGATCCTCTATAGTTATATCCCTGAATTTTCATATAAGCTTTCCAATATTAATGTATAATACTAATTTTTTATCTGCCTTTTTACTTGCTGTAACGTTTATTGTATAGTACACAGTTTGAAGTTTGACTAACCATATCTATACTGAATGGATTCTCCCATTCATTTATAACACTCAAGCCTGAGTTTAGTGTGCCTGTCATTTGCAAAATGAGGTCCCCAGAGAGTGAAGCATCAGGCTAGCATCACTAAATTCACCCTCTGGGGACCTCATTCTGCATGGCCTCATCTGCTATGGGAGACATAGACTCAGATTGAAGTTCCCAAATGGTGAATATTGTGATGTGCACCCATTGGGAACCTCAATTCACCCTCTGGGGACCTCATTCTGCATGGCCTCATCTGCTATGGGAGACATAGACTCAGATTGAAGTTCCCAAATGGTGAATATTGTGATGTGCACCCATTGGGAACCTCGATTTAATATGCAATGTGTCGTCTGCCAATTTGGGAATATTGAGAAACTAAACTAAAAAAAAAATAGAATCTTTGTGAAGAAGTTGCTATAAAAATTTGATAATAAAGATACTTTCCAGAGAAGATGAGGCCTATAAGAAGAATGAGATTCCCAGAGGGTGAATTTAGTGCTGCTAGCCCGCTATGCGGAATAGCATCACTAAATTCACACTCTGGGAACCTCATTCTGCAAATAACAGGCACACTAAACTCAGTCTTGGTTCTTATAATCCCCCTTTTTTTAAAGCATCAACTTGCAAACCACTACTTCACATGAATGGGGTGGGGTGGGGTGGGGGATATAGAGAAACTTAACTAAAATGAAAAAGAATCTATGTGAAGAAGTTTCTATAGAAATTTGATAATAAATAATCTTTCCAGAGAAATTATAATTTTAATGGGGCATGAGATTTGACCTGATTAGCAACCATATAAGTTCATATCTTGATGAGGTGGGGTCGGTCGTATCTCTTATTTCGAAGACTTGTGTGTGCAGGGTGACACCAGTTTAACATGTGCTGATCAAGGGAAATAATTCCGTATTAAAGGAAATGATTAAATGGGTATTAGTAATCTCTCTGATCTTCTATCGTGACATTTGTCCTGCAATACAACTTTATCAGTCTGTGGAAGCCCCTGGCTGATCTGTTCCAGCACAGGCACATATTAGCAGGACGGAAGACCTAAAGTCATTGATTTTGGATTTGTTGAGTTTATTACAAGCTTAGGTAGTGCTAATCAGTTCAGAATCCACGCCCATTCTATTTGGGCTCGTGTTATTAATTTGGTTCGGAGAGCTGAACTGCAGTTTCATTTTCTATTCTTTATTTCCTGACCCGGCTCATTTCCTTGTGAATCGAAGCTTGGTATGATTTTATTAGGATGAAATGATTGGGTTGTATTGTGCATGGATTTGTCTCATTTATCAGCAGGACGTCCCGTTTATTACCTGTACCATTGACGAGTGTGTTCGCGGAAATTACTGTTCCACCTGCAATTAAATCAGGCACAGTAATTCAGGAGTCAGGAATATTTAAAAACAGTTTCAGCTTTTGTTGAAAAAAGTGATTAGATAGCAGAACTGGTTCATGGTATCTCGCATCACATTGACTTTTATCATTTTATAATTTATAACATTTCTACAAATGTTTTCAAGTGTGCTCTAGTTATAATAAAACTGACAATTGGTAAAACAACAGAAAATCATGGGGAATTTAGAAGAGATAATTGATTTATTTTTTACCCACACTTTTCAAAGAAAAATGGAGGTTATTCAGGATTTACTTTGTCCATCTGTCTGTCTGTTTGACTGGCCGTCTTTCTGTCAGTCTGTCCAGGCATGTCTCAGCCATGGATTATCGGATTTGAATGGAATTTGGTACAGATGTTCGGCATCGGGAATACTTACAAAAGAGGCCTCAATGACATTGATAGTTTTTTTTTTTTTTCTTCAAATTTGTTTTTCTTATTTTTTGGGTCATAACAACAGGCATCGAAATAAAAACACCTAACGTGACCCTTGTTATTCAATGGGGCAGGGTCTGAGAACCAAAACCCTTTTTTTGTTGGCCTTAACCCTTTCTTTGCCAAATAACAAGGACAACAAACAAAATTAGTGAACTTATTATCTGAACATTTCCCACCAATTAATAGAAATCCTTCAGCATTTGTATTATCTTTTCATCTGTCTGTGATTTGCTCATAATCATATTTTCTGAACACCACTCGTAATGAATAATAGACCATTCCAGTATATACTTTTATAATCTGGTGGGAGACTCCATTTAGCAAACAAAGGGTTAATAGAGCAGTGTCACCTGAAAGACACTATCTCATTTGATATTGATTTCTCTATTCATTATTTCGTTTTTTTTTTTTAGATATTTTAGTGGAAGAGCAATAATTATTTTGTTAATTTTTCAATAACAAAAGTACTTTCTTTGGTGTATATTTGTCTAGTTCATATCACACATTTGGTTTTCAACATTTATTTTCCCCAAAAACTGTGTTAAATTTGATTTTGGTATGTCGTTGTTGTAACTGGAAGTTTGGAATCCTGAATACATCTTTAACCCTTAATTTACTGGAAGTTTGGAATCCTGAATACATCTTTAACCCTTAATTTACTAATACTCATTGACGAGTTCCCTTAGGAAATGTTCAGATAATAAGCTCAACAGGTCGTTTTTTTTACTTATTATCTAAACATTTCCCACAAATGAATATGGTCGATAACTTACTATCGATATTTAAACTTTTCCAACCAAATGAATAGAAATCATTCTTGTATTATCTGTCCTCTACTTATATTGCCTGAACATCCTCCTGATCTATCATTGACCATTCCCATGTATAATTTTATAACTGAATGGGAGAATCCATTTAGTAAATAAAGGGTTAAGGATTTGGTTCTCATAATCAGCAGCAGCGCTTTCACCACCAGGTTTTCCCCCACCTCCTCGATACAGCGTAATCCATTCTGATGGGTAACCTCCCGACCAGCCCCGAGGGTGTCACTTGTTCTCGTCAGATTCCCCACTGTTTATAATCCGGAGATATTGTTCGGTGGCCTCTGTTATAATGGTGCACGATCTTTAGCAGATGCTTTCATAACGTCCCGAGGCTTTAATAGGATTTATCCCCCCTTTTAACCTCTGACCCCAGTAATTTGCCTAATTGCCTTTTGTGTGAAGATAAACCCATCAAGCATTTACTATGCCTGGTCTTGTCTTATTGCCAAATTATGCATTTTATTTAGTATCGTCCCAAACAAAGTTTGGTGGGGGGATATAGAAATGGTTTCCGTGAGTCAGTCCATACGTCAGTGAGTCCATCCATCATAACTTCATAAGCCAGATTTAAATAATCTTTGGTATGCTCATGAATGACTTTGGAATAGAATGGATAGACTTTAACCCCTTTCATGACTGGAACTGCATGTGCCAATGCATTCTCTTATATATGCGAGTCTGCCATTGGTAGCCTCGCATATATGAGAGAATGCACTGGCTTTCAAGGTCATTGTAAATATTGTTAGGCCAATGTATTCTCATAAATGCAGGACCGGTTCTAATATAGAAAATGAGTATCACTTCATTATGGAATGTTCACACTATTTCCATATCAGAAATGAACTTTTCCAAATTGTTGGTAGTTATCACAGTAAGTTTACAAGTATGTCAAATGATCAGAAATTTAATTGTATATTGAATAATGATACCTCTGACATACGCTTCTTGATAAGTTTTTAGAATGAATATTGTGCACGCCATCACACCATAAAACACATGTAGTTATAATTATTATAGACATGCCATGCTCACATGCAATTATTTATTAATTATTGTTTTATGCTTTGTATTCTTATCATACTGCCTTTATTGGTGTTTATGCAAATAAATCTTATCTTATTTTATCTTATCTGTTATATGCATATATGAGAGAATGCAGTGACACAGGATTTTCGCAAATTTCAGGAAGCTCCAGCCATCGAAGGGTTAAAGTGATATTAAACACTCTTCTGGGGTGATAGATTGAGAATAAAGTACGGTAGTTAATTTCATAAATTTCATATCCAAATTGGCAGCACACAACATGATCACTCTTAAGTATAAATTATATGCAGTGATTATCTCTGGAGGAATCATTGCTATTTGTTTATCATCAAAAATTTGTCCCGAGCAGAGGAGTATTTCTTTACAATTGTGCTTAGTTCAGATGTTGTGTTTTCTGAAATTGTATAATCAATGTGGCTGTAATTTTCAGTAATATTAACTATACCCCTTTTTAAAAAAAAAGGGGGGGGTATACTGTTTTGCACCTGTCCGTGTAGCCAAGCATTGAGCTATCCTTATGTCCGCCGATGTCTGTTCATGTCATAACTGGAACAGTAGTGCTCGGATGTCAATGAAATTTGGTATGGATGTTCACTACTATGAAGACATTAAATAGAGGGTTCCATCGTTTTGTTCGGATTTTGAATTCTAGAGTTATTCATCTTTGTTTATCTGGAAATGTTGCCTTTTTGGTTCATCTGATGTCTGTTCATGTCATAACTTCAACAGTTGTGTTGGGATTAAGAATGAAATTTGGTATGGATGTTCACTACTATGAGGTCATTCAATAGAGGGTTCCATCGTTTTGTTCTGATTTTCCATTCTAGAGTTATTCATCTTTTTTTATCTGGAAATGTTGGCTTTTTGGTCCCTGCGATGTCTGTTCAGGCCATAACTTGAACAGTAATGCTCAGATCTCAATGAAATTTGGTATGGATGTTCACCACTATGAGGACATTTAATGGCGTGTTCAACCAATTTGTTTTAGTTTTTCGTTCTATAGTTATTCATCTTTATTTATATGAAAATACAAATTTTTGGGTCCATCTGAGTATATCAGTCATAGGTTATAGCTAGGCCCACACAAGGCGGTATGTCACAATGGGGTATGCACCGGATGACAGTCCATCTCTTGTTGAATGCTACATTCTTTCAGTGAGTAAGGTACCTGGCTACTCACATATCTATTTTGATTCACTCAATTAACTACATATATCTTTAACATTTATGTTTATATTCTACAGACTGGCAAAAAACTGAGGCCCAGATAAAACGAGAACAGTTGCTCCTGGAAGAGTTGGTGAATGTCGTAAACAAGCGGGACGAACTTGTCCAGCATCTTGATTCTCAGGAGAGAGCGTAAGTATTCACTAACTTCCTCAATGTAGTTGTAGGGGTGAGCGTGGGAGAAATAGGCCCAGATATTACAACTACAGGAACATCTCACGACGACGGGCGTATCAATGAGACATAAGCAATATGTATAGCATTATATCCAATCAGCTCTAACCGAGTTACATCCTCACTTTAACCAGACAGTCCAACTTTCTCTCTCTCTGTATATCTCTCTTTCTTGCTCTCTCTCTTTCTCTCTCTCCCCTGCTTCTCACGACATCATTACTATTATTATAATATTTTCATTCCTTCCCGTCTGACCGCCCCCCCTCTGCACTTAATGAAGAGTGGGTATGAAGCAAAAAATATGGTCTATATACGACCCAAAGCATCCAGCTTTGGTTCGTTATTATGATTGGAATAAATATGTTAACACTAACAATAGGAACTTGTGCACCTACGAATATGAGCTCAGTCTCAGCTCAGCTCTACTTCAAATAACATCTTCCAAAAGATGATTGCACCCTTGTTCTGATCAGGCCTCAATATATGGTACTTGTCCCTAAATGGTGAATTTAGTGACGCTACCCTGCACAGCTGGCTAGCATCACCAAATTCATCCTCTGGGGACCTCATTCTGCATTGAATCATCAAATTAATTACATCAATAAAAAGAATTCAGTAGCCAGGTCGATTTTTGTATCAACCCATATACCATGTGCCAATGCATTCTCTTATATATGCGAGTCGACCATAGGTCACCTCGCATATATAAGAGAATGCATTGGCCTAACATTTTTGTTTTTGTTTTTTATTTTTTTTAAATTTTTTACAATTTTAATAATTTATTCTTATATTCTATAACAGACTTATTTTGTAGGTTTAGGGCCGATGAGATCGGCCCCTGGCACTCAAAGGGTTATTCTCTTAAACCTATCTGCCCCGAGTGATGGAGGACATGTTGATTTTAACCCTTTCTTTATTAAACTTCATTGATGAGTAGTTATCACTTAGGAAATGTTCAGATGATAAGTTTGTTGAACTTATTATCTAAACATTTCCCTCAATAATTAGGGCTCATTCTGCACTTTCATTTGCCTTTCGACTTGTTTTTATCAACATAACATCCATCCAATGGAATAATACACCATTATGATGTACACTTTTTAACTGACCTTTAGTATAGAAAGGGTTAAGGTGGCGTTATAACAAATCAGATTGTTCGTTTCAATTGGATGTGGTGCTTATTTGGATTTCAGAATTGAAGAGGAAGCTGAACTGGACAAACAGATTTCAGAGGGGAATCTGCTGAAAGAAGAGCGAAGCTGCATAATACAATGATTCGTCACAAATCTGAGGATGATGGGGCATCACACATAGATAATAAAAAAACAGGGAGGGTGGTAGGATGGCTGGGAAAATGTTGATACAACTAGTTACTGGTCTATATATATCCAAACTATGTGTACCATTGCCTTGTCAATAGAAAGATTATTGTCGACCAATAGAAAGCTTGTATAACAGTCTATATCCCCTTTTGCACACCCCCTCCCCTGAACATCTACTGGCATACGTATTTGCCATGATTAGTACTGAAATAGGGATCTGGTTGTGTAATTTATTATGGCATATTGGCAATTGAACAACTTTCCAGTCAACCGAGTCATCATCCACATATATGGCAAGGGATCATAATGTTTAATAATAGCCCTACTTGAAAAATTGGGGGGGGGTTTGTTCACTGCCAATATACCATAATAAATTACACCACCAGATTATATGCATCTGTCTGTCGGTCCATCCATCCATCCGAGGCAAATGTCTTGACAATGGCTTATCGGTTCTTATTTAAATTTGTTATATATTAGGGATATGGAGGTCTAGCTATCAACAGAGGGGCCAATGACCTTGTTCATGTTTTCCATTATACAGTTATCCTTCTTTGTTTATCCAGAAATGATGGTTTTCTGTCTGTCTGACTTGAGTATTTCAGCCATGGGTTGGGTTATAGGATCTCAATAGAATTTGGGAGAAGTGGACTGTGATCAAGGAGAATTAAGACATAATGGCTCAAGTTAAATTTACACCACAACATCACCATTCTATGATCCATTAAGTAATATGCAAAACAATAGCCCGTGTATAAAATGATTTTAATGAGTAAGAACCCCAATATAATTAGAACGTACAGTTTAAATGTGATATAGGTACATATTCATACTGGTATTTGAGAGAGAATTTACTTCTTCACATTAGGGAGAAGTGACACAATTTTATAGGGAGACGATTTCTCCCAAGTCAAGGGTCTTTAAATAAATGTTAAATGGTAATGTTAACATTTTCCCTTTTATTTGCTTTATATTCTGGATTACTATTTTGCTGATGTTTCAATTAGGCACCATGCAGGTATGCCGGCACCCATGGTGCAACATCCAGTTGTTTCTGGTGACAAATAGATAAATGCATTGAATTATCCCAGACTGACAATCTGCATGGAGACATACGTTTGGATGCATATAGACTGACTAGTTTTATAGGTGCAAGCCTATGGGTGGGGTGAGTGAGTATGGCCCACCATCCTGCTTGCAGCATCCCTGTCAGATAAAATTTTTAAAAGATATGTGAAATTATGATCGGGTATTCATCTGAAGATATATATTTATTCCACACCTGCTGATGTGAGACACATGTATTCAACGGAATCCCAGCCATTGAATACATAGTGTTGAATACCACAAGCCCAAACTACTTCGAGTTGTTGTTGTTACAGTAATGTCCTAAATAATTTACCCCTAAACCACAGCAGAATTATGGGAAATTTTTCAGGATTTCGTCGGAAATATGGCTTGTTGCCATTCATCGGAAAGCTCTCAGTGAGAGCTTTCCGATGAATGGTAGCAAGCCATATTTCCGACTAAATCCTGAAAAATTTCCCATAATTCTGCTGTGGTTAAAGGTCATATACTTCGGGCATTACTGTACCAAGTGCGATGACGTACAAAACATCAATGAATCGGTATGGGTGATGCACAGATAATTACCAGTTTTCATCAGATTTAAACTACAATAAAGGTAGTTATATTATGGATGGTAGTCACAGTCATGGCTGAAACTTATCTGACACAAGGGTGTGAAATAAATACAGAACACTACTTGCATCATGATCTATAATCTATTATCGAACGAGTTGCGGATGGCTTTTGTGCAATATATCTTTGCACCATCCGGAACTGAATTGATAAAAGATTCTCGATTAAGATGCGCGTTGTATTTTGTCCATGTATTGAATATGTCAAAATGTCCATTCTTTGTTGACTGCATATCAATATACACAAAAATGGCATAATTTATAGTTTATTGCACAGCTATGGTTCAACTTATTTTTGTGTAACAGTATTAATTGTTTGTTAATTTAGTGAAGATTTTATGTAATTTTATCAACATGCACATGAGGGGAAAACCTCTTCAAATTGTTAGTTTAAATATTTTTAAATATATTGCTTATAAAACAATTCTGTCCAATGATGGCCAATCACGCACCACATGATTTGTTTGTTAGTATTGTTTGTTTAACCAGCATATATATTTCCTTACAGAATACTCATATCAAGAATTATGATATTTTTACAGTTTTATGCCTGATTCCCACTGGGACTCGACTCCAAAGATACACACTAATAGTGCTAAAGGAACTCAAGGGTAGATGTGTAAAACATCTATCATCAACAAGAACATGTAACAATAGATCATACAGTAATGCCCTAAGTAATCGACTCCTTAACCACAGCATAATTATGGGTAACTTTTCAGGATTTAGTCGGAAATATGGCTTATTTCCGATGAATGGCAACAAGCCATATTTCCGACTAAATCCTGAAAAATTACCCATAATTCTGCTGTGGTTAAGGAGTCAATTATTTAGGGCATTACTGTATGTCCTGAATTTTTTTTGAAATATGCCGTCTCAACTGATTTATCCATTTTGTTCAATTATGACAAGTCACCCACATATCAGGCTGTCCTATTTGATGAATTCCGTCTCTCGATGTTATTTGACTTCCTCTATTAGATAGGGTGCTTGGCATGGATTCAACCACACTGAATTACTGCTGACGAGGTCCCAATTAAATTTAGGATTTCTTATCCCAAAGGAAACATTCATGCTTATAAATATTGTAACTCCAAATTTGGTTCATGATTGAAATATAATGAAAATATTTGTCTCTCGTATATATATACAATTCAGACCAAACCAAAGCTTTTGTAAGATGTTATTTGATATTTTTACTGCTGTATATTTTAAATAAAAAGGCAGGATCTGTTTGAAATGGGCCAAAATAGTGTCCTACATCATTGGAAAGCTTATGTTGAGTAAATTCCATGTGACCAAGCCTATGTTTTGTAAGTTATTTGTTGTATGACAACATTATTTTATTACTTGTCTAAAATTATGTTATAGCTATCAACTTTTGATTTTTGGTATTCCAGAGCCCAAGTTACCACAACATACAAATTTAATATAACATCATTTTTGTAGTGAAAAAATGTTTAAAGATGGTCTATATCTTTCGGGCCACAATTACAACAACATAATTTTTATAAAACCAGATTTCAACTTGAAGACAAGAAATACATTTTTCTGTGAATAAAACACAGATAAAACTAGAGATTAGGTATAGTATTTGTCTATAGAGGCATAATAATGTGGTTTATACTACCGTGGTGACGAGTGCAAACAAGATAGAGTCCCCCCTTGCTATGCTCCAAATGCACCTGAAGTTTCTGTTCTAAAAATAGCCCTTAAAATTGGCCCCAAAAGTTTGTATGTATTATACTGGAACCAAATCAAAATCAAATCAATATTAATTTTATATAGAAGCTTTTCCAGACAGGTGTCTTCGATTCATATTTATTATTTTAAACCCCAGAAACTATATAAACAACTTGTTACGAACAGATAGACCATCGTTAGACCCACATGTGACATATCAACTAATTTCAATTTGTTATTGAGAAATTAACAAAATTGTTATTGGTGTCCTTCTAAAACATTGAAATTATATGAAATAAATGGATAGAAAATTAAGTGTCATATCATATATATCTTTTTTTATGGAACAAGTCTAATGGACTCTTTGTTCCGATACTTACAACATATACAAGCCTGAGTTTAGTGTGCCTGTCATTTGCAGAATGAGGTCCCCAGAAGGTGAATTTAGTGATGCTATCCTGCACAGCGGGCTACCGTTACCAAATTCACCCTCTGAGGACCTCATTCTGCATGGCCTCATCTGCTGTTGGAGACATAGACTCAGATCGAAGTTCCCAAATGGTGAATATTGTTATGTACACCCATTGGGAACTTCGATTATGCAATGTGTCGTCTACCAAATTGGGGATATAGAGAAACTAAACTAAAAAAGAAATAGAATCTATGTGAAGAAGAATCTATAGGAATTTGATAATAAAGAAACTTTTCCAGAGAAGATGAGGCCTGAGCAGAATGAAGTCCCTAGAGGGTTAATTTAGTGATGCTAGCCCGCTATGTAGGATCCAGCTTGAACATATTTTCAAAATAAGGTATACAAACATGATAGCATATTATCACTTATCGTTCGAATTGTGTTATTTTAAACAGTAATGGCCTAATTAATCGACTCTTTAACCACAGCAGAATTATGGGTAACTTTTCAGGATTTAGTCTGAAATATGGCTTGTTGCCATTCGTCGAAAAGCTCTCACCGAGACGAGAGCTTTCCGATGAATGGCAACAAGCCATATTTCCGAATAAATCCTGAAAAGTTACCCATAATTCTGCTGTGGTTAAGGAGTCGATTATTTAGAGCATTACTGTATGCTAGAATCTAAATATAAAGTGAAATAGGTTTCATAAACATTGACCTGGAACCCTGAATACATCTTTAATTTCGTAATTTTGATAACTGTCTCCACTCCACTGGACTTTTTCGTGATACTGTTGCTGATTATAGAAAATTAGTAAATGCAAAATCTTCTAGGTCTTGCAGGTCTTGGTTAGAACAAAAATTGTATAAAGACAATCCATTATTTTTTCAATTATCAATTAGCTTTCCAGCAATGTAAGACATTAGTTTTACCCAATTTCTGTTATTTAATCCGGGTCCACCCCTTTTAACCCTTCCATGACTGGAGCGAGTCTCCCATATTGATCATCACATATATAGGAGAATACATTAGCCAAACAATATTTACGTTGACCTTGTAAGCCAGTGCATTCTATTATATACGTGAGGCTCCCTATGGGAGACTCACATATATAAGAGAATGCAGGATCTTTAATGCTAAACCAGCACAACTCCCGTCATGAAAGGGTTATTAAATATTGTTAGCATTTTGTGCCAATTGTTAAAGATGCATTTAGTGATCATATGAAAGCCTTTGTTGTTGTCTCAAATTTATGTTTAATGAATTTTTGTTCCATGTGTTACAGGGGTCATCATTGTATGACATGGCCTGCATTTGTTTTGGGCTACTGATGAGTCAGATGACTCTGTCTGATGGCACCCTCATTTAAATCTTAATCTTTCTTTACTAAATGGATTCTCCCATTCAGTTATAAAAGTGTACATTGGAATGGTCTATTATTCATCTGGAGGGATTTTCAGGAAAGATATGACAAGACGATGACAGATGAACAAATAATTCAAATGTACAAGGATTCCTATTAATTTATGGGAATTAGACGCCGTTTGTTGAACTTATTATTTGACCATTTCCTAAGGGAACTACTCGTCAATGAGTATTTAGTAAAGAAAGGGTTAATTGGTAAACAAAATTAGGATGATCACGATCATTCCAGTTGGTGAACAATTGTTCATAGTTGTAATGCCCTAAATAATCGACTCCTTAACCACAGAAGAATTATGGGTAACTTTTCAGGATTTAATTTGAAATATGGCTTGTTGCCATTCATCGGAAAGCTCTCAGTGAGAGCTTTCCGATGAATGGCAACAAGCCATATTTCCGACTAAATCCTGAAAAGTTACCCATAATTCTGCTGTGGTTAATGAGTCGATTATTTGGGGCATTATTATAGTTGTATTCAAGGAAGTTCATTTCTTACTGATAGTTAAAGAAATCCTGCATGTTGTTTTGTTACACATAATATTATTCAGTCTTTCTTCTGTATATAGTTTGTTTATTTAGGGTTTCCGCTAAAGGGGCAGGATTCCATCATTCCCGGTGAGATATGACATTTTAGTTTTTATTATTTCCGTGGCTTCGATAAACCTCTGACTCTGGATAAGAAGGAAACACCCTCTGGCCATTCCTCTTTGAAAAAAATCCTATAAGAATTATCCTACCAGGATCGGTTTTGAAAATAAAAAATACAACATTTTAGAATTAAAGAAAAATTTTGCAGGAAACCCAGATATGACATTTTAGAACACAATTTTTCCTGAAAATCGCTGGGAATTATGGGTAATTTTTCAGGATTTAGTTGGAAATATGGCTTGTTGCCATTCATCGGAAAGCTCTCAGCGAGGGTGAATTTAATGATGCTAGCCCGCTATGCAGGATAGCGTCACTAAATTCACCCTCTGGGGACCTCATTCTGCAAATGACATGCACACTAAACTCAGGCTTGACCCTAACCCTTAGCGGAAATCCTGGTTCATATTTTCTTGTGTTTTTTGTCTTCGACTACTTTTAGTAATTTATTTTATTATTTTACTCCGATTTATATTTTAATCCATTTGCTATATATTTCATCACTATTATCATTCAAAGCCTAAAAAATCTGCATCAGCACTGATTACAGACACTTTTTTGAGAATCAGATATCGTTCATTTATTAGTGTGCTATGTAGGCAATTTCTTTCCTCCGTGAAGTTAGTATTTTTGTTCCTATTTTAGTCGGAGTTCATGATTGGAATATAAAAATTTAGATTTTCAAAAACCATATCTTAACACTTTCATGACTGGAGCTTCCTAAAATTTTGCGAAAACCCTGTGCCGATGCATTCTCTTACCATAGGGAGCCTTGTATATATAAGAAAATACATTGTCCTAACAATATTCACCTTGAGCTTGTGAGCTAATGCATTCTCTTATATATGTGAGGCTCCCTATGGGAGACTAGCATATATAAGAATGCACTGGCACAGGATCTTTAATGCTGCACTAGTGCAGCTGCCATCATGAAAGGGTTAACATCATGATTCAGTCTTATGATATACACTGGTCATTTCAGGATAATTGCATCTCCAGGTAGTTTTTAACACTTTGGCGATTAGAACGACAAATATGTCGCCATATGGTTCGCGAGTGGAACGACATATATGTCGTTTCAGAAAGTGTCATTTTTATGTAGACAAAACTTCAATTGATCATCTGATTTATAAATGATTTGTCTAGGAGATATTTTGATTAATGTATGAATGCAATAGATTATGATAGCACACGTAAACAGAAAATACACATAAATTAAAAAGTATAATTGGACCTTTTGACCCGAATTTGTTAATAATTATTGCTATGACGTTGACGTTAAACTCATGCATGACGTCATGTATATGACGTTATAGATACTCTCCAAAGGGTTAATTAAACTTCCCATTGTAGATACATGTATATTAGTCTCTATAGCCATTCAACTGAGCATCCACACAGTTGTTTTCTGCAAAGTGACAACTAATGCAGTTTGGCGCTGTGATAGGTATCCAAGTCAATATATATCCCATGGATCAATTGTACAAAAAATTGCAGTTTCATTGCTTGCAAATGGTGTTTAACTCTTCCATGACTGGAGCTTCTGACATTTTGCGAAAATCCTGTGCCAATGCATTCTCTTATATATGCGAGTCTCCCACTAATATAATAGAATACATTGGCCCAACAATATTTACCTTGACCTTGTAAGCCAGTGCATTCTCTTATATATGTGAGGGTCCCTATGGGAGACTCGCATATATAAGAGAATGCACTGGCACAGGGTCTTTAATGTTGCACCAGCTCAGCTCCCGTCATTAAAGGGTTAAAAAAAACACCCTTTTCATTCTGATAAGTAGATGGTAGTTATCACTGTTAATTCTTGTATATCTTTTTCAGATCTTTTTAACCACTTTGGCATTTCCATAATTATCTTCATAATCATGGATACTGGGCATAATGTATAACAGAGGCTGGCATAATTAGAATTAGAAGGAAAAAATTGTCCTAATTTGTTAACCCTTTCATAGCGCGAGCTGCGCTTGTGCAGCATTAAAGACCCTGTGCCAGTGCTTACTCTTGTATATGCGAGTCTCCCATAGGGCGCCTCCTATATATAAGAGAATGTACTGGCTTACAAGATAAAGGTAAATATTATTAGGCCAATGCATTCTCTTATATATGCGACGTGCCCTATGGGCGACTCGCATATATAAGAGAATGCATTGGCACAGGGTTTTTGCAAAATTTCAGGAAGCTCCAGTCATGGAAGGGTTAGTTAACAAAGGCTGGCAAAAATTGTCCGAATTTGTTAATTCATCTGGAAATATTGATCATCGACCCTGTATACCTTACTTATATATAAAATTTGTGTGGTTTTATTTTTCTCTTAGACATAATCTCAGTTTTAAAGTTACACTCTTTGAAATATTGCAATCTGTATGATGTGTGAATTTAAAGGTAGACTACCTAAATCCAGTGCCATCCCCTACTATACTCAACAGAAAATATCCAATCAAAGAATTAATATTAGTCAAGCATGAGAGTTCAGTACACTCACGTACACAAATATTTAGGTACAGTCTCTATTTAACCCTTTCATGATGGGAGCTGTGCTGGTGCAGCATTAAAGATCCTGTGCCAGTGTATTCTCTTTTATATGCAAGTCTCCCATAGGGAGTCTCGCATATATAAGAGAATGCACTGGCTTTCATGGTAAATATTGTACGGCCAATGTATTCTCTTATATATGCGAGGCTCCCTATGGGAGACTCGCATATATAAGAGAATGCATTGGCACAGGGTTTTCGCACAATTTCAGGATTCTCCAGTCATGGAAGGGTTAAAACTATCAAGATATGTTCTTGTTCTGTGAAGAAAGAAATATAAAGTTATCTCACAAGATAGATATGCTTTATTCTCTCATTCAAATTAATACATGACAATTACATGTAATGGATATTGAGAAACAGAGAATTATATAAAATTGTCATATAGCATAATTATATACAAAAGAGGATATATACATATATTTACATACTAAGTGTAATTATCACTAAATCCAGCATTCCTATTGGTCGGCGCCCACGTGACTAGTTGCAATTATTTCTCGGTGAACGCGCAACAGGTCATAACTGCAGCCCCATAATTACATCGACGCGTCATCGGTTTCTGAAAGAAGAACGCGTAATGTTTTGGGCGCATTTGGACTCGCGCAGGATTGACTTAATAAATCATCATGTTTCAATATAAAGAGCCTCGTTGTTCCTGTTAACTTTGCCAAGGGCGCTATGGGGTACTTTGGGCTGGTTTTGTCACGATACACTTTTCGATTTAAATACATTTACAAAAGTGGCTTTTTCGCTAAATGTATATAAATATAAGGATTAACTGTCATGTGGACTGTTTTTATGGAGTTGTAACCGCAAGGTGAGTGGTCATAACTTGTATGTAAAACCCGAATATGTAAAACCCTTCAGGTTTTACACAAGTTATGACCACTCACCTCGCGGTTACATCTCCATAAAAACAGTCCACATGACAGTTAATCTTTATGTAAGCCCGGACATATAGCAGGTTGGATTTATTAACGCTCGTATTTTTTGTCAAAACTGCTACCAGCGTATCAGCTGGCACGAGCATGTCTGCACCACACATTATCCAAATCTACTCTTCATGTGTTAAGAGTTACATGTTGCCAATTAAAGAGTTGAGCAAAATTTTAATTGTGCAACTAGATAAGTACATGCACAGGTAACATGTCTGTTTTTTTTTTAATTTGGCATTCACAATGTGTGTACTATGCATAACTCTCCTGGTTTCAAATTCTTTGATATTTGTTGTTTACGTGTTGCGTAATATATCTCTGGTAGATGTGTAATATTTACCTACAATATATCTTAGTATAGTTGGCACCATTTTCTCAATTTTTATATGCCTCTTTTAAAAAACATGGCATAATTTGTTTTTGGTCCCTCTGTCTTGTTATCTGTCCATTCATGTTTCGTTTCTGGATGATAACTTTAGTTCTATTGAACTATTGAAATTTGGTATGTATGTTCAGTACCACAAAGTACAGGTCCAGTTCGATTGTGGGGTTTAGCCGGCTGTTTTATACCAGAGTTACGACCATTTTTCAACTTTGATATTTGGGTTTTCTTGGTTTCCTGTTGATAGCTGAAATTAAGTTCGTTCATCACCACTAACCTTGGGTGTGTGCAAGTCTGAGTTTTACGTGCCTGTCATTTGCAGAATGAGGTCATACCCTCTGGGGACCTCATTCTGCTAAGACCTCATCTTCTCTGGAAAGTTTCTTTATTATAAAAATTTCTATAGAAACTTCTTCACATAGATTCTATTTCTTTTTTTAGTTTAGTTTCCTTTATATCCCCAAATTGGCAAATGACACATTGCATAATCAAGGTTCGCAATGGGTGTACATCACAATATTCACCATTTGGGAACTTCAATCTGAGTCTATATCTCCCATAGTAGATGAGACCATGCACCCAGAGGGTGAATTTGGTGTTGCTAGCCCGCTATATGTGATATGTCACTAAATTCACCCTCTGTGGACCTCATTCTGCAAATGACAGACACACTAAACTCAGGCTTGGGTGTGTGGCTGAATAGGCTCAAAATACAGTAATGCTCTAAGTAATCGACTACTTAACCACAGCAGAATTATGGGTAACTTTTCAGGCTTGTTCCAACTAAATCCTGAAAAGTTACCCATAATTCTGCTGTGGTTAAGGAGTCGATTACTTAGAACATAACTGTACTATTTGTGCTTGAATCGGAGGTTAGTCCAATGATTCTCACCAGACTAATATGGGCCCTTCTTTACTTAGATATTTAAATTATATATCGGCTATGGAATCTATCTGAAATGCAATTTGAAACAAGCCAACCATGGCAGTGTTTCTTTGTGTGTCCACGATGAACACTCGGCAAATGGGTCTCCGAGAAACACAGATCAACTTCACAAGAAACTTGGTTCATGTCCAAAAAGAAGCTTGGAAGATCTGAGATCAAATTTTATTATAATATAAATCTGATTTATTGGGTACAATTTATATATACCTGGGATCCTGTGGGATCTGCATTTTTCGGATGTATGATAAGCTACTACAAAATAGTACTGCACAAATCTATATACGAGTAAGGTACTGTATATTAAAGCCAGCCTATATTTACATATCTGATTGAATGTTATAATTCCCTCCAGTTTAATTATCTGTCTAATTACAGTAATGCCCTAAATAATCGACTCCTTAACCACTGCAGAATTGTGAGTAATTTTTCAGGATTTAGTCGGAAATATGGATTGTTGCCAATCAACGGAAAGCTCTCAATGAGAGCTTTCTGATGAATGGCAACAAGCCAAATAATAAGAAACTTTCCGATGAATGGCAACAAGCCATATTTCCGATTAAATCCTGAAATATTACCCATAATTCTTCTGTGGTTAAGGAGTCGATTATTTAGGGCATTACTGCATGTCCATCACACTTTGAATTGTTGCTGTTTTGCATTGGTGCTTGCTTGAGCCTAGTGAAATGTAATGTTGTCAAGCAATGAGAATAAAGACTGTTCAACAATTTCTTGAATTATTGTTCCTTAAAAGGGCAAACCTGGTTGAAAATCTCTTGAGTTAGTCAAAATAATACATTTATATTGATGGAATGCTTATTTGGAATAAAAATACATTTGGGGTTTGGACGCATGTGTCCCCCTCAACATTAGTCGCAAAGTTCTGTTAGAACTAATTTAAGTTGGAATTGTATGATAGTTTAATTGCCAAACTAGTGCTTGGTGTGAATTCATAGACCAAAAATCCTTCCTACTTTCAGGTTGGAAATTTGGAAACTGCTAATTGTTGAAGATATTGATATTGATGTAATGGTTCATAGTTGGAAATTTCCAAACTACATTGGGGGGGGAGGGTGCAAATGGAGTTTTCATTGACTTGTATATTTGGGTCTCATTTAATGGTAGGGGGCAAAGTTAGAAATTATAACCTTCTAAACATGTCCTGGAAGGGATAGCAGGGTATACTGCAATCAGCTGTTCTGTCCGTCCATGGATGTAGCTTTATTAGAGCCTTCATTCCATTATTCTGGTCAAGTATTTTTGAAACTTTAGCAGAGATAATTAACCTTTCTTTACTAAATACTCAATAACGAGTACATGTATTAATGGCACAGGCGGCGTTCGTTGCAGAAATATTCATATTTGTTCAAATCGCCATCAACAGAAGGAATATTAAAATCTATATAGTTTTGTTCATATGCCAAACATAATCAGCGCGTAAATAGTATATTGTCATCAAGACGTACGATGATGTACGTAAACAAGAACCTGCTCATGTTACAGAAGTTTTACAGAGCATACTCACCGCCAACGCCGCCCGTATCTTTAAAGTTATTATTTTGAAATATTCAGATAATAAATTCAACAAACAACAATAGGACCTCCAAATGAGTAATAGATGGACCGTGATTATACACCATTCCGATGTATACTTTTCTAACTGATTGGGAGAATCCATTTAGTATAGAAAAAGTTAATGTCCCCATATGAACTTGCGCGTCTGCAATTGATCGAACATATTTTAATAGTTATTGCCCTTTTCGACTTAGAAATTCTTTGCCACATGAATAATTATCTCAGGGCTTTTATTCCTACAATTTGTGGTCAATAGTTTGGAGCTTATTAATTAACTACTCTGGAAACCTGTAAATCTGCTACCAATATTTGGAGATTGGGGGTACTTAATTTAAAATAGTTATCGACCTTTTAATACTGCCCATTTTTTTATTTTTAATTGGCCACCTAGTATATAGCTGAAGTGCATGTTGGGGAGGGGGTTGCTTAGCTTTGATCTTATTTGGACACTCTGCCTCCAGTTTAAGATGGAGGTAAAGTGGCAACATTTAAATGGGGAATTCAGTGTTAATTTTCAAGACAAGATTACTCAATATTTACAAACTAGAATAATACTTCATGTCTTATTGGAATGTTTGAGCATATATCTAGTGACAATGCAAAGCAGATTTTTCATTTTATGTTTTGTTTTGAGACATTTGATCGAAATATTATAAACAATGATAAACAATGGTGACATACTTTTTAATAATATCCAACCTGGGATAAAAATCAAAATTCCGCTTCACGTTGTCACTAGATAAGTCTTCAAACTTTCCAAAAAGGTATGATATGGTCACCTGCACTTTGTAAGGTGTGCTCAATCTTTTCTTAAAAATTAACACTGAATTCCCCATTCAAATGTTGCCACTTTACCTGCCTCTTAAAGGTACTCAATCCGATCAGATGCTCCTAAATTAATATTTCTTTGGCTTTGGGGGTAAAAAATATTTGAGTCGAGGAACCCACCCATCAAAGCTCAGAGTGATCAGATATCGATTTTTGAAGTTTGTTATTTCTTGAGATATGTAATAATATGTGGCCCAGAAACACGTCAAATGGAGGGTCTCGTACTAAATTGCAGATGAAAATGGATAACTCTAAAATCCATTGGTAATTTCGTGATACTTGAGTGATAATACGGCCATATTTTGTTGAACAAAATTATTTTGTTGCAATAAATCGATTCTGATAACTAAAGCGTATTTTGAAAAAATGTTGTTGTTGTATCTTGAAGGTATGGGGACCGTCTGATAGTAATATTAAAAAACGTTCACTGTCACTTTTTTGTGCATTATCCTTGTGCCACTCTTGGCCTGACAATTATTCCGTCGTATTTGAAGACACTGGCGTGAACTTTGGCATTGGAACCGCATCTTAAGTTCCCAACACTTGGCGGGATCAGTATCGGTAATTAATTCCCTTGGTCTGGAATGATGGGTTGGCTCCAATGAACAATGGCTGTCTTTGTCAACGGCCGGTGATTCGCAAGTTGTGCATAGCACCGGACAATATAGGTATGCCTATCCCCTGAGGAAGTTAAGGTTGACAAACCACAAACTGTGACCAACATGCAGCCACAAATCGCAGGTGATTCCGGTTCATTTTCGGCAATATGAACACCTTGGTGGGTCTGGAAACCACAGAATCAATTAATTATACCTGAACCCTTGAGTCAAACTGTTCATGTTTTGTTGTTTTAAATGACATTGTAACGTGTGTTAATATATGCCCAAATATGAGCATCCAAGCATGGAAATGAGCCACAGCCGCAACAAATAAAGGACCACACGTACATTTAAAGCTCGGAATCGTTTTTCAATAATAAACTCATTATCAATTGAAAACACGCCGAATAAAGCTTTCAGTTGTCAGAGCATTTCCAATCTCATGAGGTTTGTTTGGGAAAGAAAATGAATCTTGTATCACCTTTGTTAAAACGAGGAAGAAAAACTATTGGTAAAAAACATAATGTGCGCACCCTCGTCCAGATGTCACAGCGTTTCATCGCTTTGTGACGCGATATCTCGTGACTCGCATTTGTTTATCTGTCGACTTTCTGAAAATTGATTCCCATCGTCTTGACTATTTGATGTTTTGTTAAACGAATAAGAGCTCGTTAACTTCTTCATAAATTAAAATCCTCTTCCATTGAGCGAGGAGAAAGAGATAAATTTTATTCATTAAAGTTTATTTTTTTTAAACATTCACCCGATAGAAATGGTGTGATTGAGCTGTTTAAATTCACGTTTGTCTTTTTTGGGATTAGGGATGTGATCGGTTGAAGAATAACATCTAAATCACACGGTGTAATCACTTGAAGAAAATAGTGACATCTCTTCCCGTTTTTAAACAGACATTTCGTAAGGTTGCGACTTCGTGCGTGCGATACTTTTCCCATAACCAAATCTGGAAATAGTGTGTCTGACATTTGCAGTATAAGGTTCCCATATGGTGAATTTAAAATTCATCCTCTGGGGACCTCATTCTTCTTATAGGCCTCATCTTCTTTGAAGTATCTTAAATTAATTAGTCTCAAATTAACATTGTTTTTAGTTATTTTCCCCCTTCTGTTCAGTTTCTGCATGTATATCCCCTAATTTGCAGAAGATAAAATGCATATTCAAGGTGACTAATGGGTGAACATCATCAACTTCAATACCATCCTATAGGTTTCCCATGGCAGTTGATTCCTAAGCAGAATGTGGTTCCCATATGGTGAACTTGGTGAAGCTAGCCCGCCGTGCGTGATAGCGTCACAAAATTCACCCTCTGTGCAGGGGGGGGGGGGGGACAAAACTGCAGACACAGGGTGGAAAAAACTTTTTTCTTCTGTTTGGGTACCCCCCCCCCCCCCCCCCCCCAAAACTTCCGTTTTTTTCCACTGACCATTTGCCCTCCCCCCCCCCCCCCAGAAAAATATCAAATCTACCCCAGCCGGACAACAACTCGGTTTGACCGGAAACCGAAAAAAACACCGGAGCATACAATTCACGAGAAGGTGCTTGGTAACTTAGTTTAGATTATTATGACTAAAATGGTCATTGTCTACCAGTAGAACGCAGATTTGTACCTCGTGATGTCATGACATGTACAAACATGTATATTGGTGATCACAACGCTTTGTATGCACTTTAAAAAAATGACAACTAGTCATTACCTCGACTTTGAAAAAGATGAAAATGAGATGAGTGAGATACCAGCATTCTGATACCATTGGAGGAGAAATTGTTTAATACATGGGGATAGTTCTGCAGTAAAAAATTGCCAGATAAGCGATCGCAGGGTAGAATTCTGCATTCGACTGGTAGACACTGACATAGTCGGCATTATTAAGAGGGTTAATGGGGTCAATATCACATGTAAACCAAGACAGTGGTTATCCAAAATTGTTTTAGGTGGATTGTACTACTCATGTATATATGATTTGGATATTAAGGTTAATCCATATTCTATAAAATGAGAGAAAATTGAAGTTGTGAGTCTGAAAATACATATTTGGAAAAAAATTACATGCAAATTTGTTCCGACACCCCCCCCCCCCCCTAAATGAATAAAGAAAAACATTTACGTGTAAATTTTTGACGCCTATGTACCCCCCCACCCCCCGGTACGTTGTGTCCCGCAGTTTTTTTCCGCCCCCCCCCCCCCCTGCTCTGTGGACCTCATTCTGCAAACGTCAGACCAATGTTTCCAGGCTTGTCCATGACAACGCGGTACCTAAACTCTATTTCTATCAATAACACTTTGATTGAATATCTGGTCTACTTGGTGAAATTAATAAATTATAGAATTACTTTGAAATACACTCTATTTTATTTTGAAATTCGGCCCCGTAGAAACAAAATGCACACCGAGAACGGGCGTATAAATAACTACCGATAACATGCAGGATTTAGGTCCCAACCACATTCAACTGGTTACACATTGTGATAATAATGATATGTATACCCGTGTTGCCGGTTCGTTTAATCGCGAGGTTTAGATTGATACAATTTAAAGGGGAACTGTAACTATAAATCGGGCCATTTATGGGACCTTTTATACTCAACAGAATATATATGCAACAAATAAATGAATTTGAGCCATGTGTTAGTGCAAAAATACACTCGTGTGCACAAATGAACGATTCGAAAAAAACATGGTAATTATAATGAAAATGAATTTTTTACTGGAGTCATAAATTCAGTTAATACTGTTTGCAGTTGAGATATAAACGTATAATTTCCGGACTATCGCGGATTATACCCTCCCCAATCAGCATACTAAGTTGCTCGGGGTAAGATATTCGAATTCATGTTTTTTATTTCTCCAATGAGACTTTCTGTGGCATCGATACATAACAGTGTATACTGGTGGCAGAAAGGTAATTCAGGTGTTTATCGACCTATAATTTCGATACCGGGAAAAATGTAAAAGCGAATATTATTAGGTGTATTTTGGAGCGAAAAGATCCATGTGGCTGACGGCACATTACAATAGCCAATTCTATCAATGAAGAATGCAGTTATTGGTTATCTCAGATCGATATGAAAAGCAAGAGATCATCTTATTGCTATCTGGGTGATAAGCTACAAAGTCGCGCCCACATCGCTCTGTTCTCTCCAATCAACAAAACCGAAGGCGGGCATTCTAAATCATCCTGGATAAGTCGCTTCCTTCGATAAAAGGTCGATTATGGATTTATAGAGACTGTCAATGCATGTGTCACATGTATATTGTCGCGATCAAATATACTCAACATTATAAGCAGCGATTAGCCCAAGGCTGCCTTATCAAGATTACCATAAATGGAGGCATCGTATGATTATTCAGACAATATCGACAAAATTTATTTCCAAAAATTCTGAATTAAGTAATTCTATATACATTTTGGGACTAAACGTGGTTCGAGATTAAAGTCAGGTAAGGTTATAGCAATTAAAGCGATTCATTATGTTCAAAATTTCAAATCTTGAACATTATCAGAGGTAAATTTGGCGATTTTGAATGGCGATTTCCAAAGGTTAAAAGTTACATAATTGATGTTCCAGGTGTCATTTGAAGTGATATTGGAATTGTTCCATTATATTCTTGTTGTATTTGTATTAAAATTTTATATTGATTTTACAAAAATATGTCACGTGTTGAAATTCGAAAACTAAAATCTCAAAAATAAATTTGTAGTGAGAATTGATAATTTACCTTGTCACCCATCTTATCCTGCTAGTTGAATGTCATTGTTGTTCAATAATATACATCATTTAGTTCCCAGACAAATGCTTCATTTATTACTTTTGCTACAGATACTTGCATGGACATCCCCCATTCAAAATGAGTCGCATGACCTCCTCTTGTCTCTTTCTGTACTAAATACTCATTGACGAGTAGCTCCCTTCGTATATATGCAGATAATAAGTTCAATAAACGACCATAGGCCGTTTGGTGAATTTATTATCTGAACAATTCCCGCAAATTAGTAGGAATCCTGGTAATACGGCCAAATTTTGTGATACCCAAGTGATAATACGGCCTTATTTCGTTGAACAAAATGTTGGTAATTAACACGTTTTGTGAAATTTGATACCATGCATAGTTGACATTGGTTAGCATTATTTTGTTGCAATTAATCGATTCTGATAACTAAAGCGTATTTTGAAGAAATGTTGTTGTAACTTGATGATATGGGGACCGTCTGATCGGATTGAGTACCTTTTAGGTACCAATTGGAACATTCTAGCTTAAGATGTGCAATTTTAATTTCTCGAACTTGGGAATTTTGGTCAGTTTAAAAGGGGATAGCTGCAGTTGGATATTTCAATATGGACACCCCCACAGAGACCATATAGCCACGCAATTGGCGATCAACCATACACAAGAGCCAGCATGGGTCTATAAAATAGTTCGATGAAAACAATATAATCAATTTAAAAGCAGATAATTAAAGACATATTATGTACTTATTTCGTTGAATGAAACCAACAATTTAATATCCAAACACTGTCCCATTGAAATAATGTCGCAATGAATTAAGATAATCAAAGGTTCCAACCACATCCGACTACCATTTCAGCAGTTGAACTTTACGCACAAATGTAACTAAAAACGCTCTTCATAAAATGTGCTTTAATTTCGACATTTCGGCCTAAAATGTCAAAAGTCTTGCCCCTAGAGTTTGATATAGGGAAGTTAAAATATTGACGATAAGTTTTATTCATTTGATGCTGGGGACCGACCAATTATTATATCTATATATTTAGACACTTAACCCTTTCAGTGCTAAGTCCGATTTTTGTATCAACCCATATTTCCTTGATCATTTTTCAAATTTATTGATTATAATAATGTGATACATTGATGGAAAGAGCTCTTAGAGCTCTTTCCATCAATGTGTCACATTATTATAATCAATACATTTGAAAAATGATCAAGGAAATATGGGTTGATACAAAAATCGGACTTGGCACTGAAAGGGTTAATTAATGCTCATGGTGATTCAATGAATGTTGTATGGAGAAAGTGTGTCAAAACAACAGGATTATATGTTGGGAAGTTTAAGCATTTATCGGTCGCGAACAATTTTCAGGTCGCAGTCCCCCACCACACCCCAATGAAGATTGTCGGATAAATCAGGTTAAAGTTATGTGAAACACTCCTCTGAGGTGTTCCGAACGGAACAACACATACTATTAGTAACATGCCAAAATAAGTTTTTTTCACATATTTTTTATGTCCAAATAGTCAGAAAATAGCTTCATGACTGTGTAAACGAATTTCACGCCGTAATGTTTATGCCAAATAAAGCGTCCCGAATAAAGCTGTACATATTTACATTCTCTGGAATAGTAGTCGGATGTGGCTGGAACCTTTGACAATCTTAGTTCATTGCTACATTCTATCAAGGGGGGGGGGGGGGCAGTGGATTCTAAATGCATAATTGATTTTATTCAACGAAATAAGTACACAATATGTCTTTAAAGGCACGGACGGTGTTCGTTGCAGAAATATTCATATTTGTTCAAATGGACATCAACAGAAGAAATATTAAAAAAAAAAAATATATATATGTGTTCATATGCCAAACATAATCGGCGCGTAAATAGTATATTGTCGTCAAGACGTATGATGGTGTACGTAAACAAGAGCCTGCTCGTGTTACAGAAGTTTTGCTTCTGTTTACATAACACAGCGCAATTCTATTGGTTAATCACACACAAATCATATAAACGCTCTTTATTATTTCCATATCAGGAAAACAGTAACAAATAACACTCTTTATGTTGACCATATCCGGATCTAAACAAAAGCCAGGTAATTTTTGCTTTTGTTTATATATATATATAACAAAGGAAAACAAATTGACAATATCATACTGTTTGTGCCATATTTCTGATTGGTATAAGAACAAGGTCTGTCTATATTTTACTATTCTTTCTGTTTATGGCGGTTTTTGACGGATGTGAATATTTTAACAGCATACCCACCGCCAACACCGCCCGTATCTTTAAATATCAACAATTATTAGGTTGACCAGTTGACCTACTTGCGGACGACCGTCCCATCTGCTATCACGACAGCCTGATTCACGTGGCGACACACTCAACAACTGCCGTGATTAGTTGTCGATATCATAATTGCACGTGAAAACCGATCGCATAAACGTCCTCAGCCATGGAGCGGCCACACACCACACGTCATCTGCTAATCTCCACATCCTCGCGTCTTAGATCAAGTTTATCAGAGATTTGGTTTATGCGGATCAGGTTCGTATTTACTGTGATAATCCCAGACTGGGACATGGCGACAGGGGTAGGATTGGGGTGGGGTGGTCTCAGTTAGAAATTTCATGCTGACCACCATCACTTGGACATTTCACACCAAAGATATGTTGAAAATGGTATTTTTTTATGTTGAAAATGGTCTTTTTGTTTAATTTTCCAACCAGTATTTAATGGGAAATTTGTTGCTTTTATAACAAAGTCGCGTAAAAGTTTTTTTTAGCCATAAGTTGGCCATTAGTTGGAAATTTTCCAATGTTATCTCAGGACGCTTGAAAATGTCATACATTTGAATAGCACATTGACCAATGAGCGCGGGCGGGGGGGGGGGGTGAAAATGAAATTCCTCCAAGTTGGGAATTTGGGCCGGTTCAAGTGGGTGCAGGAAATTTCAAGAACAACCCCCCCCCCCCCCACAACGGAAACCATATGTAGCCACGTCCCTGATCTCAACATATTTATCAAAGACAGACCAAATGTTTCGAACAAGGCCTTAAGCTGGAAATCCCGTCTATATATATATAAGCTCACACGTGCTTGTAACTGAAAAAAAAATGGCTCCACCTCCGTTGCGAACACAACTCGTGATAGCAACATCGGAATTTAGCTCTATTTCCTGTTTATTATGCCCCCGACCTTCGGGGCATATGGCAGGGGGTCCGTCCAACCGTGTTATTAAGGTGATATGACCGCCCGTCTGTCCGTCCGAACATATCACCTTAATTGTAAATCGGAAGTTAATTATCGGATTCCGTTGTCCTTGGTATATGGTGGTACGGGTTTCGTCAATTCATTTTTACCAGAGTTACGGGCCTTGTTTGACTTAGATATTTCCGTCCGTCAGTATGTCCGTCCGAACATATCACTTTGTAACTCTGGTGTTAATTATCGGATTTCGTTGTCGTTTGTCATGGTGATAGCACAGGCTGCATGGGGTGGGGGTATCGACATACTACGGGGTTTCGTCCATTAATATTTACCAGAGTTACGGCCATTGTATGACTTGGAAATTTGTGAATTTTGTGTCCGTTCGAACATTTACCACATTGTAACTCAGGTATTAATTATCGGATTAGTTGTCCTTTGGTACGGTGATAGCGCAGGGTGGGCAAAGTGGGTTTCGTCAATTTAGTTTTACCAGAGTTACGGCCCTTGTTTTACTTGGAAATGTGTGAATTGTGTGTTCATCCACTTTGTAACTCGGGTATTAATTTTGTTGTCCTTTGGCATGGTGATAATTTTTACCAGAGTTACGGCCCTTGTTTGACTTGGACATTTGTTAATTTTGTGTCCCTCTGAACATAATCACATTGTAACTCAGGTGTTAATTATCGGATTCGTTGTCCTTTGGCATGGTGATAGCACAGCTCAGGGAACGGATACCGACTTACTTCACCCTAAATCTAGTTGGATAAAATGTCTACGCAACAAGATTGAGTAACGGGTACACAACGGTGACAAATCAATATATCTGTTTGGGATTTAAACACGTTGATTGAAAGTTTTAGGAACAATAACTCAATTTAAAACACAGTGCATCTATACTGGTAGTCACTTCGAGATTTTTAATCTACGTTTCAACAATGTTTGGATCTATACATGCAACATTGAGATGGGTGAGATGGTCGATATTTATGTCAGAACTTCATAAGTTCATCACATCATTAAAGAATAAACATTTTGAAGCAGAGGTTCTAATTGCATCGACACCACAAACAATCCTGACATATGAATCAAATCATATCACAGAATAATTTAATATCTTCCAACAACCCATTATCGGATACTATATCGGGAATTTAATAAATTTCCTGATATTTCCAATTCTGACACGCCCGCTAATTCTGGATATATCATCCAGGTCAGTTTTGAGAATTCTTGAGAATTCTTCCAAAAAAAATTAAAGGTTGAGTATAGCTATTGCCTGCACGCAACGGCCGAGTAACATTCACACAACAACTGGTCATCCAACCCTACTCGACCCACAACAGTTTAGATAGGTGATGTGCGCAAACTACAGTTGATTGTGTGTTGGGTAAATTTTCAATCAACTAGTTGAATAGATATTCAAACAACAGTTGTATAATCAGGGATGTGGCTAGAGGGGGGTGGGGGTGTCTCACCCCCAGCAGAGAGCTATATTTTCAATAGTTGGAAATTCCTAATTTCAGGTAAAAACAATTTATTGGGGGGAATTTCTTGTTTTTCGACCAATATTTGCATATGTTCCTATTTTTGGTCAAAAATTTTGACAGAAATGGTAATCAGTTGGAAATTTTCCAACCTTAAGGAGGTGACAGGTTGGAAATTTCCAACACTTGGAAAGCTTGTGTCCTGGTCCCTCCCCCGTGGCCAAAAACTTCTAGTTAATTTAAGAAAACAATATTGTCATACAATTGGTCAACATGGTCATTGGAATTGTCATCAGTTGGAAATTTTCCAACCTAAGTGGGGGTGTAGGGTTTGAAATTTCCAACAGTAGTAAGGCTTGAGGCTAGTCTAGATGTTAGGATTTTGCGATTTTCTTGTCCAGATTTCAAAATTTTCGCACACCGGGCCGAACCATGGTCGGCCCGGTGTGTCATTGCCCCATCCACATGGCCAATACAAAACTGCTAATTAGTTTAGCAAAACAATAATTTACTACATTTGGTCAAACTTGTAGACATAAATGGTCATCAGTTGAAGAATTTTCCAACCTGAGGGGGAATATGAGGTTTGAAATTTCCAACACTAGGAAAGCTTCAGTTGAGGCCAGTCTAGATGCTAGGATTTGCGATTTCCTTGTATAGTTTTCAAAATTTTCTCACACCGGGCCGAACAACCATGGTCGGCCCGGTGTTTCCTGGTCTGTTGTCTGTAGCTGTGTGCATTTGTCTGGAATTAGATCACTAGTTGTTTTTTTTGGGGGGCAATTTTCAGGTTAAAATATCTTAATGTTCTCATACTGGGAAAATAGACGCATGGTTTATGAATATATAGGAAATTCGACCTGAGCATGAGGTACAAGGGGGGGGGGGGTGCAAATGGAATTATGCAAAAAAAGTTGTGTTGGTGCGATTCCGACTCAAGGGGAGGGGGGGGGGTGCAAATGGAATTATGCAAAAAGTTGTGTTGGTGCGATTCCGACTCAAGGGGAGGGGGTGCAAATGGAATTATGCAAAAAGTTGTGTTGGTGTGATTCAGACTCAAGGGGGGGGGGGTGCAGTTGGAAATTTCCAAGGTGGACACCCCCCAGCGGAGACCCTCTAGCCACATCCCTGTGTATAAGTAACAAACAACCTTTGGTAGTACATTATTCTACAAACAACGTTGTGTAAATTGTATTCAACAAAACTGTCATGCAACATTTTACACAACGTATATAGGTGCTGTTGGCAAACAATGGTTGATTACCTGTTGTGTAACATTTTATCCAACTAGATTAAGGTGTACAGGTTTCGTCTATTCATTTTTACCAAATTTACGGCCCTTAAAATTTTTGAAGCCCTTTGAATTGGGAATTTTTTTTATTTTGTATCCGTATGGAAATTTCAGCTTGTAATATGGTCATGGATCATTGGATTTGGTTGTGCCTTGGTGTATTGATAGCCCAGTTTAAGAGAAAGGATACCCACTTTAGAAAATAAAACAAATCTCCATCCATACGAATATTTAGTATAAACCACTCTCTAAACTGAGCGTCGGGGGTATATGCCAAGCTTGGCGTTGCACTTGTTAGACTAAAGTTTAACATTTCGTAAACGTTTGAAGGGTTGTTGGGCGCTGAAACGAACCATTTTAGTTAAGAGTCCTCATGCCCGGAATTTTACAGAGTATATAAGTGTTATGAAAGTGACCAACTGTCTTGGCAACATTGGAAACGGGTGCTATACGTAAGCAGGAACATTGTGTCTACAAAACATATAAGTATCTGTTTTGTATGGACATATATTACTGGCTTATACAGCGGAGGGTGATCCGTATTGAAGTTTTTCTGAGCGATATTGGGAGAGTAATATACAAGTTTATTGAAAATGTTCATTTTGACACTTTTGTGATAATCGGTGCCATTGAAACAATATTTGTTTGCATATATGTCTAACTTTTACTTCCGAAGGAAACGAATATCTTACATAGGATCTGTTGCTGCAATTAATTCTGGACAAAAGACAAAATTGGGGGGGGGGGGGGGAATATTCGAATGCCTTAAATCATTTTCATTCGAAAATAGACATTTTTCAGTATTTTCGTTAGCAGTTTCCATGGTAATAAGAGTTTTGCTTTTTTTACTAAAATAGTAAATCCAAAACGACGTGTTTTAGTGTCATAGAGATCTGCTGAGAGTAAGTTACCTATATACTGAAACTTGTAGATGCCACTGAAATATGGCTAGTCATGCTCTGTAGTATAAGGTTTTAAGTGCATTCTGCCCCACAGAATCACACAAAATGTGTGGAAATTGGTGATTTCGGTGTTTAAAAATAAAATTGTATTATCATTTGGATATGATGGGCACCAACGTAGCACGGAAGCTGGAAATATAATAATGGACGATCAAGTTATGGAGGGAAATAAATTGTTGGATGTCTGTGTTTTTTTTAAATTTTCAATTTCAATTTTTCAATTATTTTAATGGCGATTTTTTTTAAGTTGATCTTGACCTTATATGTCATAGTGGCTCAGTGCATTTGATAGACCATTATTTGAGTTCACATGATTTCTTCAAACACAAGACTCATTGTTCCCCAACAGTGACCTTTTGCCACGGAAACCAGATTATTTCAACACATGACCTTTACCCGGGCACACCTCCAAATGTTTTTCCCGAGATCCCACCCTAAATATCAACAATGATTCACGCTTAATTAGTCCAGTATGTCACGATTTTGCAATTTGTTTTGCCATTTATAAGCCACTGGACTAGTGCTAACGATGTGCCACGGGCCGCCTTACAAGCGAGAACTTAAAGTTGCATTATCCGAATTAACGCTTCCAAATTACTAATTCTTTGGCTTCGGGTGTAAAAAATATTTGAAGCTCAGAGTGATCAGATATGGATTTTTGAAGTTTGTTATTTCTCGAGATGTGCAATTATTTGTGGCCCAGAAAAACATCGTCAAACGGACGGTCTCGGGCAAAATTGCGGATGAAGATGGATAAAATCTAAAATCAAGTGGTAATACGGCCAAATTTCGTGACACTTATGTGAAAATACGACCATATTTCGTTGAACAAAATGTTGATAAATAACACATTTTGGGAAATTTTATACCATAGTTGACACGAGGGGTTAGCATTATTTTGTTGCAATTAATCGATTCTGATAACTAAAGCGTATTTAAAAGAAATGTTGTTGTTGGTGCATCTTGATGATTTGGGGACCGTCTGATCGGATTAAGTACCTTTAATTCGTCATTCGAACTATATGCGAGTTTGGAACAGCAAACAGCAAATCGCAGCAAAAGAGAGTTGCAAATATTTCCGGGTGTGACTTTGCGCGGTATTGAAAATAATATATATTTATCTTACGACTTACCTTTGATATACCCTACATACAACACCCCTCGTCCGATCGTCACCAAAGTTCACATGGATCCTTTGGGATACTATATACTAGATGTGAGCGATAAAATTGTTCCGCATTTCGTTGAAAAACATGGCTACCGCCAGCCATCTTGGATTTTACTCTTTCCGTGACTAAATACTTTGGCTCTCCTTACAGTCCACAATCCTCGTCCGATCGTCACCAGACTCCCTATCAATCTTCAGAATGGGAGCCATCGATTTTTTTTTCAAAATAAAAAAAAAAAAAAACCTCATCTAATTTTAATTATTTTGGATGATAAACATGGCCACCGGCAGCCATATTATATTTTACTCTATTCCATGACGAAATCCTTTGGCACGTCATGCAGACACCCCCTCATCCAATCGTCGCCAAACTCCATGTGGATCATCTGGTCATCTGGGTGACCACTAGATGGGAACTATCGACTTTTTGTTCCGAATTTAGTTTATAAACATGGCCGCCAGCCGCCATCTTGGATTCTAATTTCTACTCTTTGCATGACTAAATCCTTCGCCATACCCTTCAGGCGACATCCCTCATCCGATTGTCACTAAATACTTCATATGGATTTTCGGGTTGGTGACTATTATAGATGGGAGCCATCAAACTTTCGTTATAAAACATGGCCGCTGGCGACCATTTTGGATTTCGCATTTGAATCCATCGGCACGCCCTGCAATCGGCATTTATTGGAGATATGTTTAAAAAAAATGTGCAGACATGCTCAGGATCACTTCCAAATGAGAGATCGAATTTAAACGACATTCCATCAAAAACATGGCTGTCGGCAGGTATCTTAGATTTTTCTCTTTGGATCACTAAATACTTTATAAACATTTAAACTTTCCGCGTTCCTTGTCGCCCCATTGACTGAATAATGTATGGCGTTATCCCACCTCCTCAACTTGAGCTACAGTGTCATGGCACTTTCATTCATTTGCCTGACAAGCGGACATTCAAGCTGCAAAACAGAGTTAAGCCCCCCTCGCTACGCTATGTCTGACGCTGCCGGCATGTGTATTTTCTTAATTAAATATAACATGTTTTATTGAAGTGTTTTGTCAGTTACAATTCATTCTGGCTTGATCTGGACAATTTTCAAATGAATATGGACAGGTCAGTTTCTCAGAATAATACAGAATTAATTGTAACATACAAAAGTCTCGAAATAAATAAATAGATTTGTGATTTCTTCACATTATGTGTAGGTGCTGGCAGCGGTAAGTCCTGCGTAGCAGGGGACTGAACTCTACATGGAGCTTGGCGGACATTTGGCTTCAGGAAATTCTTACTAATTTGATGACAAATCGAACCGCATGTCTTAAGAGGGAGGTCACGTGACATTGTGATCCATTTTGCTTAGGGAATTTTGTGCAAATCTCCGGAACAAAAGTTACAAGAAAACTAAGATGCATGCATCAGGTCGCCCGTGAACTATTATCATAGAATTCTTGTAGCTATCTATTATACATTTTGGAATATCTGTATGCATGTGTGTATGAATGCATGTATCTATGTGTGTTATAACAGTTATAGACTCGAACACTGCTCGACGGATTTGGTATTTAACGTGTCAACTTGACATCGCTCATATATGCATGTTTCTGGACCTTGACCGATCCGACTAAAATTTTGTGTGTAGGACTACTTTGATCCCGGGAGCAATATGGACGGGTCCAATTTCACGTGCGACCATGTCATCGAACGTGCTGATATAGGCATGTTTCTGGACCAATTGAACAATAGTTTGTCCAGACGCTGTATATACCGGGCACTGCCCAGATGGAGGCGATCACAAAGAAATCCCTAAATAGCCCGAACGAAGTCGAGTACATCAGCTAGTATTATATATTTCTATATTTAGTTACAAACTATATACCTGTATATTGTACAAAGAAATGTTTGACAAATGTATCTATATCAATATTACCATAGGGGTAATTAAAAATAGATACGACGATACAAAATTTTGAAGGGAGCATGTGATTGTGAGGAATAATAGAATCATAGGTAAATTTAATTTATGGACGCTTGTTAATTTTCATTGGACTACATGTATCAGGTAAATTTTATATTTCAAATGACAGGAATGCGGAAAGTTGAACTACCTAAGTAATACTGGCTATCCGAATGAAGAGATATACATAAAAACCAAAATAGAAGATGACTGCTGGCGACAATGTTTTCCAAAGAAATTCAAAGCATTCGATAGCTCCCATCTAGTGGTCACCCCGATTATCAATATGAAGTTTGGTGACTATCAGATGAGGGATGTGGTCTGTATACAGGTGCTAAAGAATTCAGTCATGCAAAGAGTAAGATACAAAATTGCTGCCTGTGGTCATGTTTTTTAACGAAATTCGGAAAAATTAGATTACTCTCATCCTGGTTATCCAGAAGATCATTGTGGAATCTGGTGACGATCGGACAAGGGATGTCGTCTGTAGGATCAACCAAATTATTTAACCATAAAAATAGTAAAATTAAAGATCAACTGATAGAAAGTGTTCCGTAACGCGACACTCATCGGTGGTTTTCACTTCACAATATTCAATCAGAATTAATGTATTTGCAAAGTCGCGCGGTCAGCCATTTTAAATCTAAACAATAATGAGTCAAGTTAGGCAAAAATTTCTCTCCACGAGTTCCTATACCAAATATGAACAATCATGTCTATTCAGCAAATTACATTGTGCACGGTTCGTGGATATTCGTTCCCGATTTAAAACTGAAGGTTCCATGAGTTTAAATTCAAAATGGTCGACCTTATTTGCAAACTGATACGACATGTGAACGGGTACGTGTGTATGTGATTAATCAAAACGTCTGGGGCCATACTTGTGGGTGGGGTTGTTGGTGAATAAATGATAAGAAATTGTAACTGGGTTTAGTGTATAATTGCCACAACTCAGAACTGGGCAATTACAAAGGCAAAAACATAAGTTGCAATCCCAAGTTCCAATCACAAGATTAAAACAATATCACAATGCCATGCTTTCAAAAAATTTGAATTTAACCATCGAAGAGTTATAATAGACACATAAAAACCAGGACCCACCCTTCCGAGGCCGACCTCTCGCGCCATGAATAGAATCACGATCGATGTACATCGCGTGTAGTTTAAAGATCGAAACTTGATACTACTGTATTTTGCCAAACAGCCTGCTGATCTACGAATGTGCATATATGCAACCACAGTACCGAGTACCGGCGGTACTGCACACCAGTATCGGTACCGCAAAAATGCCCGAGTACCGGCGGTACCGGTACTGCGTACCGTTGAGAAGCCTGGATGGAATTGTTGTATAAAAAACAACACTACATGTAAATATAAAATAAAACAGTGCTACATCTTATTACAGATTATTTCCACATATAATCAGTGACTACAGGCAGTCTGACAAAATAAAGTTTCAGTGACACTCTATCCGAAGAGGGGGGTAATTTCATATGTTACAGTGAATGGAGCGATTATGAATCTGGAAAGCTGAAATTTCTAAGTAATACTAGATATCGACATGACGCGATAACATATAACGTAAATGCAATATGGCCGCTGGCGACCATTTTTTCCTATGAAATTCAAAAAATATTTGATAGCTCTCATCTAATAGATCAATATCAAGATAAATATGAAGTTTGGTGATGATCGGATGAGTGAAGTGGACTGTGGTCTGTGCTAAGGGGTTTAGTAATGCTAATGGTAACATCCAAAATCGCTGTCAGTGGCACGTTTTTTTAACGAAATTCGGAAAAACTACACTACTCCCGTCTTGTTGTTATCCCGAAGTATTAATGATGAAACTATATATCGACAGAATATTTTATTTTTATAGACAAAAGACAACCTAAATGGGTGACAACAATATATATGAATAATAAAGTTTATATTTAAAAAAAAAGTAAATTAATAATTAATTAAAAAAATTGACATAATAATTTCAATAATATTTTTATATTTAAAACAGTAAATTAATAATTGCCACTTTTAAATTTAAATTTAATTAAAATTAATTTTATCGGCTTCCTTAAAAATATTCTTACCTTAATATTTTTATATGCACTTTATAAACTTCATTGAGTCATCTTTGTAATGTATTGAGTTTGATATCTTTTGTTAACAGTTTATAAATCATGTATGTCTCATGTTTGTTATATTTTATGTGTTTATTATGATTAAATAAAGTTATCATTTAAAATAAATGTATTCACTTTCTAAATTATTATTTCACAAAAAACCTCAAATACCCCAAAACACAATAGTTTAGATTCGCCAATTAGTTAATCCGATTGCCTATAACACTAAGCACATAGGCCGCTTACACCTTTTAAATGGAGCCGGCCGCTTACACTTTATAGAATGAAAGAACGAAAAGTTGAATAAAATCAACAAATTTGTGAATTTAAAAACAATTCAAACGTTAATGTTTTCCATGTCATAACCCGGACATATGTACTAAATTTCAGTCATGTCCATTTATAAACAAAGAAGATAATGCGACATCAAATCCGCTTACACCTTTTATTTTGGAGCCGGTCGCATACACTTTATAGTGTGTTTCAGAATGAAAAAGTTGAATAAAATCAACAAATTTGTGAATTTAAAAACAATTCAAACGTTATTGTATTCCATGTCCCAGCCCGGACATATTTCAATAATATTCATTGAGAAACAACGGACCAAACGCCATATATAACCCTCGGCCTCGGCATACACTTTATAGTGTGTCCCGAGCTGGCCCAGGTCGACTGGGGCGAGTGGGCCCTGGGGCGAGTGGGCCGGTTTCCGGCACCTTTTATAATCGTGAGCAAGCTTCCTTAATTTGCAGCAGGTATCCGTTTGTGCGTAGTTTAATTTAGAAAGTTCCCCAATTAATATCGTAAATAGAGCAACTGTATTTGACAGAGAAGGCCTCTGTTATTGATTATCAAGTTGCTATACATTAAAAAACGACAAATGCACATGCCTGTTCAAGCGTAGTAGTCTATTTTCCCCATGTTAAACGACATCCGCAAATACCATATAATGCTAACCTACTGCAAATGTTTTACATGACAACTGTTAATATATTTGGGCTGAATTCATCTGATGTGGTATGATTCCTTAAAATAAACAACAAAACCATCGTTACTTGGAAATGTAGTTTGGGCTAACATTTTTAGAAATCCTCCACCTCAATTATTCCGACACACACATCAGATGAAAAACCACCATCATATAACCGCCCAAATTGGGCGAAATAATTAAAGCAGTTGACGCGAGCTACACGTATGTTTATCATCACACATGCGTGTCATTTATTCAATGAATACCAACCGACAATAACTGATTCAGTGAATTGTATTACGTGTCTTTAATTCAGGTGATATAGGGTGTGGCCATAACGATACATACAGATAAAATGATGTCTTATTCCGCCATCAGTGCCGCATACGGAGTGAATCCAGTCAACCCAATCAGTCACGGTATGTCTGCCACGGGCATGGGACTGGTGGGGCCATCTATGGGATATCATCAATGTGAGTATTGGCCCTTGATAGTATACTTTTCGTCCTTTTCGTATATATATGCGTGGGGTATATAATCGGTTGAGATCATGCCATGAATATATATCTGCTCTTGTACTCCAGTATATATATATTATGGTCCACGAGTCCAAAACCTGCATGAACTTTTAAATGTTCTGGAGACATTACACTTGTTGTCTCTTTGGTCCATTTCAATCCCTATATTTAATATCTTTGTATAACTTTCGTGCTTCTAGCCATATTGCAATGTGAAACGAACCCGAACAGAGGGAGATCAGCATAAGCTATTATCATAAAATTCAGTCTCATTGGTGCCTGAAATGGTCACTATAATATATCATGGCAGTCAAAATGGCGGCAAATGTATACAAAATGTTAAATTGGTGACACGCGCGCTTGAACAATTTTGTAATGGCTAGCATAGCGTCCAAAATGGCTGCCAAAATAAGTGTTTAGACTTATACGACTGACACGTGGGTTATGTTTATAATCGGTGAGGCCAATATTGACACTTCTTCTATACAATTCAGTTCGCGCCTCTGATCGGGAATTAAATAATCAAAATAACTCATATTATGGATATAATATTCTGTTCAAATTTCAACATAACATGGCTGAAGGGAATAATGTAGTATTAATCGTGATATGGTATATCGACTGAAACAACAATAAACCACAATCAATCAATTAATCAACGGTCAATTAATATTTTCTGGTAACATTCTTGTTTATGCTAAATATTTCGGAGAAAGCCGCACTGAGTAACACGAAGTGGCTGACGATTACTCCCAGCTGAGCGTTTTCTGAACATTGAGATAGCGCCAAACATGGTCATCACATCAGAAGAACCTATCACCAACCCTAAAAATAGAACCGATCGAATCCATTATTCGCTTGAAAGACACTTTGAGTTTTTATCTTGAATCTGCCCTCTAGACTTCTTGTGTCTGATACGTCCCACCAAATGCATAAATGTGTTGAGTTCTAGGGAGAGTTATTTGTATAAATACAATGGCTCTCACAACACTGTACATGTACATTCATGTTGAATCTTCAAAGTTGCCAGCTTTCTCCTTGTAAATATGTCTTTGATCTCTACCGCGATATTTGATGACCAGGCATGCACTTCGTGTTAAACAAATTAAAATACCATCATTTAGTCAGAAACATGTATATTTCACAAAGTGCATGGACAGATTTAGAGGTCCAAATATGAAAACAACAAAAGCTGTTATATACATCTGCACTTAGAATTTAAAAAATGATGTCACAGAAGTGCAATCGCTACTATAAACCCAAATTCTCATTCCGGTGTTTTTTTCTATCATCACTTATTGTTGAGTATTGTACTATACTAACAGAGTGTAGCTAATAATTGCCAGTGTCATAATTAGTATGCCCTGTGTTGTAACCTCAATTGATTTAGCTCACCCCAATTTGGGATGTGCCATGGCCGAACAACTCAATCGGAGAAACTGATATCCTAGCCTAACCATGTGTATCTTCAAATTTATTCCACCGTGACCCGAGTTTTTCAGCAAATATTCACGGGGATGACCGATATGGATGCACACTGCATTGTAACTGTTCACGCCGGTTATTTGTTTTAAACCTGGTTTACACGTGGTCCAGCTAACACGGTAATTTAGTGCACTATTTGTTGATTATAGATCATCGCGATTTCCAATTTCTTCAGAAGAGATTTCCCTAGAAGATGACAGCGTGGAATTTTCGTGAAATATCACCTTGATATTATTTTTATTGCTAGATTTTCGAACGAGTTCTCTCAATTTCGCGAATTCGCACGAACGTACTGAAACAAGAGGCCACTTGATAATACAATTTGGTATTTTTGCATAATATGATAAGAAAAACATTATAAACCTATTCCTACAATCCTGATGTCCGTACGACAAGTGTTAAACTCACAGTAACACTTTGAAAGTAGTTACCCAAGATATATTTGGGTAACAGTGATTACTGGTTATTGTTTCGGATTCACACAGATAACCAGTGTGTTATCCCAATATTTCGTGGGTACCTACATTCAAAGTGTTATTGTTAATGTACGACTGGTCATAACGAAATCATCATTGCAGGAAGGGATTGAGACGGAAGTGATTTGTCTTAACAAAATTATTATGCATAAAATGCCATATTGTGTTATCAACTGCCCTCTAGTTGTAGTAATTTCTTTCGCGCGACAACATCTTTAGAGAACTCGTTCAGATATAAAGGAATAACAATTTGATATTTGACAAATTTACCGTTGTCATCTTATAGCGAAATCTCTTCAGAAGAATTGGAAAAGCTCCCGTGTTCGATAATCAACTAATAGTCCACTAAATTACCTAGTTACCTGGACCACCTGTAGCATGATTTGTACAAATAACTAGTGTGCATCATTACCGTACCAGTGTGCATCATTACCATACCAGTGTGCATCATTACCATACCAGTGTGCATCATTACCATACCAGTGTGTATCGTTGCCATAACAGTGTGTATCGTTGCCATACAAGTGTGTATCGTTACCATACAAGTGTGTATCGTTACCATACAAGTGTGTATCGTTACCATACCAGTGTGTATCGTTACCATACCAGTGTACATTCGCATCGGTTACACACTATGATATTGCCTATAAGCAACATTTGTCTTGGGCATACCTATAAATTTATCCGCTAGCGAACGGGAGTAATCGCCACAGTGTGATTTCTATTATACCGAATAGTCCAAAGGTACACAGTTCCGCGACTGACAGCTAGCCTATATTCAACCGTCTATGTGCGACGCTTCATCCATCAAGTTGAGAATTAACCAGTTTAGACCATACTCACTTTGGGATCGGATCATTGTATGTGGTATATTCTATGTCAATTTATCTCAACCCAACACTGGTTGCCAAGAGCTATATTCAAGAATATAACAAGACCATTAGTGGGAAATGTACATCTTCACACTGTCGCTGAAATATCATTGTATTCAGGATCTTGGTCTACGTGATTCACAAGGTATTTAGCTTTGTGCATGTGAAACTATGATACCAGGCATCCCCATGTTATCGTATTGCTCACGGAAATTAAATTGTTCTTCGTGCATGAAGAGGATATATGTTAGTTCAGGATCCTATGGCCTAAGATACCCGGTATATGCTGATATCTATTATATATTTTGGAAGATCTGTGTGTGTGTGTCTGTGTGTGTGTGTGTCTGTCTGTAATCGATGGACTCGAAAACGGCCGCGCCGATTTCGATGAAACTTGGTATGTGTGGGTATTTTCGGCCGGGGAGTGACATGGGCCTATTAATTTGCCCGTGCGACGTGAAATTGACCTTGAAATCGTGTCATTTCAAGGTCAAACGCCCGAATATCACGGGATTTCGATGAAACTTGGTATGTGGGGGTACTTTCGTATGGGGAGTCTCATAAGCATATTCATTTGCCCGTGCGACGTGACTTTGACCTTGAAATCGGGTCAATTCAAGGTCAAATCGCAAATTTTGATGGTATTTCGACGAAATGTTATACATAGGGTTACTTTTGTCCACTGTGTGTTTTGGACGGGTCAAATCGTGACCCCGACCTGACCTTGACCTTCAAAATGATCAATTCAAGGTCAAATCGGGTAAAACTGGATGGATTTCGACGGGTACTTTTGTTCGGGCACTGTTTTGGACGGGTCAAATCGTGACCCCACTTGACCTTGGCCTTCAAAATAGACAATTCAAGGTCAAAGCCCGGACGAAATTTTGATGGTATTTCGACGAACTTTTATACATAGGGTTACTTTTGTCCACTGGGTGTTTTGGACGGGTCAAATCGTGACCCCGACCTGACCTTGACCTTCAAAATGATCAATTCAAGGTCAAATCGGGTAAAACCGGATGGATTTCGACGGGTACTTTTGTCGGGTACGTTTGTTCGGACAGTGTTTTGGACGGGTCAAATCGTGACCCCACTTGACATTGGCCTTCAAAATAGACAATTCAAGGTCAAAGCCCGGACGAAGTCGGGTCACCTTCTAGTATTATATATTTTGGAAGATCTGTGTGTCTGTGTGTGTGTCTGTCTGTTTCCAATGGACTCGAAAACGGCCGAGCCGATTTCAATGAAACTTGCTATGTGGGGGTATTTTCGGCCGGGGAGTGACATAGGTCTATTAATTTTTACGTGCGACGTGACCTTGACCTTGAAATCGGGTCATTTCAAGGTCAAACGAACGAATATCACGGGATTTCGATGAAACTTGGTATGTGGGTGTATTTTCGGCCGGGCAGTGCCATAGGCCTATTAATTTGCCCGTGCGACGTGACCTTGAACTTGAAATCGGGCCATTTCAAGGTCAAACGCCCGAATATCGCGGGATTTTAATGAAACTTGGTATGTGGGGGTACTTTCGTATGGGGAGTCTCATAAGCCTATTTATTTGCCCGTGCGATATGACCTTGACCTTGAAATCAGGTCAATTCAAGGTCAAATCGCCAATTTTGATGAGATTTCGATGAAATTTTATACATAGGGTTTCTTTTGTCCACTGGGTGTTTTGGACGGGTCGAATCGACCTGACATTGACCTTCAAAATGATCAATTCAAGGTCAAATCGGATAAAACCGGATGGATTTCGACGGGCATGTTTGTCGGGTACTTTTGTCTGGGCAGTGTTTTGGACTGGTCAAATCGTGACCCCACTTGACCTTGACCTTCAAAATGGACAATTCAAGGTCAAAGCCCGGACGAAGTCGGGTCACCTTCTAGTCTATATATATATATATATATATATATCTTATACCACAAATAACCACACGCGCACTGTAATTTCCATATTCATAGTGTCTTCTATTGTTTCATATCGTGTTTCTTTTTAATGTATCTAATGCAGATTAGCCAACACCATGCATCCGTCAGTCACGAAATGTAAGCTCACAATGACGAAATGTATAATTTTCTATAAATTTGCCGCCATTTTGACTGCCACTATAAACCATAGCAACAATTTCTGGCCCTAATGGGATTGCATGATATCTCACTCGCCCACAATTTCTTCAAATCGGTTCATTTAAATATGGTCAGGAACTAATATTGAGTTTTCGGGGAAATTTCATACCACGTTCTGTAAGATCAATTGTTTTAGGGATTGGAAGTGACTGAGACTAAAGGAACAATACATAGCACTGAGAAAATGATCACAAGCATGTATAAGAAGAAAGCAATGTATAATTTGCCACCAATTCGAAACAATAGAAACGGATATAGGAGATATGAGTGAAAAACTAATTTTATTTACCCATTCAGGTCGCCATTTTGGCAGCCATCTTTCTAATGGAGTGCCAATTTTTACTACAAACAATATTGTAATGTAATAGCATCCAAATAATATATATATTTGAATACATTTTATGAAATATGTTTTCAAACACAACAGATTAAACTGACTTAGTTCATGTGCTATACTACGGCGTCCGTGTTGGACGCCATTTTGGATTATTGGAAATGCTCAAGGGTGAGAACTTCAAACCATCCTAGAAATTGATACACACACCCCATAATCACAATCCGCAGAGAAAATAAAATCTTTAACATAGACTTTTTTACTCCACCCTATTGCTCTCGGACGTACCGGCGTAGTCAGAGGCGCATGATACGGTCTAGAATTTACACATAAACTGTTAATAAATGGTTCCGTTTACAGTCGGCATTACAACACCTTCAATTTCGCCTACATTACAACCAGGCGAAGTCTTCGATTTAGTTAGCAGTTCATCAGCCTCTGGTTGTAAAAAGCAAAAGGTGCAACATATCCATACCGTGTTACCATGGTTATCGTCACCCGTTATCGGGAGCAGATAGCTCAGTTGGACGTCTGAGCCACATCTTCGACATGATCAAGGTTTCAAATCCGACATAGCATCGGTCGGTCTTTGTGTCGCCGTCTGCATTCCCAGCACCATGAGCATCACGGATCAGCCATCGATGCCACGATCAGTGCTCTGCGTGTGAACGATTCCAGAAGCACAAGAATCTCAGACAAAATTTGAGAAATACCTACTGGGCGAATTTCGTGCCTCGGCTTCTCTCGTAATGTCATGACCAGGAATGACGCTATGCTTGGCATGCCGTCTGATCTGGAGCCGACGCTAAATGGCTGTCCCGTGTGCAACAATATATGATCCTGAAAAAATAATACCGATAATACATCTGTAAAATGTCCTCATATTGCTCATTAACGCCCTCGGGTGTATACTGTCCTAGAGATTCTAGAAAGCTATTGTTCGCTGGGCGTTTTATTTATAGATAATGGGATTTTCCGGTTGTGACAATTCGCAGTAGGTCCCTATTTGCGGAGGTCCCAGAATTCGCGGAGTTCCCCTATAATGGTCGAAATATGTTGATTTTAATGAGGGAACAGGTGCATGCGTATATGTCAATTGATACATATTTTAAACAAATAACGACACGATCATCATAACCGTGGTTTGTTTTATCAATCATATCATAATCATCATCATCATCATCATCATCATCATCATCCGATATTTACTTGTGAGTCACATGAACATATTACTTGCCGTCGAACTCGTATTTTATATAATAGAAGAATGAGTCTATGTATATTTTGAATTGATCGAGTGTTGGAGCCTCACGAGCGAAGTCTGGCAGAGAGTTCCAGCTATTTACCACCCTCTGCGTGAAGAAATATTTTCCCATGGCCTTGTTAACAATGGGCATCTGTAGCTTTTTATTATGTCCTCTTGTTCTTCCTGATGAATGTCTTTATAATAGGTCATAGGCATTGATATTGTAATGATCATTCAACCGTTTATATACATCGATTAGATCTCCTCTAAATATTATATAGTTTAAAGACACGGTTGGGCTTGGCGGTGGGTATCCTGTGAAAATATCTCCACCCGTCAAAAACCGCCACAAACAGAAAGAACATCAAAATGTAGATAGACTTTGTCCGTATACAAATAAGAAATATCACATAAACAGTACGTTATGGTCATATGTTTGACCATTGTTATGTAAACAAAGGCATAAAAAGTTACTTTTCTGGTGTTTGTTTATATTATGATGGTAAACATAAAGAGCGTTCTTTGTTGGTGAATACCTGATATGGAACTAATAAAGAGCGTTAATGCCATTTGTGTGTGATTAGCCAGTAGCATTGTGCTGTCTTCTGTAACACAATCAGTCTCTTCTTAGGTAAAATATAGTAGGTCTCTATGATAACATGCTGTTTACGCGATGGTCATGGTATATGTGAACGGAGCTGTATGCGTTTTACTGTTTTTCTGTTTACGGTGTTTGGAACAAAAATGAATATTTTCGACAATTAAGGCCGCACGTGCCTTTAAAGACATCAGATTGAGTCTTATCATTCGGTCTCGGTAGCATAGAGTTTTGATTTGACGAACTAGTTTCGTTGCTTTTCTTTGTATTTCTCTAACACAATGCTTTGATATTTGTGATGTGAGCTCCATGCAGAGTTACAGTATTCGATGATAGGTCTGACCATGCTTATGTAGAGCGATTAGAAAGTGTCGATGTCCACGTTCGTGAAAGTTCTGCTGACTATGCCGATGATTTGAGAAGCTTTATTGTTTTTGGCATATTGTAGGAAGGCTAATATGGCCATGTCAAATTGAGTTATAGCGATGGGATTTCTCGCAGGACAACACATATCGAGTTTTCGTGGGGTGTGTATTCGCTGGATGTCTTATGGTTGCAGTATTAATTGCTTTCGATGTTTATGTATGAACAATGGCTGGGCCATGCATGCACTCTTGGTGGGAACACAATGCCTCCGATTTTTGATCCGCATTTAGAAGTTTTCTGGTGTGGTAAATGAGAAACCTGCAGTAATAAGCCGTAGTTTTTTGTAATAATATGAAGGATTAGTTGTTTGAAAGGAATTCTGAGGCGGTGCGGTGCATTCATGTAACCAATATATTTTATATTATAATTTAGATTTATGGCTAATAATATGATATTGAGGGCGTTACAGAGATAGATGGATATTATTTCACGAGAAGCACAATCTAGACCCGTTTTATTTTTCTTCAAAAAGCGAAGTCTACTCGAGTCCAAACGGTCTGCGATATTAATGCAGGGCATTGCACAGTGTGTATTTGCTTTATTACCAAATGTAATTTATATAGATTCATGACTTTACACGCCCATTCGCAGGTTAGCCATTTTATAACCGAGATCACCGAGTCGCGGCCGTATTGGATCATCCAGCTCCGTTACGTGATTTCAGAGATTCGTCCAGCCCCGGTTCCGTGATTTTAGTGCTACATGTCAAAGTTCTGGAGTAGCATTTCCATATGGAGTTTTTTATTATTTCAGGGAAATTTCATACCTGACACAACATTATGTGGATATTTTAGACCGAAAATAGGTTGAAATTGTGCTAATACTTTCACTTTCCAACCATTATTCAGTGTTAAATGTGTTGGTTTTATATCCAAAGTCTAATACTGTTCAACTTTTCAAATTATTGGTCTGAAATTACAGCTTTTGGAAATTTGGGCCCGGTTCAAGAGGGGCAGTGCAAATGGAAATTGAAGTTGGACACTCTAAATTGATACTCTCTGGACACGACCCTGTACATGGGATTATAATATACATTGAGTACACAGAGGTTCAAACTATCTTTTGATTGGATGAAACGCCAGCACATGTCAGAGTAGTTTTGACAATTGCCTGGCGAGCGAACTATCGCCCTAGCTATAGTCTTCAAACTATATATCCGCCCGATGACGTCACTGTTGGCCCGAGGCAGAATTTGGCGCAATGTCAGAATTGTCACGATTCTGATGCGAGGCAATAATTTTGCGAACTATCGCCCGTGATAAAGTCTTCGAACTATTTATCCGCCTGCTGACATCACCGTATGGCAAGCCGTTTTCACATTTTCGATTTATTTGGACTTAAGTGAAAATATTTTCACTTAAGTCCAATTATTTGTACTAAAGTGCAAATATTTGCACTTAAGTCCAAATAGTGAATTGTACTTAAGTCCAAATACCACATAATTGTGAATTCGGCGAGGAATTGTACTTAAGTGTGAATACTGATATTTTCATCTATTTCCTCGCCGAATTTACAATTATGTGGTATTTGGACTTAAGTACAATTCATTTGCACTTAAGTGCAATTCAACTGTATAAGAAACACCCCCATCAGATATTAAGCAGGTCTGGTTTTGCTCATAGGGCGGAGTTGTGGGAAAATGGCCGTTTAATTTAGTCATGTCAGAATTGAATGCATATTGAATTGAATGAATATTTGGACTTAATTGGACTTAAGTCAAAATATTTGCACTTAAGTCCAATTAAGTCCAAATATTCATTCAATTCAATATGCATTCAATTCTGACATGACTGAATTAAACGGCCATTGTCCCACAACTCCGCCCTATGAGCAAAACCAGACCTAAGTCCAAATATTCGCACTTAAGTCTAAATAAATCAAAAATGTGAAAACGGCTTGCCATATCCCCGTTGGCACGAGGCGAAAATTTTGTCAGATATAATAAAACACATATTGACTGCCTTGGGTGGAATAACGATTGCAATTTTCCCTCGATGGTGTCTTCTGGACTGCAAGCAGGACTCAGTATTGAACTCGACCTGGGGCATCGGTCAATAGTCCTGCTTTTGGTTGAAACGACACCACCTCGGGAAAATGGTGTACACCTATTGACTACCTTGGTGTGGAATAACGAAAACTATTTCATGATTTAACCTTGATTTAATCTTAAAGATGGGGACTATGCACTAAATCCGGCCATTTATGAGACTATCTCCTTTTATACTCAGCAGAATATTTGCTACAAATGAGTGAATTTGAGCTATGGATTAGTGCAAAATACACTCTGCGTGCTCTATGAACGATGCAAACAACATATTGGTAATAATGAAAATGAATGTATAACTCCAGAAATGAATTCGAGAGATAAACTCATTTCCATTATAAAATTACCATGTTGTTTGCCATGAGTTTTTTCTTCTAAATGTGTACCTATTGTAATTATATATTTGAATGTCCATAGAGGGAAAAATAAATACTGATTTAAAATGCATAATGCGAATTAACGCTCTCAAATTAGTTGATTCGCGTCGAGGAACCCACCCATCCAAAGTTAGAGTGATCAGATATCGTGTTATTTCCCGAGATATGTAATTTTTTGCGACCTGGCAAATATTTGTCAACTGACAGTCTCGGATCAAATTGCGGATGAAGATGGATAACTCTAAAATCAAGTGGCCTTGGTGTTAGATATTTGACAATCCGGCCAGATATCGTTGAACAAAATGTTGACAAATAACACGTTTTTGGGCAATTTTATACTATAGTTGACTGTGTTTGGCATTATTTTTAGGCAATTTATCGATTCTGATAACTGAAGCGGCATTTAAAAAAATGTCGAATCGGATTGAGTACGTGTAAACTATGAGTTTGAGGATGTTGCTTCGATTCTAGAATATTGCGGTTCTGAAAATTTTTACCATCAATGTTGAATAAATCGAACTCTGTGTCACCTTCATTTTAGTTCCACAACAGCAACAACACAAGAAAAATCGCCGAGAGAGAACGACCTTCACCCGGGCACAGCTGGAAGTTCTCGAGGCACTGTTTCTCAACACTAGGTACCCCGACATCTTCATGCGAGAGGAAATGGCTTTGAAGATTAACCTTCCAGAATCTAGAGTGCAGGTTGCTATACAGTTATATATATAGCCTGTAAATTTGAGTGTCTCTCATTTGCAGAGTGAGGCCCCCACAGCGGGCTAGCATCACCAAATTCACCATCAGCTGCCCCTTATTCTGCTTAGGCCTCATCTTCTGGGAAGTATCTATAGTCTCACATTAACATTGTTTTAGTTAATATTTCCCTTCTGGGAAGTTTCTATATCACCTAAGAAGATAAAATGTGTAATCGAGGGGACTAATGGGTGAACATCACCATCTCCAGGAACTTCAATCTGATCCTAGGTATCTCATGGAAGATGAGGCCTATAAGCAGTATGAGGTTCATAGAGGGTGAATTTGGTGATGCTAGCCCGCCCTGTGGGATAGCGTCACTAAATTCACCCTCTGGGAACTCGACCATTCTGCAAATGACACTCTATTTGCAGACTTGCAGCTAGACATAGTGTGGACTTATTTCAACGAATAATATACCGATAGGTTAGTTTCCAAACAATATCTCCACTGGAAGCATATAGCAAACAACTAAGATTGTCTAACATTTTCAACCACATTGGCTGTACCATTTCAGAGAACACAACGCTTGAAGTACTACTTTATTCGGGTTGAGTGATAAACATATGGTAATGATTCCGTCGACAGTCTATATACCATCAATGTATGTTCTCTCTCGGCGAATATCTAGTTTATTGAGTGATAAATATACGGTAATGCTTCCGTCGACAGTCACGATTGCAAGAACAATTATATCATGTACATGGCGCCAATAATTTGATCTTCACCTTCCAACATTCCCATTTAGTTCCGAGTGTTTGTGATGGTTCTGTAACGTTTTTTATGTTTGTTTACAAAACAAAGCGTACACACTTGACAATCACATGCAATGTGCGCAATATTTATGATTGGTATAAGAACAAAATATGTCTATTATAGAATATTCTTTCTGACTATGGCGGTTTTAACGGAGGTGACTATTTAAACAGCAATACCTACAGCGAAGTCCGCCCGTATCTTTAGCTCAGTTCGATGAGAATTGGCACCCGAAGAAAGCGTGAGTGGTGATATTGCATGAGGCGTATATGATCGTGAATAATTTTCCGAACGTATTGGTATCACGTGGTGTGATATATCGGATGATTCAATGGGCCCAAGGTTGATCCAGAGGGTAGCGAAGACACGAAATGGCTGAACAATTCTGTTTTCTCAATGTCAATTACTAACTCCCATTTCCCAACTGGTTGTACGAAATTATAATATACGTGTTGAAGGATTTCTATTAATTTAAGGGAAATGTTCAGATGATAAGTTCCTAAAGGAACTACTTGGTAGCGCAACTGGCGTAATATATGTTTTTATTTAGAAGTGCAACCGCTATATGTTCTTATCCCACCACAACTCATCGCCGATGCATGTAAAAGCGAAGTTTACGCCCTATTTCAGATGCATTGGACTCATATACTATATGAAATCATCGCCAACAGGTATTTAATTTTTTTTTGCGGTAATAAAAAGGAAATAGCCGCCCCTCCATACTATAATGTGGGCAAAAGAAATTTAAACATTTCGCTTTGTATGCTTCTAAACAATTGCAGCGATCTGAATTTTTGACAAGTATGGAAATTACATATCGGCCCATCCGAGTTGTACCAATGCGAATATGCTGATCATTAATGTTTCCATTGTACCATATGCAACGAATGTAGAGCCTTTATCCACAGCCAGTGATATTGTGCCACAGCATAATCATAATTAGCTTTCATTAGCAGCTGAACTCCAAGATCCGGCAATGGAGAGGGAGTTCTGATAATTTCGGTAACTTGTGACCGATCCCCTGTGCACCAACATTGTTTCGTATTATTAACCTTTATATATAATTTCTGTATTTAGTGGGCATCAATAATATATTTTAAACGGACTAGTATTTTTTCGATTACAGGTGTGGTTTAAAAATAGGCGTGCGAAATCCAGACAACAGCAAAGGCCGAATGGAATGCCCGAACAGAAACCGCTAGTAAATGCTTCGACGGAAACCGACGCCACACCTTCGTCACCAAAGAAGCCAAAAAGTACTCCACCACCAACGCCCGTGAGACCTCCGATGAGTTGGCACAAAATCCCTGCCTTGAATATTCCCCAGAGTACCACACCAAACCCACAAGCGATAAAACAGGGAATATTCAACCCGTCGGTTATGCAAAAACAAATTAATGCCACATTAAATGGCGAGCAGATTTACGTAGAAGGGGTTACACCACGACAAACTGATAGAGGCGGCAATATGACGCCCCAGGCATGCAATTTCGCACAGAATTATGGGTACGGTTACTATAGTAACCTCGATTATTTCTCATGCATGCAGCAGACGATGATGAAGTCTGGTCAGATGATCGGTGGTTTTCAGAATCCGTATCCAAGTTGTCAGATGACCGGATATGACCCGTCTTTCGCGGCACAAACTGAAGTTCCGCCCGACAGAGGGAGCCATCCATCTGATGTGCATGACCCAACTAACTGGTCAGGGAAGTGCGAACCAATATGAGAGCTATAGGTTCGGCGTTAGTGGTTAACCTGGGACTAATATTAGTCCCAGCTACGGTTAACCATGAGAACAGATATCGTTCGTTCAGGCGTCAACATATACACTTTTTGAAGTAAATGCCTTCAACGTCCACGAACACTGCGATCTATCACATTGGTAGTTTAAAAATTGAACAGTTGGTAAGTTGATATCATGTTGAATTTTCACAGCATTCCAAGTTCATGTTTGTACCGTATCGCTTTATGCTCTTTTTGTTGATTTTTATTCAATTGCTCTTCGTTTTTGATTATTTTGATATTAAGAACTGTTTATGTTGATTCAAGTGTAAAAATTATTGTTAAACTTATCGCTATAGGAAATAGTCAGTAACGTTGTACTGGTACCGTTGCATCTAATACGAAAACATTCAAGCTTCAGTTGCTGTCAGTTTCCAAAGGCCAGATGGTCCAGATTTTCTCTCATATCGATATTTATATCGTTAAACGAAACCTATCGATATCTATCGGTATACGAAACATCGTTAGATATCGGTATTCGAAAAACATCGATATTATTTCGTATACGAAAACGTCTGACATGGCGATAGATTCAATCGGGTAACTGTAAGTAGCAGTGACCGATATTTAAAGTTAGAAGTTCTAGATATAAAAATGTCTAATGAAAAGGGAAGTAAATTACTTCTAATAAAATCAAAGTTCACGCGAAAACATGGCTATTAGCACGGTTATTTTCAAGTGACATAAACTATGTTAATTTTGTATATAGTATCAAGTGACTTCCACTACTGGGAATAATCGATACGCATTATCACTTAGTTTCGGCCATATTAATTGGATCCATCCAGCCCCGTTCAGTTTTTAGTGCTACATGTCAAAGTTTTGGAGTGTCATTCCATATATGGAATTCACGAATATTCAAAATCTCCACATATTGAATGCTACTCCAGAGATTTGACCTGTAGCACTAAAAACGCAACGGAGCTGGATGGATCCAATATTGCCGCGATTCAATGAATAGGCGTGTTCAATTGAGATTCACAGGTTTAGCATAAAATTCAAACAATCATGTATTCCTTCTCTGCGACTCCATTGGACTTGTCTGCACGTGCTTGGCTCGATTGCTGAGCCGAATTCAACAAATATGAATTTACTATGATAGTCATTCTGAGGGAAAGTGACCGTATACAATTTGGCAAAATTGATACCAATTGAAAGTAACCGGACTGTGCCTTTAATTTCTGGAGCGTTGTATTCCATTGCCGGCAATCCATGGAATGTTTTGTTGTCTTCGTTTGTGCGATTCAGACTACAAGCTTTCACAATGTTTTTATGCATGGGAGCAGTATATGGAGTATAATCTTTGTTATTATAAAATTTTAACATGCCAGGAATTGCTTCGGCTGTTAATTAGAGTTATATATCTTGTTCTATATGGCTGTTTATATTGATATCGTTAAACTAACTGAATATCCGGTTTACTTGGTGGAATGAAGAAATAATAGATACTATGGTTGAAATATGCTCCATTTCGTTTTTAAATTCGGCAGCGTAGACCGCATTTGGACCGAACCACATTCAATTGTCTGACATACTTCCACCACGAATGGAGAATGTATTAAATCGAACATTATTTTCTTAAAGTTTATGTCGGTTACGATTCATTCCGATTTGTTCCAGCCAATTTACAACATTTCTGTTTCTCAGATTAATGCAAAAATTAATTTAACCGACAAAATACTTAAATAAAAAAAATATATAAGATTTCCTCACGTACTGTGATATTTTTAGTTTAAGACTTTTGTCGGTAACAATTCATTTGATTTGATCCGGCAATTTCCAAATGAATATTGACATTTCAGTTTCTCAAAATAATGCGGAATGAATTATAACCGATCAATTATAAATAATTATGATTTACTTACATACCGTATACGTGAGGGCAGTGTTCAGATCGGCGTAAAGAGGGGACTGAACTCTGCCTTGTAGTTTGTATCGAATGATGTTCCCCCTTCCGTGTCCACCTTGAACAAATATATCTGCAGGATTTAGATTCTCAATTATGAGCAATATGTTTCCTTAATCTCAATTTCATATGACAATGACCAAGAGATCATTCTAAAAATAGATTTTATTTGTTTTCAACCTCTTTTTGAACTGAAAAGTCTTTTCTCCTGAAGCTTTTATACATGTGCCACAGTGAGCTTCCAAGTTGTTTCATTTTGAACTGACTGAATCAAGATTGATAGTTATATATTTATTAGACTTATTCTAATGTTTGGCTCTATTCCTTTTTTGTTTAAATTGTTTGATCAATATATTTTTGTTAATCGTTGTCTCAAGTTTTCATGTTAATAAAATATCATCAGATGACTTGCCGAAATATTTTCTCAAAAACGCCCATATGGTCTGCACTGTAACTTTGTCGTAAGCTTTCATCCTCTCTATACTAACTAATCATGGACGAGTAAATGCACTGGTAATATGTTCAACAAACGACCATGCATATGTTTAACCTAATATCTGAACATTTCGCACCAAAGAATTTGAATCCTTCTGCTCTTGTATCATGAGTTTTTCTGTCTATCGTCTGCGTATGTAAAATGATCACCCCTCCAAACTAATAATAGACAATTCCAATTTACACTTTTGTAACTGGATGGGACAATGCATTTATTAAAGAAAGGGTTAAACCGAGACATCACGACAAGGCATTAGCCAGGTTCAGTTACAGTTACGTGCTACTTGTCGCGTGTGTTTCTATATTGCAGAGTTATGGACCTTATAGTGTGTAAATGCATTTGCGTCTGTCTGTCCGGATTTTTCTCCCAAACTGCTGGTCCGATTTCAACTAAATTTGGTGTAGTGACTGGGGGGTACCCTGCGGGGGTTATAACGGCGTCAGGTTTTTCAAAATTTTGATTTTTTAAATATTTTTTTTTTTTTTTTTAAATAAGCTCACAATGGGCCCAATTCAGAATAAAATAAGTCCAATATGAACCTATTTGCACGAGGATGTGTTCCAGCAGATATGTACGCTCTTTATATATTTGTTTTAGATGTGGCCCGCGCCATCCAACGGAATAACGGGTATAAGTCCACTATGAACTATTCCGGAATCAAATTAGTCCAATATGAACCAATGCCAATATTTAGGTCCAATATGAACCTATTTGCACGATGATATATTGCAGTAGGATAGATAAGAGAAGGATCCGTTTGTCATGCGCGTGATATAAAGGCTCCCGGCCAGGGGAGCATGCATGTTTCAGCTATAGTATATGCTATGTTTGAATTATCTATTTGTTGTATACTCATGAATCAACACGAAGATAACAATATTCACATGTAACAGGTTTTGCCCATTCATTTCTTCAGCAATTATGGTCTTTATATTGTTAAATACGTCCGTCCCAATTGTATCTCCGTCATCTTAGATGGGATGTGAATAATGAGTTGGTATATTCCTGAACCAGAGTGGGAGAAGGATATACACATGGAACAGGTTTTGAACATTCATCACAGACCGGCATGACTATTTTACTATCCTACCATTCTTTCGATGTTTAGCCTATGTATGTTTGTGATATCGAAAGAAGTAGAGTCGGCCTGAAACCTACGTCATTATTTACTCGAAAATTGCGGCAAAATATTTCGCCTGGAAATGTCAACATTCGGTTTTCTACATTTTACAAAGATATCAGCAAGCTATTTAATAAGCTATCCTAACAACCCATCTCGGATACTGCAGAAACCGAATATCGAACTGATTTGTCCAAAAGAGCTTTTTGGTTTTCAAATTTAGCCACCCCGAAAAATGGTGACCGAAGTCACGTACACATATCTTTTCCAGTCATTTTAAGAAATGACTTGAAGATCGATCGGGGTCATTGGATGGACTTTATTTAATTACCCTGCCGGTCAAAACAAATGACCCCCAAACGATCTTCAAGTCATTTCTTATTATCATATATACCAGTACATTTTAATAGAACAAAAATAACATCAACAACTACTAAAAACAATTGAAAGGAACATTTTGTTCAAATTCCAACACAGTCACCCAAATAACAGCATTTGGGATTCATAGTTGGCTAGCAGAAATTGGAATCTTGTTTGGTTGTGTTATTTATATAGGCGATGAAAACTGACTTCGATCTGAGATATATATATATATATATAGGGCCGCCATTTTTCGAGCAAATTATGACGGTAACATTCCCGGCCACGTCAATTCACCTCAGTCAACAGAGGGAAGAAATTTGAAGTTCGCGTGTCAGAAGAGATTGGTCGTCGCAGACCCTGGGTATCGATATGCCTCTTGTCTGATTTGTGTTATGAAATATCACGTGAATTCCACGCTCGGTGGTATCCTATCGTATTTTGTTACAGAACACGTGCGGTCGCGTGATGCCTGCAATCTATAGTATATAGTTAAGGGTACGTTCATACACTGGCAAGTTTGCACGGTATGGTTTGCACGGTATGGTTTGCACGGTATGGTTTGCAGGCATTTTGTCGTAGAAAACGATGTGGGGCCACAATATGAATGGAAAAAAACACATAAAGTGCATCTGTGCCATAGCTAACTACGTGCGAAGTAAAATATATGTAGTTCCACTAGTAACGAATCTACTGGAATTTGCCCGCAAAAATCATGCAATTATCTCGCAAGAATTAATCATACAGGTATTTGAAGGCAAATTCCAGTAGCACTGTTATAAGTGGAACACGATAAATGTCACTTCTCATGTCTTTCTCTTTGGTATTTTGAATTTTTCTCAACTTTGAATATGTGAGTGTTATATAGTTAGCAGATGAGATATGTTCTATTAGATGGAAAAAAATCTCGTAAAAGCTACAATATTAAAAATCTAACAGCAGCTTTAAAACTTTATGCTACACAATTATGAGTTGTTTAGTTTTGACACAAACATGGTGTATAACAAATTTTAAAACTGCTGCCAATTTTTTTATTCTGTGGTAGCCTTTAGGAGTTTTGTGTTCCATTAGAACACACCTCATCTAATAACTATGATATACACGCACATGTTCATGCACTGATTCAACTTATACACATTTGTTCTAAGAGTATGTTATATATAACACACTAGCAGGTTAGCCCGCCACTGGCGGCAATTGTCAGAAACATGACACTTTTTAATTTTTTTAATTAATTTTTTTAATTATTTTTTGTATTTAATTTTTTGTTTTTCAATGAGTTAATTGTGCCTTTTGAATTTTTTAATTGAATTTTTTGTTTTTCAATTTTACCCGATTTTTTTGTGGTTTTTCAATGAACCCGTCCATGACGCTTCCCGTATTTAGCAAGTTTGAGCTCAATCGGTTCGAGTCTATGAAGGACACACACATATATGACACTTCCCGTATGTAGCAAGTTTGAGCTCAATCGGCATTCCCTGGAATTTCCCAGAAGATATTCATGGGGATGTCAAGTGACCAATTTTGAAATTTGCTGGTCGCATTCGTCTGTAGGTCTGAGGAATTCTCGGCTAGATATTGTTACCAACATTTGCTGGTCGCATTCTGTCTGTAGGTCTTAGGAATTCTCGGCTAGATATTGTTACCAACATGACATATTTAAATTAAAACCGCCGTGCACCCCCATCACCAACGCGACGTAATTTTGGTACCATGTGTTGCGTTCTAAAAATAGGTCGATTGCAGTGGATTCGTAAATGACGAAATATGAGTGCGACAGAGAATATTGTTTGATCGAAAGCATTTGAATTAATACGTCACAAGACTTGCCTTGATGCTAGCTAATATATATTTGTGCCTGCTATGTGTTGGGAATGTGAATTAAATTTGCCGTGGGATTGTCGTGGGAATGCCGTGGGGGTCTAATCCGATGAAAATGTCCCCGTTCCTAGGAAGCGAGTTCCAGATAACGTAAACAAACGCCGTCCCCCGTTCAGTATGCGAAAGCCGAAGGGAATAAAGAGCGTTAACCGGTTAACGAACCCAAATATGGAAGATGTTTAGCAACGACACTGCGGATAGGAACACTCTTTAACTATCAACGCTATTAACATCGAAGTGCCGTTTTTTGTAAATGAGAGTGGAGAACGGGTGCTCTGACCTTCTCCAAATACGCCGCGACGACCATTCCTGTGGGATTTTACCCTTAGATGGGAAGTTTGGTCTCGATCGGTCCAGCCGTTTTCGATTCTATAAAGTACACATATATATATATACACATATATATTTATATACGTAGTTCTCAAAATATATAGTAGATGTTTTTATTTCATTTTGCCTCTGCCACTCGCAGTGAAAGTAACGTCACTTAATCTTTTGTTATATAATATATAGATAGCTATACTCTTATTTCTTAATATACCTGTTTGATTGTGTAGATAACATACGATATACGGTCATTATCGGGTTTAAAACTTTTGAAACACAAAACTATATTCGGCCCAAATTGCAGAAATCGTTTGAATAAATATCATGTAAAGTACCGTACCAGTCGCGATTGCCTTGAAATAGAACCGTAACACCCATAATGTGTGATCAGGAGGCTAATGCTCCACCCACATCGAGATTTTCCTCAGCTATTTTACAAAGAATAACACAGGCAAACATTATACTCAGTGTTCGTGTTCAGAATGCGTTTCACAGTAGATATAATATGCCACCGAAAACAAAAGGAATTACGTTTACATTGCTTCCTTTTCAGTGATTACATGTTGATAATTACACGTTAACTCGCTATATCCCAGAATTGTGATATAAAGTTCAGGTTTCGACAAAACGGCACTTATGCAGCCTCTGTTCGTTCAGAAATGTTTAATATATTTAAGATATAGGAACCGTAACAAATCAATCAAGAACAACCACAATACCGGCGATAGAACGACTTCCGATGAAACAGTTCCTATACACAGATTATTCAGACTAAAATAGTGGAAATTATTAGCGATGTTTGTTGAAAGGACTGAAACAGTTTTGTTTACATAACTATGGAATCAACACGCGATATTTCGTGATGAGATAATTATCAATAATTAATATAACTACACAAATTTTTCTTCTTCTAAATGTTCTTCTTAGTAATGAAAACTGGTGATGCTAAAATACCGACTTTTATATTTTTTTGCACATTTGCCCAATGCGAGTGCCTTGGGTAACTTTAAAAGTTGAGTTTGGGGGCTGACGTTTCGGTACCTCGTTTTCTGTTTCGGCACCTGTGTTTTCGCCACTTCGTTGTTTCGATCCAAGCAATTGCACGTTTCGGCACTTCATCGAAGTCATGTTTTATGTTTAACATGATTTATATAGTTCCGTATGCAGGCGAACAGTTTTAGATGTAGTCATTACGTATATGTCCTTCCATTTTTCAACGATCAAGGAACCCCCCCCCCCCCCAATCGAATCTGACAAACACTTGATAAGGCTACTTCATGGCTACATAATTATATTAATATATTATTACAGTGGGCACTTCGGGGCAGAAAAACACATCTCATCTAATAACTATGATACGCTCACAGATTCACTGATATTCAATGTTGAGGAAATTCCACAGACACAAAATTGAGTTTAAGATCAATTTAATGAACTAATTTCCAAAATCACATGTTTTAATTTCATTTTGCCCAGGCACAGTTCTCATTGCATATGGAGGCAGTATGAACGATTCAGTGAGTTCGAGTACTAAAGTTCTCATTGCATATGGAGGCAGTATGAACGATTCAGTGAGTTCGAGTACTAATACTAATATGTATGTTATAGAGTGTCATGTGTTCCATATTGTGTTTGTTTTTGTTATCCACCAAATTACATATTTTATCACATATATTTTAATTGCAATGAAGAATAGACATAAAAATCATATCTAGTCATCACCGATAGTTTCGCGTTGGTCCGAAAATTACCAGGTGATGTAACGTCCGAAGTGCCGAAACGTCCAGGCACCGAACCGCAAACCCAAGTGCCGAAACATCCACCATTCATTACCCCCCACTTTAACATTACAGGGATCCACTGATGACCGGAACGAATGGGACCCTTGTTAAGTTGTTTTTAAATTGATGGGACCCTATATAATATTGGATACATCGTTGGGCGGGGGGGGGGGGGGCTGTATCTGACATAATTGCTTGTCCAATATCTACAGACTGGAATTTGAAGGTGTTCTGCACAAACTTGTAAAACCCGTTTGAAACGACAAAAATAATTGTTTACAAGATAAAAATCGAAACAGCTGAACAATTGTTATGACGTTGGATGGTTTTATCCAGAGTATATAATTATGTGCCTGAACCATGTAGATAGGTACAATGTATTTCGTGTATATTTCGAAAATGTTTCTTATTACCCTGTCAATGTGTGTATATACACAATTTGGAAGTTCAAACTATTCATGTCCGTTTTACAGAAAATACTGATCCTATACATCCATGATATTATATGACATAAGTCTAACCTCGCCATTTATATATAGAAATCAGCGGCCAATTGGTCAAATGCACCCCACACTCAATAGAGAGACGTTTGGTTGAACACACGTGTTATTTCTATACAATCGATTGCCCGTGTATAATATAGAAAGTTGCTGCAGAGAATTGTCGTTGTTCACCGATTATGCTGACCCCAACGAATGCGTCAATAACCAGAACCCAGAAAGCTAATTGAAGAGGAAATGCACCACAATTGAGTTCCCAAACACTTACTTTGTTTTTCATTAATTAAAATATTTACTCTTGTTATTATAGCAACAGTCCTCCGCGTGAACGACAGTATGTACCCTGTTCTGTTTCTACTTGTATATGCGTAGGTAAATAATGACAATAGCGCAACCCAAGCGATTAAATAGGATTATGACGGTCAAAGGGATTGAGAGTTGCGCCCAAAAATACAATTATGCGCTCTCCACTAAAACGTGTGTACACCCATGTTGTTAGCTGCCCCCCATGCAAGTCAGTAAATAAAATCCCCGTGTCAAGTTCCCGCTTACCATGATGCAGGAAAACATTAAAAAATGGAAATTTATTGAAATCAAAATTAGGGAATGTTCACACAGCTTGCAAAATTGTCTGGCAAAAATTCGTGAAGTTCTCCCTGGACGGCTATATATTGCACACTTTTGAGTGATAAAGTTTGGAATGACATATTATGTGTCTTCGATTGCTTTATCGCTTAGTGGTGCCGTGAAATGCTACGAGTTGTGCGATTGATTATTCCCATATAATGAAGGATAATTAATTATTTTGCAAATGCCAGTTGTATAATATGTGAAGTAATTACACATATATTACCTCGCATTTAATAAACGGTGTGGGTTGTAAATTTTATAAGTAGTTTGTCGTCCATATATATCTCCTAGCACATGGCGAATTGACTGCAAACCTGTCCGGAATATTTTGTCAGCATGTGGACGTTCCATTATTGATAGCACACAAGAGTCACGAAGACACCGAGATAATTTGATGTCCTTGTTGATGACAGTTGTTTTACAAACGTTCATGTTTTTTTCACATTCACCCACTGCGAATGCCTTGAGTTTCTACAAGTAATATCTTTATAGCACATAAACTATTTGACAACGACATTATAATCCATCTTTGTCATGGGTGGTCCTCTGACGTTTGAGCGCCTGACAAAAAAAAATCTAAATCTGGTAAAATAGTTCCGTTTGAAATCGATATATATTAAACAAGCAATCAAAATCTCGCACGAATGGGCTCGCTGGTTCGAATTCATTATTTTCAGGTATAGGAAACGTTGAAACAAGTATATGTTTTATGGTATTTTAATCGAGTGGAACCTTTTAAGGTGTATCAAGCCCTAACAACGGATAACTATTTCTTCATATATACCACACACCACATTATCCAGTATACCTCTCCTCTGTTCCTTTTACTGACAATTTATAGATATACTGCCATGCTTATTAAATTATTAATTAAAATCCACGGTCCAATTTGACACAAACTTATTCTAACTTTCCTATGGTAATTTTCAGCTAACCGTGCATAAGAAAATATATGAAAATACTTGCAATCACCATCATTTGTATGGCACAAAATCCACAAAAATCCGAACCAGAAACAAGCGTAGGAATAGAAATTATACAACCAAGTAACTGACGAAGGCTCAAACGCGCACCAAATCTGCCAGCCGAAATAACCAAAGAAAGCGATGGATCCGAAATAACCGAACGAAAACCCACAAAAGCATCCATTAAAGTATTACGTAGAAAACGAGGAAAAAGATCATTATTCAAAACGCTCTTTACTATCTACGGAAACGAAAGCACAGACGCTCTTTATCAGAGACGATCATTGGTATTTTTTCCAGGCTGACAACATTCAAAATGTGTTCAAACTGCTCCTTTTGAAAGTAAATATCTGACAATCATAACATCATTTCAAAGGACCAATTGGCCCGATCTATTTATACTCCAGTATACAGTAATGCCCTAAATAATCGACTCCTTAACCACAGCAGAATTATGGGTAATTTTTCAGGATTTAGTCGGAAATGTGGCTTGTTGCCATTCATCGGAAAGCTCTCTCCGAGTGGATAACCTTTCTTAATTTCCTTCAGGATGATATACACGGATCGACTATAGACATTTACAAATGTAGTTGTTCTCTGACTAGGATTCCAAATTTGGCAAAAAACAAAAATAAATATTAATGTTATATGTGTGCATGCACTATCCACCATGGATATAGAGCCGTACGGGCGCCCGAATTTTTAGAGGGGCTGAGACTTTTTGTCCGAATGTTTTTTACAGTGTTTGTAGAATATATAACTTGCATATGCACATGCATATAACAAAATAGATTCAAATTAACACTAAATATGTATTATTCCGGCAGAAATGTGAAAAATACTGTAATTTGCCACAATTTCCCTTTGATATACCATTCAATTTGCCTGGAATTTGGCCGAATTTTGAGCTTTTAAAACGTTTGGGAGGGACTGTACCCCTTGCAGCCCCATGACCCGTTTACGGCTATGATGTCAACATCGTGTATCATACAAACGACGCAAACGCAGGTCGTCTACGAAAGTCCGCCCAAATTTTCCCCCGTCACTAATCTTCCGGTGATTAAATCCTTATATAATACCCAAGTAAATTGTTCTTTCAATGGTCAGTCTAAACATACCACTGACCATTTATTTAACAAAAAATTACTGAGTCGATCAGGTCAGGACTAATTCGTACATGGAATATTAATGTGAGGTGAATACTTAAATTCTATAGGGAGTTTTACAAATAAACGTCTGGATTTTGGGCATAAACATGTCTTTCCATCATGTACATTCGCTTCCGGAAGGACTACCGTACCCTGTCAGTACTGCTTATCCCAGCACAGTAAATGTCGACTTCATCCAGCACCAGGCTATCGGATTCGGTAAGATTTCAGAATTTATTCAAATTATATTCGTGTTTATGACAGTTCTGAAGTAAGCAGAATACACGCTATATATAAGCCGCCAAACTGACTTGGCTTAATCGAACCTCCAAATCACGTGTATCTTATTTGAGAGGCGGGATATCAGAACACCCATATATAGCCATATACACTACAAATTTCCGACCAAACTTGTCGATTTAGCGCTGAAAACGTGCTTTATTTGTTTGTTTGTTTTTGTAACTTGCCGTATAAACTTTCAAATTGACGACATCATGCCAAAGTGGCTTACCAAAATTATGTATACGTAATTTTGGATGAGGAATATCAATACAAACATACCCGCAATATTTCCGATCAAAGTTATGTATGTATATAACCATTCAACGTGTTATATATCTTAGTCTGTCGTATATGCGAGGTTTTTCGTTCCGATTGTGCCAGTCCGAACTTTCGAACTGTCGTCGCCGACCTTCATCCAAAATAGCCGCACAAAGGCCTTTTATGTTCCAAACACTAATTGATATGACATTGTCTCTCTAATTCGTATAAAGTCCATATAAAACAATTTCACGTACTATAGTCTTGTCGACCTATTTTCTTCCCCGGAACGTTACAAGAGTTATAACCCTTTCTATACTGAATGGCTTCTCCCACTCAGTTACAAACTAATACATTGGAATGGTCTAATATTCATTCGGAGGGGTGTTCAGGTATAGTAAAATCAGACGACATCACAACCGATATCCCAAGCTGTTGTGGACCGAGAAGACTTGGTCTAACTGCAGAGAGAACAACAGATAATACATGCAAGAACAGAATGATCCATATTCGTTGGTGGGAAATGTTCGGATAATAAGTTCAACAAACGACCTATATATGATCGTTTCTTGAACTTATTAACATTTCCTAAGGAAACTACTCATCAATGAGTATTTAGTAATCGCCAAAGGGATCTTGAAATTGTCAGTGAAAGATTCCAATAATTCACGTAGAGATTTTCATCCCAAATCAACAACTGAACAGTTGAAAATGAATTTGACAGCCCTATATCAAGTCATGCATGGGCTATAGATCATGCCACGAATCTCAGAGATCATATTCCACTCATTCAAACATGGGAAATTGTTGATGTTTTGACCTGTTCTGACGGGGAACTTTATAACATTGAACAAACAACTCAGGGAACATATTTCTTTGTTAATATACGTGTCCCTTAATCATCTATTTTATGAGTCGCAAGAAAGACTGATTTGATTACCTGGGAGAATGCCATGATTGTAAGTGATCAAATCAGAATCATCTCAACAAGGTCACATAAAATCATGCAATCTCGTGCTGGGATCTCCATCTACAGTGAAATACATTATTGATGGGCATGCATTAAAGGTTCTCATTCCGATCTGAGAGTACCCATATCATCAAGATACAACAACAACAACAACAACAACAACAACATTTCTTCAAAATACGCTTCAGTTATCAGAATAATTGCAACAAAATAATGCTAACCTGTCAACTATGGTATCAAATTTCCCAAAACGTGCATATTATTCATTGAGACATGGCCGTATTATCACTTGACTATTCACGATATTTAGCCGTAAGACCACTTGTTTTTTAGAGTTATCCATCTTCGTCCATAATTTTGACCGAGACCATCCATTTGACGGCGTGTTTCCGGGCCACAAACAATAGAAATAACAAACTTCAAAAATCGATATATGATCACTCTGAGCTTTAATGGGTAGGTTCCTCGACTCGATAAAAATATTTTTCACCCCGAAGCCAAAGAAATAGTAATTATGGAGTGTTTAATCGGATTGAGTTAACTAAGAAATATATTAGCTGCACTGTTTTCCAATGTTATAAACTTCCCAGTCAGAACACCAAAACGTGCCCAGGTTTTGAAATGGTTGAGTATACGATCTTTACATATAGGTAGAGATTCACAGTAGAAATTCATGGTATGATCTATAGTCATCTTCATGCACCAGGGATCGGCGAAAGAGGATGGTATCTTTTTCGTGACACCTTCTCATTATCACTCCATCTGACCGGGTATCACACTGTAGCAAGAAATAGGTTAGGCAAATCTATAGGGGCTACAATGTATACGCTAACAAGGTTTTTTCCGAGGCATATCCCGCGATGTCCTGTTATAGACTGCAACACGTTCAGTGAACTTTCACACGACCACGATTCAATCTTTTTCCGTCGTGGGTAGTTGGACTGGGGCATGCACGTGATCACGACAAGATCGTGAGTAAACCATAATATGAAGTATAGAGTGTGATTTCAGCTGCGAAAATCGTGGTGTTACCTTGGTTAACACCACTTGCAGTCGTACGTAAATAAAACTCGTATATGTGGAAAGAGTATTTAGGGTAGTCACCTGAACATGTGTGGATTTACCCGAATCACAACTTTCGCCGGGTAGTCCTCAAGATTGGAAAAGAAGGAAAACGAGAGATGTTGACAGAGTTTTGGCACCAAAAACGAATGCCTGTATAATGTCTCCGCCCCTGTTTTACCGACAGAGACACGCCACAGAAGGTCATTACTGACATTGCAAACGGATTGCAGTTGACAGGTACTGATATCTCAAAAACAAATTCAAAGTCTAAACAATATAGTACAGTTTTAGACAAAGATATAACATACATGAAAAATATGCTTGTTTTGATACTATATATATATAGTACTAGCTGGTGGGCCCGACTTCGTCCGGGCTGTTTCCCCTCTGCTTTCATCCGGACTTCAGATAATCCGTCGAAAGGCGCGATTTGACCTTGAATTGACCATTTTGAAGGTCAAGGTCAGGTCGGGGTCAAGATTTGACCCGCCCAAAACACTTCCCGGACAAAACCGATTTGACCTTGAATTGACCATTTTGAAAGTCAAGGTCAGGTCGGGGTCACGATTTCGGGGTCCGGCAGTTTCCCGGCCATTGCTAAACAAACAAACAAACAGACAGACAGACAGACAGACAGACAAACAGATGTCCCAAAATATATATTTTTAGATTCGAGCAACCCACGATTTCTCCATCTGTGACGAAATCGCAATCGTATAAGTCATGGAATAACGCCATACATTAATTTTCTTTGCTGGGTTATTTGAACAAAAAAAACAGGTTTAGCCGCCACAATCATGATGTAACCATGCTAATAAACTCAAATTACCTCTCGGATTATCGCAATATGCTGACACTCAATAACTGAATACAATAAATCTGCTAAACCGGCTCGTAATCTTATTTACTTTCAGAACCTTCCGATATACAGGCAAAATACAATTGCTAAAGAGTTGTATATTGCTCTAATGCAGAGCTAGATACCCACGCATGATCCGGATAATCTTCTAAGATCCGATCAGTTGCACAACACCCCGAGCAACGTGAACCTATAACGTTCAGATACTCTATATAGATCTGTCCCGTCGTGTCACCATTCGAACTTATGCGACGAAGTTCGTCCAACAAGAACAAGTTTTGAGAACTCACTCTATCTATATTTAATCACACTTAAGGTCACCAGAACAGGGAATGGGTAGGGTGGGTCTTTTGTCCCATTCACCATGTTGACCAAGCCTGAGTTTAGTGTGCCTGTCATTTGCAGAATGAGGTCCACAGAGGGTGGATTTAGTGACACTATCCATCATAGCTAAATTCACCGTCTGGGGACCTCATTCTGCTTGGGCATCATCTTCTCTGGAAATTTCTTTATAATCAAATTTCCATAGACACTTCTTCACACAGATTCTATTTCTTTTTTAGTTTAATTTCTCTATATCCCCAAATTGGCAGACGACACATTGCATAATCGAGGTTCGCAATGGGTGTACATCTCAATATTCACCATTTGGGGAACTTCAATCTGAGTCTATGTCTCCCATATATCATATGAGGCCATGCAGCCTGAGTTCCCCAGAGGGTGAATATGGCTGTGCGGGATACCATCACCAAATTCACCCTCTGGGGACCATATTCTGCAAATAACAGGCACACTAAACTCTGGCTTGATGTTGGCTTGTGCATGGCCTATAAAGCACGTGGGTGTTTTTGGAATGTTTCCCCTATGGAAGTTAATTTGTGTTCGTGAAGCCAATATCTGAGAAAAAATATACAGAGCTTCCATTCTAAAACACCACGATAGCTGTAATGTGATTGGTGCAAATCAGCCACTTTCAGTTTCGCAACCAATCATATGTTCTCTTATTCGCATCGATTGTCATCGTCTCTTTATCGGCAGAAATAAAAACAGGCGAACAAAATTGTCATCATTGGAATTTATTGCAACAACCAGACCAGCCGATACTCCAAGGATTATATAGCAAACAATATGTAATCGGGGTCGCGATGCGGTATCTAATGATAGTCAATCTCAGTAACACGTGGCACGGGGTGTTCGATTGAATATCAGAATATAGGATATCGCATAATCCCATATCCCATAATATGTGAAATATAGCGAATTATCGAAATATGAAATACAACGAAAAAACGAAATAGGAAATACAGCGAAATAGCGTCAGTACTTAGTACGGACGTAAAATGTCACACTGAATGCTATACGTCCGTACTGGGTAGTCGACCATTACTCAAAACTGGAACTCAGCGATTGGTGTATCGGAATAATTGTATCTCGAAGATTCAAACGGTATATGGTTTTCCACGATTTTGAATGCTAATGGCCTTTCAACTGAGTCAGTTTTATTGTTTTCGTTATATTCCCGTTATATTTTTTCCACTCGACAATGGACATAACGTCATCGGCCCAGCACTCGACGTCATAACGTCATTAGCATTTCAGAGATTAATTGTATATCTATACCAAGTATTGGCGGTAGACACTCTCGTCACCGGAGGTTTATTGATAATGAAAATAAGTACAATTCCTTCTATTTTTAGATATTCTTCTTGGTAATAATGCTTTAACAAACTTGGTAAGAATCTTCAGATGAACCCACCACAAACAGCTTCCGTATCTTTATGGATTTCTCGATGTAACAAATGGGGATCCTTGGACCTATAATCCAGGTTAAAGGTACTCAATCCGATTCGAGGGTCCCCATATCATCATATTCCAACCGTAACCGCAACCGCAACAACAACAACAACAACAATAACAACAACAACAACAACAATAACAATAACAACAACAACATTTATCATTGAAATGCTGCTTCAGTTGTCAGAATCGATATATTGCCAAAAACTAATACTAACCACTGTCAACTATAGTATAACATTGCCAAAAAAAGTTTTATTTATCAACATTTAGTTCAACGAAATTTGGTCGGATGGTCAAATATCTAACACACAAACTTTCACAAAGCCACTTAATGTTATCCGCAATTTGGTCCGAGACCGTGTGCCAGACGAATATTTGACAGGCTGCCGAAAATTACATATATCAGGAACTAACACATTTCAAAAATCGATATCTGATCACTCTGAGCTTTGATGGGTGGGTTCCTCGATTCGAATCAAATATTTGTTACCACCGAAGCCAAGGAAATTGTAATTTGGGAGCGTTAATTCGGATTATGCATCTTTAAACTTAAAGGTACAATAAGGCCATCACGGCGTTCGAAATGTGAATAGAAAGTTATTGAAACTTCGCCGTTCAAATAACACTCCAACAAATCAATAATAATGTTACGGATCAGTTGTGACTCGTCTGTGCTTTCTTTGCGTATCTACTAAGCCAGGGGGCACGGGCGTTCACAACTGCTTTGACTTTGATGGAGTCGTGCTTGGGCAGGCTCTGTCTCGATGTCGGTTCACATCCAGTGCCATATTTCTTGGAGAGACACTCATGCGATAACTGACAATATATATGTTGAAACACTGAATTTTTTTCTATTTTCCAACAGATACATGCTAATGAGTTCACATGGAGTCAACTTACTGTATTATAAATGTCTTATTTTCAGGTAGCTGTGTACCACACCGTGTGGTTCCATTGTATATAATATTAATTTAATATTCATTTTTGTCAATTCAAGCCAATCTTCAGTTATGGAGGAAATAAAGTTATAAAGGCCATCACGGCGTTCGCAATGTGAATATTGAAACTTCGCCGATCAATTAACAGATAACAACTTGGACGAATGTTATGGTATCAGCATGTATCACCTGAAACATATATCTGCTTCTCAGTGTCTCCAAACTGCATGGACACAGTATGATATTAGCTCTCTCGTATAGAAATAGTAATTTGGGAAGGTTAATTCGGATTATGCATCTTTAAGTCAAGTTGTCACCATATTTCAGCAGTATATATATATATAGATAATGGAAACAACTCGATAGATCACCTGCAATGTGGGTAATTTCTTTTTACAGCGCCACCACCTCGGAAACAACGAAGGGAGAGAACCACTTTTACAAAGACACAGCTCGATGTGTTGGAGAAGTTATTTGCTAAAACCAGATATCCTGATATATTCATGAGGGAGGAAGTGGCCATGAAAATTAACCTGCCAGAGTCCCGTGTACAGGTAATTATGGTATTGCCAGTGTTTGGACTCTAAATTGTCTGTTGGTTTCATAAGGTTTGTTCATTTGGACTTTTTATCAGAGAATTATACCATACCTAAACACATAATAAAAACTGATCAAACCATGTGAATCCAATATTTACGGTTAAATCTGAAGTATGACATAATGTTATTTATTATTTATCACATAATTCGCCCCTAAATCCGGCATAATATTTTTAGTAAGACATACACGTGTGGTATCGGCACGCGCAGTGACCTAAGAGCTCAGCGCAATGATGTGGATGTCAATGCCGGAACTTTATTAGTATGCTAATTGGAATATAAGTATGATATTCGATTTGTAATGGGTTATTTAGTGTTGACTGTGAGATAAACATGAGTGATACGCGTGCGGGTGGTTGAACTATTATATCAACATGAAAAGACACATTTAAAATGGAGCTATATTTTTTCCTGAAGGTGTCTTTACTTCCCCTTTTTGGTGTTGATAAGGAACTCAATAATATGATTACGTCAGTACGTATGGACAACTCAAAAACACGTACTTCGATCTATAAAATGGTAAATGTATGTTTCATGGGAGTGCCTGTATTTCCGGCCAACTTGGGTCAATACGTCAGTACGTATATATATATGGACAGAGACATGTCTCTATTCCGAAGGTTCGCTATTCCGAATATTCACTATTCTATTCCGAATATGTGAATACTAGCGTAATAGCATTTTTCATTCCTCGTGTGGTTTTTATGGGGGGGGGGGGGGGAGGGTGCACATGGGGCTGCAAATTTCAATTAATTTCTGTTTAAATACGCCCAGAATAGAAAACCTTCAGAATAACGAATCTTCGGAATAACGAATCTTCGGAATAACGAACATTTGGAATAGCGAACCTTCGGAATAATGAATCTTCGGAATATGGAACCTTCGGAATAATGAACCAGATCCTGTATGAACATACCACGACACGTTCATCAATAAATGTATAAATGTTTCGTGGGACTGTTTATATATATACATATATAGGACTGGAGTAAAGTTGACACCAACGCGTCTTTGGTAATTTTGGTGCCCGCATTTCAACGAAATTTGGTGTGGTGACTCGGGGTGCCCTGGCAGAGTGTATAATGGCGTTAGTTTTTCTAAATTTTTATTTAAACAAATTTAAATGAATAAAAATATGAACCTATGTGAATATTTAGGTACAATATAAACCTATTTGCACGAGAATATGTTGCAGCACCAGATATAGTGGAATGTTGGCCACAGTTAGACATGGGCCAGAGTGAGACATTGCCTCTAACATTTCTCTAATTTCCAGACCAATATCAATGGGGCCAGTCCAGAGATATTAGCCATATAACACATGTTATTATATTTGTTCAAAATGCTATCATCAGGTGAAGGTTGACTCTGGCCCAGCCACCAATTTTCAAGGCAAAATCAATTAATTTAATTTTTGCAATTTCAAGGGAAAAATATGTTTATTGGATATAATACTGAATACATTTTTGTGATGTGGAAAACTGGCATTTATTACATATTTCACATAGCCACATCTGATTTATTTATAGACGTTTATGTATGCTTGACTTTCATCGAGTTACACGGGTGGGGGCACAAAGACTCAATGGGACACAATTTCTGGCCTGTGGTAGGATCCACCTTCAGTAGATGATAGGCACTTAAAAAGGAATGACATAATTTGCCAAATGACTATTGTTTTGGGGCTGGAGTGGATAAATAATTTAGATCAAACAAACTGATGTCATTGTGCAATAGTGGTATGTGCGGGGCGTTTCCTATACGGTTACTACTAATTAATCAAACGTGCATATATGCACGTTTACTGAGTTCACCTTAAAAGACCATCGAACCACAAAAAATACTAGATCATGTCATGAATCTCTACACTAGATATGACCGTATACTATAGACCATATTACACCAATTGCACTGTACACAAACCTGGGAACTATTTTATGTTCTGACAGCGAAATTTATAACAATGAATGATCAAGAAGGGAATATATTTTCCTTTATTGTTAATACTTGTTCCTCGATAATCTACTTCACAGTAGGGGTGGTCCCAGCTCGAGATTGCTTGCTTGTTTGTGACTTTTGTGTGATTATATCGTACTCTCAGGTGTCCCATCAGTGTGATGGTCAATACTATTGATAGTGGAGACTGAAATTAATAATAGTGATGGAAATTTAATTTTATTTAATTCTATTTTAATTTAATTCTATATATGTTTCTATGCCAAATAATTTAATGATCGTTGAGAATTTTATAATTGCCCGGGAGGAATTACATTGGTGTAAGGGACGCAAAGCAAAATCAACCACAAAGTCACTTAAATCTTGCAATTTCAAAGTTAGACCTTCACATTCTATGACACACATTATTAAGGAACGGGTATTTCATAATTTATTACCTGTACTGTTTTTTCATTGTTACAAACTTCCCTATCGCAACAGCAAAAACTTTGTACTGGTGGAATATATCATTCTCGACGGGCATAGATACATAGAGATTCATGGCATGGTCTAAGAAAATGCTATCAGATTAAACATTTATATGACCATATGCGATTGCCCCATGAATCATGTAGAACTAAAAGGTCATGGCAGTTGGAACATCTCGGCCTGGAATTATTATGTTTAGCATACAGATTATTCCAATCCCAATGTGTCAGGTCGACAATAGCAAGTACGCAGGGCTATATTTAATAATTTTTCCACAAATACCACTAGTATATATGCTAGCCATGCTGACCGGGCTCCCGGTTAATGCTTAAGGTTTAAACCGAGAACACAGTGTTAAAATCATGAAATATTTAATATATGAGAATGCTGAAACAAATCACCTTTAACTTAATGGCGTTATTAACGGTGCATTATTATTATAATTATTATATTTAACTTGATCTGTCCATCACAGGAAACAGAATTCTTAGATGGAAAGTTGAAAGCATATCCTCTCACCAGTCACTGCACTCTGCAGTGTGCCGAGACCAAATGGGAGATGTTCTTCTTTTCCTTCACTCACCAAGTTAATTGACTCACTTTGTCAGTCACCAATTCACTGGGCTTCACGTGCTTGTCACATCTGTGTGTCGACTGCTCTGTAGTCTGTAACTGGCTAGAATTGTATTTTGACCCGAGTCACACTCACAGTCACAGTGAGTGGGTGAGACTGAGCCAGAAGTCGTTGAAAACTAAATTTATTAATCTGTAATCACTAAATTAGTGACTAATACAATCATAATAGTGTAGTACAAGTAGTAAATGAGTAATTTCAGTAAATCAGTCAGCTCTAAAATGTCCATTTTCTGATTTCCTTGACCTGACAGTGACACTGTCAGCTATTAACATAATAACAATTAAATTTAGAGAAGTAGATGGAACAATTTGCCGCTTGCAACACTAACCAGTCCAGGTGAAAACATACTTAAAATTTAACAGAACAAGTCAAATCACCGTGGTGACCACAAACTAGTCCAACATCCACAGTCAATCCACAGTCCAACGTCCACAGTCCACCCCACTGTCTCCACTTACCATCATTTTGCATTTCGTTGTTGTTGATTTTCATATTTTTTCAGTCACAGATTCATCATTCAGTTTCTTTCCGACTGACTGAGTTTCACTTCCGCTGTTCAACCAAGTCCGGAGACTTCACACACAATGTATGCCCAATCGATTGGCTTATAAGTTATACCAATAACATTCAGCACGAGAACAACAACGGAGAATTTCGAATATGCACTCGCCGATAACTTCTTGTACCTAGGCGCACCCATTTTGTAACGAAAATTACGTCACCAATCGCAACGTTACTATGGCTGAATAGGTCACTCTCACCGGTTTTATGTGATAAAGTTACCCAGGTTCCTGAAATTGTGATAAAGTTACCCAGGTTGGAGAAGAATGTGATAAAGTTACCCAGGTTAATAATAGTTCATGTTTAGCAACAAATTATTGATTTTTGTGATCAAAATGACGAACTACAGTACTAATATGTCTTAATTTATGTTTGATAAGGGTTATTACTTGCCAAAACTGAACAATATTTCCCTCTGTCACTTTTAAATCGAGTTGATATTGTGAGATTTGCTTAATCTGGGTAACTTTATCACAATTCTCACCAACCTGGGTAACTTTATCACAAAATTAGGAACCTGGGTAACTTTATCACAGAAAACCGGTGAGAGTGACCCATTCAGCGTTACTATGGGCCAGGGGGCGTAATCTCAAACTGCAACGGTTCGGAATCTGACGAAGTTTGCCGAATGCTATGCGCCTATGTTAATGTCAACTAAATCCACTTCAATCATTTAATTTTGAATAAGGTTGATTTTGTTTTTCAAATTTAACAGGGAGGCTGATCGAAGAAGATAAATAAATTCGTTTTGTTAATTTGTCAAGGTTATTCCAACATGGCGGCCACCATAAAGCCCCATAGGTCCGAATCGCCCGGATGTAAAAAAAAATAATTTTGAGGTTGATAGAGTATAGAAATTAGTGACGTCACAACTATACTTGCGTCGCTTACGCAATACCGTAAAACAACCATTTTGGGTTGTGATTAATATGATTACGTCAGTACGTATGGACAACCCAAAAACACGTACGTCCATCTATAAAATGAAAAATATATGTTTCATAGGAGTGCCTGTATTTCTGGCCAACTTGGGATATATACGATCACGCCAGTACGTATGGACCGTAGGACGGCGACATGTCACTCTGTGTCCAAAGGTTCGCTAATCCCAAGGTTCATTATACCGAAGTTTCGCCATTCCCAAGGTTCTCTATATTCCTCGATATTCAGAAGGTTTTTATAACTTTTATTTTGAAGTTTCATTCTATATTCTAAAGTTTTGAGAGGTTTCTTTATCATAAGACTCTTTTTATGAAGGAAATAACTTAAAGGTACTCAATCCGATAAGACGCTGCTAAATTACTCCTTCCTTGGTTTCGGTGGGGAAAAAAATATTTGATTAGTGTCGAGGAACCCACCCATCAAAGCTCAGAGTAATTAGATATCGATCTTTGCAGTTTGCTATTTTTATTGTTTCTGGGCCTGATCGTGCCAGAAGGACGAGGTCAAATGGGCGGTCTTCCAGATAAAGATGGATAACTGTAAAATCGTGGTAATAATAACTACTTGGTATTAGAGTTGTCCATCTTTTCTGGTTAAATACGCCCAGAATAGCAAACCTTCAGAATAGCGAACCTTCGATGTCTGAATAAGAACCTTTGGAATAGCGAATATGGAACCTTCGAAATAATGAACGCGATCCTGTATTAAGAGCCCATGACACGTCCATCAATAAATGTATACATGTTTCAATAGTTTCATGGGACTGTTTATATATACATATATAAGACTGGAGTAAAGTTGAGACCAACATGTCTTTGTTAATTTTGGTGCCCAGATTTCAACGAAATTTGGTGTGGTGACTCAGGGTGCCCTGGCAGAGTGTATAATGGCGTTAGTTTTTCTAAATTTTGATTTAAACAAATTTAAATGAATAAAAAAAATATGAACATATGTGAATATTCAGGTACAAATAAACCTATTTGCACGAGAATATGTTGCAGCACCAGATATAGAGGAATGTGGGCCACAGTTAGACATGGGTCAGAGTGAGATATTGCCTCTAACATTTCTCTAATTTCCAGACCAATATCCATGGCGCCAGTCAATCGATATTAGCCATATAGCACATTTTACTATATTTCTTCAAAATGCAATCATCAGGTGAAGGTTGAATCTGGCCAAGCGACCAATTTTCAAGGCAAAATTATTTTAATTTAATTTTTGCAATTTTAAAGGTACTCAATCCAAATTAACCCTCGCAGATTATTATTTCCTTGACTTCGGAGGTGAAAAATATTTGATTCAAGTCGAGGAACCCACAACATCAAAGCTCATAGTGATCAGATACCGATTTTTAAAATCTATCATTTAAATTTTTTTAGTGGCCCAGCAAACAGCAGACGAGAATACTTTTTCTGACCAAATAGCAGATGAAGATGGATAATTCTAAAATCAACTGTTTTTTTGTGTGTGTGTCAGATGTTTGACAAATCAGCAATATTCGTTGAGCAAAAAGTTGATAAATTACAAGTTTTTGTCAATTTTATGCTATAATTGACTGCAGTTTTTTTTAGCAATTAATCGATTCTGTCAACTGAAGCGGCATTTCAAAAAATCTTCTTGTTGTTGGAATCTGATGATATGGAGACTATTGATTCGGATTGAGGACCTTTAAGGGAAAAATATATTTATTGGATAAATTTACATATAATACTGAATACATTTTTATGAAAACGGGTTACGTGGATGGGGCACAATGACTCAATGAGACATAATTTATGGCCTGCGGTAGGATCCAACTTCAGTAGATGATAGGCACTTCAAAAATGAATGAGATAATTTGCCAAATGACTATTGTTTTGGGGCTGGAGTGGATAAATATTTTAGATCAAACAAACTGATGTCATTGTGCAATAGTGATATGTTTGGTGCATTTCCTATATCATGGTTACTACTTAGGGGTGACCCATTCTGTGAAGTAGATGATAAGAAACAAGTATTAAGGGTGGTCCCAGCTCGAGATTGCATGCTTGTTCGTGACTTTTGTGAGCTTTTATCGTACTCTCAGATGTCTAATCATTGTGATGGTCAACAATAGTGATAGCGGAGACCTAGACTGAAATTAACAATATTGATGGAAATTTAATTATATATATGTCTCTTTGCCAAAAAACTTAATGATCGTTGAGAATTTTATCTAAAATTACTAATCATGCGACACATGCTGACACTATTGGTTAATAGGCATCTGATAGTATATGAACATTTTAATAATTGCCCGGGAGGAATGGCATTATTCTTGACAGGCATAGCTACATAGATGTTCATGGCATGGTCTGAGAAAATGCTACTAGATTAAACATTTATATGATTGCCTCATTACTACATTAGTCATGTACATGTATAACTAGAAGGTCGTGACAGTTCAACTAAGTTGGCCTGGAATTATTATGTTTAGCATACATATTATTCCAATCGCAATGTGTCAAGTCGACAATAGCAAGTACGCAGGGCTATATTTAATAATTTTTCCACAAATAGCCACTAGTTAATATATATATGCTAGCCATGCTGATCAAGCTCCCGCTTTATGCTTAAGGTTTAAATCGAGAACACAGTGTTAAAATCATGAATTATTTAATATGTGAGAATGCTAAAACTAATCACCGTGCAATATAATTATTAAATTTAACTTGATGTGTCCATCACAGGAAACAGAATTCATACACACAGATGGAAAGTTGGCCCGGAAGCATATCCTCTCACCATCACTGCATGGACTATGCAGTGTGCCGAGACCAAGTGGGATTGGGAGATGTTCTTCTTTTCCTTCACTCAACAAGAAGATAAATGACTCACTTTGTTAGTCACCAATTCACTGGGCTTCACATGTTTGTCACATCTGTGTGTCGAGTCTGTCGACTGTAGATGGCTAGAATTGTATTTTGACCTGAGTCACATTCACAGTGAGTGGGTGAGGCTGAAGTCGTTGATAACTAAATTTAGTAATCTGTAATCACTAAGTTGACTAATACAATCCTAATATTATTAGATTAGTAAGCCACATGGACGCTTTCACCGATTACTGCGTCCACAAGTTCCAGCTACGCGCTACGTTCAAGTTCAACGGTTCATGACTGAACTATACTGTGTATAGTAAATCAGTCAGCTCTAAAATGTCCATTTTCTGATTTCCTTGACCCAAGTTGAGGTTTGACATGACAGTGTTAAATATTAACAATTAAATTTACTATTTAGAGAAGTAGTTAGTAGATTGAACGATTTGCCGCTTGCAGTTGAAACTCTAAGTCTAACCACTAAACCAGTCCAGGTGAAAACAGTCTTACAATTGAACAATAACAGAACAAGTCAAATCGCCGCGGTGAGCAGTCTGCACAGACCAGTCCACATTCCATTCCAGTGACCTTCATTTTCATATTTTTTTCAGTCACAGATTCGTCATTGAGTTTCTTTCCGACTGACTGATTTTCACTTTGAACACAGTTCACGTCAACTTCAAAACAACTTAACAAGTTGTTGTTGTTGTCAATGTTGACATGTTGTTGTTATTCTTCTTCTTCTTTTGACTGCTTTGACTCTAAAGTCATTCCAGTAATTGGCTCGTAGTGCTATCTTCGCTTGTGCTTTCTCGTTTGTTCTCAACGCTTGCGTGCTGTGATACCGTTGTACATTTAAAATACGAGCGATAACAATAACAAGCAATTCCATTTCAAATTTCGCAAACAAGAGAGCGCCACCATTTTGTAACGAAATTACGTCATCATTTCCAACGTTGCTATGGCCTGCCAGGGGACGTAATATTCTAACTGTAACGGTACGGAATCTGGCGAGGTTTGCCGAATGCTATGCGCCCGCGTCAGCTAAATCCACATTAAGCATTTAATTTTGAATAAGGTTGATTTTGTTTTTCAAATTTAATAGTGTTGCTACAGGGAGGCTGATCGAAGAAGAAAAATAAATTCGTTTTATTAATTTGACAATTCTATTCCAACATGGCGGCCACCATAGGGCCCCATAGGTCTGAATCGCCCGGATGTAAAAACAATTTGTTCATGTTGATAGGGTATAGAAATTACTGACGTCACAACTATACTTGCGTCGCTTATGTTACTGTAAAACAACCCTTTGGGTTGTGAATAATGTTTAACCCCAGCTGTTTGGAGATCGTTTTTCCTTGCTAAAATGTGATTATGTGATAAAAATGGATCTAAAATTAGTCGCAATTATATACGAAATTGTTTTAACATCGTCCTCAAAATTCGATTAAAGCTCAACTCAAATCGAATTTAGTGCACTCGGTTATAAAGTTGAGACTCATTAGAGATCTTTATATATCTTGCGGGTGCATCAGAACATTCACAAACGACAAGAAGTTATTGAACATACACTGAATAGCGTATACAAAATGACCGTACACGGGCTAACATATATCGAACATTTAGTATATAGTGTTTAGGAATGGTATAATTCTCTGCTAAAATGTCCGAATGAACAAAACTTGTGAAACCAACAGACGATTTAAAGTAAAATACATGGCAATACCGTATAATTTTCTAAGGATATATGCATGCAAGTATGGAAATTGCATGACGTCAAATATTATGGAATTGCGGCACCTTGTGTTCTTGAGACAGCATTAAAGCCTGACCAATATTATGCTGTCAAAATCGCAAAATTACGTATAAAACGTCCGATCGGATTATCAGATCAGCTATGCATATATTACCATCCGATCTCTTGGTCCGATGACACTGCGAGGGAAATGAAAACAGAGCATCTCGATAGTACTGATGATTTAGTAAAATATTTCTCAAAATACACAAGGTCTATATGCGAATAATTATTATTAATGCATGATATATATCAGTCATAACTGTTCCATATTTTGAACAAACCAATGTCAAATCGTGATCAAATTATTGTGCTATGTACACCAATGCATATAGACAAAATCATTGCATTGCTCGGCGTGGTAAACACATGACAAAGATGAATTATTTTGTTTATCTCGCATAATCTCTTCATTGTCCTAACATTCTTGATAACAATGTATATGTTTACAGGTGTGGTTCAAAAATCGAAGAGCGAAATGTCGACAGATACAGAAGACAAAAGATGAGGAAACAACACGGACTGACAGTGATCCGGACGGAAAACCAGGGGAAGACGGTGTAATGAACCCAGCGTGCTCGAGCACGACTGAACCCCTGAGTGGATACAAAAAGACGGAATACCCGGACCCTTCAACGGGCTACTGGACATGCAACAGTCCAACAACCAGTTGGTCCGCACCACCTGCGTCATATCCGCCACAATACGCACCTTCTAGTCAGATAAACCAACCGTATTCCTACCCGGTTCCTCATTCGGCATATAACAGTTATCCTTCGGTCCCGATTAATTACTTGCAGGCTCCGCCTAGCGGATTTTACTGCCCTCAACCTGAACTGAAACACAGTGAGACAGAATGGGGCGCTCCAAACCCCGTACAACCGGAAGTAAAATTGACTGAGCACCAATGGAGTGCGCCTCACCCTCAATCCGGTTTTACCGTAGTACCAACCAAGAACTACGACACGGAGGGTGATGATGATGATGATGATGATGACGATGATGATGATGTTGATGACGATGTAGATGACGTTGGTTTCAGATCACAGGACGAAACGAACCAACCCAGAATCACAGAATACAACGGACACCAAGGACAATGGCATCCCGCGTTGGAGCCGATGTGATCCGTGAACACGCATGTAGCAAAGCCTGTTGTCGTCATGTTAACACTTCGTTGCTATGGAACTAACTCAGTTCAGGGATTTTTTTTTAATGCTTTACTGTATTCATACGCGCAATCTGTGATCACCAACATAAAACATTCAGTTATTCATGATATGATGATGAGACTAGACAGTGGAGAACTGTTTGATCTTCATTAATGTGATGTTTCGTGGCGACAGAACTCTAACTAATGACACTGAATCCATAGTGAATAATTGCTCTTTCTTCTGTAATGAATAATTGAACTAAGGGTACGTTCAAACACTCGCAATTTTGCCAGGCATTCTTTTGCTGGCATTTCGTATATAGAAAGTTACAATGTGCAAAACCTGAACGCAAAAATGCTTATAAAATGCAACTGTACCACGCCTAATTACACGAGCAGTCAAAACCATCTAATACCACTAGTAGCGATACTATCGAAATTTGCCTGTAAATATCATGCAATTATCTCCCAAGAATCAATAATACAGGTATTTTAAGGCAAGTTGTTATATGGAACTACCGAAATTTTACTTCTCATGTCGTTAGAGTTGGTAAATATGCATTTCATAAGGATGTTACCGTTCATATTCTGGCACCATATGGTTTTCTATGAGAAAATGCCTGCAAAAAATGCCGTGCAACCTTACCAGTGTGTGAACGCACCCTTAATGTCGTTATGTTTCTGTATGTCCTTCCGTCACTAGATCTATATTGTTTGTAAATATTGTATGTCTGTCTCGGTATTCCATGCACACGTTGAACATTCTGACCAAGCCTATGTTTTGAATGGGTGGTTGGTCTCTTTACTGGAGATTTCCATATTAACATCCGTTAACGCGAGCTTGCCAATTTGTGCCACATAAAACAGTCAGTTATACATATAGTTCCTAAATCAGTATTATGAAACTTGACAGTGAAAAACCATATTTGAAATTCATTTCAGTTAAGTTTCGTGGAAAAATATTTCCATATAATGGCACTTATTTTGCATTCAATGCAAGGGAACTGACCATCTAATATATAGGCTCTAGTGTGTTTTCTGTACCACATAACATGCATGTAATTTACATAATTGAAACGAGTGAAAGTATACCATTCTGAATGTATGACTTGCATTTCATTCCAGATCACTAATTGTTGTACACTCTTAAAAATTTCGGTTTCACACAAAACCAATTGGGTGTTGAACGATGTCACAGATATGTAATCCAATTATGGTTTTGATCAATACCAACAACAATTGGTTTTGAGTAACACCAATTCTTTAAACAAATTTGTTTAAAAAACATTTGGTCATGAACACTACTTATTCTAGTGATTTCTAGAGCGAACTTTCCAATTAATTTTCCAGTCCAGTATATCCGAATCAAAGTTATTTTTTGCCGAAATGACGTATTTAACGCATATATTATAATTATTTATAACAACGACAACCGTGTCAGCAAGGAAAGGAAAACAACCAAAGTTTGGCAACAGTATAATTCTTAATAAATTTGGAAAAATTACTCACTTAATACAATCTTTTGGGTTTGTATATTAATTTCTTAGGGTAGTCGGCATCTACACGTCGCTATGATCGTACAGGCTATATAACATTTAACATTGTGTAAACGTGTTCAGCTCTCTTCTTGATCAGACTGTAAGGGTATACGTTCATACACTGGCAAGTTTGCACGGTATGGTTTGCAGGCATTTTGTCGTAGAAAACGATATGGTGCCATAATATGAGCGGAAACAAGCACATAAAGTGCATCTGTACCACAGCTAACTACGTGCGAAGTAAAATCTCTGTGGTTCCACCTGTAGAGATGCTACCGGAATTTACCTGTAACTATCATGAAATTATCTCGCAAGAATAAATAATACAGGTATTTGAAGGCAAATTCCAATAGCACTCTTACAAGTGGAATTAAATAAATGCTACTTCTCTTTTATTTCGCTTTGATAGAGATGAATGTTATGTGCACGGTTCCGTTCATATTCTGGCACCATGTGGTTTTCTATGACGAAATGCCCACAAAGACAGCCCGTGCAAACTTGCCAGCGTATGAACGTAGCCTAAGAACAGTAACGAGAAATGCTTTTAGCGTCCTTGGTGAATTACGTGTTGTTTTCCTCTTTGTACGTTGTATAAATGTATAATTCTTCATTGTATCATATCATTGTACAGTAATGCCCTAATTAATCGACTCCATAACCACAGCATTGGGCATTGCTGTATGTTCAGAATGTCATCCAATAATTTATTTAACACCTCGTGCTTCTTGACGATTGAATGTAAAGATTTATATATATGCACGTTGTGTTTATTTATTATTAAATATTTTCATAGTCCGTGTGTTTTACACTAATTCTTGTTCTCCGATTGGTCTATCGTCAAATTGGTCATGCTTTCATACTTCAATAATAGAACGAATCGGCACCACGTGACGAAAACAAAGAAACAGACAAAAAGTTTAACAGTTGGGAAACCCATCCTTCACTCAACATCATGCAGCTAGAAATATCACCAAAACATGGTTCAAATTGTTTTGATAGTTTGAATTCCAACCAATGTTTAGTGTGAACTATTTTTATGTTTGGTTCAAATATCGAATATTTTCCTACTTTCGGTGATATGTTTTGACTAAAATTGGATTGGACATTTTCCAACCATAGGGGTGTCATGGTGGAAATTTCTAACAGTTGGAAAGCTTGATGTACTAGAGGTGCGTATGGAGTTTCTCGGAATTGGGAATTTGAGTATAGTTGAAGGTGTACAATTGAAAATGTATATTATTTTCATAATTTCTGTCAAATTTTGGACTGAAACGACCATAAGGGATAGCAGGTTGGAAATTTAAAAGTTCACGCCTCACTCAACATATGTTGGAAATTTCACACCAGAATAGGGTTGAAATTGTTCTGATAGTTGACTTTCCAACCAGCGTATATTAAGTCGTCACCCAGTGAATAGGCATACAGTTAAGACATTTGCTGGTCATAACAAGTCTGAGTTTAGTGTGCCTGCCATTTGCAAAACGAGGTCCCCAGCGCAGCGGGCTAGTATCACTAAATTCACCCTCTGGGGACCCATTCCGCGTGGCCTCATCTGCTATGGTCGACAAAGATCAGATTGAAGTTCCAAAATGGTGATTATTGTGATGTACACCCATTGTAAACCTCGATTATGCAATGTGTCGTCGCCAATTTGGGGATATAGAGAAACTAAACTAAAAAAGAAATAGAATCTATGTGAAGACGTTGCTATAGAAATTTGACAATAAGGAAACTTTCCAGAGAAGATGAGGCCTAAGCAGAAGTTGGTGATGCTAGGCGGGATAGCGCCACTAAATTCACCCTCTGGTGACCTCATTCTGCAAATGACAGACACACTATAAACTCGGGCTTGGGTCATAATAATAGTCAGGTATGGCGGCAGTCACGGAAGGGATAAGATTCTTTATTCTAAATACTTTATGGCTGTCAAAATGGTCGCAACTCCAAGGCATGGCAGCTAAGTCTGGGAGCATGCATTAGGGGTGAAGTAAAAATTCTCTGTTAAAGTTTTTTTCTCTATGGATTGTGATTCTGGGTGGTGTGTGCATCAATTTCTAGATGGGTGTGGAGTTCTCACCCTTGATCATTTCCTATAATCCAAGATGGCGTCCAATATGGCTGCCGTAGTATAGAATATGAACTAAGTCAGTTTAATCTGTTTTGTTGGAAAATATATTTCATCAAATGTATACAAATATGTATATATTATTTGAATGCTATTATATTATACTACAGTTTGTAGGAAAAATAGCACTCCATTAGAAAGATGGCTGTCAAAATGACGACCGGAATGTGAAAAATGTCCCCCCCCCCCAGTGATATATCCTATATCCGTTCCTATAGTTTTGAACTGGTTGCAAATTGGGCCTTGTTTTCTTATTATTCATATTGCATGATCATTTACTCAATAATACGTGTTGTTCCTTTGGTCTCCGCCACTTCGAATCCCTAACAAAATTGATCTTACAGAAATTGATATGAAATCCCCCCCACAACTAAATATTGGTTCGTGAACAATGTAATGTGAAATAAACATATTTTAAGGAATTAAGCGAATGGGGTTATTGCCTATAATATGCAATTTCATTTGGGTCTGAAACGGTTACTATGGTTTATGATGGCAGTCAAAATGGCAGCAAAATGTATAGATCATTATATATTTCGTCCTTATTCGCTTACATGTCGTGACTGATAGATGTACAGAGTTGGCTAATCTGCATTCGATACATTAAATGAAACACTATAAATATGTAATAGAAGATATTGTGAACATGGAAACTACATGCACATGTGGTACGATATATATTGTAGAAGACTTTGTGTAATTTAGTGCCGTGACCTCAGATATGAAGAGAATGCACACTCAATATACGACGATAATATGATTGGCGCATACTGACGTGGTTAATCTTTACCCTACGTACAGGACAATTTTGTAATATTGGTCTTGTGGGCAATGATATGAGTAAGTCTCAGACTAATTCAAATGGATCAGACTAATTCAAATGGATATTTCCAGAGTTCCAAAAGCTGTACAACATAAAATGTTGTCACACCCTACTAGTAGTAGATCAGTGAAATAATTTGAATATAGCGCCATGCAAGGAAGGTACATTTGGCTGCCGGTGCAATGTAACGGTGCTATCAGACATCAATTATCATGCACACACGTTCAGATGAGAGCATCGAACCTTGCGTGAATTTAGATATCAGCGTATACCAGGTATCGTTGATCATTCGGCTCTGAACTAAAAATTATTCGACATCCTCTTCATGCTCGAAGGACGATGTAATGCAACTTCCGTGAGCAAAACGATTAGAGTGGATGCCACGAATCCTAGTTTCACATGCACCAATCTAAATACCTTGTGAAATCACGTCGAACAAGAGCCTGAATACAATCATATCTTAGCGACAGTTGTAAGGCGCAAATTTCTTAATGAATATACCACATATAATGACCCGATCCCAAAGTGAGTATGGTCAAAATATTGGCAACGGTTTAATTCTCAACGTGCTGGATGAAGCATAGCACACAGTTGGTTTAATATAGGCTAGTTCCAGTCGCGGAAGTGTGCAAATTTGGACTATAGTTAGTGAAATCAATATCACACTGTGGTCTATGGCTAGTATATAGCGGTTGAGAAATTTCATAGTATGCCCAAGACAATTGTTGCTTGTAAGCACAATTTTTATGGAGAAGATCGGGTCAAAAGTGGAACAAATATGAAGATATACAGGAATAGGCTAGGTTATCAGTTTTTCTGAATCGTTTGTTCACCCATGGCACATTCCAAATTGGGATGAGCTAATCGATTGTGGTCACAACACGGGGCATACTAATTATGACACTGGCACCAAATGACTAGCTCCACTCTGGTAGTAAGCCCCCCTCATATAATACCAGGTATTTCCATTGTTATTCGCCCGACCTTGTTGACATATTGAATAAATTGAAAACGTGGTAAATGCCGTATGTTGTGGGGGTCAATTATCCCATTGATTTTCTAACCTACTTCTGAATGTCGTTTGATTGGAAAACTGGCCATTTCAAAAATCACACTTTCAACTTTGACGCTCAACATTATTACGTGTTGATCAAATAACTGGGTGATCAGTGTTTCTTAAGTGTAACTGGCCTTATTACTGTGTGGTATTTTCTTGAGTTTGACCAGTTGCCACTCTGGGATCTTAGGGGCATGATTTTGAACCACCCCCATATTTGGTCCACTGCGTTCACTTGAACGTGTCCCTGTCCCATATGGCGGACCAAACAAGTGTTATCGCCATATATGTGCTTGATGCAAACACCTCCATAACGCATGTCGCTCGTATAATGTTTTCACCAAATGCGATTAGAAAAATCATTGTGAAGAAACTAACTACGCGAAGACTGTCCAATTGTGAAGCGGTCCCTCGCATAGCCAGTTTCTTTAAATGTGGCCGTGGTTTCTTGTCGCATTCGGTGAAACATCCATCCTCCAACCGACCTGAATTACGGTGTTATTTGCCTTCAATAAAGCTACGGCGATAACACTTATTTGGTCTGCCATAAAGGGCATGGAACCGTTCGAGTGAATGTAGTGGGTGGGGTGGGGTGGTTCAAAATCATGCTCCTAAATTGACAACTGGTCAAGTTCAAGACGATCCCACACAGTAATAAGGCTGGTAACACTTAACAAACACTGATCACCAAGTTAACCCATTAACATGCGATTATGTTGAGCGAAATTGTGATTTTTGAAAATGGCAAAATTTCCAATTAAGCAACATTCAGAAGATTGTTAGACCATGTTAGACCATTTACCAAGTTCTCAATTCGTTCAAAATTTCAACGCGATCTGGCAAATAACATAGGAGATACTTGGTATTATGTGATGGGGGATTTTCTTTTTTGAGGTGTGTATATTGCAATACTCAAAGAGAATTTTTATTTAGGAGCGAATGCACTTTTATGACTTAATGTTTATTCTAAGCTCAGATGCCTATAACAACTTTTGTTGTTTTCGTATTTGGACCTCTGTCCGTTATATTTGTGAAATCTACATGCTTCTGACGATGATGGTATTTAATTTTATTGCACGTCCGGTTATCAAAGATTGCGGTAGAGATAAAAGACACATTTACCAGGAGAAAGCAAGCAACTTTGGCGGTTCAACATCAATTTACATGTACAAGGTTTTGAGGGCCATTGTATATAATGATATATGGCCTGTAAACAAGCATCACCACATTTGGACCCAGTCCCCACTATAGATAGCATCGTTATGCTAAATTATATATATTCCGACCCAGTACACACACTTGGTGTAGACGCATACGTACTACTTAGATATGCAAATAACTCTCCGAATCAAATTTATGAATTTGTGGGACTTATCAGACCCAAGAAGACTATAGTGCAGATTCAAAACAAAAAAAATTGTATCAACCCATATACCCTGTGCCAATGCATTCTCTTATATATGCGAGTCGACCATAGGTCGCCTCGCATATATAAGAGAATGCATTGGGCTAACAATTATTATTATTATTATTTTTTTTTTTTTCAATTTTTAACAATTTTAATATATTTTATTATATTCTTTAACAGACTTATTGTGTAGGTTTAGGGGCGATTAGATCGGCCCCTGGCACTCAAAGGGTTAAGTGAAGCATGAGTTTGATCGGTTCTACTTCGATTGTTGGTGATAGTTGTTTATGGTGGGACGATCATGTTGGGCGCTATCTCAATGTTCTGAAAACGCTCAACTGTGAGCAATCATCAGCCCCTAGCATTTTTCAGTAATCAGTACGGCTTTCTACGAAATATTTAGCATAATCAAGAATGTTACGGAAAAAGTTAACTGAGAGTTGATTATTCAATTGGTTGTTTCAGTCGATATACCGTATCGCGACTATATTGCTACACCATTCCCGCAGCCAGATTATGTTGAAATTTGACCATTTTAATTATTTTTATTTCCGTAATATTTGAGTTATTTTATTATTTAATTCATGGGCAGAGGCGCGAACATCATTGATTCTATGAAGAAGTGTCAATATTTGCCTCACTGTTTATAAACATAAATTATGTCTTAGTCATATAAGGCTAAATATTGATTTTGGCAGCCGTTTCGAACGATATTTTAGCTATTACATGTACACAAATGTTCAAGTGTGTGCTACTAATCTAACACTTTCGATTCAGTTGCCGCCATTTTGACTGTCATGATTGATTATATTGACCATTGCGAGCACCAACGCGATTGAATTGTATAGGTAATAATATCATGTGCTTAACTCCCTCAGTTCAGGTTCGTTTCACATTGCAATATGGCTAGAAACACTAAGTTATACCAAGATAAATTTGTTTAGGGATTGAAATTGACCAAAGATATAACAAGTGCAGTGTCTCCAATGCAGATTAGCCAACTCCTCGCATCAACCAAAACATCTAAACGAAGAAGGACGAAATATAGAATTAAGATAAATTTGCCGCAATTTTGACTGCCATCATAAACCATGGTAATCATTTCAGACACTAAAGAGATTGCATTTTGTCGGTAATACTTCCATTGGCTTAAATCCTTCGGGTTTGTTCATTTCACATTAACATATGGCATGAAACCGAAAGTTAGTTTTCGACGAAATATCATACTACGTTTTTTAAAAATATTTTTTGTATGGATTAGAAGTAGCTGAAAACAAATGAACAACAAATTTCGCTGCCCAAATAATCGAAGGTCACGAATAATATGAAAACAAACAACAATTTATCACCAGCCCAAACAGTAGAAACGGATATAGAAGATATGACTGAAAATGTGTCTATTTTCCAATTCAAGTCACCATTTTGGTAGCCATCTTGGTACTGGAATACCAATTTTTGCTGTAAAATGTAGTACAATATAATAGCATCCCAGTAATGTATACTTTTTTTTATAAGATATTGTCTCAAACAAAACAAATTAATCTGAGTTAGTTCATATTTTGTAACACGTCGGCCATGCTGGACGCCATCTTGGATTCTAAAAAATGCTCAAGGGTGTGAACTTCACACCCACCCAGAAATTGAAGACCTTGCCATCCAGAATCACAATCCACTGAGAAAAAATATTTTTAGTTACCCATACAATTGGCCCTTTATTTCTGGACTATTTTAACATACAGAATATATCCACTCCCCAAGTTGGTCAAAATTGCTGGAAATTGTGAATTTCTACCTAATTAAACGTAAAAAACACCGGCAAGATTGCCAGGCATGTCGTCACAGAAAACTAAATGTTTAAGCCTGCAAATAGTGTGTCTGCCATTTGCAGAATGAGGTCTCCAGGGGCGGGGGTGAAATTGGTGATGCCCGCTTATTCTGATTAGGCCTCATCTTATGGGAAGTATCTATATTGACTAACATTGTTTTAGTTACGTTTTTCCTTTTGGAAGTTTCTAAATCCCCTAATTGGCAGAAGATAAAATGCATAATCGAGGTGACTAATTGGTGAACATCACCAACTTCAACTTCAATCTAAACCTAGGTCTACCCAGTTGAGGCCTAAGCAGAATGAGGTTCCCGTAGGGGGAATTTAGGCTAGCGTCACTAAATTCACCCTCCGGTGCTCTCATTATGCAAATGAAAGGCACACCATTTGCAGGCTTGCATATATATGGTGCTAGAATGATAACATGCATGTGCATGTATAAAATGCAGATATGCCAAAGCTAACTCCATGAGAAGCAACATTTCTGCACATAATAATAATGGTATCACTAGAATTTGCCTTCAAATACCTGTATAATTGATTCTTGCGAGGTAATTGCATGCTATTTACAGGCAAATTTGGGAAGCATCGCTACATGTGGATGCTACATGTTTTTACTTCACACATATTTAGCATAATTAATATTTTTTTGGATCTTTGCGTTCGTTTTCCGGAGCAGTATATAGCTTTGTGTATCGAAATGACGGTAACAAAATTCCAGGCAATTCTGCGATTGTGTGAACTGAAGTTTTATTACACGCTTGTTCCCAGAAGTACAGTGTTATTGCTGTTCCATATTTACAAATACGTATGGAACGTACGTTCCATGCGCATTTCGTTGACGTAAAACGACGTATATATACATGACGTTCGCCTCAACCATGAAACCGGAACTGTAAAATGGAATCATCATCACACATGACAAAACCTGCCCTCTATGTGCCTAAATAAACCTTATAAATCTGTATTTTTAATGCACGGATTCTAGGACGCGAAGTGTGCAATAAACAGAACGACACGATGGGTTTGTCGATACAGCACTCTTGCTGTCGCGGAAGGATAGAACTCGAAGCGCAAATGCCTCTCGTTCTATCCTTCCGCGACAGCACGATTGCCCTATCGACAAACCCATTTACACATCGTGTCGTTCTGTGTATATATGCTACAAATTTGGATTAATTAAAGGGGCACTCTACACTAAATCCGGCCATTTATGGGACCACCTCCTTTTATACTCAACATAATATATTAAACAAATGAATGAATTTGAGCCATGGATTAGTGCAAAAATACTCTCGTGTGGTCTAAGAACGATGCAAACAACATGGTAATTATAATGAAAATGTATATTCAGTTGAGTATAAAAGGAGATGGTCCCATAAATGGCCGGATTTAGTGTAGCGTGCCCCTTTAAAAACATATTATTTTCAGCAAGATTATGCTCATTCGATCCCAAACGCAATGAGCCTACATCACTTTCAAGATCAACTATATCTCTTCCCGGTTAAAGCGACAAAATCCCATGTATAATAGGATACTGAATTTTCTATGCATTTATAGCATATCGTTTCGGTGTTTTATAGAGTGACACCATAATTTATTTCTCAATGACAAAATGGTATCCTTTGGTATTTATATGTCTGGTGTATATTTCATACTTTTTTTCAACAGAACTAACGATAAAATGAAGTTAAGATAGTTTGTTTATGTCGTTGTTGTATATAAGTGGGGTCTGGAATAATCTTTTGTCGTTTACAGATAGTAATTAAATCTAACAATTTTTATTTAAGTCTTTAGTCCGTTAAAAATTAAAATTAATTTTTACATTATTCGAATCCGAGAAACCACACTTTCCATATTCATTTGGAAATCATGAATTTTTGTAACAGAAATAAAATTGTTATATTTAATAATTACATTATGTATATGTGATGGCAGTGGTCAGACCAGCGTAACGAGGGGACTAAACTCTGTCTCACAGTTAGTGGTGACCTAACATTTGATATTATGGACAATTATGTTGTTGTTGTTTCTATGGTTCGGAATTCCCCAATACATCTTTAAAATTCAAAGTGTTTGGTATTAAAGGGGAACTGTACACTAAATCCGGCCATTATTTGAACCATCTCCTATTATACTCAACAGAATATATGCAACAAATGGTTGAATTTGAGGCATGGATAAGTGAAAAATACGCTAATTTACTTTAGTAACGATGTAAAACAAGATGGTAATTATAATGAAAATGTCTCGAGTCATTGACTCATTTTCATTATAATTACCACGTTGTTTGCATCGTTCGTAGAGCATGTATAGTGTATTTTTCACTCATCCATGGCTCAAATGCATTTTGATGCATATGATTAATTCTGTTAAGTGTAAAAGGAGATGGTCCAATAAATGGCCGGATTTAGTGTACAATCCCCCTTTAATAGTGTCGCGAATACAGATAGTATGTAATGCAGCGCAGAAAGACATGTCAGGGAAAGGAATAAGACAAGAGTGATTGATTCATAATAATTTATATAAACAATTTGTTGCAGGAAAATATCACAATATTCACAAGACATCGTCAAGGGACTTTAACTTAACAATAAAAGTTATATACAGCATAACACATTTAGCAAATCGAGAACTGTATTTTTTTTTGCATAGTACAATGGACGAATACTTTCACTGTTAATAACTTTGTAAGAATGTTGTATTATCTTATGGAAGTAAAATAAAATTGTATAATTTCTTTCATTTGTGCTAGAGACATCTTAAATTACACAAAACATGACTGCATGACTAGATATAACTAATGACCTCAATGACTAATGAATAATTTACTAAATATCACAAAACAGCTAATACTGACTATAGTTATTGCAACGGACCCGTAATGATCACTATATATAATCTCACTTTTGCAATGCGCTGATAACCAATATTTACAAAGATCCTGGAGAACTAACTCAGAATTAAGCACCAATTAACCACACAATATTGTCACAGAAATGTTTATAACACTTGGAACTTGGCCCAGCTTGGGTCTTTGTAGTCAGCGATATCTGCTCGGTCAAGTTGGTTCTGGTACTGAAGATTGTAGTGGCTGTAGGTTTGAAGTGGTGGCGAGTTGGACGGACTGTTACTCTCCATTCCTGACGAGTTTAGATGTGACTGGTCGTGGATTGACGTCTGCTGTTGATGTGATGTCTGCATCACCGGCCACTGCATGCTACCGTAGTAGTCCGTTCCTGCATAATACGGGGATGGTGCATAGTTGTGCGCGTATGACGATTGCGTGTTGGCGACCGGGTAGCTGAGGGTGTTGCGTGTTGGGTACTGTTGACTGTAACTCATTGTGTCGACGTTTGTGTTGATTGAGACTGGATTCCAGATGGACGACGAAGCAGAGAGAGGATTTGTGGGGACTGGTGATATGATCTCCGACGCCTTGTACAGATCAGGTGATGATGACGTGCTGGGTGGAGATTTCGCCTTCTTTGGTGCCGGTGGAGAATCGCCATCCTTGGCTTTGTTGAGGTCAATCGATTTCTGTTGTTGTCTGCACTTGGCTCGTCGGTTCTTGAACCATACCTATAAGATATACAAATAATAAGTTAAAAACTGGGATATTGACACATGATATTACAAACGTTACCAATTAGATCCATCCAGATGAATAATAAATAACAAATTAATAATAGATGAAGTTAACCAACATTAAAAGCTGGGGGCACTAGCATCGTTATAACCCATAAAATATTAATTATGTACACAGGATTTAAGATACATAAATAAACAAAGATGTCCAACAGATTAGGTAGCCGATATGGTATACTCTATTAGGGAAAATATAAAAATTGGGTCAACTTATAAAGCCCATGAAAATGAATGAATGGGAACCTAGTACTACTCATGCCCGATGATTTAATTTTCAATGGTATAAATTATTTGCTCACCAATAAGTTTATATTAAAAATTCAAAAAAAAATATTCTTACCTGGACACGAGATTCAGGTAGGTTGATTTTCATGGCGACCTCCTCTCTCATGAAGATGTCGGGATATCTGGTCTTGCCAAAGAGAGACTCAAGAAGGTCTAGCTGAGCTCGAGTGAATGTGGTGCGTTCACGTCTCTGTTTGCGAGGTTGTCCTAAAATTAAAATAAGATTATATATCATGTTGTCATTGTCCAAAATATCACAGAAAAGGCTGAATATTGGACAGAAACATGGGAACCCTTCTGTTAGAAATGTTGGATGGTTGATGCTTCAATTATATTTCTTAACAATGCATGTTGCGTTAGTTTTTCTAACAATTATCCCCGCGAGGTCTTTCCCTTTTTACGCGAACTTACGAACCATGTAATTGTTCGCTTCTCGGCTTGTCTTGGCCCTACTTCTGACAACACAGCCCTTGCTTCAATGGACCCTTAAAAGTTCATTAGGAATGTTTTCTTAAAGCCTAATGCGTAGCAGAAGAAATTGAAAGGAGGTACGTTGTTGTTATAGTACGACTATGCAGTGTAATTGTTTCTAGTTGCGATGGCCGCCCGGGGCGAACATGGGACACATTATAACCTATTGTAATCTATCCCCTTTATCAAAGAATGTACCGCCGTCAGATAATTAGAGGTATACAGCGAACAGGTATAGATTTTGACAAGTTTAATATAGCTTTAGGCTAATCTAATGAATGACCAGCAATGGATTTGGAAAAAAACTGCTTATGAACACAAGAATTCAATACGATGCTTCTTATTCATATATATCAAAACTTTGAATGTTGAAACCAATTATTATTCTACAACATATTAAAATGAGCAATGAAGCATTATTGTGACGAGATCACCAGAAAATATTATTTCCCATCTGCATATATTCGTAACTTCTTTAAGTAAAGGCGAGTTACATTTTACTAATATCAGAATGATGGATCTAATTCGCTGGACCATAAACTACTTGAGAACCAAATACACACTGAAATAAGCTATATGGATAGGGATAGTTACCTGGAAATCCAAGAGCTGGGTGCATCATGTCCATGCTGGAGAGACTGGAGGTTGGCATCGCGCTCAAGGGGTACATGCTGGTGTTGGCGGATATCTTAGCCTGCTGCATGGATGAAGGAGGGTAAGCCATTGTAGTCATCATTCTTAAGCCGTCTTTGTTCGCACAGGAGTTATAGTCAGTCGTGTTTATTGGTCAGAGGTATCTGAAAGAATATCGATGCATTGTAGAGACTGATATTTATACAGAGATGCGCTAACTAGGTCACTTCCTCCAGCGAGGAAGCGTGCCCAAAACGATGCATTAGCAACCCGCATACGGGAAGGTCTCGTTTTGGGGCGTTAATATGGCGTTATCGCCCTGTGACATATATTTCTAAGCGTGATCTAATACAAGGACATTATGTGGCAAAATAGAGTTAGTTCACTTGGCAAATTCCCGAGTACTGAAAATGACCTCCTTGAACAGCTTGAATTCACCCACATTGATCAAAATCAATTTAAATGTTCTGCACATTTGTGGCAACTTATCGGCTATAGCTTTCTTTGCACAATTTGATATACATCTTTTATTGATATGTATCATTTTAATTCATACCGATAGTTCCAAGATATGGCTATATAAACTATAAATAACATGTTCATTGCGAAGCACTTGCTGCTTTGTGGCATTTTCAATGTCAAAATATAGGCTTCTGGAATGTCTTACAATTCAGATGGTACAATGGACTATACTGCATATATAATCTTGTTGTAATTTTCTTGAAATGAAATTGTATAATGGTGATGAGAAATAAAAAAAAAAGTAGTTGTATTTGTATAATCTGACATGTCCAAAAACTTATATAAAACCTGGCGTGAGATCTTTCTGGTATTGGAGAAGGGCAGTTATTTGCAAAGAGTCATGAAAATATTATAAACCATATCCAACGGCTGTGAATTGTTAGATCAGAATTGTAACCCCAAAAGTTTTGAATCGATTTAACTTTGATATGTTAGATATTTGAAGCTCATTAAAAATCGAAAGATTCATTCGGATTAAATAATATCCGATCAGGAAACACGACATCTTATATTTCCGGTAAATTCTGTTTCTAAATTTAGTCACCAAAAATTAAGAAGATCTAAGTGAGATTAAACTTACCTTTAAATCTCGAAGAATATTAAAAGTTAAACCAGTATCAGAAAGCACAATCACAGATATGAATAAATAATATTAAACGTAATGAAGTAAGAGAGGATAATGATTTACTGGCAATCCGAAAGCACTATATACGTAATCAGAGCTTGGTATGTCACCATTACTGACCAATGACCTTAAAGCACACGCTGGGACGCCGCAAATTGCTACAATGTTTGCAGAAGAGCTATTGTTAAAAATCAAATAGGGGCGTGGCCTAATGCTTTGTGCTTCATTTCGGACACGCCTTCGACATGCGCCACAGTTGTAACTATGTATCGATTAAAACTTATCTTTAGAGAAAATCATGACGAAATATGGGGATAACGATCGATATAATGTTTAGCGAATTAAGAAGTTGTTTGCAGGGAAATAGTCATATACTACTACCGGGAACGAGGGATAATAACATAGACTGATTATTCGCGTCCCATTAAATTTAAATAAATCCAGATAAAAATATCAGTTCAAGATTATACAGATAGATTTGTACTAATCATAAAAGTAGTTAAAACAACTACGGAACCTAAAACCTGGTGTAGATATTAAATGAGCCACCAAAGAGGGGTATACTTATTTATGTTCTAAAAGTGATACTTGTCATTATTGTCTACGTTCACATAGTACATTCGGAGTATAGGAACATGGACGTTGGATTTTATATAACAAAATAAGTGTGTGTTTTTTTAGAAGAGCTCTTGTTCACATACCACATATGGATTGGACGGAAATAATGCCCAGAAAAGTTCAGGATTTGAATGGTGATATGTGTTATAATCTTACTCCAAGACTTATTTGTAAAATGGAATTCCTTTACGCTTTTCACTGAAGAAAGTCTTATTTCAAGATTTTTTTGAAACTGGACCGAAAGGGATCATAAACGATTTATTCAATAAATCTATTTCATTTTATTGCGCTATTTTAAATATTAATACACCGTGTAAGAGGAAGTTACATGATATGCATGTGTGCATGTTTTCTGCTATAACTTTAAAAAAATGAAAATTCACCTGGTATATATGCACACATGGGGAATTCACACAGAAAGTTCTAGTATTTTCACTTATCGCTAGATTATTTTTGTTGTGATTATCATTTGTTTGTGTTATTTCATGAGAGTTTATTTATTCCAAAGAACTTACATATTCATGCATTGTAATATATTGGTTACATATACATAACAAGGTTATTCTTTCAGCGGTTCGTCGTGATTATCAACGAGATATTCCCCCCACATGTAAATGAACTAAATGTTCTATTCATTGATGTAAATTAAATGTTCCCTTGATCTGCTTGGATTCCCATTTTATGAGCAACGATACATTTGTCATTGAACAGCGTTAAACTACAGTGGTAACATATTTTATTTCTAATTCAAGCATATACTATACAAATTAATTCAAGAAGAAATAGGGTAAGGTATTACATTAAGGAAATCAATGAAAACCATCTAAAGGGTACGTTCATACACTGGCAAGTTTGCATGGAATTTTCTCATATATATACATATATAGAAACCCCTATGGTGCCAGAATATGAACTACAACATGCATATAAAATGCATATTTAACAAAGCTAACGACATGGGGAGATAATTCCATGCTATTTACAGGAAAATGTCGAGAGCATCGCTACTAGTGGAACTGCTCTTGTTGTTATACCTGTGGTACAGGTGCATTTTATAAGAAGTTTTGCATTCAGTTCCTGGCATATTGTAGCTTTCTATACCGAAATGACTGCACAATAATGCCTGGAAAATTTGCGACTGTACGAACGTACCCGAAGACCTTTTCTATATGTTTTACAAACAAGTATAGTTGCATTACTATATAAACAATCACTATTTTCGAGTGAACATTTCCAATTCTAAATTAACGTTATAGATGTGTTTTATATGACTATAATGTCTAGAACAAAGATGTATCTTCGTTTAAACAATATATATAACCTTCATTGAGGATTGAGGGTTGCATATGAAAGAAGTAGGGGATCGCTCCGTGGTATAAGCTAAAGACTGACTGTATATTGTGTTGATCTTTTTTTGAAGTTGTATAAATGTACTGCACAACAGTTATACTGTCAACGAAAGGACCTTTTCGTCACACCCATCGATTTCAAATGCATAGTGTTATTTTTTTTTTAAATCAAACATATAACACAAACACAATACACATATAGACAGAGAGATTGAGAAAGAGGATTGGAAAACAAGTAAATGGATTTTTTGATTAAAGTCCTATCCTCAACAAGAATGAGATATATATATATGGCAGCTATAATCAACGGGGACCCGAACTCACCCATATACCCACAGTGTAAATATATTTTATTATTCCATATATATGGGTTGTGGAGACACGGACTCAGTATTATAATTATATAGTGTTAATTTCTTCAAATGTGCTTGCTTCAGTGCATGAGCGTGAACAAATTCTCATTTCTTATCGAAATAGCAATTTAGTGTACATAATATCACGGAATAAATAGATTTGGCATAACGTGATATTGCTGAATTAAAGCCGTTTCCAGTATATACCCATATTTTGGACCGTGTATACACACACTCTCGTGGATAGTTTGAGTCTGCGTGCCTATGGGAAGGAAGTTTAAATGACGTCAAATAAAACAGATTTAATATTAACAAACTCTTGAGAAAGCTTGGTGGAAGTTGTAAGTCTTAACTTGGGGGTGAATATTGGAGAGTTTATATTGGGGTGAATATTGGAGAGTTTATATTGGGGTGAATATTGGAGAGTTTATATTGGGGGTGAATATTGGAGAGTTTATATTGGGGTGAATTTTGGAGAATATATATTTTATATGCATTCAATTCAATTTCAAAGGAAGAGAACGTTCCTAACCACGCAGGTGCCATACATTCGTTAACATTTAAAAAATGAAAATATGAAAATATTAGTTCTATATTGGTATTCAACAGCCGATCAACATTAGAAAAATATTTAATCATAACTAATGCGTTTGTTACATGCACTAATGGCTGCCAACGAAACATTAATTTGCCAGCACAATGAATGGCAAACAGGTAGAAACTAGTTTGCTTCGCGGCCTAATTACCATTGTTCTGGGGGAGAGATTGAGTAGAAACTTGCAGGTTCGTTCATTACTGGTAGTTCAGATTGATTAGGGGCTTGCGCCTTACTAATCTGCGCTGTACCGACAAGGGTTTTGGAATCCTTTGCGGCGAGTTGTAATTGTCAGAACATTGCTTGCCCCAGCTCACAGCACGCCAAGCGCGTACCCGCTCTCCACGCGTGGTCATAATGAAAATCAGCACCGCTAGTGTGCGGTGCTTTTAATGTTGCATTAGAGGAACCGCATGTTAGCACTAATTAGTAATTGGTAATTAGTAATATCGTGCCTCTCCCGCTGATAATATCGGTAAATCACATCTTGTTGTGGTCGGAGGTGGATATGGAATTATCGAAAAACAACATATCCCGGTCCTTGCTGAGATTTTTGAAGCCGAATGTATTTGTGACAGTTGTTGCACAAACCTGGTAAGTTAAACGGACCGGTAGTTCGTGCGATTTTTGGAAATATCACAACCGATCTTGAATTGCGCGAAAATAGTTTACTATTCACTTGGTTTAAAACCACGTGGCGGTTTGGGCTCCAGAATACACTTAATAATATTAGCTTTTGGATTTTTCCCAGTATAAAAATAGGTCTACACGAGTATGCTATATCACAGAAAGACGCAATGCAGTCATACCAACATACAACTATGAACACAGTGTTTGGGTACCAAACTACAAACAGCCATTTGTACGACATGGTACAGAAAAGAGCGTCCCGTGTTAGTCTATTCCTGATATATTCCTGATATGGTAGAAAAGAAATAAAGAGCGTTTTTAACTTCTGTGCGAAATATTGAAAACATCTGGAAAATGGCTCCGACCATGGCAAGTATTTATCAGAGCATACGAAGCCGATACAGTGTATATCAATATTTCGTGTATGTTAACCTATCTTATATGCCTTCTTCCAAATTGCGTAGACAAAATTTGGAAGCTCGAATGAGCTATATCCGTTAAAACAATTTTATATCCCACAATGAACATTTATACATAAGACAAATTTTGACATGATGACAACACTGATGATTTTTGTGTAGATAAGGGCGAAGAGGATCTAACAACAATCGAGTCACTGTTTATATTGAGATATCTCATCAGAACAGATGAAAGTCTTGTGGAATATATAAGAGCGAAAGACAAGATAGGAAGGGGATGTAAGAAATTCTAAAAAAAAAAAAAAAAAACATCTGATAAGCTCAGAGATTTTAAGGGATGGAGATGGGGAGAATGGGTTACTATACTGCCATGTGGTAATAAATATTTGATTTGCCCCAATTAATACTACAATTACGATGAACAACATTTTGGTGAAGAAAACATATATATATGAATTGGTAACCATTTAAAGTGGCAATGTGTCTCTATTGAACGTCTTTATCTTTTCTTTTTTCAAGTTTTTATGACCTGACTATGTACCCACTATATATACCCACTTAGCAGTTTGACACACTGTTATAATCGACTAACACACAACGACCTAATTCCACTTTTAGACACATATATATATATAACATCTGATAAACACATTTCACTCGAAACATCATATCGGACTCGTTGGAATAGATGACCCGGTTAACACATTTTCAGTATTAACACACGATGACCTGATATAGTGCTAAACATATTTTACAGGGGAAATGACGTTGGAGTCGATCTAACCCACTTTGCAACTTCTCGCTGAAATTCTCTCCATGCCGTGGTATCATGTGATAGTAGTAATACAGTGGCAACACATGTGGGTCAGTGAGTGATTTAAAATAAAATGGGTGGACCGCACCCTTATTCAAAATTTACCTATAATTTCATGTGAGTAATCGATATACCAAATTTGAAAATACATGTAATCAGGTAACTAAAACTAAAGTTATCACCCGGAAACCAAAATAATCGACAAGGACCGTAACTCTGGTGCCCATACTATAGATCCTCTTCACCCTTAATATCCACACATCATGTCACTAACATTGTGTCAAAAATCATTATATATGTTGATTGATGGTATAAATAAATATCGTTTAAACCAACTCTGGTAAAAAATGGGAAGACCGCACCCATAATCGAACTTGACTTTGTATTTTCATGTATGTAATCGATACAATATTTTAAAACAATTAGATTTCAAAAACTAAAGTTATCATCCGAAACCCAAAATAACTCCGGTAAAAAGGGAACAGACCTCATCCATATTCGAATTTGACCGGTGCCCCTTACCAATAAGCTCACAGAACAAATAGAGTATACCTTCATTATAACCGAAGATCGATATGACCCGGAATTTCGAAACTATCTGGGACGGCCGCGCGGACGTCAAAACACACGGACAAACACCGGTTATTTCTATAGTCCTTCGATTTTATTTTTCGGGAGACAACATGTGGGTGTCGGAAAACAATTTCAGACACGTATATGATGACTTTTTGTTTTACATCTGGCCATTTCTGAGACCAACCCTCGACCCTAATTTTTTTTCCGTTTTAGCAAGTTTTTTTCGACACCCACACGGAATCAAATATGCGAACTGAGTGTCTTCGTCGGAGGTATAATAAATGTTTATGTTAAGCATGTGGTTATATATAGTTAAATTACAATTTTGAATGTTATCTACTATTTTTCGAATACCGTGCGCTACATTAAGTCAATGGTCCAGGAAGACTCCCATCATCAAGGAAGTATACTGACAATAATCACATGACACCATTACCAGAACGCAATTTCTCTAATATGCAAAAAGAAAAAGAAAGACACTCTATATATACAAATACATTAAATGACTTGTTGTCCATTCTTCGTTTTCAATATTGTATTTGTAGCAGCGTTTGTTTAGTTCAAAATAAAATATTGGTTGAACCAAAGAAAACAGAAACGCTCATTTTAATACATATAAACCATTCTTCGTTTGACATTTGGGAGCCTATAGCAAAAAGGGATTGCTGTAGCTTGCCTGCTGCTTCACTAAAATTTAGAGCCTGGTTGTATGATCAGGGGAGATGATATAACAGGCGTCGATTTTAATAGAATGATTATCAACAATCGACACAATTTGATTGTTGCAACCACGAAGTCCGGTAACGCTATTCAGGCTGACCCCCGTCGATCACGGAAAGTGGTGACACGTCAGGACAAAGATGTTTGCCCATCAGCTAGGTATGCAGCAAATAACACGTAGGCCGAGACATTTCTGGAGTGGGCAAATACCGGAAAACAGAAACGGATAGCCTTCTCAACGGTGGAACAATACCACGGAATGGGAAATGGAAGTGATGGACAATATGAGAGTGAGAGGTGTCATGATGTATGTGGCTGAGAATGCGCAGATAGACACAATTGAGTAGACACCTAGGAGCGCGAAGATCTCGAATACTAATCCTAACCCAATTGAACGCCCTCGAGGACGTGGGGCCTTGGGCAAGTCTATCCGGAAGCATGTCGCAAGGCGCCTACGATTACATCGACGAAATATGATCCACCATGTTGACGACATGCGTTTGGAAAAAAATTTAACGACAAACATTATGAGAGTGATTAGCAAATAGCACAAACACGCTCTCTGTTGTCCCCAGAACACCTCAACTGAATTTTGTAAATTTGCAATTTCAATTGTGTTTGTCGATATCAGTTTTAACATTATTTACGCCCCAAATTGAGTCTTGACAACGGTGAATATATATGTTGATATTCATAACACGTTGATTAGTACAATCAACAATATTTAGCCTCACATATATTCCACCATGCTCAAACCCCATGGGAGTTTCAAACGGATTTAGCAAACGGACCCCATGGAAAGTCGATTATCATATGTAAATTTTAAATAAAATACCATTTATATGTACACCTCTTTAGTTTCCCCACTCTTTCTCAAAGTGATAAGACTATACTTTGGTTTAAACAATATTTATTTCTACCCTCAAAGAACATATATAGAATTTTTTTTTTTTACAAATGTTTATGACATAATTTAGAATAGATGCCGACGAAGAGGATCTAACACTGTACTTTGACTGATTCCTAAACTGAAACTTAATGTGGATTATCACCAAGGAGACAACTTACAATACCCACCTTCTCAATTAACAAAAAAAAAATAGTGAGTTATAATATTACATTTAATGTCGTACATCATAATTTGCTCGAAAATGACGATAATATATCACGCCCGGCAATCTCAACATTCGATGTTTTTCTATATTTCAAAAAATGTCAGCCTGTTATTAGACTAATACAGTAATGGGCTTCGCAACTGTGTATTCCATAAGTTATTAAAACTCAACAAAAGCGGATATCTGCTTGCTGCTAGATTCCCCCCCCCTTTCTATTCTACTCATGTTTTCATCATCAAAATGTTGTTCATCATAATTGTAATGTAAATTGGGGCAAATATATATTGTTTAAATCACTATAAAACTGACATCAATAATCAATCGTGCAATAACTCGTGGCATTGAACCGCTATACATGTATATAAGCAATACAAAACAAGATGATCATTCTGTCATTCCATAATTTATCAATAGAAAGGTGAAATGGATAGTATGAAGAACCCCGTGATAGTTTGCCATGAAATTTTGTCAGAAGTGTGAACGATATATACTGCGTCCCTGTCTGCGTGTAATATGACTCCGTACAGTATGTAATGGAGTGTTAATAGTTTTAAAAGTAAATAAACACCCATATAAGACGATGGCGGAAGCCAGGTCATCATTTCACGCCCCTCTAAATTTTTCAATTCAAAGTGTGTAATAAATAGTATGAAGAGCCCGTGGTATAGTTTGCCAGAACACTTTGTCAGGTGTGTGAACGTATACTATACGTCCCTGTCAGCGTGTAATATGACTCCGTACAGTATGAAATGGACTGTATAGTATTAAATGTAAATAAGACACACAATAATCTTAAGGCGATGGCGGAAGTCAGGTCATCATTCATTTCACACCCCTCTGAATGTATTAAATAAAGTGTGCGACAGATAGTATGAAGAACCCCGTTGTATAGTTTGCCATGATATTTTGTCAGAAGTGTGAACGTACACTGCGTTCCTGTCAGCGTGTAATCTGACTCCATAAAATACGCAATGGAGTGTTATTAGTTTTAACCCTTTACCCAACAACCGGCCAAAAACGGCCAAATAAAGCTGCAACAGCCTAAATTATCTTGGGTCTGTCTCAATAAAACCATGCAAATATGGATATCATTGGAACCGGCTCATTGACCACATTGTGATGGTTACAGTTATGCCCTGTGCCAATGCATTCTCTTATATATGCGAGTCGACCATAGGTCGCCTCGCATATATAAGAGAATGCATTGGCCTAAATCTTTTTTTAACACTTTTTGCCATTTTTTCTTACATTCTTTAACAATTTTATAATTTTTAATGTGTTAAGCCAATGCATTCTCTTATATATGCGAGGCGACCTATGGTCGACTCGCATATATAAGAGAATGCATTGGCACAGTGCCCTTCTGTTGGGTAAAGGGTTAAAAGTAAATAAAATACGTAATTTAAGGCGATGGCGGAAGTCAGGTCATCATCCATTTCACACCACTCTAATTTTATAAATTAAAAGTTTACAATAGATAGTATGAAGAACCTCGTGGTAGTTTACCAGGACAATTTGCCAGAAGTGTGAACGTATAATACGTCCCTGTCAGCGTGTAATATGACTCGGTACAGTATGAAATGGAGTGTTATTACTTTTAAATGTAAATAAAACACCTCGTAAGGCGATGGTGATGTCAGGTCATCATCAATTTCACGCCCCTCTATTGCCAATATATAGGCCCAGGGCACGGGGCATGCATATGGATTCATTATGTGTAAGCAATATGGTGGCAGCTTATAGTACATGATGTAACACAAGTGTTCATTCACGAACATACACCGAAAACTTGTAAGTCAAATTTGTCAGCATGTGGGCGTACCTTAATGAGCACAGTCATTGGATGTTTTGATTGACTAATGTCGACCATTAACAGAGGAAGTTTAACCAGGTTTTGACTATCGGTTGAGCGTCAATAAGTCAAAAGATAAGCTATGATAAAGAGCGATTATACTGTAGCTTCGTTGACAATTAACGATGAACATTAAAGAGCGTTCTTGAATATATGACATCTTATCTCACTGTATTTTTTGTGGGCTCTTTCGCGATGCATATATGTCGCACACATATAGTGTCCGATAGGAACCAAAAAATAAATAACTTCTGTCATTTCACAGATCTTATCATCTTATCCCAAATCTCACACTCGATAATGAACTCTAAAATATGCTAAATATATCACCATGCGTACACAGTTGTCTGGAAATTGATCAATGTGTGAATGTAGCATATTAGCCGTGACGGCGAACGGTGGTTAAGTGACAAGGTGCATTTCGATTTCGATTTTATTGTATATGAATTATATACATGGGGATTGGGGCACAAGTTTTGTCAACTTAGTGACGTCCCTCATCCGCACAAAAGATGTATATAACATAACATTTAAACAATATGACAGGATCAAATTTGTGTATATTAAAGCAGGGAAAAAGATGTGAATATTTTTACAGAGTGTGCTATGCGTGGGGTTTTATTGTGTCCAGTTTTTTCTCTCACGTTGTCATAAGTTGTGTCTAAAATGGCCGGGCATTTAAATGTTAAATTATTTTCAATGACATGTTGTCGCAATAGAGAAAAATATATGATGTTACCCAAAACGTTTGGTTGCAGTAATGTAGGACTGTGTATTATGAAATAGTAATATATTTCTTCTGCGATCATTTTCAGAGATTCCACAGACAAGATGCTTAGTATTTTCTATATGAAAGTTATTAGTTTTCAGTTTGTGGTAAAATATTCTTCTCTGGTTGGTGAACAATGGACAGTGGAAGAAGAAATGACTAACATATATATATACAAGGTGCAAGAGCGAAACTGGTTCGAATCCCGGTTATGATTAACGAACAAGGACGATATAACCAGTCACGTATTTGGACATGTTTTTCAGTTGAGTTCCCGTGATGTGAGGTTTCTATACGTGAAGTGGCGTGAGTTCTCTGCGAATTAATACTGCGCGGCCTTTCCTGCAGACATATAATTAGCAATGTCGTGATATAGGCCTTGTGGCTGAAACGGCGATAATTCACAATAAGCACACAACCAAATCCTCGACCGCGAATAAAAGCAGCTGATAACTGGATGGGGATTCCCCGTCAGATTTCCAAGCAAAACTTACCGACGTGCATGCTTCGATAAGAACGGAGACTAATCCACCCACACATTCTCCATTAAACTACTGGATTATAGGTATCAGAATTTAGAAGCCCACAAAGTACGACTTAACCTAAATACTCTGATCTGAACAGATGTTCCCACAGCTATGACTGAAACTATACACGAATCTACCAAACAGGAACGAACGTTTAGTGCGCCAAACATCACGTAGCGAGGAGACTACCAGACACAAATGCGAAGCTCCAATGGAGGACCGATCACGTTTTTATGCATTGTAAACAAACATGGACTGTACATTTTTGAGATAACTTCACGTCTAATCATCTAGGCAGTTGTATAACGAAGAGTATAAAACAACGGCGAAGGAGACAGAGATGTATCGACCGGGTTGTGTTTGGTCCGACCAGGAAATATGTCCTGTGTGCGTTCATATAATTTTGGACCATTCCGAAGGTTTATTCACAATTATGTCCATGGTTGTTGGCTCAAACATTTGAGAGGGATAATAATCATAACGCCACATCCGAACGCCTCATTTAAATTTGAATCAGAACATCCCGGCTCATGGTCAAAACGCCTCCTAAATTTAGCCACCAGAACGCCACCTTAAAGACATATTATGGACTTGTTCGGGTGCGTGGAACTGATTAATTAGTACATCAGGCGCTATGCCATCTGGGGAAATGTAGCATTCCACTAACAGCATCATCGAAAATCTCAAAGAAATGAACCATACCACTCCATAGAAAACTTCGTGTTAACTACCCTCAATTGTAAATATTTACATCTTGATTCGGGACGCAACTATCAGCGATAAACAAACGCAAATGATTTCGCCATCAAGAGTCGTCATTGCATTTATTGCATATATTGCATATATAAGAATGACGGTGTGTGTTGTAAATTTGGATTAATATTCGTGAAAATAACTACTTTAAGCACGATTATTCTCCATTTCTATTTCACCACCCTACCGGAGTGTTTCATATCACTTTAAGATGGCGCTGGGGGGGGGGGGGGGGTACACCTTTGTATAAATATCAGTTTCCTCCCAGCTAGGAATGGAAAGCGTTTTATGCTACTGATTTGCTTTAATAGTGAATTGGACATATTTTCGGAAGTGTAGGTACTGTTGAATTTCACAGGGAGATAATTCATACCTCAGAATTAGGTGAAATGTTTTTAACAGAAAAAACTATTTCCAAAAACTTAATTAAATCAAACTAGTTGCCTCCTTATGAAAATAATACCAAAAAAACAAAAAACCAGGAAGCCAATGTTGCGATCGATCTTGTATATCTACTGGTTAATTAGTTCAAATAGATTCACTTAGGTATAGATAACATATGTTGGGTATTCTTTTGAAAACCAGGAGGTGCCATCTTGAAGGTAATGCCCAAAATTGCTTTAATAATATTTTTCCCCCACAATTATGTACTATAGATAAGTCTTCTAGCCTTCTGATTACCCTTAATTATGAGGATTTATAGCTTCGATTCTGGAAGATTAAGTTTCTGACAATTTGCCATCATGACCATCAATGTTGTAATTACCATGCACCTCTCCGCAACCTGAATTCGAATACAATTCCAAATAGCAAAGGACGAATCTGTCGTCGTGGTATGGTTTATCACAACGAAGAAAAAAAACTCTAAACCGACCAACAAACACATTTTGGTGACGTTACAAATTAGAGCGATGTTTTTTGTTTGGATTGTCGGTGTCTTGCGTCGCTTTCACGCAGGAGCTATATTAACATATGACATCACAACTCTGCCAGTTTCGTGGACAGAGAGGAGTGACAGGACACACAACACATGCATGGGGGGGGGGGGGGTCATTAACATCTACGTCGCTGCGCGTAGAAACCACTTTTTAATCGGGCAGAATCGATATCGTTTCAATTTACCGCATATGTTGTACCCTGTGTTTGCTACATGCGGTGTGTTTGCCTATTCAACGTAATTGACTCCCAACACTTCCACAAGAACAAATCTGAATATTGTTCCAAACTAGCCCAACAGATAGATTAAGCCGATTACAAATCAACCACCCGTGGTTGGTTTAAAAGTTAGGATTATGATAGCCGATTACGTTGTCGTCTGTCTTGATATATTTCGACTGCATACTGCCATTGTGAAACAATTATTGCCCTTGATCAGCATGTGTTGTCTCCCACTGTGAAGCCGACAAACGGATTAACGCGATTAATGTTAAACCCGCATTATGATGAGGTGCATTGTCGACCGCAATAATAAACTGCGTAAAATTAATATCACAATAATACATAATTGCACGTACTTGATATTTCAACGTTGAGCAACGGTATTCTCCCGTTTTATATTATAATATTACTGCGAATTAAACCGAATTTGAAAGACGCTCAACGTCTGACGGCGAATAATACAATTCTTAATGAGGGAGCATGCCGACCAAAGACGCCTGAGCGTAAACTTAAAACGTAAAAAATAAAATATAGTTTTATAGTAAGGGGGCATGAAGTAAAATCTGCATGGTGGCGCTGGTTTTCACGAAAAAATAATTTAAATGAGTTGTGCAAGTATTAGATGGTACATATGATGTTCTCAAAAATGAAAAATGCAGTCGTAATCAGAAAGTTTCAAATCAGAAAGGGGGAGGGGGTGAACATGTCGATATGAAATTCGTCCAAATTTCATTTCACACTTTGAACTTTGAGAACATAACCGGCTCCCTCTGATTTTAAACTTTTTGGCTACAACTGCATGCATATTTCATTTTTGAAAACATAGCCGTCCGATTGAATCATTTCATTAGATCAAGAAAGGTACAGCGCGTGCACTGGTCACCCATGTCCAGTAGTTGAGTTGTTCCCGGCCAAAGGCCGGGCAGGATGTTCGGAATTCAGTTTGCTGTTCCATTCACCCTTTCTTGGTGTGTTGGTGATGATCGGTCTTGTTGGTCTTTGTTCTGTACTTTCGGTAGTCTGTGGATTGAGGTCTTTGGGGCTGCTATATGGGAATGGCGGCACCGTACTTCATTACCACCCATGTTTAGGAGCCAAGTGAGACTATATATATATACGCATGCATGCACTGGCCAATCTCCCGGTTCGAGAAAGGTGACTTTTTACATGAAACATGTGAACAAATGAAGCCCCCCTCCTAATACAAACATTTAAGCACACACATGTTAACAATATGACAGCTGAACATATATATTTACATACATGATTTGTGATTGTATGGTACTTAGTGTAGGATTTGTAATGCCTTCCAGAGCTCATTGCTATATGGGTTATGGTTGATTTGCTGGCCAGAATTTGGTGGCGTTTGAGTGGTTGTTCGTTTAATTTCAACTGATCTCGGAGCATGGTTTAAAAAAATACCTTATATTTGTGGAGATGGAGAAGTTTTATCATATTTTGGTAGGCAATAGTTAGACTGCTGCTCTGGTATACGTAATAGATACGATAGAGCAATACTAAATAACTGATGACTGAGTGGAGAGTAGTCCCATAACTGAGGAGTCGGTATAGATTACTAATTTGAGTAGATTATACATTAAATCAATTTGCATTCCTTACTTGTGAGCTAGATTTTTATAGGTGAGTTGTCGAAAAGCTTAGTGGCTACAACATATTGCCGAATTATGTCGAACAGCTACTTATTTCGAGAAAGCTATGTCAGGATAGATTTGATTTAGATGCTTGGAATTATAACTGTCTAATATTCCACAATAACATATCAATTAAACACCCCGCTGTCCATGTAATGAAAGTAATATTTTCATCACAGTTGGATTGACAAGTGAAGTGACCCTTCGAGGCACACGCTCATACACTAGCGTAAATTATGCGGACCACCCCGTAGCGACGGTACAATACCGGATTTCTACTTTTGGTAAATCGAGTGCACCCCAAATAGCGGTTCGATAAATTTCAGACACAGGGGACATTCCATCGTAATGAGCGATCAGCCGGCGGCGAATATGGCGGTTTTGAATCGACCGCACGCAACAGCCAGGTGCCAGATATTGTATGACTAATACGGGCTTTCTGAACTCAGCTAGATGACCTCGCATCTCAGTCAAGATTCATGTAAACATAACATGGGAATGCAACCCAAAAATATTAAAAAAATACCCCGACATAATCTGGACCGAACACCATGACCTTGTGTCCTGAATGTATGGGCTTATAGATCATGCCATGGGGCCAGAACATATACTCTGGCTATACGTGTGTATGGGCGGTCACGCCATGTGTGATCGTGTTATTAGTTGCAAGATGACATCTACACATTGACTAATTGCGAGGCATCGAAGACGCGGGAAAAGGAAAATTAATTTCAAAATATATTAAAGATAGGTTTAGATCGAAAAATTCTGACTTCAAACGCCACGAGCTGCCATGCATCCAACGACCACATGGGACATTGCGATCGCCAGATGTTCTCGCATATTCGATAAAAACGTTCCATACTTATCTGTATTGATTTGATTTAAACATATATTTTGGGAAGGCAAGTTTTTGAAACTAACACGAACATTCGCACAATCAGCATATGTATAACATATGTATAACAACATTATTACAGGAATAACTAGATGTCTGATTCCATGAAATCAGATATACTTCCATGGTATCCTCAATCAATGTATTGGCTTATAGTTTCGTTTGGTCTCGTGTAAAGGTTACTTTGTAACCAAAGATACATTGCATGATTTCATGTCACATGGTTCGAACCAAGACCAAGTTAACACTATCAAAGTTTGCGTGAATAACATCGTTTACTCGATGCTAAGTTAATCGCATGCCAGACATAACCATGTTAGGAAGGATTAAGACAGGTCTTGCCAGTACCACTTGGCGAAACCGCAGATTCTTCGCGTTTCGAGAACGTGGCAGTGTCGGTACGAAAACATATAATATTTCAACACCGCACGTTCTGTTCAGTCCGTATGCATTGGCGTATTAAATGACTTAAATGACAAGCATATGGGCCCAAATTGTAATCTTTGAAGGGCCCAAAATTTCCAAAGAATTTCCGTTCTTTTCTTTCAGTTTCATGATATGCGTTAGATGTTATATTCTAAATTTCACCCGATTATAAGAGAAAACAAACCCAGACCCATAATACCGACACTGGCAAAATTTGGAGTACATCGAACACTCTTATTTTGGACGTATGTGGTGGTCTCCGATGTTTGATTTAAACAATATTTATTGATTTAAACAATATTTATTAGCCCCAATATTACATCTCCGATGTTTGTTCGTTTTGATGGAGATACGGCTACAAAAAATTCAAACCAATATACAAACTTTGAGGGCAATTAACTCTTGCTTTTCTACTCTGAATTAAAAAATCCATGTTGAAATCGACAGAAGAAAATGTTCCGAAAACTGTTGCCCCCCCCCCCCATGCCCGATCTAAACCTTGCCAAATTTCGCTTTCGCACTACTGAAATGGCGAAGATTAAAACAACTGTGAAGACCAAATTCAGTTGTCTGGAAAGATGTACGAGAGGACTCCAATGTATTAGAGGTTTGTCCATCTGTGGGCGATAACTCTACAGGGGAAACGCGGACAAAGGTGTTGATATCCGTGGTCAGTATAGTGCATATCGAGGTGTGTTTATAATACAAGTTTCGAATGCTCTGCTCCTCACAATTTCTTAAAAACATTTGTTTGGTCCCGAAATCGCGACACCTTCATTTTCAGCAGCTCTTTTATATAGATGACAAAGATATACCTTCCTTAGAATTTCTGTGTATTTGCAATTAAATGGAAAACGGCCCCAATATAGAATAACAATAAACTTCCTTGCATAGTTACACCATGGAAGTATAATTAATGACAAACAGTTGGGTATGACGAGTGGATGAATGCAATATAAAGAATCCTATATATATAACCATAACATATATGATATTATATAACCCTGCGTGGTTATATATATGTCTGGATTTTTTAGGACTGATGGGGCACATGTATTAGGCGGTGATAGAGTCAATCAAGTTCTCGACCTAAACCTGTATAGTATTGATGTAAACATATTTTATTATTCCAAATAAATAGACATACAGAATATGAAACAATGGTTTATCAGAATTTGGTGGAATAAGTGGATTTGGCATAAAGCAAAGGATGCTGAATTAAAGCCATATCCATTATTTCGTGATACCCCAGCCATGAGGATTTTAAGTGTATATAATACCCGGTGCGGGTTGATCCGGGTGTATATATATATATAAATTGGTTGATATAATATTAAGGCATCTGTATGAGTATGGATTTGGAATGTGTATACATTTATATTTACATTTGAGTCTCAGCTATAGATTCATCGTGTTCCTGCCAGTCCTGTCTGACTATATATATAATAATTATTGAAGATATAGATAATGATAACATGCATGACCACGACAATTAGTTACGTTACATTATCGCTAGACCCAGTGAGATATTTTGGCGGAAGTGGTGGATCGCCATGACTCAATGATGGTCTCCTGAGTAAACAAAAGTTATGAAAACCGTTTAGTTTGGATGTATAGCAGTGAAGTATTCCTTTGCATTTTCTCACTCGACCGTACCATATTTCACATCCCAAGAGAAACTCTGATTTTCAATTATATAAAGCCTTCGATAGCAATACACAACTGCACGGTGGCTGTATATATCATCCGCAAAACGGCGAATTAATATCGGACGCAATTCATTAATGTGACATTTCAAAGACAAAATTAAATAGCTGACGTTGATTGTTACAAAGTTGTCAACAATTCGTGTGTTTATAACCAAAACCACAAAGATTTCCAAAGGCCAAGCTTCTTAACGTCACGGAGCGATCATATTCACTGGTTTTACTAAATGCACTAATCGCTGATATTAACACGACCACTTAGTTCTCTATCAATCATTATAATTCCACCACTTCAATACACTGAACACTACGAGAGGGATTTTCTCCATATTCAGGTTGTCTATTTTCAATTATTTGTTTCCTATAGGCGAAGCGTAAAAGACTTTAAGTCCATAAGAGCATTACAGGAAAACGGTCGAGAGTGCCGCACGTTTCTGCATTGAGGATTTGTGGGTTTATAAACTTCTACATGTCGACCGTGTCTCAACACGTGAAGGCATTCGTGTAAAGAGAATCCGTTACTCTGACATTAGGAACTATAGTTCATTAAATTGACCCGTTGTTGATTCAGCAATATTCGCCAATACATAGCTAATTACGACGGTCGGTATAGTTGACGTTGATGGCGTTATTTTGGTCAGGGATTAATCGATTTTTCAATCCATTATAATCGATCATATAAACGCCTGATACAAAGAAACAAAATAATTATTCAGTTGACACCAGAATAATGGAAGTAATATTCATTGGTATTTGAGAATATTGACACATGAAGTACTGCGGAAATTTGCTGATAAAACAACGCAGGGTATGATGATCGTGAATTTATTATTCCATATTTTCTATTTAAAAAAAACCAAGAACTTTGATTCTGTTCATTATCAGTACATATTTGGTGAGAGACTCTTAGGTTTTTGTTTTGTTTTGTTTTTATATAGAGATTTTTGCACCTATTTTATGACACAATCATGTGGTGAATAAAACTGTATATTTATGGTAGGAATGAAAATCTCGGGGTTTCGAAAAACAGGTTAAGCATACTGACTTAAAAAATATATTCTTGGTTATAAATCCGGGACCTGTATACAAATTATAGTAACCTTTTTGGTAACAGTAACTCAACTTTTTCGAAAAATGGTGTCGTATTTTCAAGGTTCAAAATAAAGCTAGAATAATTGGTCGCTTTTGGGACATTCTTGCAATAAAAATAGGTCGAAAATAAAAGTAAGATAGACGTTCTTTACTGCTACCATATCATGAAATGACAATCATTATTATTAGCTCAACTTACTTTGTAAGTTTGAGCTATTGCCATGGTTTGGCGTCCGTCGTCCGTGGTGTCCGTGTGTTCCGTCAACAATTTCCTTTGGCGCGGCTACAGGTCATACCGTTGGTCTGATCTTTATGAAATTTGTCATGAATGTTGACATTGACATGTAGATGGGAACGAGTCATTTTGGTGTCATTCGGCCAAAAAACATGGCCGCTGGCGACCATCTTGGATTTCAAAATTCAATCCATTGGCGCGGGCTACAGGTCGTACTGTTCGTCTGATCATCATGAAATTTGTCATGGATGTTAATATTGACATGTAGATGGGAACGAGTGATTTTGGGGTCGTTCGGCCAAAAATACATGGCCGCCAGCATCCATCTTGGATTTACCCTTTGCATGACTAAATCCTTTGGCGCGGGCTACAGGTTGTAGCTTTGGTCAGAACTTCATGAAATTTGTCATGGATGTTAACAATGACATGTAGATGGGACGATTCATTTTGGTGTCGTTCGGCCGGAAAACATGGCCGTCAACAGCCATCTTGGATTTTACTCTTTACATGACTACATCCTTTGGCGCGGGCTACAGGTCGTACCTTTTGTCTGATGTTTATTAAATTTGTCATGAACGTTGCCATTGACATGTAAATGGGAACGAGTCATTTTGGGGTCATTCGACAAAAAAACATGGCTGCTGGCAGCCATCTTGGATTTCAAAATTCAATCCTTTGGCGCGGGCTACATGTCGTACTATTCGTCTGATCATCAAGAAATTTGTCATGGATGTTAATATTGACATGTAGATGGGAACGAGTGATTGTGGGGTCGTTCGGCCAAAATACATGGCCGCCAGCATCCATCTTGGATTTTACTCTTTGCATGACTAAATCCTTTGGCGCGGGCTATATGTCGTAGCTTTGGTCAGATCTTCATGAAATTTGTCATGGATGTTAGCAATGACATGTAGATGGGAACGAGTCCTTTTTTGGGTCAATTGGCCAAAAAACATGGCCGACAGCAGCCATCTGGGATTTTACTCTTTGCATGACTAAATCCTTTGGCACAGGTTAGACTTTCAATTAGCACCTTTCCTGTCCTATATACTGTCAACCATTAAATTATTCCCCTACCTAAGTTGAACTACAGTGTCATTGACACTTTCATTAATTGTTCCATGCGAAATGGATTCTACATGGATTAATAAAGTAGGGCTATGTTCATAATTTGAAATGCTAAAATTTTCTGGGTAGCGAACATGGCGGATCACCACCAAAGATAATTGTTCTGGATCTCAGAATTAAAAATAAATACTTCCCGGACATGTATATTTCGAATCTATGTGGCTCTCTTCAACAGTATATATATAGTTGAAACATGTGTTGTTTTATACAAATGATTTAGCATATGCAGGGATGGCGACTCTTCTTCCACTATGAAAATGAAACGTAATGTTAATGAACTGACAAAATGCTTCATTCAAGTACCACAAAGTCTCCTTCAATATATATTTAATTGCAGAGAAATGCAAAGGAGCGCGATTATTGTGGCATACATATCATCATAACCAATACATCTCGCATGACATCTTGCAGTGACGGAAAAGGAATATAGCTGTCGATTAAATTTCAATAGAATCCACGCTTATACAGCGTCACGCTAGTAAATGAATTCAGTTAACTGTTGTAATGTAAGAAATGCACACAATATGTTCCCACAGATCGATAACATTTAACATATTAAGTAAATGCGCAATCAAAATCCAATCGGGAAATATCTATTACCAGCACCCGCTGATTGTCTTCTTTGAATAAATGTGATCAAGATAAGGGAAATCCTCGCGTGTGTTTGTATTCATTGACTTATTTGACGGGGATTAGAGATTATCTTAGATAGTACTTGACAGTTCCGCGTCGTTACCCAGACGTTGCACAAACGCCGGTCCACATCACGCAACTCTTATGCTTTTTTAATAAACCCAACACAACAAAAGAACAAGACGCAGCGAGGACGTTGGCCGAAAATCGCTGTGTATCGATGTCAAGTTTTGTCATACGACGTCTTAGAAAAGTTCGCATCTGTCACCGCCAATATCGGACTGTTATCTAAAAATGATGCACACGTGTGTAACGGTGTCTTGTCGACGTCGGTGCTGAAAACACCGGCTGCCAAAGAACATGGCGGCATGCGGCTTATCGGATTTCGTACTGAGTTTAAAATTGAGTGGTCCTGGAAGCGCAGATTTAGGATGTGTGGTGCTTGGTGTCGTGCTGGTAAATTCCGGTACGGTGTGATGCCTCCCTAGTTGTCACCATCTGGCATATTAATTATTTGCTGACACCACTATTTAAGTGGTAGCCAATATATTACAAACGTCAACACAGAAAGTTTTGGTTCACCACTTCACTATATATTGCGTTGCAACATCTTGACATCTACGCAGGGACGCGGCGACAGGGGTGGAGTGGTGGTGGGATCAACTATATCGTCGAAGATTATCAACAGATGGCATTTTCATGCCTGCATGTTCTGAAAGTTTGATTATCCAATCAGTATTTGGTGTGGAAATTGTTGTTTTAGACAAAAATTCGAATATTTTCTTAGCTTCAGTCAAATTATAGGACAAAAATGGAAATGGAATCATTTGGAAATTTCCCAAACGTTTAGGTTGGAAATTTAAAATAACTGGAAAACTTGCTAAGCCAAAATGGTATTTGCTTAATTTGTATATTTATTTCTGGTTCCAGGAGAGGGTTGGGTTTGTAGTTAGAAATCATAAAAAGATTGACCCTCCCCCCAACGGAGGAGACCTCTCCACGTCCGGGCTGCATCAACAATACCAATTTGCAATTTAAATTTGGTGTTTCTAACGGAGATTTTGAAGAATATTTCATTAACGCTTATTTGATATGGAATATATATAGTATCAGTAATAATATTAGTCACGTATGGCCAGTATTTGTCATGTGTCACAAAAAGCTAAGACCTGGCAATAGTACCACCTTCTCAAAATAGAGGATATCTATAATGAGTCGCAATTTTTTCGAAATGTAGTATCGAGTGCACTAAATTCGATGCGAGCCGAGCTTAGCGAGGTTCGAATCGAATTTAGTGGACGAGGTTAATACATTCCGTATATAACTGCGACAAAGAATTGTACATCCAATTGATCACATAATCACATTTTAGCAAGGAAAAATGATCTCGAAACGGCTGGGTTGAGCAAAATTAAAATATTGATTTCCGTATCACACCAAACGAGGGAGTAGAGACACATTCAAGAAAGCATATATATAGAGGATCTCACATGAGTTTCTATTTTATACGGAATTTATCAACCGAGTTCACTAAATTCGATTTGAGCCGAGGTTTACCGAGGCTCAAATAGAATTTAGAGGACGAGGTTGATAAATTACGTATAAAATAGGACGAGTGTGAGATACCTTTTATCACATGATCAAATAAACCCGAAGCAACGCGAAATATTCATCGAAAACAACAATCATAAACTACAGCGATCGCAAGTTATTTGAAGAACGCCGTGACGTCATCGCACGCGCTGATATTAAACGTGTCTATTACCGATAATTATGAAACTGCTTTTATGGCCAAATTATGTGATAAATATAGTTCCATTTTAAATGTGTCTTTTCATGTTGAAATGTTTTTTCAAACATCCTTATCACCCATGTTTATCTCAAAGTCAAGACTAAACAACCCAACACAAATCGAATATCATAATTATATTCTAATTAACATATTAATAAAGTTCCGGCATTGTCATCGATATTATCGCGCTAAGCTCGTACGTCACTGCGCATGCCGATAATACACGTGTGTCTTACTAAACAATATGAGGCCGGGTGTAGGGGCTAATTATGTGATAAATATATATCTGATCACCAAATACCTTGATTTCTTTACCTTCAGGTGTATTTAAATTAATTACATGTTCTCAATTACCATACATGGTTTGTGTTATACGAGCGACTGGACGCTCGGCACTAGAATGGCAAGCTCTCGAAAGATGTCGAGACATGTAGGGTATATAAATGTACATGTAGCTATTGCTATATAGAAAGTATGGAACTCTGCGTATGGGATAATCCCAATGTATGGGATAATCCCAATGTACTCTGGTGTACGTGAAAACGATTATCGATTTGTGATTGTGAAATTTAACACAAAAAATAAGTTGACGTTGTTCACAGAGGTTGATTTTCCAACCAGTATATTCAGTGAGAACTTTTAGAATTCTTCCAACTTTAGGGTGTATCAGGTAAGAAATTTACAACAATTGGACATCATGAGTTATAACAGTTAGAAATTTAATGTATTAACTCCGGTCGCGGCGGGGGGGGGGGGCGGTGGGTGTAGCAAATGATGGAATCTCCCGTAATTGAGAGTTTTGTCAGGTTTAAGGGGGAGGGGGTGCACTTGGAAGTTTCAAATATTCAAGGTGGACACCTCAAGCGGAGACCCTGTAGCCACACCCCATTCACACCCATTCAATCATTAGGCCTCAGTTCGTATACCGAGAAAACAAGATGCTAGAAATATGCGAATGTAGACAATATGGTACAATATCACAGTTCAGTGTGCATCCTACAGAGGGCCTGTACCTATCTACATTTAATTTCCATAGAAAAGTGGCCAGAATTCAAAACACGAATGTCATGCTACAAATTTAATAGAATAAATAAATAAAATATTGAATCTCGCCATTGAATATGCCACGGAATTTGACAGAACCGCAACAAAATACATTAGAGGTGAGAAAGACAAACAGACAGACAGATATAATCTTTTTCTATAGAGAAACAGGCGGTTTGTATGAACTGGTTGCTGACTGCAAGATGTTCCACCGCCCTGATCAAACTAAGGCATTAGATTGTGTTTTCAACAATTTGTGTCATCATATGGATAAAAGCTTACTTAGAGACGAACACCTGGGAATCGGCATCGCTATCACCGTAAAATAGTGGTTCTATTTGTTCTATACTTATGGCAATCCTAATCCCACTGAGGTGAACAATCTTCCGCCTAATTGCTCTAAAAACATGCGGGTGTCCAGCCTCAATGGCAAAGGACAACGCAAACAGAGTTACATCCCCTGACGCACAATAAGAGGCTTATTCGTTGTAGGCGAGAGAATGATTAGCCCCCCGATTAACGACTGCTTGTGTTTCCATGCGATTTCTCGCCAAATAGACGAATCTACCTGCCAAAAGCGACCTAGTCTATTTAGCAAGCCAACGGAAGTTAAACGCAACCCCGTCTCTGTATCGTATCGAAAAAGCATGTCTTTATACACATACATGTCTTTAGATCCACGTTTTGCACCCAGACATGGCTATCAGTTCATATAATGTATTCCACTACATCTCGGAGATATTATTTGTTATAAAGCGCCGTCAGAAAATAAATTATGGTGATAATTTGGCTTGGTCATATATATATAGCTATTAAAGATGTGTTAATATGATAATATGCAAGGCATATATAGAACGACCCCGGCATAACAGTAAGAAGACGGACAATGCGAATGATTGTGCAAATAGTCGTGGAACTACATAGGCCTATATATACGCATGTCAGCGACGCGAATGCTTGATTAATAGTGTAGATCGTTTTGGATGCCAGTGGACTTCGATAATTATATATGTCTTAATATAGCCTACCGGCCTTTGATAATAAAAGCCCCTATATTGTAATATATATAGTGAATGCTATATATAGACTACAATGTACGTCGCTGCGATTAAGCGAAGACGACATGACACGTTCAGTCATGTCTGGATTCTGGCCCGCAGAGACAAATGACGTTTTGACGTCATGACGCCGTAAATGCCTTCATTTAGCTAACAAATGAAACTGATCTAATAGGAACCTTTGCAGGACATATTCATAACAACTTACTTTTTATAAATAAATAAATACTTCAGTTGTCCATTGCCACATATCGGAAGTTGTGAAATATTAAATTCGTTTCATTGCTGATTCCGCGATTTTGTGAAACCACTGCCGGAAGTCACGTGATTTTGTTTACGAAAAAGTTGTGTCGGTAAAAATTTCGCCTACACGGTATACTGTAAATTATATGTGACGTCACCGGTGCGTACGCCCGACGGTTACCTATACACGGCCCGAGCTCGGCGCTAGCGCGCCGGGCGGGTTGTTATTATAATAGTGTTACTATAAGGCAAAGTGCCTCTTGCTATCCCTAAAACTCTCTTATTCCCGTTTCTCCCATGCCTGACTCAAATTCTGTTATAAATCACCAATTCTCCGAAAACCATTATTTCCAACCCTTCGAGTCTGAACTAACCCCTCCCGTACTTATTGGGGACGGGTCATGGGGCCAAAGGGGAGAAGACTTCATATAAGTCACCGATCTTGTTATCTGATCCTCGTTTCCACATAATATGATTACGTCAGTACGTATGGACAACCCAAAACACGTCCATCTATATACTGAAAAATGTATGTTTCATGGGAGTGCCTATATATACATTATGAGAATGGAGTAAAGTTGTGACAAACACGTCCTTGTTAATTTTGGTGCCCCCTACCTGACCTGATGGTGCTTCGGTGACTTTGCACAGTAGGGGTGGTAAAGCTCGAGATTGCATGCTTGTTTGTGACTTGTGAGCTGATACACTCATGTGCCTAATCATTGTGACGGCCAATAATAGTGATAGTGGGGATTTGAGGCAGAAATTAATAATAGTGATAGCAATTTAACTCTATATACTGTATGTATCTATGCCAAATAATTTAATGATCGTTGAATTTTTTTTCCAAAATTAATAATCATGCAGCACATGCTGACAATATTGTTAGGCATCTGAGTATATATTAACATTTAATTAATTGCCCGGGATAAATTACATGAGTGTAAGGGACGGAAAGCTAAATCAACCACAAAGTCACTTAAATCATGCACTTTTAAGTTTGGACCTTCACGTAATCATGTACATTGAAATACATTATAAACTGATTAAGGAACAGGTATTTTATAATTTATTACCTGTACTGTTTTATTTTCATTGTTACAAACTTCCCTTTCGCAACAGCAAAAAGTTCCCATGGTTTGTACTGGTGGAATATATAATCTTGACGGGCATATGTACTAGCTAGAATAGAGATTCATGACATGATCTAAGAAAATGCTACCAGATTAACAAATTATATGACCATCTGGGATTGCCTCATGAGTCATGTATATATAGAAGGTCATGACAGTTCCACCAGCTTGGCATCGGACTTACGGTATTATATATAGCATAACCGATGATTCCAATGTGTCAAGTCGACAATAGAACATACACAAGGCTATATCTAATAATGTTTCCACAAATAGCTATTATAGTTGTTAGTCCTGCTGACCGAGCTCCAGCTTAAATGTAGTCAATCCGATCATGAATACGCTCCTAAATTACTAATTCTTTGGCTTCGCAGGGTTTCGAGGGTAACAAATATTTGATTCTAGTCAAGGAACCCACCCATCAAAGCTCAGAGTGATCAAATATCGATTTTTGTTATTACTCGAGATATGTAATAATATGTGGCCCAGAAATACGTGATCAAACGGAAGATCTCGTACAAAATTGCGGATGAATATGGATAACTCTAAAATCAAGTGGTAATACGGCAAAATGTTGTGATACTTAAGTCTTAAGTGATAATACGGCCTTATTTTGTTGATAAATAAAAAGTTTTGGGAAATTTTATACCATAGTTGACAGCGGTTAGCATTAATGATTTCGTCGCAATAAATCTATTCTGAGAACTAAAGAGTATTTTGAAGAAATGTTGTTGTTGTTGTATCTTGTTGATATGGGACCGTCTGATCGGATTGAGTACCTTTAATGCTTAAAGTTTAAACTGAGAACACAGTGTTAGAATCATGATATATTTAATAGGTGAGAATGGTAAAATAAATCACCGTTAATGGCATTATTAACAGTTAATCACGTTTAACATGATCTGTCCATCACAGAAAACATAATTCATACCGTAGATGGAAAGTTGGAAACTGTTCAAACATATCCTCTCACAACACTCAGTCATTCTGCAGTCTGCTGTCTATGCAGTGTGCCGAGAGCGAATGGGAGATGCTCTTCTTTTTCTTCACTGACCAAGTTTATGGAATGACTTAGTCCACAGTGCACTTAACATTTAACAGAACAAGTCAAATCACCGTGAGTGGAGACCAGAGACCAGTGACCTTCATTTTCATATTTTTTCAGTCACAGATTCATTTTCATATTTTTTCAGTCACAGACTCATAATTAATCAGTTTCTTTTCCGACTGACTGAGTTTAATTTTCACTGTTCAACTTCAGAAGTCTGAATTGGAGGCTTTACACACAATGTATGCCCAATCGAGTGGCTTATACCCATAAAATTCAGTACGAGATTACGAGAACCACAACTGAAGTTCGAATGGCAAGCGCCAATAACTAACTCCACTGGTCTGGTCGACGCCATTTTATGACGAAAATTACGTCATCATTTGCAACGTTGACCTAACTGAAACGGTACGGAATCTGACGAGGTTTGCCGAATGCTATGCATCTAGGTCAACTAAATCCACATTAATCATTTAATTTTGAATAAGGTTGATTTTGTTTTTCGAAGAAGAAAAATAAATTCGTTTTGTTAATTTGTCAATTCATTTTACAAGCTGGTTCGAGGTTATTCCTCAATGGCGGCCACCACTGGTCCCATAGGTCCGAATCGCCCGGATGTAAAAACATTCTTTTCAGGTTGATGAAGTATAGAAATTAGTGACATCATAACTATACTTGCGTCGCTTACGAACCGTAAAACAACCTTTGGGTTGTGATTATGATATTCATGCAAAATATTCCGGCAATATCTTCTGTGCTTAACATTATGAACATGCAGTACGAATGCAGGGTTCTTGTTATCTGCGATTACATCTGCGAAATCCGCTGTGAACGGGAAAGTTTCACTGACCGTCCAGTAATCTAACTGATTTGATCTCCTATTAATATTTCCTAAATGATATAGATTTCTCAAACTCAAAAGCGCCATGTTACACAAGTCAAGCAGTGCACAAGCACTAAACTTAAAATGGAATCAATCACAAACTAAAGAGTAAATTGAGTGCCCATGTTATGTATAGTATACCGTGTAAAGTGATTTATTAAAGATACGGGCGGCGTTGGCGGTGGGTATACTGTTAAAATATTCACCTCCGTCAAAAACCGCCATAAACAGAAAGAATAGTAAAATATACACAGACCTTGTTCTTACACCAATCAGAAATATGGCATAAACAGTATGTTATTGTAAATGTTTTCCCCTTTGTTATGTAAACAAAGCAAAAAACGTTACGTTACCTGGCTTTTGTTTAGATCCGGATATGGTAAACATAAAGAGCGTTATTTGTTACTGTTTTCCTGATATGGAAATAATAAAGAGCGTTTATATAAGGTATGTGTGATTAACCAATAGAATTGCGCTGTGTTATATAAACAGAAGCACAACTTCTGTAACACGAGCAGGCTCTTGTTTATATACGTACACCATCGTACGTCTTGACGACAATATACTATTTAGCGCTGATTACGTTTGGCATATGAACAAAACTATGCATATTTTAATATTCCTTCTGTTGATGGCGATTTGAACAAATATGAATATTTCTGCCACGAACGCCGCTCGTGCCTTTAACAACTGTATCAAGACAAGGCTATTATATCCGTAGTTACACATACAGTAATGCCCTAAATAATCGACTCCTTAGCCACAGCAGAATTATGGTTAATTTTTCAGGATTTAGTCGGAAATATGGCTTGTTGCCATTCATCGGAAAGCTCTCATTGAGAGCTTTCCGATGAATGGCAACAAGCCATATTTCCGACTAAATCCTAAAAAATTCTCCATATTCTGCTGTGGTTAAGAAGTTGATTATTTAGGGCATTACTGTATATATCTAATTGAGAAAAAGTTCTACCATCACTGTGAGACAATTGCAATCTGACCACACCCAAGATGTCTCCTCTGATCGTTTTGCAAAATTCACAGAAGCACAATTTATATTAAAATATTTAAAAATGTTTGGATATAATTGTATTGAATGTTCCATATATAGACAATAGGTGTTTGCTCTAAATGTTCGGATATTCTAAAGACCACGAACATGACAACTTGAGAAAATAATGGTACTTTTTTATTAACAGTGTCACTTTGGTCCATCAACGCCCTAACTAAATCAGCAGGGTCCACAAAGAACATATCATTATATACCAGGAGCATTATCTTGACTTGCGAAAGTCGTGGTGGAAGACTGAGTTTGATCAACCGTCCAATAATCTAATCACTTTGATCTCAATTTAAAATTTCCGAATTATATAAATTTCGCAAACGCCAAAAGCGCAATGTTACACAAGTCAAACACTAAACTTAAAATGGAATCAATCACAAAGTAAGAGTAAATCGAGCGGACAGCGTCCATGTTATCTAGTACCTTGTAAACTGATTTATTAACAATTCAGAAGTCGTTATCTGCATTATTAGCCCGGGCACCGATGGCCACGGAGAATTAACACACGACCGAAACAATATGCTCCATGCTGCTTAACATGGAAAATCCGCTGGTAACGATTGAGCGATAGAAATCGTCATTATAACAACGTCCCAGACAATACCGTGTAAATTGTTAAATTATTGGACAAACTTTGACCATCTGTCATTAAGGAACTCTAAACGATTGACCCAGTGAAGACGTTGACAGGGACGTAATGCAAGCGCGGCAAAGATGATACAGGTCTTTTCTGCCGACAAAAGAAATCGATTTTTCACCGATGTTAGTGGTATCGGATATCGCATGTACCGTTCAGAACATCTTTTGCTTCAATTTGAACGTTTGTTCATCTGCGAAGGCAACTGTTCGCCTGTTCGTGGAAAGGTTTGCTATTCAGCGGCCCAAAGGAAATAACATGTATAAAAACATTAACCTGTTGAGATCATATGGCGAGAAAACACCGTCCAACTCTTTAGGAAGTAAAATTATACCCAAGCTTTTCGAAGAAAAGTGGGGGTATATATATATATATATATATATATATATATATATATATATATATATATATATATATATATATGACTTTCTCCATCCGTCCGTATGTCTGTGCGCGCCAACGAAAGGGGTTTATGTGGTTTGGACTTTGGTTTAAATGTGGTTTAGGACTTTTTGGGTTTAAGAGCTTAAGCCCTTAAGCCTTTTTGTTTTTTCCATATTAACTGTTGTTTTTGCGGTCTATAAATGATTCTAACACAACTTTCTAAAAACCACATTGGAAATTTTGTATGTCCACACTGTCCTTGCATTCAAGGACAAGGATTGAGGGCTTAAGCTCATTAACCCTGGACATTCATACTAATATATCTGTAAATAATTTTTATTTTCTCCAGTACTGAAGAGCGTGCATAAAATACATAGACGTATACACATCAAATTACTAATAACATAGTTTACAGAGATACTACATGTGGTATATATGGTATGCTAATATCAATATTCAAAGTAGCCCTTAAACCTCTTTGGTTCACTTTTTGATGCCTCGTTTAAGCACGTAAACCAATACCCACTAAAACACGCTTTCGTTTGTCCGTCCGCGCGGACATTTATCTCATCCAAGATTATGGGATCTGAATGTAATTTTGTATGGAGATTCATCATCATGACTGACTGCTTTTATTTAAAGGTGTATAAAGCTGAAGGCATGCCCGTTTGAAGAATGTAACATTGAACTAATTATTTCCAAAGTTGTCCACAAGTTCAGAAATCACCACATCTGAAATATATAAGTAAAATGAAAATAAGCCATACCCATGCAGCGGTTGTCATATAATGCCACTGGAAGCCGCGCCTATTCGAATAACGAATTAATTAGCCACAAATATCGCAAATTCTCAACAACGAGAAACTTTTGCAAATAATCTACCCGTTTGTTTGGTTGATATATGAGGTTTATCTTCATTTTAGCCGCTACGTCATATCACGACATCGTCAGTTTTATGAGTGGAGGAAATACCGCGTATATAGAGAGTTTATATCACGGGGAAATCACTTCACTGCGTATATAAACCACTGGCCTCGGGCAAGCACGTGACGCACTTTACCCATATACATAATTCCAGAATGAGAATTTACGTCCCTGACATATGTTTAAAATTTCACGTAAAGACAATGAAAATTAGCAAATTTACAATCCGTTTCATAGACCCACTCTAAATCTCCCATAGTAAATGCATGCGGCTTCCAGTCACTTCTTATTGTTGTGGGGAAGATCTAGACCATGATGCACAATTCTAGCTATATCCGTAAAAAAGTCTATTGGCAATTTATGTTGACTTCGTGTACATCACTTTCTCCATACCTGAACATTTCTGTCACTGAGTTATTTCATCCTGAAATCTATAAAGTTGCCTAGAGCTTTCCGATGAATGGCAACAAGCCACATTTCCGACTAAATCCTGAAAAGTTACCCATAATTCTGCCGTGGTTAAGGAGTCGATTACTTAGGGCATTACTGTACATTGAATACGTGCAACATTAGGGAAATATATACATGCTCGGCCGTAGAACGAATGAATCATTGTGTGTTAAATTTTAATCCTTTCGCTCTCAAGATTGAGTTCAGATTCCACGATTTTCCGTCATCACGAGCACGCATGTTATTTGTGTGGATGTTCTCGCATATTGATGAACGAGACGTGATCGCGAATTAACCTGGTCAGATTAGAGATTGACATTGATACTATTTTCATTGCATATGCTGGACCAATAACAATTTGAATGAAACTTGTATCTATACTCACGTGCATGCGCCAGACACTGGACGTGTGTACCAAACACAGTCGTGTGGCGCACCTTTTCAAACTATAGCTGAATTGGTCACTCTCTCCAGATTGTTGTGCATAAAGGTACCCATGCTGGCTCCCAAAATTGTGATACAGTTATACCGTTACAGTTGAAGGGGGAATTGTGATACCCAGGTTAATAAAATTTCATTTACATGACAACCAAATATTCATTTATTGCGAACAAAATAATGACAACACCCAGTACTAAAGTTTCTTAATTTATACTCAATAAAGGCTGTCACACAGTCCTTGCCGCAGTCACTTTTAAGCCGCGTTCATGTTGTGAGACTTAAACATTAAAAATTCTCACCAACCTGGGTAATTTATCACGATTTCGGGTATCTTTATCACAAAATGAAAGTGTCAATGACACTGTAGCTAACTTCGGAAGGAGTTAATTTTTTTGCTGAGCAACGAATAGAATGATAAAGAAGAAGGAAGGTAAAACAAATATTATGCAGCAAAGGGCTTGTGTTGTGTAGATGAAATTATTTTCATTTCAAACATTTCACCAATAAATGTGGGCTGCACGGTGTGCCAATTGATTCAAATTTGAAATACAAGATGGTGAATTTTGGAAATGATCGATGGCTCCCAATTAGAGGTCATCCCGAAGATCCATATGCAGTTTGGCGACAATTGGATGAGGGATGTGGCCTGTAGGGTGTGCCGAAGGATTCAATCATTCAAAAAGTAAAATCCAAGATGACCGCTGGCAGCCATGTTTTTCTACGAATTTCGGAAAAATCGATGGCTCTCATCTAGAAGTCACCCTAAAGATCTCTATAACATTTGGTGATGATCGGATGAGGGATGTGGTCTGTATGCTGTGCCAAAGGATTTGGTTATGCAAAGAGTAAAATCCAAGATGGCTGCCAAATTGTTAAAATTCGATGGCTCCCATCTAGAGGTGATCCTAATCATGCCCGCAAGTTTAAAAACAATTCTCCAATAAATACAGGCTGCATGCTGTGCCGATGGACTCAAATTTGAAATCCAAGATGGCTGCCGGCGGCCATGTATTTTTAATGAATTTCGGAAATAATCGATGGCTCCCATCTAGAGGTCACCCCGGAGATCCATTTGAAGTTTGGTGGCGATCAGATGAGCGATGCCAAAGGATTTAGTCATGCAAAGAGTAAAATTCAAGATGGCTGCTGACGGCCCTGTTTTCATTGAAAATCGCTAAAATTCGATAGCTCCCATCTAGAGGTGATCCTAAATATGCACGTCCATTTTAGAAACATTTCTCCAATAGATGTGGGCTGCAGGGTGTGCCAATGGATTCATATTTGAAATACAAAAATGGCTGCTGGCGGCCATGTTTTTTTTAACGAATTTCGGAAAAAATCCATGGGTCACATCTAGAGGTCACCCTGAATATCCATATGCAGTTTGGCGATGATCGGATGAACCAAAGAAAATTGTTGACGGACGACGGACACCAAGCCATGGCAATAGCTCAAGCTTGATTTTTATGAAGTTGAGCTACACAACCGAGGAACGTGACTAATTCAGTCAAACTATAGGTCATTCAATTATATGACTGCGTGACCAATATGAATCCATAAGAAGTTTGGTGATTATCGGATGAGGGATGTGCATTGTCTGCAGAGTGCCCCAAATGATTTAGTCATACAAAGAGTAAATTCCAAGATGGCCGCTGGTGGCCATGTTTTTTAAGGAATTTTGGTCAAAAATAGGAGACTCTCATCTTGAGGTCACCCGAAGATCCATTTGATGTTTGGCGATGATCGGACGAGGGATGTGGTCTATATAGGGTGCCCCGAAGGATTTAGTCATACAAAAAGCAAGTTCTAAGAGGGCCGCTAACCGCCATGTTTTCGAACGAATTTCGGTTAAGATAGGAGGCTCCCAACTAGAGGTCACCCCGAAGATTCATATGAAGTTTAGTGATCATCAGATGAGGGATGTGGTATGTAGGGTGTGCCAAATGATTTAGTCATGCAAAGAGTAAAATTCAAAATGGCTGCCGGTGGCCATGTTTTTCATCGAAACTTGTTCAAATTTGATAGCTCCCATCTGGAGGTGATTCTAAACAGTTCCTGTAAAATTTTCCAGATCAATTCTCCAATTAATGCGGGCTTAGGGGTTTACCGATGAATTCAAATTTGAAATCCAAGATGGCTGATGGCGGCCATGTTATTTTTAAAACAATTTTCGGTCAAAATAGGAGGTTCCCATCGAGAGGTAAACCCGAAGATCAATATGAAGTTTGGTGACTATTGTTGATTTAAGTAAGTTTTATCGAGGTTTTGGATCATGCAATAAATAGACCTACAAAGGCTCGGTGCAGACATAATTTACTGGACTCGTTTTATAAATTCCGCTATAAACTGGGGACTTGTTTAGATTCCTCTATATCTACAACATCAGACCTTTCAAAATTCACTGCCATACAGAACAGTATGACATATCTTCACGGAGTAGTGGTGAAATGTGTAGATATCCTATTGACCGTGTCTCAAAATAGAAGCGTTAGTTGCTTCAGATCACGTGATGAAACACAAGAATGCATGGTGGTATATACTATATATAGGAACGCAATTTATCAAAGCACAAAGGAGTACCATAGACTATCTTCAATAAATCCTAAACTTGACCACAACTGCCTTCATATTATATATAGCTGTGGCAGAGACTGTGTTTATGCATGGAAATTATATTTGGTTATATTCACCATACTAAATGTTTTCTGTAACCGTTTGTACTCTTCGCCATATTGTTACACATATATCTGCTGCACACAAAACCATATAGGTAGCAAACATTGAGCAAATGGTCAACGCTGAAATAACAGTTTAAACGTTGATCACCTAATATACGTAGCACAAGAACGTGATGGTATTGGTAAGATATTTTCAAACAACAAGATATGGAAAATTAATAGTGCGCATTACGTGGTAGCATGTTCCAGTTGTAATGTGGCGACTGAAGTAATTTGAATATAATTGTCTACTAAGAAACCGGTTTGGTAGCAGCATGATGAAAATTAGTCTTACATAAAATTTACGATGTATCGCCTCTTTGATCTGGTGCGATGGGGTGCTAGTCCATAGAAGAGGTGACACTTTCTTTACAGTATAATAAGCATTGCGACATGTGTGTATATGGTTTATTATCACGGAGAGTGTTGAAAATTCAGGAAGTGTAACTGGTATTTATACCAGAAGGGTGTGCACTTCATTTTCGGTTTCTGCATTACATTCAATAATTAATTATCATGCCGAACGAAACGACCTCGCGCTGTGTGCCAAAATATTACTTCGTCTGTTTGCATGCCCGAAATTATTATTTTTGGCCCGACTTTTGGATGTATTCTAAGCAGAAACTTTAAAGATGTAAATATCATTGCCTTTGACTTGCATTGCGTCGTAGTGACATTGTACCTGTGTAGCTTTAAAGATATTTAACAACAGACATGTATATCACCAATAGGTATGTTCACTCCTAGGTGGTTATCCAATATGTTGCTTTCGTCGTGGCATGGCTTGGAATTGCGCCCATTTTAACAGCCATTCCATGGCAGCTGTTGTTCCATTTTCTGTCCGTGCAAATGTATGCCCGAAGGTTCAAGAACGACTAAATAAGGCTTTTATTTACCACCAACCGAGCAACCATGAAATCTGTTAAAAAAAACTTGTATCCCAAAGTTTTCTTTTTAGCAGAGACGTTGTCTCACTTGAGGAGCTCTACAAAAAAAAGCCCCCAGTTTGAGATTTTCTTGGATTTTGGATATGTTAAGTCCACAGTGCACCCCGCGTCGAATGACATCATTATCGCTTCAGTAACGATTTCTTTCGGGTTCGGCCCAGAAACTGGGTATTCGAGCATATATAAATACAACAGTGGAACTAAAGGCGTTGCTCATTATTGATCCGCGGCCGACTTAGCAGAACTTCCTAAGCAAATTCCCAGCTACTTTGCAAAAAATGAAAATGAAAAATACTTAAAATCAAGCATAAGGAATATATAAATGCATATATAAATAAATACAACAGTGGAACTATAGGCGTTACTTATTATTGATTATTAAAGATCCACGGCAGACTTAGCAAAATTTCCTAAGCAAAGTCACAGCTTATAACATGTACTTTGCAAAAATACTTGAAATCAAACATAATTCCACAGGCATACGAAAATCCACACAAACATCCATCTCATAATTTTTTTTTTGGACGACGGAAGCATATACGCTCTTTATAGCAAACGAAATGATCGTTGGCATTTTTGCAAGAATGACACAAATTAAAAAAGTGTTGAAACTTCAACTTTTGAAAGTCGGTATATGACCATCAACACTTCCTATTAATGAGATCATGGGTTCGATATTATTATTTTCAGGTAAAAAAGCGTACAGATGCTATATGTCAAATAGGATGTGCATCTGTAACACTTTCTATACTGAATGGATTCTCCCACTCAATTATAAACGTATACATTGGGATTGTCCACTATCCATCTGGAGGAATTATAAGGATATATGAGCTGACGACAGCCAGACGAAATTATACTGATAATACAAGTGCAGAATAATTCATATTCATTGGTGGGATTGTTTCAGATAATAAGTTCAATATATTGTCGTTTGTTCAACTTATTATCTGAACATTTCCTGTATATAAGGGAACTAATCCACAATGAGTATTTAGTATGACAAGGGTTAACATGGCCATGCACCCTTAAATATTATTGTGGACTTACAATATACAGAAATAGAGTTGGGAACTCGTGTTTCACATGTCGGCCATCTGCACGCGCGCATGTAACAACCAATCACAGCCCATCGTGGTCCATGTCGTCTGCCTTCAGAACGACACATTAGTCAAAGGGAAGTAATCCGAAAACCGATTTTTACAAACATCAGATCGCATGTACCGTTGGAGCTGCTGTCACATCTGACAGGGTAATAGCTGCGCTGAAATCCGACCCACATTTGCACCTTTGGTTCTAACCTGATACGTTTTCTCGATACAAGAAACGTGCCATTGTAATGTGGGCACGCGGCGCCCATTAACCTCCACCAGTTCGGGGATTTAATGAGTACCAAATAGGGAATTCGTAAAAGTTATGTCATTTATACTGTAGGATCGGATTTCGAGTATCGTGATATGCACTACGAATGGTGGGAGATTGATAATACTTTATGGTGACATTCTTTCGAAAACCCAAACTATTATGGGTATTATATGAGACGAAATGTACATGTATTAATAACTGCATGGGCTTATAAGTCCGCTCTGATTCGTCACCAAATACATAAGAATATCCGGAGCCAATATTCTACTTCCCATACAGCTGTCGAATGCAAAAAGTACATGCAGTAGGAAATCACCCCGACATGGGCGACAATTGGGACAGAATTTCAAGCTTAATCGGAGTTGAGGGACATCCCAAATGTGCCATTCCAATCGATTCATGGTTATTTCGATAAGAAATGAGAATTTGTTCACGCTCACTGCTAATGAAGCAAGCACATTTGAAGCAATGAACACTGAGTTCGTGTCTCCATAAACTGATATACATTTATTTAAGTGATGATAGCGATCATCTCCACTAAAAGAACAAGAGCATCCCAGCCCTGGGCATATATAGCTAAATAGAGGATTGTTTCTTTACTTGCACAATTGTTATTAAATCAGGTGAATTCTAGGTTGAAAAAGGGCCGTAACTCATGTAAAATATTTGGACGATTTTTTAAACCCATATTCGAACTTGGCCTCTATTTTTGTCTGAGAACCACACATACCAAAAGTAATTCTGATCACATAATCGAAACTGAAGTTATCGATCGCCAATTAAATTTTTTATCAGGTAAATTCTAAGTCGGAAAGCCTATATAATTGGCTTGTATTTTTGTCAGAGAAACACACATACACATACACCATTGGTTCTTAGCAAATAATCCAAACAGGAGTTATCGGGCTTGCAACCCCCATCCAATCACAACTTTAGTTCACGTATTCATCGGTCCCGAAACATGGTAAATATTGCAAAAATACAATAGTTTGAACACAATATGAACTTCTAGCATTAATGAACGTTCTCTGTCCGTTGAATCCGCATATATGATTAAAATAAAGAGCATATAATATTATGTAGCTTGTGTTTTAAACGCTGTTGAAAAAGCTGAATATGTCGTTATACCATGCGTTTGTGCAACTACTTAGTACATAGCTTCGGTAAAATTCCCACTTTTGAGGTAAATATAGAACGAAGAAGAAGAACAATATTCGACGCAATAACTCACAGCCCATCACTATATGCGATAATGGATAGCTTTGGAACAATAATTTTTTACGGTGGGGGCGAAATCTTAGGACATTCTTATTGTTATTTTAATAAACCGACAGCTAAACAATATTCCTCAATATGGTTTTTTATTAACTAAATTGACATGGCCATTGATCTGGAAGGGAGCACCGGTTGACATCTGATCGCGCGTCGGAAAACAATGACAAATGTGACTTGTTCTTAGAAACACGACTGCCAATCGTGTGCGAGGAAATCAAATTAATTTTCATTAAGGGCAGATGACAGAAATGAGAATCTGTTGCTGAATGAAAGGAACTGATCACCTGGAGTCTGGAACGAAAACAAGACTGCTGGTAGTAATATAGGAAGTCTTGGAAAATAAATGGAAAAGCAGGGGGGATTTTCCGGGCACGTATGCCGGAGTGGGTGGGTGGTCGATGGGACCAACAAACAATTTTTTTGGACTGTTTTTGCAATGAGTTTGGCTTAAAACACCTTAGAATAACATGAGGAATTTTTTCCGGGCACGTATGCTGGAGTGGGTGGGTGGTCGATGGGACCAACATTGTTTTTTCCCGCAACTCACAGGGTGGGTGTCAACAAATTTTCGGAAAAAAACTGCCGAAAACGGAAAAAAATTTGGACGCGGGGGTGGGTGGGTCGAAATGAAAAATCAGCATACGTGCCTGAAATTGTTTTCCGACCCCCGCCCCTGGGAAAAGTGGAAAATTTGCGATTCAAGCAGTATATGTCCCAGAAAGAAGTGATACAAAATACAACTTTGAACCCCCTGTTTGGGTCCCAAACAAAAAGCGCGTTACGTGTATAGATTATTCCTGATATATATATGGTAGAAATAAAGAGCATTTGTTTCACTTCTCTGCGAAACAAATTAAAACAGCTGGAAAATGGCTATGACCATGGGCAATATTTCTGAGCACACGAAGCCCGTATATCAATATTTCGTGTATTTGTCAACCTATCTTATATATATATATACGTAGACAAAATTTGGAAGCTCGAATGAGTCACGCAGGTCTGTTTATTCTTGGCCTCAGATCAAATATATTTACTGTATGTGGCTGTCATCATATATATGCAAGTATACTCCGTGTATATTAAGTGGTATATCTATATCTTAATTTGGTCGTATTCCAGGGTGCCACCAAATGTGAACACCATTTGTTTTTAATAGAAAAGATATTTCTAAAATTTAAATTAAATAAAACTGTATAGCTGAATCCTTATGAAAATCACAAAAGCAGAAAGATAAAATCGTGCTCTAATTAACTGGTTAATTCCTTCAAATAATAGATTTTCAATTTCAAATTCAACTAGATGGGTTCCCTAGTTTTTCAATGAATCCAAAAATTTAGGATTCAGCTTCAATTCTGGAAGATTAAGTTTCCACCAATGTTGAGATTATAGCCAATTCTGCGTCACTAAATTTAATCTAAACATGCATGGCTCGTTGTCGTATTTGAACTATGTCTTCGTAATTTGGAAGATATAGGGCTAAGGTCGGTTGAGAAATATATAAAATATCCAAGCTGATATTCTCTGGGCAAAACACAGAAGTTAGATAAACGCTCTTTATTTACACCATATCAGGAATTGACTAACAATTAACGCTCTTTATTGTTGCATGTTGAATACAAATAGAGACCCGACTTTTTTTCTGATATCTATATTGAGTACTTCTCTTCTCTCTGCGGTGTCATGTATAGTGATGGGTTCATCGGATCTGAATTATACTTTGAATGAAGGTTCACCGTCATGACTGCTGTCAAAAGAGTCCCCCAAATAAATGACGTTGTTTCTGTTTTCCATTCTAGAGTTATCCCTCTTCGTTTATGTTAAATTTGGGTTTCTTCCTGGATGCCCATGTTTCAATTTGGCTCCGTGGGCCTATGCCAGCGCTCGGGTGCAGATTATTGTTTTTGTGTGCTCTATGGACATTAAAGGTACGGTTGGCCTTGGCGGTGGGTATCCTGTGAAAATATTTCCACCCGTCAAAAACCGCCACAAACAGAAAGAACAACAAAATGTAGACAGACGTTGTCCGTATACAAATAAGAAATATCGCATAAACAGTATGTTATTGTCATATCTTTGACCATTGTTATGTAAACAAAACCATAAAAAGTAACTTTTCTGGTGTTTGTTTATATTATGATGGTAAACATAAAGAGCGTTCTTTGTTGGTGAATTCCTGATATGGAACGAATAAAGAGCGTTTATGCCATTTGTGTGTGATTAGCCAGCAGCATTGTGCTGTCTTCTGTAACACAATCAGGCTCTTGCTTAGGTAAAATATAGTAAATCTTTATGATAACATGCTGTTTACGCGATGGTCATGGTATATATGAACGAAACTGTATGCGTTTTAATGTTTTTCTGTTTACGGTGATTGGAACAAATATGAATATTTTCGACAACTAAGGCCTCACGTGCCTTTAATATATATTTTTTTATTTTGAGTCAGGAGGCGCTCAATCCTCGTATGACCCCCACTGAAGTTTCACATTATTGGTGTACTGTCAAATGCCTTTAGAATTAGAATGATAATGTATTCATGAATTGAGCATATATCCCATCAGCTGTTACAGAAAAAGTCAATTGAAATTGTCGCTTAGAAATTGTATTAATCTTTAAATCGATGGTGAGGCGAAGTCGGCGTGATGTATAGCATTGTATTTACCCTAGACACCCGGGTGTATTTTACGACGCCATGACACCGGCACAAAACCCTTTTCAGAAATATCGCTGATCCAGAATCTTATGACACAGATATACACGTTCAATCAATATGATGCCCCAAACAGAAAGCAGAGTTGCAGAATAATTTCAAAATTAATCCTATGATATAAATTACTGACTTGCCCTAGCATTTTGACCTCCATTCTAACCCATGGGGTTTGTGATCACCTGTCTTGTAACCTCCCCCGCAGAGATTTTGTAATTCCAGCTTTTAGATGGCTTTATTTCTGGTAATTGTTCAACTGATTTGGCGTAAATTTACAAACGTTTCTTGATAATCTAGGGGAATACAAATGTGATCCCCTGTTGTGAGGTTGGGTCGTGTGCTAGATCATGTCAGGAGTCTCTACTCTGGCTAACGCCCATAGAGATCAAATTCCACCAGTACGAAATCTGGGAACTTTTTGAAGCTTTGAAGGGAACATTATGAAGTCGAAAAAATAACACGTGGAATATATTGTTCAATTATTACAGTTATTCGGTTAATTATAATGCAATTCACTCAACTGGAAATTGCACGATTAAAGTGACTTTGAGAGCAATTTACATTGCGTCGCTTATATACAATTATGGAATTTCTCTAGGGCAATTAATTTAATAATTATTTTTTTGCGATATCGGCTCACTATATAAAGTCGAGAAAAAGTATGCAATTGCGAGCTGGGACCATCTAATATTTGAATTATATGATTGAGGAACAAGTATTAACAAAGAAATATATTTCCCGCCTTGCATGTTCGATGTTATAAGGTTCCCTGTCAGAACATTAGTTGCCAGATTTTGTAATGGCGGAATATAATTTCTGCGGGCGTTAACCAGAGATTCGTGGCCTTATCTAGGCATCATGTGATTCGGTGTCTCTCTACAAACTTGATTAAAGATTTGACTTCAAATTTGTCAAAGTTTCATAATCCAATGTTCAGCTTACCAGACAGAAGAAAACAACTGATAATTTGGAGCATTAGCCTCAATATCACAACTTATGTGTGTTACGGTTCTGGAAAATGACATGGGTCCCCTAATCTGGCCATTTTGGATCGGTGAGGTTTGTATATATTTATGGTGTCGAGGGGCAACTTACATCACCATTTGTTTGACTTAAATATATGAAGGAACGGAGAAACGGCATGGGTAAGATATTTGAACCAACCCGAGCGGCGGTTATTTCCGAATAAGGATTGGAAGTCACGTTCGTCGTATACGTCGATTACAAGCTTAAAAAGGCAGCCTTTTGAAAAAATTATGATCGGTTTGTAGGGAAAAACATTAAGTCTTCACAGTTCACACTGACCATTCATGTCGAATTTCATGATTTCATGCTTTGCGTCACAATAAATTGAACGATTCAGTGTTACTATACCGTCGACACATGATATATATATAGGAAGGCAGTGTAACTCACCGAAATTGATCATGCGTGGTGTAAAACACATCTTAAAATGTATATTTCGTTGTGTTTACATGGTTATTTTCACGTATCCTTCCAAATAATAGTCATCGTATTTTCCATATATAGAACCGATGAAATCGGAAGAGAACAGATCGAGATATCACATTTCACGGGTTTTGTCGTTATGACTCGCACAATGGGATTTTTAACTATTTTCACGTTATTTTGGCCATATATTGTGAGGGGAAGGGAAAAATTAATCGAATTATCAGCAAGATGGCTCTAAACATTGCGTTTTATCTGTCAAAAACTCGCGAAAATGTATAATTTTGACCATATAGGGAACCGCAACAGATCATTCTTGAACCATCACAAATCGGCGACAGAACGACTTCCGATGTAACAGTTCCTATACACAGTGAGAAAGAACACAAGTTCTAGTGACGTAATACCCTATTCATAATTCTTAACTGTCGTAGTGCATTATACGAAAGGTGTCAGTTACAATTTTTTCAGTGGGCGAAGTGCCTGACTTCTCATATATCAGTTTTATTCACTGAAATAGGCGCATAATATGGATTTAACACATGGACTGTGCTGTACATTATGGCGCCGGTCATTGGTCGTCCAACTGGCACTGTCTCGTATCTCAGAGCGAAGATGATGTCTCGGTGCAGTGAGCTATTCCGTTAGTCGATTTATTATACTAATTTAGCGATAATTTACTGTAAAAACAACTGCTATTGTCCCCGATGGACTCTCCACGTGTGTCTCTGAAGATAAGGAATTAATTCACATCGTGGGGTCCGGCCGAGTAATTATCGGTAATCTGAGCGACACATGATCATTTGTTGTAAGACGAATGGTGCCACATGCTTCAAGACACGACTTATAAATACTTTGTATAGATATGTAACAAAACGAATGGATCCGGACCTATGTTTCACAGACAGCAGCCTTTTTATACCCCGCCCCCCGCAACGAAGTTAGGGGGGGTATACTGGAATCAGCTTGTCCGTCCGTCCGTCCGTCCGCCCGTGGACACAAATGTGTCCGAAGTTTTTCTCAGTCGTTTTTTGATCAATTTCCATGAAACTTGGCACAGACATAAACTACCATGGGAACCGGTGCACCTGCGATTATGACGTCTGTCCGACTTTTTTTTGTGGAGTTATTCCCCTTTTTCGACTTAGAACATTTTCGCAACATGCATAATTTTGTCCCAGCTTTTATTCCTACATTTTTCGGTCTATAGGTTTAAGATTAGGGTTAGGGTTGTGCATCTGCAATGGGAACTGCTTTAAAAAAAATTATTTTAACTAAATGTTTACTGACATGAGAAACATCTTAGTATTTTAAAAACACGGGGGTATCCTTAGTCCCATTGGGACAGTCACACCTCTAGTTTGTTTCAAAAGTATAGATACGAGTATCATGTCATTTATTGATGTTAAAGCGACAGTTATATTCAATTCAAGTTGCGCTGAAGTCAATGTGGGGTATATTGGGTTGACTGTCTGTCTGTCCATCTGTCCGCCCGCTCTCGTGAGACAGCTACACTGTGGACAGCACCTCGTATTGTAGCTCTCGTGTGTACGTACATCCGTCTGTCAGTCCGGGCATATATCTGAGTAATGGGTTATCAGTTTGGTACCAGGAATACTTACAAAATAGGTACAATGACGTGGGTTCCATTTTTCGTTCAGGAGTTATCCTTCTTTGTTTATCAGGAAATCTTGGTTTTTTGGATATCTCAGCAATGGTTCATCTGATCTAAATGCAATTTGTGATTGAGCCTGGGTTCGAATTTGGTCCGGCCCGACCATTTCTGACAGAGTTATGACCATTTCTACTTTTGGGTCTGGTCCGCCCATTTCTGACAGAGTTATGCCCCTTTTAATTTTTTTCTTCAAATTGCTGTTTATTATGTTGCCATTGGTTATATTGAACAGTATTTGACAGAATTTCATGAAATTTGATATGTGCATGACCGGACAGCCCCGATCTAGTTCGAATAGGGGTCCGGTACGACGATTTCTACAGAGAATATATAATTGATACCTTTAATGTTGTTCATATTGAGAAGACACAGGTCCGGTTAAAATGGGCATGATCCAGTGATTTTTACGGAGTTATTTCCCCCTTTTCCACTCAGTGTATTCACAGGTTTTGGATTGTCCGGATTATAGCTTGAATAATATTCAATTGTATGTCGTTCACATTTGAAAATAGTCTTATCTCGGTGGTTTTGACAGTTAAGGTAATTTGAAATCAATTATTATTTGCCAGTGTTCGATGTTTTGGTTTCAAACAAAGACAACGCCACCTATTTCGGTGGTTACATAGAACTTTTGAGGTGGTTACAAAGACATTAATTAATGCCGACTGCGATTTCTGGGGACATATAGTTTCATATTAATGCCGAAAGTAAACAATAAATTTTCATGCGATGTGACCCAACAGCAACATGAACTCCGAGATACAAACCGTTTCCCTAGAAATACCGTTTTTTTTGTCCGATCGCCTGAATATCACAGCCTCGGTTTATAGGATCTCATGAGCATTTGGCATGGCTATTTACCACCACAGTGTCTTTCTTTGAAGTGTTGGTGATGTTCCCATTTCCCCGTTTAGAGTTATTCATCCTTTCAGATAAAAAAAATCAGCTGAGTTGTATAAATTAATAAGGAAAAGGCTATATCAATAACAGAAATGAATGTAGTTTGAGTGTGGCCACTGGAACACATTTAGAGTCACACTCCAAATACATTCATATTTCACTAACACCCCTTTAAAAATTACCGTTTTGCATCCGCCCGTGTGGTGAGTCCGTGCGCCCGTCCGATGTCTGTTCTGGTCATAACTTGAACGGCAGTGCTCGGATGTCAATGAAATTTGGAATGGATGTTCACTACTATATGAGGACATTCAATGGAGTGTTCAAGCGTTCTGTTTGGTTTTTCCGTTCTAGAGTTATTCATCTTTGTTTACGTGGGAATGTTTGTCAGTCCGTCCATCCGATGTCTGTTCAGGTCATAACTTGAACGGCAGTGCTCGGATCTCAATGCAATTTGGAATGGATGTTCACTGCTATATGAGGACATTCAATCGTTTTGTTTGGGTTTTCCATTCTAGAGTTATTCATCTTTGTTTCGTGGAAATGTTGGTCTGTCCGTCCGTCCGATGTCTGTTCATGTCATAACTTGAACGACAGTGCTCGGATCTGGTACCGTTGTTATCTACTATGAGGAAATTCAATGGAGTGTTCATTCGTTTGTTTGGGTTTTCCGCTCTAGAGTTACTCATCTGTGTTTATCTGGAAATGTTGGCTTTTTGTTTGTCCGAGCAGATATCTCCATCACCGGTTGTCGGATCTTAATGCAATTTGGCATGGATGTTCACTGCTTTTCAACAAAATAGAAAATTTGGTTCCCCGGTGAACCAAAACTGGTTCCAAGTTCTGTCCCAGTAGGGGAACCAAACGGAGAACAAAACAAACATGTTTTGGTTCGCGAAGAACAAAATAAAGAACCAAACATTACATTACATTCACAAAGAACCAAAATAAAGAACAAAATGAAGAACCAAACATGTTTTGGTTCCTCGGAGAACCAAATTAAAGAACCAAATTAAGTACACAACACACATTCTGGTTCCACGTGTAACCAAACTCGTTTATATTTATTTAAGCCAGGCCGTGTTCCCACACGCATTAAATTCGGTGCGTTCTTTGAAGAACCAAACTTAGGATTTGGTTCCAAATCAGTGTGGAACCAAACTGTTTTGTTTTATGTTGGTTTTTTGTTATCCCAGGAACCAAATTTGGAGCAGTTTTCTTAGAGTGAATGGAGTGTTCCACCGTTTTTTTCGGGTTTTCCGTTCTAGAGTTATTCATCTTTGATTATGTAAACATGCTTATTTTTGAATCCGACTGCCTGAGTATCTCAGTCATATGTTATAGAAACATGTAGGGCCTTGTATGCCCATATTAGGTAGGCCACATCGTGGTATGCACCGGACGACAGTCCATCTCTTCGTGAATTTGATATTCTCTGAACGACAAATTGTGGTCAAATACGATCTTTTAGCGACTTGTCGCATGGCAGGGAGAGAAACCTATATTTTTCTATGATATGAGAAAGTGATATCACTTTAACCATAGTGTTAAGGAGATATGATGTGAGAACGTATGACAACCCACTGTCTGTAAAATCAAACTATAATTCAAAAGAAGCTCGTTTAGGATATAATTATATGAAATATAGAATTCACATCCGATACCAAAAACAAGCTGTTGCATGGAATCGGACTTTGATTTGCATACTGATGTTCGCATGGGTGACGGAAATCCAATATTTTACGAGCGAGCGTGATGTGATGTATGTTGATCGAAGCGAGGCAAACGAGAAAAAGACGCAATGTGTTGTCAGGGCCAGTTTGACTAACTGCCGTCATGCTAAACATTTGAAACGACATGTGCCATGTCTGATTTATGGACGAGGAAGGCCTTTGATCCGTTCTATACATTGTTTGTATACTAAACTTCGTTCGCCCTGTTGTCACCATTGTGTACCTTGTGGTTATACTTTACGCGGCAAAATATCAGCTAGAATAAGTCGAATTTTATTTCAAAGTCTGCATGGGGTAGAAACATATCAGACTGATCGATTGTACAATCACTTGTAGAATTATAAATATCTCACTGCTCACGAACAACCCAGTATATAGTCGATATTGAATTTCACAAATCCATCTAGGTATAACTTTGGGGCCAAATATGGTGGCGGTGAACGCCCTATCACCATATGCATATAATGACCAAAAATCTGCGAACGCTGTTCTCCATTCACATTCTATAGCCAGGGACGTGGCAACATGAAAGGGGTGGGTGTCTACCCCCAACATTGGTCAAAATGTTCAATAGATTGAAATTTCAAGTCTGACACATTAGTTGGAAATTATACGCCACATACTATAGGTCAAAATTGTTCTCATTCTTTGATTTTCCAACAAATATATATATTTAGTAGTGGGAAATTTGTTGTTTTTAGACAACAGCAGTATATTTTTTTTATTTTTGGTCTGAAGTGGCCATCAGTTGGAACTTTTTCAACATTAGGGGGAAGGTGTCAGGTTGGAAACTTCCAACAGTTGGAAAGTTTGAGGTATCAGTTGAAAAGTTTCAACCCAATTGGGGGTGTGGTGCAAATTATATTTCGCGAACATAGGAGTTTGGTATGCAGTTGGAAATTTCAAGGTGGACACCCCCAACGGAGACCCTATGACCGTGTCCCTGTTTAAACAACGCACCATTTTGTGATAATTTGTCTAAAACAATAGGCAGAACAATTTGCTTGTGTGTGAACGAAGCATAACCTGAGGATACGTCCGAAAATGTCTGCAAGAAAGGTAAGAAGGATACGTCCGAAAATGTCTGCAAATGACATTATTTTGTACAAGAACACGTGGAATACCATACTGTTCTTGTGCATTTATATATATAGTAAACGCTGGTGGAAATCTATTTTATCACAGTAAACCTTCTTATAGAAATGGCCATTTGCTACGAATTTCCATCAACTTTGTCAGTACAATTTGCCAGCGTGTGAATGATACATAAATTTGCCTCTTAGTTATTATAATTAATTGTTACCTCAGTGTATCAAGCAAGACGATATTACAAGGCAATATTAAGACAGAAGGCAGGATATGAAAAACAACCCCACTCAACCATTACGGATGTATATAGCAATTTGCGACGGAACTTTAATTTGCTATAGTAAAATTTCCAGCACGTAAACGAAGCTAAAATAACCTCTTATTTATATCAGTAAATATATCGTGCAAGGAGATACTATAGAGTAAGATAGAAGACGTGATATGAACAACAATCCCACTCCAGCCTTACGGAGGTATATATACTAAAATTTCCAGCATCTGAACGAAGCCTAAAATGACCTCTTGTTTATGTCAGTGAATCGTGCAAGAAGGTATTAGAGAGAAAGGCAGAACACGTGACCTGGGCAGCTATCCCTCTCAGCCCTTTATTACGGGGACAGATATAAAGTCACGGATCCGGGCTTGAGCTCTATATCGGATTAGCTTTCATAGCTCGATATATGATCCGGATTGCCAACACAAGGTTTACAAGCAGCGGGAATACCCATCATAAACCCGACGTAAAGTCAGTAATCTCCTTTTCTGATGCAGTTCATCCGATTCGAAATAAAACTACCTTAATACCAAAATCTCTTTATCTTCTTTTTATGGGCATTATCAATATGCAAAATACTCTAAGGCTACTATATAAATTTGCTTCTGTGGCGACCAACCTCATACATTGCGGACGTGCAATCCACGGTTTCATTCCGTAACGTTTTCTCTATACGGGAATTATTTCACTTGTTTGACTTCAACAAATTTGCAGTTTAAATAGTTTTTTTTATCTACTTCTTATGTTATCGTGTTACACGAAAATTCATGATTGACCCTTCAACTTGAAGTTTAACTATTAATACCAGGAATAATATCAGTGTCTCGTCAACGTGGATGTTGGTGCTTTTTATACCTGGAATTGATTTGGTTTGTGATTGTCGCCATCGTTACTTGGTGATCACAGTACTATATGTTCCATTTTCTTCATGTGGATAATACAGAATTGGACGTACTTCACTGTGTTTGGAATAATATTCTGAAGACAAACTGAAGACTTTTTCGTCGCCAACAATGCAGCTGGATAGGCATTATTTGATTGAATCGGGGTGACACAACAAAGAGGGTATATCGGAGGTCATTGGTGGCCCTATCGGCTGCATCTGGTGTTGACAGAATTGTTCGATAGTTATCGACTCAGTCGAAAATTAGTCACGAAAAGTCAGCACCTTATATATATATACCTTAACAGAGTATACTTTACAAACGTTAAAATACGACTTTAACAAGGCTAAATCCATATATGTAATGACTAATAAAGTGCGACTTTTAATTGTTTCATATAGATAACTTTATATTTATAACAATCGTTATATATATATAGTTACTTGGTGAAAAGTATAGGGCTGATTTTTTTGTTGATTTATTCTATAACGAACGATAATTATAAATACAACAAACAACAATATACTCTGTAATTCCGAAGTTTATGACACTGTATAACAAAGAGCTATTCGCGACGATCTTCCAGAAAATAATAATACCAGTGGGTATAAAGTATAAGATAAGGCTACGTTCACACAGATTGCAAATTACATGGCAAATTTTCACGAAACTTTTCACAGATCTATTGCAAAATTAGAACATGCCACGAATCTCTACTCTGGCTACGCCCGTAGAGATTATACTTCACCAGTTCAAAACCTGAGAACTTTTTGATCTTTTGACAGGGAAGTTTATAATACTGAAAAAATACAGTGCAGGTAATATATTTCTTACTTGATAACTGTTCCTTAATAATGTGTTGAAAATTGCGGTATATATATTTATATAGGTGTGCTTGAATCACCCGGAGTTATATTTTATTCTCAATCATGATCGGGACCATGCGATAGCCAGTGCCATTTACCTTCAGAATTTATCAGGACGAAACACAATAGTTGTCGCGTGTTCTAAATTGGGAATATATTGCAGACAGGAAGGGAATTAATCCTGATTTTGAATACTAATTAGATTATCCATAAAGTTGTCAAATGTAGCGATCAGAGTTTCCGATTAGTAACAATGGTTATTGTCGCGATTTCATTGGTAGCGTCTTGATGCCTCGATACGAGCGCCGTGCAGCCGATGCAGGTTGATCTGATAGCGCGGAATGTTTCCTGTCAGCGGATATCGCGCGCCGGAACGAACAATCGGGCATACTCGAGAAAATTATTGCTCCGGTTTTCGTGAGTGAAACGAAATATAATATAGTCGATGCAACCACTTTCATTTGGATTTAATTTGGTTCTGATTTTTTTTTCACTTATCTGTGTGAGAAACATGCATGTAGGAAAGTAGAAAGAAGCTAATAAATCTAAACCGTATACCATATACTGGAATTTGTAGTGCCACCTCATTGCCTATTTTAGGTATTGAATCATAGGCAATCGAAGAGGCATAGTAAAAAAAAGTGCTTATGGGGTGTCTCATGCCGCAATAGAAATCTACAGAGGTTGAATTTGGTATAATATTTACATAAAGAAAAATAATCAGAACATGACGACATGAACTACCAATGCGACAAAAGCAGTTATCCCAATTCCAATTTAAACAGGTATAACAGGCATCATACATGTCTGTTGATTGTAAAAGTACAATAACCACAATGACACGTTAGACACATTATTGGACCAACTGCATGTGCTATTTTCCGTCCGCTTGGTAAGCAATTGCTTGAGTATTTCGCCTATACTGATGAACTAAAAAAAACTATATATATTCATGGGCCATTTATGATTCACGGCAATTCAACGCTACTGTGCGCACACGATTTGAACACAATATGTTTTCGTTGTCTCTAATGTTCATACTTTGACCCCGTGTCGCCTGAATAGCGAATTCCGGTAGCGGGCAAAGTATTCCAACAGCGCGCTGAGAATACGATTACCATCCGTGAGTCCGATCTAAAAGCAAATCATTTCAATAAGCAATTGAGAAACCCCATTTCCGTGGAATGAATTCTACCCAAAAATCACCTTTCATCCGGTTAAACTTTGTTTAACAACAACTCGAGCAAAGGTATAGTATTTCGCTCGACTGTTTGTTCGGGGCGCGCCTCTGTAGGACTCGAAGTCTCGCAGTCTCACGCGTTAGCCATGTCGATCACGCGCCGGCGATTGTAGCGACGAGGTTGCATGGCGTTCCATTGATATGAACCACGTCCAAGTCACATAGATTTGTAATGGGCACTTTTGATGTGAGACCTACACTTTCTTTTCGCACGTTTGTCGAACAAACTTCATTTTCTGGAATGTTACGCGAGACGAGACCAAACCTTACACCTATTTAATCGAAGTCGTCCTTATCAAATACCACACGTTAGCTTCAATTCAGAACGGTAACCCGTCAAACCATCTGTTATGTTTTCCAAATGTTAAATATATTTTTCTTTCCGTATGCAGTTTTTGGTTTCAAAAATCTCAAAACAAACTTGACCGCGATTTGAGACACGTACACGCTAAACTGATTTAGAAGTTGTGTGTTCAACGTGTATCATACGGAATTTGTAGCCGTTCCAAGAACTTGTCCTCCAATCCCCTAGTCTCTGCATGTATATTAATATATACTATTAAAATATGTTTAAAGACACGGGCGGCGTTCGTTGCCGAAATATTCATATTTGTTCAAATCGCCATCAACAGAAGGAATATTAAAATATATATAGATGTGTTCATATGCCAAACATAATCAGCGCGTAAATAGTAAATTGTCGTCAAGACGTACGATGTTGTACGCAAACAAGAGCCTGCTCGTGTTACAGAGGTTTTACTTCTGTTTACATAACACAGCGCAATTCTATTGGTTTATCACACACAAATTATATAAACGCTCTTTATTATTTCCATATCAGGAAAACAGTAACAAATAACGCTCTTTATGTTTACCATATCCGGATCTAAACAAAAGCCAGGTAACGTAACGTTTTAGCTTGTGTTTACATAACAAAGGAAAGAAAAATAATTTACAATAACATACTGTTTATGCCATATTTCTGATTGGTATAAGAACAAGGTCTGTCTATATTTTACTATTCTTTCTGTTTATGGCGGTTTTTGACGGAGGTGAATATTTTAACAGCATACCCACCGCCAATGCCGCCCGTATCTTTAAACCAAACTTGTAGAAAAACAATCTTCTGATAAGTTGATAACCGAATGACATGGAACGGGTGGTGTATGACAAGACATATATATGCGATATAAATGCAAATTGCAGGCATATCATACACATATCAAATAAGTAGGCGAATGGTCTCCCGAGTCAGGTGAATTCCGTTGGCAATGTCAAAACGTTCAAGTTGCACGTACGTGTGGCTAAACCTGTCTATTCTCCCACCGCATATCTATATATGTTCTCCATGTCAACATATCTTCACCAGCGTCATATACAGCTCATATGTTGCATGTATGAGCTTGAAAAACGAATTCCACGCACAAATCTGTTCGCCAATAAAGTTCACGTTTTGTTCACGGACATTGATTAAGGCATTAAAATATCACCTTGTCTTATGCCTGATTAGATCGGCGCGCATGTGTTACGTGTACGGATGTTTTGATCTTGTGTCAGCCGTAGTCACTGACGACAGCGTGATGACGTTATCGAGGCTGCGACACATGTTTATTTCGAAACCCTTCGGATACCGTTAACTATAGAAGGTCCGTTATATAGTTAGAAGCTTCGTTGTCAGGGGCTTATAACTTGTTTAGTTTGTTAACCCTTTTTTAAATGGATTACCCGACTCAGTTTTAAAAGGATACAATGGAATGGTCTATTATTAATCTATATAGGGGGTTTCGTGTGAAATAAGTAGACGACAGATAATACAAGCACAACAAGCGAAAGCTTATAAGGCTCAAGAATACAGGTAAAAGAGTCCTATTTATTGGAGGGAAATGTTCAGCTAATAAGTCAACAAACGCCATATACATTTATATTCAATAATTGATATATATCGTTGAATTTATTATCTGAACATTCCTGAGGGAACTACTCAATGAGTTTTATTAAAGATAGGGTTAAACATCTTCATGTAGGAGAAGAACAAATGCCACATGTGTTACTTTCTGTTTCCATGTGCACATGAAAATCAGAAGTTGGGACTTGAAGATGTCATTTACTGGACAAAATAACTGACTTTATTTGAAAACTGAAACTATCATGAAATATCCCATCGTCTGTGTGCTCGAATTACCGAGGTGCTCCATTGTTGCTATTTGCATGTCATTTCTCATACATTTTCTTTTTAGTTAGCATTCCATCATATGTTTTTTTCAGTGTGGCAAAAAACGAAATGGCCCGTTCCGAAACTCTGACGGGAAGACTGTTGCTGTGAAATACATCAGTACATAAAGTCTCGTCGGTTTGACGCACAACTGCATAGTTCGGTGCATTGACCAAATTGGGAGAGTATTGCTATGATATAGGTAAACACAGGGACGTGACTAGAAGGAGAGTGTCCCCGTTTGGGTTGTTCACCTTGAACCAGATCAAACTCCCATGTTCGTAGAATTCCAGTTGCACACCCCCTCCCTTGGGTTGGAACTTTCCAACATGCATGTACCCCAAGCCGTCCAACTGTGGGACATTTCCAATTAACACCCCTTATAAGGTTGGAAGATTCCAACTGATGGCCATTTCAGACCAAACTTTTGACCAACAGTAGAAAAATATGCTACTGTTGGTCTAAAAGCAATAAATTCCCCACTAAATACTGTATGGTTGGAAAATCAAACAATCATAATAATTTCATAAATATAGTGTAAAAACTCCAACTAATATGATGTGGTGTCAGACATGAAATTTCCAACTGTTGACAGAAGTTGGAGGGGGTGTAGGGGTAGAAACCACCCCTGTCGCCACGCCCGGTGTCAACAATAGAACACATGCGTGTACCCAGGTGTACCGAAGGAATAACTATGTATTTGAAGGGCTATTCGGAATATTTGCGCATTTATCCTATATCCAGTTTATGGCTTTTAAGATTTCAAATTCTTCGACGTAGATTAAAATTTCATCGCCGGGAAATACGATATCCTCGAATGGCCAATAAAAGGTTCCAATCTTACAAGCTCAAACCTCTCGGTTAAGAAATGTATTGCTTGTTTTCCTTACGAGAAACGTCAATTTTGACAAATAAATTAAAAAATAAAATTAAAACACAATAGAGGCTGTTAACTGGTGGGAAATGATCCATTATAGAAGCTCTCAAACGCCAACAATATTTACAATATGCGAACGCCGCGATCAATACAAAGAAAATGTAGCTTATTGTAAGGGATAGGCTCCCAGAACACGGTGCGTGTTTGGGAGGTATGAAAGGCTATGGAAATCATTGGTTTCTACTGTCAGTGTGTGTTGCTGCGATAGAAAGCCATTGATCACGAAGATAAAACCGCCGTCTGTTCAGAATGCGGTGTGGAGGATTAGTGACCATATCGATACAACAAGCTGAATAAATTTTCTCGCGGTTCCACCATATCTCGATTTACCATTTTCTTCTGATTGATGGTTTGAGGAGCGTGATGACTGGGAGGTCGAGAAAACGTGATCGCTCCATTCTCAAGAAATACGAAAAACAACAGACAATTCACGCTATAGCGTTTTATCATTCGAATTTATGCGATGCATATAGAATTGAAAACACAGAGTGGCATCAATGTTCTCTCAAATAGATGTCCTAATTTGCTGGCCATCCTGGGTCATCCATATTTATTTCAGCTCGCGATGGTCCACACCTGATTATTCTGTCTATAGCATTATTATTATACATTCTTTCTCTTACTGAAAATAAGCTGATATAGATGCGTACATTCAGTGCTAAATAACGTTTTAAGTAAACATTTTAAGTTTATATTTATGAGCGTATATGAATATAATTATGTCAGCATATATGAGATACATTAGCTCAGCTTCGATGTGTTCATCGCTTCGAACTGTGCTTGTATAAATTTGCATACCTTAATTGAAGTGGCCATGCTTCTATCAGAATGACATTTAGCAATTTGGTGCCCATCAAATGGGATAAAGTTTGAAGAATCCTTTTTTCGCCCATATCAATGATAGAACCCTGCACGATGTCCTCAGAAGAAATTATTATTATAAATAACAGCATCAACATTGATTATAATCACGTGATTGTGTGTTGTCAGATATTTCCAGTTATATGCTAAAGACAAATTTTCAGCTCAATTCCCCGTAAGACGTGTTGTAAGCTTATATCATCGGTTCAGAATATTTGCATTGTGTAGAAAAATTCTCTCGGGAGTTTACAAAGTGAAATTAAGACGTTTCAAGGCCTACGGACCACACCCTTCATCCGGTCGACACCAAACTCAATTTGGATCTTCGGGGTGACCTATAGATTCGAGCCATCGATCCCCCCGAAAATCGTTAAAATACATGGACGCCAGCAGCCATCTTGGATTTCAAATCCATCAGCACACCCTGTAGCCCACATTAATTGGACTATTGTTTTGAAAATTAATGGGTATGTTTAGGATAACATCTGGATGGGACCTATCGAATTTAACTCTAGAGTCCACATCTATCACCCGATCGTCACCAAATTTGATATGGTTCTTGTGGGTGACACATCGATGTGACCAATCTGCATACCTTTATAGACCACAACCGTCATGCGATCACCACTCAACTCCACATGGATCTTCGGTGTGACCATTGCATGACATTCCGACTGCACGCAACTTTTCAAAAAGGTACCTAAAACTTTCCATTTGATGGAAATGTCCAATCTAACAACCCCTATGGTTGGACGTTTCCAACTGATTGTCCAATCTAACAACCCCTATTGTTGGACTTTTCCAATTGGCTGTCATTTCAGCCCAAAGATTGAACTGAAATCATTCAACCGTTTGTCTGAAAACAAAAACATTTCACACTAAATACTGATTGTAATATCTCTATCAAACAAATTCAGCCTTTGTTTGGGCTGAAATTTTCAACTTATGTTGTGTCAGACATGAACAGGTTGAAAATGTGGTAAAAGTTAGGGGGCTAGGGTGAGACACTCCACCAAGCCTCTGGTTCGATTTCCCACAGTTGAATCTTCCGTCGATAGAACAGCGACTATGACTATGATTTTTTATTCATTACTCATTCACATACTATAAATAATTATCGAATACAATGAACTATCGGGGATAGCATAACCAAGAGGGTCGTCTACCTGTCGTCCATTATATAACACGTGTGGAGGCATGGACTCAATACGAGTGGTCATTGCTTTAAATGTGCTTTCTTCGATGAGCGTGAACAAATTCTAATTTCCTATCTAAATGGCCACACAGTGGAAAAAATACCGTATTCCTAAGGCCCTTTGTGCTTTCAAGGTTTTGAAGGACGGTACGTGATATATCTATATATCAAATTCTCATGATTTTACATCAATTTCTATTAAAATTTGCCATCTAGATTATTGCTTCTGGCGGTAATTTTTGTATTAACGAGAAATTGAGAAAGGATTGAACGTGATTTCACTGTAAAATAATGATGTCTTCAAGTTCCACAGTATTATACTGTATTAATATACACTATAGATTACATACTGTATTTCCGACTTTTTGCAGTTAAAAAACATTCCGATTGAGCTTGCGTCTTGCAATTAGTTACGTTTTTTTAAACGTCTATTTACTTTTAGATTTAACCAATCGTATGACGTTCGCTTCAATTCGGTCGGCTGCAAATGTTTCGTTGGAAAAAAAATTACTTCTACAGCACTGTCTGATTTCGGTTTGTATGTGAACCGGACACGATGCTCATAAAAACCGGCTGATGTCTATAAACATTCATATTTTTCTGGGACTTGACTCGACTTGAGTGTTGATTTTGAATTTGAGACTTGACAACGACAGACAGTATTTTGTGACTGTTTCAAAACACAAGGATCCTTTTACAAGAGGATAAACGCACATACTCACAAGAGCTTTGATGTCAACCGCTAGTGACTACTGGACAATATCAACAAGAACAAACAATAGAAACAGTCATTCATGCCACGATGACTTGATGTAATTAATGAGTCGGTCACAAGTTTGTTGACTACAGTACAACTTACAATACGAGTATCTATTATATATTTTGGGAAATCTGTCTGTGTGTGTGTGTGTGTCTGCCTGTCTGTCTCTTCGCGATGGACTCGAAAACGGCCGAGCCGATTTCGATGAAACTTGGTATGTGGGGGTACTTTCGGCCGGGGAGTGGCATGGGCCTATTAATTTGCCCGTGCGACGTCACCTTGACCTTGAAATCGGGTAATTTCAAGGTCGAACGCCCGAGTATCACGGGATTTCGATGAAAATTAGTGTCTGTGGATACTTTCGTATGGGGAGTGTCGTAAGCCTATTCGTTTGCCCGTGCGACGTGACCTTGACCTTGAAATCGGGCCAATTCAATGTCAAATCGCGAATTTTTATGGGATTTCGACGAAATTTGATACGTGGGGTTACTTTTGTCCACTAAGTATTTTGGACGGGTCGAGTCGTGACCCGACCTGACCTTGACCTTCAAAATGATCAATTCGATTTCAAATCGGGTAAAACCGGATGGATTTCGACGGGTACTTTTGTCGGGTACTTTTGTCGGGGCAGTGTTTTGGACGGGTCAAATCGTGACCCCACCTCACCTTGACCTTCAAAATGGACAATTCAAGGTCAAAATCGGGACCCCACCTGACCTTGACCTTCAAAATGATCAATTCGAGGTTAAATCGGGTAAAACCGGTTGGATTTCGACGGGTACTTTTGTCGGGTACTTTTGTCCGGGCAGTGTTTTGGACGGGTCAAATCGTGACCCCACCTGTCCTTGACCTTCAAAATGGACAATTCAAGGTCAAATCGCGCAATTCGCCGAAAAGCAGAGGGGAAACAGCCCGGACGAAGTCGGATCCACCTGCTAGTATAATATAATATCAAATATTATGAGGACTGATGCATCATATTCATCAAGAAACATGTGTGGATAACTGGATATGAGTTGAAAACCATGTCGCCAGTCATCGCCAGTTACCGAGACTGCTGTTGTTTTGAATGTTTCTATCGAACTGTTTGATAGTGTCGTGATATTCACATGGAGTCGACTATTCGCTGACTATAGTAATAACAATAACAACAGTATCAACAACATTGTATAATGAACTGATGCCGCGACGGATGAACACGAATCAAAACCCAATCAGTGAATCATTGCATCAGCCACAATATGTTATGACAATCCTTTGACTTTGTTCACAACAACTATACGCGGACCGATGGCGGTGCATCATGTTCATATCGAAACATGTGTGACTATGTCATCGCCCAGTTATCACAGAGTCTGCCATAATTGTCGTGAATGTTTGGAACAAGCCAACTATCTGTGACTGTTACTGATAGTGTATAACGATACATGATTACGCATGTGGTTATGCACTCACTATTATTCATCAAGACATGAAGTGCTCATGTAAGTGACAAATTCATGCTTGTGGCTGGACCATTTCATACCAAAACAAGTATGCAAATTCAGATGTTTTACTTTTACATAAATTTGAGTGATAAGTGATAGCTTTGTTCATTTATGTCTTAAAGATACGGAAAGCGTTGATGGTGTGTAGTGCTGTTAAAAGTCACATTCGTGAAAACCGCCATAAACAAAAATATTATATAATAGACAAATTTTGTTCTTATACCAATCATAAATATCGCGTAAATTGCATATTATTGTCATGTTAGTACTCTGTGTTATGTAAGAAACGCCATGTTATGTAAACAAACAGTATACGTAAAAGATTATGCGATAAGCAAAACCTCAATACCGGCGAGTCCCCATTCAAGAACTTTGGTTAGAAATGCCACCAAGTTGTTTATAACATATCGGTATAGCGCTCGCTAATCATCGCCTCTCAAGATTTCGGCGTTGAATGGGTTGCCGTGAATCACCCTCCTAATAAAACGCCACGCTGTTCAGTGTTTTGTTTATCGCTCACTATTTATGTGCTGTATATAAACAAACGCACGACTCACACAAAGTGTGTTCAGTGGGTGATATCACATTCATACTATCATTATACTATACTATTAGTATGTTCTTGAAGAACTTTTCATAATTTGGTAACTGTTATTTCTAATTATAACCTATTACGAAGCCACCCGTGCCTTAAAAATGAGAAGCCTGATTCACATGTTTTAGATTGGTCGAACTTAGTAATACTCGTAATTGAAAAGCTCACTTTAAATATATTTTTTTAGAATATAGATGCAGAACTTTATTATGCGATCAATTAAGCATTCCCAAATACATCTGTGTTTTCACGTATATAACCCTCATAGGTATGCACACACACCCAGGTAGGTATACCTTAAAGACACGGTTGGCCTTGGCGGTGGGTATCCTGTGAAAATATCTCCACCCGTCAAAAACCGCCACAAACAGAAAGAACATCAAAATGTAGATAGACTTTGTCCGTATACAAATAAGCAAAATCGCATAAACAGTATGTTATGGTCATATGTTTGACCATTGTTATGTAAACAAAAGCATAAAAAGTAACTTTTCTGGTGTTTGTTTATAATATGATGGTAAACATAAAGAGTGTTCTTTGTTGGTGAATACCTGATATGGAACTAATAAAGAGCGTTTATGCCATTTGTGTGTGATTAGCCAGTGGCATTGTGCTGTCTTCTGTAACACAATCAGGCTCTTGCTTAGGTAAAATATAGCAGGTCTTTATGATAACATGCTGTTTACGCCATGGTCATGGTATATATGAACGGAACTGTATGCGTTTTAATGTTTTTCTGTTTATGGTGTTTGGAACAAATATGAATATTTTCGACAATTAAGGCCGCACGTGCCTTTAAATGGATATCGTGTCAGATTTTTGATATCGATTGAAACTGTCCCATGATTGTACTCGGATATAATGCGTGCCTCATCATTCAGCATACATGTATTCGTGTATTTTAGTGTGGTTCTTAATGATGTGTATATATAACCTCAATTTGACCAATGTACAATAGCATGTGTAATTTTACTTTAATTGTCCATCAATTGGGAATTCGATCATTTACATTTTTGACGGACATTCCGTATTTGCATAGCACAATGTGCCGGCAGCAAAATTACCATCACGTTAATTGCGACGTAAACTTACGGATATTTTTTAAGGAAGTCCCGTTAATGTATAGATCAAATTTTTTTTTTCACGGAAAATATAATATAATTTTTGACCGCATTCCGTATTTTTCTAACAAATGTGATGGCAGCAAATTACCTACATATTGTGTCGTAATATTACGGATATTTTTTTAACAGTGCATGCATGTTTCGATCAGAATGGCACATTGAGATGCTCAACACAGATCAAGCTTTAAAATCGGTCGCGATTTTCTCCCATGTCGGGGTTCGAACCCGTGCCAACATCGTCCAGCCCAGACTGCGATGGTCTTATCCACGACCCAACCACATCGGCTACGGGGACATCCTCAATAGAAATGCCTTTCACAGAGAGTTGTGAAGCATATCAGTCTGAATATGGGTTCGAATATTGACACAAATATTAGTAAATATTCTGCTCTGCATATGCCTCTTAATATTTCGCGTATACCAAGAAAATAAATATGAACTTGAGTGAAAGCAAAATGATCCACTGTCCGAATTGCCACCAAATAATTAAAAATTTCCAAAGCCAATTTTTCGGGCAAAACAAAAAAGATTACTTGGAATCACAATCGATCGTATCATACAAGCATCGCAAGAATAATCCAGAGAATCGTCCAAATATACGTCAAAAACGATCACAACATGTTAGTTTATGAGAATACTTTTAACTTCCAATCTCTTTTGGGCGAAGTAAGCATCTTAGACGCTCTTTATCGGAGACGATTATTGGAATTGTGTTTGCTAGGCTGACAAATATTTAAAGCCATTTGGCGGTTTGGGCTTCAAAAACACACTTAATAATATTCGCTTTTGAATTTTTCCGGTATCGAACTAGGTTCATAGATATACTTGTACTACCTTTCTACGACTAATATATGTCACAGAAAGACAAATTGAGTATTAAAAAATATAACTTTGAACAAGAATTTTGGACACCAAAGACAAAATAGCCATTTCCACGGCATGTAACAGAAAAGAGCGTTACGTGTTAGTCTACTCCTGATATGGTAAAAAATAAAGAGCGTTTGTTTCACTTCTGTGCGAAAAATTTAAAGAGATGGAAAATGGCTGTGGCCATGGAAAGTATTTTTAAGAGCAAATGAAGTCGCTATATCAATATTTCCAGTATTTGTTAACCTATCTTAAACCTCCTTCCAAATTACATAGACAGAATTAGGAAGATCGAATGAGCCATTTCCATTCAAAGCTTGTTGAAACTTCCTCTGTTAATAAGTTGATATATGATAATCGAAACCTCATATTACTGGGCCCATGGATGCCATCTAATTATTTTCTGGGTGTATTATTTATTATTACACAATCTGCCGATAATTTGAGACTAGCATACGCAGACATTAAGTCAGCCCACTATTAGATTTCAAAGCACTGAGTAATGATAACGTGATCGATATAAATAACTGGCTGCAGATGCAATTCGGCTGAACTGAAAAGCACGCCCAATTATTCTGCTGATCGCTGTTAGTGATTAGGTCAGATTATGTCAGCAATTTGTGACGCCGTGTTCTTCTTACGGTCTGCGTGTTGTTGGGTTATGAACCGGTGACCCAACTGGCTGTTGACCAATCACCGATCGTGATTCCGTATAACGCAGGTGGGCTATATTAATAAATCCAACCGATATCCCAAGCTGGATATGGACCGATGATACTTGGTCTACCTTTCGGCACGTTCCGGTATGATTCTGGTGGTTATGAGTCGCTTTAAGAATGGTATCACAAAGAAAACACTTGCGCCATGTTCGTGAATTTATGACGGCACATTCAAAAATCAATATGACACATAATGGATTGCTATTAAGTTTTCGAAAATAACATTTTAGCAAAAAATTAAGGAATCCATTTAAATGTTGCACATAAATGGAATGAATACGTACAATATTCTCAGTAACGTGTTATTGTTTATCCACGCGAGAATCGCAATAAGAGCTGTTGTAGACATATCACTAAAACAAATAATCTTATGACCTATAAGAAGCCGGATTCAGTTTGCCAAAAACGTCGCATTAGTTAACCATTCCTTTACTTTAAATACTCATTGATGGGTCGTTCCCTTAGGAAACGTTCAGTTTTGTTGAACTTATTTTATGAATATTTCCCATCATGCAACCGAAATGGAATCATTCTGCATTTCCATTAACTGCCGTTTGCTTATGTATATCCTGAACATCCCTCCAGATAAGGAATAGACCATTCCAGCAAAGAAACGGTCAAAGAGGATCTTATAACCGTCCAAACTCCATGCAGCGCCCTCTCCGTTATCACATATAACGGTGATACATGTATAATGCGAAAATGGCACATAATAGTGATTTAAGGCAATTTTTAAAAAGTGCGTCGGATCCGGATCCGGGAAAAAGCACTTTTTCGGCCAAATCCGGATGAATCCGGGTTAAAGTTAGTCCCTCGATATATCACTGCCGGAAAGATGGTACTTTGCGGACCAATGCGTCTATTTTATACGTATCGTCGGAACTATATTATAGTCACCTTATCAAGTTTTCACCACCAAACGTTTGCAATAATGGTACTTCTTTCGGAATTGTTAACAACAATATGAACCGAGCCAGAGATAGATAATTTAATCCTACATCATAAGAACTAAGATCATGTCAGAAATCCTTACCTAATGTCATTGTGGCAGTGGTATCTCAGCGGGGCGATGGGAGATAACTCTGCCTGTAGTTTGATAATCGTCAAGTCTCTCAAAACAAAGTGAGTCATTACTCGGTTTTATCACGATTCGGGGATCAAAATAGGCCGACTGATGACTGAAATATTGATAGACTGAAAAAACTGTATATCGAAGAAATAGGGATTTATCCACTGTGCTCAATTTACCTCACATGAGTATAACATAATATTTTGTGTCAGGGAAATCATGCAGTCAACTCTAGATTTTTTCACTAAGAAGTTAATTATTTCTCCATTTTGTTGCTCTTAACTGGGACAGAACATGTGGCTATTTTTAGAATATTACTACATTTTGATTTGAAATGTCTAACCCACAGATGAGCCTGGCTTCATTATTCTGAATTAACCCAGCATAGTAAAAGACAATATATATGTTTATTTAAAACATAGGTGAGAATAAACTATAGACACTGGGTCGTGCCTGGTTTTATACAAAATTACAGCACATACCATCATCTATACATATCTCCCAATATGGAACAGCCAATGGCACAGCAATCAGAGGTTATTATGCAGTGCATTATTAAATTATATACTACGTTGTGAACAATTACATTTTTAGGAGCAGTTTTGACTATCATTTTTAACATACAAGATTTTAAGGCAGATTCGTTCCTGATTTTGGAAACTTTCAATGAAACAATTTATTTCCCTGTATCCTAGATGTAAGTATATATATCAGTTTGGAGGAACTCTGCATGCGATAAGAATGTTTTGTTTCGTTAATTGTTGTGCCCATCCTACTCCCCATCCCTGACCGGACAGAATCACTTCAGTAAATTTACACTTGACCATTATACTCATATTATATCACGGAGAAGACTATATTTAAGTTTGGGGGAAATCGGCGACAAAATGTAATTATTTCGGTGCCTTTTCCCCAATCCCATACCTGCATGACTCGAATATATTTGGTATCTTTAAACCACAAAATTACATTCCAATTGTCATAGAGATGACTCTATATATGCACTCTATGGAATTCGATCCCCCACCCATTTTCCACCCCTGACTATACGACATCATCACATTGTGTAACCTCCACCGTTATCTTTCTGGTATAGGCAGTTACCCCTGTCATATCCATGTGGGTCCTCTAGATGCTTTCGAGTTAATTTCTATAGCGGATAGACAGACAGGGAGGCAGAAGGACAAAAGGGCAGACATTTGTGCAGATATAGATACAGATGTGTGTCTTGAAAACCCCGTTGAAAACCTCCGCACGCACAAGCTTCTAGTCTGTATTATTGCTGTAAGAGTGTGCCTTTCACGTGTCACTGTCGACAAATACTGTGGAACTTGTTCGGATCCTGCTTAATGTGAAAGAGAATATAGCCGTCTGAATGTTTAAATCTACTCATGGGTATTGTTTCTACAAGGTAGCACCCCAGATCATGATTTGTTTTAATGTATGCAGAGAGTATAGTATATCACTCGCCACATATTCTTGACAATATATATAGCCCGCTGATCTTGATAATTGGATTGTAACATTATCATGTCACATGGAGGCTAAAGTCTGGTTTTTATCACTGTTCTCGTCTCAACCGATTCCGTTGTCCAACCCATGTTTAACTAAGAATTGCACTAGACTAGACATGATTTTTTTAATTTTTGGACTACTTGTTCTACACAGCAAAAACAAGCGAATAACCCATTCACCAAGAGGCACTGTGATAATTGAAAGAAACTTACCGGCAAACCCTTTCTACAAAAAATGGATTCCCCCATCAGTTATAAAAGTATACATTGGAATGGTTTATTATTCATTTGGAGTGATGTTAAGGTGATAAAAGCAGACGACAGATAAATACAAGTGCGGAAAGGGTCCCATTTATTGAGGGAAAAGTTTAGATAATAAGTTAAACAAACGACCCGTTGAACTTATTATCTGAACATTTGTTATGGGATGACTACTCATCAATGATGCTTTAGCATAGAAAGGGTTAATACCGCGCCATAGTTCATTGGAAATGGACGATGATACTATGCTATATAGGTGGCCGTGTGTGTGGTAAAATGCGTCATATCATGAGAAGCACATACATGGTTTCTGGATAAAAACAAAACTCATGCACGAACGGCTGTTTGGCCGTGAGTCGGCTGTTTGGTCGTGAGTTGGACTGACACCAGGGGCACAACTTTTGCGATTAATGGGGATCTTTTGTGACATAATTATGTTAGTGATTATCACAAATACAGTTTTAATCAACCTACCATAACGAATGAGCCGTCACGAATGTAGTCTATTGTGGAAAAAAAATTTAAACTTTAAAATTTAAAAGATACAGACTAAACCAAAGCAAACAATTTCAGAGCTCAGCATCAAGTATGTCAAATCTACCACCCGTGGGCTCGGTCGGCATTGCTTTCCGCGTTCGGATTTCTGAGGTAAAAATTAATGTATCTGATCACTTATGGACTAAAAATTCCGTCCGATTTTCGGAACAGAGAGGTTTCTGTTTATAGAGGTAATTTTAGTGAGAATGCACTTGTGTGAATTCGGGACCGGAAAATTTGTTCGGTGTGGAGAGGGATTCGTTTTATAGAGGGTACGATTTGGAGAGGTTTCACTGTATTAGCACATTGACAAATTTGTCGGACAATGTTTATCCACAGAGTGATGGTGTGATATAATGTCAAGTTATGACTACTTAAGTGCCCATTAAATGCATATGCACGACTGCACGTATCACTTTGTCTGAAGGGATATCCTGCCTGCATGTAAGAATCACACATGCATGATGCTGCATATATAGGTCTAACAAAGGATGCACCACTCAGGGACGTGAAAGAGTGGGTCTCCGTGGGGGGGGGGGGGGGGGGTAATCACTTTGAACCCAGTCCCATGCAAACATATCCAATTTCGGAAAGTATCACATGCATGATTATCACCGCCGCGTTGCAATTTTCCAACTGGTATAGCTCAGGCTTTCCAGCTGTGGGAAATTTTCAACTGATGGCCTTTCACTACAAAAAAATTACTTAAAGTAAGAAACTAAGCGAGTTTTGATCTAAAACAATAATTAACACACTATATACTGGTTGGAAACAATTTGAATCTATTTTAACTGAATTTTTTATATGATGTTTCGGGCATGAACTTTTCAACTGTTGAAAATATTGACCATAATTGGGGATGAGACACCAACCCCCTGTAGCCACGTCCCTGGCACGATCGAAAACACAAACTACGTAATTCTGAAGTTTGACAATAACGATTGTGCAATATATTATAATTATTTAATTATACGATCATCTTCGACGAACTGCCATGGAATTGCCAGTGTGCGAATATAGCCTTATTTTCTGCCTATGTCTCACAACAATAGCGGCGGACAAAAACGATAGTGTATACCCATGCCCAAAGTGTTCTATCTATACAAATGAAGTAACATGTGCGTGTGCAACTGCCTAGTCATATTGACAGGGGCGTGGCTAGAGGGTCTCGTTGGTTTGGGGGTGGGTCTGCCTAGAATTTACAACTGCTCTCTCTCTCTCTCTCTCTCTCTCTCTCTCTCTCTCTCTCTCTCTCTCTCTCTCTCTCTCTCTCTCTCTCTCTCTCTCTCTCTCTCTCTCTCTCTCTCTCTCTCTCTCTCTCTCTCTCTCTCTCTCGTTGAAGCAGACCGAATTCCTATATTCGCGAAATTCCATTTGTACCCGTCCCCTAGGGTTGGAAATTTCCAACCGGTACCTCAAACTTGACACCCCCCCCCCCCAAAGGTTGGAAAATTCAGACCAAAATTTTGACCAAATTTAGAAAAATATGTTTCTGTTGGATCTAGAAACAACATACATGTATTCCCCACTAATTTTTTATGGGAAATTCAGACAATGAGAACATATATGTGGTGTAAAAGTTCCAATTAAGTTTGATGGTCTAAAGATTTTGATGGGTTGAGACACCCCCAAACCCCCAACTGTCGCCACATCCCAGTCTGATTGCAGGGATGTTGATCTTCCAAAGAATAACCATACGTTGTATCCAATGTTAAGATGCCCTATATCAGATTTCACACACACTAGTCAATATTAAGCATATTTCTACTTACCATGCAAATGTAAAATACTTGCAATTGCCATCATGTGTATGACACACACATCGCGAAAATCAACAAAACCATCCATTAGTTATTATCTGCTACCACTTTGGGGAAATGAAAGATTGGACGCGCACTCATTTGAAATTTTCCTCGCATGACACAAGATTCAAAATGTGTTGAAACATCCTTTAATGAAAGTCGATACCCAAACAACAAAGCCTCATTTTAATATGCTCATTGGTAGGATCTAATTATTTCTGATACAGAAAACGTAGCCATGATAGTTTTATGATGTGAAATTGGATGGAGCATCTTTCTTGTCATGATGCACTGTTAGAAAATGTTCTTTCTCAAACGGTACAAAGTTCCGGAAAATTGCTGCCGGCACATAGTTTCGTTACGGTCCTATGTCCCGTATGAATATGGAACTTTGTTCCATGGCTGTACTGTACAGAACATATGGCCGTAATGAAATTGTACAATGTTCCGTAACCCTTACGGCCGGCAGCAATTTTCCGGAACTTTTTAACAGTGTATATATAGGCAAGAAGATACAGAGAATCCTTTGTGTCAGTTAATATAAATAAAACATTGTTGTACTCGTACTCACTTTATTTCGTCACACGAAGAGATGAACAAACATCCAAACATAAATTATAAACAACCAACAAACGTAGATATATACGATTTGTATGTACAAATGGTAATGTGGAATACAAATGGAAATAAAAATTCCACAAGGAATATGCAAGGTAAATGGAATGTTTTGATGTGGAGAATGACACGATTTTGGTCGTGGTGATTGAGAGCAAAGAAAGATTCTCGTGTTATTGCTACCAATCGACAATACAAGTCACAAGGCAAAAATACATGCATGCAGGGCCAAAAGATCATTGACATTCTGGTGCACGGTACATTCGCTATATATAAATAATTGAACCCGAAATTGTACCTAAATCGAATCTTGATCTCGTAATGATATGAAGACGATCATGAATGAAATAAAATTAAGAGATCACAAAATTTCACCGAACAAATGTGTAGCGCCACTGTTGCAGAAGGTATAGGAGTTTTACATGCACAGTTATTGGACCAAACGAAAAAGAAGGCTGACTTCTATAGCGTCTATAGATTTTATTAAATGAACTTTTGGATTTTTCTTTCGGTCATTTGGTCCAACAACTTTTGGAAAATTTATGGAATATCTGCCTCTTTTAATAATTTTGAAGTTTCAAAAGTCCTTATACTTTAAGATTGTTCATGTTCTCTAATACTTTGTGAAAACAACATAGAAGTCGCAGGCAAGTAAACAATTTGTTGAATTTTGTCTCAATTGTCTTCCTACAATAATTCATGCATGTGCATGTGCAATTTGCAAATTGTCATGATTTATCATGTATCACATTCTTTGAACTAATTTTGAACCATTGTTATCAAACCATGAGGTTTCCTTCGGTATGTTTTCACAGCCAAAACGCCAGACATGCCGTTCACATGCAGATAGGCGTTCACGATTAGATAGCGATTGTTATTTAATCTGAATAACAGGTGCCACGCGATGTTAGGATTGTATTTCAAAATAAGTATCCTGATTTAATCGATGGAGCATAGCCGGTGTCAACTAACCACTACTAAATATACTTCCCTTTGGAATGATTAGATTTACTAAATAACGAAGATATTAAGAAATTAAACATAAATAAAAAAAACATTTTTGTAACGGAGAAGTGTTTTTTAAAGAGCTATATAACATCGCGCGGCATGCACATGTTACTCAGACTGAGCACCAATTGCTAAATAATCGTGAACCCCGATTAAGTATCTTTCCATATTGAATCGCGTGCGTGTTATGTGGTTTTCATCACAATAGTCCTGAAACTGAACAAAACTTAAACAATTCCTCCGTTGGGGAATCGAATCGGGAAAACTGATCCCACACGGCAACTCGAGGTGATTATATCAATACAGGACTTGCATGTTCACCCTTCATTGGTAAGAAGTATATTGATAACTTGATATGTTGCTGGTGGGTCCTGCCTACTGCATTGCTAGCGTTCTGATGTGGGAGAAATGATGCTACTAATAAACTACCTTTATTTGTTATGAAGTTGTAATTTTCGCGGTGTTTAGCTAATCCAAGTAATTTGGTGAAAAAAAAACAGTGTCTGTGTGAAACACCCATGAACAAATATATTAAAAAGTGCTAATCATGGCAGATCTCTTGTTTGAAAAAAAAAACAACAATAGAAATAACCCTCTTGAGTATGGTTTATTGCAGAAACCAAAACTGCCATTATTAAAATATTTTATATAACTTATATGATTTAAAATGCTTTATACACATAATGGGTTTTCCTCAGGTCGTTCAGGTTAGCCAAGGACTGTGAAAATTCCAACATTAGAAAAAATAACGACACAATTTTCTTAACAGCATCATTTTGTCCCACAAGCACAATGGCAATTCAGCAGGACCAACCAAAATCATAGCCAATAGTAGTACCACTTAACCAGGGTTGATGTTGCTATTCAATTCACTATATTTTCATGCCACATGCAGCGCTTCAAGCTTGGGTTACTTGAGCGGAAAGGATGTAAATCCGCAAGATGTGGTTACTTCCTTTTGGTCCCATTGAACTCAATAGCGGCAAAAATCTGGATTACAAATCATTATTGTCGGCGATCGAAGATAGTCAATTTATGTGAACTTTGTTGAATTAAATATGCTGTATCTCTTCCGTGAACTTTCTGTATGGACTCGTTGGCAAAACTAACAGAGACCATTCTACACCAGCTTCTGTCACTGGGGAAATAAATTTTTCTCCAATTATTTTCTATTGCATGTAATTGTGAGAGAAACTGTGACTATAAAACATAACACACATTTAAATTGGAAAATTATCCTTTAACCCTTTCTGTACTAAAGCATCATTGATGAGTAGTTACCCCACGTGGGTTGTTCAGATAAAAAGTTGAACACATGACCATAGTTTGTTGAGAGCTTTCCGATGAATGGCAATAAGCCAAATTTCCGACTAAATCCGGAAAAATTACCCACAATTCTGCTGTGGTTGAGGAGTCGATTATTTAGGGCATTACTGTATGTTTACAACACCAGATGTTTCTCTTGTGTATTTTTGCAACAATAATTAAAACATGCCTTGAAAAGGAGTTCCATAGAAATTGTGTTATTTTTGTTGTGTTACTGGGAAGAGATAGAGCATCTTTAATAGACTGATAATTTATTAATATAAATTTATCAGTAAAAAAGAGTGTAAGCAGTTCCAGATTATCCAAAAAGATGTGGTGTTGTGGTAAACTAATGTATGCCCAACAGAGTGCCTTGACAAGGACCTTCATGGAAATTGTGTTATTTGTGTTGTGTTACTGGGAAGAGATAGAGCATCTTTAAGTAGACTGATCATTTATTAATATAAATGTATCAGTAACAAAAGAGTTTCAGATTATCCAAACAGATGTGGTTATTTGGTAAGCTAATGTATAACCAACATAGGGCATGCGTCGTAAAAATCTTTACAGTCTTACATGTTACTTGCATGTTGTAAGGCGTTACAGTGACTATACGACTTATGCTTCTGTGTTGACAATAATGAATGGACATACACCACAATCGATCAGCATTATATATAGTATACTAATTGTCAGAAAAATATGTGCGTCTTCGTCGGCATCACAAGCGGACATGAACAGACATAGTAATGCCCTAAATAATCGACTCCTTAACCACAGCAGAATTATGGGTAACTGTTCAGGATTTAGTCGGAAATATGGCTTGTTGCCATTTATCGAAAAGTTCTCAGTGAGGGCTTTCCGGTGAGTGGCAACAAGCCATATTTCCGACGAAATCCTGAAAAGTTACCCATAATTCTGATGTGGTTAAGGAGTCGATTATTTTGAGCATTCCTGTAGTATAGCCATCTGCGCAGTAATATATAAACATTAGAGAGATAACTGTGTGTTCATGGAAGAACATTTATATTGTATTGTTATTGTATCTGGAGGGGTCAGGTTACTACGTTTTCAGATTGTTGCAGTATTGGACCTGGAAGAAGTCTGTTCAACAAGAGACATTGAGCGCATGCGCGCAAATAAACAGACACGAAAGTCGCAGAAACAATGACAGGCGACAGCTTTAGATAGAGACACCAAGTTTCATTCACTATATATAAGCAATCATATCAACCAGGAGACGAAAATCTGTTGTTAAAATGTATACTTTTAGTTCCATGAAGTTGAAACTTAGATATATGTTTCCGAATTTCGCGCATTAGACTGATCCTTGTCCCAATCGAACCAGCCGCCCGATTCGTAGTAACCATAGTAACCAGCCGCCCGATTCGTAGTAAACTGACCCTTTCTGTGCTGTTATATTTTCGGCAGAATGTTAGACAAGTTACAATCCCGGAATGAAACACATTCACCGCAGTCCTCACAACGTTTGGAATTTTGACGGCCATGATGACGTATCTTTGTAATCGAGACAGTCGCTTCTCGTCGAGTGACTAAGTCCTTGACTATGTGCTGGTAAATGTCCATATGATGCCATCTGTGAGTTGTGAGAATTAGAAATGCCGTTCATGGAATTCTGCATCTGGTTAGTATGCATTACGGGAAGCTGCATAGATGCGAAATAATCCATGTTTCCGTAATATGATGAATGTCCGTAATTTTGGTGATAACCAGCACTCTGTGATGAGTTTGAGATAGGATAGCCGGATCTCTGCATGCAGCTACTTCCGTTTACGAGTTCCGACATTCCGTGAAGTGAAGCAGGATTCCATATCGGAGACGGACTGTTCATTGGTGGGGAGCTGCACGTGACTGGGGGTGGTTTGTATATTCCAGGTGAATCCGGTGGTGACGGTGGAGGTTTGACTTTCTTTGGCGCTGGATTTGAGCTCGTTGAATTTTGTGGTGAACCACTAGATGGAGACAGAGTTTTGGTTTTCGACTGAGAATCTCCAGATTTTTGTTGCTGACGACACTTTGCCCTTCTGTTTTTGAACCATACCTGAAATACATAAGATAACATACAATGTCGAGATTTTTTAAGGGTATATATACGGTACAGGTGCGGGCATCCTCGGGATATGGGGTTTCATATTGTATATAATAGTCATGCATATATATCACGGTATCTGTGAGATTTTATCCTGAGGCTATCGTGAATATTATCACGTGATTCACGGTGGAAAGAACAAAAATCACTCTCAACTGCATGCGCACGTAACAAGGCGTGGTTTTGGTCAGTGGGCTACACAGATGGCACGTGTTGGTACCTGTATCAGACATTGCTGCTTGAAATTTGGAATAGTATATAGAGGGGCCGACTTGTCATTCTTAACTTGTGTGATAACCAGATTATAAAATCAATTCGCCTTATATAATTATACACTTGAATTTGTTTCAGGCATAATATAGGTGCATAGCCTGATAAAAGCGTAGCGGTGTGACTGATATATTTCGTCACGGCCATGCATGTTTCAGAGATTCAACCAGTCCCGGTTGCCTGGTTCTAGTGCTGCAGGTCAAAGTTCTGGAGTAGCATTTCCATATATGGAGCTTTTGTATATTCATAACTTCCATATATGAAAATGCTACTCCAGAACTTTGACCTGTAGCACTAAAACCACGCAACGGGGACTGGTGGGTCCAATATGGCCGCGAGTTAGTGACAGGGCGTATTTTCGCAATGCCTGTGAGAAACGATGATGATTGAAAGTATTTTTCATTTTTTTTCTGTTCCCTGGTATATGTGAGATGTGCGCGGAATATCGGTTTGACATCTTTGGTGTCAAATATGACCGTGAATCTTTAAGTCATCTAATGGCGACCGGGGCGAAACAGTACGAGTTCCGGACAACTGGACATTAGATGGATTTGTTAAACACAAACCAATTAGGGTAGGCTAACATGACCATCGTGAGAACAAACACTCATGAACCCATCAGTTGTGGTGATATGGAGAGTGTCAACGAAACTAGACTATATATCCAGCATACCGCAGTGACAGGGGGACTATTTGTCTAGCGGGCCATGGCGACGATAATATTATATAACTAAGGTCAATTCGAAACAAGCTACACACATCTATGGTGTCAGAATATTATGGACAGAAAGGGAAGGCGTGTAAAGGATTACAGAACAAACAAAGACAGAGCCATCGCTATGGCGAAAATATGTGGGTAGAATTTTTGTCATTGTCGCCCTTTTGTGCACGGAGCAGAAGTGTTTCACTATGCGATATGATAGGGGCTATATATGCACGTACGTGCTTGCAATTTTCTGAACCAAAATCGTTTTAAATCTCACTTTTATCCCTGGGTTCTACACCCACCTTTTCTATCCCGTGGGTTTTCGGCCACACAGGTTATGTCGGTTGCTCAGAAAGTGGAGAAATAAAAAGACTGAAAGAAAAACGACCAAACTTTCGGAGAATATATGCCTGATGTTAGGTAACAGGGACTCTATTCTTGTCGATCCGTGCCTCAAGTTTTAAAACTACACACCGACACAACCTGAATCCTAATACATTGTCCAGCATCTGGCAATTTTGGCATCGTCTATATAAATGCCTCGCATTTCAATTCGCACTGGCGCTGAATGATTCATTGTCGCAGCCTTTTGGTATGTATGGTACCCAGCTTTGGGGATCGGTCTTTTGAGTTTACCCATGCAGTTTGACCATTGTTGGTTTAAGTTATAGAAGTTATCCCCTTTATTAACGCTATGTCCTTATAAAAAGCAAATATGATGCAAGAATAACAGCTTTAAAGATGACTATACATGCACCTATATATATGCATATAACATTTAGGTAATAAATGTGTGCTAAAACGGTCAACGGCCAAGCTGATTAGAAGAAAACACTTTGCGTAAATCTGGTCACCAAAAACACACCGAAATTTGGCGACAATGACCCTGTCAGCCGTACTGACAAATTCATGTTTCGTGTTCTACCACAAATTGGATCACCGTAATATTTTTTTCTACTCGAAATGAAAATAGAAGTTGTCGATGAGGGCGAGCTCCGGTGAGAGACTTATACTTTCCCACGATCATAATACAAATAAACGACCATAACTTTCTTTGAGACAGGTGTCCTCTTTATTTTAGTTAATTTTCATAATCTATACCAAGAATAGCAGTAAAATAAGTTGAAACGTGAAGTTATGATTCAGGTGAGCGAGAAGGTTAGCACATCTGGTGTTACGCATAAAATTGATGCACGCTACTGCACTCCCAGCATGCAACACTGTGACAGTCTCAGCATGCAACTCCAAATTTATAGTTACAGGCGATTACATATTCATTAAATTATTTCGCAATAAAGGCTCACTCATGCTGTTATAGGAATGTGCCCAACGGTTTGATAACAGTAATCATCTAACAGGTGCAAGTGTATAATAGTCTAACTATGTGGAAAGAGTATATACTGTGCTAGAGTCTATATAGGCCTCCTAGAAATGGAATCCATGAGAACGACAGTATCAAATAACAGTTACCCAGGTGAGAGCAGATTTAGCGGGATTTAAATATACTCAAAATGAGGTTACAACAGTTACAAACCTATAAAGGGACTCCATTTGATTTGACATGCATGCAGTTGAATCAATATTGTCAAAGCACCTTTTCAGCTAACCCGAACTTGATAAATACAATTGACGATTATTTATAATAGATAAATAATAATAAATAATCGTCAGGTTTTATTTATCCGACATACATTCAAAACGCACAGACGTCAGATCATCTACAGAAAAGCGTATATATTTACCTCGAATTAACTTCAATTTCACCTTTTCTTTACTTAATACACATCGATGAGTAGTTTCCTTAGGAAATTTTCAGATCAGTTAAACTTATTATTTGAAAATTTCCCACCAATGAATATAGGAACCATTCTGCACTTGTATTATCTATATATTATCTATATATTATATACAGTTCAGAAAGAGTGTCCTGTTTACTATACATGCGAAACAGTGGTCTTAATCCTTTAAAATTTCCAGCTGTGGGGAAATGTATAAGTGTGCAAATAAACATTCAAACTGATAGTTCCGTGAAGTTTCAATACAATTGGTCCCCATCGGAGGCATCTTAAGATATAGTAATTAACACACCATTAGACGATAAGATTTCCCCCGCTATTCATATAATATATTGTGATCTTTCCATGATTGAATTCGGAAGTGCGGCGTAATATTTAAGTATAATCACGACATGTATTCCAAAAATAATTATATATATTACGCACATGCAAACGATTGGTCAAACGAATTAATAATATACCAACCTGAACTCTCGATTCTGGCAAGTTAATTTTCAGCGCCACTTCTTCGCGCATGAATATATCCGGGTATCGCGTCTTCTGGAAGAGACCTTCTAGAATGTCAAGCTGCGCTCGGGTGAAGGTCGTTCGCTCTCGTCTTTGTTTTCTCGGGTTGCCAGCTGTAAAACAAAACAAATTTAACCTGTGAGATTCAGACGATCGAAGCCATTTTGATTGTAGCCTTGCACAATCGAGAGGTATAGATAGTCGCTCGAATTAACGTTTTGCGGACGGAGTAGAAATATTTAATAGAGTGATTGCGCTGCTAGGTTTTGGCTTTTAGCTTTTAGGTATTAAACTACCATTATGGGAGTGTGTTAAATTCATGGTTCATGGGAGATAGGTCAGCGTTAGTTATAACAGAATCGAAGATGACGATTGGCCCTTTGAATTGATAACCATATCGATAACTCAAACGATTGCCACCACTTTTTGCATAATATTTAAACAGGATTGGGGCAAAAGTTTTTCCAACGTATGAAGCCTCTCTCCAGACATACAATAGAATGACACAAGGTGACGTTATAAACGTATTGTCCATGGTGATAAGTTTTGAAATTTGTACTGTATTCATGTCACTATGATAACTTGTCATTTGTGCTAATAATGGACAAGTTCAGTTTGTAACTTGTATCATGTAAATGACGTACACTATCGTCACCATAGCGACAATTAATATGAGAGGCATTTATTCTGAATCTCATCGAGCAAAATAAGAAAAAAAAGTGGGGTTAATAAATTCTGTCGGCGTTAATTTTGGAAAGTGAATATTCTGAGTCAGCGCTATAGATTAATTATTTTATGGAAGCACTACTTGACCCGAGAAAAGAAACTTCCCACCCAACCCGACAGCCAACCCACGAATTCTGTTCAAAACTGTATTATGGTAATGAGAACACCGCGATGATAACAATTTCTAAATAGGAGGTATGCAGATTGCTCGAATTGGTGTTTCTCAGGCAATGAAAAAATGCTTATGAAGCGGTGCCTTCAAAACGCGCAGGACATTCTTAACAATACCTCATTTCACGATCTCCGGAAAGCCAAAATTAAAATGTTGACTTCATGAAAGAAACTATCACAGGTGTTTCCTTACCATAGGTGTTCCCCGTTCGCGATGTATTCACTAAAATCTCTGTTTATCGTATTGTCGTTGCCTTTTTGAATGAAATCTGAACGGGTAATTGAAAAATCCAACAAAGGGGGCACGCTAGGATCAATTACAATCCGAACGCCGAAAAGAAAGTTTGCTTCAGCCGAGCGTGGTGAAATTGACACGATGTGAGTCGGATCCTAATCACTCATAACTAAATCAGAGCTATCCTAATTTTTAATCACTTGTCGAAATTTTTTAATGAAAATATATTCAGCGGTATCGTGGTTTTTGTTGGTCTAACATAGTCGGTGGATATACACCTGGGACAATTTGTGCACATAATATATGTATTTTCAAATTATCTGTCTCATTAGCTGCCTCAGTGTGAGCCACCTTCACACGATCGAGTTAAATGATGTAAAATAAATTCGCTGTGTGCAACCTAGAAATGCAGTGACGTCTAAGATTTGTTTAAACGAGGTGAACTCGACATGAACAGTACTGAGACGGTTGATTAAGGACCCCTTTGACTGAATATATAGAGCATGTTAAAGCTGCCATGTGCTATTTGATGCCTTACAACCTTAATGTGTACGTTTTTATAATATAAATAGATCAGACCCACGCATGAGTCAATTTATATATATGTGATGTTTTGGTGGTCATATATCGACTTTCAAAGAAGGATGTTTTAACACGTTTTGATTTTTTGTCAGCCTAGCAAATATTCGAAATGATGACCTCTTATAAAGAGCGTCAAGATGCGACCAGTTCTTGGCTTAAAGTGGAAAGCAAAACAATCACTTCTTAATTAAATTTTTTGACTAAATAACAAATTCCAGTATGCATCATACAGAATATTCTGTATATTTGTAATGGACGATTTTACACTTTAGGACCCACTTGATATATTAAAAAATCCACCGACCGTAAGCGGTCAGTATATCAGAGGAGGTATTGTTGGCCAGATATCGACTAAAAATAGGAAATGTCCACAGGGTTCTTAATATTTGTCAGCCTGGCAAAATATATAAAGAGCGCCCATATACTTCCGTCGCCCAAACGCGACAGATAATACATATCAGCGTTTTCAACTATGATATGTTGTGGTCGTTTTCGACGTATTATATACTTATGAATGATTTTTCGGATTTTCAGGTTCCTGCGTAATACGAATGATGGTGTACATGATTGAAAGTATTTTTCATTCTCATTGGCATGTTCAGCACAGCATAAGGACATTCTGAATTATTTGGTGTCCAATCGGACCGAGGATCTTTAAAATCAGATTCATCAAATAAGCATATATATAGAGAGAGACACTAACATTGGTAGTTCATAGCTGGGTGCAGCAGGTCCATCCCCTGTGACGGCAACCCGATGCCGTTCACTCCGTATGGATGGGCCTTCATTGCGGAGTGCGTTGACGCCGGCGAATGATACGCCATATTAGCCATTGAGCCTGTGTAGGCCAGGGTTGAACGTTGTTGGAAAACACTCGAGAAATCAACCAGATCTTTCTCCCTGAAAGTACAAAGTATATAAAACGATGATAAAATGTCTATCGTTCAATTCGAACAACGCAACGCATAAGCTATAGCTGCATCGGCGGAAGTTATATTCTTAGCGACTTTAGGAAGAGATAACTGCAAAAAACATTTTCAAACTTCAGTACACCAACGTTCAAAATTCTATTCGTAATTTCGTGTTGCCTTGTTGGTTCAGTCTGAATATTGGGTTGCGATGCAAGATTACACGCGGTTACCGATTTTACAGATAGCCTACAGATAGCCTGACTGTATTCTGTATATGGATTATCTGTACTTGTCTCAAGAAAAATGCCCAGCATTTACAACATATATATATATACATGATGCATGGTAAGGGGAATGTATGTGTTTAAATCAAAAGAACTTATAGTTTTACGTCGTGTATCAATGATGCTACATATATGACATTTACGACTCATATATCGGAAGATATATATAGCTTTGGTAAAGGTGATATTTATATGCATGCTGCCTTTCATATATTCTGGCATTATTTCGTTTTCTATGACGAAATGTATGCAAAAGCAAAATAGCAGACAAATTTGCCAGTGTGTGACCGCGGCCTATAGATTATAGTGAAGTAATTATTTCTCATAGGCCTCAGTGTTAACATAAAACGGCCTGCAGCCATGAGTATCCACGGATTTTGATAAATGAGTACATGATCACCAGGATTGGCATCTGCGCAAAGTTTCTGCATAATAAATATAATATCGTCAGGCATGGAACGTATCTTTTAATTTCGGATTTATAATCTAGAGTCAGAATTGCATGAAATAATATTGTAATTTTTTCTTCACACAAAAAAAATTCAAACCAGGGACTTTACAATGGGCCAATGTTTTGTTTGGCGTCTGAAATTTCAAGAGGAGTGATTGCATGTATTTTATATGTTTAAACATCACATTAACCAACCAGGCGCAGAATATTTTTATTTTTCTGCATATTGGCCCAAAATCCGTTGGAGGGCGCTACCAATCGAATTACTTCACTGTAACCTAAAATACAAGTGTATGGGACTGAATAAATGTGGGACTCCAGGTGCATTCCTTACTCATATTCACATCACTTTTGTTCGGTAGCAACCCCGTTCCTGGTGAGACTTATATTGCGAAATGCTCGACTCTCTGTTCGTTGGAACGACAGTAGAACAGACCCGTTATTGTCGCCGATATTAGACACGAGCAAACACAGCAGGAAGTCACCTATCTTCGCGCAAAGAACAACAGCCACGGATACGATTAGCTGTGATGATGACTTCTTCACGGATCATTAGGCTTCAATGTTGAATAATAGATAGGAGGGATACATATAACCATAGCTGCATGTATGATGCCTATAAGATGAATCTCAGCAGATGGCTGTCCCGTAATTTGTATGTCACTTCGCACCCTCGTGAAGATATAGTGAACTTATGCAGTCTGCCCTCGCGGAAATAAGCTCACAGTGAAATTATTTCATCGGACTGAAATAGGCTCATATTTGCATTATTTAAATATGAAATAATCCCTATATGGGCTCAAATGCTGGTTATTAAAACAGCCGTACATGGGACTATTTCAATATGAAATAAGCCCATACTGTACTTATTTCTACGAGAATAGACTGGAAACTATCACGAATAAACCAACTCACGACTTACTAGGTGAACGCTCTTTATAATATGTTTTCATTGTAGCCCGCGCCATCCAACGGAATAACGTACATGAGTCCATTATGAGCTTCTTTCACAATCAAATAAGTCCTATGTGAACCAATGTGAATATTTAGGTCCAATATTAACCTATTTGCACAAGGATATGTTGACTTATGAGTACTTATAGTTTGTTTAAACAAACAATTCTGCAACTTGTCCTACCATATTTCCAGAAAATTCGTGGCGGATGTCTGGCTGTCTATATATTGCATATTTTTGAGCGACTTGGGGAAAGTGAAACATGAGTTTATTGTGTGTTGTGCTTGTATTGACGCTACATGTGTAAGCCATGCCACCAACGAGTGCAAGTGTGATTCCTGCCAGATATTTTATAAGCAGTTTCACGTCCTTATTATAAATATAGAGAAATAACCATCTGCTATAATTAACTGCTTGTGTGCACGTTTCATTGCAGGTACTCCGAACATTTTACACAATAAGACGGCTTTTGCTTCTAAATTGTTATACTGAAGACAAAATCTCCTTTCTCGGCTAAATATAAACAAAATAATAATGTTGTGACATTTCGTGCATAGAGTCAGAAGTATAAAATTAGTGTTTTAACCAAGAGCAATAATTCGACAATGGCAATTTTGTTTTATTGTGAACATATTAGTCAGTTTTTTTTAGAAACATTATATGTAAAGACTAAAATATTATCTTGATAACAAACGCCCAAGTGCGTATTAAGAGAACACATTTTTATGACGACATGGTTGTTCTATATGAAATATCAGTTCAGGAGAAAGGATGCCATGTATTATTAAAATTGTAAATTTTACGTAAAATACTGTAACTATTTATATAGTATGAAAGAAAGCCTGTAATATTATCTGCACAACTTCTCAAAATGAAGGCAATGAGGAATTTACTTTTTCAAAGCGGGTGTCTATTCGATATTGCTCTTATTTCAAATCAAGTCAGTTTCCTGACATGCGCAATTCATGATACAAGATATGAAGACCAAGCAATGGGCGCTTTATTTAGCACCGGACATGACACGCGAATACAAATTGATTCAACGAATGGAGAGTAACTAATCACACTCGAAAGTGAGTCAAAGATAAACAAACGGATAACACCCTCAATTATGTCAATATCCGATGATCAGGGTCGAGTTATTTAACCGGGCTTAATGAAGGATAGTCTCCCTTTATGATGCGCATAAAAACCACGATAGGTGTCCGGCCAATGAAGAATTTATGGTTTTGACGTGTCGCTCTGTAATTAGGATCAGAATACGACTAGGAAATGAGTTGCCTTGACGAGGTGACAGTCAGACATGAAGATGTCAGGAAGACGACTTCAACAATAAGTCTCAGGACAACTGATATGTGAGGGATCTGATCGACGTGTTTGAGAGGAAAGAGATGTTTTTGTCCCGCGAGAATAGGCTCCTAACGAGAGTTAATGGATGAATGTTTTTATGGAGTCAATCATCGACATCGATGCCATATCCAATTACAGAAAAGACTGGATTTGTTCTTTTTATCCAATTTACGTCGATTCAATTTATGATGGGACGACCATTAGTGTGTAATGTACACATCGACCACATTTTCACCAGTCGTCTGGCTTCATCATAATCGGTCGAGTTGTGTAATGGACGCATCGTGCGAGCTCGTTCAAATTCGGGGATTAAAATTTGACTACTAAGCACTCAAATTACAAACGCTCCTCACGATATATATAACAGTTGCCGTCAATGTACAAAAGCAAATCAAACAACATGCTTAGTTATTTTCGGTTTAAGACATATCACAACCCATGGCAATACAATCAGAATACATCGCAAGAAACGTTTCAGTTTGTGGGTTACATGTACAGTTGGCCCTTGGCCATGGGAGTATGCACACTATATCGTAGTCGGGGAAAGTATGGCAACATATATACTGTTATATATATTTTGGAGAAACAATCAGCAAGGCTATTTAGGTTTTTATGTTTCATAGAAATTTGTATCAGTTATTCCGCATAAAAGCATATACAATGTACATGCAAAAATGGCGGGTGAGTGAGACTGACATTTAAAGGTTTTGACGCTGTCGCAGCGTTCAAACAAGTAACCGGTCTTTTGTGGAATACAATCGAAGACAGCTATTTCCGAACTTCGCGCATTAGACTGATATTTGACACTTTATCCCAACACAACAAGCCGTCCGATTCGTAGTAATGTGATTCTTTCAAACATATACCGCCCTGTTTGAGTGGTTCTGCTAATTTACTATATGATGCTGGTGGGTCCTGCTGAATCACTATGATGTTGGTGGGTCCTGCTGAATTGCTGTGATGCTGGTATGGTAAATCGACGCCGTTAATAAATTGCCCCGTTATTTGTTTTATAAAGTTGTCATTTTGCGGTGTTAGAGCCAAGTGCATACATCGAGGAAAAGCCATTAAAAAAACATGTATTGTGTGAAATATTTCAATAGTGGCTGTGTTGGTTGTTGAAAACAGGCCATAATTGAGATGGCTATATCTGTTGTTTTTCTTTTCATCATTAAAGTGATGTGAAACACTCCGGTTGGGTGATTAAATAGATATGGCGAAAAATCTTGCTCAAAGTAGTTATTTTTATGAATATTAATCAAAATTTTCAACACACACCGCCAGTAGTATACATTTATTATATGCCATGAGTATCGATGGCAAAATCATTTGCGTTAGTTTATCACCGATTGTTGCATCCCGAATCGAGATGTAAATATTTACAAATGAGCGTAGTTCAGACTGTGTTTTCTATGGAGTTGTATGGTCCATTTCTTTGAGATTTTGGGCGATGTTAGTAGAATGCTACATTCCCCTACATAGCCTGAGCTATAATATATCAGTTTCGCGCACCCGAACAAGTCGATAATATGTGTGTAAAATGTTTTAAAATATATATGTTCTTGAATTTTTAAAGACACGGCTCTTGCTGAATTCGCTCAGATTAGCTAAACACCGCAAACATGACAACTTTAGAAAACATAACGGTACTTTTTCTTAACAGCAACGCCTACCAACATCGTTGCAATTCAGCAGGGTCCATCAGCATCATTGCAATTCAGCAGGATCCACCAGCATCATAACATATTAGCCGGACCACTCAACCAGGGTGTGATATAGTGAGCGTCTCTTATAGCATTGAACATTGTTTCCTGTCGAGATACTGATGACGCCTGGAGACTCCGTCATCTAATTTCGCGTGTATATCTTTCACACAGGTGTTGTCAGACGCGCCCACGATGAATCCTGGACGTAACAAAGACCGAGGAAATTCAGTTATAGGCCCAATTAATCTCGCCCCTCGCCGAGACTAAACCAAGAACAGCAAACCAGCGTGTGAGCTATTCGCCCGGAGGTGCAATATTTAGCAAACAAAATCCTGCTAATCAGTGAAGATCGTTGAAGACAGATCTGAGAGACGGTTTGACAACAAATTAGTGACGGTCACTGAGCAGAAAATTGACATAAAAGGAAAGCCATCAACACTGGTCACAAATAATTAAGGGTCTCGTTATCACTAGTCTATTGCTGGACCCTATAACATTCAAAAGGTTGGAGCGACTCTCAATGAGCTATGCTTTTCTCGAGGCATGATATTATTAGCCGGATCACGCGTTTGAAAGATTATAGCACCACCACAACATAGGCCGGTACAAGGGATGTGACTTCTAATAAGAATTGGGTTTTTGTCGTGTGAAATGAGTTACTTCACACCAAACTACCACCACACTAGATGCGAGGGATGCGTTATACGAATGATGATTGATATCAATAACCTGTTAAACCAAAACCAAATATGAAACACAGAACACAATTAATAACATGTGATGGTGTGAGCTATATAGCAGTTTGTGAAAGTTTAGCTGAGTCGGACTATTTTGAAAATAAGGCCCATCAGGAAAGCGTCAAGATTATATGTGAATTAAAGTTGACTGCTAATTGATAACGTTCCCCTGACTGGTATTCAATTCAGAGGAACAAAATCAGAAAATGAAAATCACAAACACGAGAATTTGTTATATTTGTTATACGCTATAGCGATAGTTCGAATGCAATTGTTGACTGTTATATTACGTGCCCATATTGTTCTAATTTCAGATTATTGTTATATAACATATATAGCATTAATATTCTGATAGATGTTTTCGTAAATTCTTGAATATCGTCAGCATTATTTGCAGACAGACACGTTACATTAAGGTCACACACTGGCAAATTTACCTGACATTTTTTTTTCATGAAATTTGTCAGTTTTCTAGAATTTGATATTTGTAAGTCCGTAAGCGAGTGTATATATACATCTGGCATTCGCGTACTGATAACCTTCAAAGATCTTAAAAATGACCAATTGTGCAATCAGTTGTGCTGTTTGGTATCTCTAATAATAAGAAATGGCTCATTTATACCTGCAGTTTGTGAACTTAGTCGATATAGGAGAAACTGGTTGTCTTCCTCGCATTTATCATGCAATTACTTGATGATGCGCCTATTGTAATCAGAGACCATTGCACTTAGTTTCTCCACAGAAGATATCGAACAACAGGTGATTAAACATTGGACGAGTATTTTAACACTCGCGACGATTTTCATGGATCGTAGTATCTAATAATCAATCTGAACAAGAAACTCGAGCTTGTACGCGAATTTCAAGAAACTGTATAGTCGGGAGAGACCGCAGGACCGACTGTTTCTATTTGATTTAAAATTAGAACAGCTGCTCTCGGAGTGACTCAACTATGACAATCATATAGGAAGTCAAGTGATATTAACTTAAAATAAAATCATGTACATGTTCTCCTCCATTTTGACGTGTGTGCAAAACTCGGGCGCCAATATTGCCTTTTCTTTTTTTCAATATCGACAAGGATTCAACATTACAATAAGTCTATCTGATTTAAGGTCCAAAAAACCTAATATGATATTCGTAATATAAATATTCTTGCGACCATACGTTCTCTTCGAGGCCCGAGTCACTTTTGTAATTACAATTTACAATTTCAGCAAGAATCGGTTACACCATAAGTTATAAATGATCTAATGGAATATTTGGATTCAGCGAGATCCCATATTCAGAACAATATATTAATGTTCAACCGAATTTTTAAGGAGTTGTTGGTGTTGCTTGTAACTGATATACTGTGTCAAATTATGGTTTACCTTTCTTTCAAGTGGCTCTCAATGGATATGAGTGCGCGTTATGAAACATATATGGATCAGTTTTCTGATTTCCAGTATTATTTCTCCTTTGAAACGGATGGTCGCTAAATTATATGCGAGTCGTGGGGAAGCGTAAAGGAAGTATAGAAACGCACTGAACATTAATGTTTGCTTTCGCCTGTGACCACTCGAAACTGTCATGCCATATAATGGGGAAATAGATGGCATTTTTATCGGGACATTTCTCGGCAGACTAAGACCGTGCGAACTAAAAATGAGTATGTTATATACACCGATGTGAACCATGCAGTGAATAACAACTGTCTATATATATATTGTGCAAGTTTATATTTGCTCATATAAGTTCCTATAAGATCTTCCTAAGCAAGAAACGTGATTTTTACATTAGAATTATTTTTTCTCTTGTTGATATTTCAATCGATAATAGATTATCATTCCAAGAACTAATTGATTGTTGTGATTATTGATGTGTGAGGTATATTTCATTATCCAGCGCAATAACGTAAAAGACAATGCTGCATGCTTTGCTATAAGTATAATGTCGAAATGATTCTTGGTATAGAGCAAAAAAAAACAAAAAAAAACAATCTGATTCTTTATAACTATGAACTTCGCTACTTCCAGAAAGAAAATAAACTTTGATCTTGTGTCCGTTTTCGGGTTGTTGTTTTTTCTTCTTCAAGATGTTGCAAAAATAAGCAAAAACAGAAAACGTGCAAACTATTATAAAATAATTTCTTGTGTGTAAACAGTTCATGCGTTTTCACATCATTTCTTCAAATATATATAGAGAACAACATTTTCGTGTGGCACACAGATAGAGCAATATAATGTTGGTATCTCCTAATATACAGTCGTCTCGATGAAACAATTTATCTTATCGCGGAACGATTCCCAACATCATTTGTGAGTTTTGATACATTGACACAGATTGCACGAAACGCTTTTATTTGTAAACTTGAGATGCATATAGGACAAACATTTATTTATATTTAACATGTTTACAATTCACGGAGTTATATGCAATGCTATTATTCAGTAGAATAATTTATCTACCCAAAGATTAATTAAATAAATTTAACATTTATACTTTGGTTATATATTAGGATGAAGTAGCAACATATTTATCTTCTATAATTATTCTTTCATGACGGTATATGCAGGAGGCGGTGAGTATACCGTAGGTATTCGGTTGGCTGATAGTTTAATTGATCGAATGTTTATTATTTAAATTTAATTAATATAGATATTAAGTATATCTACCATGTACACAAAATTCAGACGGTTGAGGCATCGTATCTTTATAACCGAATTACAATTGGTGATGGGGACGAGAAATATTAATAAAATACTCATCATTTTTATCAGCAGATTCTAACGAAAACAATGCAGTGTTCAACGTTAATATTTCCACAACTTATTTATTTTCAAGTTTGTCACACAGTGATTTAATTCCCGTAACTCAGATAAATGTCACGGGTTCGGGAAAACAGGCTGAGTTATATATAACATTTAAAAAAAATATGGAATAGTATAATGATTCCCAGAAAGGTGAGTTCTCTTCTTAATATGGACTGACGGGCACATTTGCAGTAATTCCTTTACTATGTCCATTTACGAATAAAATAGACATAACTGACTTTCTCGTTTTGGTTGTGTTTGCTTGACTTCGTAAAATTAATTTTCCACTCACCTTCCGTTTACGTTGTGCGAAGTTCGCGATTCGATAACAGGAGTTAAATCACTTCATTTGTTGATGGAATATCACTGATAAGTCCACCTGAATTTAAAAGAAATGTTAATATTTAAAGTTGATCAGATTACATCGATAAGCCATCGTGTTTGCACGAGGATATCTGTTGAGATCAGTTACAGTACACTTTATCAACTATTCAAAAGGAAAATATAGGAGATAATGTTTATAAAAAATCACTATAAATTCTGAATCTCTACAAATTATTTAGGATTTTATTAGGTGGGGATTTTTTATTTTGTTCCCATATATAGTTATCGTTTGTACTGACAGACAAAGTAAAGAGTCGGACATATTACTGAACAATTTATACAATATTTAAGGATAGAACGAAAAAATATTAGATTTTACCCTTTTTTTCTAATGCGAAAATAAATAACAGTTTTATACACGGATAGTTCGGGTGACGTTGCGATATATAGTTGACAGATTCTTTAGATAGGAGTATAATATTATCTGGATTCTCCCATCGATAAAAGCATTGAGTACATTCTTGGTTCTTGTAGTACATAGTATAAGTTGTTCTTTGTAAAACTAATATTATGCTTCAGACAGACCCATGTGAGTAACAAATGATGGTTGGACTTATACGAAAATAGGCTTATGTCAGTTGTTTTCCTGATATCAGACCAAATGGCTGATGTTTCCTATGATAAATAGGAAATGGGGACGAAGTGGCCACAGTACAGTTGCATGGACAGGCAATGGAAATATCTGTGAACATACACATGAAACAAAACAAACAAAAACAATAAAACTTTCGTGTGACGTAATACATTTAAATTCTTCCGAGGATTTTAAAGAGGAGATCACCCGTTAAGGTAGATTTGTTTTCCAAAAGCACGATTATATATCAGTTTATAATATGTTTGGTTCACCGTGATGTAAGCCCGAAGAGGTTTAGTAAGATGAGACCCGATTAAACGAGTTTGAAAATTATCATACATTTTACCTGGGATTTAGCACGAGTTTAGTCCGAAGGTTTTATTCAGAAAAGCGTCACTAACTTTAAGCTCTCAAAACCTGTTCGTCTAATGCCTGTTAATGCCTATATGATTATCAGAGTCCAGATTGTGGGTTTAACTGGAGTGCGTGAATAATAGAAACGTAGCTCCTCCCACTATTGTAAAGCCGGAACAGCTGTAATCCAATCGGCATTGATCTTTTAGCATCCACGCTGACTGCTCGTCTTGCTTGTATTCCAACAAGCCAGAATCGCGGTTCATCAAACAAGTTGCAATGTGTTGATATTGGTGGATTTTTTTCATATTTAGATAATTATCGTAATTATGACTGATTGTCTTTTTATCGTCAACATTTTTCGCCGGTTGGAGATAGGTTGATCGACAGATTAATACGTCGATGCCGAACATACGTGAGTCGAAGCGATATCAAAATGTCGATTTTAAACAAAGATTATCTCGAATTTTACAGTATTAACGTCAGTGCTTTCTGTGCTATACGGAAATGGCTGAATAATATATTTTTAAGGAACTATTAAAAAAATATTTTGCTGACTAATTTGGTTTGTCAAAATAATAATAAAAGCGTAAACAAAATAACGCTATTTAAAGATGTCCTGGCAGATTTGGGCATTACCGTCGGTATACGTTTGATCGCACCATGAGCCAACTAATACAACCAGATATCGACTTAAAATATGAATTTTAGCTCGTTTCGGCGTATTATACTTATGGATGTTTTTGTGTGATACGATTGCGTGTTCGTGATAGCAAGTATTTTTCACTTTCTTTTTCTCGGTAAGCGAAAAATAAAAAAAATTGTAGGAATTACTGAAGTATTTGATGTCAAATCTGAACGTAGATCATTTAGAGTAACTACTATCGATAATACATAGATCAAAAATGCTCTTCATGTAAAGTGATCGGTTGAAATTAAACAGCGGCGTTGTGAAACTTAAAACATATCACTGGATATATACTTCTATAGAAGGCAAACCATATATGGCAAACCAGAGTTCATTTTCTTCATTTAGTTTATAAATTTACCGTCACTTTGACTATTGTTCACATTGTTTATTCAATTTTATTGTATTGAGAGAGGGGCTTCGTTACGGTTGCAAAAAAAATAAACTTGGCACGAAACACAAGCATGCGAGAATGATAGAAACTATATGGAAGACATTTGCCTTATCAACCGGCCGTGGCCATCGCAGTTCAAATATGGCGAAATCAGAACACGTCAGGAATTCATTTATTTCACTGTTGTATCAGTGTTACCAGATGTCTGTGTAGTTGATTCAGTTAGAAATCCCCAATGCAATCCGCTTACACCCCAACTAAGCCTCTTACTCAGTTAATGACGATGCCATATAACGGATGCGACGCTGCACCATATAGGGATGTTTGAGCAGATTCTTGATTAGTTTGACAAAATAATCAACAACAGTCGGAATGTTGGCTTCAGATTAATCTCGATGACAGGTGCTTCGGACATGTTATACAACAAAACGATCACAGAACACAAATATAAAACTGTTAGATATCATCCGATGTAAAGCTTCTCTGAACATAACCAATTATACAAGACAGCAGATGGTAATATAATAGTTTGGTCACTTTTTTCTACCATTGTGGGCTTTTATTTAAAGTGACACAAAACACAGAGTGAGTAAATGTAAAAATTAAAACAAAGTTTGTAAAGCCACTATCACTAAAAAGAACGAAAAACAAATTGGAGACTTTTGTCTTATTTTTAATATTAGCTAGTACTCTCCAGTGACAATATTTCGTATGTTGAATCTATTGTTGTGTAAATATTAATGTTACAGTGAAAGTTATATTATCAACAAATGTCCATCTTCAAATGCAAATGAAATGTTATAACTGAAAAGTCTGTTTTCTGAAATATATTGTATCACTCTTACCTTTTGTAATGTAGACCAGAATTCGCTCAACTATTTGGTGGACAAAGGCTTTTATCATGAGATGGTTCGTGAATTAAGAATTATCAGTAATACAAATATAACTTATTTATCCTCAATTAAAACTTTTTTTATGATTTTTCGAATGTACTTTGTGTGTGTATTTAATTTACAGGCGGTTTATATCCCCAAGTTATACCAAGTAATATTCGATTCTGTCACATCCTCAGTACCCGATCCGACAAAATTCCAATATGGTTAGAAATTCTTGTATACCGGTACACGGAATTTATAAACAACAAAAAACATTATGCAAGTCCAGCCTGTTCTCCGGGAAATAAGCTCATAGTGAACTTAATGTATGTGACTGAAATAAGCTCATAGTGAACTTAATACTTAATGTATGGGACTGAAATCAGCTCATATTGAAGTTATAGTATGGGACTGAAATCAGCTCATATTGAAGTTATAGTATGGGACTGAAATCAGCTCATATTGAAGTTATTGTATGGGACTGAAATAAGCTCATAGTGAACTTAATGTATGGGACTGAAACAAGCTCATAGTGAAGTTATAGTATGGGACTGAAATCAGCTCATATTGAAGTTATTGTATGGGACTGAAATAAGCTCATAGTGAACTTATTGTATGGGACTGAAATCAGCTCATATTGAAGTTATTGTATGGGACTGAAATAAGCTCATAGTGAAACTTATTGTATGTGACTGAAATAAGCTCATATTGGCATTATTTAGATGGACCTAAATGTTCAACGAAATATAAGTTCCACTTGGACTTATTTCAATAAGTTCACGTCGGCCTTATTTGATCCACTAAATTCTACTCTTCGCTGCATTTATCATAACAAATAGATATATCAGATGTACGCTCTTTATGATGTTTTCTATGTTGTGCGCGCCATAAAATTGAATAACGGGTATATAAGTCCACCATGCATGGGCTTATTTCAGAGTCAAGTAAGTCCAATATGAATCTTATATGTGAATATCAAAGTCCAATATGAACCTATTTGCACGAGGATATGTTTGCAAGTCACATAATTTTGGAAAATCAAAAAGACCATTTATTGTTAATCTATTCCGGATATTGTAAAAGTAAAGAGCGTTTTCTCACTTGTAAATATGGGGAAAACTTGAAAACAGCTGGAAAATTGCTATGCATTTGAATAGTTTTTTTTCGATATATAAAGATCGATATTTCGCTGATTTGTCGACATATCTTCCACACAGCGCGTAGACATAATTGGAAGGTTCATAGAGACATGTCCGTTTAAACTACCATTTGTACACTTTACATACTAGAACATAGAACATATACAGAACGAACCTATGATCCCTTTTTGTGATAAAGTACATTTATGGGCCCCTTGCCAATTCAATATTTATTATTACACTAAACACATAAAATAATCTACATTTATGGCTGATAGCATGCGTGGAAGTTGTCCAGTAATAAGCATGCTGCAATAAATACATTTGACGGAGAGGTTATTCTCACCCACCCTATATAAGGTGGCATATCATATATTAGGCCACATATTAGTTGCGAGACAGCCTTCTCCCAGTCTGGAATAAATCTACAATACTCTCTGAATGTTATATTAATTATAATTATTCATAATAATATAAAAAAATAAGCAGATCTTTCGATAAGGGGTGAAGTTCGGCATTTCTCATGATACGTGTCACGTGTTGTTTTTTTAAACGTTGGTATCGCTAAATGGCAGCTAAAACGAACCACACTATATACTACCAGTATATCAATAATAAAAAAACATTTAGTCCGAAAATGATCATAGCTACTAGCTGTAGACTATTACGTGTCACATCTTTCAAACCCCACTTGCATAAGTATACAATAATGTACGCCGACTATCCATAAAGAACGTAATAATAGAAGTAGAGAAATTATATTGTTCCATATAGTACTCAGTAAAACAAAAATAAATTCCATATCAGGATGAACCCATTGAATAATCACAGTGGGTACATTAGTTGGTTAAAAGTGGGTGGCATTTCGCTTGGGCGGGTGAGTGGAATGAGTAAAAGTTGGAGTGTTACTCCTTCGTCGGGTTTACATGGCTGACAGTGATTCCACGGTTCGTTAATATATCTATAAGAATAAGACTACGAAGTATAAATTATCTTCCAGAATAAGTTCAGGCATATATATATTTTGTTGTTGAAAATTTGGGAAAACACTAGCAAATAACGCTTTTATTGTTACATGCTGTTGAGTAAGGTGATCATTTTCAGGCGATAATTTATCGGGTGATTAGAAAGTACTTCACGTGTTTATCGAGCTTATTTTTTTATCACCAGAATGTGACAAACGAGTAATTACTGGATTTAATTTGAGGATTGAAAAGTATGTGCCACTTTAATGAAATTGAACGACAACCTAAAAAAATCAAACTATAAATATGTATTCCCTCAAATCCGCACTTGGACGGAAGGTTCAAGCGAATTACTTACTATAATGTAGATAACAAAATTAAATATATAGTCCATCGAATTTCAGCCACTAACGCAAGACAGAGTTCCGAAAAAACACCATTTATTTCAGCCATAAAACAATAACAGGAATTGAGGGTGACAGTTTAAGTGACAGAATGAAGTTTGGTTTTACCCGATGACGATCAGATGCATGGTCTGAATTAAATCATGGGTAGCATGCGATAGGATCACCACAATTGCACAATAGACTTATCGACAAACAGCACAACGGCTGTCTCTTGCCGCACAGAACGACTTTTTCAAGGCAAGTTCTTAGTGTGTGTATACACTGGACAGAGACAATCCGGGAAACAGCTATGTCAAATATTCTATAGTAACAGATGAAGCTATCCCAAGTAGATAATTTTCAACTAAACACTCAAGTGTACATTGACTGTCGATCGAATTGACTTTCGCAGGGACCACTTTGATTTGCGCGCATTCCGCCGAGTGAAGTTGGCTGAGATGACGGGTTCTGAATCTTTTCTGTGCAGCCAGGCGCCGCATTGCGTTTGGCCGCTCTCCTAGATATACCTTCTCCCCTTTGGTGTTAGTTGTTCAGTGCATTCGCGGAAATCCAAACTCAAACACGCATTTAAACACCAAACCATACGATCTAAATTAAAAGGAGGTTGAATGTTGATTGGAATTTCTACTATACGGTTATAAACAACTCGAGAGGCGTTGCTCCTATCTCTGATCAAACATTGCTTTTGTTTCGACCGAAGTATGTAACAGTACACTGAGAAAGCGTGGGAAATGATCGACACAGACTTAAGCTGGACCACAACAACATGTAACGTGTATGGCCGACATGGAACACAAATATTTTCAATTTTGTTGACTCTATATATATACCGACCAAACAAACCTGAATCGTGACCGACAGTTCGTTTGCAATAATGCAACATAGGATTGACCTTAAATGGTATATAATCAGCTTGTGATTAAGCGCTATCCACTTGTGCTCAATAATTTCGATTGAGGTATGTATAGCAGTACATGCAGCGATGGAGCCGCAGATATAGGATTACATGTAACGTGCACGATGGACATATTACAATGTTCATTTAAAAATCGTCCACTAGAGAGGTTTTGCTGCGGTCTCTGCATGGTGAAACATTGCTTCGACCGTCAAGAGAGCAATGCAGCCAGTGACATATATAAAGGGCAACCTTCTGGTGTTTAACCGCTATCCATTTGTACTTAATTCTTTCGATCGAGGTATGTAACAGTGCAACGAAAAACTTCCGAAAGGACCCGCATGGCTTATACATTGTACAACGTACACAACATTGTGTAACGTGCCAGCCTGCATGTTCTCCTGAATATAAGCTCATATCGGCATTATTTGAATCTGAATTACGCTCTATATACACATATATGAACCTAAGGCGACTTTCACAAATGTATGCTATTTGTAATGTGTTTTCACTGTGGCCTGTGCCATAAAACGGAATAACGGGTATATTGGTCCACTATGGGCTTATTACATAATCAAATAAGTCCAATATGAACCTATGTGAATATTTAGATCCAATATGAGCCTATTTGCACGAGGATATACGTTGAACGTGCACGATGGTCATGCTGTGAAATATACATTACAATCTTCAAGTCAAAATTCAAGTCATCCACACAAGAGACGTTGCTGAGATTTGTGATCAAACATCGATTTTTATTTCGACCAAAGTTTGGCACAGTATACATTTCATTCTAGATCCGGTCGCTCGATTGAGAGGACATGCGCACCAGCGCTCCCGCGCTAATCCGTTGAGTGACCGTGAGTTATTAGGTCGAAGGCCGGGTGGACATGGATTCTGCTTTAATCCACACCGAGCTTTTGCACGCACTGAGCGGCTTCCATGGCAGTCGGCCCGTTTTGTTAGCTGGACTCCATGCTAATAGGCTTGAAGTGATTTTTGACATTCAAATCGCTCCGGTATATAAACCTCTATCGACCGCGGTTTGAATCGTGGAACGACCGCAACCCATCGGTGCGGATCTATAGCCAGACCACCACAGACGGGAAGAACAAGACGAAGAAAAAGACCCCACCACGTCGCCACAGGGACGCCTACAGGAGGACCAGATGGAGACAGGGGAAAGCTGAGAAACGCCCAGCTTTCCCCAATTGACCCCTGAGCAGAACCACCAGCTCGCCGTCGCTGAGCCAGCCGCCACCAGCGGAAACGACAGGAACCCCGATGTAACCCCGGCCGGCCCTGCCGCCGACTTCGTGGTGATGATGGATACACCACCATCTCTTCCACCATCTCCAGATCCACAGACACTGCTACCTCCTGTGTCCCCAACTGCACCACAGAAGAGGGACCGGAACGACCACCCCCTGCTCACCGAAGATGAGGAAACGGAAGCAGCAACACCCTCGACATGGTAATTGATCACAAGAGAGATGACAAAATTCAAGGAAGACCAGACAAAGTGGAAGGAAGACATACAACAACTGAGACAGACACAATCCATATTCCCCATCTTCTGGAGAAAAGCGCCATCCAAAAAAAAAAAAAAGGAAAAAAGAAGAAATAATCAATTTTTTAACAAATGCTTCTTTTTTAAGTTTATATATTAAAAGCTGTAGGCCCTTTCGAGAATCCCGGGGTTAGCCTCCCCGAAATTACTATATATATATATATAAGCTGAACCACAACAACATGTAACGTGAACGGCCGACTTGGAACAAACAATCACTTTTTCACGCTTTGTCCAGACCTGAAACAAGACCGCTGTTTACAAGAGAGCATGTACGAATCCTACCACGCAAGGCTATATATCAGCATCTGCTTACGGGAATGCATCAACTTGTGCCTGATATATGCATCAGTACAAGTTTCTGAAGGAGCCGCATATTTTGGCATAAGCTGGACCACGACATGTAATTTGTACGGAGGACGCGCGTGTGGCACACATGTGGGACAACATGTTTTCGCATACGTTGAACATGCACATAACGATATGATAATCTGTGTGTTGATGAATATCTCTGAACAAAACTGTTAACAACCATGGGGCCCGTCGATTCATTTGCAAGATAACTTGTTTATGAGAGGTTCACGTTTATTAAGAATTACACTTGCAAACCCAATTATTATTAAGCACGACTTATACTGAGCATCGATGATTTTAACGGAAGATGCCCTCTCCATCTCTACATTTGATACATGATATTTCCTGAGCAAATAAACCACAATGGGGAACCAATAACGGCGCTGAATATGACTAATTTGTCGAGATTACACCAGTCCAATATTATATATATATATATATATATATATATATATATATATACGTGTGATGTCCGGCGGATGCGTCTATATATAGTGGGTGTATGGACATCCGCTCCGATGAGGGGGTATGTTGTCGACATTCGTGACTACCACTTTCCGCGCTATAGTGGGAACGTCTTTGATATCTTCACAATTCAGAATCAGTGTTTCCATGCACTATATGTTAGGGGAAAAAACGAGCCTAAAATGTCAACTTTATAAAATGTGCCAAGCATATATGAGCTCCCATGTATTCAAAATTTAAATCTAAAAAAAAAGTTGAAAGGACTGAATACGAAGCGTTTGGCCCGAAATATGTAAGTAGCACCTCGATCAAAACGATGAGAAATAATTACATCTTCAAATCTGAGATTTGTGTGTTTATGTGGAACTATAATTATATAGTTACAGTTTGCCAGAATCTGCATACACTCCATGTATATCCTTTTGGGGGGGGGGGGGGGGCTATTTCCAAACTAGTTTCAAGATGACCACACTCGTCAGCAGACACTATGTCCCTAACCCATGATGGCATCGTCCAGTCTCGAGTTTCACTGTTTGTTCCCCTGAATGTTTCGCCGCCCACTCATGGTTCGAGTGTTTGGTTAACTAAAAGTTTCTCTCCCACAGTCGTGCCTTTGTGTATCTTCCACCCGTGTTGGTTTGCTATATATGAGATCTGTTTTCGCCAAGAAACTCGAATTTGTTACGCCAGAGGCGCAAACATTCCAAGCGGACGGCTTGACCCATCATTAAATTCAAACGGTGAAACTTGTGACAGGTTTGGCGTGATGACATAATCTCATAGGTATGTTCGACTTTCGAAAAATGCCGAGCTGTGGTGAAGAGTGGAAGAATATTTATCAAAATTGTTGGAGGCACTGACTGCAGTATGATGTGTTCAACATATCGTCAGGCAAATAGGACCAAAAATAATCACATATATTCATATTGGACTTATTTGTTTCTGAAATAAGCTCATATATAGTGGACTTATAGGCTGTTATTCCGTTTTATGGCGAGCGATCCACAGTGAAGACACATTATACAGAGCGTACATCTGAGAAGTCGATTTAGGTTCATATTATAGCGCGTAAACAAGTAATGCTGACTTATTTGTGTTTTTGAAATAAGTTCAATATGAGCTTATGTTCAGCAGAACGGACCGTTCATTGCTTATATGTGTGCGTGAGCACATTATCATTTATTATCGAAATGATCATGTCACAAAGATCGGAATGATACATGGATACGATAGATACGATTTATTAGCTTATGTTGTCATGAATGTTATAATGTTGAAGCTATACAATACAGAACATGATAATACATAAAATACATGACGCATGGGCGGGTTGGGGGAGGGGTGTGAGTCGCGGTGCCATTTCAATGGAAATTGTGGCGTGGTGTTATGGTAGTTCTAATGATGTTTTTTTTCTTAACAAAATGGGCGAAATCTAGAGTAAAGCCGCATGAGAAATATTAGGGGGTGGGGTGTTGTATCATGTGGTGGGGTGGGGTATCGTGGTTCTATAATGAAGTTTCATTGTTTGACATCAGGAACAAAATCTAGAGTATGAGAAGTAGTGCTTCCACAGGGAGCTAGGGGTTGGGAATATATACTTAGTATGTCCATATTGTAGGATGTGTATAGTTGTTCAGCTTGGCCCACAGTTAAGCCTCAGGATGTGGAGATGTGTACCAACTCAGAGCAATCGGTCCCGAGTTGTGCAATATTGGGGTTTAAGCCAAAAATGGTATAGGATATTTTCAACAAAGAATTTCTTTGGATCTATATGGCGAAAAATATTGAATTTCACATATCGTCATCTTAATTGTATATACAGAATCTGAACAATTATCAAGAGCCGATAAAAACACTGGATTTTAATGCATTAATTGAAACGTTGAAAATATTATGTTCTTTTATGTCCCTTTCGGTATCAAGAACTGATAGAATAATTCATAATTTCACACAAACTACAATCATGCACCAATTAGCTTATTTTCTTGACTCTATATATATATATGAGAGGAGGCTTCGTTTGTATCCAATGGGTCCCTGGTTCTTAACTAATGTGTCACAATAATTACCAATTCAATGTCGATACGATTTTTGGTGAATGGATTCAACAGTGTAATCCAGACGGTACAGAGTTTTTTTTTTTATGAAAGATGGAGAATGACTTCATACCAAGGGGAACCTGGAACGATGTCATCAATTAGTATCAAAGTTTGCAAAGTGTAAAATTATGACAAACGAGTGGTCAGATTAAGAGGACTGAGACATGACACTAAGTCAACATAAAAGGTAAAAATATCATCAGAGTTCTAATCCCATGTTACCAACAGGTATATGTGGACAATGGTATATATTTCAGGATAAAACTGAAAAAGGACACGCGATACAGAAGATGTCAAAGTTGTCCAAACCTTCAAGTGGATAACACAACACAATTATCAGGGTATAAGTTTAATGGCCATAATCTGGTTTTGTGAACCAAAGAACACGTGTCGATATACTCAGCATCCATCATGGCCGACCATTCATTGGCTGGGGATTTTATCGTTTCAGGTGTGAAATCGTGAAACTCATAAAACACCTGAAGACTAAAGGCATACTGGCTATACACTGGGCTGTAAACACTACACCAAACCAAAACGTGCTTAAATCACAATGGCCACCGTAAAAATCACGGTTACGTCACAGCGAAAAAATCATTATAGACGTCGCCGCGGGGCATGAACGCGTTGTGGGCAAACAGTGACGTAACTGCGCGCACTGAAAGGAAAAAAATGAAGACATTCCTTCGGAGTTACGTTACGTGTTTTCGTGATGACACGAGGCGAGTATTATTAGATCTATTAAGGTCTAATCGTATGACCGGCTGTGATTCTGGTGTTGAAATCACGTCATAGAACTTTTAGGAAGTATACTATATATGGAAAAGCCTGTTTCATTTAAATGTTTTAGACCCAAAGCACTGCTGCCACAAACGATTACTTTGACGTCAACCACCTGGATATGTGGAATTTGAAGACGATTATGAATATATCTTTTCCCTTCAGAAAATTAATCTATGATTCATAATTATTATAGGAATAAGAACATCGGTCTAAATAAACGTGAAGCGTGTGTTTTTTAAAGTTTTTTGTTGGCGTAGAATTCTCGAGCTGTCATGTTTCTAACCTTCATTTTCCTCAAAAATGAAAAAAAGGTTCGTCGACACAATGGCGTATATCCATCAATAACGCACCATTGAAGTACTTCAACCTCTTCGCTGCTAAATGACGGTATGACGTCGTGTGCTGGGCTGTTGACGTTATTGGCATTTTCTAATGGGAAAATATAGCGGGAATGTCACAAGAACCATACAACTGACTCAGCTGAAAGCTATTATCGTTCACAATCGTGGGACATCATACACTTTTTGAAACGTAGAGATACAGTTATTCCGATGCACTAATCTCTGAGTTCCAGTTATGTATAATGGCCTACTTCTAGTGTGCTGAAGTAGGTCCGTAGTACCTACGGACCATATAGCACACGGCGTGCACTTTTACGTCCGTAATAGTTACGGACGTCATAGCAGCGAAGAGGTTAAGCCAGACGTCAGCACGTCGTATAAAACCGTCACACAGGAATAGTGAAAATTGTACGAACATGCTCGACCTTACATTGCATGCATGTATATAATTTGCAAACGATCGAGTGCCAATGACCATGACATCATCAGCATTAATCAGATGATGTATACCTACCACATGGCAATATATATACGAACATAACAATGGGCCGGTTTAGTTTTAACGCACCTGACTTGAACCTGGATAGTAAAGCTATATATATATATATATATTATATATATACACGTACATTTACTTTTAGGAACGCTATATATCTCGCTTTTTGTATATACACTTACAACTCGAAAACAGTGACAAAAATAGTTATCAATCGAAAGAAGACACGTAGCGCCTATATTTCATGTATGATTATGGGTCGCGGGAATATAGTGGTCCTCTACACTATACATTATTAATCGTATATACTGCGTTATAGTAAACAAGTTTGTCAAATCATCTATATTAGTGAGAATCACAATGGGACATTATTGGGAAGGAACATTACGATAAAACAAACACTCTCAATGTACAATAGATAAACAAACGAAGTTTGCATGTAAGGCTCGGGTATACACTATCTCTTCGACGTCTGGGCTATATGTTGATCTTGCGGAGTTTGTTAACACGGGCCAGTACTATTGTCGTCCATGTCAAAATATTTCCTCTTCAAAATAATGATGTCATCACAATAAGTTAACACTTCTGTTACTTTGGGGTTATGTCTGGAAACAAAGGTTCGTGGTATAGCGTGTATATGGCATGTGTTGATCGTTGGACTATTTACCGTCGTATGTTGCTGAATTGACGTTAAACGGGCCGACACACGTATATGTGTAGAATTGAAGAAGCTGTGACTCAAAACACCTTAGAATTTTCTAGATCATGGCATGAATCTCTACTCTATAGGTACGCGCGTAGAGATCATATTCCACCAGTATACACAACATTGGAACTTTTAGAAGTTTTGACAATATACAGTCGAAAAAATTTCAAAACAATTCTCGAATAAATGTTGGCTGCTGGGTGTGCCGATTTGCTTTCAAATTTCAAATCCAAGATGGCTACTGGCGTCCATGTTTTTTTTTATATCGAATTTCGGAAAACAAAGTCGATGGCTCCCATCTATAGTGGTCACCCAAAAAGATCTATATGGAGTTTGGTTATGATTGGATGAGGTATGTGGTATGTAGGGTGGGTAAGATGTTTTAGTCATGGAAAGAGTAGGTGGCTGCCGGCGTCCATATTTTTCATCGAAAATCGTTCAAATTTGATAGCTTCCATGCATCTAGATGTGATCCTAAACAATTATGCCTGTACATTTTCAAAATAACTCTCCAATAAATGGAGGATTAAAATTCAAGATGGATTTCTGAAAAAGAGGTCACCCCGAAGATCCATATGAAGTGGACGATCGGAAGATATGACCTGTATAGGGTGTGCTAAAGAAAATTGACGACAGACGCACGCACTGACGGACGACGGACGCCAACCCATGGCAAAAGGTAAAATTTGTCGAGTTGAGGCTAAAATGATATTATCATCTATATAGAACACTCATTGTTTTAATACTTCAAGTATAGATTCATTTTGACAGGAGTGTTTGTTTTTGTCTTTGAAACCAGATAGAATTTAAGTGTTCCAGATTGTAGAAGCGGTATATTGACCATCAAAATAACCAATGTTTCTATATAGTATATAGTTAAGTGCGCTAGATCTTAAAGTGATGTGAAACACTCCAGCAGGGCGATCGAATGGAACTAGAGAATAATATTGTTCTATGTAGTAATTTTTACAAATTTATATCAAAATTGACAACACACACAGTCATTCTTATATATATCAATTTAATGCAGTGACTCTCGTTGACGAAATTGTTTTTGTCAGTTTATCGCAGATGCGTTCCGAATCGAGTAGCAAATATTTACAATTGAGTGTATAGTTCAAACGATGTTTTCTATGGAGTGGTCGTTTTGCTTCAGATTATCGGTGATGTTAGTAGAATGTTACATGCCTCCAGTTGGCATAGTGCCTGAATACTAACTTATCAGTTTTACGCATCCGAACAAGTACATAATATGTCTTTAAATAGTCCAATTTGGTTTGAAACTGCTGCTTTATTTGTGGAAGATTTAGCATTGAAAAAAAATAAATGGCGAAACCAAATAACTCTGCGTCACATTAAAGGGGACTGCACACTAAATACGTCCATTTATGGACCCTCTCCCTTTATACTCTACAGAATATTTGCAACAAATGAATGAATTTGAGTCATGGATTAGTGCAAAAATACACCCATGTGCTCTATGAACGATACAAACAACATAGTAAATTATAAGAAAATGAGTTTATGACTCGAGTCATTTATATTCAACAGAATCGAGTCATAAACTCATTTTCATTATAATTGCTATGTTGTTTGTATCGTTCGTAGAGCACATGCGTGTATTTTGCACTGATCCATGGCTCAAATGTTTTGTTTAATATATTATGTTGAGTATAAAACGAGATGGTCCCATAAATGGCTGCATTTAGTGCACAGTCCCCCTTTAATACATATATTTGCAGTCGGTAAATTGTGTAATGTGTCGCGTCGGCTAGTTGCAGAGCCCGGAAGGCCCAACATTCAATGAATTGATAGTGAAAGTGACTTTCATGCACACCGATATTTATCTTCACCAACAGACCTTTGAGTCTACCCGACTAACTCGTCCTAATGGAATAGGACACAAAATCAAATTGACATTATTTGTGTAAACATAACATTGAAACCGATTATTTCAGCGTCAATTTTCGGACCAATTGAGCTAATCGGCTAATCCGATTGAAAACGGAGTTAATATTTGGAAAACTTTAGAAGTTTCATCGGGAAACAAGAGTAAGCTGGTTACCACCCCATTCTAGGCGGCGTTTCTGATCCCAGCAGGCAAAGGAATAAATTAATAGTGTAAATGGCCGATGCGAAAAAAATCCCTATTGCTACAATAGAAATGATAACAGGCTATCAGACGATTTCATTCAACTGTTACTGAATGAAATGTCCAGCGAGGGATGGACTCGCTGAAATATTCATCAGTCGTCTGATATCTCAATAAAGCCTATAACAGAATGGTAAATCCTTGCCGCGGGGCATGTGATAATTGTTGTCTGGTATCAGCACCTGCAAACAGACTGCATTGCGAAATGAAAACCGACACTTAGAGATGACTCCGACAGTGTCATGCACGCTACATTCCGGTATAGTCAGTTAGATCAATAGATAATCACACGAATCTCCACTCTGGCTACGCCCATAGATCATACTGCATGCACTAGTTCAAAATTTGGGAACTTTTGGATGTTCTGACGCAGAGCTTTATAGCATTGAAATAAAAACATATTTCTGAAATAATACCTGTTCCTTAATAATGCATTCCACAGTAGGCGGATGTCCCAGCTCAAGATTGCATGATTTATATGACTTGTGTGTGCCAATATAGCTTTTCGCTTACAATCATTGAATTTCTCCAGGGTAATCAATTCAATGTTTATTGAACAATTGGCACATAAACTCGCCTAAATCATGAAATCTTGATTTGAGACCACCACATACAGTGAAATAGATTATGAAGGAACAGGTATATCCTGCGTTATTTGTTCAGTTTTGTTAAGTTCTCCGTCAGAACAGGTCAGAACATCAAAAATTTCACATGCACGTTTTGAACTGGTTGTGTATTATCTTTATACGAGCATATAGGCAGAGTAGAGATTCATGACAGTATTTAATTCAGGCAGTCAGGATGTTTCAGATTTTTGCATGTATGTCATGTATGTGATTTATAGTAAGTTAAAGCGACATGAAACTAAACCTAGTTATCATTGGTTGTTTTTGTAGAGAATATGTCGATTAATAATATATAGAATATTAATTTGGACATTTTATATTAAATTCAGCTGCCGTTTCCACCAAATTAAAGTGGCGTTTCGTGCATGTGGCCTTGTGACCATGGTGGCATTACGTCCGGTATACCGTTACGGAAATAAGGGACCGATGTATTTCTTTGAGGCGATAAGTTATGTGATCCCAAAAAGATTATACGATTCTACGAATCCGTAAGCTGCAGAGGATGACAAAAGCGTGTCTAATAGTTTATTAAACTTTTTCCAAGCAAATATGTCTCCTTGTTTGGATCCAATGGAAAGCAGAGAAAGAAAAAGGAGGACTCACAAAGAAATGAAAAAAGAAAGAAAAAGAAGGTGCACCTTTAATAATCTGATGCTGCATACCCCGCACACAAAGGATAACTCTAGAATGATAAACGCTAACATCGTCATTTGCCCCTCTTTTGAAAGCGGTCATCTGGCGAACCTATATACATTCATTCAGATCCTATAACCCATGGCTGAAATATATGCCCAGAGGTATGCACAGACGGACTACGTCAATCCAGTATATGAAGAAAAAAAAGAAGGAATTTGTAGACGAGAAACCCAGTCCTCGAAATTTTAAAACGCTAGTGTGCACTAAACAAAGAAATCGCAGTAATTCTAAACCCCTCCAACATGTTTGCAATTGTAATTATGCACCTATACACCTACACCTGTCAAAGACTAATCTTCATTTGTAATTAGTATTATAGCAGGTGTAAATTTCTGATCGTCGATTAATAGCGGTTGTTGAAGGTAAATTCTGGAGGTAAACAAACCTATTTGTTTATTAAGTTGTGTTTTGTCAGTCTATTTATAAGACATGACATGTAAGCGCATTATGGGATTAGCATATATGCAGTGGTTCTTACATATATGCAAAGGACACCGGAGGACAAACGTTTAACTATATATATCAGCACTAATGCATATGTCTTGTTACGTGAGCTCAATCAATAGCCACAATGATAGATGTGCATGTATACACATACACTGTACACCAGTATATACTGGTACAAATATATACATTTGCGAAAACCATGTGATGCTCAACAGCAATGTCTGTATACATGGGTGATATGTATTGAACACAAATACAAGTGAATTGAACATCAATTCAAGTCATGTAAAATTTTAATTTTATCACATAATTAACCCACAAAAACAGCTTCATAATTATTGGTAAGACACACGTGTAATATTAGCGCGTGTGATGACGTCACGCCATTATTTAAATGACTTGCGATTGCTGAAGTTTATAATTGTTGTTTTCGATGAATACTTCGCGTTGCTTCGCGTTTATTTGATCATGTGATAAAAGGTATCTCAAACTCGTTCTATATGTGTTTCCAAACCTGACCCAACTTTCCGGTTGTCGTGAATGTCTTATGCTGTTCAGATGGCAAATTTGTGCGAAAATTCAGTGCAACAGACAGCGGCCGTCTATATATATATGAAGATTTTCCTTAAATTTTGCCAGGCAATTTTGTCAGCTGTGCGCTGGTGCAGCATTACAAATCCTGTGCCAGTGTATTCTCTTATATATGCGAGTATCCCATAGGGAACACCTCATATATAAGAGAACAAACTGGCTTACAAGGTCAAGGTAATTATTGTTAGGCAAATGCATTCTCTTATATATGAGACGCGACCTATGCTCGACTCGCATATATAAGAGAATGTATTGGCACAGGGTTTTCGTAAAATTTCAGGGAGCTCCAGTTATGGAGGAGAAAAACACAGGGATATATATTGCATACTTTTGATTGATGTATTGGAGGTTTATTGTTTTATCGCTGTATTATATAATTGAAATGCCACGAGTTATTGCGCGATTGATTCTTACCAGATCATTGAAGACTGATTTCAGGAAATTATCAGTTGTATGACAACTTATGGAATTCCATAGATCTCACAACATATTTAGTTAACTGCTAGGCATGTGCTTTTCATGAGTCTGTGCAGTTTGGCGTTCATAGTCTAGAAACAGACTACAACACTCTACTTATTCGAGATTTGCCTGCAAAATTTGTCAGGCAAATTTCATTTCATGACAATCGAATATAGAGGATATATTGAAAATAATTAGAGGTATGGTACTGTCTCAGTGGGACTAAGGATACACATCGGATTGCATTTGGGCTATATTAAGGGTAGCCATATTAACATATTTGTTTTGTTTTTTTTTTCGAAAAGAGAACACAAGGACAAGCTCGGACAAAATTATGCATGTTGCGAAAAAAATGTCATGTACTAAATATCTGTGCCATGATAAAAACAATTGACTGACAAATGCAGGAATACAAGCTCAGACAAAGTTGCGTTCACCGACGGACGGACAGACGACCGGACGACTAGACGGAGACGGGCACACGGATGGTCAAGCTGATTCATATATACCCCTTCCTAACGGATATAAACATGCCGAACCATAAAGATCCGCAATACAAAAACAAGACAAAACAGATGACAATAAATGTAAATAAAAAGAAAAGTAGAACAGATCGAAGATTGGAATCATGTTTGGCGATTGTTTCGATGTCACAGCCACGTGGAAGTGGCATTCGAGTCAGAGAGAATTGACTTTTATCGAAATCTAAGTATTAATGGCTTTCAATCGTTAGAACCAAATCATTTCTGATATGGGGTTAAATGCATATCTAACCCCAGGACCACTATACTATTTTTCGCATTACTCAATCTTTCTTAGCTAAACAAAGCGTTTTGAACAAACCCATGTATCATGGTAAATTTCACCATTCATATTTCAAACTCACTGAATTCTAGGCTTTTCTTCATAACCGAGATTAGAATACAGATGAAAACCCGACATCGGCAGCAGACGTACACTCTTCACTGCTCTTTATAACACTTTGTGCTATATCTGCTATATGTATTTTTATGTATGTTCCATGATTGTATCAGGAGAGGGGCAAGTTTGTAAGTTTTGTAAGTTTTGCCCCGATCCCTGTATATTATCTTTCTAGATGCATTAAATGGACATGGCTCATTCGAACCTCCAAATTTTTGTCTATGTAATTTGGAGCGACGGATACGATAGGTTGATACATAAACGAACTATTGATATAGCGGCTTCGTATGCTCTGCCAAAGTCACAGCCATTTTACAGCCGTTTTCATCTTTTCGCCAGAAGTAAGATAAACGCTCTTTATTGCTACCATATCAGGAATGGACTACCACGGAACGCTCTTTTCTGTTCCATGTCGTGCAAATGGCTGTTTTGTGTTTGGGACCCAAACACCGTATTCACAGTTGTATTTTTCATTACTTCAATGCGTCTTTTTGGGTTACACAATGCTCGTAGAAAGGTAGTTCACATATTTATCGACCTATTTCGATACTGAGAAAATTCAAAAGCGCATATTATTATGTGTATTTTTGAGCGCAAACCGCCATGTGGCTTTAAAATATGCTTAAGGAAAATCAGAGGACTAAACGGCATAGGGTATAATAGATTAACACCATTGCCATTCAGGGTCGAGTTGCCAAAGAAGGACTACTACTCCCAGTACACCGAAAGCAGATGTCGACGCCGGATATTATTATAACACCATTGCAGTATATCAGGGTTCGAGTTGCCAAAGAAGGACTACTACTACCAGTACAATGAAAGCAGATGTCGACGCCGGATATTATAACACCCTTGCTACCAACCATCGAATTATTCTGTTGAATTAGAAACATTCGTTGCTATTGACTCTTCTGCCGAGACGTTATTTCTGCTTCGTCATTGACCAAGAGGAAGAACTCTAATAACACCGATAACATTTCATCAGTGAAGCATTGGGCTGCGTGCTGCTCGCATAACAGATAGGCCCGAGGTTACAATCAGTGGTGTAATGTTTTCCAGATATATGTCTCAGTTAAAGATACGGGCGGCGTTGGCGGTGGGTATGCTGATAAAATATTCACCTCCGTCAAAATCCGCCATAAACAGAAAGAATAGTAAAATATAGACAGACTTTGTTCTTACACCAATCAGGAATATGGCATAAATAGTATGTTATTGTAAATTTTCCCCTTTGTTATGTAAACAAAAGCAAAAAACGTTACGTTACCTGGTTTTTAGTTTAGATCCGGATATGGTAAACATAAAGAGCGTTATCTGTTATTGTTGTCCGGATATGGAAATAATATAGAGCGTTTATATCATTTTTGTGTGATTAACCAATAGAATTGCGCTGTGTTATGTAAACAGAAGCACAACCTCTGTAACACGAGCTGGCTCTTGTTTACGTACACCATCGTACGTCTTGACGACAATATACTATTTACGCGCTGATTATGTTTGGCATATGAACAAAACTATATATATTTTAATATTCCTTCTGTTGATGGCGATTTGAACAAATCTGAATATTTCTGCAACGAACGCCGCCCGTGCCTTTAATATTTCGGTGCATATTGTTTCCCCCAGGTCCTGAATGTTCTTAAAATCTGATATATTGACATTTGGGGTAACTTTTTATGAAAAAAAAATCACATGTCTAGCTGTGAATATGGGTTTAGATCTTGTGTGTTCGTAACTACTGATCACTACTAGGTTCGGGACCGCACTATAAATCCTGCTATGTTATGTAAAAAAAAACAACAACAGACAATTATGTTGACCAACCAGAGCCCAGTGTCTATTTTATTCTCTCCCATATTTACACCATTATAACCAGCATGCGAACTGTGAACTGCCGACGAAAGTAGCCTCGGCATTCAATTTTGTGTGTGCGAGAATTAGCACCAATTTAAAATATGTGTCGGAAGGTGTGCCCGCCCATATATAGAACGAGGGGCGCAGACGTGTCATCGTGAATCACGAACAGATCGTGACCAACATTTTAAACGCCACGACTTTTTTGAAATAAAAAAACAGCTAGCCAAAGTCAGATCCCCCGAATACGCAGAAAGTTATAAGGGAAGAGATATACCCCAGTATTAAAAGTCTGAGCAAAATTATTTCGCGTTTATATCAACTTATTTTAACCCATTATATATACCAAACACTCATTGACGAGTAGTTATCCTATGGGAAATGTTCAGATAATAAGTTCAACAAAATAGGTCGTTTGTTGAACTTATTATCTGAACATTTCCATCAATAAATAAGACTCCTGCATTTTTATTAGCTGTCGTCTGGTTATATTATACCTCTACATACCCAAATCAATAATAGACCATTCCGATGTACACACTTTTTAACTTGCAGGGAGAATCCATATAGAATGGGCTAATCCCCACAACATGGCCTGAATGTGACACAAGCGGACATGGTTGAATCCTGGAGTTGCACTCGGTTTTGTTACATCCCAATCCGGTTAAATAGGTTGAAGATATACACGGAGGACGTTTTAGACGAAGACTTATTCAAGTCATAAATTTAGGAAAGTCTGACACAAGCTCTTTGGAAATCAACAACACAGACCGTCCCTTGATATCTTCATTGTTGGCCTATTCCCGATATGGTAAGAATAAAGAGCGTTTATCTCACTTGTGTGGGTAAAATTGAAAACAGCTTGATAATTGCTATAATTTTTCCCCAGAGGATATAAAGTTTCAAATCGGTATTTTCCCGTGTATTTACAGACATATCTTATACTGAGTCGCGGCCATATTGGATACATCGAGCCCTGTTCCGCTTTTTAGTGCAAGAGGTCAAAGTTCTGGAGCAGCATCCCATATATGGAGCTTTTGAATATTCATGAATTCCATGTATTGAATGCTACTCCAGAACTTTGATTTGTTGCACTAAAAAAAACGGGGCTGGATGGATCCAAAATGGCCGCGCATCAGTGACAAGACGTATTCATACCTCCAAATCAATTATATATTTTGGAAGATCTGTCTGTCTGTGTGTGTGTGTGTGTGTGTGTGTGTGTGTGTGTGTGTGTTCGCGATGAACTCGAAAACGGCCTAGCCGATTTCGATGAAACTTGGTGTGTGGGGGTATTTTCGGTCGGGGGTGGCATGGGCCTATTAATTTGTCCGTGCAACGTGACCTTGAAATCGGATCATTTCAAGGTCAAACGCCCGAATATCACGGGATTTCGATGAAACTTGGTATGTGGGGGTATTTTCGGCCGGGGGGGGGGGGGGGTGGCATGGGCATATTAATTTGCCCATGCGACGTGACCTTTACCTTGAAATCGGGTCATTCCAAGGTCAAACCCCCGAATATCACGGGATTTCGACGAACCTAGGGGGTACCTTCGTATGGGGAGTCTCATAAGCATATTCATTTGCCCGTACGACGTGACCTTGACCTTGAAATCGGGTCAATTCAAGGTCAAATCGCCAAATGGGATTTCGACGAAATTTTATACATAGGGTTACTTTTGTCCACTGAGTGCTTTGGACGGGTCAAATCGTGACCCCGACATGACCTTCACCTTCAAAATGATCAATTCAAGGTCAAATCGGGTAAAACCGGATGGATTTCGACGGGCCCGTTTGTCGGGTACTTTTGTCCGGGCAGTGTTTTGGACTGGTCAAATCGTGACCCCACTTGACCTTGACCTTCAAAATGGACAATTCAATGTCAAAGCCCGGACGAAGTCGGGTCACCTTCTAGTTACATATATAAACACAATGTGGAGGTTTAAACGAACCATGTCCGCAACGTTTAACATAACCATAATGCATGTACGGTCAACAAACAACATCCCATGCTGTTTTGTCGAACATATCAGAATCCTTACAACCAATGAACTGGAACGATGTAAATATATCGATCAGAAAAAAATATGTTGAATGGCATATTAGTTAATAAATATATCATGTCTTGGAGTTGACAATATATACACGCGTTATGATTGGCTGCACATTGCTGTACTATTATACAGATAATGAATGGCTTGGAGTTGACTATGCCAAAATCGTGACCCCACTTGAACTTGACCTTCAAAATGGACAATTCAAGGTCAAAGCCCGGACGAAGTCGGGTCACCTTCTAGTTACATATATAAACACAATGTGGAGGTTTAAACGAACCATGTCCGCAACGTTTAACATAACCATAATGCATGTACGGTCAACAAACAACATCCCATGCTGTTTTGTCGAACATATCAGAATCCTTACAACCAATGAACTGGAACGATGTAAATATATCGATCAGAAAAAAATATGTTGAACGGCATATTAGTTAATAAATATATCATGTCTTGGAGTTGACAATATATACACGCGTTATGATTGGCTGCACATTGCTGTACTATTATACAGATAATGAATGGCTTGGAGTTGACTATGCCAAAATAGCGGTCCGAGAGTAGGAATAGTTCACGAGTCGCAGGCGAGTGGACTATTCCTCATCGAGAATAACTATTTTGGCATATTCAACGACAAGATATCCATTATTTATGATATCCTCATAGAATACCAAATCGGGCTTGTTGTAAGCTTGTGCTGTGCATTTTGTAAATGAATGTGTTATCAATATCATCATTCCCTTCATCTAGGATGATTTCAGTCATGTAACGCGACAAAACTGGGTTTTTTAGTGTAAGAATAACTAGGTTAATACTCACAAAAGAACGTCATTATTAAGTCGTCCGCGGAGATGCAGAATGTATGTATACTGGAGGTTTTAGTGCATTCATATGTGATCATCAGAATGTTTACATCGTGTTGTAATTGCGTAGTTTCGATATAAACACGAGGCGGAACGCACACGTCGGTCACCAGCATCGCTGTGTATAAATACTAACCGCATAACAGCAGGACCCACCAGCATCATAGCACTTCTGCGGGACCACTTTACCAGGGGTGAAATATCCTTGCCTTATTCCAGTTTGTTATTTATTTGATAGTTCACAGTTATATAGATAATGAAAACAACAACTATAAAATAGATTAAGCGGGAACTAATTTTCAAATTTCAAGTTTTACCTTATAGCATTTTTTTGCCATAGCAATAAAATCGGAGAAATATTTAATTGTACATACGCACAGAGTCCATTATAATTTACTTACACACAAATCAGTTGTATTATATATACTGGTGTGTGTAAAAAAAGACATCCGACCATCTCTACATAAATTCTCGTCTGTGTTGAGTTCATTCGAAGATACCATGTTCAGGACTGCATGTGTGTTATTTGTGATTTAGGTTCAGGAAACAGAGCATTATTTTAAAACCTTGGCATATGCAGTGATAAGCCATTCTTTGAAAAAGATGGAAGCAAAATATCTGGGATGTTCGATCCACCCCATCTAATCAAATGCACAAGAACTAATATCATGAAATATGAATTCAAGACTGACAATGATATTATCAAATGGTGATATGTGCGAGAACTTTGTGATAGGGATTCAAAACAGCAAATTCGTTTGTGTCCAAAAATCTGACTAACATTTGTAAAAAATGTGTGATTCAGTTATCAAGAAAATCTGACTAACATTTGTAAAAATGTTGTGATTCAGTTATCAAGAAAATCCATTCAGCATTGAAATTATACACCTATATTTCTCTTGTTGCTTCACCAACAGACAGTTTCACTCAAAAAATTGATATACGTTTTTAATGCTTCAACTCAAAGCAAATGAAAAGCACACTCAAACCCCACCAAGCAGCATTGCAGAATGGGTCGCTCCACGAACAATTTTTAAAAGAGTGCAAGATCTGGGTGGAGAAAATTAGACCAATTGGAAACAAGAAGGAACTACACTTCCTAAATGGGTGAAAGGTTACCATCGCTTGTCTGTGGAACTTTGGAAGCAACTATATATCTGACGACGGACTTAAATACCTCCTTACTAACAGACTAAATCGGGATTGTCGAGAGAACTTGTTTTCAGGTATCGGATCTTCAGGTGAATTTCGGGACAATCCAGAGGCTGATTACTTCGCGCACTAAAACCGCCGAAAACATCAAATTGTATCGATGATGGTGACAAGATTTTAGTTACGATCGGAAGTATCTGTACCAAACAATCAAGCGAATCAAATTATTTGGATTTACCAGTATACCCCAAGACACTCCAGCACAAATTGTCACAGGCATCAGTGATATTGTGGTATCATTAACCATATCTAACGCATTAATGTACATTGCAGGATACCGCATCTTTAAAGCAACTGAAACCCACACAAGTTGCAATTGTGTTGATAATTTAATTGTGAACAAATAGCAATCTTCTCTGAAAGACATCGATCGACCAAGAGGAGAATATGGAGGACTCAAAATCCCGACCGACGAAACCTTCATGAAATTCACGCTCCTTGAAGGAATATTGGTCACCCTCTTTCCAAATGTAATGTACCTTGGCAAGATACACGAAAGGCTGAGAGCATCCATGCATGGTGCCAGAGATGTGAAATTCCAATGTTGTGATTCAGTTATCAAGAAAAACCATTCAGCACTGAAATTCCAACATCACGACACTAAACAGAAAACAAAGAAGCGCAAGGATAGAAAGTTACTAAAAATTAGTCACTTGTAAATACATGTATAAGGATCAATTTTCTCATCTGCACTAGCATGGGTATGTATTTGATTTTTTTGTCTGTGAAAGACTGGAAAAACGCGACAGATTATGTGATAAAACATAGTTTATTCCCTATATTAGTTTTCTATTGCCAACAATCTCTCCTGGCATAGAGACCCTCTCGGAAACCTATGCTAAGTGTGCAAATTAATTACATAAAGCTGTAATCGAGTGTCGTATCTCTCTATATATATAGTAACTCTGGTGGGGGTCGCTGTCCATTGCTTTTTGCATGTAAGTTTGATATAGTGTTGTGCTAAACATACAATTATTAACTGTAGTGGGTTAAATTTAGCATAACACTATATCGTATAGGACGTATATCTCGACCACAGGCGCCATTTCTGTGTGAGGTGAAATATACATGTATAGATTCCACTGGTTAGGAGAAAATAAACGTAAGAAGACAAATAGCTTAAATTGATATTTTGATTATACAGGGACTTCGCCCACAGTTTCCATGTATAAGATGTTGTAGGCGTTGATGCCAAGCGAAACTTCGAAAAGTGCTTAAATACTATATACTAAACCAAATTTTGGCCATATATGACTAATGTGTTAACTATATATGGCATAGTTGCCCGATTCAGTGTTTTTCTGATGAAATGTCAATTGTTAAAAAGAAAACAAATATCTGTTATTGAGATCGTTTATAAACATCATGCATGCAGTGGTAATTCCATCACAGCTGACTCGTACTTTTTTGTAATATTCTATTTTCTCATCATATTCATTTTCCCTCAACTCTTCAACTGTTATTTTCAACTCAACTTCTTGCCATTCATTCTTTGTACATACAATCTGCATGCATATGCTTTTCTTCACTCGTGAGATATCTTAACATATAAAGCAAGCAGTGATCCGCCTGTTGATAGGTCCTATTCACTCTCTTCTAAACAAAATCACGTAGTCATCAAGCAAGTTTGAATCCAGATCATACCAAGAATCTCTACGCTAGCTAACACCCCTATATAGAGATCATATTCCACCAGTACAAAAACTGGGAACTGTTTGATGTTTTAACAGTGAACTTTATAAATTCGAAACAATATAACACTGGGTGTATATTTATTAGTTATTGCCTGTTCCTTAATAATGTACTTCACTGTATATGTGAAGGTCCCAACTCGAAATTTCACGATTTAAGTGACTTTGTGGGCGATTTTGCTTCGTGTCGCTTACAATTATTGAATTTCTCATCGGAAATTAATTCTGTTTTTTTGCGATATCGGCTCATGAAAGTCACAGAAAAGCATGCAATTTCGAGTTGGGACCTTTACCTATAGTGAAGTACATTATCATGGAACAGGTACTAACTAAGAATGATACTCCATGCGTTATTTTTTCGACTTTATATATAAGGTTCCCTGTCAAAACTTCAAAAAGTTCCCATGTTTTGTACTGGTGGAATATGATCTCTACGGGCGTTATAGCCACGCAGAGTAGAGATTAATGGCATGATCTAGCTTGAATCATATATATTGTCAAATGTATTCAGGGTATAGAATAAATACTGTTTGAACCAAAAGTGCATAAATATTATAATCAGATTTACACCACACACATAGAGATTAGAAGTGAAGCGTGTTTTCCAGCTATAATGGTCGATAGAGACAGGCAAGAAAAATGTCAGGTCGGTATTTCTGAATGAAAGGCTTGCAGGATTATAGACCTATATTATAATAGTTTGCAGATCATTTTCCGATTATGATATAACCTTTTCTATACAACAATATGTTCTGGGACACTAGTGAATATTTTCCATATAAGCGTCCATAGATCACCAGCACGTCGTCCGTGATTCTAATAGTATTATAGATTGAACAAAATGGACTGTTGGGGTATTACGGAGCATAATTTGTTCGGATTTACTAGTAAATCTTCTTATGAACGGATCGATGGGACTTTAATATGTTTTCATTATGAATGCCTATGTTTGCGTGCGTTATCACAGCTCCCTCGGGGCTTCTTTTAATACACCTGTGTGGACGGTTCATATGTAGGGGACTTATGTTTCCATTGGATACCACACGGTACAGTAATGACACACGCATCAGCAATATTGAAATACATCTTAGAGAAATATCGGATCTATCCGTGTTTGACGAAAATGTATCAACTTTTGATCGAAAATCATAGCCTTACGGGCCAGGGGGCCCAAACGTTTTGAAAGCTCAAAATTCGGGCAAATTGGATATATTTTCAGTCAAATTCGGGCAAATTGAATGGCATTTCAAGGGAAAAATGTTGTAAATTACAGTATTTTTCACATTTCTGCCCGAATTATACATTTTTATGGTTAATTTGAATCTATTTTGTTATATATCTGTGTATACACAAAGTATATTCTACAAAAACCGTGTTACAACCAAGAATATATAATGTAAGAAAATTCGGGCAAATTGAATGGCATTTCAAGGGGAAAATGTGGTAGATTACAGTATTTTTTCACATTTCTGCCCGAATTATACAGTTTTATGGTTAATTTGAATCTATTTTGTTATATATCTGTGTATACACAAAGTATATTATACAAAAACCGTGTTACAACCAAGAATATATAATGTAAGAAAATTCGGGCAAAAAGTCTCAGCCCCCCCCCCCCCCCCCCCCCCCCCTATAATAATGCTGGCGCCCATACGACTATGACGAAAATTATAAAAAATCTAGGGAATCTTAAAATATTCTGTGAAATGAGCCTCTGCCGTGCACTGCAGACCCACCGCCCAATAAATGTCGGGAAAATTTCAACGTTTTTACGTTCAACTGTCTCCGGCATTCCTGGATTCGGACTCAATGTCTTCACCGTGGCATGGGCTCATTACATACACCAGCCGATATGTGGTGGTTCATACATGTATGTAGGGGACTTATGTTTCCCTAATTGGATACCATTTTCTGGTCATTATTTTACAAATGCCAGAGTTCATTCCGTGCATGGTATAGAAGTGTGTCCTTTCCATATACACTTATCCGAACACTCCATCATTATCATTTCGCTTTCCGTAAATTTCTCCATTTTAGGGTTCGTTTACACGCTGGCAAATTTGTAGAAAATTCGTTGCAGACGTTCTGTTAAACAATAAAACAACCGAAGACACTTACTCTGTAATTCCAAACTTAATAATTCAAAAGTGTGCAATATAGATGGCCATCATGAAAATTTGGCAAACAATTGTGCCAGCTGAGCTATGGCGAAATACAGGCCCAGTTTGTTTTTTCTTCAAGTATGCTGAATTATAATAGAGTTATTTCCCCATTTCTGGATAAAATTGGTATTTCCATGCATGATTAGGATGTGTTTAAATGTCTCTTTAAACCCCTTTCTTTACTAGATACTCATTAACGAGTAAATTCCATAGTAAGTGACCAGCTAATAAGTTTTACATAAGACAATATTTATAGGCCGTTTGTTGAACTTATGCTCTGAACATTCCATATACCATTGAATCCTTCTGCACATATATATAGTGTCTGTTCGTGTCCCCGTCTTCTGCTTATATTTCTTGAACATTCATCCCGGGTAAATAATAGGTCATCAAATGTTTAATTTTATAACTGAATTATAGAGAATCAATTCAGCAAAGAAAGGGATAAAGATGATTTCATCGACATTGATTTCCATGAAGTTAAAATAACATACCAAAACAAATTTGACACTTTTAGGGCGCGTACACATGAAGCTGCAAGAAAATATCTGCAAGAAAATATCAGGTACAATTGTACTCTGATATTTTCTTGCTGCAAAGATTACGCCCGTGAGAAATCGACGGGTTATATGGCGTTGATTGAGCTCAATGTGACTAGCGTTAGTCGTGCTTGTTGAAGTGAATTACTGCGGACAAACAACCTATAGTCCATACCGAATATTCATAGAGTTATGGAAAATTTTAAATGCCACCTATTTTAACGAGAAAGGAACGCGCCCTCGTCGCTGGAGTAGTGATGTATGTTCTTCATGAACACACGAAAGGACATCTAAACAGACGTTGGTGGGTTCGGCCCTGGGCCACATCCCACATGCGAGAAGATCGAGGAGCCGCCAACAATGTCTTATTCGAAACGTACATACAGTCCAAATTAAAGTAAAAGAACTAAATCAAGGCATGTGAGGTACCAAATATAAAGCGTCCCCATACATGCAGGAATGTGGCTAGAGGGTTTCCGTTGGGGGTATCCACCTTGGGAAATTCCAACTGCACCCCCCCCCCCTTGAATCAGAATCAGACCAAACACAAGTTTTCCATAATTCCATTTGCACCCCCTTGCACCTCAGTGCTCTTAGACCTAATATTAGACCATGGGGTTCGGCCCGGTGTGCGAAAATTTTGTAATCTTAACAAGAAAATAGCTAAATCCTACCATCTAGACTATCCTCAAGCATTCCTAGAGTTGGAAATTTCAAACCTGAGACCCCACTTAGGTTGGAAAATTTACAACTGATGACAATTCCAATGACAATGTTGACCAAATGTATGACAATATTGTTATTCTTAAATTAACTAGCATTTTTTTTTACTTTTGACTGGCCACGGGGGAGGGACCAGGACACAAGCTTTCCAAGTGTTGGAAATTTCCAACCTGTCACCCCCCTGAGGTTGGAAAGTTTCCAACTGATAACCATTTCAGACCATATTTGTTTTACCGAAAATAAGCAAATATTGGTCCAAAAACAATTAATTCCCCACAAGAAATTTTTTGAAAATCAAACTGCAAGAACATTTTCAAACTATTGTTGGTGTGAAATTTCCAACTAATGTTTTGGCAGGTATGAAAATTCCATCTGTAGAAAGATTTGACAAAAGCTGGGGTGAGACACCCCCAACACCCCCACCTGTCGCCACGTCTCTGCACACACGTATATACATGTATATATATAATACATCAGCGGTTCTGACAGCCAATATAACATGGAAATACGTGGTATGTTGAAACAGAAGATACTATTGATGGATCATAACTCGAGCGTTTGAATTGTTACGATCATATCCCCGCGAGATTAGTTAACGGATACCGATGGCCACCTATCAAGGTGAACACATATCACCAATTGGCGATAAAATATCAGCGCGCTGCTTTCGTCTGATATTTTCCGGTATTATTTATTTCATTGGTCAAGTGAGTCACATGGGGCATACCTGATATTTTCTTGCTGGCCATGTGTACGCGCCCTTATTGCGTTCTTCCGTATATCAAGTCATGAATCTCTACTCTGGCTAATGCCCGTAGAGATCATATTCACAAGTACAAAACCTTGGAACTTTTTGAAGTTTTGACAGGGAACTTTATAAAGTTGAAAAATAAAGCGGGGAATATATTTCTTAGTTGTTATATGTTCCTTAATAATGTACTTCGCTGTAGGTGAATGTCCCAGCTCAAAATTGCATGCTTTTCTCTGACATTTGTGAGCCGATATCGCAATAAACATCGAATTAATTATCCAGTATATATATATATATATATAGAAGTTCCATAATTGTAAGCGACGCAAAGCAAAATCACCCAAAATTCACTTAAATCGTGAGGTTTTGAGTTGGGACCTTCACCTAAAGTGAAGTACACTATTAAGGAACAGATATATACCTAAGAAAGATATTCCCCGTGTTATTTGTTCAGCTTTATATGGTTCCCTGTCAAAACTTTAAAAAGTTCCAAGGTTTTGTATATATACTGGTGCAATATGATCACTACGTGCGTTAGCCAGAGTATAGAGATTCGTGGCATGATCTAGTTCTTCCGGTGAAACAATGATGAAGACATAAACATAAACTAGACCTAATACCATTTTTCATTATTTCAGAAATAATTAACTATAATTGTTGTTGCCCCTTTAACACGTCGATACTATCTGAAATAAATGGACAACCAAATCAATATTAAACTGTATAATGTGTCCTTTGCTTGGCACATATTCAATCGTGATATTTCATACCCGAGAAACATAATAAGTAAAAGATAGCTTTCATAAAAAAAAACATATCATATACTAGATAAAATTGGGCCGGGAATCCCCAATTGCAAGATATTAGTAGATAATCAACTGTATGAATATACATATATATATTACACACCTTGAACCCCGTCTTTCTTCGTGATTAATTCGCCGAATCCGGATATTTCCTCACAAGTGTTCGTCGCCAATGTAACGCCAGAAGACTTGGCATATACCGGTCTCATGGTTTTAATAACATAACTCGAATATTAATAGAAAAAATATCCTTAGCATCCGTCGGAAAGCGCACACTGTTTGAACCATTAATTTATATACCAAGAAAGTAAGATCTGCCGAAACCACCGTCGAGAAAGAAATATTTTGCATTTAAAACATTGGCGATTTGATACTTTTACAAAGAGAAACATCGATGGACTTAAGTCACGTTCGGGACAACACATGAACGTGTTGCAAAGACAGTTACGATTGTATGTCCCGATGAGGAATTTGGAAAAAGGAGTATACGGTGACACTCTATGTGCATACCTTAAATATGACGAACAAAGAAGTTATGGAAACATAACTGTGTGTAACTTCCTCAAATAGTCTCGATTCTGTACAACTTAAGGTGGCACATGCAGAGTTGGGTAATCTCAACATTGATGGTTATGCACTGAGAAAAAAATCGGGTCAATATGACTATCTTAAGGTTAGTCACACGCATTTGGGGCCACCTTGACCTGACCCACACCTTTCAGCGAGTCACTATGACTGACTCTGGTGTTAGTCATAGTGACTAATTTACATCAAGAATAACTCTAATTGCAACACTGCCTTGAATTACGCTTAATATTCATTGCTAAATATTCCGTTATAGTTCCATAATAAATATACAAATATTTCCATTTTATCGCAGTTCTTTTTTATCTTTAATTGAACAAATGTGATGGGATGATATAATGGCATACATCTCATGTAGAACTTCCCTCCCACATCATCAAAAGCTACACTATAATAGGATAAAGGTTCTTACTACATGGTACCACAGACATCTCGGTAAAATGGACTAGTTAAACAGACCTATACCACAAACTATTGTTACACAACTCAATAGACCAGTACTGAAATATGTGTTTTAGAGAATGGATTTTAAACTTGTTCCTGCTTTCAATTCGGTCTCTGATTCTGGATAATATATCATCTGGTTGAGTATTGAAATTATTTGCACACAATTTCCACAAAATTACATGTTCATCACATTCTCAGTCATTATGACTCAATCTTGGTCATGTTGACAAACACAATTGTAGTCTAATAGCCTATTTGTTGTTTTGACTAACTTCCTTAGTCGCTTTGACTAACATCACATTAATCAGTATGACTAATTTTTGCCTTTGTCATTATGACTAAGCTAAGGTAGTTATCGTGTGGAAAAATAGTTGACTAATCTAAATTAGTCATATTGACTAACTTATTTTTTCAGTGGCTTTTTTTTCAGAAACTTAATATTACAGAATTGAACATACATTCTCAAACTTATGGATTCATTGAAAAGCTAAACACTTATCTAGTTCAAGTGTTGGTTTTGTTTGCGGGAAATATAATATTAGTGCAATTTTATCCACTTCTGTCTGTATTAAAAGACAGTCCATTTTCTCCCCAAAAATAATCTATTTCAACTAATAACGCAGTGAAAGTACTCGGTCACAATTTGAGCTTTCTGTTTTTGTGATTTTCGTATCGATTTAACTATAGAGTTTGATTTTATTTAGTTTTTCGAAATATTTGCTTTCTGTTCAAAAACATATCATTTAATTCTGTGGTATGAATTATCACCATTTGAAATCCAACAACACCTATACATGTAGAGTCAGGAAAGAGTCTAATGTACTGTACATACCAATCAGTTTACTCAACTATATCAAATGTGCAGATGTGAGGAACTGATATTTCTGTGATGTTTGGGAAAATGGGCCACCTCCGCGCCATATTCAGCCCACGTACGTGTAACTTGTAACGTGTGTTGCCATTGCCAGCGAAATTCTCCTCATTCGCGTGACCATTCCGCCTACACGTACGCGGTCAACCCGCTGTATAGTTTTGTGTCCAAAGTTAAAGACATATTATGTACTTATATCAATCAATAAAACCAATCACTTAGTATCCAAACACTATCCACATTGCAAAAATGTAACCATGAGCTAAGATTATCGAAAGATCCAACCACATCGACAATAACAATTCAGAGAACACAACGTTGTAACTACGCACACATGTAAATATTTACTACTTTATTCGGAACGATTTATTTGGCATAAACATTACAGTAGTGATTGCGCCAATAATAGTCACTTTGTATAATTCGTATATAACAATGAAGCTGTTTTCTGACTATTTGGATATAAAATATATGAAAACAACTTATTTTGGATGAGTATGTCTTATTCCGTTCGTAACACCTGAGCGGAGTGCTTCACATCGCTTTAACTTTACGAAACGTGTAGCAAAGAGGAATAATCAAATCTTCTGATATGATGATCTATATTGAGCAGCCAACGCCATTCGGGCAGTGGTGAGTTTCTGCGCGGAAAGATTATATTTTGATTGAAACCATTTAAGCATATATCGTTTATTGGACAGCCTGGATCTATACCACCGGATTACTGTTTACATGTACGTTCTGCTAAAAGTTGGTCCGATATCTCATCAAGTGTAGATTTGGCGTCGTAAAATCACATGACTTTCCCGTCAGGTGCATAACCATAGCAATACGACAGTAACATACGTTATAAGTTATACACACGTAGGCCTATGTGTGGCTGAACATGGCTACTAAAGAGCTATACACCATATTCTGATCTCACATAGGCTTGGTCTGTTGACTGGACGTGATGTTGTGCATGTATAAAACTGCGCACACACAAATAAACCTTATATTAGAACATAAAATCTATCGCAACTATAGGCAAATGGCCATTTTGAACTCAGCCATCGTGGCTGAAAATACTATATATAGAGGATCTACAACGAGGCCCCAGTTTATAGCGGAATTTACAAAACGAGTTTAGTAAATTAGGTCTGGACCAAGCCTTTGGCAAGGTCCAGACCTAATTTACTGGACGAGTTTTGTAAATTTCGCTATAAACTGGGGACGAGTTGTAGATTCTATTTAATACAGGATCCAAAACCTCAACAAAACAAACTTAAATAAACAAATGGGACGCGAAACTAACATTATTCTATAAGGCATGCAATGTCGTTTCACATATCTATGCGTTGTTTGCCCGCGTAAAGAAATAGTCCCAGATAAATAAAGACTCTTTGGCATATTTAATGGCGTATATTTAATGACGTAACTTTTCAAACTCTTCATTCATTATAGTTTGTTGGAAAAATATTGGAAGCCGTAGTATTTTGAGACGTATAGCTTCTCGAATGTAAACAGATGACAAACCGGGAGTCAAAGGTCACCTGGCACCATTTCCTGTTATTAAACGAACGTTTAATATCACAATTTATCACATAATTTGGCCATAAAAGCAGTTTCATAATTATCGGTAATAGACACGTTTAATATCAGCGCGTGCGATGACGTCACGGCGTTCTTCAAATAACTTGCGATCGCTGTAGTTTATGATTGTTGTTTTCGATGAATATTTCGCGTGGCTTCGGGTTCATTTGATTATGTGATAAAAGGTATCTCACACTCGTCCTATTTTATACGTAATTTATCAACCTCGTCCTCTAAATTCTATTTGAGCCTCGGTAAACCTCGGCTCAAATCGAATTTAGTGAACTCGGTTGATAAATTCCGTATAAAATAGAAACTCATGTGAGATCCTCTATTTATAGAATGGGTTTATTGAATGGAATAAGGGTTGGTTCATGTAATAAAATCACCATTATATTACTTCTGTATCTCGCCCACACATGTGGAACCCCGTTAGTAAACGTCATATACCCCCAATCTATCAAAGCGTAATTTTTGCTTGCATGCATGGATACCATTTAAAGGCCCACTTGATGTTCGAACCACCAGATCACATATATAGAATATATACCATATTATATACTATTTGAAAGAGGAAGCTCCAAAACATTGTTTTATCAACTTATCCGGTGTAATAAACTGTGAACATGTTGTTTTTGTTGAGTTACTGACGTGTTTGTTTAATCTGCATTGTAGTTCAACATGAATTATATTCAATGGAGGGGAATATCTCTAAATCTTAAAGTTATAGTTATTCCCCTTCCATTGAAAATACATTTTTGAATTCTGATGCATTCTGGGTGCGTGCCAGGGGGGTTAACTTTATATGATTTCAGCTGTTTTCTATTTCTCTATGGGCATCTTCTGAGGCACAGACGTTTCAAATGGTGATGAATTATAGTATTTTAATCATATATTATGTCATAGATTGTTATTAAAACCGTATATGATGGCACTAGAAAAAAAAACAGTGACCCGAAAATTATATGGGCCTTTAAGAGACTTCTGATCGTTTGCCCTTCTACGGCTTATACATATACGAGTTCTTAAATTATTATGCATCAAGGACTATTCTGGGAAATGCACCCGTGAGGGTGGTTTACGCCAAACGTACTTCAGATCCATAGCCATTAGTCTTTTGCGTCACGAAGTGGTCGCGTTGAACGGCGAAATGACAAACACGACCGACCCCCGCCGGGCAGCGGAAACAATGGCGCTCATAAGGAGCGGATTGTGTCATCAACAACGAACGCCAGATCATCATCGACGTGCTTCATTGAATTAATAACTTGACATTTATCCCACTTCGACCAAGAAAAGGAGAATTTATTTCATTAACCGAGGTGGTCTGGTTTTTCGCTGCGAGCGGTTTTCTCCATTACAACGTCAGAGCCATTCTGTACTTCGTCCATACGTGCCTCGCGCCATGCATTGGATTAGACGATCTTTCTCGTTTGTCAGAATTCGGGGACCCATGTCAATCAAATGTTGAGTCCCCTGAAAATTTCACATCTTAACGTTTTCTGGCGATTTCCCAGCTCGACTATAAACCCTTCCATGACTGCATGGAGCTTCCTAAAATTTTGCGAAAATCCTGTGCCAATGCATTCTCTTATACATGCGAGTCTCCCATTTAGGAGCCTCGCGTATATATAAGGGAATGCAGTTGCCTAACATTATTTACATTGACCTTGTAAGCCAGTGCATTCTCTTATATGGGAGAATCCATATGGGAGACTCCCATATATAAGAGAAAGCACTGTCACTTTATTTTTAATACTACACCAGCGCATCTCCAGCCATGAAAGGGTTAATACAGAGTTGGGAATCTATATATATTATACACGTCATAATTTGCTCGAAAATAACGGTAGGATATCACCCCTGGCAATTATAATATAGCTTTTTTTTTTATAATTTCCAAAGATATCAGCAATCTATTAGACTAATGAGCTATCACAACAACTCATATCGCACACTGCAAAACGGATATCGAACATACTTGTTTAACCCTTTCACGACGGGAGCTGGCCCAACATTAAAGACGCTGTGCCAATGCATTCTCTTATATATGCGAGTCGACCATAGGTCGCCTCGCATATATAAGAGAATGCATTGGCCTAACCATTTTTTTCATTTTTTATCTTTTTTTCTTACATTCTATAACCATTTTTATGATTTGTTCTTATATTGTGTAACAACTAATTATTTTTTTTTATCATATTTTCTTACATTCTTTGACAATTTTATGAATTTTTTTTATAATTTCTTCTTACATTCTTTGTCAATTTTATTTTTATTATTTTTTTTTTACATTCTTTGACAATTTTTTATCATTTTTTTCTTACATTCTTTAACAATTTTTTATAATTTTTATTATTTTTTTCTTACATTCTTTAACAATTATAAAACATAATATAAAATTTGTTAGGCCAATGCACTCTCCTATGGTCGACTCGCATATATAAGAGAATGCATTGGCACAGGGTTTTCGCAAAATTTCAGGAAGCTCCCGTCATGAAACGGTTAAGGAGATTTTGGAGTTCAAATTTCAAAACCTCTAAAAATGGTGACCAGAGTTTCTTGAATACTTTCCAACAATCATATTTATATGGGGACCTGATTCATAATTGCATAGTGACCTATATAGCAAAAATAGATACATAGCTCGTTCGCTATCTGTTTTAGTTCAGATATTTATATTTATATTTTACTTCTTTATAGTAAGAGATTCGAATAAACCTCCTAAATATGCAGAAAGTATAAATGACAGGTTATAATACAAAGTTATTATTTCAGCCAAACCTTGGCTGTTTATTTCACAGTGGTTTCTGGGATGATCTGTGTGTCGACTGAGAACCTGTGTGTCGACTGAGGAGAACACATGGAGGATTTGTGTAAATGTTAGCCCAAACTACATTTCGAAGTAACGAGGGCTTTGTTGTTTATTTCGAGGAATAATACCGCATAAGATGAATTCAGCCCAAATATATTGACATGTGTCGAGGGTCTAACTCTATACTGAGCAATAAAAAAGTAATATAATAAATACCGAGTATATTTAATTTAACGCCAATGGGTCGTTTCTGTGCGTTTTAGAGTGTATTTATGCCTAAAGCAAAGTGAAATAACGATCTTAAAATGAATTGGCCGGTATATTTTATTAGTTATCAGGGTTACCAGGGTCGTAGTTGCATAAATTACAATATATCTTATTTTTATACTAAGATAACTTGATCGGTATTGAGGTTAACACAAATCCGATATATGGAAATTCCAAATATGGAAAGTGACTTGCGCATGCGCAAAACAGATACAATGGTCTTACTAAAAACGAAGCAATAAATGATTGATAACAACAAACACCGACCCAGTTAAATAACGACATTAAATGGCGCTGTATTGCGTCTTTAAGAGTGTGTTGATGTCTCTATCATGTGATTAACTAATTAAAAATTATTTCGCCTACATATTTCGAAAATTATCAGGTCCGCAGTTCGATTATGAAACGTTAAGATTATTGCTTGGTATTTGTTTCAAATCAGATAGCTGCATATCGGTTATCTGGATCAGATATATTTATAGCGTCGAAGCGAAGAAATGTTGTCAAATTCCACGTCTGAATACGCGTCTTATTCTCACTTATACCGTGTTTATATCAGTTTTATTCTATGTGTTGTTGTGTATTGTATTACTTTGATCAAGGTTGCGCTGTTGTTATTCTCACAAAAGGTAAATTTTATGCGTGTTTGATGCGTGTTTACATTTCAAAATTGCGTCTGCCATGTACACAGTACAGTCTGCGACGGAATTCCACATGTCCGAGCGCCATTGATTCCTTAATTACGAGACTAATTTATCGAATGAGGTCAAATGTTCGCATATAACAAGACTCGTATGTTATTCTGCACCATTCTGACGAGTGCCGACTTTCATTTGGCATTATTTTCGTTTTTATCGAAAAATAATCGTTCTCTATGGAGATTCCCATGTAAATTTTTTCAACCAAAAAAAATTCATTGTTTTGCCAATTTCAAGCTAGTTTATAGCATGGTCATGGCATAATTTGACCTAGCGAGTGTCGGTAGACGTTCCTTGACTGTGCACAACAAATTTTGGTCCCAACGAAGCAGGCTAAAATCCTGAAATTTGTCAATTTTACTTTGCGTGTGAAGAAAATATTCATTTAAATTTAAACTTCCAAAATTGGTTGAAATATGCTCAACAACATTCAGTTGAATGGTGACATTATTTATAGTCACCGACTAACTTCCACGATGAATCAAATTTGTTTTTATTGGTGACAATTATGTCGCGAGAGATAAAAATGTAAATTTTTTAAAGAAAATGTTAAATTTTAGCTCATTTTAAGACTTTAATTGCTTGTAGATCGGTGTTAATTATCTTCGTCAATGATGTAATGTCACGCTTGTTAATAATTCATTTGTTCGGAAATACTTATTGGGGGTTGAAATGTATAAAATTGAACTACCACCACTTCCAAAAACAACACCGATACACAATAACGCTCTTTTCTGTTCCATGCAATGGAAATGGCTATTTATTGTCCTGATATCAGTGATATAAATGAATGCCTAAAATTAGTATTATCCTGAAATAAATTTATGCCACTTTGGCGAACATGGGAACCACGGTACAATTTATGCCATTTAGGCACACTTCAGAGTGAAATCAGGGCTTATATTTCGGCGAGAATCCAAATCTAGATTCTCATAAATATTCTCGCAAATTACCCTGGATTCTCGTGAAAAATTATATATGGATTCTCGCAAAATCAGATGAAATATATGCCCTGGAAATATAGCAAATCGTTTAATGCTTTAGAATTTTTGTTTTCGGAGATTTATATATATGCTTAAAGACATATTATGGACTTGTTATGGACTTTTTCGGGTGCGATAAATTGATAAGTTAGGGTACGTTCATACGCTGGCAATATTGCACTGCAAACTGCAAAAATGCCAGCTACAAAATTGCCAAAACGGATTAATTTCTGCCCGCTGTCAACAAATCAGCGTTAGTAGTGATCAATGAACGACAGCCGTTTTGCGTGATTGATGAGCTGTTTGCAATATATCAGAACACGGTGCGTGTTGGTATTCTTAGGCCAGTCAAAATAATATCACTTGACATGTTGGAATGTGATATCGCCACGGCCATCTCTCTCGGTGGGATGCTGCTCATATATTAGTACAATAAACGTCACCTAGACAGGAGATGGTGCGTCCGCACTTGGCTCAACGAAGATAACCGACGAATTCAAATCTTCTCGGATATCATCCCAAACTCCAAACTTGTCATTCCAATAATTTTAGTCACATACTCGTTGGTATTCATGTTAAGCAAAACAATAAGTTAAGAAAAACGGGGGGAGGGGACGTGGTGCTGATGTTAAACAAAACAAAGAAATCATATAAATAGTAATACAAGTTAATCAAAAGCACACAATATATTGTTATTCAAATGGCATGAATAATAATATTGGCCCATATATGCTTTATAAATGCCAAAGACTAACATCCCATTATACCTACTGTTAGACCCCACCACCACGACGACACAACCAGTCACCTTTAAACCACTACAATTACATCGATATCGCAGTCTTGGTAGATGGTGTTGGCACGTATTCGAACCCCAGCTTGATCTGAATTGAGTGATATCTCAATGTGCCATTCTGATCGATACATGACCATTTCGATAACAATTGAGAATTTGTACACTGAAGTAAGCACATTTGAAGCAATGCATGGATACTCATAGTGAGTCCTGCCACCACCTCCCAATAGCTCCGATATTTATGACTCGGGAAGCATTACTTTTGGTACTATTTGTATCACGCCATATCATCATATCCTCATATAACGGAGATCCACATGTATAATTATGTGTGCATGACAATCACAGAGAACACACCCGATCCCATTCGATCGTATCAAGGACGGTACAGACACAATCAATTATTGTAAGTGGCCTTGTGTTGTGACCACCGGCAGAGAGGTATACACCCGTTATCATTTTACACCGTTGATTGTTGACGACCAGCCACGACACAGCACGAGCTCGTCGGTATACAGCTGGCAAAAATGCCAGCTAACAAAACAAAACAAAACAACCTTTGCAGCTGGCATTTTTGCAGTTTGCAGTGCAATATTGCCAGCGTATGAACGTACCCTTTGTGCTCAGGCACTTTGCCAACCTGGGGAATGTTATCATTCTACTAACATCACTGAAAATTTCCAAAAAAATCTACCACATCACTTCATAGAGAACATCGTCTGAACTACTCCAAATTGTAAATATTTACATCTCGATTCGGGGCGCAACTATCGGCTATAATTAAACAAAAATGATTTCGCCATCGAGAGTCATTGCATTTAACTAATATATAAGAATGACGTTGTGTATCATCCATTTGGATTAATATTCGTAACAAATAACTACTTTTAGAAAGATTATTCTTAATTTCTATTTGATCACTCTGCCCGGTGTCTGCCGGAGTGTTTCCATCACTTTAATCAAGGAAGACTGTTCAGAAAAACTGCATTTCAAGAAATCGTTTAATGCTTTAGAATTTTTGTTTTCGGAGATTTATATATATGCTTAAAGACATATTATGGACTTGTTATGGACTTTTTCGGGTGCGAGAAATTGATAAGTTAGTGCTCAGGCACTTTGCCAACCTGGGGAATGTTATCATTCTACAAACATCACTAAAAATTTCCAAAAAAATCTACCACACCACTTCATAGAGAACATCGTCTGAACTACTCCAAATTGTAAATATTTACATCTCGATTCGGGGCGCAACTATCGGCTATAATTAAACAAAAATGATTTCGCCATCGAGAGTCATTGCATTTAACTAATATATAAGAATGACGTTGTGTATCATCCATTTGGATTAATATTTGTAACAAATAACTACTTTGAGAAAGATTATTCTTAATTTCTATTTGATCGCTCTGCCCGGTGTCTGCCGGAGTGTTTCACATCACTTTAATCAAGGAAGACTGTTCAGAAAAACTGCATTTCAAGAAATCGTTTAATGCTTTAGAATTTTAGTTTTCGGAGATTTATATATATGCTTAAAGACATATTATGGACTTGTTATGGACTTTTTCGGGTGCGAGAAATTGATAAGTTAGTGCTCAGGCACTTTGCCAACCTGGGGAATGTTATCATTCTACAAACATCAATGAAAATTTCCAAAAAAATCTACCACATCACTTCATAGAGAACATCGTCTGAACTACTCCAAATTGTAAATATTTACATCTCGATTATGGGCGCAACTATCGGCTATAATTAAACAAAAATGATTTCGCCATCGAGAGTCATTGCATTTAACTAATATATAAGAATGACGTTGTGTATCATCCATTTGGATTAATATTTGTAACAAATAACTACTTTGAGAAATATTATTCTTAATTTCTATTTGATCACTCTGCCCGGTGTCTGCCGGAGTGTTTCACATCACTTTAATCAAGGAAGACCGTTCAGAAAAACTGCATTTCAAGAAATCGTTTAATGCTTTAGAATTTTTGTTTTCGGAGATTTATATAAATGCTTAAAGACATATTATGGACTTGTTATGGACTTTTTCGGGTGCGAGAAATTGATAAGTTAGTGCTCAGGCACTTTGCCAACCTGGGGAATGTTATCATTCTACTAACATCACTGAAAATTTCCAAAAAAATATATACCACACCACTTCATAGAGAACATCGTCTGAACTACTCCAAATTGTAAATATTTACATCTCGATTCGGGGCGCAACTATCGGCTATAATTAAACAAAAAATGATTTCGCCATCGAGAGTCATTGCATTTAACTAATATATAAGAATGACGTTGTGTATCATCCATTTAGATTAATATTCGTAACAAATAACTACTTTGAGAAAGATTATTCTTAATTTCTATTTGATCACTCTGCCCGGTGTCTGTCGGAGTGTTTCACATCACTTTAATCAAGGAAGACTGTTCAGAAAAACTGCATTTCAAGATCACCAAACAACTTTCCTTTTTAGGGCCACCACATCTTTCCAAAGATGTACTTCTTCCATTTTGCTATCAAAGACCGAAAAATGTCGTTAAACTAGAGATCCAAATACCCACTAAGGGCCCCTATATCTTGAAATAGTAAAGACCGAGAATGTCGTTAAACTATAAAGACCGAAAAATGTCGTTAAACTAGAGATCCAAATACCCCCTATATCTTGAGATATTATAAAGACCGAAAAATGTCATTAAACTATTAAAGACCGAAAAATGTCGTTAAACTACAAAGACCGAAAAAATGTCGTTAAACTAGAGATCCAAACATCCCCATCCCCTATTTTTTTTTAGACAATAAAGAACGAAATATGTCGTTACACCATTAATACATAATTTGTGTTTATGAAAGTCTGGCACCCATTAGCAGTTTGTTTTCAGTACATTTTAATATTCATTGGAACGTAAACAATTATTCGCTGACAGAAATCATGTTAATATCGCCTTTCGTTACTGGTTTCCTCGACTCAAATATTTCTCACTGCTCAATACTTATAATTAAATAAAATGTTCTGTGTTTTGTGTCACTTCTTAATAGCATTATGTATTCTGCTATTGACAAGAAAAAAAGTTGCAGTATACCTTAAAGGTACGGAAGGCCTTGGTGGGTATCCTGTGAACATATTTCCACCTGTCAAAAACCGCTACAAACGAAAATAATATTCAAATATAGACATACTTTGTTAATATACAAATGAGAAATATCTCATAAACAGTATGTTATTGTCGTAAATTTGACGATTGTTATGTAAACAAAGCATAAAAAGTTACTTTCTTGGTGATTCTTTACATTATGATGGTAAACATAAAGAGCGTTCTTTGTTGCTCAATTCCTTATTTGGAAATAATAAAGAGCGTTTATACCATTTGTGTGTGATTAGCCAGTAGCATTGTGCTGCCTTCTATAATAACACAATCAGACTATTGTTTAGGTAAAATTTAGTAGGTCTTTATGTAAGCATGATGTTTACACGATAGTGATCGTATATTTGAACCAAAATGTATGCGTTTTAATATTTTTCTGTTTACGGTGTTTGGAACAAATATGAATATTTTCGACAACTAAGCCCCCTCGTCCCTTTAATATAATTAATATAACATCCCTCATCCAATAATCTCCAAATTACATATCTAATTTCAATCCTAGTTACACGTCACGCCGCCCCTCATCATTTGCCAATTGTACACCCCTTTTTTTGCTGCTGCTGCAACTGTTCAATTTCTTTAAAAATTATTGAAAAAATGGCCCTCCCGCCCGCCGACATTTACCTCTGATTTTTTTTTTGATCATCGGTCCGCACTAGAATTGAGCACACGTCCCTATATAATACACCTATTTAAACCGAGTATACACGGTGGTGTAATAGATCAACCGTCAATTTAACTGTTTAGGTAGCATATTTCCAAGTATACGTTATCACGACAAATCCCTGCTGATCTGTTATTAATGAACTAAACAATTAACATGTCAACACACTCTGGCCCGCCAATGCTACAGTGTATAAACGTAACGGGGCAAATATGCACATTATATTGGCAGCTAACGAGAACATTCATCGCCAGCAATCTGCTCACCCCTTTTAGCCGATACGATAGAAACTAAACGATTTGTTACTTCTAATTACCCGTACTTAATTACACTACTTGCGTGTTAATAAAGTACGACCCCATTACCACTAAAGGTGAAACATGGGATTTAGAACATTAATATTCACTCTTACATAGTTTCCACATTTAAGGTTCGTCTTGTGTAATCGAATGTCAGTTGTAACGTTGTGAAACTGCAACCGAACTGAATTATTCTATGCTAAATAGTTCATGGCTGACCTGATGCATGCATCTTAGTTTTCTTGTAAAATGTTGTGTACAGAATGTGTTTTTCTTGTACGAGTCCAGGTTGTGGTGAAAAGTCATATTGGACGAGACACGCAGTGTCGCGTCCAATACGATTTTTCACCACAACCTGGACGAGTACAAGAAAAACTCATACTGTACACAACATAGTATAATGACATTTTTATTATCCATCTGTATGTTTATCCAAATTTTGGGAATAAATATTTTGTGGTTATTTTTGGTATTTGTCGGCGCTTAATTCTCTATTAGTATAAAAGCCTATATTTTGATCATCAGAAAGCATGATTTGGAACAGTAAACACGGAAGTGAAAAAAAACTCAATGCGGAAGTGAAACGTCTGCTAAATCCAACAGTGTTGACCACGCATCACAATTGCACCTATTCATTTCGCAATAGAGTTAATTCGTGACGTCACAGAGACCCGATAAAAAAGTGATATTGCACACTTGGGAGTCCAATATGACATTCGGGAGTCCAATATGACTTTTCCCCGACTTTTGCCCAATCAGACATAGTGTTAGTTAAGGGGTGGATAACAATATATAAATATTGCACGGTTTGGAAGTGACTACTTGTATATGCCAGTGGGCGAGGGGACAATTCCTCTACCGAGGACCACTATTTTGGCATAGTAACAGACAAGCCGTGCAATACTTATTATATTGTATCGAACGTTCTTCATGCTGTCCCAGATCCCATATGTAATGATTTCCTTTTCATCGTAGAAAGATTTCGGAATTTTCAGTGCGAATTTTATTATCTCTTCTTTTTTTTTTGCTGGTCAAACTCTTTTCAATAAATTGTCTTGCTTCTAACTGTGAAAATATTGAATCTTCTTCTTCGTGAGTCATTGTTGCCATGTGGAAAGCAATGGAAAGCAGGCGTCGTTGTTGTTGTTAAACAAACGATGGCATCAAATCAAAACTTTTTAAAACCGAAAACAAACAGAAGATTCGTTTAGAAAACTTATAGTAGCGGGAAATTAGGAAATTGACAAAAATATCAAAGCGATATTGGGATCAGCGGGGAAAGAAATTTGATACACCGTTATACCAATCATGGGGAAAACATCACAAATAACACATACATAATTTGCTTACGATCATTTATTGTGCTCTGCATGGTTGTCGGTTACAAAAACATTCCTGACAAAAAATGTTGAACTTTTGCAGCGAGGCGGAGATTACTTTCAAATTACCTCCCCGGAATAGTGGCATGCTAAAAATAGATTTCTGGATTTCCCAAGCGATAGTTGGTATGCTACATTTTAAGGAAGCCCACTATCGTGTTGTGGATGACACTATCGGTACTATTGAATGTCAAGCAGCCAATCAAAAGCATGGTTTAGGATTAGATAGGCACGTGAGATAAAATATCATGAAATAGTGTGGGTATATTCACATGGAATCGGGCTCAAATTACGGAAATTATCAGAGCCCCTCTGCCATGGCGTTTAGATGGCAATGACCGTTGATGAAGTTCGTGCTTTAAATTTGGGTATGGCGTATGAGTATGTATGTGGATATGGCATTGCGGTGTGGGTAAGTATTCCTTCGCCCTAGCCCCCCTCCAGTCACACACTGTACGGGGAACATATGAGATTACTTTCAAATTACCTCCCCGGAATAGTGGCATGCTAAAACTAAATTTCTGGATTTCCCAAGCGATAGTTGGTATGCTAAATTTTAAGGAAGCCCACTATCGTGTTGTGGACGAAACTATCGGTAATATTGAATGTCAAGCAGCCAATCAAAAGCATGGTTTAGGCTTAGGTAGTCACGTGAGATAAAATATCATGAAATAGTGTGGGTATATTCACATGGAATCGGGCTCAAATTACGGAAATTATCAGAGCCCCTCTGCCATGGCGTTTAGATGGCAATGACCGTTGATGAAGTTCGTGCTTTAAATTTGGGTATGGCGTATGAGTATGTATGTGCCTATGTGGATATGGCATTGCGGTGTGGGTAAGTATTCCTTCGCCCTAGCCCCCCTCCAGGCACACACTGTACGGGGAACATATGAGATTACTTTCAAATTACCTCCCAGGAATAGTGGCATGCTAAAAATAAATTTCTGGAATTCCCAAGCGATAGTTGGTATGCTAAATTTTAAGGAAGCCAACTATCGTGTTGTGGACGAAACTATCGGTAATATTGAATGTCAAGCAGCCAATCAAAAGCATGGTTTAGGCTTAGGTAGTCACGTGAGATAAAATATCATGAAATAGTGTGGGTATATTCACATGGAATCGGGCTCAAATTACGGAAATTATCAGAGCCCCTCTGCCATGGCGTTTAGATGGCAATGACCGTTGATGAAGTTCGTGCTTTAAATTTGGGTATGGCGTATGAGTATGTATGTGGATATGGCATTGCGGTGTGGTTAAGTATTACTTCGCCCTAGCCCCCTCCAGTCACACACTGTACGGGGAACATATGACCCCATGAAGAAAACAACTCCCTTGTCAGACCCATACATAAAGCTATCTCACACGACCTACGTGGTTGATTTACCTATTTTGGTTAACTTTGGTTCAATTAGGACTGTGTTTTAATTGTAACGCTCTATACAGGACGCTATTATGAGTAACCTTATTTTCGTGAATAAATCTTACCCGACAAGTCTAATTGTTTGACAACAAAACGTACTTTATAAACCATTTATTTACTAAATACTCATTGACGAGTAGTTCTCTTAGTAAATGTTCAAACAATAAGTTCAACTAACGGCATGATATGCCATATAGGTCGTGTGTTGAACTTATTTCTGCCGTCTGCTCACTTTTCCTATACATCACTCCAAATGAATAGTAGACCATTCCAATGTATATCTTTATACCTGAATGTGAGAATCCATTAGTAAAGAAATGACTAAGAGTTGGAACTATTTATTTATCGAGACATCAGTATATGTCACCGTGTCATAACTAAAACGGCGGAGACCAACCATAGATACGTTTCACTAACTCACGATTATACAATTAGCAGTTACAAACTGTATGGCTCACTGTGCCTCGTCATTCACGGAACATCAGTTTATTAGCAATAACGAGAAAGTAATATAACTTCTTCCATAAAATCTTAAAACGATGAAGTTTGGCACTTGAATGCTATATTCCAGCGTACTTTTAAAAAATACAGTGATGAATAGCGAACTTTGGAGAACATTATAAAGGTAGACGTTATCGTGTGAAGATTTTAACCCTTTCTATACTATAAATGGATTCTCCCATCAAGTTAAAAAAAAGTGTCATTGGAATGATCAATTATTTATTTGGAGGGATGTTCATGTAATATAAGCAGACGACAGATACTACAAGAAAGAGTCCTATTTATTGGAGGGAATATATTCAGATAATAAGTTCAACAAACGTTTGTTGAACATATTATCTGAATATTTTCTAATGTATAACTACTCGTCAATGAGTATTCAGTATAGACAGGGTTAAGGGAGTATTGGCATTCCTCTTCCTCCTAAGAATATCGTGATTGAGCAAGTTTCTGAAGTTTCGGGGAACATGTTGCTCAGGGACCCCAAAATATTTCTAAGCGTTCATTGTAATCGTGAATATGCAAAACCTCTGGTAACACTTCATGATTTAAAGAGACACAAGGCATTCGAAGTAGGTTCATGTGAAATAAGATGAATTATAAAAGCAGTCTGATAAACCACTTTATCATCAACAGGTATATTTAAAAATATGTCGACTTATTCTATAGTATTCATTATGAATAGCTCTCCATGCAGTAATGAGATTTCGCATGTTGAAACCATTGTTATGTAAACATTACTGTTACAATGGTATTACCGATCAACGTCCAATCAGTCCAATAAGATACCAATGTTTAATAAAAACTTGAAATTAAACATTGCAAATGGTCAATGCATTGAACAATATTTTGAAAATAATATTTAGACCAAATTAAGTCAGCGATGTTATAGTTGAAAGTTTTGTTTGCATAACATTGATTTCAACACGCGAAATTTCGTTTTTGAAGAACTATCTGTAATGAATATAAGATCAAAGTTTATCTATTGCTCCGTGTTCTTCTTCGTGGTGATCGATGTTATTGCAGACTTTTATATGCCCCTAAATGTTGGAATGCTTCAAGATATATAAGTCAATTTTGCAAACGCGGAGTTATACTATATATACGGGTGAACGTTTGAAACGGAAGGCGATTTCTCCAAATGGAATACTGTAGATATATTGCAACGGCAATAAGTGTACATTTAGTATGCAACAGACGTTTCACATATGACGAAATAAATAGTTTCACTTTCGTTAAACTAATAATTCTTCAACCATGTTTCCCTTCCCCATTTGTCATGCAGGGGCTATCTCCGCAGCAAATACATTTGGCCTATAGTTAAAATGTTTCATTTAAATACTTGTTGGTAAAATCTTGTAACGTAGCAATGTCGATTAACAAAAACACTATATATATGGCAAGTAGTGCTCTCCTCCAAATAAGGTAGTTTTATTTCACCGCGGTGTCTTTTTTAGGAATGAAATATTTGTTTCTGGAAACAAGCATTGAATAAAACTTACTTCCCACTGTCTATGTTTTTTTTTATCCTCGAGATAGGACCGCGGTGTGTAACACAACCGTACGTACATGAGTTCAGTCTTCAAACCGCCGTATGACTTTAAACTGACATGGCTCATTCGAGCTTCCAAATTTGTTGAAAAGAGGTATAAGATAAGTTAACGATACACGACTACACGACATATTGCTATGCCCTGCAAAATACTTGCCATGGTCACAGACATTTTCCAGCTGTTCTTAGTTTTTCGCACAGAAGTGAAATAAACGCTCTTTATTTCTACCATATCAGGAATAGACTAACACGGAGCGCTCTTTTCATGCTATGCCGTGCAAAACTGTTTTTTTAGGACACAAACATCGTGTTTAAAGTTGTATTTTGTATAACTTAGATGCGTCCTACTTTGACATGCATGTACATGTATAATGCTCGCAGAAAGATAGTTCAAGTATGTATCGTCCTATTTCGATACCGGGAAACATTCAAATATTATGATGTGTATTTAAGAGCGTAAGCCGCCATGTGGCTTTAAAATTCTCTCCAGCGTTCTTGAAAATGTGATATGTACGGATAGTTCACATATAGTGTGGACTATAATGTCACAATGGTGGACGAGAAAATTCAAGGTAACCGTTATAGCGTTGTAACATACAAGTGTTTCTAATCCTCTGAAACTAAACTAACTTCACAATTAACACGTGTATAGGCACCGTGCATTTACTCACTTGAGTTGTTATGTAATAGCACGTGCTGTCGCCATTGTGACGTCACGCGCCTGATTTGTTGACCGAGTAATCCACTGAAAAGTGCAAACTGAATTTCGAAAAACAGTCTGGCAAAGTTCCCATTGATTTAACCATATTCCAAAATGTCCTGGGTAAATACACATCACAAGGTAGGAAAACATATTCGGGTATGGAGGAGAAGCAATCGTGACGAGGGAAAATTTGTACTGGATTTATTTGAGCTTTTACCAGGTTTTATATGGAGTTAGATCTAATGCCGTATTTAAAAAAGGCAGTGTATTGATGGTGGAAAAGAGGATGAAGGGAGCTTTCAGATGATCAGCTTTATTTTCCAGCCAAGACAGGCAACACATATAGACTGAGGGAAATCTTCTTATTGGCTTAGGATTTTGTGATTTAACACTGGCCCCATCGAGCACACAACCTCGAATTGAACCTTGAGATCTTATTCGACAGATAACACCGTTTATGGGCGAATATATCACGTGATTTTCCTAATCATGACGTGCAATGCCGGCGGTCGGAGATGACTTGAGAGGATTAGGGATTTTGTTATACGTGTCGTGCTATCTCAGGCACACCGAATGCATTAGGGGGATTAACTCCGTCTATAACATCACGTCGACAACTCTACGCTGATTGCTCGGCGGAAAATCTCCGCATTACTCGGTAATTACGTCGGAATAGCCCCCGGGAGAAATCAAGTGAAAACGCCGAAGCTTTAATTTTGCTCTTTTCGGAAGTTCTGCGTTCCCGATGGCAGAGAGAAGAGAGAGCGAATTTTATGGTTGGAAACCAAATATGGATTATGTTAATAAATTTGCCGATGCCGCCCGTCTCGATGGAATCGTTGTGTCATGGTTGGTGTGTTTATTACAATTAGAGCAGGGAAATTAAATATCACCAAACACATAGGACATACTAAACCATGATGACCACGAACCTATAAATTACATGACCGGGAACTTACGTCTTATTTGCCAGAAAATGGCGACAATATATCACGCATGGTCATTTAAAGATACGGGCGGCGTTGTCGGTGGGTGTGTTGTTAAAATATTCACCTCCGTCAAAAACCGCCATAAATAGAAGGAATAGTAAGATATAGACAGACTGTGTTCTTATGCCAATCAGAAATATGGCATAAACACTATGTTATTGTCAATTTTTCCCCCTTTGTTATGTAAACAAAAGCAAAAAACGTTACGTTTCCCGGCTTTTGTTTAGATCCGGATATGGTAAACATAAAGAGCGTTATTTGTTACTGTTTTCCTGATATGGAAATCATAAAGAGCGTTTATATATTTTTGTGTGACTAACCAATATAATTGCGCTGTGTTATGTAAACAGAAGCACAACTTCTGCAACACGAGCAGTCGCTTGTTTACGTACACCATCCTACGCCATGACGACAATATACTATTTACGCGATGATTATGTTTGGCATATGAGCGAAACTGTATATATTTTGGTGTTCCTTCTGTTGATGGCGATTTGAACAAATATAAATATTTCTGCAACGAACGCCGCCCGTGCCTTTAAATATTCGTTTTTTTATATTTCACGACGGAAGCTGCGCTGGCGCAACATTAAAAACCCTGTGACAATGCATTCTCTTATATATGCGAGGCGACCTATGGCCTAACAATTTTTTATCATTATTTATCAATTTTTCCTACATTTTTAATAATTTTTATCATTTTATATAACTTGTTCTTACATTCATTAACATTTTTTATCATTTTTTCTTACATATTATAACATTTTTTATCATTTTTTTCTTATATTCATTAACAATTTTATCATTTTGTATAATTTTTTCTTACATTCTTTAACAATTTTATCAATTTTTATGATTTATTTCTTATATTCTTTCTTTAACATATTTTTATATCTTTTTTTCATTTTTTCTACATTTTTTTCTACATTCTTTAACAATTATAAAAAATTACATAAAATTGATTGGGCCAATGCGACCTATGGTCGACTCGCATATATATATATATACGAGAATGCATTGGCACAGGGTTTTCGCAAAAATTCAGGAAGCTCCAGTCATGGATGGGTTAATGAGATTTTGGCGTTAAAATTTCACTACTTGAAAAAATGGTGACCGAAATCAATAGAACACTTATACATGTGTATCTTATCATCAGTCATACACACACATATATATGGGGACGGGATTCACAGTGAGCTAGGTATAAATGATAGCTCATTTGCTATTTGTTTTGTTGTTATGATTTATATAGGTGAAGAAAACGAAGGATATGCCTACTCACTTCGATGTGAGTCTTCTGGCGCCATCTTCGAGCAAATTACGGCGAAGGTTGCCGGACCCGAAGTACGCATTGCATGCGTTCCCTAATGGCCGTTATTTCATTTTCATATATGGCAGATTTTGTGGCAGAAACAATACGACGCATTTGCAACGAGTTACTGGGTTACAAATATGTGGTGTTTTTTTTTTACAAGTCGACTCAACGTTTGCTCGTGTGTTAGCTCCGACCAGTAACCCAGTTACAAATGTCTTAGCTCCGACCAGTAACCCGGTTACAAATGCGTTAGCTCCGACCAGTAACCCGGTTACAAATGCGCCCTATTTTTTTGGCATTTGGAGTTTAATTCGGAAGTCGTTTAAAAAATCCGACGTGTTTTTTGTCACAAAGTTACAAATGTTTATCAGAGAATAGCTCCAACTAGAACAATGAAAATATTTCACCTATCCTTGTTAACAAAGGGTTACAAAGTTACATCTGGAAGTCGTTTCAAAAATCCGACGTGCTTTTTGTCACAAAGTTACAAATGCTTGTCAGAGAATAACTCCAACTATATATAAAAATGAAAATATTTCACCTATATGCTTGTTAAAAAGGGTTACAAAGTTACATTTGGAAGTCGTTTCAAAAATCCGATGTGTTTTTTTGTCACAAAGTTACAAATGTTTATCAGAGAATAGCTCCAACTAGAAAAATGAAAATATTTCACCTATCCTTGTTAACAAAGGGTTACAAAGTTACATTTGGAAGTCGTTTCAAAAATCCGACGTGCTTTTTGTCACAAAGTTGCAAATGCTTGTCAGAGAATAACTCCAACTATATATAAAAATGAAAATATTTCACCTATATGCTTGTTAAAAAGGGTTACAAAGTTACATTTGGAAGTCGTTTCAAAAATGCGACGTGGTTTTTGTCACAAAGTTACCAATGCTGATCAGAGAATAACTCCAACATTTTGGGTTTCCGGTCACGCGCAGTGACCATGCATAAGTGAGGACTGAGAAATCGCTCCGATTATTTGTTTAAGAAATTTCATCACCCACCTCAATCTAATAATTTAAAGCAAACAATTTGGATAATCAATCGATATTCTATTGAAGTATTTACTTGTTATTTGTGAGAAACCGAGGTAACTATTTCCTCGAAATGGACGATGAAATGGACAAACTAAAAGGGAAAGCGATTCAGGAATTGATAAGTCCACCACCGGTACCGTCTTATCTAAGTTTCCTTCGACGTAAACCAGCTATATATAGTGAAACCGGTTGTGATAATACTGCTTTACGTCGAAGTCCCGTGTATATATCTTTCTATATGGGGGTTTAGCGTTGTTGACCCGCTCAAATAAAATTCCCCAAAATAACTGTAATACAATGGTGATAGTAAACCGATTTATTCCATAGAAAATATGACATTTGTTCTGAACTCCACAAAAATGTCAACTGAAAGTAGTAATGTAATATATATTTTATCACAATGTTTACATAAATACGAACTCATTTGACCTCGCGTGTGATTAAATGTAAACACACCGAAGTTAATCATCATTCCACGGCATATTATGCGCATGCGCAATTTAACATGAAAGTTATATCATAATACACCAATATGAACGTATAGCCGAGCAAAATCCGATTAAAATTGACGAAAATTCCCGCCACTGGATATGGGCGCAAACTCTGCTATAGGAAGATATATACACGGGACTTCGACATAAAACAGCATTATCCCAACCGATTTCACTATTGATGGTTCCGTCCAAGGAAACTTTGGATGCAAATCAACAATGAATGAAATACACTGGTAGAAATTCAGCCGAATACTATAAAAAAAATAACTTTTGTATAACAAAATTAGTAAATTACATAGGAATTTTACAAGAATTACACAGGAATATTATAAGAATTGTGTTTTGTAGTATATAGGGCCGGCCAAGAGAGGGGCGGTGCATATATTCGGGACCTGGTCATAATAGCAGACGCACAATTAATATCTGTCAAGTCTTCGTCATCGCGGTCCAATGCGCTATGTGCCTCTATGTGTACCCACATGCAAAGGCTCGGAGCCCCTACATTTCAAACATAATTATATTCTATATTCTTAATAGAAGCGATTATTTGAGATAAACTAACAAGTTGACACACTTTTTGCAACGTTTGTTGTCGGCCAGGTAGGCCTTATAGTTACTGCTTCAAACAATCCTTGAGTTATCACACCCAGCGCAACTCTGAATACAGGACATTCTGACGATTTACGGCAGGGCCATAACTCATTCCCTCCATAGCAATGCTTAACATAACTTCTTCTGCAGAATCATAAGACCGAATGGGTTCATATTTGGTGCGGATGTTCCCTAGCTGACTCGCATTCAGATTTGTTCAAATAAAGTCACTATGTCAAATAGTTGTGAAGCCAGGACCATAACTATTTCCCTTCATAGTAATTCTTAAACGACTTCTTCTTTTCAAGAAACATTGGACCTATTTAGCTCATATTTGGTATGGAGGGCCCTTGGATGATCGGGGTTCAGATTTGTTCAAATGGGGTCACTGGGTCAAATATGGCGAAGCCAGAGACATAACGTGGCATTGTTTATACAAAATGTTGTGCCCATGTTGTGTTCAGAACAATTTATTTTTGGCCAATACCTCCATTCGACAATGCAAAGCTACCATAAGTGATGAATATTCCATTGGTGAAATATCAGTGCCCTCTTATCCTTAAAGTGACGTGAAACACCCCGCTGAGGTGTTCCGAACGGAATAAGACATACGCATGCCAACATAAGTTATTATCATATATTTGATATCCAAATAGTCAGAACACAGCTTCATTGTTGTATATATAAGCGATTTATATGCAGTGACTATTATTGGCGCAATCATTGCTGTAATGTTTATGCCAATCAAAGCGTCCCGAATAAAGTAGTACATATCTACATGTGTGCGTATAGTTACAACGTTGTGCTCTCTGAAATGTTATAGTCGATGTGGTTGGAACTTTTGACAACCTTTTAGTTCATTGCTACATTCTTCAAATTGGGATACTGTTTTGATACTAACTGATTGGAAACTGGTTTTGCATTCAATGATATAAGTACATAATTTGTCTTTAGCTCAAGTAACTTGAACATGCAATATATATATCCGCACAAATATTTGTTTTCGAAAGCATAAGCATGAACCACGCACATGCGTTCAACGACAAGCTCAAAGCGACAAACTTGCTAACAATAGCCGGGAGTATACGTGTATAAATGTCGTGATTATCAGCGGAAGGGATGCACTCTACAAGGAATAGAGCTAAAGCTATCAGCCAGTCAAAAGGCGAGAACGTCACATGATATGAAATAAGGGTCCACCATCTAGGAGGATTAGTCCAATCGCCGACGGCTCGTGGTAGACAATTACTTCCCTCATACCACTATTTTGGCACAAATAACTTCAAACCATGCATTATCTATAACTCGAACCGATTCTCCATTCCGATCGATACATGGCTATTTCGATAAGAAATGAGAATTTGTTAACGTTCACTGAAGCAAGCAAATTTGAAGCGATGGACACTCTCACTGAGTCCGTGCCTCCACAAATCTGATACACGCTAGATAATATATATCAGTAATCGTTTTGTGACAAACAATTTCGGAGAAAGTGCATTGTGCTGTTATAATATAATGGTAGATCCGTTCTGTGTCAATATTCGAACCCATGTTCAGCCTGATACGCTTCCCAACTATCGATGGAAGAACATTCTTTGGTATGTTCTCTTAGTCGATGTGGTTAGTTCGTGGATAAGATCATCACAGTATAGGCCATACAAGGTTGACGCAGGTTCCAAACCATTGAAAACATGGCGTGGACAGTGTGTATTCATTGCCGTTTGTCTCGCCCTCTCTCTCTATATATATTGATTCGTTGTTTTTCTCAGTATACACGAACGCAGCAATGACCCCTCGTTTGTAGTTCACAGCAACCCGATATCCTGTTGGAAATGAAGCTCGTATTCCTTCTGTATGCCGCTGGTTCCTAAATCTTCCATTAAATGTTCAATCAATTTCCTCCATATGTCGCTAATCCGCTTATCTGGGCAATCAGATGCGCTGGTTGTAAAAAGGCGTATGCTAAGCCGGTCCCTCTAATCTTAGTCTCCACTGATTAATTATCGATTACTGTTATTAATTAATTACACTACAAAACGATGTTCTCGTGTGCACCCACGTGACGCGACAACACGCGAGAGTGAGGACATGGAGCTCAGGAGACAATGTCATTTCCATTAATAATAATTGTGTTGCACCATTGGCTACCACTTCGAAATGCGATTGGTCATGTATTGATCATTCATATCGGACGTATATATTTTCAGAGGTATTGTAGTTACAGTCGTTTAAAGATGGCATATTTCTTCCTGTCATCACTTTCTACAACAAAAAACTTTTTCTACAAAAAAAAAAATTACTACGAAAATAGTTTTGAAGGCACCGTAGCACTACTGTTCACAAACAAACACATGAGAAATAACTGGTTACAAATATTTCACATGTAAGTGTTTTAAAAGATAAATTTCCAATCAAACTATAGTAAGGTTCTAAAATTTAGCTACATAAACTGCCTCGATTCATAGTAAATAATTCCCTACCTATAGTGACAGAAGCTATAGTTGACTTGATTTCCCGGACCCATAATTATTATTTCACACCAGAATAAATGCAAAAAGTTCAGGGAACAGATGCATCATCTTGAATTTTTGACATTTCCACCACATCGTGGTGGTTAAAATGCTAATAGCTCCTCGTGTGGAATGCACAAATCAACGATGAAATCACAGACAAACTGTCTTTCCCCTCATATTGTTCGCACTTCGAAGTTCGCACAATATAGAGCCGAGAACGTACGTTATAAAATATGATCCATAATAATTTGTTCGAACGGTAAGATATAACGCCTGGCTATTTGAACATTAGTTTTTTCTATATTTTCGAAAGATATTAAAAAGCTCTTTAACATATCCTCGCGCAAATACGCACACAATCGTCTTATAATGTGAAATAGGTACGTATAGTGTGATTATTTGATTCTGAAATAAAAAGATAATGGACTCATCGCCGTTATTTCATTTTACGGACCGCAGTGAAAACACATGTTAAAGAGCGCACACCTGAACATTTGTGAGCTGACTTGTTTGTATCATTGTCCGCGCATAACCTGCTTAGAATCGCCTCATTAAGAGTCGGTAATGTGACAAAAACGCTCTCATTTTCAGCACAGTAACGACTCAAAATGAGGCGGTTCTAAGCAGATTATATACCTAAAACAAGTTCTTTATAAGCAGACAATGTGCATATATTCGGGAGAACAGGCTGAGCTGTTAGACTAATTTACATCCCAACAACTCATCTCGGATACTGAAAAACCCACGCAGACAAGAGCTCTTTCCATCAATTTATCACATTATTATAATCAATAAATTTGAAAAATGATCAAGGAAATATGGGTTGATACAAAAATCGGACTTGGCACTGAAAGGGTTAATACATACTTTCAGAAAATTGACAGTTGACTGCATGCATATGGAGTTGTTCGTCAGGATGGTGCCCGTGCAGCTCGGGGTCGTGATAGTTTATGTGACTCATGGTTTGATATGTGACTTGCTGTATGATATATACATAACCTCATCTTACTTTGTACAATGAGTATATATAGATAACATCAATAGAAGACAATTTCGAGGTTTGCGCGGAACAAGTGACACGTATACACGCATGCAAGAAGATGCAGCACCGACTGTTCGGGTCAAGAATACAGTTGCTTGCGACATATGCGGGCACAAAGCTACAGTTAAATATAACACCGGAAGACATAAGAGAAGCCAACACGCTGACAAAATAGACAAGAAAACTAAGATGCATGCATCAGGTCGGCCGTGAACTATCTACCATAGAATTGTTGTAGCTATCGATTATACATTTTGAAACACCTGTCTGTATGTATGTATGTATGTGTGTATGCGTGAATGCATGTGTGTATGTGTTATAGACTCTAACACTGCTCGAATTTGGTATTTAACGTGTCAACTTGACCTCGCTCATAGGCATGTTTCTGGACCTTGACCGATCCGACTAAAAATTTGTGTGTAGGACTACTTCGATCCCGGGAGCAATATGGACGGGTCCAATTTCACGTGGGACCATGTTCTCGAACGTGCTGATATATATATATAGGCATGTTTCTGGACCAATTGAACAATAGTTTGGCCAGACGCTGTATATACTGGGTACTGTCCAGATGGAGGCGATCACAAAAAAAATCCCTAACTAGCCCGAACGAAGTCGAGTACATCAGCTAGTTTAATATATATTTTGGACATTTGTCTGTCTGTTTGTCTGTTAGCTATGGCCGGGAAAACTGCCGGACAGATTTGACGAAATTTGATACCTAGGGGAAATTATTTCCAGGGAGTATTTTGGACGGGTCAAATCTTGATCCCGACCTGACTTTGACATTCAAAAAGATCAATTCAAGGTCAAATCTGGTAAAACGGAAGTATTTCAACGAAATTTGATACCTACTGTTACTTTTGTCCCAGGAGTGTTTCGGGTGGGTCAAATCATGACCCTGACCTGATCTTGACATTCAAAATTGTCAATTCAAGGTCAAATCGGGTATAAAGCCGGGCGGATTTCGACGGGTACTTTTGTCGTGACTTTTGTCCGGGGAGTGTTTTGGACGGGTCAAATCGTGACCCCGACACGATCTTCACCTTTAAAATAGTCAATTCAAGGTTAAATCGCGCATTTCCACGAAAATCAGAGGGGAACATCCCGGACGAAGTGGGGTCCACGAGCTACTATTATATATTTCTAGATTTAGTTACAAACTAAATACCTGTATATTGTACAAAGAAATGTTTGACAAATATATCTGTATCAATATTACCATACGGGTCATTAAAATAGATACGACGAAACAAATTTTGAAGGGTGCATGTATCAGGTAAATTTTTATATTTCAAATGATGACAGGAATGCAGAAAGTTGAAGTACCTACGTAATACTGGCTATCCGCATGAAGAGATATACATGTATATACAAACCAGATGAGGGATATGTCTGTACAGTTGCTAAACAATTCAGTCATGCAAAAGAGGATCAAAGAGTAAGATACCAAATTGCTGCCTGTGGTAATGTTTTTTAAGAAATTCGGGAAAATTAGATTACTCTCACCCTGGTTATCCAGAAGATAATTGTGGAATCTGATGACGATCGGACAAGGGGTCTCGTCTGTAGGATCAACCAAATTATTTAGCCATAAAAATAGTAAAATTGAAGATCACCGCTGGCAGTGATGTCTTCACAAGGACAGTTTGAGAACAAAATATGGCTCACATCTAGCGGTGACCCAAAATATCCACATAAGAAAAAGTTCTCCAATAAAAGCTGGCTGCAGGGTGCGCCAATTGATTCAAATTCGAAATTTAGCAGGGTGTACTGCTTGTGGCCATGTTTTCCCCGCAAATTTGATAGACTGATGGACAAAACCACTGAATCCGTTGAATCAATATACATGTATACATGGATTAATTTATATGCATTGTTATACACAGTACTGGTATATAAAGGTACTGAAAATAACTATATTACTAGTATACACAAAATAAACCATATATCATGGCTATGGGTTCTAATATCCGAACATGACAGCTGAGAACTTGGTGTGAATTAAAGAGTGGTGGTTTCTCAAGCATATCTAACCCTCCACGTTAGAAACATGCCATTAAATGTCATAAGTATAATCTAGCTTGAGGACAGAAGTTATCCATAAAACCCCCTTAATTCAACCAGGTCCTCGCGCGATGTATGATCGATCACATGATGATCTAGGGGGATTAGAATTGATGTATAAAAACAGCACTGCATGTAAATATAAAATAAAATAGTGCTACATCTTATTACAGATTATTGCCATATATAATCAGTGATTATACAGACAGTCTGACAAAATAAAGTTTCAGTGACACTCTATCCGAAGAGGGGAATAATTTCATCTGTTACAGTCAATGGAGCAATTATGAATCTGGAAAGGTGAAATTTCTAAGTAATACTAGATATCGACATGACGCGATAAAATATAACGTAAATGCAATATGGCCGCTGGCGACCATTTTTTCCTATGAAATTAAAAAAATATTTGATAGCTCTCATCTGATAGATCAATATCAAGATAAATATGAAGTTTGGTGATGATCGGATGAGTGAAGTGGACTGTGGTCTGTGCTAAACGGTTTAGTAATGCTTAAAAAGATTCTTACCTTAATATTTTTATGTTCACTTTATAAACTTCACTGAGTCATCTTTGTCATGTATTGAGTTTGATATCTTTTGTTAACAGTTTATAAATCATGTATGTCTCATGTTTGTTATTTTAATTTATGTGTTTATTATCATTAAATAAAGTTGCATTCCTTAAAAAGATTCTTACCTCAATGTTTTTATGTTCACTTTATAAACTCCACTGAGTCATCTTTGTCATGTATTGAATTTGATATCTTTTGTTAACAGTTTATAAATTATGTATGTCTCGTGTTCGTTATTATATTATATACACTTTATAGTGTGTTTTCAGAACGAAAACAAATTGAATAAAATCAACAAATTTGTAAATTTAAAAACAATTCAAACGTTGTTGTATTCCATGTCCCAGCCCGGACATATACACCAAATTTCAATAATATTCATTGAGAAACAACGGACCAAACGCTATATAACACCCGTATACATCTTTTATTCCGAATCGGACTCGGGTACATGTTATAGTAGGTACCGAATTGACACACGTCGACTGGGCGAGTTGGCCCTGGGGCGATTAGGCCGATTCCGGCACATTCTAGAATTTACCGTATGTATCCGTTTACGCGTAGTTTACTTTAGAAAGTTCCGCAATTAATACCGTAAATAGAGCGACCTTATTTGACAGAGAATGCCTCTGTTATTGATTATCAAGTTGCTGTACATTAAAAACGACAAATTCACATGCTCGTTCAAGCGCAGTTAGTCTATTTTCCCCATGTTAAAGGACATCCACAAATACTAAATAACGCTAACCTACTGCCGAATGTTTGACACGACAACTGTTAACATATTTGGGCTGAATTCATCTGACGCGGTATTATTCCTCAAAATAAACAACAAAACCATCGTTACTTGGAAATGTAGTTTGGGCTAACATTTACATAAATCCTCCAGATCAATTATCCGACACACACGTCAGATGAAAAAGTCACATGAAGTAACCGGCCAAATTGGCCGAAATGAGTGCGATAAATGTACCAACACATTCGGAGAACTCTATAAACGCATTGCGATGCCACCCCATGTGTTGCGGTCACGCTTGTATACGAAAGACTACAACTCGCGACAAGGGCTCAACTCGCTTATCAAAATGATTCACGAGAAGTCAGCTGTGGCCATGTGCACCATTTGTTCCAAGATGTTTGGGATAAAAAAAATATCCACAAACACACCAAATAACAGCAATGAATGAAACGCCTTTTGAAATACCTCACTTTTCTGTTGTTATATTTCATGTTGCCGAATGATAACCTGGAAAATTGATAAAAACAAAACATTTGTCATATTTGTGATCGCATGTCGGAATTAACGTCGTTTATCGACAGACAATAAGGCACATATTGTCTACATATAGTATACATATCACAATTTCCAGCAATTTCCTCATTGACTTCGGTGCTAAATATGTTGCCTGAAAAGAAAAAGACGAGTTAGAAGATGTGGTGAACACATATACATGTAATGCATATTTGACAATCACTTGGGATTGTAGACCATTATGGCTTTCTCATAAGTGAAAATAGCAAGTAGACTAAAGGCGCACATATATATAGTCAAGCCTGTTTTATACGTCGTGTTAAACACGAGTCGCGCTATCTCAACCTGGCTCGACGTTAGCGCGTGTTCGGTGCCTCGACAGAGAGTTTGTTTTATACGACGTGCTATAGCTAACACCGTGTCTTTATCGTACATGATATTTCGAACACTTTCATCATTTCTGATACAAAATTCAGTCTGCTATAACCATAATTTTCCTTGGGAAGTTCATGAAAATTAGTCGTAATTGTGTCCTCTGACAATGCGGTATAAAATGGCCCTCGCTGTGTCTTTATAATACGTCTATAGTAACCATCGGAATTTGACGCTTCCGTTTGTTTCGAAATCGGGATCTTGTCATTCATCTCCCCTGATATACTTCAACTTTCATATATGCATTACATGAATTACCAAATTTCGTAAAACTTCCTTTGTCATTCAATACATTCACCGTAGTACCGTATATCATAGACTGCAATGTATACTGACAACGGGTTGCGCTATAGGACGACCCAGGGATGATGCAATTTAGGTAAAAACTTCAAATTGCGCATGCTCTCCACCAAAGAAGTCCGAAATGGGTGGCGACTTTAGATGTCGCGAAGCCTGTTTAGCGCGACATGCATGCATGTATGCGACGAGCCACACTCGTCCCGTGTCCGATAGCTCGCAGTAGCACGTCTCCAACCAGACGTGCGAGACATGAGCTCGTGCCTGGGAAAACTCAACGAGCCAGATGGTTTTATACTTCGAGCCTCACACGCTAATTTCCTGGACTTTGCCATTTTCACCGAAATGCACGACACGGCTCGTATTTAGCTCGACGTATAAACAGGCTTTAGTTGGCTTATCTGTGGAAGAAGTACACACAGCGACGAACTTCGTACATACTGGGAATATAATTGTAGGTTTGTTCCCGGTGTCAACAACAACCAAGTTTTATATATAATATAGGGGAGGTATGGTGCTGTCATTGGGGGGTAGCAGTACACGATTTATCGTGTTGTGGAGGGGGGTCTGGAAAATATAAAAAAAATAAGTATCTGGGAGGGATGTTAGGAAAAAAATGCAGATTTGGAGGTGATCCTTTCTTTAGCAGCACATCTGGTATCCACCAACTCCAACGTGCAAAACAAATATTGTTGTCCGCGCATATGGGACATGAACGATCCATTGCAGCATGTGCATGAACCATGACAGTTTGAAAACTGTTTTGGTTTTGTGCAATCCTAATGGTCATGTCCATAATCAGAACAGCGTGCACATATGGTTTCTTTGCTCTTACAATGTGCCTGGCCATGATCGTATCCCTGACAGTTAAAGCACGACAATGGATTTGGAACATAAGTACTTAAATCTCCTCCATGTACCAAACATTCAATTTGATCCAATGCTCGCGGATGTATTGAGTAATGACCTCAGATCGGTGGAACGTAGCGTGTTACAATTCTTACGTTTTTGTTTGTTTTGAGTTGCCAAAAGGAAATAATCGACATCACAGGTGGAAGAAAATAAGCAATAGGTGGTGCTTAATGTCTGACATTGTCAAGATATTTATAATATATAATGCATCCGGTGTGAGTCGAATGTTGCTTCTCATCCAAAATGGAAGCCTCAATCCACAAATAATATTTTGTATCTTTCAAACTCAAACGTTTTTCTTCGAACTTTCCTATAACTCGAATATCAACCTGTTTCTGAGTCAAACTGTTCGAGATTTTGACTATTGTTTTGGAGAAACAGCCTCAACTTGAGTAGACTGCTGTTGGGGCAACTGGCTCAACCGTCAGTATATGTGTCCATGCAGCCTGATCTCTCGTAAATAAGCTCATATAAAACTTAAATAAAACACGATAAATCCCCATATAGGGACTATTTGAATCTGAATTAAGCTCTATATGAACCTAATGTGATACGATCAAACCAGTCGTATATCAGCTTATTTAAATTTCGAAATAAGCTCATATAGGCACTATTTAATCTACTTTTTTTTATTGACACGATCTACCAGATGAACGCTCTTTATAATGTATTTTCACTGCGGCCATCGCCATTCAACGAAATAACCGACATAAGTCCTATAATATCTTATTTCAGAATCAAATAAGTTCCATATGAACCTATGTGAATATTTAGGTCCTATACGAAACCATTTCCACAAGCATATGTTGGTACATTGATTGTACATGTAATACAGGTTCGGGACCGACGAAATGTCGGTTTATTTAGTTTGAATTGCTAGTGATACACTGACTACAGCTCCAACAATATCTCAGACGTAGACGAATCAGATATTTCACGGGTCCCCAACACATCCCTGCTGCTATTCAATGTATTGTGAGGGGTGACAGGCGTTTGTGCAAGATATGTTAACCGAACAAGAATATCAGGTTCTAGCTGTATTCGTGAAAGTTTTTATGCCAAATCAATTAGTAAATGTTCTTCGTTAATATAGCTGGCGCTATATATATAGGGTTTGGTTAAAGCTTGAAAAATAATTGCTTATTGGGACGAAATAGGGGATTCCACAACAGTTATCCGTCCTGGTGGTGGCATATATCTTCATTACCATTTGATATATTATATCATTCATCACAATTATCGTTGAGACTTAGCAAGTCATCATATATACGTTCAATACGTTATTTTTAGTTTCAGTTGCCATATGGAAAGCAAATAATGGACAACTAGCCCGCTTCGGACTACCATTCGAATTATGGTCGGGCTAAAGACTGGTACATAGCTGAAGCGGTGATTTGTTTAGCCACTACACATATGGGACTAACTTTAATCCGGATTCCGGATCCGGATTTGGCCGAAATAGTGTTTTTTTCCGGATCCGGATCCGACCCACTTTTGAAAAATTGCTTTAAATCACTATTATGTGACATTTTCGCATAATATCACCGTTGTGTGTGCTATTATCAGCTGGATAGATGTCCTAGTCACGAATCCGGGCCGAAAAAGTGCCTTTTCACGGATTCCGGATCCGGATCCGACCTACTTTTTTCAATTGCTTTAAATCACTATTATGTGACATTTTCGCATTATATCACCGTTGCATATGCTATTATCAGCTAGATAGATGTCCTAGCCACGAATCCGGACTTCCCGTGGTTGCAAACAGACGACTGTCTCGTACAAGTGAATCCGGATTGTTCTCGCTTGTTAATCCCGGACCCGGACTGGGTCACTTGTCTCGTTACTATCTCTCTCTCCATCCCTCCCCCTCTCTCTCTCTCTCTCTCTCTGTCTCTCTCTCTCGAAAATATCACATAATAGTGGATATGAGAGAGAGAGAGAGAGAGAGAGAGAGAGAGAGAGAGAGAGAGAGAGAGAGAGAGAGAGAGAGAGAGAGAGAGAGAGAGATTGATAGATACAGAAGAGAGATAGAGAAACGGGCAGACATAGGGAGAGAGAGAGAGAGAGAGAGAGAGAGAGAGAGAGAGAGAGAGAGAGAGAGAGAGAGAGAGAGAGACATGTATATATGACTAAGTACCTGATAACATGACAGTTATTTATAGAAAGCCGTCTTGAAATACAAGTAAATGGACGAGAAAATGCGACGGATTGTTTGTTGATAGGTGTTTATATAAGGTCCAGACACCCTAATCCTTTTATCTTATAATCCCTTTATAATCCCTTTAATTAATACACATTGACCAGTGTCCTTAAATGACCCGAGTTTCAAATAGGCAACAGAAAATAACCCGGCTTCGATTCCCGATTTGTATGTACATCTGCACTCTCAGCGATCATGGACTAATGAAATAACGAGAGAGAGAATGTGTGAGAGAGAGAGCGAGAGATAGAGAGAGAGAGAGAGAGCGCACGATTGAGAGATACAGAAGAGAGAGATAGAGAGGGAGAGAAAGAGAGAGAGAGAGAGAGAGAGAGAGAAACGGACAGACATAGTGGAGGGAGAGAGAGAGAGAGAGCGAGAGAGAGAGAGAGAGAGAGAGAGAGAGAGATGTATATATATGACTAAGTTCCAAACTAACTACCTGATAAAATGACAGTTATTTAGAGAAAGCCGCCTTGAACTGAAACTAGACGACAGGTATGCACACGCGCCGCCTTTCGAATGCCCAGGGGCTAATGAATAAACGAAAGACGTGGATAGAGAGAGAGAGAGAGTGAGAGAGAGAGAGAGAGAGAGAGAGAGGAGAGAGAGAGAGAGAGAGAGAGAGAGAGAGAGAGAGAGAGAGACCAGTCCGGTCCGGGATTAACTAGCGAGAACAATCCGGATTCACTTGTATGAGCCAGTCGTCTGTTTGCAACCACGGGAAGCCCGGATTCGTGGCTAGGACATCTATCTAGCTGATAATAGCATATATAATGCGAAAATGTCACATAATAGTGATTTAAAGAAATTGAAAAAAGTGAGTCGGATCCGGAATCCGGAATCCGTGAAAAAGCACTTTTTCGGCCCGGATTCGTGGCTATGACATCTATCCAGCTGATAATAGCACATTCAACGGTGATATTATGCGAAAATGTCACATAATAGTGATTTAAAGGCACGCGAGGCCTTAATTGTCGAAAATATTCATATTTGTTCCAAACACCGTAAACAGAAAAACATTAAAACGCATACAGTTTCGTTCATATATACCATGACCATCGCGTAAACAGCATGTTATCATAAAGACCTACTATATTTTACCTAAGCAAGAGCCTGATTGTGTTACAGAAGACAGCACAGTGTTACTGGCTAATCACACGCAAATGGCATAAACGCTCTTTATTAGTTCCATATCAGGAATTCACCAACACAGAACGCTCTTTATGTTTACCATCATAATATAAACAAACACCAGAAAACTTACTTTTTATGCTCTTGTTTACATAACAATAGTCAAACATGTGACAATAACATACTGTTTATGCGATATTTATTATTTGTATACGGACAAAGTCGGTCTATATTTTGATGTTCTTTCTGTTTGTAGCGGTTTTTGACGGGTGGAAATATTTTCACAGGATACCCACCGCCAAGGCCAACCGTACCTTTAAAGCAATTTTTAAAAAGTGGGTCGGATCCGGATCCGGAAAAAAAACATTTTTTCGGCCAAATCCGAATCCGGAATCCGGATTAAAGTTAGTCCCTACACATAGCAGCCTCCCAGAACATCCATACGATGAGACAGGCGTGAGCAATACTAGATACAACAAACATCAAGACGAAATTCAAACGTGCATGATATGACTGAAACATCACACATGAATAAACAAAACGGCAAACTTCATTTAATACAATACATCAGTTAACAAAACAGACTGTTCTCCCGAAAATACTCAAATTATCTGCTTATATTAAAACTTATTTTAGGCAGTAATCTGCTTAGAATCGGCTCATTTTGAGTCGACAATGTGCTGGAAATGAGAGCGTTTTAGTCACATTATCAACTCATAAGGAGGCGATTCTACGCAGATTATGTGCGGACAATGACACAAATAAGCTAACTCACGACTTTTCAGATGTACGCTCTTTAACATGTGTTTTGAATGTGGCCCGCGCCGTAAAACAAAATAACGGGCATGACTCCATTATCAAATACAGAATAAAATAACCACATTATGCACCTATTTCACTCTATAGGTCGATTATGTGCGTATTTGTGTAAGGATATGTTGAACAGAAATTTAGTACGAAACAATGCGGAGAGGCATGATATAGCTGATTGGTTGAGGCGGATCTACTCATCCATCTTGGAACAGATGTAGGACCGAAGTGTACCACGAGCTAAGCAGTATTTGTGGGTCGATGCCTCACATGAAACGACCGCCCTATACAGTGCACACTGACTCATATACACCACACATCGCGGGATGCACATAACGACAAACACGTTGCCGCATTAGGGGATTCTATAACCCATCGCAGAGGGGCGATGCTCATATTCTACCCGATCCCACACGGGGCAAAGTGAAGGACATGCTAGTGAAAACGACATGCTATATTCGTTTGCGAAACTTCTGAAAATTTAGAATATAAGATTAAAAACAAAAAACGCAAATTTATTGAGATCCGCGACAGAAAACGGAGGTTGAAGACATCAAGAAATATAGCAAATGAAGGATATGACTACATTATATATATACATGATTTGTTTTGTCTTTAAATGGGTCATATTTCAGCTCCTTTTCGTATGCCATCTTCGTGGGTACATACTGTAGTCCGTTTTATACACAAGAACCACTACTTTTTGGTGGATTTATAAGCATATTTACACCAGTCATTAACTGTCTATATGAACATCTGATTGGGATTAGTTAAAATAAATAACTCGAGGTTTAGTTCCTCGTTTGGTGTCGAGCACTGAGTAGTATAATCCACTATTGCGATTCCCATACTTTGAGAGTTTAGATCCAAAACTTTCTTTTTATCATTTTCGACCACAGATATGACCTGTGTAATAAATGGACATGGCTCATTTGAACTTCGTGTATTTATACGTAAATTGTGAAGAGGGATCTTATAGGTAGATAATATACGAAAATCGAGGCATACATTATATACTTTGAAAACGGCATATCCATTTATGCATTCCATTTAATTCATTACAAATATAAAGTACAGAATAACTATTAATCTATAAGAACGCACAATAAGATGTTCTCTCTTTATCGCTATCAGACGGACCACATGCGGTCTTTAATTTGTCTTGCATTCTTTTTGAGTGACGTATGTTAAATGACATCGGCCTATTTCACCCGAAGGATGTGGGAAATCGGCAAGTTCTGGGCTCAATATTAGTGCAAGTGACTTTAAGTCACGTTGGGCTATTAACAGCTCATCGTTGGTGACAATATGAAAATTCAAAGCTAAATTGTTATAAAATATATATGTCAGTCAACAACTCGCTAAGTTGCCCTTATATTATACGACACTGTGCCCCCATTTAAAACCTATAGACACAGACCTTCTAGCGACAAGAACCGAATGAAACTGTTTTCATTATTATTAAATTCAGGCTTCAAACCGCTATTTTCCATACTTTATACGGACTTTATATTTAAAAGTCGTATTATAACACTATACAAATTAGGGGAAAAAATGAAGAGTCTTTCTCACTTATGTGCTAACGATTGAAAACAGCTGGAACATTGCCTAGTTTTGTCAGAGCATATATATAACGTATGCCGGTATATCGGTATTTTTAGTTTATTTGCTGACCTTATTGGTCATACTACATGTATAACACATTGCGTTATGTAACTTTTAAATACAAATGAGCAATGTCCGTTTTAAGGTTTATTGTATCTAAGTGTTAACTGTTATCGTTAGTGTTATAAAATTAAGCAGTTTTCCGTTGATTACTGACCGGCGAGCAATATGACACATCTACTATTTAAATAATCATATGTTCAATTAATGAGAGATAACTCTATTCGTCTATTCGTCGAAAAGTTCCCAATTGAGAAAGCTCTTTATTATCTACTTTTGGGCGATCATTGTAATTTTTGCCAGGCGGACACAAATGAAATTCCTTCTTAAAAAACGTCCTCTTCTGAAATGATAAAATTGTTAAAGAATGTAAGAAAACAATTATAAAATTGTTAAAGAATGTAAGAAAGAATAATAATAATAAAAAAATTGTTAAAGGATGTGAGACAAAAATGATAAAAAAAAGAGAAAAAATTGTCTTAAAAACGTCCCCTTCTGACAATGATAAAATTGTTAAAGAATGTAAGAAAAAAATTGTAAAAAATTACAAATTTTATGAAAAAATGATGAAAAATGAAAAACAATATTAAAGAATGTAAGAACAATTGATACAAAAATAGAAAGAAAATGTTAGGTCAATGCATTCTCTTATATATGCGAGGCGACCTATGTCTGAAACCTGGTTAATAGCAAAGTTTGGTCACATATAGCTTACGCTAATGCGAAAATCCCACATAATAGTCATAAGAAAATACAAAAAAATATCTGGAATCTTTAACCCGGAATCCGGATAAATTTCTTATGACTATTATGTGGGACTTTCGCATTAGCGTACGCTATATGTGACTAACCATTGCTATTGACCAGGTTGCAGACATATACCGTGACGGCTGACAAATGTTGCCACAGTTGAGGACGAATTGCGTCTGAAGAAACATGGGTTATACAGTAGTAGCTACCTATTTAGCACACACATGCATGCATTCATCTATTGTATATATCGATATGAATGTGGAGCGTGTGTACTATCGCTTTCATACGGCTCCTTGAGTCCTTGTTGTTCTGAAACATTACGTTCTTTCGCTCTTTGTCCCATTCGCGCGTTCATCCTAATGAAAACAATGCGCAGCGTATATATCAATATAGCCTTGCTCAAATACGCACATATAATCGACATATAATGTGAAATAGGTACATAATGTGATTATTTGATTTTTAAATAAGCAGCAGATAATGGATCATACACGTTATTTCGTTTTACGGCGCGGGCCACGGTAAAAACACATGTTAAAGAGCGTGAATCTGAACAATCGTGAGTTTGCTTATATGTGTCATTGTGCGCACATAAACTGCTTCGAATCGCCTCGTTGTGAATCGATAATTTGACTAAAACGCTATCATTTTCAGCACACAATCGACTCAAAATGAGGCGATTCTCAGCAGTTTATCAACCTAAAACAAGTATATTTTAAATAGATAATATGCGGAAATTTGGGAGAACAGTCTGAATAATCATCTTCAATGCACTTATATAGTGTCGATTCATATTATATTTGGGACGATCTCGTACCTTTTCTCTCTCTCTGCTTCGCTCCCCATCTCTCTCTCCCTGTTCAGAGAGCCCCGGGTCGTTCTGACTATCTGTCTCCGTCCCATGTAACTCGTTCATCCTGATGCGAATATCTTTAAATCAATATGATGTTATCAGCTAATTTGTTAGCAAATTTGTTCGGACTTACGTGCATATCAGAATGAACGTGAAACGTGGGTCCACGACATCTTTGTTGAGGTCCTGAACACGAATCCGTGTTTTCCGTGGTTGCATGCTAACTGCGGAATGGGTCATCCGAGTGAATACGGATTTTTCTCGATTGATAATCTCGGTCTTCTAAGGTCAAGACACGTAGGTCCGAATCGGCATCTCTGGTTTAGACTAGGTTTTATTCTAGACCAGGTTTAACTCCAGTTTAAACTAGGTTTAAGTAGGATTTAAACTTGGTTTTACTGTAGTTAAACTAGGTTTTATGGGAGTGAAACTGGGTGTTAGTGTAGTTAAACCCAGTTTTGTGATAAACTCAGTTTAAGTTTGTGGAATTCGATCTCAATTGAAACTAGGTTTTATTGACGTGATAAAGATATGGTAATATTACTAATTGTTAGTGGTGAATTGGCTATATAATCATCAGTATAAGCTTATGTATTTATACGTACCATACGTCTGGTCTCGAAAATATACCTTTAAATATACTTTGAAAAAACATCAAAGTTAAACCACCCTACCCCAGGTTTTACTAAAACCTAGTTTTTTGGGTTTAATTATTCGGACGATTTTTTCCGCCCAGTATTGATGTTCTTTCTTCGCGTATATGGGAGTGTTTATTTTGAATTGGGGGAGGCGTTTATGCGCGGGCGTTTGTCACTCAATGTACATGCAGGAGAGTCTTAGTGGAATTCGGGGAGGCGATGTCGGTACTTATGAGATCAATTCTAACAAAAAATGTGCCAGTGTGATGGATTATTTCTTGCTATATATGTCTGTTTGCAATTCGCTCGTTCGGATGTCGGTTTGGCGGAATCGGACTGATCAGATTGACACGTTAGACATGAACATGACTTTTGAAACTGATTCCTTATTCACAAAAAGGTCTCTTTCGGTCAATTTGACGCATGGGTTGGTGGTCCGCCAAATACCCATCAGAGACACCCAGCCTTCACCCGGAGGAGGGTAACGGCCACCCTGAGGGGGTGGAGTATGGACTATTTTGGAGAACTGTAATGATTTCGGCCAATTTGATGGTATGGGTGGCTCGCCCCAAATAACCCATAGAAACACCACACCCCTCACATCCGGGGGGGGGGGGGGGTACGACCAGAGGGGATGAACGTGGGATATGGACCATTTTCGAGACTGGTAAGGATTTCGGCCAATTGACGGCATTGATAGATGGCCCGCTCAAATGTCCCATAGAAACAGCCCACCCCTGAACGCTGGGGGAACCACCACAGGAGGTGAAAATGGGGTATGGACCATTTTCGAGAACGGTAAGGATTTCGGTCAATTTGACGTCAGCAGTGTGGGTAGCCCGCTCCAACTACCCCCTAGAAACACACTCACCCGGGGGTACCACCCGAGTGAGTGAAATGGGGTATGGACCATTTTCGAGAACGGTGGGTGGCACATCCCAAATGCCCCCCATAGAAACACCCCAACCCCCACCGGACCATTTTCACCCGCACGGGTAGAAACACCGGGGTGAGGGTGTGGGTGTTTCTATGGACTATATTTGAGGGCGGACCGCCCACCAATGACGTCATGTTGGCCGAAATCCTTACCGTTCTCGATAACGGTCCATACCCCATTCCGAGTGGTGGGGTGTTTCTATGGGGTATTTGGGGCGGGCCACATACACATGCCGTAATATTGACCAACAGAGGCATTTTGTTGCGAATAATGAATAAAATGCTCCATACCCCATTTTCACCCCAGCATGGTGGTACCCTCCAGGTATGAGGGTAGGGTGTCTATATGGGGTATTTGGAGCGGGCTACACACCCTGTCGTTAAATTTGCCGAAATCCTTACCGTTCTCGAACATGGTTCATATCCCATCTTCATCCCTCGGGTGGTAACCCACCCACCCCCGCCCGGATGTGAGGTGTTTATATTGGTTATTTGAGGTACCCTTCCCCGCGGGTTAGGTGTTTCTATTCGGTATTTGGGCGTACCCAATTTCCATCTCCTCGGTGGCACCCCCCCCCGGGCGAGGGTGGGTAGGGGTGGTTCTATGGTGTATTTTGATCGTGCCACCCACTCCTGCTGCCAAATTAATTAGCCTTACCGTTCTCGAAAACGGACCATACCCCTGTTATCCCGGGGTGATGTTTCTATCTGTTATTTTGGGCGAGCAACCCATTCATGCCGTCAAATTCGTCGAAATCCTTCCCGTTCTCAAAAATTATCCATACCCCATTTTCACCCGTCCGGATGGTACCCCCGGGGTGGTGGTGTTTCTATGGGGTATTTGTGGCGGGCCCCCACCCATGCACTCAAGAGATATTTTTGAGTTCCAAAAGTCATGTTCGTCCATGATATTAGATAATATCTAACCGCTATACAACAGACCGTGCATTCGTCGTGATTTCTCAAAGCGCACGGGTTATTACCCTGATTATGAGATTATATAGCGACAACAGGTCGCGTGACCGGACAATGCATTGCCAAGTAGCGATAATAAACATACAGACCACGCCTCCTACCCTTGCAATTGGACAAGTGTGGCCCACCGGTAACGCAATCGACCAAATCTATGTCGTCCCAGCGGTGGAGAAAAACTTGGTTTTACTACTAAAACCCAGTTTAAACCGGTAGTTTAAACTAGGTCTAAACTGGAGATGCCGATTCGGACCGTAGTGTTGATTCATAGTATATATTGGGGAGGATGTGATCTCGTTGCTCTCTATCCACCCTCTCTTCTGATAGCTCCGGATCATTCTGACTATCCGTTTATTTTTGCCCCCGTCCCATTTTACTCGTTCATCTTGATGCCTTCCATGTTGAGGCAAATATCTCTATTATAATGTGATTTTATCAGCTAATTTGTTAGCAGTTTTCATCGGAATGAACGTGAAACGTACCATGGTTTCAGCACTGGAAATTCGTTGTTGGAGAACCATCAATATTGACAATGATAACAAAGTTAGTCTATTTCTCCACGTTCTTCTTAATGGTATATAGTGTTTTACATACGTTTATATGTTTTGCAAATATACCAACTCCGAGTGCATTGTGTCATTTTAAAAGGTGACACATCGCTTCCTCTTTTCCCAGGTGGCAATCAGTTGTGGAAAGAGAAAAACTCCAAAGAACAAACCGACATTTTCCAAAACGTATTGCATCATCGACACATAAGAGGGACCAAACACCTGGTTCTGTAGACATATTTATGAGCAACTCTTCCAATCAGATTCCGTCATTGTGAATTACCTCGGAGACGACAGCCTATAAAAGCATTTCCGACACAGAAAGAAACATAGCACAATGACAATCGACCGCACAGCAGCACCATCCAGCACAACACCTTACTATAGCCGGCCATGAAATTTAAGAACGCAATTTCATTCTGCCGAATCAACTACAGCTTGCTCATCGTCATAAAACAATGCCATCAACGCCCGATACAGAGCCTGAACCAAACAACGACCAAGTGAAGACGATATTTATTATTTATATACCATATCGTTTGAGAAACTGAAACTCATCTGCATGGAAACTTCAATGTCTTCCAGATAATGTGCACTTCGTCGGAATGGAGGGCAAGTTCAACGAGACCACGCAGAACAGGGCTGGAGATAAAAGATGAAATTCGTCTGATAACCTACAACACAACATTTGGTGGACATAATGGAGTCATAGTGACTGACAGAGAAATAAACATTGTTCAGTCACTGAAGACAAGGCTCCAAAATGCGAAGATTGTTTTCTGCTGGAACTATATTCGCCGTGATGTCACCCCCCTGACTGCAGAAGCGACGTGGTACTTCGGTGGAGATGAGGATATCGGATGCTGTAGGCAAATCCAAATGGAGTGTTTCTTACGTGGACTACTTTGACAATTACCTGAAAGCTGCAACAGATAACCCGCTTCCGAGAGTGTTCTGCGGGCACGCAATGTGAACAGACTATACACTGGTGTTACAGCAACCAGGCAGAACCGCTTAACGCTCTGCTCAAATGCTGTGACAGCAAGGAGATCCATTTCGACGAGAACCAGGCATTGACAATCTTCTTTATTCAGAACTATTTCCTCTGGATGTGTGGTGTCGACAGTTTCATCGTCCAGGATGTATTCAAGTTGGCTATGTCAGATATTGTTGTGCTTCTAAAGAATGTTGTCGCCGTGGAAAACATCCACGAGACGGTTATTCTTGGAAAGGAACATAAAGATCAACAACAATAATAACAACAACAACAACAAAAAACAACAACAGTCACAACCTCGACACCAACGCAGCCGAAACACTGTTTTAGTGATCGCCAGTGATCTTGTAGCCGCCGGCAAAGTTCACCATTGCTCCAAAGCCTGTCTAGTTGAAGGATTTCACCGAAAGTATGCTGTGGAAATCCTTCCAGATCAGAAATGCCACCGTAACATGCTCCAATATCACCGCAGTCCGATTATCAATCTGGATGCCCATGGAGGCGAAGGCCAAAATCGTCAGTCTGACACGACCTTGTCGCAATACTCGGAAGCGGACGGCAAGAAATCGGGTAGGAAAAAACCACGCGCCGGCGATATATAACTAATACCAAGAGCCATCCTATTGTCGCCACGATCACGTACCCGACAGTTTCGCCATTAAAGAACGACTCCGGGTCTGAGATATTGATGATACCAAGAGCCATCCTATTGTCGCCACAGTTCACACTGACGTCAACTCTCGCGTCAATGCCGAATCCACGACATCCGCCATCACCAATAAGTTTCCTGGTGACAAGCCCAATTACCACAGACTCGCGTATTGTAAAAATGAGCAATTCAATGGGTGAAGAACATATAGCGTTTTTTTTATTTTCAATATACGTTGTATCGTGGATCTTCGTAAGTGAAATTTGCGGCATCTATTGTTCCTCTCATTTTAAACAAATTCTTTAATCCTAATGTTTGTATATGGATCCAGATCGCATGAGAGCTGAGAGCTTTCCGATGAATGGCAATAAGCCATATTTCCGACTAAATCATGAAAAAGTTACCCATAATTCTGCAGTGGTTAAGGAGTCGATTATTTAGGAAATTACTGTAATTATTTTCTGGTTTAAAAAAACCCAGCAAATGCGATGGTTTTATTGTGTGAATCGGACAGGACATCTTTAAATAGCAGGGCAGCTTTAACTAATAACACATTTACTATTTCAACTAAGCAGCTGTTCAATTAATGAGAGATAACTCCATTTACTTTCATTGGTATCGAATCAATAGAGTAGCAGACATTTGAACTCTTCACCACTTAGGAATTACTGAACTAAATGGTTTCCCATAGGCGACAGTGTTAACGTTTCGGCAAAATTCACTGAATTGAAGCCTGCAGGCCATACCAGTGATGTTTACCCAGCTAGATTGACACCAGTTGATCACGAAAATGTAAGAAAAATCATAGGTCATGTGTTACTTTTTAAAATAAATCCCCAAGTGTACGACAGGGCTATCCCACAGCCAAATTTGATCTGGAAAAACCCAGAACTACAGCAGCTAGTTAAATAAATTTCCCGCTCACAAAAATCCATTCCCCCATTCATTCACCAGTTTAAATTATTTAGATATTATGTACAAATCAAATAAACGCGATGTCATCCTTTAATAACGTGTCGCGTGTATCAGGTGAAGGTCATTCTTCAGTTACCTTCACCTTTAGCATTCCACGGTGTACTCGCTCCCCGACACTAGAACACATTTAGCTCCCTGATTCCTATATATATGTATATGTGTGAAACACAGCGTTTCTTATAGTATTTTATCAAAATATAGACCTTAATGAAATCAAAGATGGATTATATCGAGCAGTAGTGGTTTATTTTTGCAATACGAGGCATCCTGAAAATTAGTGTCAATCCTCAAAATAAAGCAAAAATATTTAGATTTATTTTTCAATTTTACTAGCTGATGCATCTCGTATAACTGAAGTATGTCCTTATATACCATAATATTACTAAATTGAAGAGGAAATGTTAATAAACATTTTGAGAGGGATAGCTTGTCCAATTTTAAACCCTTTTCATGCAGAATTTGCAATTTATAATAAATATTTACCAAAATTAACAGGAACAAAAAAATAAAAAATTTAATAGCAATATAAAGCAACCATAAGTCAATTTAAATATCTAAACATAATGATACAACATCAGACACAGACTCAGGCATGAAATTTTACCAGATGGCAGGGCATACTGTCTGTTTAACAAAGCTGCCATGACAGTTTGCACGACAGTAACTCTATTGGTGATGCCATCAACCCCCCCCCCCCCGACTTGTGGTGGGGCTACGGTCCCAGATAAGGCTACTGGGTGCCGGAAAAGCTTAATTGGGTCAAATGACACGTTTTCCCAATAGGGGGGGGGGTGGCTAACACTCCTCAAAATTGTGGGGATGGGGGCTTTAGACCCCCTGACCCCCTAATGGTACCTGACATCCATGCAAAATTACCAGATTTATCACTTTCTTTACTATCTACAGGCGAATCCATGCGTTTCTTCTTTAAATCTGTCCAAAATATGGTCATTATCATTTGAAAATAAGAAAATATGGAATTAACAACTTATCATGGCGAGACGTGAAATTTCGTAAAATTCAAATTTTTCTTCTAGGAATCACTGAACTAAATGGTTTCCCATAGGCGACAGTGTTAACGTTTCGGCAAAATTCACTGAATTGAAGCCTGCAGGCCATACCAGTGATGTTTACCCAGCTAGATTGACACCGGTTGATCACGAAAATGTAAGAAAAATCATAGGTCATGTGTTTACTTTTTAAAATAAATCCCCAAGTGTACGACAGGGCTATCCCACAGCCAAATTTGATCTGGAAAAACCCAGAACTACAGCAGCTAGCTAAATAAATTTCCCGCTCACAAAAATCCATTCCCCCATTCATTCACCAGTTTAAATTATTTAGATATTATGTACAAATCAAATAAACGCGATGTCATCCTTTAATAACGTGTCGCGTGTATCAGGTGAAGGTCATTCTTCAGTTACCTTCACCTTTAGCATTCCACGGTGTACTCGCTCCCCGACTCTAGAACACATTTAGCTCCCTGATTCCACTTAACCTTACGGGAACGGTATAGGAATCAATATTCTAAGGGAAATGAAACACGAAGACGCTGCCATCACTGAAGTTCATACCCCCTCAGTACAACGTGCTTCTGAAGATAGAAATCAGGACCAGCCTCAGATGAAAGCGGAAATTAATGAAGTACCGCCCGATGTTCATGGTAATGGTTTTATATACATCCAATTATGTTGCGACCCTGTGAACAGTCTCAATTACAACCCACGACTATACTGGGCAGTCCTTTCGCCCACGACTATTGAGCTCGCCTGCTGATTCTTACCGATTGTCGTCATGCATACCTGTCATAATGTGGAGATTCGTATATGGGCCAGAAACAACGGTGAACTGATTCTGTCGATGTGACATACGTGTACTACGTTTGAAGCAGAAGCAGCATACTGTCGCTTGCATCTTTGAGCTACAGACTATAGAGTGTCCAAAAATGATGACAAGAGTCCCTACTTCGTGTTTATTTCCCTTCATTGTATATACAATATTGACAGTTTAATCTCTCATTCTTGATGAAGGCAGCGGAGGAGGCGCAGACTTTATCATTGACTCAGTTAGTATAGGTTAGTGTATAATAGCACAGGTCAAGTTCGAATATGGGTATGCTCCGCCCATTTTTGCGAGAGTTGTGGCGCTTTTTCGACTTGTTTTACTTAGAAAATTTCTCACTTTTTCGATTTCCGGATGATATCTCAAGTTTGGATCCTTTAATTGCAAATACCGTTTTTATGTGGATCAGTCATATCAAGATACAGGTCAAGTTCGTATTTGAGTTTGATCCGATGATTTTTCTCAGAGTTATGGGCTTTTCGACTTGTAATTTTCTTCATTTTGTGCCAATTTGAGGTTATATTTTGACTTTTAAGAGTTTTTTTTAAAGATTAGGTTATTTGTATGCATGTCAGTAATGAGACAATGCACAAGTGTCTTATCCATATACTATACTTCTACAAAGCCTCCGCTCCAAATGAAGCCACCGGTTCGGGGGACACTGTGGCCGAGCGGCCTTTTATTTATAATAGCATCTCCCCGATGAGAACGCAAAACAGCATCATCCATTTACCGATTGTTATGAGTAAATCTGGCAATGGTCCGGGTTGGTACCCATCACCTTAAATAGTATCTGTAACAGACCCTTGCTAATTATGTTAACAAGCCATGATTGTCTGTGCACTCACTTGGAGATTAACGCCCACATATGCCATCTTTAAACATTCATTATAGCGATATCAACTGGGATGACAGGAAGACAGCCTGGAAGGGCTCTATCACCCCGTGCAATACACAAATTATTCCCATGATGAAATTATTATTGATATGTTTGTGATATTCATGTATGTATATTGTAAATAAACTTATCATATCCTATAGTAGCAAGAATATACCGGTATTCCAAGTTGGACAGTCCTTTTGATCATGACCTAGCTTTCGCTCACGACTTTTGAGCTCACCTACTGATTCTTTCTTAAGCCAGATCTATATAGACTGGTTTTATTACCCCCCCCCCACCCCTATGTGCGAGCAATTCGATACCTTTTCGTCTTTTATAAGGTGTGTGTGATTTTCGTCCAAGAAACGTACATAGACAATTATGAATAGTTTGGAGTTTGAGAGTGATATTTGCCATGATTTGAAAGGGCGGTCAGTAATTATGTGAATATTTCCTTTGTAACAATACTTGTTACCAATTTTTGTATATAAGTTATGTTAATCTCCATACGCATCTGTCATGTGTCATGAGAATAAATCATTGCCCAGTGGGTTTACGCCCGCTGTGCATTGGGTGCGTGTCACTGCAGCAAGAAGCAAAGCACCACCCCATTCCGGAAGTGGACCGCATGTTATGTATAGATTTGTTTTGACTTACCTGATTTTTTGAATTTTGTGAATTATTTTTATATTGTTATTTGATATTACCTGCCACAGTGACACAATTAGTGACTCATAGACTCCTGTTGTCATAGTCTTTAAAATTCTAGGCTTATATATACTACGGGCTTGAAGAAATTGGAGAGGGTGCAATCAGGTTGACAAAGGTCGGTCGGTGCTCATCGTTTCTTGATGGCGCAAGTTCCGCCTGTCGAGTGAGTGACACGAGCCGATGACCTGGTTGTGCTATTATATAACGATGGCGCAGCGAGGACTAGACTGACTGTTGATTTTATAATTTGTTTGTGAGGGTATGTGTGTTTTTCCGTATTGTGTGTATTTACGCTGTTATGACTAATTGTGTTAGCAATTATGAAGGAAATAATTACTCAATGGCTTATACTACCTGCACCGATGCGACAAGCGTAGCCTTGCCCGCCGGGGGACTTTTAGCCACACCCCAAGGAGCCAACTTGGAGCTGGTCTGGCTTATAATCTTTATTGTCATGGTTATTGGTCCTTCGGTACAAACCACTCATGCGGCAACGTTATACTGGTCAGGCATTCTTTACATACCGATGTTGTGCACTCCTTTTCTGACATGGAAGGCCACTTCGCAGGCGTCGATGTGGACGTCCCCAGATCAGTCTTTCGGTTCATTTCATGTCATGGTCCCAAAGTACGTGTACATGACCTAAATAGTGATTTAATTTTTCACTCATTCCTCATCTAGTCGTTTGTCGGGCAATTATTTTAGGCCGCGGATTTAGCTTTATCCCCGATTACACTTATGATGCAGTGTTGGTGGCAGAAACCATGCCCACTTTTCTATAAAAAAAAATGGCGTAATAATTTACTTACTTATGTTCATGTAGATTGTTATCGCCATATGCACCCTACGAATGTCCACACTATACAAGACTTTCAAATGATCTACACACCCGCCTTGACCGTTTTATGCATCACATTCGTTAGTAACCGATTGCCCCAATTATTCACCAAAAACATTTACACAATCTGGTCATGATGTCTGATAAAGACGGACATTAAATCCTATATGCAGGCATATGCTAAACAAAAACAGCTGGTAAGCGTGCTACAATTCGTCGATCAGAAAAAGAATATAGATTCTGTTACAAGCTGAAAAAACCTATGTCGCATATATTAGCACCTCTCCGAGAAAGTATCATATCTTTTCAGTCAGGGGTAGCGGCCGTAGCCTATATCCGATCGCGCTCACACATTCTGCATTCACATGATGGGCCAGCTGCCTATTACCACTCTTTGAAGCACACTCGCACCTTGAACACAAATTACCAAAACTGTGATAGTGATAGTGGTAACTACACATCCTCATCAGCTACTATTTCAACATATCCTCGCATAAATACGCACACAATCGATCTATAATGTGAACTAGGTACATAATGTGATTATTTGATTATGAAATAAGCAGATAATAGAGTCATAGCCGTTATTTCGTTTTATGGCGCGGGCCACAGTGAAAACACACGTTGAAGAGCATACACATAAAAGGTTGCGAGTTGGTTTATTCTGCTCATTATGAGTCGATAATGTGACTAAAAGACTCTCATTTCAGCACATTAACGACTCAAAAGCTAAGCAGATTATCTACCTAAAACAAGTTCTATTATGAGCAAATACTTTGCGGATTTTCGGGAGAACAGGCTGACTATTTCCGAATCAATAACCCGACGTCAGATGGCCAGTCTTTGCCACGTACTGAATATATATATATGTATATAAATTTGCGTGAGTTTGTTCCGAATTTAGCTACCACCCGATATCGCTCATTGTAATGGGCCATTGTCCCCATGTTCTACCACAACTGTATACCCCTGACTTTCTAAACCTGCCGGATGTCGATTCTAAAATGATAAGTATTTAATTGTCCCCATATAATCACAGCGCCTAAACTAGCTATACACGATAACCGAATTGACCTCTTAAATTCATTTGGCTAAACTTACACCAAGAACAAATTGACTCTACTATTCGAGGCTTATTACTAGTATATCGTTTAATACATGACGTGTTACTCACTCGTGAGCGTGTTATACAATGTGATCACACGCCTATCTTTGATAAATGCCCCCTTTGTAATATAGCTCCGGAAAATATTCAGCACCTCCATATGTGGATTGCGAAGCCGAACAACCAGTATGGAACACTCTTTGAAAAAATAAATTCCACACACATTTGGGCCATATTCGATTTGTGATGACCGTGAAACCGACTATCGTGCTCTGGTTACTGGATACTTATTAAATAAGCCATCGCCACTATCTGGAGCTCCGTGGTCCAGTGGTCAGCGTGTCGGACTTGTATTCGCTGTAAACATATCGATATGGGTTCGCAGCGCGTCGCTGGTCATTGAGTCTCCACATAGCAGTGGCTTGGCCGCTTTGATCGACGTGCAATTGTCGGATTGCTCGCTGTTTCAAAACCCGCGCCAAGTTGTGACCCTTGAGCAAGGTCACTCGTACTGTATCTGCTTCGCATCACTCATGCGTTAAAAGAGTACCAGTCAGCTTGTCATACTGATGAGTATCAAAGCATGTTCTGATCAAACTAGAGCAGCGCCTGCAATGGCTGCAGCCGGTTCATTGGTTAGCTTTTACACATGACTGGTATAATATTGCACCAAACGTGTTAGAGCAAGTAATTAGTTAATCGCTATATATAAAACTGGTCATTATTATTATTATTACTTGGAATTTTCGAAAACACCCCTTCCCCCCAAAGTTCATTCCAATACATTTTAACAACCCTCCTTATTCCCCTTTTGGCTTTTCTCTCGGTGTCAGCACACGAGTTTTAATTGATTATCAGCATCGATTACCACGCCCAAGCTTTGAAGGCTAGAATCCTCTGATATATGTGAAGTAGATGACGATGACCGTGTTACATTAAAATTTTAACCCATTTTTGTCAATTGTGTGTTATTGTATTCATGACCATTAATGTTCCTTCTCATGTAGTTTATGTATACCTTAGTGCACACATGCCTACATTTTCCTTTAGATTCTCTTTTCGGACATTTTCAGTGCGCCTCATCCACTCGCCATTTTACTTTCCACATAAATTAAATGAAATAATTACGGTGAAAACAATTAAACCAAAATACGGGAAATTATGTCGGCCTCCTTCGGTCACACGGACAGAAGTCCTCAAATACCCCATATACTTACGTTTTGCGTTACCATGGCGATAAGCGTTCGGACCCTCCTGGTATTGATATCTCGTGCGGCAGACGACCACGACTGAATCCGCCCCGGTAAATTAAAAACAAACTAACAAAAACAAACTATTGTTCCAAATGCGGCAACATTATCTCCGATTATCGCCATACCTGTCGCATCATATGATGTGGAGATTCGTATTTGGGCCAGAAAAAACGGTGAACTGATTCTGTATATGTGACATACATGTATTACGTTTGAAGCAGAAGCAGCATACTATCACTTGCATCTTTTATATACCGACAAGAGTCCAAAAAAATGATGACAAGAGTCCCTGTTTTGTGTTTATTTCCCCTCGTTGTATATACAATATTGTCAGTTCAATCTTGTGCATTAGTTCTGTAGGTAGCGGAGAAGGCGTAGAATTTGTCAGTGACTCAGTAGGTTAATTTATAATAACAGCAAAAAAATACCGCTATTCCAAGTTCAAAATACAATTCCAATTTGTTCAAAGCATTTTATTGTTATTGTAATGCCGAAAACGCATATGCACATCGTCGGAACTATAGGAAACTATTGAACCGAGTATGCCCTTACATATCCCTATTATTCCGATGTACATCTATCTTAGACTCGACTAAAAGATTTAACCCTTTACCCAACAGAACGGCCCTGTGCCAATGCATTCTCTTATATATGCGAGTCGACCATAGGTCGCCTCGCATATATAATAGAATACATTGGCTTAACATATTAAAACTGATAAAATTGTCAAAGAATGTACAAAAATATTATAAAAATTGTTAACAAATGTAAGAAAAAATTATAAAATTGTTAAAGAATGTAAGAAAAAATGGTAAAAAGTGTTAATTTTTTTTAGGCCAATGCATTCTCTTATATATGCGAGGCGACCTATGGTCGACTCGCATATATAAGAGAATGCATTGGCACAGGGCATAACTGTAACCATCACAATGTGGTCAATGAACCGGTTCCAATGATATCCATATTTGTATGGTGTTATTGAGACAGACCGAAGATATTTTAGGCTGTTGAAGCTTTATTTGGGCGTTTTGGCCGTTTTGTTGGGTAAAGGGTTTTAAATCAAATATAGTTATTGACCTTGCCATGATACTGTCGTTGTGATCGGAGCCGAGCTTGTCGACCACTTTTTCCCCGTCGAATTATCGGATTATTGAATGCTCTGAAAATTTTACAGATGAATCAGGCTTGCTTCTCTCTCAAATTCTGTAATTTAAAATTTCCATATTTTCCATGAGCTTAGGAACAATATCCGAATACAAATGATGTACCCGCAGAATTGTTTTAGTTCATATGTGCGTTACAGTGGGGGGGGGGGGGTGAAAGTCCAAGCCCTGACACCCATTACCGGTAGAAAGATAACAAATAGTGATGTGGTATACAAATGTATAATCACACAGTCTCCTCATTCACACAATTAGCTCCCATATGAATCAGTACGTTTCGACATACGGTTTACATGAATGTATCCGATGTTCATACACCAATAACTGTCGACCCTTCAGTTATTGGTAGATGAACGAAAGCCCTATGCCACTCCAAGCCGGTTGTGTGAACTTGCTTGCTGCATCTTGTTATTTGGAGACTGTTGGAATTTGAACAAAATGTTACTTATAACTGTTTTGGTAGTTTTGACAAGTTGTTCAAATGATTAATGTTCTATTAACATGTACTTGTATATGATTTTAAGGAATGACTTTCAGATCGAATGGGGTCAATTGGTTTTGACCTGCAGAGTAATTAAATAAAGTATGCGCGAATTCACACACTTTATTTAATAATCTGCCGGTCAAAATCCAATGACCCCAATCGATCTGCAAGTCATTTCATACATGAGATAATTAATGTCTATATTTTCAGGACTAATGTGAAAATATGATACGAGGAGATGTACCATAGAATAAACAATTGGACAATGCTACAGGAAAGAGGTGTTACTGGACATGCACATATACATGTATGATGCTACACATGTGCCTGACATATCTCAAATATGCCAAGTGAATTTTTCGTTTCAAGGTGGATGACAAGTCGTATTTCTGTCCCGATACGTGGAAAGTGTGACACTTGTGGAATATCACATTCTTTATATATTATTGTGAATGGAGACGATGAACCATACTTGTTTATTTAAAAAAAAAACTATTGTTCCAAATGCTGCAACATTTTCTCCGATACTGGCAGAAAGATCCCCACATGACATTACCAGATCAATAGCCTTCAACTATAAAAATTAGAATATTATGTTCTCTGTTACTTGTGGTGCTAAATGAAGTCATGCTATTTATCAAATAAACAGATAACAGATACAGTACTCTGGGAATAGTGGATGACTGGATGTACCTAGTGGTATTTCTTCTACTCCATACACATATGGAATATTCAACATAATGGTACAGGGAGACAGAACTGCTGAAATGATTTTGAAGCTCCAGTGAGCACATTCATTATTCGTAAGAGTATCATTGCACCAATTTTTGTATCGGCTGTACTGGTATTTGCCAGTAATATGACAACCCGGGACATAAAACACGTATACTCCATGGCTATATGCATTGCCATACATGTATAGTGTACACTGTATTATTATACAGTAATATAAAATTATAGTTTGTTCCAAATTATTTGAGCATTCAGTCCTTCCTATAATATATAACATTGTCATTGGATGGATGGTATTAGTTCATTGTATAAAAGTATATAATGCAATACTGTGACATGTTTTTTTGTGTATTTTTAAAACAATACCTGTACATGTATCTCAAAGCATGACTGATTCTGTTACAAGATCATTGACCAACATTGATTTCCACCTGCAGTTCAAAAAAGCCAAACTATTAACCATATTTCATGTATAGCTTCAAAGAGATGCCATGAACAACTCTTGTTGTTCAGTGGTGAACTGTGGAATCTGCTAGAAAATTTAGTTGCAGACAGCGAATTTTTTCCTAAAATTTATGGAACAGAATTTTTCGAAGTCATTTCCAAAAATGGTTAAATGTCTTGATTCCATTTATTAATTTTAGTGATATTCCATCTGCAGTAGGTAAAACCCTGAGGCGGTATGGACCACCACCCTCCCTTGGAATCCTGAATCCATCCTTAATAATGGCATGGAATTTATAGCACCCAGTTAATATATATATATATATATATATATATATATATATATATATATATATATATATATATATAGGAACATAGGACCGTAATGAAATTATGCAATGTTCAAATGTTCAAGAACCGATACTGTACATAGTGCCGGCAGTAATTTTCCGAAACTTTGCACCGTTTGAGAACGGAATTTTTTAACAGTGCAGCGTGGAGTAGTTCCCCTAGGACATGTTCAGCCAATGAGTTCAACAAAAGTTCTTCCAACGAATTCTTCTATACATCTAGTATTTGTTCGTTTGTCCGTCAGCTACTTATATTTCATAAACATCTCTTCTGACGAATAATTACGGTGGCTGGATGAGGACATGGGAAATTTTATTTTTATCTCGTTTAAACGAGATAAACTTATCTTGTTTAAACGAGATAGCAGGTGGGAAAATTTATTTTTATCTCGTTTAAATGAGATAACTTATCTCGTTTAAACGAGATAGCAAGTGGGAAATTTTATTTTCATCTCGTTTAAACGAGATAACTTATCTCGTTTAAACGAGATAGTTATACTACAACAGTTACTAGTGGCCAGTCCAGACGGTTGCGCTCGTATATAGGTGGTACCCAAACACCACCCCATCCCATCACCCATAGTATATTGTGCACCGCAGGCGCTCGTATATGGGTAGTTACCCATCCATCACCACATCCCGCCACGTATAGTATGTTATGCGCCGCAGGCGCTCGTATATAGGTATAGTTACCCACCCCATCCAATCACCCATAGTATCCAATGCGCCGCAGGCGCTCGTATATAGGTTGTACACACCCACCAACCCATCACGTCACCAATAGTGATTGGATGGGGTGGTGGGTGGGTAACTACCTATATACGAGCGCCTGCGGCGCATAAGATACTATGTGTGGCGGGATGGGGTGGTGGGTGGGTAACTACCTATATACGAGCGCCTGCGGCGCACAATATACTATGGGTGATGGGATGGGGTGGTGTTTGGGTACCACCTATATACGAGCGCCTGCGGAGCATAAGATACTATGGGTGGCGGGATGGGGTGGTGGGTGGGTACAAGTTGTTCCCTATCCATTCCCGGTGCAACCGTCTGGACTGGCCACTAGTAACTGTTGTATTATAACTATCTCGTTTAAACGAGATAAAAATTTAATTTCCCACCTGCTATCTCGTTTAAACAAGATAAGTTATTAAACGAGATAAAAATTAAATTTCCCACCTGCTTTCTCGTTTAAACAAGATAAGTTATCTCGTTTAAACGAGATAAAAATAAAATTTCCCACCTGCTATCTCGTTTAAACGAGTTAGTTATCTCGTTTAAACTTGATAAAAATAAAATTTCCCATGTCCTCATCCAGCCACCGTAAATAATAGACCATTCCAATATATATATATTTTATAACGGAATGGGTGAATTCATTCAGCAAAGAAAGGTTCAACACTATACTACGATCAATACTGCCGATTGATATTTCGCGGCTAATTTGTTGGTGACATGAACAATGTTGCCGTGACGGCAACCATTACACAGCCAATGCAAACAAGCGCCAACTACGTCACATATTCGACTACAAATGTAGCTACAGTATGTCAGTCAAGAACACATGTCAATTTGTGCTTTCGTCTGAATAGGACACTCTGTAGGCATCCGCTTACGTGCCATACTCGTATTATGCGCGCCATCTGTATGTCGGTTTTCGGTCAAGTCCACCTCCGTGGTTTTCTCAGTTGAAACCTTGTGTCTAAAACAGAAGATTTTACGCACGGTACTTCTGTATCCCTTATTGAAATTGGAGTTGGTCACTCCGTAGATCACAGAATTGAGACTGGAGTTGATGTGAGCGATCAGCACGCCGACGGAATGCCAGGCTGCTGGATATGTATCATATCGATCAGCGATGATTAAGACAGAGTAAGGACCCCAGCACACACTGAAGACGACGAATATGATGAACAAGGTACGAGCCAATTTCATTGAGTCCCTCCTCTCCTTCGAACTTTTAGACTCCACCATAGCATCATTGCCCCGAACCTTTGGCGAGAAAATAAGAACAGTGCATGATAAGAGTGTACTGCAGAATACGTACAAACCATTTGTTGTAATACTTCAATTTAGTTTCAAGCCAGCATGCATCTGGGATAAGGGAAGTCATAAACTCTAAGCTGTTCAATAAGGAAGCGGGGGTAACGTCGCAAGAGCTATACTCTGAACTTGACCTCAGTTAACGGTATACTCGTATAGCGCGCAACTATACTCACAAATCGAATCCACCCACCCGTATGTGCAATTTCACTTATATATCAAGATGTTCCGCCCACTTTGGTGTCTTAAAACAACACGAAAGAGATCCGCCAATTAGTTGAATATAACGTGAATGCCAATTTGGGGGGAAGGTCAGAGTATAGCTCTTTCGACGTTACCCCGCTACCGTTCATTAATTATCTTCATTTTTTCCCGGTGAAAATAACCCTATGTGCCTCCGCCCATATGATATAGAGGTTCCACAAACGCATGGTTACGATTGCAGTTACAAGGCACTACATCGCCAATTTATGCAAATATTCTAACTGCATGCAACCGGTTTCATTTCTTCAGTTTCTATCAAAAACCTTTTTATAAATATAGAGACACTCAGTCAAACAGGCTTGTTTGATCATAGAACCATCACATATTATACCTACTGACAAATATATATCATCAGTTGGCTGAAAAGAATATTACTGTGAACGGTGTGCTTAATATGGTACAACGTTCAAAGCGAAAATCTAACTACGTGCGACTAACCATGCGTTGTCGAGTTCAATAATACTGCTCTTCGTGGCCATTTTTAGGAAACGAAGTTTTGGCCGACAGAAAGTTTACAACGACGAATAGCTAAAAATTAGTCGTAGCTGCTAATGTGAGTTTTCCAAACCTCTCTAATAATACATGTATGTTAAAATGTGCACATACCTTCAAGTTCACCGTTCTTACATGCAGGAAGATCCTGATGTAGCAGATTACTATGAGGGTCCAGGGTATGCAAATGGCAACCGAGACGAAGAATAGTGTGTAGCTGAACGAGTGTGTACGATCCCAAACGCAGATCAGTGTTTTTCTGTCGAAGACGTGATCTCCCCAACCGAAGAAGTTGGGAATCTCCATGGCAAAGCTGACTATCCACACACCGGCCGCCATAATCAGTGATTTCTTGAGCGTGAATATGTCTTTGTACAGTGTGTGGTGGCAGATGTGGATATAGCGATTGAAGCTTATCCCGCCGATGTTGAGGAGGGAGCATATGCATGCCGTTAAGCAGATTGAGGCAACCGCTTCACATATCACAAATTTATCTTCGAACCACACTTCTCCTTTGATGATAGCTGTAAAAATATTGCGGTAAATGTGTTTAAGTCCAGAAAGGCCCGTTATATTGACGTCAGATGTGAATAGCATTATTATTTTGTCAACTCAATATTAATGGGACATTAAAGGTGATTGAAGGGGCATTTTGTATTGTGTAATTTCAATATTTTTATTGTTGGTTACATTCATTTGACAAAACAAGTATTTAAAAAGATACGAAGTTCCTAAAAGTGATAATAAAGTTCTAAGTTTGTCTCGTCTCAAACAAATGGATCCGAACGAACCATACACAGATTTCGAATATAACATTATTACGTGATCCGACCATTATTCATTCATTGAACATATTCTATAATAATAATGAAATGCAACGGTCGTTGCATAAATGAACTAATGCCCAAATGTATTAGTGTTACGCAAACGTGATTCTGAACGAGGGGGACGAGGAGCGAAGAATAATCGGTGTATGTGACCGACATTGATATAGTATAAAACATTATTACTGAACTTTACCCCATTAAATACGCCAAAGAGTTATTTATCTGGGGACTATTTCTTTACGCGGGCAAACAACGCATTGTTATGTGAAACTAATTTGCAAACCGGGGACTCGCTGTAGATCCTCTATATATTCAACACAAATATCTGAATAATATTTCTGCTCCACGAACTCGAAAATAAGAGCCATAACTCAATCTCAGATATTACAATAACTAGAGGTGTGACTGTCCCAATGGGACTACGGATACCCCCTGTTTTTAAAATACTAAGATGTTTCACATGTCAGTAAACATTTAGTTAAAATAATAAAATAACAGTTCCCATTGCAGGTGTACAACCATAACCCTAATCTTAAACCTTTTGACCGAAAAATGTAGGAATAAAAGCTTGGACAAAATTATGTATGTTGCGAAAAAAATTCTAAGTCGAAAAAGGGGAATAACTCCACCAAAAAATGTCGGACAGACGTCACAATCGCAGGTGCACAAGTTCCCATGATACTAAATATCTGTGCCACGTTTAAAAAAAATTTACCGAAAAATGTAGGAATAAAAGCTCTGACAAAAGTATACATGTTGCGAAATTTTTCTAAGTCGAAAAAGGGGGATAACTCCACGAACAAAAGTCAGACAAACGTCATAATCGCACAGGTTCCCATGGTGGTTGATATCTGTGCCAAGTTTCACGACAATTGATCAAAAAACGACTGAGAAAAACTCCGGACAAATTTGTGTCCACGGACGGACGACGGACGACAGACGACGGACGGACGACGGACGGACAAGCTGACTCCAGTATACCCCCCTAACTTCGTTGCGGGGGTATAATGAATGAAAGTAGTGTTACACCATAATTCATTACCGTCATATTTCGTTGTTAATCAGTTGAAAGAAACCAGGGATTCCTCGAACTCGAATATGATGACGTCGATGATGATTGCGCTAATCATGGTGTTGGTGATGCTGGCGATGGTGATGATGACAACAGTTATATAGTATAACCGCCGGAAAATACTTTCTTAACATGTATATCATTAGGAACCGAAACATTCTCGCGTAATGTGCTCTAGACCAAATGTTATCTTAAATGGACGCAACACACAAGACCTTCAAGTGGGTATACATGTGAACAACTATTATCAACACGATTATTTAAAATTACTCCATTTGTTCTTAATTTCATTATTAATAATTCTCTAATAACGATCCGCGTGTCGGGCAGTTGTTATGTAAACCTTATTGTTACAGCTACATCATCACTCGAATTCCAATTGCTCCAATGAAATACAAAAGGCAAAGAAAAACGTAACTGTAAACCTTTATCACGAACATTGTTATATCACGACCAACAAGGACCGTTGTAATCTCAGATACCGTGGCCGTTAGAGCTCTATGAAAGAAGTGAATTATTATTATTTTTTTAATCTGGCTAGTGAACATCACCTCCAGGGTCTAAATTGAACGTTCGGGTGTGTAAAACTCAAGTTAGTAACCAGGCGTTATGCTAACCTGGTAACATCGCCGAAAAATTCAAAGAAATCGACGATATCATTCCATAGAAAACATCGTCTGAACTATTTTTAAATATTTACATTTGGAATCGGGACCAACTATCGGCGATAAACAATCACAAATGATTTCCACACCGAGTATTATTTAATTTAATTAAAATATCAGATTGACGGTGTGTGTTTTGTCAATTTGGATTATATTCGTAAAAATAACGGCTTTGAGCAAGATTATTTTCCATTTTTATTTGATCACCCGACCTCAGTGTTTCACATCACTTTCCTGATTCACGGTTCCACTTTACACCATGAAACTAACATTGGTACGTTTTATATACCGGAAATAATTAGATGGTGCCAATGATCAAAAACTCCAATGGTCGTCTATGACAACGAACGTCCATGCTTTCGTTTCCCAATAGCAATTGGAAATGTTTATTATGCCTTAGCCATAAACCAATATGTAACGTAAGCACATTGGTAAATTAGCAAACAAATAATTAGTGACATGATGATGATGATAATGGTGGCGATGATGACGACTATATTGGTTGTATATACAATTATATACAATGTTGAACCCCCATTATGTCATATATCTACTAACTAACATATATATATGTATATTTCATGATCACCCTATAATACTGTCTTCTGATTGGTAGAGAGCTATGTCCTATATATGGTGTAGAGTTGTGGTATATTTAGCACACTACCATACGTGTACAGTATCGTGAGAAATTTAGCACACTACTATACCAAACTCGCATGCAGACAGCCATGAACTGAGAACAATCTCGAGAAAATATGTACGGAAATATATTCACCAGGGGTGGATACACACATGCATGTAATCTCTGTATGTAAAATACATGTATTTTACATGGCCACATCAATAATTGACAACATTGATCACCTGCGCGCGATCGGTTCATTGTTAACAGGCCAGACAAGTGAGTAGTCATACGCGAAGTAAAACTCTCTGCTATCGGGACATTAAAGGCCAGTCTAAAACATGTCTTCTCTTATGGATGTGGAAATTAGTCAAGTCTGTGTGATATCTGGTATTTTATTAATGCACAAACGCAGAAGCGACACGTCTGGCGTATACAGGCTTGATATAGAACATTTTCGACCATGATGCTTGCTTGATGTGGGTTTTCGAAAGCTTCAAATCGCTAAGGGACTTAGTTGAATGTATCGGTCGGAATAATCTGGGCAAGAAGGTACAATATAATATGTTTTACTTAAATAGCTCAGAGTTAGCAACCCCGCGAGGTAGCTTTCGGGATCATATATAGCTCCAAGTCGGGGATCATATAGCTCCTGCGTCAGGAAATCCTGATAATATTGCCCCCCCCCCATGTTGGGGGTTATTGCCCCTGCGTTGGGGAAATCCTGGGGGCATCACCTGTATACAATCAAGATAAGACTGACAATGGTTTAAACAGAAAGTCCAACATTTGGGTTATCGCGCGAACAATTATTTTAAGCGGCCTGGCGACTTCTTTCAGTCAACGGCTCTATGCACGTTCAGAGCTTGACTCACTGTAGTCAAACATAGCCGCAATGATTGGGTTGTCAGCGGACACATATTACATGGTCTGTATGATCCATGTAAAGCGCCAAATACACGATAATTACAGAGATTACATGCATGTGTGTATCCACCCTTACTCAGGCCTGGCCATATGAAATTACTGTGAACACACTTTTCACAGAAAGGCGTCTAACAGTGAAGTGGCAACATTCTTTTGAATTCACCTTGCGGTACTGTTTCTGGGTTTCGTGCATTTAAAATGAAAATTAAATTCCAGCCTGTTCTCCCGAAAATCCGTACACTATATGCTTATAATATATCTTGATTTGGGTAGATAATCCGCTTAGAATCGGTACATTTAGTGTTGATAATGTGTTGAAAATGAGAGCTGGTTAGTCACATTATCGACTCACAATGAGGCAATTCTAAGCAGATTATATGCGGACAATGACACAAATAACAGAACTCTCGACTTGTCAGGCGTACGCTCTTTAACATGTGCATAAAACAAAATTACGGGTATGAGTCCATTATCTGCTCATTTCAGAATCAAATGATCACATTATATACCTATTTTACATTATAGGTCGATTATGTGCGTATTTGAGCGAGGACATGTTGTAAATTCGACGCGATGCGGATTATTGAACTCGGGTTCTTGGCATTTTTGCGACAATTATGTTTTTATCGGTAAGTGGATAATCATATGTTTTCTCAGTAAAACGAGTTGTACTGGATTTCTATTTACCTTGAACTGTCCATCAGTTTGTGTTGGTGGAATAGTTATGTACTGTGCATGCTTCGTGAACTCTTCCCCATTGTAATACTGGCCCTACCATATACCCCATAGAATTCTCATATGGAGAATTGACTATATGTGCAATTCAATAAGTAGGTTATATTCTTTTACAAAATTGGGTAGACACCACACAAAGTTGCTCGAATGCCATGGAAACGGCTTTAAAATATATGACTAATATTGAGGTTTCTGGCAAGTAGAAAATTTACATTTGATCACTTATTTCGCGTTAGATTCTTTAAAACTGCATGCACATATAATGTAAACATATATCCCGGAAAAGCGAAATATTTGTATTACTGGTTGTATTATATTTTCAAAAATAAATATGTTCTGGAATGTTTTATAAACACAAAGTTTTTTCTGAAATCGCTAGGAGTAGCCAAACACCGCGAAAATGACAATTTAAGAAAACAAATAACGGTATTAGTTTGCCCTATCCGCATGATAACAATTCAGTTTTCAATTATCATCCATATGAACACAATAGTGTAAAGAATAATTTGAGCAAAGTTAATTTGTATGCGAACTTTTCTACGTCACGTATATGTCACGGTATGTATCGGGCCCATGCCATCTATCTGACGACACTCTTTCGTGTTGACATGTATACAACCATCGTTAGTGGTGTATTGCCACTATGATAACCCACAATAAGAGACATAGACTATGACTCATCAGACGAAAATAATTCAACAATATCCTACGTGAATGATGTTCAAATCGCGACATCTCATATTACACTCCCTAGATATATATTAGCTCTGAACATGACAATATGTCAACGGCGATATACATACTGTTTACCTATATATGTGTGGATACATGGGCTCGTATGCTCCGACTGGGTTTATATGTAGTCCATGTGATTTATACCCGGCGAGGCTAATCGCGAAGCTATATGTGGTCGTCGATTGGACAGACACCGCCACGGTATATGGTTATCAAATCAAGCGGATGTGTCGCCAATCATAGATTGAATATTCATTATTACATATTATTACATAAAAACGTATGCATTCGGCAGGACATGTTTTGTTCATTTCAATCGTGAGCATTTATATGAAAGGTCGTGGAACAAAATTCACACATGCACCGACGAAAGTGACGCGTTTTTTACTATATATAGTATACAAAAACGGGGTTGGACCTATTTCTTATAACTCGATTGAGACGTTGTCGTGGTTCTCCCTCAACCCTCTGTGCTAATTCTAAGATTCCAATTATATCTTCAAAACTCATTACACAGAAAGATTAATGTAATATGAGAATGCAGTCTGTTCTCGTGAAATAACAAGAATACGGGCTTATATTGCAATTGACATTTGGTTCTCTGTCGCATGTCATGCATTGGTTATCGACTGAGATTTAGAATGGCTGTAGACAAATGTTAAAGATACGGGTGGCGTTGGCGTTGGGTATGCTGTTAAATTATTCACCTCCGTCAAAAACCGCCATAAATAGAAAGAATAGTAAAATATAGACAGACTTTGTTCGTATACCAATCAGAAATATGGCACAAACAGTATGCTATTGTCAATTCCCCCCTTTGTTATGTAAACAAAAGCAAAAAACGTTATGTTACCTGGCTTTTGTTTAGATCCGGATATGGTAAACATAAAGAGCGTTATTTGTTACTGTTTTCCTGATATGGAAATAATAAAGAGCGTTTATAACATTTTTCTGTGATTAACCAATATAATTGCGCACAACTTCTGTAACACCAGCAGGCTCTTGTTTACGTACACCATCGTACGTCTTTTCGACAATATACTATTTACGCGCTGATTATGTTTGGCATATGAACAAAACTATATATATTTTAATATTCCTTCTGTTGATGGCGATTTGAACAAATATGTATAATTCTCAACGAACGCCGCCCGTGCCTTTAACCCTTTCTGTACTAATTACTCACTGATGAGTAGTTTATGTAAGAGATGTTCACATAATAAGTTCAGCAAACCGTTTGTTGAACTTATAATCTAAACATTTCCCACCAAAGAATATGAATCCTTCTGCGCTTACATTATGCCTGTCGTCTGCTTTTATGTCCTGGACATTACTCCAAATGAATAATCACAACCCAAAAGGGTTGTTTTACGGTATTACGTATGTGACGTCAGTAATTTCTATACCCTATCAACATGAAAAAATTGTTTTTACATCCGGGCGATTCAGACCTATGGGGCCTATGGTGGCCGCCATGTTGGAATAGAATTGTCAAATTAATAAAACGAATTTATTTTACTTCTTCGATCAGCCTCCCTATAGCAACACTATTAAATTTGAAAAACAAAATCAACCTTATTCAAAATTAAATGCTTAATGTGGATTTAGCTGACGCGGGCGCATAGCATTCGGCAAACATCGCCAGATTCCGTACCGTTACAGTTAGAATATTACGTCCCCTGGCAGGCCATAGCAACGTTGGAAATGATGACGTAATTTCGTTACAAAATGGTGGCGCTCTCGTGTCCGTCAGTCTTCTCCAAATTGGAAATGGAATTGCTTGTTATTGTTATCGCTCGTATTTTAAATGTACAACGGTATCACAGCACGTAAGCGTTGAGAACAAACGAGAAAGCACAAGCGAAGATAGCACTACGAGCCAATTACTGGAATGACTTTAGAGTCAAAGCAGTCAAAAGAAGAAGAAGAATAACAACAACAACTTCTGAACTTGGTATTAAGTTGTTTTGAAGTTGAAGTGAACTGTGTTCAAAGTGAAAATCAGTCAGTCGGAAAGAAACTCAATGACGAATCTGTGACTGAAAAAAATATGAAAATGAAGGTCACTGGAATGGAATGTGGACTGGTCTGTGCAGACTGCTCACCACGGCGATTTGACTTGTTCTGTTATTGTTCAATTTTAAGTCTGTTTTCACCTGGACAGTGGACTGGTTTAGTGGTTAGAACTTAGACTTAGACTTAGAGTTTCAACTGCAAGCGGCAAATCGTTCAATCTACTAACTACTTCTCTAAATAGTAAATTTAATTGTTAATATCTAACACTGTCATGTCAAACCTCAACTTGGGTCAAGGAAATCAGAAAATGGACATTTTAGAGCTGACTGATTTACTATACACAGTATAGTTCAGTCATGAACCGTTGAACGTAGCGCGTAGCTGGAACTTGTGGACGCAGTAATCGGTGAAAGCGTTCATGTGGCTTACTAATCTAATAATATTAGGATTGTATTAGTCAATTTAGTGATTACAGATTACTAAATTTAGTTATCAACGACTTCAGCCACTCACTGTGAATGTGACTCAGGTCAAAATACAATTCTAGCCATCTACAGTACAGTCGACAGACTCGACACACAGATGTAACAAACATGTGAAGCCCAGTGAATTGGTGACTAACAAAGTGAGTCATTTATCTTCTTGTTGAGTGAAGGAAAAGAAGAACATCTCCCAATCCCACTTGGTCTCGGCACACTGCATAGTTCATGCAGTGACGGATGAGAGGATATGCTTCCGGGCCAACTTTCCATCTGTGTGTATGAATTCTGTTTCCTGTGATGGACACATCAAGTTAAATTTAATAATTATATTGCACGGTGATTAGTTTTAGCATTCTCACATATTAAATAATTCATGATTTTAACACTGTGTTCTCGATTTAAACCTTAAGCATAAAGCGGGAGCTTGATCAGCATGGCTAACATATATATATTAACTAGTGGCTAACTGGCTATTTGTGGAAAAATTATTAAATATAGCCCTGCGTATTTGCTATTGTCGACTTGACACATTGGGATTGGAATAATATGTATGCTAAACATAATAATTCCAGGCCAACTTAGTTGAACTGTCACGACCTTCTAGTTATACATGTACATGACTAATGTAGTAATGAGGCAATCATATAAATGTTTAATCTAGTAGCATTTTCTCAGACCATGCCATGAACATCTATGTATCTATGCCATTCCTCCCGGGCAATTATTAAAATGTTCATATACTATCAGATGCCTATTAACCAATAGTGTCAGCTAGGCTTGCCACGATTATTCGACTAACCTTCGGCAGGTGTGGTAGTCGACGGTTATTTACTTTCGTCGACTAATCGCCCAAACTGGGGGGGGGGGTGTGCTGTGTGGACGACGTGCATGGGACTCATCTATATATTTTATTTTTTTTCAAATTTCATATTGTAAAACGTTCACCATTATTGATAATAATTGACAAAGTCACAAAATTCGCGGGACATGGAATGTTCAGTGTTACTAGACAGTTAATAACAAGTTGGTGTCATCACTTATTAGTGCTACATACATTACATTCTCCAACTTGGTAACGTATATACCCCCTCAACCCATTACCGCACTGCACGTATGGCAAGCATATGCACGGTGCGTTGCATGCACTTTGAATAACAGAACTAAAATAATGTGTCAGGTGACGCAATCGGTAGGCCTGCACAATGGGATTTTCTGCAAACATAACTATAGTCCGTTTTCAATAAGTATGCGATAATTCCGCATGCTTTCATGTTTTGGCGCCGTGACCGCGATACATGTTCACGGGTAACATTGATTGACTGGACAGATTTTTAAAACAATTCTCGTCCGCGGCAATAGCGATGAGGAGGGCGTTTACCCGCTGCGTAAATTTGAGTTTAGGTGGCCGATGACGGGTGGGTGCCTCAGAATGACAACTAACCGTCGACTATAGCGGTCGATTAGTCGATTATGAAAACTCATAGTCGTGGCAACCCTAGTGTCAGCATGTGTCGCATGATTAGTAATTTTAGATTAAATTCTCAACGATCATTAAGATTTTTGGCAAAGAGACATATATAGTATTAAATTGAAATAGAATTAAATTTCCATCAATATTGTTAATTTCAGTCTAGGTCTCCGCTATCACTATTGTTGACCATCACAATGATTAGACATCTGAGAGTACGATAAAAGCTCACAAAAGTCACGAACAAGCATGCAATCTCGAGCTGGGACCACCCTTAATACTTGTTTCTTATCATCTACTTCACAGAAGGGGTTACCCCTAAGTAGTAACCATATAGGAAATACACCAAACATATCACTATTGCACAATGACATCAGTTTGTTTGATCTAAAATATTTATCCACTCCAGCCCCAAAACAATAGTCATTTGGCAAATTACCTCATTCATTTTTGAAGTGCCTATCATCTACTGAAGTTGGATCCTACCACAGGCCATAAATTATGTCTCATTGAGTCATTGTGCCCCATCCACGTAACCCGTTTTCATAAAAATGTATTCAGTATTATATGTAAATTTATCCAATAAAGATATTTTTCCCTTAAAGGTCCTCAATCCGAATCAATAGTCCCCATATCATCAGATTCCAACAACAAGAAGATTTTTTGAAATGCCGCTTCAGTTGACAGAATCGATTAATTGCTAAAAAAAAACTGCAGTCAATTATAGCATAAAATTGACAAAAACTTGCAATTTATCAACTTTTTGCTCAACGAATATTGCTGATTTGTCAAACATCTGACACACACACAAAAAAACAGTTGATTTTAGAATTATCCATCTTCATCTGCAATTTGGTCAGAAAAAGTATTCTCGTCTGCTGTTTGCTGGTCCACTAAAAAATTTAAATGATAAATTTTAAAAATCGGTATCTGATCACTATGAGCTTTGATGTTGTGGGTTCCTCGACTTGAATCACATATTTTTCACCTCCGAAGTCAAGGAAATAATAATCTGCGAGGGTTAATTTGGATTGAGTACCTTTAAAATTGCAAAAATTCAATTAAAATAATTTTGCCTTGAAAATTGGTCGCTTGGCCAGATTCAACCTTCACCTGATGATTGCATTTTGAAGAAATATAGTAAAATGTGCTATATGGCTAATATCGCTTGACTGGCGCCATGGATATTGGTCTGGAAATTAGAGAAATGTTAGAGGCAATATCTCACTCTGACCCATGTCTAACTGTGGCCCACATTCCTCTATATCTGGTGCTGCAACATATTCTCGTGCAAATAGGTTTATTTGTACCTGAATATTCACATATGTTCATATTTTTTTTATTCATTTAAATTTGTTTAAATCAAAATTTAGAAAAACTAACGCCATTATACATTCTGCCAGGGCACCCTGGGTCACCACACCAAATTTCGTTGAAATCTGGGCACCAAAATTAACAAAGACATGTTGGTCTCAACTTTACTCCAGTCTTATATATGTATATATAAACAGTCCCATGAAACATGTATACATTTATTGATGGACGTGTCATGGGCTCTTCATACAGGATCGCGTTCATTATTTCGAAGGTTCCATATTCGCTATTCCAAAGGTTCTTATTCAGACATCGAAGGTTCGCTATTCTGAAGGTTTGCTATTCTGGGCGTATTTAACCAGAAAAGATGGACAACTCTAATACCAAGTAGTTATTATTACCACGATTTTACAGTTATCCATCTTTATCTGGAAGACCGCCCATTTGACCTCGTCCTTCTGGCACGATCGGGCCCAGAAACAATAAAAATAGCAAACTGCAAAGATCGATATCTAATTACTCTGAGCTTTGATGGGTGGGTTCCTCGACACTAATCAAATATTTTTTTCCCCACCGAAACCAAGGAAGGAGTAATTTAGCAGCGTCTTATCGGATTGAGTACCTTTAACTTTTAAGTTATTTCCTTCATAAAAAGAGTCTTATGATAAAGAAACCTCTCAAAACTTTAGAATATAGAATGAAACTTCAAAATAAAAGTTATAAAAACCTTCTGAATATCGAGGAATATAGAGAACCTTGGGAATGGCGAAACTTCGGTATAATGAACCTTGGGATTAGCGAACCTTTGGACACAGAGTGACATGTCGCCGTCCTACGGTCCATACGTACTGGCGTGATCGTATATATCCCAAGTTGGCCAGAAATACAGGCACTCCTATGAAACATACATTTTTCATTTTATAGATGGACGTACATGTACGTGTTTTTGGGTTGTCCATACGTACTGACGTAATCATATTACACCATTTGAATGCATACTTTTATATCTGGATGGGAAAATCAATTTAGTAAGAAAGGGGTGAACTCACCGACTATACTGAATATGTCAACGAATGAGGTCACACTTAGGTCTGCTAATGCCAAATTGAAAATAAACACGTTCCCAACCGTCCGCAAGCTCTACAAAATAAGAATTGGAATTAATGTTTTTTTTTTTTTTTTTACATATGTAAGTTTTTGATAGGAATTTACCGCGATCTATGGAGCATCACACCGGATATAGTATATTTACCGCGATCTATGCAGCATCACACCGGATATAGTATATTTACCGCGATGTATGGAGCATCCACCGTATATTTTCGCAGCATCCCGGTTCGTAATATTTCGTACCTATATAACGTAATCATGGTTCGCGCTGAATTGGATTGCATAGATCCGGAACAAAGTGACAAACCTCTGGATTTGGAATAGCATAGAACCGCCATTTCCCGAAGAATGTCACACACGGAAAACTCGTTCTGGTGTCTAACGAAAGCTTGATATTCACCTCAACCGAACCAAAATTGATATATGCATGGTAGATATTTAGCACAGCTGCATATAATATGTACTTGTTTCCGAAAGTTGCCCTTCGTACATTTCTGGAACTATAACACACCAGGCGTCTGCAGCCTGTTTTGTAGCCTGTTTTGCCGAAAATCCGCACATTATCTGCTTATAATATAACTAGTTTTAAGCAGGTAATCTGCTGAGAATCGCCACATTTTGACTCGATAATATGCTGAAAATGAGGGGGCGTTGTAGTCACATTATCACTCATAATGAGGTGATTCTAAGCAGATTATGTGCGCACAATGACATACATAAGCCAACTCACAATTTTCATGTGTACACTCTTTAACATGTGTTTCACTGTGGCCCGCGCCATAAAACGAACAAATGGACACGACTCCATTATCCGCTTATTTCAGAATCAAATAATCACACTATGTTCTTATTTCACAGTATATATGTCGATTTTGTGCGTATTTGAGCGAGGATAAGTGCAATGTTTTTGGGGATTGGGTATGATTCGAACCCCAACCCGTGACGGCTCGGTCGCCTCGCGAATCAAAATCAGACTTCGGTGGTCGTGTGGTATATTGACGTCGGACTTTGAATCGCAGGGCGCAGGTTTCGATTTATAGTTTAAAGGGAAAGTCTAGAAAGAGTGGTATCGGTTCTTGCATAATATCTCAAGAAATAATAGGTATATAGACTTCAAACAGCATAACCACTAATAAAAAAATAGAATTATTTTCAAATTTCAGGACCGTGTAGCTGCATGCTTGTTTCGATTGTTTTAGTCATGATACAATGACAAAATAAAACCCAACTTAACCAGGCAAAGGTCACGAACATCCACATAATGTGCACTGTGTGAACAATTAAATACTTAGTTTTCAAACAAAATGGAGCAGTGGCCTATTATATTGAAGATGGTCAGTTTCCTTAACCCTTCCATTGTTGGAGTTTCCTGAAATTTTGCGAAAAACCTGTGACAATGCATTCTGTTATATATATATATGTGAGTCTCCCATAATGAGCCTCGCATATATATGAGAATGCATAGGCCTAACAATATTTACCTTGACATTGTAAGCCAGTGCATTCTCTTATATATGTGAGGCTCCCTTTGTGAGACTCGTATATATAAGAAAATTCTCTGGCACAGGATCTTTAATTCTGCACAGCGCAGCTCCGGTCATGAAAGTGATATGCCTCTCGCCAACACTATCACTATCCAAGAAGATTGCACCATAAAATAATACAATTATCCTGTTAAAAGTGACAATTATGTCGAACATATGAAAGGAAAATATCGTCGCCTCTTCATTGAATTGGATTCCAGCCAAAGTGAATTTGAATAGTGACGTGAATTTCTCAGAATTTGACTTATCACAACGTCGCGTGCTGAGAACTGTGTACGTTGTGTGTTGCGCGTAATAAAATAGTTCCTGTTTTAAATTGAGTTGTATTGCATTTTTATGGGACGAATTGTAAGATAAATTGGTTATCATCACCCTGTGTGTTTCCGAGATCCGTATTCAAGTCTCGCTGCCTTCTCTGGGCTGTCTATCGACTCGTCCTACGGACTCGTCGATAGACTGCACAGAGAAGGCAGCTCGACTTGAATACGGATCTCAGAAACACACATGGTGGTGATAACCTATATATATTTTTCCAATCGAATTGTGACTTATTAAAATATATCACATTTATTTAAATTACTGCAATTTATTTAATAAATCGCTGCCGACCGTTTGATCCCTTATAAAAATGTACCACGGTAAACCATGATAAAAATACCGCGGTGCTGCACCGGGGTGTTTTGGTCGTGGTACACCGCGGTATATTTACCTTGGTGTACCGCGGTACTTTTACCATGGTGTACCACGGTAAATGTACCACGGTACACCACGGTAAAAAATACCGTGGTTTACCACGGTATTTTTACCATGGTGTACCACGGTACAAGAACCATGGTACACCACGATAAAAATACCACGGTGTACCATGATAAAAGTACCGTGGTACACCAATGTAGATGAACCGTGGTGTACCACAACCAAAAACCCCGATGCAACACCGCGGTATTAATTAACATGGTTTAGCACGATAAAAGGATAGTAACTTACATCTTTGTTGACTACAGGACAACTATTGTGGTTATACCGCAGAACAATAATAGAAATTTTCACTTCTTTTCCTCATGATTATTGCCAATACTAGCCACATAGATTAATTGTGATTCAGTATGCTGTATATCTTAAATATAAATGTCACAACTCTAAACAACAAAATCAAATGCAAGATGGGCATGGGCTTAGGAGTAAACTTGAGACTAAAACAGACAGCAAATTCTGTTAGATATTCATTTTCAGAATAACAATTATATATTTCAAATAACAATTAAAGATGGTCTATTATATAGTCTGTTGGGTATAAAATAATAAATATGAATCAAAGACCCCTTTCCAGAGTCGCTAATTAGGTGTTAATTGCTATTGTTAGGAATATGTTGGCGGCTAACGCAATTTTGACCGAGAACATCCTTTTGACGGAGTGTTCTGGGCCAGAAACAATAGAAATAACAAAACTTCAAAAACTGATATCTGATCACTCTGAGCGTTGATGGGTAGGTTCCTCGACTCGAATCAATTATTTTTTACACCCGAAGCCAAAGAAATAGTAATTTATGGGGGTCTGATCGGACTGAGTACCTTTTATAAGGTAAATGAAATTATAATTACACCAAAAATCATTAAAGATAGTGTATCCCTTGTAGAAAGCTTTATGTAAGATGGATTCTGGGGTGTAAAACATTAGTGATAAAAATAATAGTTACTATTAATCGATGGACCCATGTCATGCATCAGGAATAAACGGCTTTATTATCCTTTATGGACGAATTGTCGACCAAATCTTTTATTAGTTTTTCTGTGTTGTACAGTAATGCCCTAAGTAATCGACTCTTTAACTACAGCAGAATTATGGGTAACTTTTCAGGATTTAGTTAGCGAGAGCTTTCCGATGAATGGCAACAAGCCATATTTCCGACTAAATCCTGAAAAGTTTCCCATAATTCTGCTGTGGTTATGGAGTCGATTAATTAGGGCATTACTGTATATACAAAAGAGCTATTTGTAGTCGTTAGACCTATATGTCTCGGAAGAAATACACTATCTTTAATTAGTTGAATTATCAGCTCCCAGCTTTGTCATCGATCGCCGTTGTTCTGTTTTTAGAGCATTCCTTTGCTTTTGGCACATATAGTATCGTATATCCGCAGGTTTTTTATGCGGAAAGTAGTGCATAACCACTTCTGAAAGAAAATATAGATTGAGTTAGTTCATTCCTTTGCGTAGTTGTTTAAATAATACTCACAAAAACAGAGTACGGCTATTGAATATAATTTATTATTATTACCCAATGATTTGGGAAATAAAAAAGAATTGTGGAACATATTATTTTAACATTCCTACAAAAGAATTGATAGGCGTCCATTTTCCACAAGTCCACTTTTATCCAGTTAGATGGTTCAAATGATTATTTAATGCTCGGAAATTAGACAAGTTTATCCCTTGCAATGCACTGGTTAGTTGTTTGCCGTATATATACATGTTTGGCTGCTATTTTTCATTGGCATACATGCAGCTGCAAATGGGTTACTTCCAGTTTAAATGCTTTTTTTTAAATTTAATTGCGATGGCTGAATCACAGTCTTTTAATTCTCTAGAAAAGAAAAATCATAACTACCGGTACCTTCAAATTCTCGAATCTCAGTCAGATTCATTTCTGGTCGAGCACCCTCTGATTTCCCAAAAATTGAGTCACATGGCCAAATTGTAATGTTTCTTAATTCATGTCTGAGTATACAGGTACCGGTATATATATTGATATATTAATATGCAGGTGTGTATGTATGGTGCTAGTACCGCTGAAGGGGTCACTCTCACCGAAAAAAGTGCTGAAGAGTACACAGGGTTTGAAAATGTGCTGAAGGGTACACAGGGTTTGTGATCGTCACTAACACCTTTACTTAAACTGTGTTTCTGAAAGTCTGGCCCCACTAGCAGTTTGTTTAAGTTTATTTTAATGTTCATTGGAACGTAAACAATTATTCTCTAACATAAATCATGGCAGATACGAAAACTAAACATCATTTAGAACGACATTTCAAACCCTGTGTACCCTTCAGTACATTTTCAAATCCTGTGTACCCTTCAGCACTTTTTTTGGTGAGAGTGACCCCTTCAGCACTAGTACCAGGAGATCGAGGAGTAAGGTTAACTGGGGATGGCTAATATTACCGCATTGTGGTATTATATATATATGGATGGAGAACTACATGTATACAAATAATAGCAAAAAACACAGAATTACACTAACCTCATCATCTGATGAATCTCCCTTGACTTTTTGTGAAGGGAATTTCTTTCGCTTCCCTCGACCCGCATTCTCTGAATGTTTTGAGATACTCTCTCACAGCCTTTTTTATACCGAGCTTGGCACTGGTCATGATCTCAATGATATTTCATTCAGTTCTTGTCGGTCATCTACAAAGAATAAAATCAATTTAATATCTAGATGAACAGTGAATATTAATCTTGGATAGACATATACATATATATATGCATATACCGGTACATAATAAATCTCTTTCTTAGTACTAATTAAGTGATCACATTTGACCATGAATGTACCGGTATGAATTTTTGTTTTTATGTATGATCGATACCGGTATAAGTATCCTGTTTAATATATAGTGGGTTCGATCATCTCGATCGAGCTAACATCTAATACGGTAGATCGATTGATGTTATAATTATACTATAGGCTTGTTGATCATTTATGTAGGCTGATATATTTATAGTAATAAACCGTAACTTATATATGGCCTCCAAAATCATATTTATTTCAATATAATTGTTTTAATTTATATACCGGTAATTAAATAACTTAATAATTAAAGTTCAGCAAAAGTACTAGTAATTAACAATAGGCCAGTTGATTTGATCTCAATCAATATATATATAGTGACAATTAATATTATTGATACTAAATTACTAATATTATTGTTACATTAGTTTTTATTCACAGTTCACTTTTAATTTGTTAATTTTTGTAGGAAGCCGGTGTCCAGAGCCCATGCACTCGATCGCCCCAGTTTTTTTACCATATATCTACGCATTTACATGCACCTATATACTATATATAATATATGAGTAATATATATGTGCTGGCGATAAACTAGCTATAGGTAAATAGATTTACTTACCACTAAACCTGAACACTTTTACGGCATGAGTCTCCGTTTGTTTACCAGTTTTTTTTTTCGTGGTAACTTCAAATTCCTCGTCGAAATCAAATGCATCGTTGTTCAAAAAGTCTTCGTCCGCGTCGTTATAATTGTTTTGGACTCTATAATTTCGAAAGACCTATAGTCGATAAACTCAACCAAAGCGAAACGCATGTTTGCAGAATAAATGTGTTATAATATCGCACGGATCGAATATGAAATCAGCCTTGGGAGTTAGAACAAAGACCAGGATTTGAAAAGAGCGCCATGCAGGTTTCGGGTTACCGATTGCTATAACTTGCAGGAACCATATCGCAGACTCGATACGAATCGAGTACACTTATTATTATGGTCTGCGAATTATATTTGTTCTTTTGTCGCATTCATTAGATAACTTAATGTCCATTCAATAGATGACACACATTGTTATTGATTGTGGTGACTTTAGATGTAATTTATGCCACCAAATTAAGCCATTATTATTAAACTTCGTTCCAGCGCATTACCGATTCTTCGTTTTAAATCTGTTGGCTTTATCGCGATCACGTGGTCGATTCAATTTATTTGTTTGTATACAAAAGTTTTGCTTCTGTTATCATCGCGAAAATATAGTTTTAATATATGCATTCACCACAAGAAAATAAGATGCTACGATGTCATTCGATTTGTTGTCAACAAACATGCTAGTTCACACCAATATATGTCTTGGAGTTGAAGGAAATGTGAACTTGTTGAAGTTGTAATAGTACTAACTAATACAACGAAATTAAGAGACTTGAAATTAATTCGATCGAGTAAGATCGACTTTCTTGCATGGACTCGTTGGACTGAGCAATCAGTTACATTATGGAAGACTGCTGTGGGAAAAGGAAGTGTTCATCACCTGGAAGTGGTACACAATCTCGTGGTTCATATACAAATTAGTTGCGATAGTCAACAGAAAATATTCCGAAGAGATCTCTACATCGATGGGAGCGAAATGGAAACCCTTCTGACAGTATGTCATCAATGGAACCTTCACAAAACATGGACGTGCAGTCAACAGATTTATGCCCAGCTTTAGAAATTAATGAACATCAAATTACAGACAATCAGGACAAGATGAGCACCACTGATGATGAACCTGAATATGGCTTTGATTATGAAACTTACTCTTCTGAAGTGCCTGAGAAGTTAACCATTGTGAAAAATTAATGTAGCGAAACGATGAATTGTATTGTGTCTTTCGCTTTGTTTGTGTACTCCAAAATGGCGGATCACACATTTCCGTGACGTCATCAAAAGACGGACTATACTACATTTTACTAATACAACTGCAATATAATAAAATCTTGTATATTAATTTTGCAATCATATTATTTATTCCACACTGTGAGTCACATGTATTCAACGGAATCCCAGCCATTGAATACATACATGTATTAGTGTATACCGCCAGTGGAATACAAGCCGGAACTATTCTTGTTGACGTTGTCGACAAGAAAGATGACGTACATTACGTCGATCATCCGCTTTCGGTGATCCCCCCATAATTACTGGTTATTTGTCAGACTTAAATCACAATAAAGGTAGCTATAGTAACAATGAAGGGGACATTCATGGATTTAATGTAACTTATCTGATTGAACGGTGTAGAATAAATACAGAACACAACGCGCATCTTAATCGAGACTCTTTTATCTAATGAGTTGCGGATGGCGCAAAGTTATATTTCGCTCTCGCTATGCTCTCGCGAAATATATCATTGCGCCATCTGCAACTCATTAGATAAAAGAGTCTCGATTAAGATGCGCGTTGTGTTCTGTCTATGTATATCCCGCAACATTATTTTTAGGTTATGTAAATATTCTATTTCAGGATTAATTATGTATATACATTATTTTATGATTTTCTATAATATGATTACGTCAGTAGGTATGGACAACCCAAAAACACGTACGTCCATCTATAAAATGAAAAATGTATGTTTCATAGGAGTGCCTGTATTTCTGGCCAACTTGGGATATATACGATCACGCCAGTACGTATGGACCGTAGGACTGCGACATGTCACTCTGTGTCCAAAGGTTCGCTAATCCCAAGGTTCATTATACCGAAATTTCGCCATTCCCAAGGTTCTCTACATTCCTCGATATTCAGAAGGTTTTATTTTGAAGTTTCATTCTATATTCTAAAGTTTGAGAGGTTTCTTTATCATAAGACTCTTTTTATGAAGGAAATAACTTAAAGGTACTCAATCCGATAAGACGCTGCTAAATTACTCCTTCCTTGGTTTCGGTGGGGAAAAAAATATTTGATTAGTGTCGAGGAACCCACCCATCAAAGCTCAGAGTAATTAGATATCGATCTTTGCAGTTTGCTATTTTTATTGTTTCTGGGCCTGATCGTGCCAGAAGGACGAGGTCAAATGGGCGGTCTTCCAGATAAAGATGGATAACTGTAAAATCGTGGTAATAATAACTACTTGGTATTAGAGTTGTCCATCTTTTCTGGTTAAATACGCCCAGAATAGCAAACCTTCAGAATAGCGAACCTTCGATGTCTGAATAAGAACCTTTGGAATAGCGAATATGGAACCTTCGAAATAATGAACGCGATCCTGTATGAAGAGCCCATGACACGTCCATCAATAAATGTATACATGTTTCATTGGACTGTTTATATATTCATATATAAGACTGGAGTAAAGTTGAGACCAACATGTCTTTGTTAATTTTGGTGTCCAGATTTCAACGAAATTTGGTGTGGCGACTCAGGGTGCCCTGGCAGAGTGTATAATGGCGTTAGTTTTTCTAAATTTTGATTTAAACAAATTTAAATGAATAAAAAAAATATGAACATATGTGAATATTCAGGTACAAATAAACCTATTTGCACGAGAATATGTTGCAGCACCAGATATAGAGGAATGTGGGCCACAGTTATACATGGGTCAGAGTGAGATATTGCCTCTAACATTTCTCTAATTTCCAGACCAATATCCATGGCGCCAGTCAAGCGATATTAGCCATATAGCACATTTTACTATATTTCTTCAAAATGCAATCATCAGGTGAAGGTTGAATCTGGCCAAGCGACGAATTTTCAAGGCAAAATTATTTTAATTTAATTTTTGCAATTTTAAAGGTACTCAATCCAAATTAACCCTCGCAGATTATTATTTCCTTGAATTCGGAGGTGAAAAATATTTGATTCAAGTCGAGGAACCCACAACATCAAAGCGCATAGTGATCAGATACCGATTTTTTAAATCTGTCATTTCAATTTTTTAGTGGCCCAGCAAACAGCAGACGAGAATACTTTTTCTGACCAAATTGCAGATGAAGATGGATAATTCTAAAATCAACTGTTTTTTTGTGTGTTTGTCAGATGTTTGACAAATCAGCAATATTCGTTGAGCAAAAAGTTGATAAATTACAAGTTTTTGTCAATTTTATGCTATAATTAACTGCAGTTTTTTTTTTTAGCAATTAATCGATTCTGTCAACCGAAGCGGCATTTCAAAAAATCTTCTTGTTGTTGGAATCTGATGATATGGGGACTATTGATTCGGATTGAGGACCTTTAAGGGAAAAATATCTTTATTGGATAAATTTACATATAATACTGAATACATTTTTATTAAAACGGGTTACGTGGATGGGCCACAATGACTCAATGAGACATAATTTATGGCCTGTGGTAGGATCCAACTTCAGTAGATGATAGGCACTTCAAAAATGAATGAGATAATTTGCCAAATGACTATTGTGTTGGGGCTGGAGTGGATACATATTTTAGATCAAACAAACTGATGTCATTGTGCAATAGTGATATGTTTGGTGCATTTCCTATATGGTTACTACTTCTGTGAAGTAGATGATAAGAAACAAGTATTAAGGGTGATCCCAGCTCGAGATTGCATGCTTGTTCGTGACTTTTGTGAGCTTTTATCGTACTCTCATATGTCTAATCATTGTGATGGTCAACAATAGTGATAGCGGAGACCTAGACTGAAATTAACAATATTGATGGAAATTTTATTCTATTTCAATTTAATTCTATATATGTCTCTTTGCCAAAAAACTTAATGATCGTTGAGAATTTCATCTAAAATTACTAATCATGCGACACATGCTGACACTATTGGTTAATAGGCATCTGATAGTATATGAACATTTTAATAAATTCCCGGGAGGAATGGCATTATTCTTGACAGGCATAGATACATAGATGTTCATGGCATGGTCTGAGAAAATGCTACTAGATTAAACATTTATATGATTGCCTCATTACTACATTAGTCATGTACATGTATAACTAGAAGGTCGTGACAGTTCAACTAAGTTGGCCTGGAATTATTATGTTTAGCATACATATTATTCCAATCCCAATGTGTCAAGTCGACAATAGCAAGTTCGCAGGGCTATATTTAATATTTTTCCCACAAATAGCCACTAGTTAATATATATATGCTAGCCATGCTGATCAAGCTCCCGCTTTATGCTTAAGGTTTAAATCGAGAACACAGTGTTAAAATCATGAATTATTTAATATGTGAGAATGCTAAAACTAATCACCGTGCAATATAATTATTAAATTTAACTTGATGTGTCCATCACAGGAAACAGAATTCATACACACAGATGGAAAGTTGGCCCGGAAGCATATCATCTCACCAGTCACTGCATGAACTATGCAGTGTGCCGAGACCAAGTGGGATTGGGAGATGTTCTTCTTTTCCTTCACTCAACAAGAAGATAAATGACTCACTTTGTTAGTCACCAATTCACTGGGCTTCACATGTTTGTTACATCTGTGTGTCGAGTCTGTCGACTGTAGATGGCTAGAATTGTATTTTGACCTGCATCTACACATCTACTTGATACTCCATCGCCCTCAATGTGATGAGGATTATGTGGAGGTCCAGGTGCTACCACGGCCGAGTAACTTTATAACCCTGTGGTGACTCCAGTAGCGTTCTTTAACGTGCACACACCGAGGCGTGTACACGGGTCAGCCATTAATGTCCGCGCCCGATCGGACAGCGTACTGCACCCACGACAACATACCTGGACAAGTGTTGTAATGGGGGGAAGTCGGCATTTTGCATTCGGATCTTGATTCAGTGATCTCGAATGAGACTTTTCAGCCTGACAAACTTGGTATCTGACCGAGTTCTGATTTTTGTCAGAATACCCTGACCAGGTTGCGATCCCCGGTCCGATAGCACGAGAGACCAGTACGCTACCTCTCGGCTACCGACTTCCCTACGTTGACTTGTTCTGTTATTGTTATTGTTCAATTTAAAGTCTAAGTCTAAGTCTAACCACTAAACCAGTCTGGACCTGAGTTACATTCACCGTGAGTGGGTGAGGCTGAAGTCGTTGATAACTAAATTTAGTAATCTGTAATCACTAAATTGACTAATACAATCCTAATATTATTAGATTAGTAAGCCACATGAACGCTTTCACCGATTACTGCGTCCACAACTGGCACAAGTTCCAGCTACGCGCTACGTTCAACGGTTCATGACTGAACTATACTGTGTATAGTAAATCAGTCAGCTCTAAAATGTCCATTTTCTGATTTCCTTGACCCAAGTTGAGGTTTGACATGACAGTGTTAGATATTAACAATTAAATTTACTATTTAGAGAAGTAGTTTGTAGATTGAACGATTTGCCGCTTGCAGTTGAAACTCTAAGTCTAACCACTAAACCAGTCTGGACAGGTGAAAACAGACTTTAAATTGAACAATAACAGAACAAGTCAAATCGCCGTGGTGAGCAGTCTGCACAGACCAGACCACATTCCATTCCAGTTACCTTCATTTTCATATTTTTTTCAGTCACAGATTCGTCATTGAGTTTCTTTCCGACTGACTGAATTTCACTTTGAACACAGTTCACTTCAACTTCAAAACAACTTAACAAGTTGTTGTTGTTGACATGTTGTTGTTATTCTTCTTCTTCTTTAGACTACTTTGACTCTAAAGTCATTCCAGTAATTGGCTCGTAGTGCTATCTTCGCTTGTGCTTTCTCGTTTGTTCTCAACGCTTACGTGCTGTGATACCGTTGTACATTTAAAATACGAGCGATAACAATAACAAGCAATTCCATTTCAAATTTCGCAAACAAGAGAGCGCCACCATTTTGTAACGAAATTACGTCATCATTTCCAACGTTGCTATGGCCTGCCAGGGGACGTAATATTCTAACTGTAACGGTCCGGAATCTGGCGAGGTTTGCCGAATGCTATGCGCCCGCGTCAGCTAAATCCACATTAAGCATTTAATTTTGAATAAGGTTGATTTTGTTTTTCAAATTTAATAGTGTTGCTATAGGGAGGCTGATCGATAAAGTAAAATAAATTCGTTTTATTAATTTGACAATTCTATTACAACATGGCGGCCACCATATGGCCCCATATGTCTGAATCGCCCGGATGTAAAAACAATTTTTTCATGTTGATAGGGTATAGAAATTACTGACGTCACAACTATACTTGCGTCGCTTATGTTACTGTAAAACAACCCTTTGGGTTGTGATAAATGTCCCATCTCAAAAACACAGCTGATGGGAGCCTATTCACAATAAAACAATGTTTTCATCTTTTCTTCACTATAACCCTGGGTCGTTATGCATAAATACATGTACATTCCATCATGAACATAAATCAATCTATCCACAGGAACCTGGAATTTGGTCAAAAACCCTCTTTTATTGCTGGTTACGCCAATAAAAGAGGGTTTTTGACCAAATTCCAGGCTCCTGTGATCTATCTAACAAATGAGTAGCTACCATGAATTTCCCCCAAAAAGGTGTCCAGATATGAATTTAGTCACATGTACATGTACAATGATTTGCCAATTTATGTATACATTGTACATGTATACATGTAGAATTCAGTTGGAGACGAAAATAAAACAGATCTGTTGAATATTGATAATTATTGTCCATAAGAAAGAACAACTACCGGTATGCATGGGCTTCAGTATGTATTTTAAACTGTTTATGATTTAGTAATATTTAATCAATTTTACACATACATGCGAGCTCGAACACAGATACAGTTTGTAGTGAGGTAGATGTCTGTACATTGTTTAACAGTGGTTCACCTTGGAATGAGATGTGATGCACCACGCTACACCAAGATTTGCACCGCGGTACACCAAGGTGCTATGTGTATGCACCTGGGTTACCGTGATATGTGGCGTGGTGCACCGCGGTACAGACCGTGGTACACCAAGGTATTGTGTGTATGCACCTGGGTTACCGTGGTACATGACGTGGTATACCACGGTACACCACGATGTGCACCGCGGTACACTAAGGTGTTATGTGGATGTACCTGGGTTTACCGCGGTACATAGCATGGTGCACCGTGGTACATAGCATGGTGCACCGTGGTACATAGCATGGTGCACCGTGGTATACCAAGGTGTTATGTCTATGCACCATGGTTTACCGTGGTTTACCGCGGTACATAGCATGGTGCACCGTGGTACATAGCATGGTGCACCGTGGTACATAGCATGGTGCACCGTGGTATACCATGGTTTACCGTGGTTTTACCGTGGTTTACCACGGTACTTTTTTATAAGGGATGTACGACGACCAGACTGACAACACAGTTCGTGTGGTCGTTCTGACAATAAACAGGTCCGAACCGGGAATAAATAGGTAAATTTTATCAATTGGTATCATTCAACGCAGGAGATTCCATAGAACAGAATGAAAAAAAAAGTCTACAAAAAAAAACCGCTTTGGGGGAAATTCCCAATTCAATATGGCGTCCAAGATGGTTTTGTCGGTATCGGAAATTGCTGAATTGTTTAGGCAGATGCACCAATTAACAGAAAAATTAGTAACACATTGAAATATACACAATCAATGAATACCTGTAAATCATATCTGTAGAATGTCTATCCAAAAATGACCGCCAAAATGAGAAAAATCGCATGTAATTTAAATTTTGTATAAAATTTATTAGCTAGTCCTTTGAGTATACAAGAAACTTCTGATAACATACATATAAACTATTTCTGATGATTCTCATGAGAGAGCAAGTGATATCAGGCTCTCATAAAATGATTAAATATGGACTATTGGGCGCACAGAATCGGACAAACAACACGATTTGGTTTATGCTGCTTCATCTTGAGTTGTGTAATAGATGTTTAATTAAACAGTTTCTTTGGATTTACCAGGGATACATTGAAATTGTGGCCTTTTCTAGAAGCAGAAGTATATGTACTCAGAGCAGTATCACGAATTTGACATCTACAACATCTACATGTTCAAATTTCACTGATATGGCACAATATAAGAGTTATGCATAGATTATTGCTTAAAAATTGTCGTTCCTATTATACGTATCTCAAAACATTAGTCATAGTTGCATCCGATCAATTGATTTAACTCGAATATTTCACTTTTATCTCAGGAATGCATGGTGGTAACCGTGGTATACCATGGAAACAAATTATCAAAACACAAATGAGTAACATAGACTATTTTCAATAAATTATAAACTGGACGACAATTGCCTAGATACTCTGTGGAAGAGACATTGTTTTTATCTGAAAATTATATTTGCTTATATTCACCAAGGCCACATATACGCGACCGCCACTACGTTTTCCATAACCGCGTCAACGTGTTTACCCCTTCACCCTAATGTTACATATATTGGATGTACACACAAACATAACTAGCAAAATTGAGTGAATGGCCAACAGTTTTAAACACGTTCAATGAATACATTTGTCTTTTCCTTGGACAAGTATAGAAACCGATTTAGTTAACGACGCCACTGGCGACGTCAATTGTAACAAAAAACGTCTTCACTATGAGGTATAATCTACATACATCACAATTTTGTTCAATTAAATAAAGTGATATCGAACTAAATTTCAGCATGCAACAAGCTACAATCTTCAGTGTTTGTGGAATACACATAGAGCAACACAGTTATGTGAACATGTTTCTGAACTCCTTTGTCGTACTGCGAGATAAAACTGATGTTGTCATTTTATCATCGCGGCACAACAAACACGTTCAATAACGTTACCCAGTTCACACGCGTGTGTCGTTCTGTGTCTTTATTGTTCAAATTTAGCAAATTATAGCCCTCTTTGACAAATAACCAGAAACATTGGTTGGCTATTTTGCAATCGCGTGAAAGGATCTTAAGCAACTAGAACTCATATATATTGGTTCACCCTAACAACTGCCGAAGACTACAAAATGTAATAATCTTCTTGAAGAGAGTGTTGTCTCCAAATCAACCACGGTTCGCAATCTGGGATATCAAATGGATGAGAACCTCTCTGCGGATGCGCAAGTAACCCATAGGCAGCCTCTTATATCACCCTCTAAGAAATATAAGCAGGGTGCGAAACGTGATTGACATGGAGACGACAAAACAACTTGTCAATGCATTTGTAACCAGCCGCATCGATTATTGTAATTCCCTGCTCCTTGGTTGCAACAAGTCTTTGTTTCACAAGTCCCAAGTCATTTAAAATTGTGCGGCTAGGCTTGCCACAAAAAAATGACCATATAACTCCTATACTGGATAAACTGCATTGGCTTCCGGTCGAGAAAAGAGTTCATTTTATTTCTTTTATTATTCTTTTTTGTAAATCCCGAGAGCGCATATCATGGATCCGTGACTATAAGTAAGGGTTAGCACAAGAATTGTTCTTTACCAGAATCAATCGAGTCAAAGACGAGATTTATTCTGGTAAAGAACTATTCGCGTGCTCTGACCGACTTAGAGCACAATTGATCCCACATAATGCAATCAACTGGAAATGTGCCATTGAGCAAGTTTTGACCACGACGCGCAATCCGTGCGCTGGCCGCAAATAATGGTCTTTTAAAATTCCACATCCTATTTTGCCGTCACTAAAGTACATTAAAGAAAACGCCGACTATCATGGAGTCAGTTACATGTTGCCATGTGGCAACAATGGCACAAAGTGAACTCGTTCGGTGAAGATTGCGTGTATAGGCTACACCGTGAAGCACGTGCAATGTGTGAAATTTCATGTAATTCTCTTGGAAAACATCTGTTGATTCTCATTTACACGTACATTGTCGCATTAATATGGAGGAAGCTTTAGATTTTCAAATGGATTCAGTAAAACGTTCGCAGGAGATCATACAGGTTAGTGTGAATAGCAGACATTTGAACTTAATATTACCACTGTGTTATAACAGCAACACATGTATACATTTATAACGAAAAACACTTCACATAAAACAAATACTCGCGGCACAATTAATATTCATAACACATCATCGATCGGGAATACTATTTCCACGTTTTAGTTTGAAATCTGTTATATTAATATTGGAATTTAAATAACATTAGGATCCGAGTGTGGTCATTGGCACTGTTTAACCCAGCGTAAACAGATGTCTTAGTTCCTTTTTTATTGAGGAAACCGATCTAAAACATGTGTATACATATCGTTCGTCAACCGGACATGTTCCCCAGGTACATTTCAACACCATTGTAGCTTTTTAACACATATTTTGCTCTCGTGTTCGTAAATTTCCTATGGCTTACACTGGTTGTTAATGAGCCGCTTGTGGTGTCTTTAATATCACTAGGCAGGCACAAGTCGCTTCGGCGATTAAGCTATCGGCTCAATGGCTATAATTGAAATTGGGGCGGTATCTTCGGATAGGTCCATTGGTGTGCTTTACCAAAAATCAGGGAACGATTGTAACAATGGGATTGTGCTCCAAACTGTATTATTATGTACGCTTACCGGGTTCAATAAGATCGAAGCTATGATCAGCAAATTTCCCAATGTTCCACTACAGCATGATATGGTCAGGAAAAGCAGATATGGTACAGTGAGGGTAAGATTTTCAAGGAAAAAATCTTCATCAATCATACTGCCATTGTCTCTGAAAAACGGGATGTCCATTCCCTCCTCTGAAAAGATAACGATGCAAGTTATTTAATACAACTGGTTGAATGAATGAGTGCTTAACCCTTTCTACACCAAAGCATCATTTAATGAGTAGTACATAGGCCAATCGTTTGTTGAACTTATTATCTAAACATATCGTGCATGTATCCATGGTGTATGTGCCTGTTGTTGGTTGTAACCTGGTGCCGGTGTTATTGTTTTGAAGGACAATCGTGATCGACTGGTGCTGTTAGATTGGTAATGAGATTAGCGGTTTCTATGACTTGTCTGGTCAGATTTATGAACTTTGTCCGAAATAGATGCACGTTTTATACTAGAATTTGCGCATCAGGAGCGTATGGGAATCGCACATCGATCGAGTTGGTTTAAGGGTTTTTAGAAAAAGAATTTATATGATAAAGAGAGGCCAACATAACTCTCATTTCCCCCTGATTCTGTCCTATGTGGTCTTCTCCTTTAAAATATCTATATGATTTCAAACAGGGGTGGCGCCAGGATATCCCCGACGCAGGGGCTACACGACTCCCCGACAGGTGTGGGGGGGGGGGGCTTTAGCTACCGGGTCGACCATTGCAGATCTTACCGACGGGGGTGGCTATCCATTCCGGGTTGAGATGTAGCCCCCTGACCGGCCCTCCCCGGGTGCCACCTTCAGTGAATGTACGACCGCGCTCTTAGCGTGGGGTGCCAAGCAGGGACGTTCCACCGGGGGTGTTTATGCAGGGGTGTTACCCCCCAAACTGTAGTCAACCCTAATGCAACATTAGTTGGAAAATTCACACCAAATTTAGGTTGAAACTGTTCTCGTAGTTTTATTTTCTTAGTGACGAATTTGTTGTTTTTAGACGAACATTTGGGATGGACTGAATTGACCATCAGCTGGCAATTTTCAAACCTTATGGTATAACCACTTTCAGGTTGAAAATTTCTCCGAATTGGAAAGCTTGAGGCCAGCCTATAGATGGCAGGATTGTCAAAATTTCTTCATGTTCAGATTTCAAAATGTTCTCACACCGAGCCGAACCGACCGTGTGTCTTGTTCCCCTCGTGACTTAGTCTCTGCTTTCGGCATATTTGTTTTCTATCCGATAATACACTGCATGCATGCACCGGCGGCAATATCACCCCTGGTCAAGTGGTCCTGCTAATGTGCTATGCTGCGGTTGGATCCTGCTGAATTACTATGATGCTGTTAGGGCAATCTGACGCTGTACCGCTGTATTTTTAAAATTTGTCTTTTCCGCGGTGTTCCGATAATCTGAACATATACAGGAAAAGCCAATATGTGTTTCAAACATTCAAAAACATATTTATTGCGAAATAATTTAATACTGATTGTATTAGTTGTTGAAAATCGACTATAAATCAAGATTGCTTTTCGCGTCGATTTAGAAACACCAGCGAAGGCATTATTATATTCTTCAAAACTATTAAAAAAACAGTGTGTGTATGAAACATTCAAGAACATATTATGTTCTTGAATGTTTCATACACACACTGTTTTTTTCTCAAATCGCCAAAATGACAACATTAGAAAAATAACGGTACTTTTTCGTAACGGCAGCAGTTTGCCCTACCCGCATCATAGTAATTCAGCAGGACCACCAGCATCATAGCATATCAGGTGGACCACTTGATCAAGGGTGAATATACTGACCATACTCTAAATGAAAACGATTCAGTAGCGATCACACGGTAACGTCGTGCTGCCAAGTAAGACGATAATTCTGTTGTAGAAATGATAGGGAAGACCGATCGGTAAAAACGGGCGGTAAAAATTAAAGTAAGTGGTTTACAAGCCTATTCCGATTATTAGCACGCCCGCGTGTATACTGTGGCCCAAATTATAAAATTCCGTGGTCCCATGTAAGTTTTATGGTTTTTCCGGTTTATTAGTTTAAAAGTCGAAATGCGCTATCAGGAGGCCGGTCACCGGTTTATTAGTTTAAAAGTCGAACTGCGCGTTCAGGAGGCCGGTCACCGGTTTATTAGTTTAAAAGTCGAACTGCGCGATCAGGAGGCCGGTCACCGGTAAAAGGTGTAGTTGGGCATTTCAATTTCGTTTATTGTCCTTTAAATTATTATATCAATAACGTTGATTTTTGGTTTGTGACAAGCTATGTCAATTACCAATAAAATAAATTTAAAAGATAATTTGTAAGTCTTATATTTCAACTTTTATAGATATTTCTCGGGTTCGTTAATTAGGTGCTGGTTGTTATTGTTATTTTAACGGAATTCTGAGTTGGTCATTCGCGAAACCAATATATTTTATATTCTATAATTAAAATCATGGGTATATAATATATGATCTTGTTTATGTATATTGTAGGAATACTAATCTGGTCGTGTCAAATTGAGCTATAGCGATGGGATTTCTCGCAGGACAACACATTTCGGGTTTTCGTGGGGTATGTATCCGCTGGATGTCTTATAGTTGCAGTATATGACCGTGTTAATTGGTTTCGATGTTTAGGTGTGAATAATGGCTGGACCATGCTCTCTTGGCGGGAACACAATACCTCCGATTTTTTATCCACATTTAGAAGCTTTCTGGTGTGGTGAATGAAAAACCTGCAGTAATAAGCCGTAGTTGTTTGTAATATTTCGAAGGATTAGTTATTTTAACGGATTTCTGAGGCGGTGAATTCATGTATCCAATATATTTTATATTATAATTTATATTTATGGCTAATAATATGATCTTGAGGGCGTTACCTTTTCTGATTATGGTTTTCTTGTATTGCTATCGAGCGAAGATCTAGAGTGGCTAATAAGAATCATATGCGACGTGCATAACTGACGAGTATAGTACTATAAATATGACCGCCTTGTGAATAACACCCGTATAAGTTTTACAGTATAAACTTATGTTATGGTCTTGTGGAGATAACTCACCTTCACTCGAAATGCGTCCACGAGCTTCTTTTATTCTATTCTATAGAGGTTCTCTGTTTATATACCAGCAAGTTAGGCCATAAATCATTAAGCTATCGTGCGTCCTAATACAAAAAACACAGGTATACGGAAATTACAATCAGTGGATGGCAGGTGAACACTGATTTTGTCTTGATGATATAACCGGTCATGCCTATAAACGCGATAAATACGTCCGCGACGCCAACATGCGACATTGTTTGCTGATCTATCAGTAGATTATTAATGTTCTGCTATCTTTATCTTCTTGCTAATCCGTGATGCTTATCACGCAAAGCGTATATAAATTAGTTCTGAATACGGGACAATTTGAACCTAACAGCTAGTGCTTCGTGTCGCGTACGTGCGTGCTGTATACATTAGTGCCCATGTCCTGAATTTGAGGTTTTCGTCATTCTGGAACAAACTTGGTTTAGGCTAATTTGAGATTGCTTTAACCATTTGTAGTGTCCTTATGATTAATTCTACCCACATAATCAGATATTCTGAGCCATTCCAATGTCCAGTCAATGTGTCCCAAAACAAGGGCAGATTGGCTTCATGTCTGATGGCTTTGGACCAGATCTGGGCCAGCAATCATTTTGTCCTGACCTGGTTTCAGTATAGAGTGGGGATTAATCTTCCTTGTGTTGCACAAGCTTGCCGATTCATGCATCTAATACCCTGAGGTCACATGGGTGGGACACCAGCTAGGCCAATCAGCTCTTTCTCGATCTGTTATGGACAAGGTTATAAACATGAATGTTATGTCCCCTGATAATGGACAAAACTGAAGAAGCTAGCACTGGCCACACGTGAAGATGACTTGGCTGGACTCTAATAAAGGTGTGCTAGTTATATATCACTGTATAGAAATCACTGTAGCGCGGTTTTGTGGGATAGTGGTAAAATACCCCGGCGTGAAAGGACATAACAAATGACGCTGCGACTAAACTCGAGCCTGTTAGAAATTCCCTTCTATTTTTTTGTGGGGAAAGGTTGGCCTTGGTGATAGATCATAAATCATGTGGCCCATTTTGAATCCTCTCCCATCGCCATTTGGATTGGGGCATCCTGGCACATCTTCTGTATTACCTTAAGGGATGGTCTGCTATTACCCAATGGGTGATTATTTTTGGTGAAACTTTGGTTTCCCAACCATGTTTTGGTGTTTGAAAATTATAAAGACTTTTCCGTGACAATTTTTGGGGCTCTGGCCCCTCACATTTGATTTATAGCGCATCATTTTGGTGAAGCACTTTTAATTTAAAGGTATTTCCATTTTTCTGACAGAAAATGAATGAATTTTTTAGATTTTCACACAAACTAGTTTTTTTTGCATCATTGTTTAAAATAAAAATATGGAATCCTGCAATCTTGTGTTAAATTTCAATGAATATCAGCTACTTTTCCGTATATCTAGCATCTAAAATCATGTTTGGCTTGTAACAAACATTAAAGGGGCAAAATTGATTCAAATTTGGAGACATTTTCCATTTTTGGCACTTCGAAATTTTGCAATGTGTGTTTGGTCATAACATATTATGAGTTTTTCTGAAATTAGTAGTGCAGCCTCTTGTACTCATTTGTTGGTCATTTTGTTTATTCAGTCATGTACTATTTCATTCATGCCAGGTGTAATTTTTGAAGGCAGGGAGAGATAGAGTGAAATGACACAAAAGCTATCTTATTTATTTGTCCTCAACTAGGGTATGGGGTGAAAGGACCCCGTCTTATATTGAGGCCTTCGCTGGCCCGAAGAAACAAAACAACTTGGTTCCTAGTGGTAATATGTTGTTTTTCAATGGAGAAGAAAATTGGTGGGAATTTCAGGAATTAATTCAGTTAGATAAATACAATTTCCACACACACAATATGAAGAATTATTTTGTTTGGGACAATACCTATATACAAATTTGTTTTGTTTAAATACACCAACAAATATTGTGGCGATAGGCGATTCAGAATTAGGAACGTCGATAAATCGAAGATATTGATTATTCGGTACCAGAAGTGGTTGTTGAGCTCAGTGATATGCGAAGAGAAGCAGTGCAAGAATATACGATCTACTTGATTATGATATAATTGCCCGCAATGCTTGCAAAGAGAATTGTTGTCGTAAGTCGTCCTGTTGAGGATGTTAGCAATTTGAACTGATATTGTGAGATACTTATGATTGGCTCAACAAAACTCCCACCCCTCCAGGAGGACGTGCGATGTGACTTCACATTCCGAAATAAATCGAGAGCAGCTAATTGTCCACTTGAAATGATTCGGACGAGGACATCGTATATTGTTTCACTGTAGCCTTCAATTGGGATTAGTTGGGAAAGAAGCCCGTTTCTGCAAATGTGGTCAGGTACTCATACAAGTTATGTTTCCACAGAATGGGGATAATATCTCCAAGAAATACAAAAGGAGGGCCACTATACAGTAAGTACCCGTGGATATTGAACAGACGAACTAGAAGAGCTTCTCGATGGGTGCATGTTACATTTAGCAGGGTACCCATGAAAAAGAGTTTCCTTTTCTCAATTTCTACTCTCAGTGGGTTGAGACCCAAAAGTGACAGAACCATTTTCTTGGTCTTGTCGTAAACACTGAGTTGTTTTGAGACACATGCGGTAAGATCGTTCGAGTTGCAGGAAATTTGCTTCTGATAGCTAATACAACATCTCACAGCCATATAAGGCTTTTTGGAGAACGACATGCCTTAGTATGATCAGCTGAGAGATTGTCGATAGATATTTTGTGGTGGCAGACCTGCACGCACCGAAAAAGGTTTTACGCAATAGTTCACATGCTCTGTCTATATTTGTTTGACGATTGGACTTCTGGTTTTGGGGTATCCCAAGATGTACCACGCTCTCTACTTCTTTGAGTTTGTTTTCGCCGATTTCCACATCGAGCTACTTCTTTGAGTTTGTTTTCGCCGAGTTTCCACATCGAGCTGTCTCGTGTTTGCCTTGGGTGGTACGTTTTTGGCCCGAAGACAACTACCTTGCTTTTGGAAAAAATAGTACTCGAACTTCCAGGTAATACTGTAGTTGTGGAATATGGGTAGTATGTTCTTCAAGCCCCCTTCAGAATAAGATAACAAACATATATCATCGGCAGTGGTTGGGCAACTGCAAGAGACAGCGTCGATGTGAAGCCCTTCTGGTGTGACGGATAAAGTATCTAGAAGGTCATCGATATAGACAAGGTACAGAAAAGGTGACATTATGGTACCTTGTCTAGTCCCCGGCCTTGTTCTACATCGAGTGATTCGGAATGAAGACCGTTGTATCTCACAACACTCTTCATGTCGTTGTACATGTCAACAATACTTCTGAGTATATGTCCCGCGAGACCTTTTCTGTTCAATTTATAGATCAAGCCAGCATGCCAAAACGCGATCGAAAGTCTTTTGTGAGTCTAGAAAAGCGGCATATACTACAGAGTTATTACTGAGTGCAAACTCTATACTTTCCTGCATTGCACCCGACACCATTCTGGAAGCATGTTGAAATTTTTAAAGAGCGCCCAGTTCAGAAGCCTATCGAGGAGAAAAGGTTTCAAATAATGTATAAGTGACAGGCATCAATGTGACTGCCCTATAGCTATCGGAATTTTCGATAGGCTTCGGGTTCCATTTATGGATAGGGACTAATACTCCAACTTTCATGTCCCGGGTATGAACTCAAAGTCCAGCATGGACGAAAATAACTTTCCAAGGACATCATATAGTTTGGGTAGACTGTGTATCAAATGCTCTGAGTTGTGAGGCCTCCAGCTTTCTACTTTTTGAGTTTGTGAATACACGACCTAATTTCATTGGTAGATACGGGGTGACATAATTCAAAATCAGATACTTAGTCCACAGTATTGTTAGTTTTCAGCTGTTTGACAGTGTTTCCAATGTAAGCTTCAAACTTGGGATCGATGTGGTTACCGCTTTTAAAGATATCCTCAGGATCCCTGCATATGAGGTCGCCGAATTTCAGTTCAGAGCCTTGGTTAATACCATATTTTGTATTGCTCTTTATGGCTTTCCAGAAAGATGCCTGGTCATATTGTGCATAATATTCAATTCTTTTCTGAGATTGAACTATAAGGGATTTGACTGAAGCTCGATGGCATCGACGAAATTGACGTTTGGAATCCCTACATGCACGAAAACATTGATTAGGTAGATATGTTGGACGCCCTTTAGATATCCAGAACATCCTACATTGTCGCATACGTTTATGAAGAGCTTTCAAATCGGCATTCCAATATGATTTAATGTTGCGTTTGTTGCGCATTCAGTGTACCTTGTGGGACAGACTGCCACAATAGATCAGAATCATAAGTATTCTTAAATCACGTCAAAAGTGAACAAAGTGACACAGTGAATCCATTAGTTAACGATAGGGTGATCACTGAATTGCAAAATACACGTGATTTCCAAAGAATTCCACCATTTCACAAATTTTGTGAGGAAATTTAAAGTGAAGTTTTGCATTCAGATGGGAGATCACGCCCAGTAACAGAAAGTCAACAACCTCTGTTTTGGAAATTGAAGACCCTTCAAACATCTACAGAAGTACAGGGACACAAGTTAATACGGTTTATGATTTTGTAGGGGTTGATCTCTCATGTAATCGAGTATAGTGACTACTGTCACTTCATAAGAATCAAATAGATCTGTCCCTGCAGACTGGTTCATTGGCCCGACACATATAAATGCAAATTGCAATTGTCATACCACATTCGGAAAACAATACTCCAGTAACTAAAAGCAGAAATAAATTAAAACATATTCCACTAGGTACATATTTATCAAACTTTCAGGTTTGCCATGGTACTGATGTTGATCAAATGACAATCAGGGATTCTAATCCCTCTAATCCCTGGTACACCAACCAATGCACACATCACTTCATTGGATAACAATGCCGATACTTTCCGACAAGATAACGAGTTTCTCTCGGAAAGCAACATCACACAATCAAAACAGTGGGCTGAGTTCAATTCACGTTTTTTGCTTTAGTTTACATAACAAAGGAAGAACATTTGACAATAACATACTGCTTATGCCATATTTCTGATTGGTATAAGAACAAAGTCTGTCTATATTTAACTATTCTTTCTGTTTGTGGCGGTTTTTGACGGAGGTGAATATTTTAACAGCATACACACCGCCCGTATCTTTAAAAGTACACGGGGCACCTAAGAAATGTCGACGGTAACTTCCGTGCCAACAGGGGTGTTATAAGTAAGTTGGGGTATTATGTATCAAAAATAGTTCATTATAAATCTGGGGGTTCGTGTTAAAGGCCCTATAAAGTCACCGATTATTATTGTTTTATACTGCCTTGACATACGGTTTAAATAACAATCAATCTATGCCATACAATATGATTAAAATACTATAATTCATCACCATTTGAAACGGCTGTGTCTCAGAAAATGCCCATATAGAGCTAGAAAACAGCTGAAATCATAATCATAAAGATTCCCTCGTTATGGCTCCCACAATGCAATAGAATTCAAAATAAAATATATGTTCAATGGAAGGGGAATAACTATATCTTTGATATACAGAGTTATTCCCCCTCCGTTGAAAATAATACACTTTGAACCACACAACAGATGACAATTAAGTACAAAAACACGTCGGTATCTCAACAGAAACATGTTCACAGTTTATTTTACCGGATAAGTCGATAATACAATGTGTTGGAGCTTCCTCTTTCAAATGGTATATAACGTGGCATATCTACTATATATTTTGAGAACTACGTATATATATATGTGTGTGTATATATATATATATATATATATATATATATATATATATATGTATGTGGGTACTTCATAGAATCGAAAACGCGTGTACAGATTGAGCTCAAATTTCGTATATAAGTGATACGGAGTTGTTAACGACGAACGCTCTTTATTGCAATCGACGTGGCTAAACGACTAGCTCCATCCGTCCGAAATACGGATGCGGGACGAAATGCAATTATCTCGATTAAAAAGGCAGAATATATATTTGATCTAAGAAGCGTTTGTTTACAATTCAACGCAACCTTATCGCTCGAAATATTATGCAGAGAGATTTCACGACGGGATTAATTGACTGTCCGCTCTTTTCGGGGACTACGGGGAAGTTTAGGACGGGTACCATGAATTAACTCATTGAAAAACAAAGAATGCGGTGTCTGTCGTTCCTAGGAAGGAGGGATTTCATCGGGTCAATTAGAATAAAAATTAAATAAATAGGTCAATTAGAATAAAAATTAAATAAATATTAAAAAATTCAAAAAAACATAAATTAAATTTAAAAAACATTAAATTAATATTAAAAAATAAAAAAAAACAATATTAAAAAAATATATATATATAAATAAAAACAAAATAATTCAAAACATGTCATGTTTCTGACCAACCACGCCAGTGGCGGGCTAACCTGCTAGTATTATATATATATAATATGTAGCTAGTGTCGTCGCTTAAATTGTTTATGTCCGTGAGGGGATTTGAGCATTTATTGGGCGAGGCTCTGCCGATTCCAATAGATGCCAAATCCCCCGAGCGGGCATAAACAGTTTAAGCGACGACATTTAATAGCTACATATTTTATTTATCCATCACACAAAACTTGCCTTTTGTGAGGTAAAGTCATTTCCCTCAGTTTTACATTCGTTACTTCGATGACGCCATTACATTTATTAGGTAATAAATTAGCATTCCTGACGTGGGAAAACCTGAGTGCAGCTTAGAGCGAAATAGTTCGTTGGCATTTTTACATTGATTATAAACAGACCTTGTTCTGAGGATTTATAGATGTTTTAGAGCTAAAACATATATCATTTTACGAATTATTTTAGTGAATTATGCACGATAAAAACGTTCTGAAATCCCGATGACGTCATTAAGGCCGGTTGACGTCCCTAGTTACCTGCGCAATTTGCATATCAAATTACGTCATAAAAGTAGTACTAACCTAATAAAGCTACGTTGACATAATAAAGCTACATTGACGTAATAAACGTAACAATAGATGTAGTGAGCGGTGGATAAATGTGATTATGGCGTTACAAAATTAAGTGGGCCTTTAATTATATTTCCACAACAGTTTGTTATATCACGACCAAACTATAATACGAAAGCCACTTATAAAATGTTTCCGATACTGAAAATGACTGCATGTTGCAGAAATGTTCATGTTATGGGACAAGGACCAATCTAATGAGCGACATTCTGCAACTGCTGTCTAAGTCTCTACTTCATGGAAGTAAACGTACATTTTAATAACTGATTTTCGTCTCAAAGTTGCTATAATTGCTCAGTAAATGAAAACTGCTATCTAGCTGTCGTCTGTCATTGTTTATGCTAATCTGGACCGGGCACTTGCTATCTGAGACTACGTCGTTACACCATATGCACGCCTCCATGAGAGACCCGCACCATCAGTCCGCATGACGTCGAAAGCAGAGCGTTGGAGTGTCATAGAACCATTCAAAACTCCATGCAGCGCCCTCTATGTTACCACTGCGATATAGCACTGCTACAAGGATGGTACTTTGCGGACCGATACATCTATTTTTACATATCGTCGGAACTATATTTAGTCACCTATTATCTTATTTTGACCATAAAACGTTTGAAATAATGGTAATTTTTTCGGTATTGATAAGAACGATATGAACTGAGCCAGAAATAGACAATCTTAATCCTAAACATAAGAACTAAGAACACGTAAGAAATCCTTACCAAATGTCCTTATGGCAGTGGTATCTCAGCGGAGCGATGGGAGATAACTCTGCCTGGAGTTTGAGAACCAGTGTCTAGTCCAATGCTAATCTTGTGACACAATGTCTCTTGTTGGATATAGATATATGGTTCCTGGTCCAAAACTGCAAACATATGAAAACGTAGTAACCAGTGTATGATATAATGTTGGGGCTTCTGGGAGTGGAGGTAATATTTTTTATTTTTGGCAGAAGAAATTAAAGGTTCACAATCCGATTCGATCGTCCCCGTATCATCAGATTCCAACAACTACAACATTTCTTCAAAAGACGTTTCAGTTATCAGAATCGATTAATTACCAAAAAATAATGCTAACAACTATGAACTCCAGTATAACATTTTCCAAAACGTGCTATATATATATAAAAAAATTGTTCAATGCAATGTGGTATCGAGAGAATGACGGTCGGCTCGTCGAATATTTGCTAGGCCGCCATATGTTCCAGGTGGTGAACAATAACAGATTTCAAAAATCGATATCTGATAACTCTGAGATTTGATGGGTGGGTTCCTCGACTCGAATCAAATAGTTTTTATCCCCGACGCCAAAGAAATAGTAATTTAGGAGCGTTAATTCGGATTTTGCATTTTTAATTCCAGTCATACATGTAGATAATGTACACGATAGGATGAAGTACTCCAGTTGGCGTGAAATATAATTTTTTTATCTCACTTGAAACCATAAACAAGTTTAGATCGATAACTTCTGACTGTAAAAGAGAGTCACTGTTGTCTACCTGATTGACTCCAGCGACATTTTTTCGTATACTGATAAATATAATAAATCTTTTTCGATATTCTATACCGTTTGGTTGCTGAGACTGTCTGACGTTTGAAATTAGAAGTTCCTCAATTAGTCTGGCTGTCGGGTCTAAAAAATATAAGGTCTACCAGGAAATCGAGATATATTATACTATTACATAATGGGAGTATGTAATAACCTGTCCGAGCTGATCGTCTGGTGACAATTGCACGAATGAATATGACGACCAGATTACGATAAGTATTCTCGCTAATTGTGACAACAGATATCAGAGGAAGGCTAATAAATTTTATCATCATCATCTTTATCATCATCATCATCTTTATTTGAGAACGAGTCTGTTTGACTCTTAGTCCCCGTTAATAATATAATCATTTGCAATTTCGACGTCACAATAAATTGAGTAATACTGATTTCACTGGAGTTTACTATTTCAACGTATAATGTTCCACTATCCGATTACCTTCCAAGCGGAAGTTCCTAGAAGGGTAAACGTTCTGTTTCCTTTTCAGTTCTATGCGGAGTTCATAGAGCTGTTCCATTTGCGTTTTCGTGAGATCTAAATTAAAGTATATTTGTTCACTGCCTGTTGTTTTACTGTCCTTTTTATTGTATCCGATAGCATCACGAATCATTTTGTCTCGAGTTTGTTTATATTTCAGGACTATCTTGACCGGTCGATTTTTATTCGAAGACCTGTTGCCAAGTCTGTAAAAGGACAAGACATCGCTGTCGTTAAATTTTGACCTTTCTTGTATTGTATTGCTTATAATGTGCCAGTCCTGTTCTCTTGAATATTCTTCTGTTTGTGACAATTCGGGTATATTTGCTATCACAATGTTGTGGTTCTTTGATTCTGAAATTCCAGTTGGTTCTTTATATGCGCTCATGGGTTTTTTAAGTTTTTCTTCTATAATAGTTTCTAGCATAGTCTGTTTTTCTTGTATTTCTGTTCGCTGCTGTTCAAATAATCGTTTGTTTTTCTCTTCGAATTCTTTTATTAGTTTTTCTGATTTTCTTTTTGATGCCTCTAATTGCGTGTATGTTTCTCCCCGTTCAGTAGTTTGTTTTTCTTCACATCTATTTACTCTTTTTTCTAGTTTCAACATATTTGACTCTATTTTCTGTAATCTCTTTTCCATTTCTGAAGTGTGTTTTTCCACTTTTGTGTTGTACTTCTTTTCGAAGTTATCAATGCGCTGATCCACTTTAATTTTGATACACGCATCAAATTTGTCCATATTTGCTATTACTTTTTCCAGCAACTTTTCGATGTGTAACATCCAAATACCCATATCCTCAGAGCTTAATTGTTCCCGCGTTTTTGATTGTCCTTTCCTGCTTACCTGTTCCATATTTGGTATCAATTCTTCTTTTGTTTCCCGGTTATTCCGTTTAGTGTCATCGTTTGTATCCTGGTCACTGTGGCATTTATTCTGGCTGTCGCTTTTGTTTCTACATCTCTTGCACGACCACAAAATACTACTTGATGTATTTAGTATGTCTGTTGAGTCCTCTGCATCTATCCCTTGACATCTGAAATGGTAGTGCTGCTTACAAAAGTCACAAACAATCCTGTGTTTCTTTATCTTGAATTTTCCGTTACAGGAATAACAGTTTTCTTGTCCAGTATTCTGCAAATGTTTCCTTGTCTCTGCCGACATCTTTCACAAATTAATAGGAAATTCGTCCTCGCTTAATTTAGCCGTTGCTATGCGTCCACCATTGTTTCAGTCGCTGATTGAACTGTTCAACACCAGAAAACATAATATTCCGAGCTCTTGACACAAAATACTTTCAAATTTCCAAAGATGTACTTTTCCATGTTCTTTTTTATCTTCGTGACTATAATGTCTTGACGTTATTCCATTGTTTTTGTTTATTTTACGGTGTTTTTTACGGAGCAATTTATTTTGCAACCAAGATGGCTATTGTGACGTCACCATGTAATAAGACATTCCAACTGAGCAAATATAAAACTACACGGATATTTCTAAGGTTAAAAGTACACGGAATATCTAAGAAAATTTCATGCGAGCAGGGCTGTTACAAGTAAAGTGTAAATTTCATTCAGTTTTGTCCATTTTGGCGGCCATTTTGGGAAAGACATTCTACAAATATGGTTTACGACCCAGGGAGGGGGGGGGGGGGGGTCGGAAAAAAAATTCAGGCACGTATGGCATTTTTTCCATTTCGATAATTTTTTGTACCCGAGCACCCCCACCGCCAATTTTTTTTCCGTTTTCGACAGTTTTTTCCGACCATTTTTTGACACCCACCCCCCCCTTTTAACACTAAAACAGAGATTTGCGGGGGGGGGGAATTCACTGTAAACAGCTGTATATGAATTTCTGTGCATACTATTTATCATGGATGTTAACATGGACATGTAAATAGGAATGAGTCATTTTGAGGTCATTTGGCCAAAAAAACATGGCTGCCAGCGGCCATCTTAGATTTCAAAATTTGCAACAAAAAACAACACGATAACTGCCTGCAGTCAGTTCACCAGTTAGAATTACATTATTTCTCTCATTCAAAGTGGTTTTGAAGCCCAACTCATTGCCAAAACACTAAAAAAACAAGCAGGAAATTTTTTTTAGTTGCGGAAAAAATTGTTTGTTGGTGGCTTTGACCACCCACCCACCCCGGCATATGTGCCGGAATTTTTTTTTTCACCCCCCCCCCCTGTACGACCAAGCAATATTTAAATTTATTACGAATTTGGCATTAATTGTTGCACATACCGCAGAAAAGTTACAATATCCGATACTAAAAAACATATTGGGCGCCATTTTGAGCAGAGAATTTTCCACAAAGCGGATTTTGGATATGATGTTCGTCAGATTCAGCCTGACAAAATGACACAAAAAACAGCTTGTTAAGAATTTTGATAGGTCCAACGCTTCAGCGATCAGACTCAATTTAAAACTGCTTAATGTACTGCGAATGTATTAAATCCTGAACAGATGGCTACAGCTATGACCAGTTTTAAGTCTTAAAGTGATAGCGCGCTTTTTAAGTCCCTATATTTCTTCAGAATTAACATTTGGTTCTTTATTTATGACGCATAATTTAACCTCCTTTAACACATTATTCATAAAAAAGCATAATGTTCCAGCACAAGTCATGTTCAGCCCCCATTTTCACACAGTTTTGATGGTCTGGTGTTGCAAACATGGATAATGTATGAAAGAAGTATGCACAAGATTCTTTCCATGAGAGAACTTCTGGTGATGTGAGGTCAATGAGCCCAGATTTGATCAGCACATTGCTTTGTCAGTACACTGAAAACTAAAATATGACATTTTCAGGTCTGCAAGGGAGGGTGACCCAAGATAACTGGATGTGGGTGCATGTATATTGAATTCTTATGACGATTGCTATATGTGCCCCGCCATATCAAATCCAGTCGTAAGTCAGCGTAAGTCGGGATTGTTTTACCCTGTGCCAATGCATTCTCTTATATATGCGAGGCGACCTATGGAATGCATTGGCCTAACAATTTTTTACAATTTTAATAATATTTTCTTGTATTCTTTAACAATTTTATAATTTCACCCATACAGAGCCCCAGACAAACATGAGCAGACGACACTCTTCTATATGATTCTATATATGTGTGGGGCTCACTGCAGGGTAATGGATGTTTTTTATTTTATGTCCTAAAAATTGTAAGAAACATTTATTTAAAAAAAATGAAAAACAAATTGTTAGGCCAATGCATTCTCTAATATATGCGAGGCGACCTATGGTCGACTCGCCTATATAAGAGAATGCATTGGCACAGGGTAAAATAAATCCCGACTTACGACTGGATTTGATATGGCGGGTCACATATGTGTATCATTAACGTTCTCAAGTTATGGGTCATTTTCGTCATCATGTGACTTTCTACCTTGAACGAATCTGAAAATACCTTGAATAATTGGCATTTTTTTTATAAAAAAAATAATACTATTATAAAAAATGAATGCAAGTGAAAGAAGATATGAGCAGCAATAATGGCCACATCATGCATGAGAGATTCAGTGGACTAAAAGACCAGACTGTGAAAATGCCTCAAAACATTTTAAAGTGACCCTCATGAATCAAAAATACAGAAAAACTAATTTTTGCCCTTTAGGTTACACTGGTGTAAATGTTTTCCATAGGCCTTTACAATATAAATCCTAGGTCCAAAATTTTCTTTAAATCAGAACGATTGACATTTGCAGAAACGTTTTATGCAAAAGTATCATGTCCGTCTAGCAGGGAATTCGCCTATAAAACTTGTGTTTTCGTAACTGGTGTCAAAACCGCACTAAAAAATAATGTCAAATTTTATACCACGCCACAAAATTCAAACTTCACTACAAATGGTTAATTCCTGTGCCAATGGCTATTTTACCTATAGGAAATTATAGGGATGAGGTGTGATGTATTTGTTATGCTAAAAACACATGCACAAGACTATTGACCAACCAGGGCCCAGTGTCTATTTTATTCTCTCCTATATATTCCTCCCGCATCCGCTAGATGTCACTCCGAACCATATTTACACCAGTGTAACCTTAAAGATCCAGGGTCCCATTCCACACCCAAGAAATCAACATTATTCGTATCGCACGGGCATAGCGAAAATCCACGCAATTATCCTTTGAAAACGATCACAAAAGCTCATGACTGATGACGCTCTTTAATGTAATAAATGTCAACTTTTTTAATAAGAGACGAACGTTGGAAATTTTTGAATTTTTGAATTCAAAACCCTTTACCCAACAGAACGGCCCTGTGCCAATGCATTCTCTTATATATGCGAATCGACCATAGGTCGCCTCGCATATATAAGAGAATGCATTGGCTTAACACATATTAAAAATGATAAAATTGTCAAAGAATGTAGAAAAATATTATAAAAATTGTTTAAAAATGTAAGAAAAAATTATAAAATTGTTAAAGAATGTAAGAAAAAATGGTAAAAAGTGTTAAAAAAAGATTTGTTTTAGGCCAATGCATTCTCTTATATATGCGAGGCGACCTATGGTCGACTCGCATATATAAGAGAATGCATTGGCACAGGGCATAACTGTAACCATCACAATGTGGTCAATGAACCGGTTCCAATGATATCCATATTTGTATGGTGTTATTGAGACAGACCGAATATATTTTAGGCTGTTGAAGCTTTATTTGGGCGCTTTTGGCAGCTTTGTTGTTTATAAAGGGTTAAAACGTCCACTTTTGAAAGACGATATCTGGTCGTCAAAACTTCTGATGGAACCATGCATGGTTCCGATCTAATTATGTGCAGGTGTATAACGCGTACGGATTGTGGTAACATACAGTAATGCCCTAAGTAATCGACTCCTTAACCACAGCAAAATTGTGGGTAACTTTTCAGGATTTAGTCGGAAATATGGAAATATCGGGGAGAGCTTTCCGATGAATGGCAACAAGCCATATTTCCGACTAAATCCTGAAAAGTTACCCATAATTCTGCTGTGGTTAAGGAGTCGATTACTTAGGGCATTACAGTATGTTATTGGTTTTATGGTGTCGAATCGGACAATGTATCTTTATTACTATATAATACAATAAATAATGAAATATTTTCCGAACGCCGGTGATATGCTAATTGATGCTCAAATGAAAAATGTGTCCTGTGGACGACTATTATTCCGGCCTTGCGAGTCTCATAACAATTCAATTCAATTTATTGGTATATACTCGTCGTCGTTTTGACATATAGAGTGGAACATATACAGTGTTAAATTTCAAAATATTTATGAATTGTGCATGCGTGCTGTGAATAAATATACGACAATATCATATGGGATATGTTGTCAGTAATCAGTGGGTCAGTAATCAGTGGGTTTGGGTCGGTTTTTGTAGTTGTTTTGGTGTGCCTCGGGAGATCATCGTTATTGATTGGGCTTTCTTAATAAATAGAGCAAGATTAGTAAGAGTTCGTTTGTTACCGCTATTAAATAGGTCGGTTAGCTTCAATGTATTGGGTCTTTTATAGTAATATTTCTTTATATATCTTGATCTCAGCTCTTTCAAGTTTGGGCATACTAATATGAAATGGAATTCATCTCCGATTCCCTCTCCACATAACGAGCATAATCTCTCGTTATATGGTGTGTTTGTCCAGGAACCAGTCTCCACCGGCAGGCGGTGGTTTCTGGACCTGAACCTCACTAATGGCATAACAATATTGTTGTTGTCAATACAGAGGAATTTAGGTCGTGTAAACTCTTCTCTAATACACCTATAAAAAGTAAATTTATTTGAACTAGTCATAGATCCATGCCATTGTTGTGCATGTAAGTCCGTCAGCTTTTGTTTCACAGCCGCTGAGAAAATCTTCACACTGTGGACCGACTGAGTCGTCCAGATATATGACATGCCCATAGAATTCAGGTTATTTCTGATGAAACGGAGCCAGGGGTTTCTGATCGATTCGGTCGTTGAAGTACTAAACAACAAGTAATAGAGTAATAGGGGTATTCTCGTGCATTCGTGGTCATCCAATCAAATCGGACAATATAAAGCTCGCAGCGCATCATAACATGTAATGTCCGCTTGTCGGACGATCCGGTGTAAATTGTCGACATAATGCATATGAGATACCATTGTCTTCACTAACTACAATCATAGTGTAGTCCAAAGTAGTGGCTTCTTGTTTGACACGTCATTAACAGCCCTTGTGATAGCGAACATTCATGCCAAATTCAAATTTAATCTAATATCTCATTGGTGATGAGTATGACATAGATCATACCAGTATCCACAACAGATCCCACACATAACATGTACTGAACTGACAGGTATGTGAATCCTGGGTTGACCAGAGCGGAGACTCTTCCATGTGGGAATTCATTAACGTAAAGGTTTTTCATATCTTAGAGCGGCCTAAAATGTGATGTGTTCCAAATAGAAATACAAGATACGATTATCCAACCCCTGGTTCCAATAGCATCTACATTCGATTACTAGAATGGAGGCAGTGGCCAATTGCTAGCGACACTTAACTCATTGGTTACGTAATGTGTCATAACTGTCTCCCGTCTAATAACAACAAGGCTTCACATCATAAAAGGTTTGAATACAGTAGATATTCAACAGTTATCAAACTTATCAACTCCCGATAATAAGCAACATGTTATTATCTCGGCGAAAATAGCGATGACAACTGTCATAGCTCATTACTTTATTATAGTTAGCGACCTATAATTATGTTCGTAAAATATTTTGTTTTTTAAAGTTGTTTTAATTGTGTAACAAATAAAGTTTAAAACAAATATTTTAGTCATTAATTCTGAAAATGAGGATTTAATTTGGCCAAAGTTTTTTTTAATAATATTTTCATTTGGCCAAACTTTTGGCCACAAGATTTTTCGGTCCAGCGAGAATACTGGTGGCCACGCAGGTAGGAGTTCTGGGCTGCGTTAAGTCGGACGAGCAGTTGTTTCTAGCACGTCTATTTTGAAGACGCATGCGATTGTTTAAGAAGACACATCAGTTAGTATGCTAAATGCATTTCAGAAGTAGAACTTTCTCTTGTTTCTAAATTCTCAATTACCTACTCGATATCATCCTGCATGTTTATAAACACTGACGCGGTTAAGATAACCAAAATATATATAGAAGTCTACAACATCTAAAATAATTATTTTTCTTGACTATTGAGTCTTAAAATTGCCATTTAAAACGATTAAGATCATGTGATGAAATCACCATTATATATGGGATTATTAACGTGCGTGCTCTAAACTTATTCCGATTAAAAATAGCAGGCTGAAAATTAAAATCTTTGATGAAATATCAAGTACGGTAAAATGGTCATTATGTCAGGGTTGTCACAATTGCCACATGGAATTAGTGGTGATGGGTGTGACTAAACACTGCCCGGACCAACACGGACCAACCCGGACCGCCCCTGTGGGGTATAGGGGTGATTTTAGTGGTAATATAATTATGTGCAGTGGTGTCATGGAAATCCACTCACGCACGGACAGGGGTCGCGATCTCACAGAAGTGTCGCTATTAACCCTCAAAAGCCGGCATCGGCGAATATGTTCGCCGCGAATGAAACTAACAGCCCGGACCGCCCCTGTTGCGTATAGGGTGATTTTAGTGGCCATATCTATGTGTGGGTGGCGTCGAAACCCACATACACACGGAGGGTGGTCACGGCCAAACAGAAGTACCGATATTAACCCCTAAACTTTCCAGATTCAGCCAGAATTACAAATGTGTGCCCCCAATAAAAATAACTCACAGCCCGGACTCCCGTATCGACCTCGTACAGCTAATAACTCCTTACATATATGTTGCCGATATAGTATCAGATAATGGTCTGTTGGAAGATATTAACATTTTTCTGTGATATAAGTGGATTCATATGGTTTATCTCTGGATTGTCTGTGGTGTCCATGCAATTAGTACCTCGTCTTCGAAATGTCTACACTTTAATAAGGTGCTGCACTTACAGTCATTAGCTTCACCCCGGTGGGTATATACTTTATGTCAGATTATCAGATAGAACTGTGTCCGATATACCACAATAAAGCCCATAAAACACTAGAAAGAATATTATTGACATATTATTGGTGCAATATTCGCCCCGTATTAAATTGTTGAAAACTGCGATCGGAGTAACAAATCTTCTCAGATGCAAACAAATTTTCGGCGCGAATCAGCACGCGCAGTGTCGTCGAATGAAGCTCGGAAGAAATCGGAACCATTCGACAACGATCTGCTGGCACGAACATCCAAAACAAACGCCGGCATGTCGATAATCGAAAGTAGATTATTCCCATTAACAAAACAAACAATACTATTTCGGAGTTTGCATTCACATCTCATATGTTTTCTAAGTGAAATGTCGACAATTAAACGGTCAGTAACAAGGTGTTCACACTGCGAATATGGATTGTTTGCAAAATTAGGCGAGAATGAGTATTCACAATATGGAAAAGACGATTCTCACCCCTCCGAAATTGCCCAAGTTCGTCAAGATTCTCCATGACAATTATCATCAGTCATTGATAAGATCAGAATAAACAATCCTGGGAATTATCCCCTTTTAAATCTAACGTTAACATGTTTGGCCAAATTCAAGGTGCAGGTATCAACACTGACAATATTGGCTTCTGTAAATGGAAATTATAAGCAATATTTGCATAAAATAGAATGTGTGATCTAGTATAGCATATATAAAAGGCGTTTGGGTAAGTCAGTATAATAGAGTTCAGTTTCATTATTGCATATTGTTTTCGGGACATATCTTGTAATCATATGGAGCTCGCCGGCATTCAAATAAAATTTATATATGTGTACCTGGTGAGCAATGTTTTCTTCTTTTTTTTAAACTAATAAAAACATTGATCAACAGTTTTTTTTTTCATGAACGAATCTGGTACATCCTAGATTCAACTATTATAGTTATATTCAACTATAATGTAGCATAAGTATCTCCATGCACATTACACTGATACAGAAGTCCGTTTCGATTGATAATAAAACACTTGTGACATTTTTGAATGGCATTAACTGACATTTGACTCCGCTGAATGATAGAAGACTCATGCACGTACATGTACATGTCTTAAATATTGAATATTCACTTGCGACCTTTGCTTCCAAGAGACAAACACAAATATGGTATCAGAACCGATACGCTTGTTATCCAAATTGAATCTTCATCATATCTGTTTTCGGTTATGTGCGCTACTTTTACTTGGGGCATGCGCGCGCAACAGGAAGTGAAAAAAACAAATTATCTTCCAATTTTTCAAATAATCAAACGTTAAAATATCCATTTTCCCTCACGGATCGCGAGAACTTTAGACATGGTTATATGTTTAAGATCAATGTGTGTTTATTGTCTACAGTTATGAGAAACTATTAGTTGGTAAATTAGCTGAAGACCGGGTTCCTCTTACCACCTTACCTAATATCGATGCATTAACAACAAACAGCGTCCGTAACGACACACAACAGTTGTCCACAATCGGAGTTAAAGATACGCAAATACATCGCGTCTAGATGGATCTTCCCTAGAAGCAAATACAACATAAAACCCACATTTGTTGCTAACAGTAAGGAAAACATCTCAAATCAAGATCACTCCACAGGGTTGACATCAACAACATAACGAGGTGAGTGTAACCATCATTAGTAGAGGTGAGTGTAACCATCATTAGTAGAGGTTAGTGTAATAACCATCATTAGTAGAGGTGAGTGCAACCATCATTAGTAGAGGTGAGTGTAACCATCATTAGTAGAGGTGAGTGTAACCATCATTAGTAGAGGTGAGTGTAATAACCATCATTAGTAGAGGTGAGTGTAACCATCATTAGTAGAGGTGAGTGTAACCATCATTAGTAGAGGTGAGTGTAATAATCATCATTAGTAGAGGTGAGTGTAATAACCATCATTAGGAGAGGTGAGTGTAATAACCATCATTAGGAGAGGTGAGTGTAATAACCATCATTGGTAGAGGTGTACCCTTCAGCACTTTTTTTGGTGAGAGTGACCCCTTCAGCGTAAGTTGCTCTAGCACACTAACATATGTGGTATGGAATATGTTAGATAATGGGCTAGTTGACAGACTATTCAGGAAATAGAAATTATGAAATTGTGTGTATCATGCACAATGACCTAGGTTTACAGATGATCCGCAATTTATAAAACTTTTTTTTTTCTCAATTAAAACAGCTTCTGAAACAGGTTAAATTTGTTACTTGAACTAAATGAGATAATTCCCAGTGATATCAGTAGAGTTATATGCGGTTTTAGACCAAATTTAGTGAAATTTGGGGGGGGGGGTGTGGGTAAAAAAAATTGGGAGTAAATTTGTTTTTGTTTTTTCAGGTTGGGGGGTGGTGGGTCCCCGAAAATGCCAGATGCCAAAAAAACGGCATACCTTCCTGCAAATGTTTTACTACCCCCCTGTAAATATGTTTATTTATTTGTATATGTTTACACATTGTGGAGGTAATTTACAGTAGTTTGATTGTAATAAGTGCTGAACGACTGATTGATTGATTGCTTTAATTGTCAACACTGCAAATTAATGCAGAACATGGATATGTACATATATACAATGGGGTAACTTACATCGTCATCATCATCACCATCATCAACATCCTCGTCGTCATCATCGTCGTCGACGTCGTCATCATCATCAACACCATCGTCATCATCATCTTCATCGTCATCCGTATCGTCACCATTGTGGACAATTTGTCGCCGTCTTTATACATCTTCGTCATCATCCATCGTCATCATTGTCCCATCATCAACATCGTCGACGTTGTTATCGTCGTCGTCAATCGTCATCATTATCGTCGCTGTCATCTTTATCCTCATCATCACCAACATCGTCATCATTATCATCATAATCATCATCATAATCGACGTCATCGTCGTCGTCATTATCATCATTATCGCCATCATACAATGCAGTCCTCATCATCATTATCGTCGCCGTTAACGTCGTCGACCTAATCATCTTCATCTTGTCATCGTAGTGATTATCGTTCTGGCAACACCTAAGCCGTCCTGATCAAAATCGTCGTAATTTTTCCCCCTCATTTTGTAGATTAGGTACACATGCTGACATTACACATGTGTAATGCCAGCATGTGTACATGTAGTTAATCGAATTATGTTGGGTCATCTCTTGTTTTTTCGTGAATCTTCATACACGCCTTAACAAATATCGCCAAACTTTTCTGAATTTCTTGGTTTTGGCTACCGAGTAAAATATAAAATCGTGCCCCAGATGGCTCTTGCCAAAAGTTATCCGGATATATTTCAATCTTAGATCCAAGTATTTTGGACAAATCATCACAACGTGTTACTCGTCTTCTATGTGGGTCCTGCATTTTTGACAGGCTCGGGATTTTTTTCTTTATGTTTACTCCACCTCCCAGACTCACAACGAAGTTTGTGATTACATGTTCTTAATCGTGCTAGTTCTTGGGCTAGGTCACGCGGTAGATATTGCAAATAGGATTCATATTTCATTGTCCGTTTAAAGTTCATGTATAATTTATCACGAGAGGAGTTGTACATGTCCCACCACCAAGTCTGAATAAAATGATCTTTGAGTGTGCTTTCGATGGCCATTATTTCTTCGGATGAAATTTTGTTCTGACATGTCCATATATAACTCATGCCGACGGAATCCAATATGCCCTTAACTGATTGAATCCACGTTTTCACCTTGTTCGTCCTACCCAGCTCCCCCAATCTGACGAAAATCAAGTTCCCGCGCTAGAGACGAACTCTTGCCCTTTAGTATGCGGTTGCAAATTGAATATTTCTCATCTTACATCTGATACTGACTGGATATCTGCCATTTATAAACAACGAGAACAACAATGGAGATAGTATTATCCCTTGTCTAACACCCGCGTTGCAAGTAAAAAATTCTGACCGTTCGCTATTCTGAACTACACAAGATTTTATGTTTCCGTACATACTACGAATAATTCTTTTAAAATTTCCGTTTATACTGGATGTCATAAGTTTAATCCAAAGCCCCTCCCTCCATACTGTGTCGAATACCTTCTTAAAATCGATAAAACAGCAGGATATTTGTTTTCCTCTTGCAAGATAAAAGTCAATTAGACTTTTCATAATACATATATTGTCGGTAGACTTTTACGGAATCCTGCCTGAAACTGGGTTAGTATGCCCTCACCCTCACAACATTTTGTGAGTCGATTATTCAGGACGGATGTAAATAGTTTGCCAAGTACACTGAGAAGGGTTATCCCTCTGTATGAATCGGGGTTACTCGTGTCGCCCTTTCGTTTATAAATTGGCTGAATCATACCATCAGTCTATCTAGATGGGAAGCAACCTGTATCTAAAATTGCGTTAAATAGTTTACAGTAAATTTTAGACATTATATGTATAGTGTGTTTTAGGTATTCTGGGCATATATTATCTAGACCCGACGATTTACCAAGTTTAAGTTTATCAACAGTCAATAATATTTCGTCGCTAGTGATAGGACAATTTAAAGGACATTGTGCATCAATATCAAACATGTTTTCAATTAGCATACTTACATTGTCGTAGTCGTGTGACTCGGCGAGGCCTTTGAAATGTTCATAGAATAGGTCAATTGATATCGTAGGTTCTTTCTTGGGCCCGGAATGTTTCCATTTCATATCTTTTAACGTTTTCCAGAACTCAATCGGATTTATACATGCATTGCGTAGTTGATTACATCTCGTTTTGTTTATACTCTTTTTCAGTCAACTGAACACACCGCACGTGGTCACTGTTTACATTTCTCTGTACACACCAGTGCTGAGTGTGGAAACTCATGGTGACAAAAATGAAACGATCAGCTGTCTCTTAAGTCCCGACGACAACCTGTCTATATAATATCGGTAACTGGCTTCAGTTAAGAAACTAGTTATTCACATAATATCCAAATAATCCGGTTTTATTGGCGAAAATATGCCGAGCGAAAATAGAAATTATCCTGCTTCCGCCATATTGGTCACGTGCCTCTCAGACGTTCTGAACTCTGAGACCGGTAAAATGCGTTGGTGTCGGATGCAGTTTTCCGAGGCCCAACAACAGATGTCATTAAAAACAAAATGACCTACAAAAGATGTTTCCGGTTTTTTTCTGAGCGGTCAGAGAAGGGTGGCTTATTCCAATCAGATAATGCATTTCAATAACACAGTCACATATATAATACAAGTTTTTGGGGCCAAAATTTGATCTGAATTTATGCTGCAGCAGAGTTTTACGTTTTTAGAAATATATCCACTAAATCTGTCTTGAGGCAATTGGATTAGATATACATAATTATGCACAGATGGATTGCTATGGTAGTCATACATATGAAATTGACACACATATATTTTCATGTTATATAAAAATGCATGATAATACAATTTAATATTTGATATTAAACTAAATGCGATCAGGCTGCCCGGTCCAGCATCGCACTAAACGATAATCGATGTGTTTGGGTGTTTTATTGTGCATGTGAATGGGGAAAATACCGGGAGCATAGGGAAGACCAAGTTTTATTTTGCCCTCAGGGTGTAATATAGTTTGCTGTTTTTTGGTAATGCATGGGCCATGGGGGTTTTATTTATAGAAATAGTTTTTTGGGACGCATTAAAAGTTGTAGTGCGACCCAGGCGGAGTCCGGTAAAACGTGTAATTGGAATTTCAATTTCGTTTATTGTCGTTGATTTTGGTTTGTGATAAGCTATGCCAATTACAATAGAAGAAATGAAAAAGGTAATTAGTAAAATGCGTATATGTCAATTGATACGTATTTTAAAGAGTGTAGTCGGAGACAGCCGAGTCAGCCACCGGTTCGTTAATTAGGTGCTGATCAGTGTGACAATTTGGAGTAGGTCCCCTATTTGCGGAGTTCCCGAATTCGCGGAGTTCCCATAAAATGGTCGAAATATTTAGATTTTAATGAGGGAACGGGTGCGTATATCTCAATTGATACGCATTTTAAGAATGTTAGTCGGATACAGCCAAGTCAGCCACCGGTTCGTTAACTAGTGAAAATTTTCAGTAGGTCCCTATTTGCGGAGTTCCCCGAATTCGCGGAGGTCCCCTAAAATGGTCGAAATAGGTTGATTTTAATGAGGGAATCGGTGCCTATATGTCAATTCATACGTATATTAAACAAATAACGACATGATCATCATAATAGTGGTTTGTTCTATCAATTATATCACCACCACCACCACGATCATCATCATCACCATCATCATCATACGGAACAAGTCTTGCGACTTTTCGTCCCAATGACATTATTTGCAATGTTTGTTTACAAATATATGTATCGTCATTAGATATTTTCTTGTGAGTCACTTGAACATATTACTTGTCGTCGAACTCGTATTTTATATAATAGAAGAATGAGTCTATGTATACATGTATATATTTTGAATTGATCAAGAGTTGGAGCCTCAACAGCGAAGTCTGGCAGAGAGTTCCAGCTATTTACCACCCTCTGCGTGAAGAAATATTTTCCTATATGTCCTTGTTAACAGTGCGCATCTGTAGCTTTTTATTATGTTCTCTTGTTCTTCCTGATGAATGTCTTTCTAATAGGTCACACGCATTGATATTGTAATGACCATTCCACAGTTTATATACCTCGATTAGATCTCCTCTAAATCTTCGATTTTTAAAGACCTCAGATTGAGTCTTATCATTCGGTCTCGGTAGCATAGATTTTTGATTTGACGAACTAGATTCGTTTTTCTTTTCTTTGTATTTTCTCTAACACAATGCTTTGATATCTGTGATGTGGGCCCCATGCAGAGTTACAGTATTCGATGATACGTCTGGCCATGCTTATGTAGAGCAATCGGGAAGTGTCAATATCCAAGTTCGTGAAAGTTCTATTGACTATATGCCGATGATTTGAGAAGCTTTATTGTTTTAGGATATTATAGGAAGGCTAATCTGGCCGTGTCAAATTGAGCTATAGCGATGGGATATCTCGCAGGACAACACATTTCGGATTATCGTGGGGTGTGTATTCGCTGGATGTCTGGATAGTTGCAGTATGTAACTATTATGACCGCGTTAATTGCTTTCGATGTTTAGTTATAAACAATGATTGTGCCACTCTTGAAGATTTTATGGCGGGAACACAATGGCTCCGATTTTTTAATCCGCATTTTGAGGCTTTCTGGTGTGGTGAATAAGAAACCTGCAGTAATAAGCACAAGTTTTTTTGTAATAATTTGAAGGATTAGCTGTTTTAACGGAATTCTGAGGCCGTACATTCATGTAACCAATATATTTTATATTATAATTTATATCTATGCCTAATAATATGATCTTGAGGGCGTTACCTTTTCTGATTATGGTTTTCTTGTTACACACTCAGTCGTGATTTATAAGGATCTCTCCGTAAATTAAAAGTGATAATATCACACCTGTGAGTTACGTCCCCGGTGGCACACACGATCAGCTGGCCGGGGAATATTTTGTCATATATTATCTTTATAATTAGCGCCTTTAAGTCGTGAAACGTGTGTAATAAACAGAACAATCAATTTGTTTCGATGATTAGGTGACATAATTCACTCAGGGAGCCGGTCTTTTGCTCCGCTTGTTCGGGTTTTACCAGGCTCGGCTCCCCTCGTTAATTATTTCACGTAATCATCGAAACAAATTGATTACTCTCTATATTCCTATTGTCCGTAACTATCGATATGTGTGTTCTCAGCGTAAAGAAGATGGAATAATTGTACGCACCGTGAGGAATTCTGTTTTCTATATTTCTCATATACGGATCAGTGGACCCCGATTTTTTTCCTGAGATTTCACCAATGCAATATTCATCACATATTGTGTTCTCAGCACAAATATGAGGGAATAATTGGACTCACCGTGAGGGATTCTGCTTTTTATCTTTCTCATTACGGATCATTTCCTGACATTTCAACAATGCAATAATATTCATCAAATATTGTAGCTTTGCATTGCTGAATAAATCTATCGCCAAAATTAAATGTTCTGAACACAACATGGGCACAACATTCTGGAAAAACAATTGCCACGTGGTCTAAACAAGTCATCCAATATCAAGGTAAATAGTGGGGTTCCCTGATCCCTTAACACTTTCATGATGGGAGCTGCTCTGTGCAGCATTAAAGATCATGTGCCAGTGCATTTTATTATATATGCGAGTCTCCCAGAGGGAGCCTCGCGTATATAAGAGAATGCACTGGCTTACAAGGTCAATGTAAATATTGTTAGGCCAATGCATTGTCCTGTATATGCGAGGCTCATTATGGGAGACTCACATATATATATATATATATATATATCTATTATATATTTTGAAAGATCTGTGTGTGTATGTGTTTGTTTGTTTGTGTGTGTGTGTGTGTGTGTGTGTGTGTGTGTGTGTGTGTGTTTGAAATCGATGGACTCGAAAACGACTAAGCCAATTTCGATGAAATTTGGTATTTGGATGTGTTTTCGGCCGGAGACGAACATAGGCATATTTATTTGTCCGTGCGAGGTCAACTTTTCACGTGCGGAGGTCAAATCTATTTTTACGCCGTTTTTGCGCTAATATATTTCAGTTCGGTGCTCACAAATCGATTCGATATAGCGCGAATAATAAATTGCCAGTCATATAATTTGCACGGTTAGAATCTGTGTGGCTTCATCTTTTCAACGATATATAATATGTATGTATCCGTTTTAGTTATCTGCCTCAATTATTAGGTACAAGTGGTGCGATCTTTTATCAGGATAAAATCAATGCGTAAATTCTATGACGTCGTCAGAGGTCATAAAGTTAGATTACGTTAACTCTCACCCTGCCGATGCATTTGACTGTGTCGCGTTAACTCATCACCGGCCGAGGTATCCGCAAATGACATTGGGCTATATATCTCGGTAACGGGTGTAGCTATCGACTTGAAATTTGGTATGTGAATGTATCTTGCCCCGGATACGAATTTTATCGGGTCGCCGATCACGTGCGACGCCAGCTTCGCGTATGCGCAGACGAGATCTCGGAAACGGGTTGAGATATTGACTTTAAATTTGGTATGTGAATGTATCTTGCCCCGGATACGAATTTTATCGGGTCGCCGAGCACGTGCGACACCAGCTTCGCGCATGCGCAGACCAGATCTAGGAAACGGGTGGAGCAATCGACTTGAAATTTGGTTTTTTAATAGCCCGGACGAAGTCGGGTCACCTTCTAGTATATATATATAACAGAATGCATTGTCATTGTTTTTCGCAAAATTTCAGGAAACTCCAACATGGAAGGGTTAAGGAAATTGATCATCTTCAACATAATAGGCCACTACTCCATTTTGTTTGAAAACTAAGTATTTAAAGCCACATGGCGGTTTGCGCTCCAAAATACGAATAATATTATTCTCCTTTGAATTTGTCCAGGTATCGAAATAGGTTGATAAATATCTTAACTACCTTTCTACGAGCATTCTGTAACCCAAAAAAGACGCATTGAAGCTGTGTAAACAAAAATAAAATGACACTGTCATGTAGTTTATGCTTGACTTCATAGTTATTCATCTAACTCGTCGCTATCATCTGCACCATCATCTTCGCTGTATGCATTCATTGCGGCTTCGTCGTCAGTACATTCATCCCATCCAGAGTTTTCTGGGACCACTGAGTCTGGCATTTGTGGTCCGCCAAACCACACGACACGATAGGTTACACTGGTGTAAATGTTTTCCATAGGCCTCAGTGCTAACGTTTTAGCGTATAGTGTTGGCAATATAAATGTTGGGTCCAAAATTTTCTTAAAATCTGAAAAATTGACATTTTGGGAAACTTTTTACACAAAAAAATCATGTCTGTCTAGCAGGGAATTCGCCTTTAAATCTTATGTTTTCGTAACTAGTGTCAGAACCGCATAAAAAAATACAGTCATATTTTAGACCACACCAAAAAATTCAAACTTCACTACAAAGGGTTAATTCCTGTGCCAATGGTTATTTTACCTATGGGAAATCATAGGGAAGAGGTGTGACGATTTTTTTATGTGAAAAGCACACAAGGCTATTGACCAATCAGGGCCCAGTGTCTATTTTATTCTCTCCTATATATTCCTCCCGCATCCGCCAGATGTCACTCGGAACCTTATTTACACCAGTGTAACCTAAAGCGATAGCCCGCTTTTTCGCGGAATAATTGTAACTCCCTACAATTCTTCAGAATTTCCCATCAATCGAAAAAATGTGTTCAAAAACAATATCACTTCTGTGGTTCTTTATTTATCAAGCTATTTTTTCCCTTTAGGTTACACTGGTGTAAATGTTTTCCATAGGCCTCAGTGCTAACGTTTTAGCGTATAGTGTTGGCAATATAAATGTTGGGTCCGAAATTTTCTTAAAATCTGAAAAATTGACATTTTGGGAAACTTTTTACACAAAAAAATCATGTCTGTCTAGCAGGGAATTCGCCTTTAAATCTTATGTTTTCGTAACTAGTGTCAGAACCGCATAAAAAAATACAGTCATATTTTAGACCACACCAAAAAATTCAAACTTCACTACAAAGGGTTAATTCCTGTGCCAATGGTTATTTTACCTATGGGAAATCATAGGGAAGAGGTGTGACGATTTTTTTATGTGAAAAGCACACAAGGCTATTGACCAATCAGGGCCCAGTGTCTATTTTATTCTCTCCTATATATTCCTCCCGCATCCGCCAGATGTCACTCGGAACCTTATTTACACCAGTGTAACCTAAAGCGATAGCCCGCTTTTTCGCGGAATAATTGTAACTCCCTACAATTCTTCAGAATTGCCCATCAATCGAAAAAATGTGTTCAAAAACAATATCACTTCTGTGGTTCTTTATTTATCACACACAATTTAACCCCACCCCCTTTAACAAATTATTCATCAAAAAAGCACAATTTTCCACCACCAGTCATGTTCAGGCCCCATTTTCACTCAGTTTTAGGGGTCTGGTGTTGCAAACTTGGATCAGCTATGGAAGACTGTTCAATATTCTTTCCATGAGAGAACTTCTGGTGATGTGAGGTCATTGAGTCCAGATCTGATCAGCTGAGCATCAAGCGCATGACTTTATCAGCACATTGAAGAATAAAATATGACATTTTCAGGTCTGCAAGGGTGATCCAAGATAACTGGATGTGGGTGTATATTGAATTAGTTGAATAAAGATATGCTCTCTTTGAATTGCTGGAGCATTTTCTTAAATGTGTCCAAGTTTTAGTGCTATTAACCTTCAAATGACCATACCCACCAGTGGAAATGACACACTTTTATGATATATATCTGTATATCACTGGCTATAAAATCCAAAATACTTGTTAAATTAGGTTCTTATAACAATTGATATATGTGTCGTTGACATGCCCATGTTATGGGTCATTTGCATTTACATGTGACTATTACCACCTTGAAATTTTTTGAAAATACCTTGAAAAATTGGCATTTTTTATGAAAAATCTTACTATTTTTTTGGCTGATGTAAGTGAAAGAAGGCATCAGCAGCAAGAATAGCCACATCAAGCATGAGATATTCATTGGACTGAAAGACCAGGCTCTGTAAAATGCTTTAAAGTGACTCCCAGGAATCAAAAATGATAAAAAGCTATTTTTTCCCTTTAGGTTACACTGGTGTAAATGTTTTCCATAGGCCTCAGTGCTAACGTTTTAGCGTATAGTGTTGGCAATATAAATGTTGGGTCCAAAATTTTCTTAAAATCTGAAAAATTGACATTTTGGGAAACTTTTTACACAAAAAAATCATGTCTGTCTAGCAGGGAATTCGCCTTTAAATCTTATGTTTTCGTAACTAGTGTCAGAACCGCATAAAAAAATACAGTCATATTTTAGACCACACCAAAAAATTCAAACTTCACTACAAAGGGTTAATTCCTGTGCCAATGGTTATTTTACCTCATAGGGAAGAGGTGTGACGATTTTTTTTATGTGAAAAGCACACAAGGCTATTGACCAATCAGGGCCCAGTGTCTATTTTATTCTCTCCTATATATTCCTCCCGCATCCGCCAGATGTCACTCGGAACCTTATTTACACCAGTGTAACCGATAGCAACCCGTCAAACAGCTCCCAATATAAACTCGGTTGTTTTGGGATATGATTGTTCGCAGCAGCATGCCACATACCAGCAACAAACTTAGCTACCTCTATTTTATGGTCCACTACATCTTCGCATGGTGGAATGCTACTCCCCCTATGCCCTTCAAATTGGATAGAAGTTTACATTTGTTCTTAGGGCGGTAGGCTTTCTCAAATGTGGAAAATCGATGGTAAATACGTGGAATCAGCTTACGTGCACCACAAATGACGCACGTGCAGTATTCCAGAGCTGTGTACGACTCCTTTGACATCGTGTCCGTCGCGAGATCAAAGAAAGCAGCAATGAAACTCATATCCCACGCAAGCAGTTCGAATGGCCTCTTCTTTCCCTTCCTAGCAAATGCTGTGGTATATAATCACACCCTGTATATATATGCGTGGAAACCAGGCAACGCTGCACAATATTCGTGACCAATCGCAGATGCTATCGTCGAAACGTCTATAGTACATATCTTCGATTATACCGCGCCCTGATGTGCCGACCTCCATTCAGATACTTGAAGTGACTCGATGAATGTGATGGAGTATGATTTTCAAAATATCTGTATCACCTTTCCGTCAATCACGGTGTACACCCAACATTCATCATCAACTTCTCGGTTGGTCAAAATGGCCAGATGATGTTCAGAATACCAGTCTCTGTCAAAGAACCGTGGGAGCTGTTACTTGAAGAAAGAAGATTTTAGTGCTTTGTGGATATCTTTAGGTCGGGGCTAATCGGGATCTGAAATTACATATACGAGCAATCGTCCGCTCCTCTGCGATCTCATTCGCAGTCTTTGATAGATGACTCTTTCGTATGTGTCGATCGCTATATCCACGCGTTTAGAAGGATGGGCGAGAACAGCATGAAATAACACACGAGACAATCCGAAATAAGTCAGTGGAAGACAATTCTAGAGAAGGAAATTACCATCTTTGATATGAGTATCAATACCGTTTAGCTGCTCTTGATCTGATGATACCATTGCTTCCAGCAATGAAAATAGTGAACTTTTGTCAGTGTGATTCAAAGTTCCATCAGGCTTGCAAAGTGAGAGAGGAACGTGTGCAGCGAAGTTCCTTGATATATATCGCCACGACATATAACTACAACGCAAGGCTCCGATGGAGCGTAACAAATGGGAGCAGAGCTGCACTTCTTGGTGCTGCTTTTGAAATGTCAGGTTTGAGTAAAACTAATGATGCCCAGAAGGAGCTGTCCAAAAGCCGAATTAGACGCGACAACGCAGATCTCAAGAAGTTGATTAAAACCATCCAGGCTAACGCGAATCCTTCACAGTGGACTCACCAGATTTTATCAGCATTGACACTTGTAAGTGCTCCACGGCAGACGTCAGCACTTCCTTGCTCAATGTCAGTGACGTTGGTAAAGAGAAGCATGACACTTTTGATAATGATTACGAAGAAAACCCAGGACGATTTGAGAGCACAGTCCACAAATCTAAACTCAAAACAGAAGATCAAATAATCCGATTATCAAGGAACTTCGTTGCACACGTGACATACTTGGGAGGATGGCGGTGATATCAATAAAGCGCCAAGTTGATCTTGAATATCTCCTAGAATTTCCGTTAACATCCGTTGCTCTCTCACTTTGCAAGGCTGATGGAACTATGAATCACACTGACAATAGTTCACTATTTCCATTGCTGGAAGCAATGGTATCATCAGATCAAGAGCAGCTAGACGGTATCGATACTCATATCATAGATGGTAATTTCCTTCTTCGTTGTCTTCCACCAAACCTGCCACCGACTTATTGCGGATTGTCTCGTGTGTTACTACATGCTGTTCTCGCCCATCCTTCTAAACGCGTGGATATAGTGTTCGACACATACGAAGAGCCATCTATCAAAGACTGCGACGAGATCGCAGAGGAGCGGACGGTTGCTCGTATGTAATTTCAGGTCCTGATTAGCTCCGACCTAAAGATATCCCCAAAGCACTAAAATCTTCTTCCTTCAAGCAACAGCTCCCGCGGTTCTTTGTCAGAGACTGGTATTCTGAACATCATTGTTCGGAAAGGTGATCAGGCAGCACGTTGAACATTTGAAATGCACTCAGAGGCAGATACAAGAGTATTTTTACACATGGTTGATGCTGACCGCTATATTCCTGGGGACAAAATTGTTGTGCGAGCGTCTGAAACAGATATTTTGGTAATCATACTCCATCATATTCATCGAGTCACCGCAGCATTTGCTAGGAAAGGAAAGGAAAGAAGAGGCGACGCGACGGACACGATGTCAAAGGAGTCGTACGAAGCTCCGAAATACTACACGTGCATCATTTATGGAGCACGTAAGCTTATTCCACGCAATTATCAATGGTTTTCCACATTTGAGAAAGCCTATCACCCTAAAAACAAAAGTAAACTTCTATCCAACTTGAAGGGCATATAGCGGAGTAGCATTCCACCACGCGAAGATGTAGTGGACCAGAAAATAGAGAGAGCTAAGTTTGTTGCTGGTAGGTGGCATGCTGCTGCGAACAATCATATCCCAAAACAACCGAGTTTAGGTTGGGAGCTGGTTGACGGTTGCTATAGTGTCGTGTTGTTTAGCGGACCACAAATGCCAGACTCAGTGGTCCCAGAAAACTCTGGATGGGATGAATGTACTGATGACGAAGCCGCAATGAATGCACACAGCGATGATGGTGGTGCAGATGATAGCGACGAGTTAGATGAATAACTATGAAGTTAAGCATATAGTACATGACATTGTCATTTTATTTTTGTTTACATGTAATTTCCAAAAATCGGACAAATCATTCCGATCTCCGAAAAGTTTGTCGATTAAATCGATTTGATTTGAAAAGAAACCATCGGATTTGTTGACTAATTACTTGCAAACATTGTTTCACACACCAGCGAAAAGCGAGAAGTATAGGCGGTATATAATTACATTATACATAGTGTGTGTTTCGGGACCATTAAATCAAATTTAACAACATGAAAATAAAATAAAAACATTTAATTATAGGCTACGTTCACATACAGCCGGCAAAATTGACTATCAAGTGTTCATGGAATTCCTAATAGACGGCTACATGTTATATATCATACAGTTTCAAATTACATATTATATCCTTTCCTTTGTTTTATCGCTTTTATGAGTACAAGTGAAATGCTACGAGTTACTGCACTATTGATTCTGACCAAGCACCATACAGCCTATTGCGACGAAATTCATGTAAAATTGGTAGTTAAATTTGCCAGCGTGTGAACGTACCCGTAACATATTTTTTTTATTGTTTCATAATTGTCTACACCCTTTTAATGAATTCGCCGGGGGATTTCGTTTCTTATCACTTGGTTTGTGACCAGCGATGATAATGGATAAATTTTAAGAGATAAATATATTTTGCGCAAGAGAGTGCAAATATAACTATTATGGGGGAGGGGTGGTTTGGTTAATTTCAACCCACCCCTTTCTTAAATGAAACTCCACAGAGTTTCGTTTCTTATGGGGTGTTTTTTATGACCAGCGTTATATAGCAGGAAAACATGTCGGGAAAAAAAATCATCATTGTCCTCGAAAATTCAAACAGAAGTCATTTTGTGGTTTTGTGGGTAATTTCAAAACCCCTCTTCTGAAAGGAAAACGCCAGGGAATTTCGTTTCAGAAATTGGGTATTTTTCATCAGTGATGACCAAAGCACAATCAATATAAAAATCAGCTTTGTACTCGAAAGTTCAAATATAAGTAATTTTTGGGGTTTTGGGGGGTACTTTCAAAAACACCCTTCTGAAATAAAAACGCCAGGGAATTTCGTTTCAGAAATTGTGTATTGTTGATCAGTGATGGTTAGAGCACTATTAATGTAAAAATCAGCTTTGTACTCAAAAGTTCAAATAGAAGTCATTTTTGGGGGTTTTGTGGGGTCTCTGGCCCCTAAACGCCAGGAATGCGGAATTTAAGAAATCGGATTTCTTTGAAGGTTCCTGTGGTGTAATAAATCTGGGGCATCAAACCTTTCGTACGCGATTGTGCAGATAGAACCCAGCAGGCTCCCTGATTATATGTTTGAGTGATGTCTTATGGCTTGAGTAAATTTGAGTTTAGATGGAATCGCTTAAGCGTATTTAATTTAAGCTTTCAAAGAGCGTAAATTAATTACGCTTAAGCGAAATGTCATAATTGATTACGCTGAAGCATAATGAACTAGGTACATGACGCTTTAATGAAGCGTAAGCGAATAACGCTTCTTATGCGTAATACATTTACGCATATATAGGCGTAATGTATTTACGCTTAAGTTTAATGCATAACGGTTAAGTGTAATTCACTTACTATCCAGCGCAATTAGCTAATATATGTGCAAAATGCCTCGCATAGTTATCATCTATCAGAATGAATAATGCTGCATCAAAGTGGATGTAAATTGTAATGACATGCAGTGAACTTTTTTTTGGCAAGGGGAATATGCTTGAACACTGAATTGGCCCTTAAAGGACATATTTCATGGTCGTTGAGTTTAACAAATATGTTCTGTACTCCAATTCTGAATACCAATAGGGCATACAGGTAAATTAACAATTTTGAGGTAGACAAGTAAAACAACTCTTTCTGTGCGGTACTGTACTTGTCAGCTTCCATTCCAGGCGACCCTAGCTGTTGGTTGTAATACAATTTCAATCAACGCAGAGCTATCAATGTCACGGTAATTTAAACTACTAACTGGAATTAGTAGAATCGAGATTAGAATATGCATTATTTTGTTGATGAATCTGGTCAATTGGTTACAACATAGTCATTTCTATAAAAGGTAACATTTGGGAATTTGATTTGATTATTATCAGAATCTTTGCCATAACTCGGTCAACATCCTCCATTGATGATTTCCGGGCAACAATTACTTCTCTACCCCCCCCCCCCCCCCCCGTTCGAATTGAATACCAATTGAGATTCTTAAAATCTCAATCGGTCTGTTTTCGCTTTTTCTGTGAAGCTATTACACTGAACCGGTGACCCTCCCTTGATCGAATGTGCTCGGGTGTTTCCGTGACTGCATAATACAACTCATCGGATTCGATCGATTTATTTATTTCGCGTTTGTGATAAAATGATTCGGGACGCTTGAGGGCAATGTAAATATTAGTTGCATGGCCGTGTAATGTTTACAGAACGACTTCTGGTTGGGGGATTTCGTGTATCGGGGTTATTTTATTCACTCTTCCCACATAATAACGCAGGAAACTCACTGGTGAGGTTCAATTTATGTTTCACATCACTTTCAGCACTTACGAAGTTCTCATATACCTATCGGCCATCTCCTCCATCTCAACGTTGCATTTATAGATCCAAATATAATGTGGTAACGCAGATTAAACATCTCGAAATGACTACAATTATAGATGCACATTGTTTTAAATCAACGTGTTGATTAAATCCGAAACATATATTATACAGTTGTCGCCCGTTGTCGATGGAGACATTGAGATTTGTCACCCGCTCGAGAACGGAAGCTCCGAGGGAGACATTCCGTTCTCGAGCGGGTGACAAATCTCAATGTCTCCCGAGACGAAGGGCAACATCTGTTTTGTTATCCGATTATACCACAGAAAACACACTTGCCATCAACACGCACGATGTTGCACTGAGTCACGAGTGCTTTCTTTCTCGATTATGTATATTTTCAGTAACTACTTATCGTCCCATAGGATTTCTGTTCCATAAGCGATAGTCAACCCGTTAAGTGTTTGATAACCCGCGTTTATTTACGATCATATTGGTGGTTAACTCGTCAATATCGGTCCATGCAATGTAAACCAATAAGCCATATACCTGTAGGTATGTTCTCGTCTTGGGCAATGTCGTCTTGTGCGCGGAATTTACTCGCGATGTTCATTACACAACGCTCTTCCCGGAAAGGTATTGGGAAGTTGTCAATTTCATTAATGTACATTCACATGTGTCAGTGCTCATAGCTATCCTCATATAAAATACTTCTATGATCACATTGCAGAGATCGCGGAGGATAAGCGTACAGTACCATTCATTCGCGAAAAACGTATGCATTACGTTGTCTACCAGCAAACATTTATAACCAACCAACCTTAAGGGATATCCTCTTTCAATCTTGCATCATAATGTCGACATGAACAAATTGAATCACCGAGATATTTCGATGTAAAAAGTAAATAATAACGCTTGTCCGATAAAAGTATCAACTTAAAAGTTAGAATATTAGTGTTCACTAAATATATGCAAATTAGCAAACACCACAATTGGTGTGTTTTGCGAATCCGTGCGGTATACAAGATCTATGATTTTTAAGTAAGTCGTAGTGATGTGAAATAGATGACTTAATGCAGTGTGTTCCTGTGTGTTCAGGGATATTGTTGCAATATAACATCAGGCGGGCGACAAAAACAATGTCTCCCGGGTCAGCGGGCGACAGCGTGATTTGTCGCCCGGCATGTGACAGGACATGGGCCAATCAGAAGGGTGGAAAATAGAGAGGAGGATAACAACATTATTTGTCATTGTTGAGTACTCGTTATTCAATCGCTGAATAAAATCCGCCCAACAAATGACCACTCAACGTGATGAGTAGACATTTTCAGTGTTGGACGAGGTTCCTGTTAATGATATTGCCACTCCATACACAGCGGTATATGATCTCTACCAGAGCGCACCAGTCATTATTACTTTCTCACTCTATCACGGGCTGGGTACTAGTCTGTGGTTTTCTATATTTAGCGTGGGGTTATCTAGCCAAAATGGCGAAACCTATCGCCCTACGTCAAATATCCTACATGTGCTACATGTAAAAACTAAATAACAAAATGGAGAATTAGAGCGGTAGTTTTGTTGACGATTTTTGCAAGCTACTCGTAAAAATTTCAGCAAATTATAATTCTCGCCTTTGACGTGCCATGCGCATGTTGTCGTGGCATTGTCGTCCATGCGCGTTTAGACTAGGAGAACCAAATCACACTGTTCGCAATATAGCTGTTTGGTTCTAGTGGGACTTTCCAAACTTAAGGTACGAATTTACATAATTTTTTTCTCGATATTATGTGTGCTTAATAAAGGCAATACGTATCTCTGTTCGCTTAGTATATATCTTAACATCGCGAATGTCCATTAAATGTAGGTAAAATGTCGCCGGTATAGCAGCGGTCTTACAGGGTCATCAAGGGATGTAAGTCCGGCATGGAGTTTGACTGCGGGGGTGGCATCTTGGGTCAGTGGAAACGGTTGTGATATATCTAGTCAGCAAGGAACCAGTTGCGTGATCTACAGGTGGTATAAATTTCCCATGCTTCAAGATTTATCCATGGACCGATTCTTCATTCTCACAATCTACTGTTATAATTGATCCCACGTTTCTCGGTTTATGCTGGACTGGGAAATTCCCATTATGCTCGAAAACATGTGAATTCTCAGCAGGCGTGACAGCAAACTTTACAAACAAAACGATCACACGAGCAACTTTTGACTAATCAGATGATGAATTGAATTGAATTTTTCAACCCATTTTACGACATGCCGAAAACAAACTGTATGTCCAATCTTCGTTTCACTCTAGTATAATGAGATTTACTTTTACCTAATCTGAGTCTGTTATTTCGCTGGATGTTGATTTCGTGGTTGGGTCAAACCTAGAAATCAACGAATAATAGACCCCCACGAATTAAAAGGAATTTACAGTAACGGGTAAATAAGTTCACAATGGGCTTATTTCAGAGTCAAGTAAGTCCAATATGAACATAAATATATGAATATTTAGGTTCAATATGAACCTATTTGCACGAGAATATGTTGGTTTATTAGTTACAGTAATGCCCTAAATAATCGACCCCTTAACCACAGCAGAATTATGGGTAATTTTTCAGGATTTAGTTGGAAATATGGCTTGTTGCCATTCATCGGAAAGCTCTCTGGTCTATATCTCATTCGACATCTCCCGGATCTCTAAATATAGTCAACCAACTGTCAACTGGGCCTGATATTTTTGGGGCTGGTACGCATCATGGCTACCTGGGCGTCTAGTGACAGCTTGTGACACTGAGGTCAACCAAGATCGATGATATTCTGGGGGTGGAGGTATATCAATTATGATTATGTGGGTGTTTAGTGATAGTTTGTGCCGTTCGGTGATCCAGTTGTATTTGTTTCTTAACTCAAAATTGGTTCTTGTCTTATCTCTCATTCTCCGGGATCTCTAAATATGGTCAACCGAGAGTCAACTGGGCCATATGATCCGGCAGCGGTATAGAAATCATGATTACATGGGCGTATAGTAAATGCACTTAGGGCTCTATATATTGAAAGCCACATGGCGGTTTGTGCTAAAAAATGCAACTAATAATATTCGCTTCGGGTATCGAAATAGTTCGATAAATACTTGAACTGCCTTTCTACGGGCATTATATATATGTCACAGAAAGACGCATTGGAGTCATAAAAAATACAACGATAGACAACGTGTTTGTGTTCCAAACAAACAACAGTCATGCGCACGACATGACACAGAGATGAGCGTTCCGTGTTAGGTTATCCCTGATATGGTAGAAATAAAGAGCGTTTGTTTCCCATATGTGCGAAAACTTGAACACAGCTGGAATATGGATGTGACCATGGCAAGCTTTGTTCAGAGCATATATGAAGTCGGTATATCATAGTTCGTGTATATTACAGCCTATCTTATACCTCCTTCAAAATTACGCAGACAAAATTTGGAAGCTCGAATGAGCCATGTCCGTTTAAGTTGTTTGGTTGTTTGAGTAACAACTTGTCTATTTACGTGCGCTCGCGCAACAGTATTGCGATCAGACAGATTCGTAGGTAGGTACGTGTCCCCCTACTCCGTTTCCCGCCATGACGTCACCAAAAACGACGTAAAACCTCGTGGCGTTCTGACATTTTTACTGTGCCGCGTTTTTGCTATGTTTATTTTATGTGTTGTTTTCGATTATTTGTTTGTCGCCGATATCGCCATTTGTCGGGATTCCCTGTTTCTATATTTAAAACTGGCATGCTCGTAGTGAACCTCGATTTCGATTTTTTCTCCCAGGTCAAAATACGTCAGAGTTATGACAAAAATAGATCGACCTACATTTTCTCCATCAGAACTCTACATCGAAGATTCTATAGACTCCTTTGGGACCTACATAGGCGCCTTCATTTGGGTATTTTTACTTCTAATTGGGAAGTTTTATCATTTTTGGTTCGTGCGAAGACCTCTTTTTATCGTGCGGGAAAAGAGGGACATTCAAAACGCATTTCGTAATTCGACGCAATAGGCTGAATAGCCTAACCTTCAGCCGAGTTCCGGGTCAAATACGACGAATGACGTAACACAAAACAAAACGTTACGTCTAGTGGTGATTTTAGTGACCATATATGTGTGTGGGTGTCATCGAAACCCACATACGCACGGACGGTGGTCACGGCCAAACAGAAGTGCCGATATTAACGCCAAAACTTACCAGATTCGGCCAGAATTACAAAATTGTACCCCCAACAAGATTCACAGCTCGGACCCCCCGTGACTTTGCTATATTATACAAAGCTGCTGACAACGGTTAGTTTCCCGCTAAAATAATACAATAAAAGTTCAATCGGTTATCGTAATGTTCACCAATGTTACGCAACGCGGATGTCCGGTTTCTGTTTGGGTGGTTGATCCCGAGGGATCCCGGTAATACCACACTCGGTGACTCCCGGGTGTGTTCGAAATTGCGTTCTTGATTTTTCGCGAATGGCGGATTACCAAGACCGAACACCGAAAACAGGTTATTGACAATTCGAACACCGATAATTTGCATGGGAACATGTTGACGTTAAGATCGCGTGTTTGTGTTACCACTACCCGTTTAGTCTGTTATCAGTGTACGAATCGCCGCTCGGAGACCGTCTTTATGCTATAAAAAGTTCACGCCACTGCAGACCATGATCAACCAATCGAGGATACACGCACGACTGAGCGGCATGGAGTTTTCATGAGATAATAATGACGACATGCATGAGAGAGACAACGCTTGGAAATAACGACGACGATAATGGCCATTGTTGATAATGATATAGATGATGTCGACGATCACGACGACGTATCGTGGTAGTGCTGAAAATCGATGCCACCATATAGTGCAGTAATCTCGACGCGACAGCAGTTTCCATTTACATAAATAATTGCATGCACTTCTTTTCGTCATTGCTGCTAACCATCACTTCCTGTGTAAATGGTTCCTTTTGTTGCTTATCGGTTCGTTTGAACAATGGCACATTGAGCACCAGCATTCATTCGTTGAAGATATTTTAAGTTTCAATTGTTTAATCTCCTGATTCTACGACGGTCGATTTGGTTTCCTTGAAGAAATGGAAAATAAACACACATCTTCTGTTAACTATGATGGGCATATACACCCCAGGAATCCGGATATGTTCGTAGCGGAAGACATGCTCGTAGCGGAATAACCATATGGCCCGCGATTTGCACATCGTCTTTAGTTGTCGTAAGTTATTTCATAAAAACACGGTTTATTTTACCTTGATTTTGTTTAACGTTAACAGCGATAATCGGTCTACAGAAATGAACGGTTGTGATTTCCGCAATTTGCATATTACTGTTCGATAATCGGGTTTTATACGAAAATTATGACCTGGAATACTTACTCGATATAAGTTTTATCAAATTTTAATGAATCTTTGCATTGACACATTATATAACATACAGTCTCTCAAAGTATGATATCTTAGCTTCAAAATGAACTGGACATGTTTGCGATGTCAATCATATTAGTGGCCGAAAAATTAGTTTCCATGGAGACACTCACTCGATTTTGGGATATGTCTATAGCTGGTGCAATATTCATATCATACCACTGCTATAGACATACCCTATTTTCTTGCTATGACCTGCATATATGGTTATTTTTTACTATGGAAAATGTAGATACATGACTGGAAATGTTGTCTATTATATTAGGGGAATATCCGCGGAAATATCAATGTATGCAAAGACTAGATTGTCTGGGCTGTTACCACAGAAATCGTAATTTTATGTAAGAAATGCAAATTTTGCCACAATTTTTGGCCTAACTTCCCGGTAAAATAGGATTAAACTGCGTCCAGTTTGATGTACAGTTGGGTAAATTATAGCCACAAATAATACCACCACCGTCAACCACTGGTATGTGTTGGTTTCGGTGCAACATTTGTCTAACCGTGAACGGTGTGCAAATGGCGGATCATCTGGTTATTCCGCTACGAGCATGTCTTCCGCTACGAGCATATCCGGATGCATGGGGTGATATATGCTACACATATGCGTCATTGTCTGTTGGAGATCTCCACTGGTTCTTTGTTCTTGAATGGAGCTATCGCAGCCATTGTAGATGAAGTCTGGGTGAACAATCATACAATCAAGAGTCATACTGACATATTGAGTCTATCGTCGACTCGTTGAAGTGTCATTTTTCTGAAGGCATAACTTCGTGTGAGGGCTTCACTAAAATTACAATTACGTCACAAAATGGGAAATATTTTCTTTCGATTGCCATTCTAATAAGAGTTAGTTTTTATTACGCTAATGACTCAGCATCGAGCGAAAATTGGACATAGAAACTCCACGAAAAATCAGCACAACTCAATATTATCTGTGTATACGTTGTTTGTACTTGACAAAGACTGCTGCAGATGCTGGAATATTCTTCAGTCAATCGTCATTACAGAAAGAAGAACAATATGAAGCGTATATTGGAGTTATATGTTTATATTCAAACAGTCGTAATATTAAAATCGGTCTGCTACACATACGTAGTCGCCACTGGTGTTGAACAAACTTTACAGCAGGTGATTTTTTACAACCAGTCCGTAACAGCGAGACTGGTCCTGGACCCAATGAGAACAATCAACGTTTCTCTTGAGTTTAAACTGATGGCCTTAATTGACGTCGATGACATTCAACAAGCATTTCGGTGCAGCGCACTTATCAAACTCAAATGGACGGCCGATTGATTGACATGTAACCCAATGGAATACGGGGGGTTAACGTCAATCATCGTACCACCCAGCAAAGTGTGGAAGCCACCATTCGATCTGAAGAACATTCACATGTTACCAAGTGATCCGTGTAACGAGTATGTACGAGTTGGGGCGAACGGAACAATCGAATTGCAATTTATAAACATCTACAAAACAGTCTGCAATATAGATGTGATATATTTCCCATTCGATACACATGCATGCTACATATTGATGGGTGTAACAGGTTACCAATCGAGGGAAGTAAACTTTTCTGGCGTGGAGTATACACTTAACGAGGAACCTTCAACAAAAGGCAAATGGGTCGCGAATAGCATTCAATCGGGACCGGTTGGTGATACAGCTACTGCTATGGTTAATTTGAAAGTTTCTCTGAGCAGAAATTCAAGTTTTTTTTTAGATGGGAATGATTGCTCCGATTATCATGCTAAACATTCTGAACGTGTGCGCCTTTCTTATCCCCCCCCCCCCCCGGAATCTGGGGAAAAAATTCCTACGCAATTACATCTTGGCTTTCTTTCGCGGTGTATATGGGCTTCGTGATGGCAATCCTTCCAGCCTCGGGAGGTACCATGTGCTACTTAGCTTCGTATCTCCTCAGCATGCTTGTCCCCAGAACTGCAATCGTTTTGCCGACAATCATGTCCGTCTTGTTCTACAGCAAAGATGGAAAAGTGCCGAGAAAAATGTGCAACACATTCAAATGCCGATCACTTGTTAAGCGGGAAAACAATTTCCCTGCAAATGAGATTGATAATAACCCCGCTGCTGGAAGCGAGGATGGACAACTTTTGACATGGAAAGAAGTTGCACTGAAGTTGGACTATATTTTCTTGGGGCGAACGGAACAATCGAATTGCAATTTATAAACATCTACAAAACAGTCTGCAATATAGATGTGATATATTTCCCATTCGATACACATGCATGCTACATATTGATGGGTGTAACAGGTTACCAATCAAGGGAAGTAAACTTTTCTGGCGTGGAGTATACACTTAACGAGGAACCTTCAACAAAAGGCAAATGGGTCGCGAATAGCATTCAATCGGGACCGGTTGGTGATACAGCTACTGCTATGGTTAATTTGAAAGTTTCTCTGAGCAGAAATTCAAGTTTATTTTTAGATGGGAATGATTGCTCCGATTATCATGCTAAACATTCTGAACGTGTGTGCCTTTCTTATCCCCCCCCCCCCGGAATCTGGGGAAAAAATTCCTACGCAATTACATCTTGGCTTTCTTTCGCGGTGTATATGGGCTTCGTGATGGCAATCCTTCCAGCCTCGGGAGGTACCATGTGCTACTTAGCTTCGTATCTCCTCAGCATGCTTGTCCCCAGAACTGCAATCGTTTTGCCGACAATCATGTCCGTCTTGTTCTACAGCAAAGATGGAAAAGTGCCGAGAAAAATGTGCAACACATTCAAATGCCGATCACTTGTTAAGCGGGAAAACAATTTCCCTGCAAATGAGATTGATAATAACCCCGCTGCTGGAAGCGAGGATGGACAACTTTTGACATGGAAAGAAGTTGCACTGAAGTTGGACTATATTTTCTTCTGTTGTGTTGTGGCGATGACTGTTGCGTTGAACCCTTTATTCTAGTGAATATTCTTTGGAAAGTAACTTGGTCGACTTGACCGCCACTTTGGTCAAACATCACATCCTACAAAAGTGGTATGGGACATAGCACGTGTAGATGTGACTAATTCCTTACGAATCTTTGATAATGCTGCAGTGGAGAGTTGTACATACTTTCGGCGTGCCTAGCACCAAACATTTTCAACAGTTCGATATTTCATGTCTGACAGAACAATAGTTGGACAGTGTACACCACATATTCATTGAAATTGTTCTCATTGTTTGATTTTCCAACCAGAAGTTAATGGGAAATTTGTTTAAAGACCAACAGTATAGCATATTTGTTTCTACTTTCGGTCAGTCATTATGATGGATTTGAGATCGATCGGTTGGAAATGTCCAATAGTTGGATAGCTTGAGGTACCAGTTTGAAAGTTCCAATTCAAGAGGTGGTGCAAATGGAATTTTACAAACACTGTTCTGGTTCACGTGCGGGTGTAGTTGGAATTTCCACGGGTGGACACCCCCAAACAGAGACCCTATATAACGTCCCTGCTCCGCCCCAAGAGCAACGATATGCTACTTATCTGCGTTCCTTCTCAGAATGCTTGTCATCGGTTCTACAATCATGTCCGTCGCATTCCACAACAAGATGGGAACTGTTTCTCGCGTTATAGTTGTGAAACAATGTTGGTGGCCGTTCATTTCGTGACTCTGCACTTGAGAGCAGGGATGAAATATTGAAGATGGAACATAATTTTGTTTTGTTTTGTTATAATATATGTTGTGATGACTGTTGTCTTGAATGCTTAAAATATAATTCTCATGACTATTTGTGGTTAAATCACCACTGAGTTGTCAGTCTATTATTATGTCACTACAGTGTCAGGCCTATTGTATCAGCGTCCTATAATATATTGATACAAGATGTCCAATATGTTACCACAAGCTGTCCAAGGTGTTAATATTGGATCGGTTGTAATCTCATATTGGTGGACCTCAGTCCAGACTCAGTCCGTCTGGAAACAAGCGGTTATCAATCAATATGTTTACTCAGAATCACACATGTGACATAAGAATCATAAATGCATTATACAAATTTCACAATGGTGCAATATGGTGTGAACAATCAAGCATATGCATGGTTGAATTTGAAATATTAGGTATCATGTACAATATTCATTTTAGTTCAAGGAGGGAGTGATAGAGAGGGGCGGTGATCTCACATGTTCCTCGCCATGTCTTATGCATTCACAAAGTTTATGTAAGACAATATTATCAGACGATTGAAGGAGGGTTGATAACGTGAGCAAGTTGCAAACAGTCAATGCCCACGATGGTATAAATCTCCCCATGAGAGAGTTAAAGTCGCCACATTCGAATAAGAAGTGATACTGCACCGTTATCACACAGATGGCAAAACTGTTTTCTACATCTATTTGGTTCCAAGAGCCGCGGCCCCAAACGATATTAACCACTAACTTGCCAGAATTTTAATATGGTATCTGCATTGATTGACATTACTTGCAGACTGGACCCCCACGACGACATCGTACCGCTAAGAACTCCACGCATATACGTAGCGGAACTACCATCGACTACATTCGCATATATAGAAACAAGTGGGAATCATGCACCAAATCCATGGCAGGCAATTAACGCTCGAAATGCCGACATCACGATGTTTGTCGTGATGAAGCTAACCAGCCCGGACCGCCCATGGGCCGTCTGGTGTGATTTTAGTTGACAAAACATTGGGATGGGTTCACATGAAAACCCACACACACACGGATGGGGGCCCCGGTCCCGCAGATGCGTCACCATTAACCCTTAACTTGCCATAATTTCAATATTGTCGCAATCGTACCGCCAACTACTCCATACATGCAGGTATAGCGGAACTAACGTCGACTAGATTGGTGAAGAAATAAGGAATATTCCAAACAAATACTGGCAATTAACCATCGCCGATTATGTTTGCCACCAATGAAGCGAACAGCCCGAACCGCCCGTGTAGTTTCTAATTAGGATGATTTTAGTGATCAGCACAGTGCTTGTGTCTCATTAAAACCCATATACGCCATTCCTTGTGTGGAAGTTCATTTTAATGTACACTCAGTCTTGTAGTGACGTGACGATATAGGGGGTTGGGTGTGTTTATATATATACTAACAGTGCATGGGGACACTGTCGTGTCTATTTGAGCACGTAACGTACATGTTTCCACGGCTGGCCACATGTAGGGACGCGGTACCCAGATAGCATCCCTACGTTGATCCAACGTAAAATCAACCGTTGGCTCAACGTTGATTCAACGTTGAAATAACGTTGAGATAACGTTGGCGATTGGTCCAGTTTGCTCGTGGACGTGAACGTGGAATCAACGGTTGAGTCAACGTTGAATCAACGTTAGAAAACTAACGTTGAATTTTGGGACGTTGTATCAACGTTGAATCAACGTTGGAAAAATATTGGAAACCTAACGTTGAATTTTTGGACGTTCGCTCAACGTTGAATCGACGTTGGGATAATGTTGGAAACCTAACGTTGAATTTTGGGACGTTCACTCAACGTTGAATCAACGTTGAAATAACGTTGGAATCCTAACGTTGATTTTTTGTTATGTTAGCTCAATGTTGAATCAACATTGGGATAACGTTGCAAAGCTGACATTGACATTGGGATAATGTTGGAAATCTAACATTGAATTTTTGGGACATTCGATCAACGTTGAATCAACGTTGAATTAACGTTGTAAACCTAACGTACAATTTCTGGACGTTATTTTAACGTTGAATCAACGTTGGGATAACGTTTGAAAGCTAACGTTGAATTTCGGGACGTTATCTTAACGTTGAATCTACGTTGATATAACGTTGGAAACCTAACGTTGAATTTCTGGATTTTATTTTAACGTTGAATCAACGTTGGGATAACGTTTGAAAGCTAACGTTGAATTTCGGGACGTTATCTTAACGTTGAATCTACGTTGATATACCGTTGGAAACCTAACGTTGAATTTCTGGATGTTATTTTAACGTTGAATCAACGTTGAAATAACGTTAGAAATCTAACGGTTTAATTTTTGGACGTTCATTCTACGTTGAATCAATGTTGAAATAACGTTGGAAACCTAACGTTGAATTTCTGGATGTTATTTTAACGTTGAATCAACGTTGAAATAACGTTAGAAGTCTAACGGTTGAATTTTTGGACGTTCATTCTACGTTGAATCAATGTTGAAATAACGTTGGAAACCTAACGTTGAATTTCGGGACGTTGTCTTAACGTTGAATTAATGTTGGAAACCTAACGCTGAAATTTGATACGTTGAATCTACGTTGATATAACGTTGGAAAACTAACGTTAAATTTCTGGATGTTATTTTAACATTGAATCAACGTTGAAATAACGTTAGAAATCTAACGGTTTAATTTTTGGATGTTCATTCTACGTTGAACCAATGTTGAAATAACGTTGGAAACCTAACGTTGAATTCGGGACGTAATCTTAACGTTGAATCTACGTTGAATTAATGTTGGAAACCTAAAGCTGAATTTTTATACATTGAATCTACGTTGATATAACGTTGGAAACCTAACGTTGAATTTCTGGATGTTATTTTAACGTTGAATCAACGTTGAAATAACGTTAGAAATCTAACGGTTTAATTTTTGGACGTTCATTCTACGTTGAATCAATGTTGAAATAACGTTGGAAACCTAACGTTGAATTTCGGGACGTTATCTTAACGTTGAATTAATGTTGAAAACCAAACGCTGAATTTTAATACGTTGAATCTACGTTGAAATAACGTTGGAAACCTAACGTTCACTTTTGTAATGTTTGATCAACATTGAATCAACATTACAATAACGTTAGAAATCTTTAGTTTAATTTTTGGACTTTCGTTCAACGTCGAATCAATGTTGAAATAACGTTATTTTAACGTTGAATCTACATTGAATTAATGTTGGAAACCTAACGCTGAATTTTGATACGTTGAATCTACGTTGAAGTAACGTTGGAAACCCAACGTTGAATTTCTGGACATTATTTTAACGTTGAATCAACATTGGGATAACGTTTGAAAGCTTACGTTACTTTTGTGATGTTCGACCAATGTTGAATCATTGTTGAAATAACGTTATAAATCTAACAGTTTTTTTTGGACGTTCGTTCAACGTTGAATCAATGTTGAAATAAAGTTGAAAATCTTAATGTTGAATTTATCTCAACGTTGAATCAGTGTTGGAAACCTAACGCTGAATTTTGATACATTCATTCTACGTTGAAATAATGTTGGAAACATAACGCTGAATTTTGATACATTGATTCTACGTTGAAATAATGTTGGAAACCTAACGTTGAATTTCTGGACGTTATCTTTACATTGAATCAACATTTAATTAATGTTGGAAACCTAACGCTGAATTTTGAAACGTTGAATCTACATTGAAATAACGTTGGAAACCTAACATTGAAGTTCGGGATATTCACTCAAGGTCGAAATAATGTTGGAAATCTTAACGGTTGAAAGTTCGCTCAACGTTGAATCAATGTTGAAATAACACTGGAAACCTAACGTTGAATTTTCGGGACGTTGAATTAACGTTGAAATAATGTTGGAAAACTTTGAATTTCTGGACGTTATCTTAAATAGAATCAACATTAAAATAACGTTGGAAACCAAACCTTTAATTTTGTGACATTATCTTAACGTTGAACCAATGTTGGAATAACGTTGGATCCAACACAAAGTCAACCGTTGGCTCAACGTTGATTCAATGTTTGCAATGTGGACGTAAACGTAGAACATGGAAAACTAACGATGAAAACTTAATATTACATTTTGGGACGTTAATTAATAGGTCATGGTTAATACAGTTTATGTTTAGCATCATCCAGGATTCTAAGAATTAAGATAAGGTTATGGTATGGGAGACTTGCATATATAAGAGAATGCATTGGCACAGAGTTTTTGCAAGATTTCAGAAAGCTCCAGTCATGGAAGGGTTAACATTGAATCAACATAGCATTAAATTTTCGGACGTTCGGTCAATGTTGAATCGATGTTGGAATGTCTTAAACCCATTGTAGAATTTTGGAATGTTCAATCAGCATTGGAATACAAAATGTTAAATTTTTGGAGTAACTTTTAGGGATGTTCAGATAATAGTATCATACTGCATACATGTGGATGCATATTATAAAGCAGAAACTAGACTTACAGAAACACTTCAAAGATTCATTGATAGGGAAGTTCAGCTAATAAGTTCAACAAAGAGCCAAATTTACCGGATTCAATATCACCAACAAATGAATAAATGGAAATCAAGTAATTAACTACTCATTAGCGAGTTTGTAGTTTTCAGGGGGTTAATAAGTCATATAAAAGTTTAGGCATCAATTGAAACTTTAGTCACATTCCAAGGATGAAAATAGGTCAATAAATACATTAACCATTTCATGACAGGAGCTGCGTTGCTGCAGCATTATCAATATACGAGTATCCAATAGGAAGCATTTCATGTACATGTATAATGTATTTATAAGAGAACGCACTGGCATACAAGGTCAAGGTAAATATTGTAAGGTCAATGGATTCTCTTATATATGAGAGACTCCCTATGGGAGACTCACATTTCTAAGAGAATGCATTGGCACAGGGTTATCGCAAAATTTCAGGAAGCTCCAGTCATGGAAGGGTTAAAGTATATGGACTCTATATTAAATTATACTCTAAAAGACATACGTGTAATGGAAGTTACAGAATTTTTATAATAAATTTTCAAATTCTGCACTTAAAAGCGCTATTACAGTACTACTAGAGTACCATTTATAACAGGATAAATGTAAAAATTAACACAATTTAATGTTATTTATAAATTTTCGGATTATAGCAAACAGTTATTAAGTAAAATCTGAACATTATACCTGAGTCGCTTTAAAGCTTGTTGGGATTATTTTCATGGTAAAATCATTAGAAATAAAACATTTATTCTATATTTAAAAGCATATTATGTTTTATAGATTTTTTTCAAATAAATTTTCAATGCATTTAATGACAATCATATCCTGTTCCATATATAGTGGAATTTAGGTAGCAGTAGCACCACCGAGTTTTTTGTAGAGTATTCTCTGCATTTCCCTCCGCACTTGTCCATACACATTGACTGGAATAAACTGTTTACATTTAAATAACAGGACACAACAATCACATGATGTGATACCATGCAGTTTAAAAGATTATTCACTACAGAATCTCCAGATGTTATCAATGTGAATTATACATATCACATATTAATCCTGAAGCATGTCATCAATGGGCTATTGAATTATGTCAGATAATCCAAGTGTTGACATCTTAACATTTCTCACACATTTACTAATACATGTACTGGTACTGGTGTCAAGAGAATCTCAGGATTGATCTATGAAGAGACCCGAGGTGTTCTCAAAGTATTTTCACATAACTGTCCATAATTCACAGCATCAAGGAATATCACAGTCATTACTTCATACATAATTCCATGCACCAATCCCGTATTACCAAGAAACTATATCCTCCTGCCAATTGGCCCAGTTTACTTCTTGAAATTTGATTTACCATATCCATCAATAACATCTCTCCATTCTAGTACAACGAACAGTTGTGAACTCTTTTCAGCTATCAATGGTCTCCTCTGAACAATTCAATAATCACACCAAACCAGTTATCAATAAGAGTTTCATGACTTATGCTTGCTCCATCTGGCTCCATCCGCCTTTACCTGGAATATAAACAGAACAATAAATTGAAAGGTGTTTTGGACTTGGACGGTGCATGGACCATGTCTTCTCGGTCCACAAACAGCTTGTGATATCAGTTGCATCAACCCAACTGATATCCCAAGCTGTTGTGGACCGAGAAGACTTGGTCTAGACAGAATGGACTGAATGGGGGACCACTACTAGTATGGACAAATTTGAGGCTATTATTTACATTACCAGGGATTTTGTATAGCATTCCCAACCAATACATGTCTTTTCATTGTACATTGGTTAGTAGATTAGAAATTGGAAATCCAGTTAAATCAAGCCCTGATTATTAACAAATTCAGTAATATTTTGACAGTTTCCAATGTTTCGAACAGCATTGATAAAAAATAACATATAGTTCCAAAAATTAGGAAAAATGTTAATGCTGTGGCATGATAGATGCTACATGTTGCCACAGCGTTTCCCACAGCATTGCTTGTTGCCATGGCCAATTTAACCCTTTCAAGAAGGTAGTTGCGCTGGATAAATTTGATAGTTCCCATCTATAGGTCATCTTGAAGCTACATGTACATCTGAAGTTTGGTGAAGATCGGATGAGCGATGCGGCCTGTAGGGATGCCGAAGGAATTTGTTGACGCGTGCACGATGGTGGCCATCCCATGGCAATAGCTCAAACTTTACATTGTAAAGTTGAGCTAAAAATGGACAAAAACACCACAAAAAGGCATTTTTATAAAGTCAATTCTAAGGATTCATAGGGCCTTAAGTTGATATTCTACACCATGTCTTTGGAAATTCCTTCACAGAGTGTTCAACCATGTATACTTGAGTGATTATGAGAAATACAGGGAATGTCATGGACATATATTTATTGAGTTGTATGACCACAAATTTGCTATTTCATCAGCAAGCCTTGAAATAGGGTGTCTGTCATTTGCAGAATGATATCCCCAGAGGGTGAATTTAGTGATGCTACCCCGCATAGTGGGCTAGCATCACCAAATTCACCCTCTGGGGACCTCATTCTGCTTACACCTCAGCAGAATGAGGTTCCCAGAGGGTGAATTTGGTGATGCTAGTCCGCTATGTGGGGTAGCATCACTAAATTCACCCTCTGGGAACCTCATTCTGCAAATGACAGACACCCTATTTCAAGGCTTGTTCATCACACCAGTTCATTTTTGTGCACAATCTAGAGAGGACATAACTAAAACAACAAGATATCCCTTCATTTTTCTTTAGTTTTCAAAATATAAAAAGACCATAAAAAATGGATTTTAGCTAATTTTGATAAATTTTGGCTTTGAAATCAGATAAACTCCCAATTTTGGAAGCACATACCGGTAACCACTGACATAACTAAAAAATTATTCAACGTATCTGAGAAAGGTTTTCTGTTCTGCAATCATGATTGTGTACTCTATAAAATGGATATATAAATGGATGGTCTTGTGAAATAAAGTTTTTTATAAACATTCATGAAAAGCCATAAATTGAGTATTTGACCAAATTTACTTAACAAATTCTCAAAATTCGCCTTTCTTGATTCTTTTTGATTTTTAGTATGTTGCTTGTGATGACGCCAAACAAAAATAGGGGGGGGGGGGCGGGGGAATGGCTTTTCGTTTTATTTTATTTTTTCATTTTATTTTCTACTTTGCTCAAACTAAATATGAATACCCCCAGACTCAGACTGCTTCTCCTTATTTTTAATGTACTATACTATCTTAGCATGAGTTAACCCTTTCATGACTGGAGTTTCCTGAAATTTCCTGACAACCCTGTACTAGTATTGGCCAAACAATATTTACCTTGACCTTGTAAGCCGGTACATTCTCTTACATATGTGAGGCTCCCTATGGGAGACTCACATATATAAGAGAATACTCTGGCACAGGATCTTTAATGCTGCACCAGCGCAGCTCCAGTCATGAAAGGATTAATGTACTTATTCCCACTCAGGAACTTTGTGAACATTGCAATTAGTTTGAGGTGAAATTATAAATGCACTGGACTAAAAGGAGATCCATATGAAGTTTGGTGGCGATCAGATGAGGGATGTGGTATGTCGTGTGTGCCAAAGGATTTAGTCATGCAAAGAGTAAAATGCCCATGATTTTTTCAAATTAGATATCGATATATGCGGGCTGCGTCGCTGCAGGGTGTGTCGATGGATTCAAATTTGAAATCCAAGATTTTCTACAGCTATCTTGGATTTTACTCTTTGCAAAGTTTGCATGACTAAATTCTTTGGCACACCCTCCAGACAACATCCCTCATCCGATCATCACCAGACTTCACATGGAACATCGGGGTGACCACTAGCTTGGAGCCATCTTGAATTTTAATTTATATATATATCTCTTCATGTTCATATCTACTAGTAGACATTTAACTTTCAGCATTCCTAATCACTCCATACTCTTGGGCTACAAATAAAGTTTATTATTTTCTTGGGAAATTTCCCCCCTGCACAGTGCTAATTTAGGTAATGCACGTTTATTAATTTTGAGGCTATGAAAATTGAAATCAGCACAAATTCAAGATTTCTATATGATTCTGATACTCTTGAGTGCCTAATAAATGTACAGGGTGGAATAATAATAGTACAGGTTGGAAAATGTCGCATAACTGAATAATAGTACAGGGCGGAATAAACGTACAGACTGGAAATATTAGTACCGGTACCATACATCCCCACAAAACGCACCATCTGACTGGTTTACTGATGCCATGTGACAGAAATAGTTTTGATGGATAGCCAGGTCTGTGAATCTGCAGTGTGCTGATAACTGTTTGTCAACAATTAGAGTTCATTTCTTTATGAATAACACAATTTAAGATTGGTGAATTATTTCTTTTGGTTAATTTAATAAACGTACAGGGCCAAATAACGGTACGGTGGGAATTTTACCTCGATTTTAATAATCGTACATGTATGTTTATTAGGCACTCAAGAGTACCAAAATGAGAAGCTTATATAACTTTATGCATGTACATATTCAAGTATATGGCACACATGTGAACATTTTAATATTGAATAAAAGACCACATGCCACATACTATGTTGATTCCTATACCGATACCTACATGTACTATAAAAATAATTAGTTTACACTTTAACCATAGTTGATGTTTTGTTCAGAGTTCCCTCTGCACTATTATTTGGGTCTGCACTTTTATTAACTTTCAATGGAATCCCCCCTCCTGCACTATTATTTGGGCCTGCACTTTTATTAACTTTCAATGGAATCCCCCCTCCTGCACTATTATTTGGGCCTGCACTTTTATTAACTTTCAATGGAATCCCCCCTCCTGCACTATTATTTGGGTCTGCACTTTTATTAACTTTCAATGGAATCCCCCCTCCTGCACTATTATTTGGGCCTGCACTTTTATTTGGAGCCCGAGAGTAAGTCATTTGCTGTAACACATAAAGTTATCCTCTCTCCAAGTTGAGCTTCATTGACACTTTCATTTTTAATTTACTGCATATACATGTACTAGTACTATGTATGTTTCACTATATAGTATGAAATACTAGTAGTCACAAATATTTCTGAAATTCTATTACATGTACATTTGTATGTATGGCCATTGAATTTTGAGGACTGCATATCTCCCCAATTTGTTTTGCACGAGTTGCAGGAAACGAACACTGTTATGCCTACACCCCCCCCACTATTGGTCAATTTTTTCACAAGCTGGAAATTTCATGCCTGCCACAACATTTTAGCTGGAAATGTACATATCCATTAGTTTACATATATATATACCGTAATATAGTACTAGGTTGAAATTGTTCTCATTGACATTGTTTGATTTTCTAACCAGTAATTTAATAGACTATTAAAGGTACTCAATCAGATCAGACGCTCCTAAATTACTATTTCTTTGGCTTCGGGGGTAAAACAAATATTTGATTCGAGTCGAGGAACGCACCCATCAAAGCTCAGATTGATTAGATATCGATGTTTGAAATGTGCTGTTTCTATTGTTTGTGGCCCAATCTTTTCGAGGACCACGTGCTAAAAACGGACAAATTGCGGTTGTATTAAAGATGGATAACTCTAAAATCAAGTTGTTACTATTAACAATAATAACCCCAAAGAACTAGTAATTTAGAAGCATCTGATCGGATTGAGTACCTTTAATGCCGTGAATAATTTCATATTTGTTTTTCTAATTTTGGTCAAATTTAAGTTTAGGGGGTTGGAATTTTCATTTGGAAAGCTTGAGGTGATATGCTAGTTGAAAAGTTTCACCCAAGGCCGGGGCACATTGTCTACTCTGTCTACTAGTAATGCCCGTAGTGGTCATTTCCCACCAGTACAAAACCTGGGAACTTTTTGAAGGTTTGATACCCAGGGAACCGTATAAAGTCGATAAATAACAAAGGGAATATAATTCTTTGATATGATTTGTTCCTTATGAATGTAATTCACTACTGACTGAGATATATCATATGTACCCCGCATTATATTTTTTTATGAGACACAGGGGGGGTGTTTCCGAGATTTGCAGGAAGGTATGCCGGGGTGGGTGGTCCGAGAGACAAAAAAACACATTTTTTACAACCTCATGCAAATTTTTTACTGAAGACCTTTTGTGCCCATATTTGACATATAAATGGGGAAGGGATATTTGACTTTGAAAAAAAATCTCAAACTTTGGGGGGGGGGGTGATCTGGTTCAGAGGTATGGGAGGTCATTTTCACATTTATTCCTTATTTGCGCTTAAGTCCAAATGATTTGTGCTTAAAAATAAAAATAAAAATAAAAAATAAAAATTCATATGCATTGATCCCCACTGAATTAATTTTAAATGGCACAGGCCTAAACACACCACTCAAGCCTATATAGGCCCACCATATGAGGGAAGCAATCCCACAGTAACCCTAATTCCCTTTTTATGACCACGGAAATGGTATAGATCTGTGCAGGATATGTCTCTTTTTATAAAATATACTAGATTTCTGGGATGGAGACACAAATTATTGGGGGCAGGGATACTGATAATATGAAAATAGTGTTTTTTCCCCCTTATTGCAAGTCAATATAAGTACTCCATGTGAGGGAAGCAAGCCTCCCCCAGTAACCCTAATTCCTCTTTTACGGCCATGGAAATTGTACATATCTGTGCAGGAAATTCCCTTTAATAAAATATACAAGAGCTCTTGGAGTGAGGCACCAATTCTTGGGACACCAGGGACAGAGATGCTGATATGTATATGGAAATATGTTTTTTCTTCAACTTTCGAGTCTGTATGGAGCTACTACTATGAGATGGACTCAATCATTCACAATCGGAGGGAAGTAAGGGAGTGTTAGGTGTTTGCGCTTAGGCGCAAATGATTAACACTTAAGCGCAAATAAATTGTTAGACACCTAACTATGGAAGGCCGTTTTCACATTTATTAGATAATTGAACTTAAGCGTAATTCAATTGCGCTTAAGCTGCTTAATCGTAATTCAATTTCGCTTAAGCACAATTACTTACATCTTTATCCAATTGATTTGCGCAATTGATTTTCGCTTAAGTGCAAATGAATAGCGCTATAGCAAGTTTTCACCCCTCAAAGATCAAATGAGGTTCATAATAAGGAGGCCCCCACCCCCTGGAATACGGAATACCACTTAACACAGAGGGTGGAATACGGAATACCAGTTAACAGCCATATGGAATACGGAGTACCAGTTAAGATCAGATAAGATAATTTATTGACGATAAAATGATCTAAAAGGCAACATGGTAGTAAAACGCTGGTCATCCGGCAGTGTCCACGTCTAAAATGATCTAAAATGACGATGATCGACGATCTGTATGTCAAACCGTGAATTTATTGTGACAAAAATCGCATTTATATTATTACTAGCAGGTGACCCGACTTCGTCCGGGCTTTGACCTTGAATTGACCATTTTGAAGGTCAAGTTCAGGGCGGGGATCATGATTTGACCCGTCGAAAACACCCCCCCCCCCGATAAAAATATCCCTAGGTATAAAATTTCGTTGAAATCCGTTAATGCCTTTTTACCATATGTGGTAAGCAAGCCCCCATGCAGTGACACCACATGCATAATAATGCTATATGACCATAGTAATGTCCCAAATCCATGCAAAAATACTTCTAAAAAATTATATAAAACAATTCTAGAGTTCCGGGAAGGAGAAATCAATTCTTTGGATATAGGGATGCTGATAATATGTAATTATGGATTATCATTGTTGTACACACACATCTACTCACAGACGACTGTTGAGTACTCAGGCTAATTAAAACATGTTAAACTTAGCCCAATGCTCCTCTTGTGTTGCTACTAGGTGATACACCAGGTCATGTCAATAGTTTATGGATAGGTTAGATGGTAGTTACAATTACGCTAGCCTAAAGCGCGATTAATTGCACAATATGTGGTATTTGCACTTAAGCAAAATTACTTGTGCTTAAGCGCAATCAATTGCTCTTAAGTGCTATTCATTATTAAATGTGAATTTGGTCTCCAACAGGGTTCATATGGGTAGGGGTGACACCATGATAACTACTAATTATGGACCTGATACCCTTAGATGATTATACTCTTCAGTCTACATGTCGTATATGGCTGTTTCAGTGTCAATTAATATAATGTTTTATGTATAGGCCTATACTGTATCAACAAATATCTTTGAACATTATCAAGCTAAGACCATTGTCACATTGTGCATGGATCAGACAGTACAATCCAAAACTATTCCTTTATATTGTCATCCAGTTCATCATCTATATATTTAACTCATACCATTTCGATCATCCAATGGAGATCCATTCATATGACAGGCTAACAAACCGTAGTTTTCACACATTAGAGAAGTAACAAATGTATTCCTCCACCAGTAAGTTCATTGATGTGGCCTCATGGAGATATGTTGCCTACTGGTGTTATAACAGTTTATGCCGAAAGGAATATCAGTTACTTGTCAGGGCAGTCCTGATGCCATAAATTCCACCCTCAGAAAAGAACATAAATTTAGTTATTCTACAAGACTGTTGAAATTTGCTGGTTTTTTTCTTCATTTGTTTATAATATTATATTCAGTTGTATAAGGATAAACCCAAATTAGTTTAGTTTCAAAAAATTTCATGTTAACATTTAACTGTTGATTGGATTTACAACAACTTCTTCATGGGAGGTCAAATTCACATTTAATAATGAATTGTGCTTAAGAGCACTTAAGTAGAATTGATTGCGCTTAAGATCAATTGGTGGCGCTTAAGCGCAAATAATTATGCTTAAGCACAATCAATTGCTCTTAAGCTTAATTATTTGTGCTTAAGCATAATTATTTGCACTTATTTATGCTTAAGTGCAATTTATGGTTATATGTAACTAAACACCCCTTGTGAATAAATAGGTTTATCCATAACTCAACCTTAACCTATTGACATATCACCTCTTGTTTTCATTGGTTTGGATGGGTAGGGAGCCAGATTAACTTTTTTTTATTAAAATGGCTGACTCGCCATAACATTACCTTCTGGTTTAGTCGGGGCAACTCGTGATAGCATTATATTTTCTTCAGCATTGGTCAGGGCAACTCGCGATAGCATTACCTTCTGTATTAGTCAGGGCCACTTTGAGTTTCTTCAATCTTTGAGTATAAAGGCACATCATATGGGGGAAGGAAGCAAGCCCTCATTGACAACACAGTCACCCTATATGACCATGGAAATACTATTTATCAATGCAAGAGATGCTAATTTAATTAAAATACTGGAGCTCAAGGACTGAGACACCAAAGCTCCAGTAATGAAACACCAATTTTTGGGACAGGAATGCTGATAATATGAAAATAGGGTTTTTTCCTTGATTTAAGTTAATAAGTACACCATATGAGGTAAGCAATCTCTCATGAAGTGACACCACATTCATGCTATATGACCATAGTAATGGGCCAAATCTGTACAAAAATACTTTAAAAAAATTAAATGGAAAAATACAAGAGTTCCAGGAGGGAGACATCAATTCTTTATGCTGATAAAATGAAATTAGGGATTATCTTTGATTGTTGCAGACTCACAATTGACTGTTGAGTACTAGGCTAATAAAACAGGTTTTAAAATTAGCCACATGTTCCTCTTGTGTTGCTAGGTGTCAAATACACCAGGTTATGCCAATAGTTTATGCCTTTATGGGAATATAGATTAGATAGTAGTTAAAATTTCGCTTAAGCGCAATTCATTATGCTGAAGCACAAATGCCCTGTTTGTGCTTTTAAGTGTAATTATTTGCGCTTTTACCAGCATAATTCATTATTAAATGTGAATTTGGCCTCCCATACTTCTTGCCACTGAAACTGAAACATGTATCTGAGCCCCTATGAGTAATTTTATGAGATTTCTGGAGTTTTTCATTAAACTTACATGATTGGCATTTCTTCCGCATGGCTATTTAAAACATTTCACACTCTGTGTATGCCTTATCATTCTATATATTAAGCATTTTTCATCAAACTTTGGGGTTGGTCCCAAATTGCCTTCGAAAAAACTTACGTTGTATCGTGGAATGTTTTTCTGAATCCCCCTCCCCAGGAACAATGTCATGACTATTTGAATTTTGGGGGGGGGGTGGATAGAAGAGTGAGGAAATAAATTTGCCACACCTTTGCTTCATCGGTTTACTATTCTGCTAGCACATTGCACCACATATTGCTCCAGCATTAAATTTCAAATGCTTTCAGCCAACATATACCAGTAGTGTTTTTAAACTAATAGTTTATTAACTGTTTGATAGATCACATCAATCTTTATATTTAAAGGGATAAATAGATATCTTGGTGAATTGAATGTTGGCAATGTTGATCATACAGCATTTTTTAACGTTGAAAATATAACGTTGATTAAACGTTGGAAAAATAACGCTGATACAACGTTGGGAAAATAACGTTGATTCAACATTGGAAAAATAACGTTGATTCAACGTTGAAAATATAACGTTGATTCAACGTTGGAAAAATAACGTTGATTCAACGTTTGAAAAATAACGTTGATTCAACGTTGGAAAAATAACGTTGATTCAACGTTGGAAATACAAAGTTGTTTCAACATTGATTTATTATTGGAGATATACCACAAACTCCAATAGCTCTTGCTAATTCCCTATTTCTGTTAATTTAAACAACTCTAAATATAATGATGGAAATAAAACGTTGATTCAATGTTGGAAAAATAATGTTGATTCAACGTTTGAAAAATAACGTTGATTCAACGTTGGAAAAATAACGTTGATTCAACGTTGGAAAAATAACGTTGATTCAACGTTGAAAAAATGACGTTGATTCAACGTTGGAAATACAACGTTCTATCAACATTGATTTATTATTGGCTACAAATTGTAGTAGCTAGCACTGGCTAATTCCCTATTTCGGTTATTATTAATATAACAACTCTATTGAATTTGTGTATAATACAAGTGTATCTATTCCCTGAACTTTCTGTATTGATTCTGATGTATATAAATAATAATTGTGAGTCATAGAGAGCAATCAACATAAGTTTCAATGTATCACAAGGAAACATTTTGTATGGGAGGCCAAATTCACTTCAAATAATTATTTGTGCTTAAGCACAATTATTTTCCCTTAAGCTCCATTATTTGTGCTTAAGCGGAAATATATAATTTCGCTTCAGTACAAATAAGCTATTTTTAAATTATTTGCGCTTAAACACAATTATTTGAGCTTAAGCGCAATTAAGAAAATTAAAAACCATTACCTGACACACCCTGTTGATATTGGCAGAGTCCCCCACAAAGTATCATGGAACATTGAAATTCAAACATGGGGAATCATATTTTATTTTTGAGGGAAGATTTATATTGATGGGGAATTAACATACTTATCTGGTAACTTTATTTATTTTACTTTTATTGACACAATATTCAGTTAGGTATCTAAAATTAAGTCAAGTCGAGCCCTTAAATTATTCAGTTCACCAGTGTATATCCCCACATTCAACCAAAATCAGGTATAGCGCTTGCAGCGTTGGCAGAACGTTGGTATACCGTTGGTTGATTTACCGTTAGTTTTTCAACGTTTAACCAACATTTAAGTAACATCGTGGGAATTACGTTGGAAAAACATTGTTGAAATAACGTTGGAAAAACGTTAGAAATCTAACCGTTGAATAACCGTTGGGAATCAACGTTGAATCTACGTTGATTCAACGGAGTGAAAACTAACCAACATAAAATCAACGGTACCAACGAAAAACCAACGTAGAATCAACGTAGCGTTGCTATCTGGGTAAACACTTCGTGTGCATGTTCTTAAGTTTGTCACGTGTAGGGATGCGGCGATAGATGGTTGAGTGTACGTATTGCATGGTACAATGTCGGTCTATTTGGACATTTCATGTCTACGTTATCAAGGCTGGTCACATGGACGCCGCGACAGGGGGCTGTTAGTGCTTTTAAGTGTAATTATTTGCGCTTTTACCAGCATAATTCATTATTAAATGTGAATTTGGCCTCCCATACTTCTTGCCACTGAAACTGAAACATGTATCTGAGCCGCTATGAGTAATTTTATGAGATTTCTGGAGTTTTTCATTAAACTTACATGATTGGCATTTCTTCCGCATGGTTATTTAAAACATTTCACACTCTGTGTATGCCTTATCATCCTATATATTAAGCATTTTTCATCAAACTTTGGGGTTGGTCCCAAATTGCCTTCGAAAAAACTTACGTTGTATCGTGGAATGTTTTTCTGAATCCCCCTCCCACAGGAACAATGTCATGACTATTTGAATTTGGGGGGGGGGGTGGATAGAAGAGTGAGGAAATAAATTTGCCACACCTTTGCTTCATCGGTTTACTATTCTGCTAGCACATTGCACCACATATTGCTCCAGCATTAAATTTCAAATGCTTTCAGCCAACATATACCAGTAGTGTTTTTAAACTAATAGTTTATTAACTGTTTGATAGATCACATCAATCTTTATATTTAAAGGGATACATAGATATCTTGGTGAATTGAATGTTGGCAATGTTGATCATACAGCATTTTTTAACGTTGAAAATATAACGTTGATTAAACGTTGGAACAATAACGCTGATACAACGTTGGGAAAATAACGTTGATTCAACATTGGAAAAATAACGTTGATTCAACGTTGAAAATATAACGTTGATTCAACGTTGGAAAAATAACGTTGATTCAACGTTTGAAAAATAACGTTGATTCAACGTTGGAAAATTAACGTTGATTCAACGTTGGAAATACAAAGTTGTTTCAACATTGATTTATTATTGGAGATATACCACAAACTCCAATAGCTCTTGCTAATTCCCTATTTCTGTTAATTTAACAACTCTAAATATAATGATGGAAATAAAACGTTGATTCAATGTTGGAAAAATAATGTTGATTCAACGTTTGAAAAATAACGTTGATTCAACGTTGGAAAAATAACGTTGATTCAACGTTGGAAAAATAACATTGATTCAACGTTGAAAAAATGACGTTGATTCAACGTTGGAAATACAACGTTCTATCAACATTGATTTATTATTGGCTACAAATTGTAGTAGCTAGCACTGGCTAATTCCCTATTTCGGTTATTATTAATATAACAACTCTATTGAATTTGTGTATAATACAAGTGTATCTATTCCCTGAACTTTCTGTATTGATTCTGATGTATATAAATAATAATTGTGAGTCATAGAGAGAAATCAACATAAGTTTCAATGTATCACAAGGAAACATTTTGTATGGGAGGCCAAATTCACTTCAAATAATTATTTTCCCTTAATAATAATAATAATATTTGTATAGCGCTTATCCCCAATAAGCGGGCCCTAAGCGCTTGACATAAACATAAAAAAGAAATATAAATATACACAATATCAAAGTCACTTTCTGAAACGCCGCGCAAACAAGTAAGTTTTCAATGACTTTTTAAAGTCGTCGAGAGATGGTGACTCTTTTATGTTCAATGGCAGAGGATTTCATGCATTTGCGCATGTTACTTTGAAAGATCGGTAGCCAACCGTGATCAAATTAGCACCAGCTGGTGTCAAAAGAAGTTTGTCCTCAGAACGAAGTGATCGGTGTGGGACATACGGAACAAGGATATCACTGAAGTATGCTGGAAGAGATTTTGGGTCATGGGTTGCTTGATATGCATATGTAACAAGTTTATAAATAATCCTATCTGTCACAGGTAGCCAATGTAGTTCTTGCAACATTTCATCTGTGTCGTCAGATCTTTTACGACACAGAACTATCCTTGCAGCAGTGTGTTGCAGACGCTGAAGCCTGGTAATTTGGATAGATGGTATACCAGCCAAAAGAGAGTTGCAATAGTCAAGTCGACTGAGAATCAGAGATGAAGCAAGTTTTTTAGCTGAGTCAGTGTTTATGTATTTCCTCATTTGACCCAGTTTTCGAAGTTCAATATATATTGTCTTGCATATCTGGCTAATATGTGATGTCATAGAGAGTGATCTATCCAAAAATACACCAAGGTTCTTCGCGCGATCTGAGAAATAAACTTGGTTACCATCAATAGTCATAACATCTATGCCCACCTTTTCTATGTATGACGGCTTAGACACCCACATTACTTCAGTTTTGTCACTATTTAATTTTAGTTTATTAGCCAACATCCACGATTTCACAGAACCGATGCAGTTTTCCATTACAGTGAGAAGAAAATGGGGGTTATCACCAGAAATGTAAAGCTGTGTATCATCATTATTTGTGCTTAAGCGGAAATAATATAATTTCGCTTCAGTACAAATAAGCTATTTTTAAATTATTTGCGCTTAAAGGCACGTGAGGCCTTAGTTGTCGAAAATATTCATATTTGTTCCAATCACCGTAAACAGAAAAACATTAAAACGCATACAGTTTCGTTCATATATACCATGACCATCGCGTAAACAGCATGTTATCATAAAGATTTACTATATTTTACCTAAGCAAGAGCCTGATTGTGTTACAGAAGACAGCACAATGCTGCTGGCTAATCACACACAAATGGCATAAACGCTCTTTATTCGTTCCATATCAGGAATTCACCAACAAAGAACGCTCTTTATGTTTACCATCATAATATAAACACACACCAGAAAAGTTACTTTTTATGTATAATGTAGTTATATACCGCCTATACTTCTCGCTTTTCGCTGGTGTGTGCAAGTAATTAGTCAACAAATCCGATGGTTTCTTTTCAAATCAAATCGATTTAATCGACAAACTTTTCGGAGTTCGGAATGATTTGTCCGATTTTTGGAAATTACATGTAAACAAAAATAAAATGACAATGTCATGTACTATATGCTTAACTTCATAGTTATTCATCTAACTCGTCGCTATCATCTGCACCACCATCATCGCTGTGTGCATTCATTGCGGCTTCGTCGTCAGTACATTCATCCCATCCAGAGTTTTCTGGGACCACTGAGTCTGGCATTTGTGGTCCGCTAAACAACACGACACTATAGCAACCGTCAACCAGCTCCCAACCTAAACTCGGTTGTTTTGGGATATGATTGTTCGCAGCAGCATGCCACCTACCAGCAACAAACTTAGCTCTCTCTATTTTCTGGCCCACTACATCTTCGCGTGGTGGAATGCTACTCCGCTATATGCCCTTCAAGTTGGATAAAAGTTTACTTTTGTTTTTAGGGCGATAGGCTTTCTCAAATGTGGAAAACCATTGATAATTGCGTGGAATAAGCTTACGTGCTCCATAAATGATGCACGTGTAGTATTTCGGAGCTTCGTACGACTCCTTTGACATCGTGTCCGTCGCGTCGCCTCTTCTTTCCTTTCCTTTCCTAGCAAATGCTGCGGTGACTCGATGAATATGATGGAGTATGATTACCAAAATATCTGTTTCAGACGCTCGCACAACAATTTTGTCCCCAGGAATATAGCGGTCAGCATCAACCATGTGTAAATATACTCTTGTATCTGCCTCTGAGTGCATTTCAAATGTTCAACGTGCTGCCTGATCACCTTTCCGAACAATGATGTTCAGAATACCAGTCTCTGACAAAGAACCGCGGGAGCTGTTGCTTGAAGGAAGAAGATTTTAGTGCTTTGGGGATATCTTTAGGTCGGAGCTAATCAGGACCTGAAATTACATACGAGCAACCGTCCGCTCCTCTGCGATCTCGTCGCAGTCTTTGATAGATGGCTCTTCGTATGTGTCGAACACTATATCCACGCGTTTAGAAGGATGGGCGAGAACAGCATGTATTAACACACGAGACAATCCGCAATAAGTCGGTGGCAGGTTTGGTGGAAGACAACGAAGAAGGAAATTACCATCTATGATATGAGTATCGATACCGTCTAGCTGCTCTTGATCTGATGATACCATTGCTTCCAGCAATGGAAATAGTGAACTATTGTCAGTGTGATTCATAGTTCCATCAGCCTTGCAAAGTGAGAGAGCAACGGATGTTAACGGAAATTCTAGGAGATATTCAAGATCAACTTGGCGCTTTGTTGATATCATCGCCATCCTCCCAAGCATGTCACGTGTGCAACGAAGTTCCTTGATAATCGGATTATTTGATCTTCTGTTTTGAGTTTAGATTTGTGGACTGTGCTCTCAAATCGTCCTGGGTTTTCTTCGTAATCATTATCAAAAGTGTCATGCTTCTCTTTACCAACGTCACTGACATTGAGCAAGGAAGTGCTGACGTCTGCCGTGGAGCACTTACAAGTGTCGATGTTGATGAGATCTGGTGAGTCCACTGTGAAGGATTCGCGTTAGCCTGGATGGTTTTAATCAACTTCTTGAGATCTGCGTTGTTGCGTCTAATTCGGCTTTTGGACAGCTCCTTCTGGGCATCATTAGTTTTACTCAAACCTGACATTTCAAAAGCAGCACCAAGAAGTGCAGCTCTGCTCCCATTTGTTACGCTCCATCGAAGCCTTGCGTTGTAGTTATATGTCGTGGCGATATATATCAAGGAACTTCGCTGCACACGTTCCTCTCTCACTTTGCAAGCCTGATGGAACTTTGAATCACACTGACAAAAGTTCACTATTTTCATTGCTATCGATATAATTGCTGAGTCGGAATATTATTATCTAGGTTTGGGAGTGTACAGGAAGAAACCAGTAGGTCATGCCATCTCCCAGTAATATATACTATATTTTGTTTGAGTTTTGTATTATACGTTATCATGTTTGTTAGGCCAATAAAAAGTTTTTGGTTCTCGGGCAATTGTTTTTTCAAATCAATGAGGGAGGGAGGGAGTGTTTTATTTTAATTTTAAATTTTTTTCTGCACATAGTAAGCATGGACAGAGATACCATCCTCTGTCTAGTAATAACCATAAATGTAGAGGGGACTGTTATGTATGCTGAGTCGGAATATTGTTATCTAAGTTTGGGAGTGTACAGGAAGAGACCAGCAGGTCATGCCATCTCCCAGTAATATATACTATATTTTGTTTGAGTTTTGTATTATACGTCATCATGTTTGTTAGGCCAAAAAAAAAGTTTTTGGTTCTTGTGCAATTGTTTTTTCAAATCAATGAGGGAGGGAGGGAGGGTTTTATTTTTATTTTTTATTTTTTTCTGCACATAGTAAGCATGGACAGAGATACCATCCTCTGTCTATTAATAACCAGAAATGTAGAGGGGACTGTTATGCATATAAACTCATTTAATCTTACATAAAAATGACATTGTACTACCAGTCTACCTGGGATTACCAACATTATACAATGCATCTGACATTCACTATTGTTGTTGTTGTTTTCTAAAAAAACTGATACCTCCCCATTCTAATATGTGAACCTGAATTTAATCCTGAGCCTTTCAATTGTATGGAGTTACAATTAGTGTAAGTTAGATCACAATGACTAATTGTAAGAAGAGCATGAGGATCAGCTAATCATTTTCTTAATTGTAGTCATCTACTTCATGTTGTAAGCATGCAAGTCACTTTTTAACATATTACATGTTAGAGCTCAATGCACACTAATATTGAACACATATCTACTATGGACATGGTTTTAGTTTTTTTCTTCAAATTTTTGTTTTTGGTAAGTTATTTTGTCATAACATCAGTCATTGCAATAAATAGGCCTAATGCGGCCCTTTTTATTCAATGCGGCGGGGCCTCAGAACCAAAATGTTTTATTTTTGGCCTTATATATTACTAAATAAAATTGAATTGAGTTTATTTAAAATTAAATTGCTCTTACGTCACTGAACGTGCCGGTAATATAAGTGCGTCTTAATAAAAATATGAGGCCAAATATATGGGCTAATTGTATGATAAATATATATATTAGATTTCTAGTTAAATTTCACGATAATAAATTAGTTTATCAATTAACGCATATTTTTGTCGCCTCAGCATAGCATTCACACCCGGCGTTGGCACCCCCACCAATCATTCTCATTCTCACCCTTCCTCAATAAACTGTTACAATCTTCCATCATCATCTTTCCCATTCAACAAAAGCAGCTGTAAATAAGCTACTTACTGTGCCACTTTGTTAAACAAATTGTTTGTATCAATGTATACCGGAGAGGGGCTCATTAAGTTTTGTAACTTTTGATCCAATCCATTTTGTATTATACTACAAATAAAATATGTTTAAAAAAAATTAAGATTTATAATACTTTTCAAATATATACGTGAATAACTCTTCTAAAATATTTCATGGGCGATCTGATACATGCATCTTTTTTTCTTGTAAATAGTCGTGCATTCTATGACTTCATTTGAAGTGTCCACCATAAGATTTTGAAGCCACGTTATATTGCTTTATGCTTCATGACAAGTTATCTGGATGTAAAAGTCTGCTATAGAAGAGTAAGGCAATCGAACATCGACAAAAACCAGTATTATCCCTACCGATTTCACCAGCTGTTTTACGGTGATGGAAACATGGACCACCAAACTGGAGGAACCTTAACTGTCATCCAACTTTGGTGAAAATGTTCAAGTGTCAGACATTTCCCAAATTAAAGCAATAGCAGTTAGAAATTCAAAACACTTGACAAGACTTTAATTTTCTGCATGATATTCCTTGAAAAATTTATATTCCAAATTTGAAGGGGTCAAATTCAAATGTTCCTACAATTGAGATGTTTTATCTTTACCGACGCCCTGTCCTATATCACATCGTAAAATCGTCATCTGTATACGTTTTCTATACAAGAAAATAATTACATCGGACAGATGAATCCATTAATATGAGGTTTTTTTCGCGACCAGATATCGACATAGGAAAAAAAGGAAGTTAAACCATGTTTTGAATTTTTTGCTAGCCTGGCACAAATCCAATGGCCACCTCTAATAAAGCGTCCACGCGGTGTCGCCCAATTTGAAAAAAAGCGATAGAGGAGATAACTTCAAATAAGCGGTGATCCGCGCTTGTTGTTAGATCCTCTTCACCCTCTTCTGTTCTAATCTGTCATATAAATAATAATGTTCAATGTCTTGTTTCCTGTATACATGTATTACTTGAGGGTAGAAATAAATATTGTTTAAACCAAAAAAGCGGTAGATAATAAAGTAGTCCAGGAGATATTGGTAGACCTCTGCACCCCCCCCCAGGACTTAACTTCACCCCACTAATTTTCTTCCTTAAGGTCTCCTCTAATTTTTTTCACTTGTTAACAAGAAAAAAAAGTGGCCGCAGAGACTCCAGACAAGATGGCGTCCATCATGGCGGCCATTTTTTTTTAATGCACCAGGTTTCTTTGATCGCCATTATAGTAAAGATGATAGCACATGCGGTCTTGTTTTCCGCTCGATTCGTAATGCTAATATATAATCCTTACAAATTAGCCAAAAATCCGACACCAGAATCCAATATGGCGGCCAAGATGGCCGCCGAAATGTGAAAATATGCTATTTTTCTGACATGTTACCACCTTTCGTTTGTCTCTGTGGGAAAATGTTAGAATTTTTGCGTCATGTTATACATTTGTCATATAGAGGAGTCATTGGCGAACACATGGGGACCATAATATGCATTCATTGCGGGATATTTTTGTCCGATATCACGTTTTCCCAAATGCCGGTATCATAGGCCAAAGCCGAATCTCCGTTAATAACTCGATGTTATGTTTCGAATCAATGAATGTTATTGCTATTATAACAACACCCATGCATATATATTTGCAGGAGATACTCGAGCTAGAATTCCTCTTATATCTGAGTTGAGGAATATTTACCCAAATCCAAGATGGCGGCCAAAATGGCCACCAGAAATAAAAGATCGCCGAAAATCGCTGAAAATCGCTGATTTTAACATCAGTGAGCATCATTGTCATGACAACCCCACACCTGCTTACTATTGTAAGTTGGGAACACTTAGGCGAAGAACTTTCCTTTTCCCATATCCAAATAAAAGTCCCCCAAATCCAAAATGGCGCCCACAATGGCGGACAGATTTTGAAAAATCACCGAAATTCCCTCATATTCACATCATTGGGCATTATTGTCGAGACAACTCCACCCATGCTTACAATTGAGTTGTAAACACTGAGGTGAAGTAATTACATTACATCTCATGCAATAAATTGTTTTCCAAATCGAAGATGGCGGCCAAAATGGCGACCGAAATTTGGAAACAAGTCTACATTACTTTACTTTCTTACGATGGGCGTTATTGTTTCGCGATTTCTATCCACCATGACATGTTGATATGGAATAATGACATGAAGTATTCATTAGGGTTTGGCAACTGATACTCACAGCCAAGATCGCTGCTATATTGGCGGCTAGAAATTGAAAAGAAATCGATATTTTCACATATTAATTTCAACTTTTTGTCATAATATCGGTATGTATGGACGAAACTGTACATAAACCATCTACTAGTTCAACTTAAAGGTATCAAAACGCATAACATAGCTCGTATCCTTCTGGAAAGATGAAACACCACAATTAATATCGCGATGTGGCATTTCGAAATCCAGTCTCCACTTAGCGCCGATAATGGCCGTAAGCGTAGGTGCGCCGAATAGTTATATCAGAACAATTACATGATAACAGATTCTGATATGCCACGTCACGTCCATAATTATCTGGACCAGCTTCCATTTCTTTGTCTGAAAAATCTAGGTCGCTCACACCGACAAAGTATTCACCACTTCCTGGGAGTAGGGTCCCTCTAATCATAACGTTTCAAACAATTCATTTTCCGGTGTCTAGCTTACAGAAGGTCATATCTATGTATGTGTCTCATACCCCACGGGATAACGACATGTACACCTGGCGAACCAGTTAGCTAGTCACTTCTCAATAGATGGTTCGTCAACTCACAAACTCAGCGAACGCATTGGCATATGTGGACAACTTCGACAGTGTTTCGAAGGCTGCTAGCTGTCTCATTCCCTTGGACAGATGTCTATCTGCTAAGGAGAAGACCCTAGTGTACAGACTACCCACACTTCTTGACCATTATCCGAAGCAAACTGTGTGACGCCCCGCAGTTGTCTCGTCGAATATCTCCCAGCAGAGAAGAACAATGCTCGCGGTGCTAGTTTGTGGACATGCGCCATGATAGTGGGAATGAAATGGGCCACTGTATACACCACCCCTACACCTGGTGCATGTTTAAGATATCGAATGTCGTGCGTGTCGGTTTTATTTGGTGTGGTAAGATTGTATTTCCACATCCGTTTCGAAGCCTTTCTGATTCAACTACGTACACTTTTGTCTGGATAATAATATGCTAGCCTCCCTCAAAACAGTCTGATGGACTAAAGGATAATGTCTTTATAGCACGAATGTATGCGTGTTTTGTTATCCTCTCTCGGGGTTAGTGTCAGTATGTGGGCGGTATTATCCAAGAAAATGTCAGGAACTGTGGTGCATTTATTTCACTATGTATTTAAAGAACAATTTACAGTCTCGATGGCAATGGCTGTGGTCGTTGGCGAACGCGACCTTTATGATCATATAGCTTTATATATATAACTTTAGAATATAGTAGTTAATATCTCATGCAGGAAAATGGTCGCATTGGTGATGTTACCAAGAAATCACTTGGTGTACCAACGTTTGATGAACTGAATGCAAGAGCTCATCAACGTAACATTCCTCTGGATGTTCTTCGCGTTAAACATTTCACCCTTTTGTTGATGGCATTTGTACTTTCTTGAACCATACCACCCAGCGTGAGTATGACATATCAACCAACTATCAAAGGTATCGCCTTTAAGACTACATCCCAGTCTTGGTGGGGCTTATACAGCAGTAGCCAATGGCATACTCCTGGTCCAGTTGTTTAAGAACGGCTTCCAAACGGATGGGGACATACAATCTTAGCATACAAGGAAAGCAAAGCCACACATGAGATCCTGTCTGAATCTAAAACATAACAAAATAAGGGGCGGTGCAGTCATGGTCCAATTTCATTTCCACTATCATGACACATACCCACAAACTAGCACCGCGTGTATTGTTATCATCTGCTTGGATCTGTTCGGTGAGACGATTGCTGGACGCCAACAAGCTTGTTCTTATGATCATGTTCAAGGAGTTTGGGTATATTATGTATTATGGTCTTCTACGCCTTAGCAGAAATGCATCCGTCAAATGTCGGGCTTTCAACATCCGAAGCCATATACAGAAGTTGTCCGGGTACGTCAGTGCATTAGATGAGTATGTGAATTGATGAACCATATATTGAGAAGTGGCTCTTTGGGAAGATCACCAGGTGTACACGTTGTTAACCCCATTAGGTCACCAAAGCTGACAATACGCAAATAGATAGGTCCTTCTGAAAGCTAGTATACGCATCTACCGAATACCTGTATAGTGTATCGCAAAAGATGACGCATATACCCCATATGTAGCATCTGAATTATACCATAAGCTATACCACGAATGAAGCTCGCTTATAATTCCAAGCTTTCGAAACCAACACGTGAGCTGGACACCGGCATATGTATTGTTTGAAACATTCCGATTAGTGGCACACTCCTACAAAGAAGAGTAGTGAACTGCCGTTGTGAGTGAGATAGATTAATCTGACGAAGAGACGGAAACGAGTCTAGATAATGCTGAATGTGGCAATTCAGAATAAGCTCAGGTACTGTTGTTTTGATTCTTGGAAGTCATAATATGACTATTCGGCGCACCTATATATGAGCCCTTAGTGGAGAATGGATTTTGAAATGCCACATTGCGATTGTGGGTTTTCATCCTTCCAAAAGGCTACGACTTACATTGGAACTAATATATGGCTTATATTATGTACCATTTCGTTTATACAAATCAATATTATGACAAAAAGTTGAAATTAGTATGTGATAATATCGGCTTCTTTTCAATTTCTGCCCGCCAGTTGGCCGCCATATTGACTGTGAGTATCACTTGCCAAACCCTAATGAATAATTCATACATATCAAAATGTAATGGTGGGTAGAAATCGCGAAACAATAACGCCCATCCTAAGAAAGTAAAGTAATGTAGACTTGTTTTCAAATTTCGGTGGCCATTTTGGCCGCCATCTTCGATTTGGAAAACCATTTCTTGCATGAGATGTAAGGTAATTACTTCACCTCAGTGTTTACAACTCAACTGTACGCATGGGTGGAGTTGTCTCGACAATAATGCCCAATGATGTGAATATGAGGGAATTTCGGTGATTTTTCAAAATCTGTCCGCCATTGTGGGCGCCATTTTGGATTTGGGGGACTTTTATTTGGATATGGCACAAGGAAAGTTCTTCGCCTAAGTGTTCCCAACTTACATTAGTAAGCAGGTGTGGAGTTGTCATGACAATAATGCTGACTGATGTTAAAATCAGCGATTTTCGGCGATTTTTTATTTCTGGTGGCCATTTTGGCCGCCATCTTGGATTTGGGTAAATATTCCTCAACTCAGGTATAAGAGGAATCCTAGCTCGAGTATCTCCTGCAAATATATATGCATGGGTGTTGTTATAATAGCAATAACATTCATTGATTCGAAACATAACATCGCGTTATTAACGGAGATTCGGCTTTGACCTATGATACCGGCATTTGGGAAAACGTGATATCGGACAAAAATATCCCGCAATGAATGCATATTATGGTCCCCATGTATTCGCCAATGACTCCTATATATGATAAATGTATAACATGACGCAATATTTCTAACATTTTCCCACAGAGACAATCGAAAGGTGGTAACATGTCAGAAAAATAGCATATTTTCATATTTCGGCGGCCATCTTGGCCGCCATATTGGATTATGGGGTCGGATTTTTGGCTAATTTGTAAGGGTTGTATATTAGCATAACGAATCGAGCGGAAAACAAGACCGCATGTGCTATCATCTTTACTATAATGGCGATCAAAGAGACCTGGTGCATTTAAAAAAATGGCCGCCATGATGGACGCCATCTTGTCTGGAGTCTCTGCGGCCACTTTTTTTTCTTGTTAACAAGTGAAAAAAATTATAGGAGACCTTAAGGATGAAAATTAGTGGGGTGAAGTTAAGTCCTGGGGGGGGTGCAGAGGTCTACCAATATCTCCTGGACTAAAGAGCGCGGTCTCATTGATGAGCTTTTGTGGTTCGTTCTCGACGTGTTATTAATGTATTATTGTGTTGGTGTTAGTGATGTTATTGCCATACTAATGATGCCATGGCCAATATCCCTGGTATATCAAATTAAATCCGTGGATGGGCGTCCTATAATTATGCTCTTTGTGTTGTATTATGTAACCTCTTGTTCGAAGCGTGTTACTGTTCATCGAGCCTCGTGGCATTATTAGATATAAATACCTATAATTGCGGATATGATTTACCATCTATAGATACTTAATTGTGTACCATATATACGTCCATCGAGCCAACCAATGAGTTATATAAATATTAATTTTGAACTGACCACTGACACAACACGATGATTATCTTGACGAAATAACGTAGATATTCAGAAATTAAATGTTTTTTTTTAAAGCTATTCTTTTAAAGTGATTTTCTCACCCGAATAAATTTAATTGGACTAAATAACGGAGATATTCAGACCTGAATATAAAATGAAAACAATTTGAAGGGCGATTTTTTTAAAGAGCGTTTTTTTTCTTCCGAAGAAGTGATTTTAAAGGTGACCCTAAACCCCCACTAAGCCAACCCACACAACCGGGTGCACTGTTAGCTAGCGGGTAGGGTATACACCTACACTATATTGATGGTGATTATCTTCATACAATAACTGGGGAATAATTTAAACATTCCGCGGTTAGTGTTAAAATAATACCAGATATTGTGACCAGTGTGGATAGTCTGGATAACGCATAAGGACTAACACTAGAAAACAAGCCGACTTCAGTTTAACTCTCTATATATCACTCGTTGACGAGTATAGTTGCCTTAGAAAATGTTCAGATAATAAGTTCAACAGGTCGTTTTTAACTTATTATCTAAACACTTCCCACAAATGAATATGAATTCTTCTCTACTCTTGTATTATATTTTTCGTCTGACTGCAGTCTGCTCATATGTTATTAAAGGCACGTGCGGCCTCCAAACACCGTAAACAGAAAAACATTAAAACGCATACAGTTCCGTTCATATACACCATGACCATCGCTTAAACAGCATGTTATCATAAAGACCTACTATATTTTACCTAAGCAAGAGTCTGATTGTGTTACAGAAGACAGCACAATGCTACTGGCTAATCACACACAAATGGCATAAACGCTCTTTATTAGTTCCATATAAGGTATTCACCAACAAAGAACGCTCTTTATGTTTACCATCATAATATAAACAAACACCAGAAAAGTAACTTTTTATGTTTTTATTTACATAACAATGGTCAAAATATGACAGTAACATACTGTTTATGGGATATTTCTTGTTTGTATACGGACAAAGTCTGTCTACATTTTGATGTTCTTTCTGTTTGTGGTGGTTTTTGACGGATGGAAATATTTTCACAGGATACCCACCGCCAAGGCCAACCGTACCTTTAACATCAAGCCAGGTGAACAATATACCATTCCAATGTGTATATATTTAAAACTGAATGGGAGAATCCAATAAGTATAAAAATTGTCAATAGCTCAGAGTTTCTGACTGCGCCATATATTTCCGTCTTTGATTATACTAGAGGAGATGTATCAAAAACTACTCGCCAATCATGCGCGATTAATTACATGTTGTAAACAGTGGGAGATAGTCTAGTGAAAACAAAAGGGCAAACAATAGAAAACAAGGTGGCAATGGTTTAATTAAGAAATAAATACACGGTGTAGAGGTGTGTATATGGTCAAGTTGTACCACAAAAAAATGATTGTAGGACGACGCGTATGTATATACATGAAGAGTAATATGTGACCCGCCATATCAAATCCAGTCGTAAGTCGGGATTTTTTTTACCCTGTGCCAATGCATTCTCTTATATATGCGAGTCGACCATATGTCGCCTCGCATATATAAGAGAATGCATTGGCCTAACAAGGTTTTACAATTTTAATAATATTTTCTTGTATTCTTTAACAATTTTATAATTTCACCCATACAGAGCCCCAGACAAACATGAGCAGACGACACTCTTCTATATGCTTCTATATATGCGTGGGGCTCCCTGCAGGGTAATGGATGTTTTTTTATTTTATGTCCTAAAAATTGTAAGAAACATATATTTAAATTTTTTTTATAAAAAATTGTTAGGCCAATGCATTGTCTTATATATGCGAGGCGACCTATGGTCGACTCGCATATATAAGAGAATGCATTGGCACAGGGTTAAAAAAATCCCGACTTATGACTGGATTTGATATGGCGGGTCACATATATCAGCAAACACGGCCTTCACCACAAAGAAGTGTATATTTTATTCAAATACCCAGCTAGTAAAGCCACTAGGATGTTTTTTCTTTCGGTGGCTATATAATGTCGATTTTTAAGATGTGCTAAATTTAATGTATTTTATTACCTCCAAGATGATCTTGACGTCTTACTCGACATCATGATGAAAGGGCTATTTTTCAGGAAATAGCGTTGCACGTACTGATTCATGGTGATATTGAGAGGTCCTATATATATACTACCCCTGGCTAATGACTATACTGTATACAACCGTATGTTTTGAAAGCTATTTCCAATCTTATACAAGAAAAACATAAAACGCTTTTTAACTTTTCCGAAAGTCCATATACGTATCTGAGAATCCGTGAATGGGGTATAGGTCCGATCTCATTTTCTACATTCATGTATATACCGTTATATCTTGCAGTAATTAGGTTCAATATTTGCGAAACTTTGTCACACAGGATTCTCTATATCAGAGAAGCCGTATATGTCAAATTAAAATTTAAATTAAAGATTGAAACAAGCAAAAGTAATTTGTGTATGTGTCAACCTGTTTTTATCTGAACGTGACAACGACGAGTACTCTTGGCAACGTGGTCTATGACGTTGTTGCGGGCAAATCGATGTATTCATAACGTTCTGCAAACTCCATCGCAGCCAGTATTTAATTTTTTTCAAACGATATATTCTTTTCTTAAAAGTTTCACACAAAATACGGTTGCTTTAGATTCAGAAATGACAAGGATTAAGGCTCTCAGAAAATACCGATAACTTTAAGATATATACATGTAAGGTCACATAACTACATATATGTGCACATAACTAAAATAGAGGTACGTGCCCGACACAGTGAAGGTTCCACATCCGTAAGTTATGGGCTCTTTTTGGTTAGGACTTCTATTTCAGTTTACAGTTTATATAGAGTATATATATACGACTATATGATGCAGGTCATATCACGCAATATACAGCAATTCAGCAGGACCCACCAACATCATAGCAGACTAGTATGTCCAATTGACCAGGGTGATTTACACTCACCGATGTACATGTATATTTACATACTAAGTGTGATACTCACTAAATCCAGCATTCCGATTGGTCGGCGCCCACGTGGCTAGTTGCAATTATTTCTCGGTGAATGCGCAACAGCTAATAACTGCAGCCTCATAACAACATCGACACGTCATTGGGTTTGGAAAGACGAACGCGTAATGTTTGGGCGCATTTGGACTCGCGCAGGATTGACTTAATAAATAGTCGGGTTTCAATATAAAGAGAAATTGTTCCTGTTAACTTATGCCAAGGGAAATATGGGATATTTTGAATGCCTGTGAATAATATATCGGATAATTTTAATGTTGACAAACCGACGAGGGCCTACGCATATATACATGAGTTGGGGGGTCTTGGAAGCTACCAATTAATAGCAATTATGGGACTTAGTGGAAGGTACATATACGTAGTAATACTATGTCCAAAGTCTGATAGAGGTACACTATACTGAAATATTCCAGACAATGAAATTTGGCATTTAACCCAATAAGTGAAAGGTAAAATGTACTCGAAACCAGAAAACCATTTTCCGAATGACACATATATAATTATAATAAAATCACCTTCTGCATCACCTGACTGTACCAACATGGAAGCTTTAATAATATGTTCATATGCGAATATCATAATAGCATTTACTGCATATTATTTATTTGTAGCAACATTTGTCTAAGATGTGTCTAACTATCAAGAAATCTCAAGAGAAGGCTTCATGTTATTTATGTTAACAAAACATCCATCCGCTCCACAATTTAATGTGCTAACACATATTTCAAGCTGTTCATTCCAACATAATTAGAGCTGAGATCAGTTGTCCAACACATGATTGGGTTGTCAGCTGACAACAAATTACACGGTCTGCAAGTTCAGTGTAAATCGCCAAATACACGTTGTTTACAGAAATTACATAACAAGTGTGTATCCACCCTAAGAATAATTATGGTAACTTCACATTGCATATTACGCAGGAAATATAAATAGTCAACGTGTAAATGGTGTCAAACATGAAATTAGAGACATGAGTGCAACGCTGACCCGAACAGCGCCATATCGCGGAGGTGATTATGTATGCGTTTGGTGGAAATTGGCGACAAAACTATTTCACCAGATTTTTTTGAATATTGCCGACCTCCCCATTTTCTTCCCCTGACACCAACAGCGTAACTTTATAAAATGTTAACCCTCACCAGTATCTTCCTTCTGAAACGTTACGCCTCTTAGAACGCCTAGGTGCCATCTAGATTATACCCCGTGAAGTTATAAATAGAACGTATACAGACATACAGAAAGACAGACAGCACGATTTGATTTCTCGTATCATTTGAGAAGAACGTGTCTGAATTTGATGGTAATTGGTACTAAACATATTTTTTATCAGTTTTGGTGACCCTCCCGTCCCTATTTCGGACTCAAGCGGCGCCACGTTTGTCACCGTTAAGCCACACACTTATACTCATTAGAGATTAGAGACGCATATATATAAAATTGGTGAAAATTGGCGAGTATAAAAATTCGTATCAAATTTAAGGTTCCCATACCTCTCACCCAGATGGCAACAAATTGGTCTAAACCACGCGATAAGATTCCTCGTATCACGGAGAAGATTATGTATCAATCTGGTGGAAATCTGCGCTAAACATATTGTTATCATGTGTGTGTGTCCCTCTCACCCCTATGCAACACTGACTCGAATAGCCCCACTTGTGACATCCTTAAACCACACAATTACACTCCTGATATCATGGAGATGATTATTTATAAGTTTGGTGCTAATCGGCGACTAAACAATAGATTCCTAGTATCATGGATACGAACGTGTATCAATTTGGTGGAAATTGGCGCTAAAAATATTGTGTATCAATTTTGGTGTCCATCTCTCTTCCAGTGCACCCCTGACTCGAATGAAGCCACATTTGACCGATTTAAGCCACACCATTAGACTCCTCATACCATGGGGATGATTTTGAATAAGTGTGGTGGCAATCGGCGACTAAACCCATTCTTATCAAATTTAGTGCCCCCCCCCCAAATTTCGCATCCAAACGACAACAATTTGGCGTTGTTAAATCGCTTTTTCAATTTTGGTGCCCCTCTCCCCTTCCGTGCATCCCTGAATCGAACATATTGACATATTTAAACCACACCATTAGATTCTTCATATCATGGGAATGATTATATGTAAGTTTCGTGGCAATCAGCGACGAAAAAAATTCTGCCCCTCCCCTTCTCTGCCCCTGACAACAACAGCGTCACTTTAGAAAATTCTAACCCCCACCATTATCTTTCTCGTAAAATTTACCCCTAGTAGACCCCTTTGGTATGATCTAGATGATTCCCTGTAAATTTCTATAGAACACAGACAGACAGAAAGACATTCGCAAATATAGATATAGAAGATAAATAGAGGATCTCACATGAATTTCTATTTTATACGGAATTTATCAACCGAGTTCACTAAATTCGATTTGAGCCGAGGTTTACCGAGGCTCAAATAGAATTTAGAGGACGAGGTTGATAAATTACGTATAAAATAGGACGAGTGTGAGATACTTTTTATCACATGATCAAATAAACCCGAAGCAACGCGCAATATTCATCGAAAACAACAATCATAAACTACAGCGATCGCAAGTTATTTGAAGAACGCCGTGACGTCATCGCACGCGCTGATATTAAACGTGTCTATTACCGATAATTATGAAACTGCTTTTATGGCCAAATTATGTGATAAAAGAAGATAGAAGATAGATTCAGATTGGTTGCGTATGATATATATAGAGTTTGATTCCATTGGCTGACAATGCAATACAGGTATAGGGTTCATCCGAATGTTAATGCCAGACACGGATAGACCCTCCCAACGAATGGGAGAGGATACGGACAATTGATGTTGATGAACAATGAGTCGAGTGAAGGTAACCGTCGCTAATTCGCCTGGGCCATAGCGTATATAAGGGAATCTCGATGTGATAGTCTCTTATTGATTCGGTATTGTGAGTCTTGGAATGGACAGTTTCAATCAAGTGAGTATTTGCTATCTTGAATATGCATTGCGGGGGGGGGGGGGAGGATACCCCGATAAATACACAATTCAATTATTTAAAGGTACTCAATACGACCAGACGGTCCCCATATCAATCATCAAGATACAACAACAACAAAATTTGTTCAAAATACGCTTTAGTTATCAGAATAAATTAAGGGTCAGACGCACGTTTTGCCAAAATTTCCTGGTATTTCAAAATGTATTTTCTCTAAATCTATCAGGAATATCTTTGTGAAATTTTGTACAAGATATTATTGTGGTACCATACATAAGAACCATTGGACATTTGGTTATTATAATCTCATTTACTTTACTTTTATGGCATGAACAATCTTTAAAATTTCACTGTATTCAGGTACCGAGAACTACTGTAAAACAGATTATTTTCGAAAGTGCATTTCATATATACATGATATCATATATGAAGATCATGAGAGGAGACTTAATTTTTCTTGATTCATGAAATTAAATGATTATTTTCATTCAGAAAGACAACAACCATAAATAATGTTTTATTATTGAGAATTTTCATGCCATGCTTGTTGGTCATTGAAAAATTGGGCTAAGTTGAGTTCTGGGTCATGGGTTCATAACCAAGTTAAATCTGACCACCAAATCTCTTAACACTGTGGCCTAATTTATGTTGATTGCTCCCTGCTTGAGTGGACAGCACCACATTTGAACATTTGTTTTCATTGGGCTGGAATATTTGTGACTGCTTTATTATTCATTATAATACATGGGGTGTGATGCTATAATATGCAATTAAAAAGCTAACTCAACATTATGATACAAATGAAGCCTCCTCTCATGGAGTCAAGACAATAAGCTATTTGATGGTTGACATGTTGTTTCTGGCAGTTCTCGGTACCTAAAGGGACAGAAACGAAACAAATATTTTCAACCTCTCAATGTATTAAAATCCATTATAGTTATTGTCTCTTTATAATTGCTCTGATTCTATATATAATGAAAATTATCATATGTAAAATTCAAGATTTTTCACCAGATAGATCCAGAGAAATTCTTTGTTGAAAATCACTTGCCATTTCTGGCTGGATTTACTGTGATTTATGCAAAACGTGCGTTTCCCCCTTAATTGCAACAAAATAATGCTAACCACTGTCAACTATGTGATCAAATTTCCCAAAACGTGTTATTTATCAACATTTTGTTCAAATAAATATGGACGTACTATCACTTGAGTATCACGATATTTGGTCGTATTACTACTTGATTTTAGAGTTATCCATCTTCATCCGCAATTTTGTCAGACGTTTGACGACTTTATTTTTTTTGGGTCACAAATAATTGCACATCTCAAGAAATAACAAACTGAGCTTTGATGGGTGGGTTCCTCATCTTGAATCAAACATTTTTACCCCCGAAGCCAAAGAAATAGTAATTTAGGAACGTTAATTAAGATAATGTATCTTTAATCTCAATAAACCAATATATAATATGTGAGATTTACACAATCAGATACAAAAACATGGCAACAGCACATTTAACATTTAACGGGAATGCTGCCATTGCGACATGCATAACATACATGTAAATTTACATTGCGATCTGCATGCTTTGTGTACTTTGATAAAAAACTTGACAAAGTCGAAGCAATGTTCCTTTGTTTTACCGGCATAGCAGGATTAGACTAAGAATTTATTTATTGTTACATCGTGCTATTGAAAAGTCTGGAGCCGATTTTTCTAATTGAAAGGACTTGAATTACATGTATAATTCTTTCTATGATTTATGATATTCGTATATAAGTGTATCTAACGTATGTTTCGACATATTGTCGCCACCCGAACCGGACAGGGATGTGGGCATAGCTATGGATTTAAACCACCACGGTTCTCTAAGTGACATAGCATCTTTGAAGGCGTCAAATTTCCATGCACATACTAGGCATAAGAAAATGAAAAGGATCATATTAAATGACGCAACTTCAAATGGTAAATAAACCTTACGCTCGTCCATCGCATGGCAAAACATAATCAAAACTAACTCCAAAGGGTACTCAAATTACGCTGGGTTTTCAAGAAAGTCACGTAATTTTGTCACTTAATAGTATGGGAAATCAGCGAAGTGGAAACTGGTCATCTTCACATAAAACGTATTGAGGGGGAGGTCAAGTGATCAATTATGAATGGGGATGTCCATGCAAATATCCACAGCAAAAGTTATATATAAAGTAGTTGTTTGGGAACCAAAGGAGCGATATTATTAAACAGGCATAGTATTTAACTGGCGGCTGGACATGGTAAATTGTAAATTTTTGCTATAAATTTATTATTGAATTTTTGTTTCTGGAATTACAACAATTGACCAACTGGAAAAATCAATATGAAATTCAAACAGACACACACAAACCATCTAATGGAACAAATTGCAAGCCGACCTGCCAGATAAATATGTATTGTTGTCAATACCGCGCACATGCAGATACACCCATAAATATTGGCAACGCTGTAGCTTTTGCTGCAGAGATTTGCATGGAAATGCCAATTCAAAATTGGTCACTTTACTTCCCCCTTAAATTGTATGCTTTTTGTACAAATTTCTTTTCATTTCATTCTTTTTTTAAATTATTAAATTATATATTTACAATACTTACAATAAATTGTGGTACTATATTTTTGTATGTATTTTATCAGAACATTCAAAATTAAATTAATATTCGTTGATAGAATCGTTTCTGGACCGGAGTCTTTGATTCATATTTGTAATTTTATACACATGAAACTAAAATGTGTCATTGTAAGAGAATCAAGAGATATAGATAATCTTTAAGGGTACCGGTATTATGGTTGGGTCTATGAGCGTATATATAGTCCACAATGTCGTCATTCTATTGCAGGTTTTGGATGGTTCAGGAATGATTTTATTTACAGATTCCTTCTGATCAATGTTAAACATTTTCGAGAATTTTTGACAGATAAATCAAAATTTTTGAGCCATCTAAGTCATAATTCCCACCGCAATGTCTGGTAACAAATAACGTGGAGATAACGAAAATACCATTATGCTAGTCATAATAACGACGAAAACCGCGAATTTTTGTGTTTGTGTGGGTGCTATCTTTATTGATTGATTGTTTATTTGGCGAAATAATGTAGTCATTTAATTATGTTTACAACAATTACAACATAAGGAGAGTATACAGATGATATCTAGTGTTTTTGTGTTGATACGGAAATTAATCTTATGAGTGACCGAGACAAATGTATATTTTTTTGCGAGTGGCTTGCCACGAGCAAAAAAATAAACATTTGTCGGGATCACGAATGAGAAAATGTTCGGTATCCACACAAACACACTAGATTTTCTTTTTATTATGTGCACATAAATTGATCATTTGTAAAGACTTTATTTAACCTTGATTCGAGCCACGAAAGAGCTGAATGCTGTCATCTATCACTGTTGTATTTAAAAATGCACCACAATGAAATTATATTCCCATGCATGGCCATCAATTAAATAATACCCATTATAACCGGGTCACATTAAAATCTAATACTTCATAATCGAATTATACACAAATGCTAAATAATGGTTAACATTTTACAATTCGATGATAGTTATTCAAAAAATTCGGTCACATCATAGACGTCCATAACGTGAAAGCTACAATGAAAGTGCAATTTTCAATATCTTCACTACTAGCGGTGGATAACGATTATTATCTGTTAGCTATTTCTTCTATAATCTATTGTTTAGCGTATAATAAAACAGTATATCACCAGGGGATGTCTTAATCTCTCCCTGACAACCCCTGGCGATCGAGTCGGTTCTGTTCCCATTTGTCGGTTCTATTATATTCGGAAAATAGTGTGACTAATATTTGGATTGATACTCAGTATAACTGACCATGACGTGAAAATAACCAAGTACACCCAACGAAATACAATTGCATGCATTGAGTTGATATATGCATACAGTTACATGTAGTTGGGCCGCACTAAGTGTCAAATAGCGACAGAATCATTAACTTTGTGATACAAACACGGAGTTTTGCTTGAATGGTCAGTGTGAAGTACTTAATTTTGTTTTGACAAACCAATTATAATGGACGACATAATAGAAATGGCCGCCACTTTTTTCATAATGGCCGCCGATTTCAGATTGTGCTCAACATAATTATACGACATATCAAGCACATTTTTATTTCTTGTTTATCACATGAGTGTCATAAAAACACAAATAAATATAAGCAGTTATAGGTATGAACAAATAATACAAGTTTGTCCAGTATCGAACACAATGTTCTGACTTTATACTTAGAATGCTTCAAAAATGGTCGAAACTGAAAAAAAAAAATCTTTCAGTTCTTTATACAAACATAACATTGGCATGAATAAGTTATCAGTGTGTGCAAAATTTAATAACGTTGTTTTCGATCAGCCAATAATCTTGGCGCCGGATTCAAGATGTCCGCTATTTAGAAATGTGGTGCCATTTTCAGTTTGTACTCAATATATAAGATATACTATAAACACTTTATTATATTTTGGTTGGTCATAACATGCGAGGAAGTAGCAGTAATAAGGCTATTGCATGTCTGATGCATGTTTATTCGAGAACATTTTAGAACACGCCATACTAGTGTTGGGTCTATACCGACTAGTAAAGGTACTGAATCCGATCAGCGGGTCCCCATATCATCAATATACAACAACAACAAAAAATCTTAAAAATACGCTTTAGTTATCAGTTGCTAACCACTGTCAACTATGGTATCAAATTTCCCAAAACGTGTTATTTATCAAAAAAAAATTCAACGAAATATGACCGTATCATCGCTTGAGTATTCACGAAATTTGGTCGTATTATTACTTAGAGAGTTATCCTTCTTCATCCGCAATTTTGACCGAGACCATTCGTTTGACGGCGTGTATCTGGGCCACAAACAATTGAAATAACAAACTTTAAAAATCGATATCTGATCACTCTGAGCTTTGATGGGTAGGTTCCTCGACTCAACTCAAATATATGTTACCCCCGAAGCCAAAGAAATAGTTATTTAGGGGCGTTTAATCGGATTGAGTACCATTAACGATGGCATCCAGGATACGTAGTCGACGTATGGAATACGTAATAAATAGAGCATCGTTTGAATGTAATATATAGAGGATGTCTACATTTATTGGTTTGATATGGGAATTATCTCATGAGGGATGACCAAAACAAATCTGAATTTCCACGAGTGGCTCTGCCAAAAAGTGTAGCTGTTTTGTATATTATACATGCATGCTCCGCTCAGTTGGCCCATGGATCAACTCGAAAGAAGAGTAAAAAGTGCAAATTTGTATAACCAAGCACAGACATGGTAGTGAGTTTGTGCACATAAAATAATTCCATGTTTCATACACATTGACATATTTGGGACAAAATACCTAACATCATAGTATGTTTAACAAAAGTTAATTATTTGATGACACTCGAGCTGCCACTAATTTAACTTTAATGAACAAAGCAATCATTTTGCATTGTCTGGTGTTGTCTCCGTGTGCGGCTTTACGAAAAAGTATTAATCCGCCTGATTCAATGTAAAGTCATTCGTTGGCGTGCTGCCAAGTTGGATGGAAGCCCGCGCTTATTATTGATTTGAACATATTTATTGTGATCCAAAGAATCTGTCGAGGGAGTGAGTGAGAACACCATTGATTTTGTTTTGTCTGCATTGAATATAACCAACCATTGTTTCGACCAACAAGAAACTCTATCCAGATCATCAAAGAGTTCACGCGTATAGTAGTAGTATACGTATGGGGCGATTGCCCACTCGACTTCCGGTCGACTCCAACACGTCACTTCCGGTATGCCGGTAACGTAGGGCAGTATCAACGACACATCCACCCGCTTCCGTCGTTTATGTGAACACTTCCGGGGGGGGGGGGGTGAACGGGCAGGTCTACAGTCAAAGCCGAATCGTAAACGATTCGATCGAGGTGGACTCGTTCAGCGAACCCGCCCACTTCCGGTCGATTATGACAGCACTTCCGGTCGGACAGGTCTAGAGTCAAAACCGAACGAACCGTTAACGATTCGTTTGAGGTGGACTCGTTCAGCGAACAGTGTCTGTCGTGAGATTTGGGAAAGCCGGTCACCCGCCAAACTCTATGCAGAGCTACTCTGTTTACTCTGAACTGTTGTGTTTATGTATATCGGCAACGTACGAAAGCACCATCGGGATATCCACCCACTTCCGGCCGAATATGGCAACACTTCCAGCCAACGAATGGGCAGGTATGCAGTAAAGGCATACGTAGTACGGGAAGGTCTCCAGTCAATGCCGAAACGTAAACGGTTCAAACGAGGTGAGATTTAGAATGATCTTGGCATAGAACTCAACTTTATCTTAACAGTTTTAAATGTATATCAACATTTTAGTATAGGCTGGTTAATGGCAGTCAACGACACTTCCGACAGCTCAGTTGGGTGGGCGCGAGTTCTACAATATATGAAGGGCATACCACTTGCGTTATAACTGGACAAACAAGGGAATGGAGGCAAAGCCACGCAGAGTACGCTAAACTCTGAAATGCAGTTTTGAGCATCTATCATATGTGTATATAGTGGGACTCATCATTTTCCAATAGCTGCATTCTAAGCTCATACAGTAATCCCCAAAGTAATTGTACGCTTAACCACATCAGATTTATTGGTAATTTTTCAGGTTTTAGTCGAAAATATGGATTGTTGCCATTCATCGGAAAGCTCTCGGTTTTCATATGGATGGAAACAAATCATATTTCGGACTAAATCCTGAAAAACTACCTATGGTTCTGTTGTTGTTAAGTGGGCAATTACTTTGGGTTTTACGGTATTATATAACACCCAGGTTGTTTTGTATACTTTTATCTTCTATAAATGAGCATACTTGATCATATATATTGTTTGTTTGTTTTTGTTTGTTTTGATTAATATTATCAATCAAAAATTCAAAAAAGTAGTCACCAGCGAAAATTTTGCATGCAGATTATTTTTTTTTTTTTTTTTTTTAAACTATTGTTTTATTTTCAGAGAATTGTTTTTTAATTACCAATGCATTATCTAAGCTATCAATAAAATAATGCAAAATTACTAAACCCATATATTCTAAATATTTAAAAACAAAAACAAAACAAAAACAAACAAACAATATATCTATAAATTTGATCTATTTCCATGCAGTATATTATCTATAAATCACTAAGACAAAATATAGTTGTTTGATCAGTTTATTATATCTAATATTAACATCAATCTGGTGTTGTTCTTCTACGTTTTTATCGTGACGTTTTCCCCGCTCTTATGACGCTGTGTAAGCTTTTATGGAGAAGACGCTGGGTGAGCTTCACGTGTCCACAGTCGCAGTACCAGTCAAGCTAAAAATAGAATACAAATAGAGAACTAGTTTATTTAGCAATGCTGGCGTATAGAACTCTCTAATATATATCACAAATTTATTGACACCACTCCTCTTATATTTCAGCCCTATTTCCACTATTTATTCCAATATTTGTCTTTAAGTATATTTACCAGCCACGTAATATCGACAAACAACGGCAATCGCACAATATACTAAACTTTAACTTTGGCGACGAGGTTGAAATCGATTTTTTTTTCGCGGGGTTTCAGTCACGTGAGATCAACAACATTATAAACGCACGTGATCAGGTTTTGTTTATTTTTTTGATGCTGAAGCGTTCAATAACTACCAAAATGTTCTTCATGCTGTCATTTTTTATGACAATTGCGGCTGTTGGAGCCATAACGCTCAACGAGCTCATCGACTCGACCAGCTGCCACAGAACCACAGACGCAGGCGCAACCGAGATAGTGTGTTTTGCAACAGGCAAATCTGTTGTAGTGACCAGCAACATCGAATGGAGTATCACCAAATTGAGACTCATCGGTCTGAACAAACTAGACATTCAAGATTGTAAATTTCTTGAGTCTGTTATCACCCTGGCGATCGACGATGCCAGCACACCAATATGCCCTGTTTGCGATTTGAATGTCGTTGTTGACGGCAATACTGATTATTGTTCGGTAAGTTTCCACCTGCATCGCAAATAATATTGTGCCATATTTAAGATAAAACTTTAAGACCATGTTGTGTAGATTGTGAAAAAGATAATTGTAGTGCAAATGGCCTTATAGACTGAACGATTAAATTGCTGTTTCACCCAGACCTGCTGACAAAAATTAAACAAGTTATTGTCTGGGAAAATGATATACTGCATTACCTTTAAACTCTGTCCTATTCAGTCTCTTCACTGAACTCTGTTGTGTCACCATTGTCGGTTGGTTCATCACTGTCCTCGTATATCTCACTGAATGTTCAAACAAATTGCAAATTGTATTTATTGTAAATATCAACAGAGGCGTGTGTGTGTCACTAAGCACATGTATTGTTTGTTTCATACACCTGCTGCATTCCATCGTATAATAAATAAAACATCGAAGCAACACAAAGTATTAATAAATAAAAAACAGCAATTACAAACTTCAACAAAATATAAGTTATTTAAATAATAGTGTGTTTACCATGGTCAATACACCATGCCCTGTTTCCCCCATATGGGGTGCTAATATTAAATATGAGTCTTACCAATAATTATGAATCTGTTTTGTTTTTGTTTTTGTTTTTTTTTGTGGGATAATTACTAATTGATTTATCAAAAATGTTTTTACTTAAAAAAAAAAATGTATACTTACTGGTCAACCGCAGCCTCATCAACAATGAAGCAGTCAAAGTTCATGACATCTTTTGAGCTTCCTGCTTCTGCTGTATCTCTCTTTGCTTTTTTTGGACATCCTGCCTCTAGTGTCATCTTTTTCCTTTTGTGGGCTACTTTTAAGTTGGTGCTCTCCAATTCTAAAATATCAATTGCCCCTTCTCTCAACTGTTTTGATACTGCTTTCATTTCCTGCAAATAAATTTATATACTTTTAATTTACTATTCATATTATTATTTATGCTATTATTTTGTAGCAACTGTCAGCAGTGGAAACTGGCCCAGATTATAATATGATGTCAACTGTCAAGACATATAGTGACACAAAGCGTACAACCACACACAAACCAAGGTCATCAATACCAGGCACCAGCTTTATCAGTAACCCAAACTCAACTGATGCCTTTATGCCAGATGCTGCAAATGCTCTTCAAGGTACATTTATATGAACTACTATATCACTTGTTCATGTACAGTAATGTCCTAATTAATCAACTCCATAACCACAGCAGAACTACGGTTAACGTTTTCAGGTTTAGTCGGAAATATGGTTTGTTGACATTTATCAGAAAGCTCACAAGAGAATGGCAACCATCCATTTTTTCCACTAAATCCTTAAAATGTCAACTATAATTCTGATGTGGCTATGCAGGTGATTAATTAGGGCGTTACTGCATAAGGAAATGTCAGTTTTTGTTTGTTTTTATATTTATTTTGTGCCCTGGCTTTTCATTTGTTGAAAAGTATATTCTTCAATGTATGTAATCAAAGTAGATGTTTATGATATTGGCATATTCTAAATTATAACTATATTAAAAGTATCTAAATTTGCCAATTATACACAGCTGTTGTAATCTTATTTCTTTTTCGTGCAAGCTAACTCTCAATATTTAATCTTCAAGAAAGTGGATAATCTTGATATGTGCTATCATAGCAGTGTGTGCTGCTGTAATCGTCCTATTGATATGGTGCATCAAGAGGAAACGGAATCGATACAATGTAACAAAAATGTTGGACGATGAAAGTGTGACCATGTTTCAAGTTCCAACCAATAGAGTCGGATCAACAATAAAAAATGATTAATATTCAGCCTGAATATACCTGTGAACTGAACCTGTTTGCTATTGTCATTTTCCATCATATACCAGACCTAATTTATTTTTTCACTTATTTGCAGGCATTGTTCTGTGTCTATTTATCGCTGCGTTGAGAAGATTCAGGATATTTATTCAAAACTATCAGTGGTTTATACGCGCTGTTGACTTTCTATATAGACTAATTCATCCAGCAGTAAATCAACAGCCCAAACTCAGGAGATCAACAAGGTTAAGACAGCAGCCTAACAGACTAACATACTATCGATCTTGAGTTAAAAACAAATTAATTGGGTCTGGTATATGCCAAATTTTAAATATTCACTATAAATTAACACTTGAGATTTCACAGCAATATAATTTTCTCTACTGTTTAGGAAATATGCTTTGACTATAGTGTTGCAAAAAAAATAAATATTGTTTACTTACGTTTTTAATAGTTTCCTGTTCTGATGGAATCATCGATTTCATTTTCATTAGAAATGGAATCCGCTGGAATACTAGGAACGAGTCCTTGTCGAACGCCACTTTCCCATATCGCGGTGTTTCCCCGGGTTTTGTCACCTCCTGCTGCAGATTTACTTTCACGTTTCCTTTGTCATTGTATATTTTGACAACTTTAAATGCTCTGGCGCTGTTCACCAATGCCCTATAGACACTGGTGATTGGCATGATATTCACCTTTGTCATGTTTTTTTCCAAATCACTTCTCTGCCTTTCCAGCTTTTCGGCTTCCTTTAAGTTCAAAGAAATATAAGCCTCCTCTTCCTGAACAAGGTCAGGATCATTGTTAAATATGTGCAAATAGGGTTTTCCTCGAAACAAAGTGATCTTGAGTGCAAAGTGACCAAACTTTTTCTCGTATGACTCAGTTGTTGCTGGTGCAATATTATCCGCCATATTTGAAGTTGAAAACTGAATGACTAGTAAATGGAATACCATATGGGCTTTTATAACAGGTCTATCATAAATTCATGTTGTGTCCTAACATGTCCATGGTCTTTGTACCTACGCAAACAGTAATTCGCATATTTTGCTTTTGTCTTAGTGCCTAAACAGACTATAACTATAAAACTCTGTGTTAATAAAAAAAAAAAAACAGTAAGAGCACACGCAAAATTATGACTGACAAATGGGGTGTGAAACTTGGCAATACCAACTATTTTAGTATATGGCTTAACCCCCATTTAGCTATATTAAAAAAAAAAAAAAATACTAAAACAGTTACTCCAAAGGAATGATGTTAAGATACTAGTAGGAGGTGAACAACTTGTTTAGTTCATATTTGAAATCCTAGTGTTAATCTATATGGAATATTTTTGGTCAGAGCGATTATAGATTAACTTATTTAGGGCTATTCAGCTGTTAGAAATCTTTTGTGTGTCAGACTGTACAAACTTTTTTTTTTTCTAACACAAGTGCTGAAGGTATTCCAGGTTTTGAAAATGTGCCGAATGGTACACAGGGGTTTGTGATCAGCACTAACATATGTATGTAGTCAGACATGAAAACTAAAAGTGATTTAGAATGAGTTTTCACCCCCCCATGTGTACCATTCGGTACATTTTCAAAACCTGATTTCCCTTTCAGCACTTTTTTATTGGCGAGAATGAGTCTTTTCAGATTTATTAACAACTTTTTATTTCACCAAACTAATAACTTATTAAAGGTATTCAATCCGATCAGAGGGTTCCCCATCTCAACAGACTCCAACATCAACAAACCGAACAGGGGGGTCCTATATTACTATTTATTTGGCTTTGAGGGTAAAAAATATTTGATTTGAGTCGAGGAACCTATCAAACAAAGCTTGCAGTCATTAGATATTGTTTTTTTTAAATTTGTTATTTTCTCGAGATGAAACCTTACCTTCGTAATTTGCTCGAAATGTGAACACCAAAACACTATTCAAACAGACAAGGATGGGTAACTCTAAAATCAAGTGGTAATAATAACGCAAATTTGTCTGTGTTCTGGGACAGAAAAAATAGAATTAATGAAAATTCAAATATCCATATCTGTTCACCCTGAGTGTTAATTGGTAGGTTCCTCGACTCAAATCAAATATTTTTTACCCCTCAAAGCCAAACAAATAGTAATATAGGATTGAACACCTTTAAATCTTGTAGTTTACAAACAGTAATATTGCAGTTCTTTACAAACAGTAAACTTCTGTATTTCACTGAACTGTCTAATTTTTTTGTTTTTTGTTTTTTGTTTTTGAAATTCTGTGCCAATATATTTTCTTATATATTGGGCATGTCTCACTGGAAGATAGATATATATATAGGAGAATGCATTGACACAGTATTGCTAATGCTGCACCATCAATGTTGGTATAATGAAAGGGTTAAATGTGTCAAATCACCTACAACATGTCTATTGTTAGAAGGTTTCTGGTTATATTTCACACCTGGTTGCTGGTATATTGTCTACTTAAACTCACAATAAGTGTCCAATAAAACATATTGTAATACTATGGCATGGAATTGATAGGACTTTTAATATTTAATCAAGGAAAACAACAGTTCATTACCAGCTGAATATTGATTTATTTTATGTTTAACACAAATATATGAAGGCATATTTATTTACAAGGAGTTTGTCTGTCAAACCAAACACAATCTTAGGTGTTATTACTTTCATGTCAAATAGCAACAATATTTCTGTATACCTTGGTTACAAAGCACATTTTGTGCTTAAAGGTGCCTTAATTTTCTTTGGTGGTATTACTTTCATGTGAAATAGCAACAATATTTCTGTGTACATTGGTGACAAAGCACATTTTGTTCTTAAAGGTACCTTAATTTCAAAACAAATGAAAAATACTAGCGACACAATTTGCAAAATATATATGAACAAACACTGTAAATACTGTTGATTTGTTTTTCTCTTATTTTTGTTTGTTTACTAGTTACGTTTATTTTTTATAAACATTTTTATAAATTTACGTTCTACAAAGGGAACATAGTGTTTAAACATATTGTTAAATAATTATGGCAAACTCTCAATTTGACTGATCAGAATTGACCATTATTCCTCATCTATTATGAACTGTTCACTGATATTTATATACATTCAGAGTATGAGGAACAATCCTTGAAATAGGATGTCTGTCATTTGCAGAATGATGTTTATCAGAGGGTGAATTTGGTGATGCTAGCCCACTATGTCTCAGTAGAATGAGGTTTCCCAGAGAGTGAATTTGGTGATGCTAGCTTGCTATACGGGGTAGTATCACTAAATTCGCCCTCTATGGACCTCATTCTGCAAATGACAGACACCCTATTTCAAGGCTTGATGAGGAAATTATTTTGCGAATCCCAAAACGCACAATATTTTTTGCAAACATGTATATTCTGCACATACGTTAACAGTCATTATACTATACATTTGTTCACTCGAAATCTGACATCTGACATTTGATATGTAAGTCCTCTTACAACTGGGTTGACACTATTATCTTCTTTATTCCTATTTATTCATCTGTGGGATTAAACAGATAATAGTTGAAAACTTGATGTTCTTATTATTCTGAACTCAGCAAATTGAGTGCACAAACAAATAGGCTTCTAAGTCAGATTTCTTAAAATGTAGTCAGAAACCAAACTTAATATTTGGTGTTGGAAAATAGGTGTTTGTATGCTGTTGCACCTGACATAGTTTAACTAAAACAGCCATTTGGATTGTGATATATAGTCCATTTGTAGGTTTGAACAGTTAAAATAATAAAAAAAAAAACTGTTCTCTTAGCAATATGAACTCCCTACAAATTTAGCACTCCTTTTGTCTATTCACATTCCTACAATCGAATAACTAGGAATCTAAGAGATATTTAACAGCATTTTGAGATGTTTGTCAGTCTACCTCATGCAAATATGCACTATAGTTTGTTCAACTTTGTTGATCAATCACTGTAAATAATGTTGTTTGTATTTCTTGTTTTAGTCACTTGAATTGTGATATATAACCCATTTTTTTATAAATGGAACGATGTTATCTACTTTATTCCTATTTATTTATTTGTAGGTTGGAACAGCTAATAACTGTTTTCTTTTCAAATTTATCAGTCTACCTCATATGGATATACAGATGTGTTGTGGTTAAAGATATCCTGACTGATTTATTACTATCAAACTGCAAACCGCAAAAAAAAAATAAAAAAAAAATAAAAATTTAAACAATATGTCAAGTTGTAATATAGTCTCAATTTTGTTTCAGAAAATTGCAACAACAAAAAAAGGAAGAAATAAAAAAAAGTGACTTATAAACCGTGCATGGTATTGTTCACAAAAAAAAAGAAAGAAACAAGTCTTGGTTAATAAAGAGATTTTGCTAAAAAATTTTAAAAAAATTTTAAAATCTTTTCAACTAAGCGTTATATCAGTCAGGACATATTTAATCAGTATAAAGTACAGCTCTAGTACAAATGTTTTGCTCTTTATTTATATATTTTTATATATTTTATATATATATTTGTATAACTGCTGTTAAAAGGGCCCACTGTAACTAAATCCAGATATTCATCTTAGGGAGACACATTTCTTACTATATGGTGAACGAAATTTAACAACGAAGCACATTGATGTACTTTGTTTTCATTCCTGACTCAAATTGAATCAATATATATTCAATTTGAGTCGGGAATGAAAACAAAGTATGCACCAATGTGTTTAGTTGATCAATTTCAAACACCATATAGCAAGATATGAGCCTCCCTAAGATAAATAGCCGGGTTTAGGTACAGTCTCCCTTTATTTTCAGTATATTTCAATATCTGTTCAACATATAATATATGACTATTGACCTATATATGCAAGGAATGACATCAGTTCACCGATAAAGGTGGTTGCGTATATTAGAATACAATATAATACATATTGTTTGCAAATTAATATTTTTCCTCCACAAACTATATAGATCAATGATCAAGTTTACAGTGCGCTGTGTGCATGTGGATGACTAAGTGTGCAGAATTTGAAACCAAAGGCCTCTAATATTAATAAACCACTTCCACTAACTTTGGGTATTATACTGAATAGCATAATGGCCAAAGCTGAGTGTGGTGATGCCATTATCTGCAATATATCGCTTGTCATCAAATGCACTCAGGGCGCGTTTATTTATATGTGTGCAAAAAAGTTGGTGTTTCTTGCTCAAAATTCTGTTGAACCTACACATTGTCTTGTCTGTATTTCCAAACAAACAATTGTAATAGTCAACAAATTTCAGTTTTTGATCGCCTCTAACAACTCCCTTCGCTCTTCTTTTCTCAGTATCGCCATAGCAATATGCATACACTTTAGAGCGAAGTCCACAAAAGCTCTTTATTGGTATACCATAAGATTCATCTTTCATTAACCCAACTTGGGCCTTGTTGTCACTGCTGTATAAAAAGTGGTCTTTATCATAGTTGCTGGTGTCAAACAGTTCTTTGTTTTGTAACATATCATTATAAATATCCTCACACTTCACATGATAGGTCAAAGAGTCTGTGTCGGTGAATAATAATTTTGCATTCTCACCATACAGTTTTTTAATATAGTTGTAGTGAAAATCATACATCAAATACTTTGATAATTCCAGAATTGCGAATCCGAGATAGACTGGTTTGTTCAAAACGAGTTTCACTTTGCTGCATTCAACTCCAACCAAGTCATTATTAAAAATCTCAAAACGTTTGAATGATGGTTTTGATATATATTTTCTCAATTTGTGTTCATTATTTATTAATGAAATATTCACCCTTCCTCGAACATTTTCGAGAGCCTTTCCATATATCGACACATTCAAGAGTTTGAATATAAATTTTTCAGTGGCATTTTTAGCTTCGGCTCGCTTTTGTGTGTTAAAGTCGATATATGGTTTGAGAATACGTTTTTGTTCAAAACGTAACACTCTGTGAATTTTTTTCAACTTGAGTCCCAACTCCAGACACTGTTGCAGATTTTTGTAGTGAATAATATAATGTTGTTTATCATATAATGTTAACACTAGTTTTTCTGTGGTATGGAATTTGGCATCTCCATTATGCAAACGCCATAGCTGCTGACTATATTGCGAAATTTCATCAAAGTCACAACGGCGTCGCTCAACAGCCAGTGGATAGCAGTTGTGCGTATCATGTAGATGTTCTGGGTACTCTAGATCAACTTCTAGCACATATCCATGTTTGTCATCAAAAGCTATTGAACTGATGTCCAAATTGCTTATTTCCTCTTGAGTCAAGAATTGAAATGAGCGATATGGCATTGGTTGACATTGACTCCACCCATATAAATTATTAGCATCGTATGATGCGACATAGGATGTTTCTTGTGTTGTATCATAACTTTCGCCTATATATTTATTATTGGCCTCTGCAAATCGCTGTGTTATGCAGGAAATTCCGCCTCTTATTCCCTTTTCGAAGAAAATGTACTGATCAGGATCAGTTATAAGCTCAAATTCGGCATCAGTTTTTAAGAGCATTGCACTCCAACTATAACCTGGAGCAGAATAGAAATGGAGGGTATCCAGACCATAGTACTGATAGCAGATATCTCGAAACTGTTCAAATACACAGGCTAACAAACAGACATCACTTTTTAAATAAAGATCATGGTAGTCGCCCAGATTTTTCATATTGAATTTGGTCCAAACATTGTGGGCATGTTGATATTCTGAATCAGTAATATTACTTTCTGTCATTTTGTTGTAAAATTTGTCCTTTTCCGGAAGTTTCGTTTCACCAAACACATTTACTGATGTGACATACTCATAGAAGTATACACCTTTCCTCTTGAGCAAATTGCATTGTTCAGGTGTGAATCCCTCATCATTTAGATAAGGAAAATTATAGTTGTCAAAGTCTTTCAAGTTTTCTACCAGCGTCTCCAGCGATGCGTTCAAAAATTGATAAGAGTCGATAAAGCGTAATTTTCCTATACTGAAAGACAGATATTTTTCCATATTATTGGGTATACATGTAATAGGTTCGCCGAACTTTCCCATAGCTTGACATATAAGATGCGAATCAAATCCACGAAGATTGTGCATAATCACGGGAATAAATAAAGGCGCTTTGAGATGCAAATTACAGCCATCGCAACTGGGTCCGTTGTAGAGCCCGCTGACATGGCAGTGGTGGCGGCATTTCCTTCTGTTTTCGTTAAACTTTCTATTGCAATTATAACATTCCGTTGCTGCTTCAAAGTCCAGTTGCTGCTTTTCCGTGATGATCATATCAGCTGTTTCCTCTAAAATACTTTCAATTTCCTCAACCTCCTCAAATAGTTTTTCTAGAAAATAGTCTATAACACCAGTGTCTGAGCTATAGATAAATGTAGGTTTTGTATAGGTCTCATCCACCTTGCAAACACGTTTGATTCCAAAACTGAGTGGATTGAGATTTGCATATGGTGTGCTGGAGGAAATGTCAGGGTTTGGGTCGCATTTGCTAATTTGCTCAACAGTCGTTTCCAGGTCAGCATAGATGCAGAATGGGATTACAAATTTTTTGTTGTATTCATTGAATCGTACAATTTTATCCTTTTCTGCAGGATAACAGGTTTTTTGAAAGCCGAAAGCTTGACACTCCTGCATATGTGCATCCCTGTCAGTCCAAGTTCGAAATGAACACAGACAAAATCTACAGAAAAAATAGTTCTTGTGTGATGTTTGCCTTTTGAATCTTGTTAAGAGTCTATCCAAATCTTTTATACATGTATAATGTGTTTTATCTTCATTGTGAAACAATAGCAGGTCTGCATGAGGCTCGTTTGGAGGATATATATTAGTTATCCTTAAAGGGAACACCTGTTTGTCCTCATAGCCAAATACGCTCACAGATATATTGTTCATCCGCTCAAACTTTGTGATATCTTCTATTTTCATTGGAAAAGTCAATCCGTTCAACCGAAGGCTGTCTTTGTATGGCAAATAAGTGCTCACACGGTTCGGATTGTTCATTTTTCGGTGCACACTAGCCAAAACAGCCCACACGAAGCAGTATTCATCATTGTTTACTACATTTATTATCGATCGTGAATGAGTTAGCTCGCTTGGCGTTGCTATATAGCTGCTGGCTGACAAAGGTTTATACATTGCCATACTGATATCCAAATGCTGTATTCTCCTTATTCTCCAACCACTGCCCCTATGTATAAAGGTGTTGAATGATTCGAACATTTTGTGAAACCCAGTATTAATATCGGCAATGTCCAATTGATCACTGGTCACACACTTGAATAGTTGCGTTCGAAAGTGTGTCTCTATAACACTATCCTCTCCACCCTGCTCATCGCTTGGCTTGAACATTGAAATGCACAGACTGAGATGCCATTTCATTCCATTATATCGCTGCATTTTTTCCTCCAGAATGGTCAAAATCTTTTTTCTGTTGTTAGCGAAAAACACAATCATATCATCTGTTTCCGGCATGTTTGCTGGTTTAATTTTCACCACAGTCACAATCTTATTCAACGCTGAAGTTTCATTTTCCAGTTCACTGTCACTAGAGTCATTCGATTGTCCCTCTGCTGATATACTATCATTAAGAACTTGATTAATGATATTTGGTGGTTGTATTGTTCTATTTGAGCTCTGAATCGTTTCAACTTTTGGCGTTTGTGTTGTTGTTCTATTTGAGCTCTGAATCGATTCAACTTTCTGCCTTTTTCTTGGCTCTCTTTTGTGAATATTCCTGAGATGTCTACTCAAAGTTTCATTTGTCTTAAACTCTTTGTTGCACAATTCACATATATAATCCTCATCATGCATAATCTTGTGTTTCCTCAACGAGCTATGATTTGCATAAGTTCTATTACATTTGTCACAATCAAATCTGGGAGTTGAAACATTTTGTGCCTCTTGGTTCTGCATAACGTGGTTTACACAAAAATAATCCTGTGATAGTTATCAAGCAGTCTTTGTGCTTATTCAGAATAAATATATAGTGAACCATTTGGTGTAACTATAAGCTAAAATATACCCAACAGACACAAACATTGTTTACATAGACAATATCAATATATAGCAAACTTCAGCTTGTATAAGAGTGGCACAGCTCAGTAAGTTAACAGCTGCTAATTTGCATATACCAACATTAAATATATATAAACATTTATGCAAATATTGTTTGTAACAACCCCCCTGATTTTTGTTTGATATAAATATCATTGGGAATTTGTTGAACTAAACATGAATCTATTTACAAAACAGTTTAATACAAACAAACGAAAAGTAACTACATATAAATATTTACAAAAAAAGGGAAAGAATATATAGATATATATATGTATGTGTTATATGTATATATAAATAGTAGTTTGCATACCATCAATACATTCACAAAGTGAGCCATTTGATTTTTTGTTTTTTTATTTTGGATATTTTGGCAGTTGGTTTGCAGTCTTTGATACACTCATTGGATATAGCCTCTGAACAATCTGGCTGACAGTTTTGTTTGTAGTAGTCACTGTTTTCTATTTGTGATTTGCTGTCTTTGGTACACTCATTGGATATAGTTTCTGAACAAACCGGCTGACAGTTTTGTTTGTAGTAGTCACTCTTTTCTATTTGTGACATAGAAATATCAACACTTTGTTTATCATTGTTCAGCTTTTGACACATACTAACATGTTCTTCTTCCGGAATAAGTATCAATTTCCTTGACATTCTGTAAATAAGCGTAAAACAGCTCTGATCACTATTGTCAACAGATGTATAACTTGAGTTAGTTTTTGTCTGCGCACTGTCAAAGGCACATTCTTTTGAACAATTTCTCTTAAGATTGCTCTGTATTTATATAATTTTCGTTCACTGTCACGTGATGCAGAAATATTTCCACGAATAATATTGAGTACACATTCTGCCAGAAATTTGATAGCATCTTTTGGTGAACTTTGTAGAATAAGTTTTCTGTGATCCACTTTACTTCTCAGCAATGAAGTGAGGAAGTTGAAATATTTTCCAATCTTCATTCCTTTGACGCATAAATAATAGCGTTTTCAGATGGAAATATTTTGCTTCTCAATTGTAAACGTCTGTCTGACTTTGGATGAAAGTCAAGTAATATATACCCATAACGAGATTTAGTTGCAGAATAATATGCATCGAGAAAAAAATTATATTTATCAGGAAATGCCTGTCTGGCCAATGAGAGTACCTGCTGCACACACCTGCGATTCTCAAACAAAAGAAAGTAATGTGTATTAAGGGAAATTGTTCTCATAGATCGGCCTTGAGCAAACAAGTTCTGTGAAATAAATATATTAGATACATTACAATGATGACATTTGACTGTAAATAAATTCAACACATCAAGATTGTTGCAAACCTGTGACATCAGATCATCTAGAATTAATAATTTGTGACCTTCAGTTTGTTGCAACCATTTGTCTATTGTCTCATTAGAAGGTATTCCTTTATAGAAAACAATATTCTTTGACAGTGTCTCGTATAGAGGCTGCCAAGTATTATAACACAGGTAGGTTGCTTGCACAGGTTGAGAGAACATAGTTTTTGAATTCTCTAATATCCTTTTGACGAGGAATGTTTTTCCACTACTGGTACATCCCACAACAGCAATATTTGTTGGTGATTGAAACTTCAAGGAGTTTTCATCAATATAGGTTTGCATTGTGTTGCTACTGTGTGTGTATAATATCTCGGTTTTGAGTCACCTCAAAGTATCCCGAAAATTCAGCATATACAATACATGAGGTTGTTTCAGTTAATGGCGAAGAAAACTGAATATCTAGTCTTATATTAGATGTTTTCAGTAGAGGAATAAATTTATTTCGATCCATATATGGTTCTAAATCAAACACATATAAACAGTAGCCATTTGAATAGTCTGAAGGTTCTATCAAACTGCCTTTGTTTTTCATCCAGTTGCCTGTGTTCTTCAAAAAATTTGTATAAGCAGGAATATAACCATTTTTCGCAGTGGTCGCTGTGAAATTGAGATTCAGTGGACTTGAATCTACAGGTTGACCATCTGCAAAAAGGGCCACCTTAGTAACATTTGAATGTTTGAAATTGTAGGGATTTAACTTGTAATCCCCCGATACTGCATCAGATGAAACTAATCCTATAGCAACTTTAAGCGGCCGGTTTGCTTGAAATAAATTATCCCAAGTAAACCGGGTTAAACCGGTTGATATTGAATTTGTTTTGACATCACTACGTTTAAAAAGATATTTGGCATTTGCACTTTTTAAGAGTTCTGCGTGTGCATACAACAATGCAGGGTTCAAACGAACTCGAGCCACATGCAGTACAATATCTTGTATTTTGACATTATAGTCGGGATTAATTTCCTTTGACATCAAACAGAAACTACTTTTGTTTCTATACAGTCTTAGTTGAACATTTATTCCATTAAGTAGATATTTTTTCATTCTGAACAAATCATTAAATAAACAGCCTGTCAGTTCAACTGTGTTTCCGGATTGTGTGAGCTTTGATCGCTCATAGAATCCTAGGTTTCCACCTCTCAACTCAGCATTATCCATTTCTCCGGCTGTGTCTTTGTAAAACATTTGTGTTTGCAAATATGTGTCCGCAGCAGCCTGATTGCCATACAACAGAGTCTGCATCATTGCACTGTACGCATAATTTGTGTTTGTCGGAGTAATAGTGTTGGAGTTGAACGAAACATCAATTTGAGACCATAAGGACTGAAGAAATAGGTTAACAGGCCCAATCTTTTCTGTGGATGGTATTTTGGCTGAACCTGTTTTGGTAAGATTAAGTTTGATATACAGTTTAGTGTTGTGCAGATCAATATAATCTAAAGAATTCTGTGAGCACACGTTGAAATCAATCGGAGAATTTTGCACAACCTGCGAAATCGGTCTAACTTCTTGATAATATAATTGTTCAACTGCGGTTTGCGTTGCAGGTACACCAAACAATGACAACTCTTCTGGCATTCCCTCCTGGAATAGATCTTTGTTTATCATCGCCATAATTAATCCGAAAATATATCTCTGACACGTTTTTTTCTCACAGTTGACTGTTTCTTGTGTGTTTGTTTCTTATATTCAGATCTTCGTGTTTGTTTTGTACGTCTTTTTCGTCTGCACACCTTTTTTTTATGTTTCCCAGTGTCAGTTTGATATTTGGCTGCCTCTCTCGCAAGTTCGTCTTTGACACGATTGACAACTTCTTGATTTGTTGACACAACCGTTATTGGCGGCACCGTAGCTTGAGACTGATTGACAGCTTTGTTGGTACTGGTTATATATTCCAGCCATTTTTTGGCGTCTGGAATATAGATTGAGGTATTCATAATTACAGCGGTGGTTTAAAATGAAGCACAACAGACACAGGATCCGTAATGAATAAAGCAGGTTGGAGATTATCATCCGTTATATTGATCTCAAACTCAGAAACCACTTCTGTGCGAATCGGAACATATGGTACATAGCCTCCACCAGCAGTCCAATATGATTCATATATAACCGGATCTATTCGTCTTAATATTGGTCTCTCAACACCATTAAAAATTGAACTTTCTATTAATGAAACATGGATGAGAAGGCTCTTTGCTAATTTGGCTGACAAATCTGTATCAGTTGATAAATATGCAAATGCAATAAGTCCGAGTGACCAATCCACACTAAGCTGTAGTGTTTTGTTCATCCGAACTCTGAATTGATAAGATGTGTTTTCCGGGAAGTAATCTTCGAAACCATTGCTGCTGCAGTAAACATATCTATCCGTCATTTTTTTGTAATAGTTTTTATATCAAGGCTTTGTCGCCACTCATTGAATTTATCTGGAAACCCTTCGTATTTGACCAAATATTCTTTTCGACCATTCCTCCTTCTGGTTTTTATAATCTTCTCAACCAACCACAATGATTTTTCACTCTTTATAACCAATTTTATCTCATCTTGATACCACCAACCTTTGACCCTCTCCCCCGCAAGATCTTCAAGTTTATAGAGTGGTAGTGCTTGTTTTGTGAATCTTGTTTTAACTTTAAACACTTCAGTAGACCACTGTTGTTGATATGATCTGCGGAATTTATTTTTCAAGAATGACACCCGGACAAGGTCTCCAATTTTTAATTTGAAACGCACCTTTGTTTTATATATAGTATTAGTGTGTAGATATTGGAACGCCCATATACTTGATTCATTGTTTTTGTTGACTTGGCTAGGTGATATATAATTCAATGATCTGTGGGGGGTGTGATTATAACCTTTGATTAACTTTTGCAGAATATCCACATATTTATAAGTCCTGTATTTGTCAAAATATTGGAATAATATTTTCTTGAGAGTTTTATTGACTCTCTCAGCTACTGATGCATGCATTTCGTTTGAGGTGGGGTAGTAGTGAATATTATAATGAGAAAAGAGAGATTTAACCAGTCTGTTGCTGAATTCTAGACCAGCATCTGATCTGACATGCTTGGGCGTTCGTTTTGTTACTACCAGTATATCCTTTAGTGCTTCATTGACATTTTGTGCCGTTTTACGCTTTATTGGCCGCACAAACAGGAATTTAGAAAACACATCAATTACAACAAGGAGATATTGTATACCATTGTTAGATTTTTTAAGGTTTTGCACAGATAATAAATCCATTTCCCACAAATCGTCAACTCCCGAAACAATCATTTTAAGTGTTTTGAACTTTCTTTTCACTTGTCCATGTAAAGTATGTGGATCTTGTTTTTGTAACCACTTGGCAAGGTATGATCTGCTGTATGAATATTGTCCGTTTCCTTTCAATACTTGATAGAGTTTATCTAAACCAGAGAATGATGCTGGTTTTTCAACATCATAGTAATAACTCTCCAAAAAATTCTTTTTATCATGTTGTTCTGTCATTGTTCTGTTAATATTTTTTCAATTTTGTTGTATAACTGGTGAACTATTTCACATTTCCATTGTTCGTTGAATGTGCTTGACTGCCAGTCTTCATCCAACATCTGGTGCATAACAGTAACAGCTGAGTTGTCACTGAGTTCCGCAAAAAAATGTGTGTTGATAAATGTTAGAATAACAGAATATGCAGTGTATTTTTCATAGAATATCTGTATTAGCTGGTTGCATACATCAGTTGAATCTAACTTTACTGCACAGTCCTGTTCCTCAAAACTAATCCGTTTGTGCTGAATATAACTGTTGAAGATCAAATTGACATGATGATCTTTCAACTCGTTGAGTGTTTTAATAAATAAGGAATTTTGTTCAACAAGATCCATATTTATAACAATAACCTTTTTTGCAGTTTACTGAATGATGTTCAAAACTAAAATAAAAAATAGTCTATCCTGTTTCTTCATTTATATACGACTGCAGAATACAATCAGGAATTTTTATATTGCAAAGTTTCCGCCATAAGACCACATCAAAACACATTTTTTTCCTTTTGTGCACCAAAGTAATATAAGGATGTCCTCTTGTAATCACTATCCGGGTCTTTTTGTTCAGATAGAATTGTGTTTCATCTGTTCCTGTGAATAACACCTTGTAATTTTGATCCAAATACATTTTATTCCTGATATCAATCTGTTTTTGTGTCATTTTGTTTGTTTGTATGACCATACATATATCCCAACTGCAATAAGTTAAGTGAATAATATGATATAGGTTTATTGCAATATAATATATGTATGCACACAAAAAAAAAAATAACCAGTGATAATATTGGTTTGTTTGAACTCATTTGTGTTTACATTGATGGATATATTGTCTCCCTCCCACTAACCCCGTTATACATATAGCTACATATGTTTATAACATATTTGTGTAAACATGTGTTTGCTAAAAACAGATATTTAATAAAATGTAAACACAAAAGTTCAGAGGAAACAGAGTTCGGTCCCTTCGTTATGATAAGTCCTGCGTTGGAGGCTGAACTCTGCATGGAGTTTGGCGACTGAAGGCTTTCCTAAATCTCGTGACAGACACTGTTCGCTGAACGAGTCCACCTCGATCGAATCGTTTACGATTCGGCTTTGACTGTAGACCTGCCCGTTCGTCCGACCGGAAGTGTTGACATAAACGACGGAAGTGGGTGGATGTGTCGGTGATACTGCCCTACATTACCGGCATACCGGAAGCGACGCATTGGAGCCGACCGGAAGTCTAGTGTGCAAATAATCGACCGGAAGTGGGCGGATGTGTTGGTGGTACTGCCCTACGTTACCGGCATACCGGAAGTGACGTGTTGGAGTCGACCGGAAGTCGAGTGGGCAATCGCCCCATACGTATACTACTTATAGTCATCGAGTGATGGTTGGACACTGAAAAAGCAAGTATCATCTGCGTACATACGAGTAAGTGATTGTATAGTCGTTGCTAGGTCGTTTATATACGTCAAAAATAAAAAAAGGGTCCAAGAATAGAGCCCTGGGGCACTCCTGCTGGGATACTACGATAATCCGAGAAAGATTTACCCACTAGGACGCGTTGTGATATGTTACAGAGATAGCTATTCAACCAACAGTGGACATTTACGGCTACTCCGAATTGTTCCAGTTTGAATAACAACTCCCTGTGCCAGACTCTCTCAAATGATTTGGAAATATCGCAAAAAATTGCCGATGTATTTGACTTCTCATCGAGGACCTGTCACAGGGTGTGGTATATCTCGAGTAACTGGAAAGTTGTGCTATGTCCAGGAACAAACCCCGATTGGTATTGATATAGTATATCATTATTTGAAAAGTGGACCGTTAAGTATTTTAGTACAATTTCTCTAGGATCTTTCTAAGGTATGGGATTAAGGATATTGGGCGGTAGTTTTTGCAGCTTGATTTGTCATTTTTCTTGTATATAGGGATAACATTTGCGAGCTTCCACTGTGTTGGGAATGCACAAAGTTCAAACGATTTTTCAAATAAAGCTTTAGGGGGGGGTTCTTGCCATATATGGATGGCTGGGCTTGTGTATTGGATCATTTTAACTCTAATTCCATTGTGGCCAGATGCTTTATTAGGTTTCATTGTCCCAATATCAGAAATTATATCATCGATAGTGAATTTAATGTTTGTTACTGTGTTACTACATTTCTGGGTGAATATCGGTAAACTGCACGACGAATCGTCGAGTTCTGAATTTGAGATGAACGCACTGTTGAACATTGCCGCTTTGGTGTGGTCATCAAATACTAAATTTCCTTTGCCATTAGTTAGAGGGGGGATAGCACCCTTATGCTTAGTTTGCATAATATCCTTTATGCAGTGCCAAAAATATTTTGAGGAAGGGTGTTCACGGACATTTTTTTGTAGTGTTTGTTCGTAACGGGCTGTGGCATATTTGTTCATGTTATTAACAGTGTTTCGTGCTTTTTTGAATTTGGACAAGTCAGTTTCCTTTTTTGATTTCAAAGCAATTTTACGCAGTCTATCTCTTTTCCGAATCATCGTTCTTAATTCTGAAGTGAACCAATGTTTGTCTTTAGGTCTTATTAAAACTTTTGATTGGGGAACAGTTTGGTCCATAATTTCGAGAAATTAGGTGGTAAAAATTTCGGTCGCCAAGTCTATGTCGGGTGCTGTTTCGATAGCGTGCAACCACTCTGGATCATTAATGAGCTTTATAGCTTCGTCGAATTTGCCTCTATCATAATTCCTAACTAGTCGGGGGAAGGGGACATTAGAGTCCGAATCATATTTTAAATACCCAATGACCGCACAGTGTCAGATATGGATCTTCCAAAGTCAATCACTTCGGATTGACATGTAACATTGTCATTCACGATGATGAGATCTAGTAGAGTGGAAGTTGTCGAGGTCATTGGTTCGTGATTCAATGACATTTCGCAGACTATATATAAACTGATACGATTTCTCTGATTTTTGATAAGGGGTCTAGTGCGTTTGAGATGAAGTCGCCAGTTATAATCATGGGGATATTAAAGTCGAAAGCATTAGATATGGACTGGTCCATCAACTTCCAGTACTTCTCATTACAAAATTGATCAGAATAGAACGATATGAGACACACAAATGATAGCGGGAGGCCCTGGAAGTCAGCTTGAACCACAATATTGAATTATCGAATTCAAGGGAGGGTATACGTTCGAAGACGAGATGATCAGCAAAATAAACTGCGATACCTCCTCCATGGCTCGAACCGTCATATCTCTCAGGATTATAGAATCCTCGAAGTTGTATATTATGGCTGGGAAATGCTGCATCAATGTGGGTTTCGGTGAAATACAGGATATCGTAATCTTCGATTTCGTCGACCAGTCGCAATAGTTTATGCCTGACACTTATAATATTTAAGTGAAAAATCGAGAGCGTTTGATGTTCGTCGTGGGATCGATCAATATTATTACCAGGATTCAGTTCTAAGGACCCACTGCGTACGAGGAGTAATGTCAAAAGTAAAATAAGTCTGATGGCGCTAGTTCCAAACGGGAGCTTGATTGCTCGGAATTTTGGAGGGGACTGCGTTCTTTTCGGGAGACGGTTTAGGTATGAACAAATAATACAAGTTTGTCCAGTATCGAACACAATATTCTGACTTTATACTTAGAATGCTTCAAAAATGGTCGAAACGGAAGAAAAAAAAATTTCAGTTCTTTTTCAAACGTAAGCTTGGCATGAATACGTTATCAGTGTGTGCAAAATTTAATAACGTTGTTTTCGATCAACCAATAAACTTGGCGCCGGATTCAAGAAAGATGTCCGATATTTATAAATGTGGTGCCATTTTCAGTTTGTACTCAATATATAAGATATACTATAAACACTTTATTATATTTTGGTTGGTCATAACATGCGAGGAAGTAGCAGTAATAAGGCTATTGCATATCTGATGCATGTTTATTCGAGAACATTTTAGAACACGCCATACTAGTGTTGGGTGTATACCGACTATTAAAGGTACTGAATCCGATCAGCGGGTCCCCATATCATCAATATACAACAACAACAAAAATTCTTCAAAATACGCTTTAGTTATCAGTTGCTAACCACTGTCAACTATGGTATCAAATTTCCCAAAACGTGTTATTTATTAAAATTTTGTTCAACGAAATATGACCGTATCATCGCTTGAGTATTCACGAAATTTGGTCGTATTATTACTTAGAGAGTAAAATCCTTCTTCATCCGCAATTTTGACCGAGACCACTCGTTTGACGGCGTGTTTCTGGGCCACAAACAATTGAAATAACAAACTTTAAAAATCGATATCTGATCACTCTGAGCTTTGATGGGTAGGGTCCTCGACTCAACTCAAATATATGTTACCCCCGAAGCCAAAGAAATAGTTATTTAGGGGCGTTTAATCGGATTGAGTACCATTAACGATGGCATCCAGGATACGTAGTCGACGTATGTAATACGTAATAAATAGAGCATCGTTTGAATATAATATATAGAGGATGTCTACATTTATTGGTTGGATATGGGAATTATCTCATGAGGGATGACCAAAACAAAACTGAATTTCCACGAGTGGCTCTGCCAAAAAGTGTAGCTGTTTTGTATATTATACATGCATGCTCCGCTCAGTTGGCCCATGGATCAACTCGAAAGAAGAGTAAAAAGTGCAAATTTGTATAACCAAGCACAGACATGGTAGTGAGTTTGTGCACATAAAATAATTCCATGTTTCGTACACATTGACATATTTGGGACAAAAGACCTAACATCATAGTATGTTTAACAAAAGTAAATTATTTGATGACACTCGAGCTGCCACTAATTTAACTTTAATGAACAAAGCAATCATTTTGCATTGTCTGGTGTTGTCTCCGTGTGCGGCTTTACGAAAAAGTATTAATCCGCCTGATTCAATGTAAAGTCATTCGTTGGCGTGCTGCCAAGTTGGATGGAAGCCCGCGCTTATTATTGATTTGAACATATTTATCGTGATCCAAAGAATCTGTCGAGGGAGTGAGTGAGAACACCATTGATTTTGTTTTGTCTGCATTGAATATAACCAACCATTGTTTCGACCAACAAGAAACTCTATCCAGATCTTCAAAGAGTTCACGCGTACAGTCATCGAGTGATGGTTGGACACTGAAAAAGCAAGTATCATCTGCGTACATACGAGTAAGTGAATGTGTAGTCGTTGCTAGGTCGTTTATATACGTCAAAAATAAAAAAGGGTCCAAGAATAGAGCCCTGGGGCACTCCTGCTGGGATACTACGATAATCCGAGAAAGATTTACCCACTAGGACGCGTTGTGATATGTTACAGAGATAGCTATTCAACCAACAGTGGACATTTCCGGCTACTCCGAATTGTTCCAGTTTGAATAACAACCCCCTGTGCCAGACTCTCTCAAATGCTTTGGAAATATCGCAAAAAATTGCCGATGTATTTGACTTCTCATCGAGGGCCTGGCACAGGGTGTGGTATATCTCGAGTAACTGGACAGTTGTGCTATGTTCAGGAACAAACCCCGATTGGTATTGATATAGTATATCATTATTTGAAAAGTGACCGTTAAGTATTTTAGTACAATTTCTCTAGGATCTTTCTAAGGTATGGGATTAAGGATATTGGGCGGTAGTTTTTGCAGCTTGATTTGTCATTTTTCTTGTATATAGGGATAACATTTGCGAGCTTCCACTGTGTTGGGAATGCACAAAGTTCAAACGATTTTTCAAATAAAGCTTTAGGGGGGTTCTTGCCATATATGGATGGTTGGGCTTGTGTATTGGATCATTTTAACTCTAATTCCATCGTGCCCAGATGCTTTATTAGGTTTCATGGTCCCAATAGCAGAAATTATATCATCGATAGTGAATTTAATGTTTGTTACTGTGTTACTACATTTCTGGGTGAATATCGGTAAACTGCACGACGAATCGTCGAGTTCTGAATTTGAGATGAACGCACTGTTGAGCATTGTCGCTTTGGTGTGGTCATCAAATACTAAATTTCCTTTGCCATTAGTTAGAGGGGGGATAGCACCCTTATGCTTAGTTTGCATAATATCCTTTATGCAGTGCCAAAAATATTTTGAGGAAGGGTGTTCACGGACATTTTTTTGTAGTGTTTGTTCGTAACGGGCTCTGGCATATTTTTTCATGTTAAGCCCCTGTCACACTCAGGCCGGCGCTCTCATTGCGCTGCAAAAGTATCAAAGCGCCCACCTAAACGCACTAAGGTTTCCAAGAACCGATTGGTGACGCAGTGGACACTGGCTACAACGGCCGAGGATCTTCATGGTCGCCCATAGGTGCCAGAGCGCCGCGCTTGTTCTATGCATGCACAAAACAAGCGCAGAGGCTCGGCGTTCTGACCAGGACGTAGTACTGTCGCCGTGACAGCGCAAAGCAAAGCGCCAATCGAGCGACGTGAGCGTTATGTGTACGTAGCAAGAGCGCATATTAGCTTCTCGTGGTCGCAGCAAGAAATTAATCTTGTCTTTTGCGACTACAGTGAGCTTAATGAAATTATCCCTACGTGCCTTTCCCGTCCTTAATACGCTCAATGAAGCTCTGTCCAAAACTTATTGCGCTCTTTCTGCGCTGTCATGGGGTGTTATGGACTGGTTCCCGCTCATAGAACGTCCACATTGTGCTGCCACTGCGACTCTGGCGCTCGCTTTACGCCCAATCGTTATACATGGCGTTCTTCCGGCGTTTACAGCAGGTTTACACTACGATCCCACTTTGAAATGCGGTCTGCTCATACCACTGTCACACCCGCTGCGATCAAGCTGGCATTTGCTTTGAGTTGAAAAAGTATCAAAATACGAGTAACGCACAGTGGAAGCGCGGAAAATTGTCAGAAATGTTCAATCTGTTAAAACAAGAGAACCAATGTCAGAAATGGTAACGCGCTCAAGATCATATATTATAAACCCAAGAATGTAATTGTAGAATATAAAATATATTGGTTTTGCGAATGACCAACTCAGAATTCCGTTAAATAACAATAACAACCAGCACCAAATTAACGAACTGGTGGTCGACTCGACCGTCTCCGACCACAACCCCCCAGTGGGCTGCAGAAATTTCTTTCATTTGTAATACACATATAGTTTACCACAAACCAAAAATCAACATTAATCAACGTTGATTAACACAATAAACGAAATTTAATTTCCCCAACTACAAGCACCTTTTTACGGGACTCGGCCTCCAGCTCACAGTTTGACTTTTAAATATTCCCAAAAATTCCCATTCTATAAATAAAACTAATAAAACACCCATTGATAATGTCAGCCCGCACGCGAAACGAGAAACTCCCCACCAGTCATACATGCGGCGCGCGTGACAAGCTATGCCCCTATCCCGCTTATCACGTTTTCGCGCTCTTTTTACGACCCATTGCGTTCCTGCTTTGTCAAGTCTCACGTTCTCATACGCTCTCACTGCGTTTCCTCCACGTCGTAAACGCTCTTAATGCGTTCAAGTCGTTGTCATTGCGTTGTTAGTACGCTTTGCGCTGTCATGGCAACGGTACTACGCCTGGTCAGAACGCCGAACCTCTGCGCTTGTTTTGTGCATGCACAAAACAAGCGCGGCGCTCTGGCGCTCTGGGGCGATCACGGGGACCCTCTCCCGTCCTAGACAGTGTCCACTGCGTCACCAATACGTTCTTGGATACCTTACTGCGCTTTACTTGGCGCTTTGATTATTTGTAAGCGCAATGCAAGCGCCGGCCTGATCTCAGCGGAGTGTGACAGTAGTTTAATCGGACAGCTAATCTATTGCGGAGTGTTAGGTATTTTCCCGACAACTTAAAAACTGACTATGACTGGAGAACGCAGGAGGCGCTATCTATACTCTCCGCGCCCGCGCAGAGAACGTTTTGCGAACGTACTAGCATCACAATGACAGCGACTTGAACGCACTAAGAGCGCGAGACTTGACAAAGTAGGAACGCAATAGGAGCATACTTTGTTTTAAAAGTTTGACTATTTTCGACAGTTTTCGGCGCTCCTCCTGCGTGTTACTCATATGTTGGTACTTTTGCAGCGCAGTGAGAGCGCCGGCCTGAGTGTGACAGGGGTTTTATTAACAGTGTTTCGTGCTTTTCTGAATTTGGACAAGTCAGTTTCCTTTTTTGATTTCAAAGCAATTTTACGCAGTCTATCTCTTTTCCGAATCATCGTTCTTAATTCTGAAGTGAACCAATGTTTGTCTTTAGGTCTTATTAAAACCTTTGATTGGGGAACAGTTTGGTCCATAATTTCGAGAAATTTGGTGGTAAAAATATCGGTCGCCAAGTCTATGTCGGGTGCTGTTTCGATAGCGTGCAACCACTCTGGATCATTAATGAGCTTTATAGCTTCGTCGAATTTGCCTCTATCATAATTCCTAACTAGTCGGGGGAAGGGGACATTAGAGTCCGAATCATATTTTAAATACCCAATGACCGCACAGTGTCAGATATGGATCTTCCAAAGTCAATCACTTCGGATTGACATGTAACATTGTCATTCACGATGATGGGATCTAGTAGAGTGGAAGTTGTCGAGGTCACTCTGGTTCGTGATTCAATGACATTTCACAGACTATATATAAACTGATACGATTTCTCTGATTTTTGATAAGGGGTCTAGTGCGTTTGAGATGAAGTCGCCAGTTATAATAATGGGGATATTAAAGTCGAAAGCATTAGATATGGACTGGTCCATCAACTTCCAGTACTTCTCATTACAAAATTGATCAGAACGATATGAGACACACAAATGATAGCGGGAGGCCCTGGAAGTCAGCTTCAACCACAATATTGAATTAGCGAATTCAAGGGAGGGTATACGTTCGAAGACGAGATGATCAGCAAAATAAACTGCGATACCTCCTCTATGGCTCGAACCGTCATATCTCTCAGTATTAGAGAATCCTCGAAGTTGTATATTATGGCTGGGAAATGCTGCATCAATGTGGGTTTCGGTGAAATACAGGATATCGTAATCTTCGATTTCGTCGACCAGTCGCAATAGTTTATGCCTGACACTTATAATATTTAAGTGAAAAATCGAGAGCGTTTGATGTTCGTCGTGGGATCGATCAATATTATTACCAGGATTCAGTTCTAAGGACCCACTGCGTACGAGGAGTAATGTCAAAAGTAAAATAAGTCTGATGGCGCTAGTTCCAAACGGGAGCTTGATTGCTCGGAATTTTGGAGGGGACTGCGTTCTTTTCGGGAGACGGTTTAGTGAAGAAAACTGGAAAGTCCCTATTGAAATTCTCCACGTGTTCAAATCAACTCACATGGGAAATTGTGTTCAATGGTTTAATTACAAGAGGTTTCAATAGGGACTTCCATATGAGTTTTATCCCGCTGCGAGGCCATGCACAGACACATAGCCGTAATTGTACGATTGGTGCAGATAGAGGAAGAAATGAATAGATGTGCAAAAATAATGGAAAAATTAATAGAAAAATTGCACACGTTAATTGGTGTGCAGAACATATATATGAATGAAATAATTCGATCGGGATATGCTTATACATGTATATCTATATATATATATATATATATATATATATATATAATATTATGTTGGGGTGCGTCTCTTTGATGGGCGGTGGTTCCATGAGGTGAGAGTACGAACATTTATCGCGAAAATTAGGTTTAAATATAAGGAGCTATATAATAGCATCGTACATTCCCGGGTGACTTAAACTTAAACGTCCAGGTCAAATAGTATGGTTACATAAAATAACGTTCTCGGGTCGCTAAATTATGTGTATAATATTTAAAATTCTAGACCCTCCAACGATATATTATATATAGCTGGAGAGTCCAGGGCCCTGTTTCATGAAAGCAACTTATGACATAGTTGGGACTTAAGATGGTCATAAGTTCAAACTTCAGTCATAAGTGCGTTTCACGAACAAGGTCTTAACTTAAGATGGTCTTAACTTTGGTCTTAACTTTAAGACTGCTGTGAGGTGTCATAAGATAATCTTAAAGTTAAGACCAACTTGATAAGTGGCATATCGATCACAAGTATGGCGGCCAATGTTATATGGTATACAGGGTCGTGGCTACAGAGTGAGAGGGGGTGTTCGCCTCGAAATGTCCAACTACACCCCCTTAAACAACACCAAATTCTCTTTGGGTTTAAACATTCCAACTGGTACCTCAAACTTTCCAAAACCATAGTTTGGAGAGGGCACCCCCCCCCCACCGTATCACAATAGGGTTAGTTTGGTAAAAACAATTCAGAGCACAGGCTTATCATCAGGGACGTGGCGAATGGGGTTTGTGTGTTGTCTACCCCCCCCCCCCCCCCCACACACACACACACACTTTGGTCAAAATGTTTAGCAATTGGAAATTTCATGCCTGACAACAACATTAATCGTACATTATATATAGGTTTCAATTGTTTGAATTTCTAACTAGTAAAGGAATATGTTGTTTTAGACAAATAGCAGCAACCGAAAATCACCAACTTTAGGGGCGTCAGGTTAGAAATTTCGAACTGTTGGAATATTTGAGATACCAATTGGAAAGTTTAAATCCAACGGGTGGGGTGGACATGACATTTCGCGAACATGGAAGTATTGCCCCCTTCAATTAAGGGGCGGTTGCAGTTGGAAATTGCACGATGTATCCCCCCCCCCCCCCACAGAGACCAACTAGCCACCCCGAGCCTCGTCGAATGTAGGATATAGTCAATTATCAGCTGTGTATGTGACATATAGATAATATATATTATAAAATTGTATTACCCACGAATTAAACTTTTGATAAGAATTATGGCCTAGATCAAAGCTCACAATCTCCTCTATGTTATTCCATATGTGTGTGGGGAGATGGGGTAAAATGAGATCAATTAATGTATTGATTCTTTCCTCTTTCCAAATTTCCGTCGGCTGTTTACAAAGCAGATATGTCATATAGGAAAGATAACACAAACGCTCTTTATCAAAATATGTTTTAGAAATAGTGACAATTTTCTATAGAGAATATTATTTTTATTGAGTTTATGCCCACGCCCATATGTCGTGATTTTCTGACACCGCCACTCGTCAGTAAGCGCAAAGCTCGTCATTTTAAGAGCCTGCGATGTACTCATGTTCGAATTCACATCGTGGAACTCATACAAGTCTAAGATCCATATGCGAATATAAGGCCACTGACTATAGACACTAAGATACATGTGCTGATTCGCCCACCCCCACCCCAGCCGCTATCCAGCATCCCTGTCACACAATAATGTCAACTCGGACTCGGCTCTTTCTCGATAACCTCTCAATGCCGTACATAAAGATTGCACAAGCCCACATTTTTTTGTTCCGGACTGTAGAAAATTGTCGATAACCAGTCTAAATGAGCGGGAACTTAACTTACTACTCAAGTAGGACTTAATCTTGTTTTGTGAAACGCGTTCTTGAAACGGAAAAGTTACATCATAAGATCCACCTTAGATCTTAGATTAAGTCCATCTTAAGATAATCTTATGACCTTGCTTCATGAAACAGGCCCCAGAACTTTAAATGCGTTCAATCTGGACAATCGACACCCCCTCCCGAACCACCACCCACGATCGAGACGACGCACGCGCTTATTATTCATTAGTGGGAGATAAGAAAATATCTAATGGCTTTTTAAATGATATAATAGGGGTTTCATGTGATATAATGATGTATTACATTGGCAGCTAAGAGCATATGCTATGCTATTTTTAAAACAAGCTGATACATCACACAGTTGTTTGCTCTAACATTCTGACAAAAGTTGTCAATGGAAGGATTCTCCTATATGATGTATGGACTGGTGTATTCCACGAACATCCGACTGGCAACTTTGGTCAGAAAGTTATAGAAAAATACTGAGTATTTCCGTACAGATAAGGTATCATCTGGTTTTTAAAATAAACTAGCATATGTTCGTAACAGTCAAAATGCTATGTTTTGTGTCAGTTCCTCCTCTATTTTGCTTTAGTGCGTTTTCACTCGCCTCGGAAATTTTGAAAGCGTGGTACTCACCAACCTCGAAACCACGTGATTCCCCACCGTGGCCCTGTCGGGCTTGCAATTTCCTTACTGTTGGGATATTTTTAACATACTGTGGCGATGGGTAAATCTGCCACCTCGATCTCAGTCCACACCCACTTGATGAAGTACAGTGTTGCTGTATATATATGCAAGGAATAAACCACTTTATTATGCCTTTATAGCCAAACGTTATAGCCTAATAATATACCCAAATCTTCAATTTCAGTGTTTAATTGTATTTTTGAAATCGAGTTTTATAAAAAAAAAAATAACATGTAACTGCTGTGGTAATTGTGGCCCGGAAGGGATAGATATGCTTTAACTTGTCTATCCAAAGGAAACAACAAAAGATCCAAATTGTGTATCACTGAACGTATGTCTAAATATGAGCTACAGTGTAATTGACACACTCGCATGGTAGTTAATTGTCACCGCTAAATCGGACCCGAAACTGCTAGTCGAAGGTCGCTCACGTGCATTCAAATAGAACACAGGCCATCTAAACAGTGAGTGATATATAGTTAAAATGCATATTTTGTTTATTAATATTTACCTATCATACATGTATGAATCAAACAGCCAATGTCTTCCCCTGCTACTGCCAACTGGTCATTATACAGTGTACAAGTCCTGTGTTCATTTCAGCACTTTCCATGGTTGACAGGAAATAGTGAGTGGACATAATGTACTGGCCAGTTATGTCAACAAACAATTTTAAATTATTGACAGTTGTCATGCCCAGTGATCACTTAGCTATTGAAATGGACATAGCACTTGTGCTCTGTACAATGACCAGTTGGCAGTAGCAGGTAGAGAGAGAGAGAGAGATTGTTTATTCCTCCACGCACGGGAGACGTAGTGTACAACGTATATACAATTACGTATGTACAATGACCAGTTGGCAGTAGCAGGTAGAAGACATTGGCTGTTTTAATTCATACACGTATCTACCTATATGTAAATATTAATAAAAATATATTTTAATTATATATCACTTACTGTTTAGAAGGCATGTGAAATAGAACATGAAATATTCAGAAGCCATTGTATTAACATTGGAGGTTATTGAGTAACAACTGTGTTCTTGTTGATATATTATGTTTTTCTTCGGAATTCGTTGGCAACATGGTAAGAGACATATGCCCCCCCCCCACATAGGCAACACAAAATGGTTCTCATTTCTAATTAGCATTATAACACAGATACAGGACGCCACATCCGCAGTGTACATCAGCCACCGTACCGTTAGCAGCTGGTAATGTCATTAGGTTATACATCGCGTTCAGTCCCCGTGGACACATCGTATCCAGTTTCTGGATCCATCGATCCTCTTTCACTAAACGAATTTGGTATCCCGCACTTAACACTTCTAGTACCGATACAGTAATATTTTCTATGCCGTGTCCTCTGCCATTAAAGTGCCATCCTACCTGTATGTCATTCTCGAGTCGCACATCACGTAAATGTTCTTTCATTCTCTCATCCAAACTACGCCCAGTTTCCCCAACGTAGACGATCACATTTGAAACATCTTAGCTAAGCATGATAAAACTACAAGTTGACTCCACCAATAAACCACATCTAGTATGGGACGCAATAACACACTCGCCAGTCACAGTGGTATCAACAATGGCAGTGATTAAAGTATGGCTCGTGACTTATACCTTCCTGTTACAATTAAATAGGATTAAATACAGGCAGAACTTAACAAACAACATATGCCCAATCCGCCAAAGTGAAACCGAGGACAGACTTCAATCCATTGCCAAATGTCCATCATACACCGTGCAGAGAAGCAAATATATGACACAAATTGAACACTTCCTCAAAAATATACCGAGCCACAGTGGAAACCAACCACTTAAACAACATGAAATACCCACTCAGCTAGTGATTGACTGCACAAAAGGCATTGAAACAGATTACCCTACAAACTTACAATGCTTTGAGGAAGCAGCAAGAAACTACACATATTCAATACATACAATAAGATCCAATATATTGAAACACCAACGGGCTAAAACATGACCATAAGTTAAGGATGGAAATAAGACCATTGTAAGACATATATTAAATGTGTCCAAAAACAAAAAACAAACCAATATTTTAATAATTACAGACTTTTAAAATGTTACCTACCCTGATGCTTCACATAATATTTAAATGTATCCCACATGTCTTCGTCTGATAGTGTCTTATACATGTGATACATTTATCATTACATATCAAATTATGTTGGGATATCAATAAATGCCATTACATAACTGTATCATACTAGCACCGACTGCTGGACTTTTTAAATGCCATTCATAAGACGTTATTAGAAATAAAGTATAACTCGTTTTATTGAGATAAGATATGATTATCTGCTTACCGTTTGAGAGAAACAAACAGTTTGAGAGAAACATAATCGTCATAGGAATGTGTTGAAAATTAGTTCAATAAACCGATACGCGCAGTATTTATAGATATGTTTTGTTTTGAATACCCGAAACTGTACCACAATGTGAATTCAGCCGAAAGTCGCCACTTCGCAAGTTGAAGTCGTTCCCGTGAATTTTTTTTTCACAGTAATGTTTTACTTTTATTTGGACACGGTATTGTAAATTGGTGAACACATATCTGTATATATGTTCTCGAGATTGTTAATGGCCTCTGGTCATCGCTTTTTGCATTCGAATTTGGTATATTAGTGCGCTAAATTTAGCACAACACTACACCATATGAGACACAGCTTTCGACCAATCAGAAGGCGCCATTTCTGGGTATATATTAGCCCAGATCGTAGTTTCTATGAGCATGTTATGGTTTCGCGTTCTGAACTTCGTGAGTGTCAGTGCTTCCTTAGCTGATAATTTCGGTTATATTTTGTATCTTTCCCAAAGATGACTACATTACTCTTGCTGTTTTAACAGTCAGTTTTCATTCATGACAATAAGAGGCTTTCTGCCAAAAAAATTCATCTGCTTCATAACAGGCAAAAATAATTTCAGGTTATAAAAAGTAGTCTCATTTAGGCGGGATAGGGCAATTCCTTTCTATTTCTTATGGGGTAGAAATATTTCAAGATCGGTGAGGTAGATCGAGACCAGGATAGGGGAGAGGTTACTCCTATTTCTTACTCCAGTATCATATGGAAGGGGGTAAAACCGATTACCAACGGAGACACAAGAGTGTATTCCACTGTACATATTATTAATCACTCTGAGCATAAAGCCGTTTATTCCAATAACAAGACGCTTTGTCCATATACCTACTCTCCAGACACTATCGAGCGCATTCGAACGGTCCATGCATGCGCAGTATGGGCTTTGTTTTGCTTTCTTCTAAACCATACATATATCTATCAAGTAATGAAGTGTAAAGATGTGATCTGCAGTGGAGTAATTTTCTCGAAAGTCGGCTTTATTTTCCGATACAATGCCATTTATTTCGAGGAATGAATAGATTCGTTTGCATTGAAATACAACTAACTAGCGTTATGGCTGTGTAATTATCGGGTTGTTTTTGGGTCCTTTGATTTGAATATTGGGTAACTAATATACCGGTGCCCCATTCTTATGGAATCGCTCCTGTCCTGTGTATCATGTTAAAGAGTCGAAAATAAACTGGGGCCAAGAGATCGAACGTTGTCTTGATATACTCGTTTCTGACACCATCCACACCTGGTGACTTACCGCTTTTTAGGCATTTAATGACATCTTCTGTTTCTTGTATCGTGAAATCCCATCATGCTAACAATCCAAGCCCAAGCGCAAATCCATTATTTGTTAAACATAGCTACCCGTTAATAGCCGAAGCCCTCCCCTCATGCCAATCACCACACAACATCAGCATGTATATATTTGTATATATCCCAATGTCTACATAATGTTTTCTATTTTCTATGCATTGATAATGTTTGATTACTCATTTACTTCATTCATGTTTCCAGTCATCCAGAATGTAAGAACAGTCAAGTCCATTTGTGAGGTGCCACTAGTTGTATTGCTCATTGAGTCGGAGTCCATTTGCTTCCCTATCTTGGTTTCGAACCACCGTCTGAAATGACGTGTGACTTGAGTCAATATAGGGCAGCAATAGGTATCTTCGACTCAGCAAAACGACCGTTAGCAACTCAAACTGTAAAAAACAGCAGCCTTCGCCTCGGAAAATGCTTTACTCCACCAAACGCAAGGTCGATTTTTCTCATTACATTCTTTCTATTACAATTATCAGGCGATATCCATATAAACCCGGGCCCTCTGTCACAGACTAACGCTGAGAATTCGATCTCGATTTTTCACTATAACGTAAGGAGTATCCGAAATAAACTTGAAAAAATTGCAGATCTTATAAACGAATTTGACATTCTATGTTTCACCGAAACACATCTTGACCCATCTTACCCTTCTAGCCAACTAGAAATCGATGGTTATTGTTCCCCCATTCGCAAAGACCGTGATTCAAAGGGTGGCGGAATATGCGTAATGTTCGCCGACCACTTAATATTTAATCGTAAACCTGAATTGGAATTCGATTCTTCTTGTCTCTGGTTCGAAATCCACTCAAAGAAAACTCGCATTGTTCTTGGATTATCGTACATATCTGATCAATTCTGTACCCAAAATTATTGGGGACTCCTGGAATCCTCAATTTCTGACGCTCTTGATATTTCCGAATATGTAGTCATCACAGGGGATTTTAACTCGAATTTCATGGATAATTCATCGAAGCTAAAACAGATAACGGATGGTTTCAGTATGAAAAATGCTATAAAAGTCCCAACTAGAGTGACCAGCACCTCAAGTACATTGCTTGACCACCCAATTTTGACCTCAAGCTCACTCCGTTTAATAGACTCCGATGTCCTAAATCTCGGAGTTTCGGACCACCTAGGTGTATATGCCACAATATCATTTCAAAATACTACCGCAGCGTCATTTCCTAGACAAGTATGGAACTACAGAAAAGGTAATTTTTCTCGTGCAAACAATCTACTTGCCCATGTCGACTGGGATGACCTCATAAAAAGTGCACCTGATGTGAACACAGCTGCCAATAACTTTCAACTAGAATTCCTGTCCATAATGGCGAAAACAATTCCAAAATTATGCATTACAGTAAGAACATCCGACAAAATTTGGTTCAATTCGGACATCCGGTTTGAGATACGAAAACGCGACAGAGTAAGGAAAAAGGCCATGAAGGCAAATAACCCTGAAGTCTGGAGAAAATATAAAAACATAAGGAACAAAGTCAATAACATGAAGAAGCACGCGAAAATCAAATTTGAAGAAAATATCGAAGAACGAATAAGAGAAGCATCTAACCCACGAGACTTTTGGAGAATAATACATTACCTACTAAACAAGAAACGAGCAAAAAACATCCCCCCACTATACAGTTCTTCCGGCACTATAACTGCCAACAAGGACTTCCGGTTAGCGAACGATAGGGGGCGGACGCGTCTTTTCTCGAGCTCAGAAAAGAATTCATATATCGCCTAAAACTCATAGATATCATGATCGAAACAAGCTACAAGAACTCGCCGAATACATAAGGAATGGCAGTAGCAAGTGTTATTGAAACATGCCAGTGGATAAATGGACATATGACGCTTGAAAACTAAGCGAAAATTCCCGGTACGCGACCGCCATCTTGGATTTTTTCCATCGTATGTGTAAATCTTCTTCGTAACCCGGATATATACTGGATTATCACATCGAAAAGTAAGATAGACATACATTCATATAATTTCCAGTTGTCATGGGACGCAGACGCAAAGTTATTGCCGCCAGAAATAAGGAACTTGTTGATCAATTTGAAACAACTGATACTTCTGATGAAAGTATGCAGAGAACGCCAAAACAACAATTAACATTAGATAAGTTCGTGAAGTTGCATGGCACGGAAACTGCACAATCGTTAACAACGCCAATGTCAGCACACATGACTGTCCAAATGCAAATCCAAACATTAATCAGTCGCATTGACAATCTCAGCGACTCAACGGAAGAAAATTTCAAAAAACTCACAACAACACACGAATCCCATTTCGAAAATAAATTCAAGAAGCTGGAATGTGATCTTTCAAAAAGTTTAATAGACCGCATTGATAGACTGGAGTCACGTGTCAACACTCTAGAGAAAGAAAATCAGGGAATGTCACGAGCGATGGATGATCTTTGGGGCTGGAATCATAAACTTGAAACCGAAAATCAAAATCAGTGGTACAAAATTAATGAACTAGAGCAGCAAAGTCGCAAGGACAGTATTCGAATCAAGGGAATTGCTGAAAGTGATATGGAGACTGTTGACGACGCAGCACAGAAAGTTTTAACAGAATTAAACAGTGTGCTTAAAATAAATCTCAAAGTAGAAGACATATCAATAGCGCACCGTCTTGGAGCCCCTTCGAAGCCAAAGGACGAAAAACGACAAGAAAATTCTAACACCAGTCGATCATTACCGAGAGAATTAATTGTGAAATTCACTTCTAGAAGGGCTAAGTTAAATGTCACATCAGGGAAAAAGCTAAATAAAAATCAGTTGAAAACATCCCGTCTGTTCATTTATGATGACATCACCCAATTCAACCAATACTTGCTAAGTAAAGCATACAAATCGCCAGGAATCCAATCATCGTGGATGTCGAACGCGAAATTGTTTGTAAAAACTTCTTCAGGACAAATAATCCATTTCCGAACGGAGGAACACCTGAACAATATAATTGAATTACACAAGAACCAACGATCGCCACAGATGACTGAGATGGGACGCTAAAATGCGAAAAAGCTCACAAGAAAGGAGGTCAATATAAGCCGGACACTGCTATAGATTAGCACAAACATTAATTATACACAATGCTGTGTTTCTCCTGGAAAAAAACGCATTTACTGTGACAGCTCACTATTGACACAGTTACCCATATAATGTCAATGATCAATGTACATATTGAGTGATTTTTGTTTAGCCACAGTGTGTCTCAATCATTTGGCGTATTGTATATATCGGTTGCTAAAACAAATTCCGTGTTGAAAAGCGGTCACCTCCGATTACCACAATGCTCACTTCAAATTGTAAGCGCATACAACACATAGTTCACAATGAGCTGCTGACCATTACGTACTAAATTACTAACGCCATAGCGGCCATAATAACGGTGAAAAAACATTTTTCTTTTCAAATATCAGAGGAATGATAATCAACTTCCAAGATAACTTCTATGGCTATATTAATATTTCAGCAGATTCACATTTCAAATGAAAACACTCTGATGTTATTGCTTAATGTTCCAAGCTCCTTTTACAAATCTATATATGCAATTCATTAGTAAGATATATTTTTTAATTGCCTTCTGGAATATACCTCCATAATTGCTTTTTCGCCCAAAGAACCGCCCACGCATATATCAGATTAGATCCAGTAAATATGTATACACTTTAAAGATAACTGCAGTGTAATGCCTATACAAGTTGAGCCATACGCATGTGAGGTGACACAGACAAAGTGTACATATATTTGATATATATAATATATATGTGTATGTATGTGATTGTGTTGTATATATATGTATATGTATGGATATGTGTATGTATGTGTGTATGTGTGTATGTATATGTATATATATATATATATATATTTATATATATATATATATGCGATATATGTATATATCTATATATGCGAGATATATATATATAGCATACACCTATGGATTGATATTATTAACATATCCACATGCATGCGATTGGAGGTATACCTATGGTATGGTTTACAATTTCATTTACGCTATATCGTAAATCTATTTTTTGTAACAGTTATGTACATGTATATTAAACTGAATTGCAACATGGTACATGTATTGCTAAAATGTTTGTTGTTTGAAGATATACATGTCCACTTGTATGGGAGATGGATATACCGATAGTATGAATTCAAATTTCGATTTATAACATAATGTAGCTAGTAACCGATGTTTTGATTAAAGCACACACAAGAACCAAAACACTTGACCATAGATATATGCACATGCATGAGAGATGAACAGTTACCGATGATATGGATTACAAATTATAGTGCAACGCTATATATCTTGCATGCATTACTCAATGTTTGATTGTTGATTGACCATAAAATGTCCACATGTATGTGAGGTGACGCATACCGATACCAATAATGTGAGGTATCAGCGCTGTACGTGTATATATAGCATACACATACACCAAATAATTGCTGTACATGTATCTATAGCATGCTCATACACCAAATAATTGCTGTACATGTATCTATAGCATGCACGTACATCGACTAATATACTTCAAATATCCACGTGCATGCGATGGGAGGCACACATGTTATGTTTTTTTTTAATTTTTATTTTCATTGCAACGCTATATCGTAAACCTAGTTAAACCATACTATGATTGATGTCCACATGCATGTGAGGAGAATCGTAATGTTGCGATAATTTTTAAGTTATATTGAATTGATATCGTAGACACATTAACCAATACTTGTTCTATGTTTTAACATGATACATGGTGGTCGGTCATACACATGCCCATATGCATGTGAGATTACACGTATTAATCATATGGAATTAATTACTATTGTAACGCTAGGAGGAATATGACAAATGCATTTCCCAATGCTTTATCATATACATGTTTACATGTCTATGATAATGGGCTTAATGATATTATGATTTCAAATATATATTTATAACGATATATATCGTAGGGCTTGTGACCGACATTTGATTAAAAACGCACATGAGACCTAAATTAATCGACCATACACATGTCCATATGCATGAGAGTTGAAACATACATATAGAATGGTTTTAAACTATGCTGCAACTCTATATATAGTGCATATATTGTTCAAATGTTTATTGTTTGCCTATATACATGTCCACATGTATGTGAGATGGGTTACATCGTTAGTATGAACTCAAATTTCGATTTATAACATAACGCACCATGTAGCTAGTAAACGTTTAACAAACACACACGAGAACCAAAATACTTGTCCATATATATGTCCACATGCATGTGAGATGAAACCTACCGATGATATGGATTACAAATTATACTGCAACGCTATATATTACCCAATGTTTGATTATTCATTGATCACATACATGTCCACACGAATGTGAGATGAGGCATTTCGATATTATTTCAAATTTATACCTATTACAATATATTTAGTAACCAATGTTTTTAGTAACCAAGTGAGACGTGACATCTTTCTTTACTCACACGAAAATATACGCACCTTAATTTTGATCCGATATATACATGATCATATACACTATATCCATAGACACGGGCGCTAGTATAATCTACATATTGAGTACCGGGCTTTCAAAAGTTTATTTTTTAAGTGCAATTTCAAGAATATGATGAACATGTATAACGACTTTACATAGAATTGGAAAGATCAAACATAAAATAAACTTAATGCCTTAATTCTTAATCACATAGTTCCGAGACCAGTGGTCGCGTACCGGGAATAGCATGCTGAAAGAACCGGACGAAAACAAATGTACATACCACATTTAACCCATCCCCTCCCCCGTTTGAATGGTGTATGCTCTCAGAACGCTCTGTGTCATATTAATGTCTATGATCATCAATGCTACATGTCTTTGTGTTTATTTTATTCATATATACAGACGGCTTCAAAATTTAAAACAATATGTAACATCAACTTGTATTATACATGTACCAACCTACTATATATGTACACCAGCCTTTGTTTAGAATGTGTCGACAACTGTTACGTTTGGTCCAGGATGAGTTATAGACGTCGCGAATCCAATAATGTCAACCGTTAAGATCGTATCAATGAACTGCCGAGGGTTGAATCAGAGACAGAAAAGACGGGATGTGTTCGATCACCTCAAGTCTATCAATGGTTCTATATACTGTCTTCAAGACACACACTTTACGAAAGACCAAGAGAACATTATAAGATCCGAATGGGGGTATGAGTGCAAATTTTCTTCTTATAAATCGCAATCCAGAGGCGTGGCCATACTGTTTAGAAATACGTTTCAATTTGAATTACACGATTCCATACAAGACAAAAATGGTAACTATATTATTTTAGATGTCTCGTTAGAGGAAATTCGCATTACCCTTACAGTTATTTACGGACCAAACGATGACGATCCAAAATTCTTTAAAACGATTAACGATAAAATTGCCTCCATTGGGAACACTCAGGTGATAATATGCGGGGACTGGAATCTAGTCCAGGACCAAAACCTTGACACATACAATTATCTACATACTAATAATACTCAAGCAAAAACCGAAGTAGAGGCCATGTCACATGCTCATGGTTTAATCGACCCATGGCGTCTTATAAACCCAACAATGAAGCGTTTTACATGGCGCAGAACGTCCCCATTAAAAATGGCGAGACTTGACTTTTTTCTTATGTCATCAGACCTCCTTACTCTCGTTACTGATACATTAGATATACTTCCGGGCTATCGAACCGATCATTCGATAACTACTCTAGAACTTAGAATAAATAATATCAAACAAGGACGCGGATTCTGGAAGTTCAACAACTCCTTGATTTTTAGAGAAGAATATAAAAATATCGTCAGAGACACCATAAATGATAATATTCAAAGATATAAAAAAACAAACTCCAGTAGCGGTCTGGCACCGAATAATTTTTCCATATCAGATTCATTATTCCTGGACGCACTTTTACTTGACATCAGAGGGAAAACAATTCAATATTCTTCTCGCTTGAAAAGACAGAAAGCTAATGACGAAGATAAATTAATACAACGAAAGGGTAAAATAGAACAAGAGCTCGCGACCTCGAGTGCTCAATCCACAAACATAATGCTAGACGATTTGAAAGACATTGAAATTAAACTACAGGCCATAAGAAAGGATAAAATAGAAGGTATCATGACACGAACGAAAGCTAAGTATATTGATGAAGGCGAAAAACCTACAAAGTATTTTCTAAATCTCGAAAAACGTCAATACTTATCCAAATCTATAAATGAAATTAGAGACAGTAACAATAGAAAAATCACAGAATCAGTCGATATTATAGAAGAAACCAAAGCATTCTACGAAAGGCTTTACACACAAACAACGAACATTAACCCCACTTCGAAATTATCTGATATCAGTGCCCCTTCACTTACTCCGACCCAATCACACTCCATTGAAGGCGAAATCACTTTACCCGAACTGACTGAAGCATTGCGAAAAATGAAGAACGGAAAATCACCTGGTCTTGACGGGTACACAGTTGAGTTCTACAAAATTTCTGGAACGATCTAAATATCTTTGTTCTTAACGCACTTAATCATGCCTTCACAAAGGGAGAACTATCTACCACACAAAAACAGGGTATTATAACTTTAATCCCAAAAGGTGACAAACCAAGGATGTATCTTAAAAACTGGCGTCCAATATCTCTGCTAAATATATCGTATAAACTGGCATCTTCATGTATCGCTAACCGGATAAAATCAGTTCTACCTACCATAATTAACGAAGATCAAACCGGTTTTCTTTCGGGGAGATTCATAGGAGACAACACGCGTTTAATATACGACATACTACACGAGACTGACATACACAACATACCAGGCATGTTACTATTGATAGACTTTGAGAAGGCGTTCGACACTGTTTCATGGTCATTTATCGATGAGTGCTTATTGAAATTTAACTTCGGAGAATCGATTAGAAGGTTGATAAAAACGTTTTATACAGACATTAGATCGGCAGTCCTCGTTAACGGCACAATATCTCCCTTTTTCCAGCCATCGAGAGGCTGTAGACAAGGAGACCCGGTATCTCCGTACATTTTTCTCCTATGTGCAGAAATACTTGCAATTATGGTGAGGGAAAATAAAAAGATAAAAGGCATCACCCTCGGCAGTACAGAATATAAAATTAATCAGTATGCCGACGACACTACACTCATCCTGGACGGAAACGAAGAATCCCTTAAAGAAAGCTTGAATGTTCTCGACACATTCGCAAACATGTCAGGATTGAAAGCCAACCTGGAAAAATGTCAGATAGTTTGGTTAGGCGCAAAAAAGGACACCACCGGTGCACCCATCGAAAATTGCGACATTTCTGTAAGAAAACAATTCAAATTGCTGGGAATAACATACAGTACAGATTTATCGCAATTGCATACCCTCAATTTTGGAAACAAACTTATCGAAATGAAAGCCGGAATTGAAAAATGGAAGCATAGAGCCTTAACTCCACTGGGTCGTATTGTAATAATCAAATCCACCATAATTCCAAAATTAGTCCATCTATTCCAATCTCTTCCAAATCCCACCCAAACTTTTATTGACGAAATTGATACCATGTTATTCAGGTTTATCTGGAACGGGAAACGAGACCGAATTAAACGTTCACAAATGTGCAAAAGTTATCAACAAGGCGGCCTAAAAATGACAAAAATTAAAGAATTTATCGAAGCTCTAAAAATAACCTGGCTCAGACGATTCACCACAAAACACGCAAAATGGATAAGTATCGCCCCTGAAATATTATCTGATCCACTATTTCTCACATACGGTGCAAAATACCTGGAATCGATCAAGGATACAATCATAAACCCATTTTGGTGTGACGTCATAACGGCTTGGAAAAACTTACTCAAGAAGCTATCCAGTAAACATTCACATCTAATGTCAAATACTTTATGGAACAACGATAATATTAACATAAACCAATACTCGATTGATATACAGGAATGGAAGCGAAAAGGCGTGATATTTGTGAATGACCTTATTTCCGACAACAATGAACTCCCAACTGTAGCTAGGATGAAAGAAATGTATGATATATCGACAAACTTTATTACAATCCATAGCATCAATAAACAGTTGATCAAGCTGTCGCGTTTGCTTGACCAAAGACTATCAAAACAACAAAATCCCCTCATTCCCGGGCAGTTATCATTACTTCTAAAAAGTATACGGGGTTGCAAAGATTTTTATGACATTCTCATATCGGATAAAATGGCAAAACCTTCCTCAATACAGAAATGGGCATTAGAACTTGGACATAACAATTATCAAGTACCATGGACATATACATTCGCACTGCCGTTTAAATCACTCTCTGACACCAGGTTGCGATGGTTCCAGTTCCGCATAAATACTAGAATTCTGGCGACCAAACAATTATTACAAAAGATGAAAATTACTAGCGATAGTAACTGTAACCGATGTCATATGATAGAATCAATTTCCCACATATTTTTTGACTGTCCTATAGTATCATGTTTCTTAAGAACAGTACAATGCTGGATAAACACCAACATACTAGATATCCAACTTACAAAATGTAACATATTATTTGGGGTCTCGCCGGAAAAGGGTGCTAATATAAGAAACATTATTTTAAATATTTTAAAATACTATATCTATAAAACGAAATTCGATCCCATTGAATTAACTTTAAAAGCTTTTTTGAATGAATTAGTTAACCGAACTCGTATGGAAAAGATCATTGCTTTGAGAGGTGATAGACTGTTGAATTTTCAGGAGGAATGGGGTGCTTTGACAAAAGCGTTAAACAATAGCTCATAAGCAATAAAAAAGCTATTTTGACAAATAACCAGATACAATCAATACAAAGACTGACACCAGGTACCAATCCAACTTCTGTTTGTTTTATTGATATAGGTGTACACGAAAACACAAATAAATACCAACATATATCGTGTTTTTGAAGGTATTATTGTTTGCTTTTTGTTTTGTCTATCATATATAAACACTTATTGATATGCATGTACTGTATGGTGTGCAAGGGGAGTGCATGGCTAGTGTGCAAGGACCCCACCCGCCCCACATGTGATGTCATTTTAATTACTAACATGATTGTTTTTGTAATACTTACATATATATTATATTTGTATGACATCACTGTATATAATGTACAAAAATCATATGAATAAAAAATATACAAAAAAAAAAAAAAAAAAAAAAACTGCCAACAATAAGACATATGCAATTGACGATGTCGACAAAGCAAAAATTCTAAACGAAAGCTTTATTGCAAATTCTACCATTAATGATGCCAATCATAACTTGCCTCATTTTCCGAAGCGCACCGCAAACACCATGCCAGATTTGGTTTTCACAGAATCAGAGGTTGAATCAGCCATCAAATCTTTTAAACTTAACAAAGCCCATGGCCATGATGGAATTAGTGTTAGAATGCTCAGGAAAACAGCAAAATCAATAGCTCAGCCACTCGTCCTTCTATTCAGGAAATCTATCAACTCTGAGAAATTCCCAGAGTCCTGGAAAGCAGCAAACGTGATCCCGATTTTCAAAAAAGATGATCCAGCGGAAGCCAAAAATTACCGACCAATTTCCCTTCTACCATGTGTGGCTAAAGTTTTTGAGAAAGTGGTTTTGAAACAGATTAGTAAATTTTTCATTGAAAATGAACTTTTATACTTCCATCAGTCAGGATTTCTCACAGGTCATAGTACAACATACCAACTATTAGACCTATATCACAACCTGTGCCAATCCCTTGACAAAGGACTACTTACATGTTCTATATTCTGTGATATTTCCAAAGCCTTTGAGAGGGTTTGGCACAGGGGACTGATACACAAATTAAATGCTTATGGATTAGAAGGAAATATTTTAAATTGGATAGAAAACTACCTAGAAAATCGGACGCAGAGGGTCCTAATCAATGACACATTTTCAAAATACGAGGTCATCCCAGCGGGAGTTCCACAAGGGTAAATCCTGGGGCCATTTTAGTTCTTAGTCTATATAAATGATTTAGCCGACGGTATTGAATCAATAACGAGAATGTATGCCGACGATACTTGCCTCACGAACAGTCACTTTGATCTTAATATACTTGAACATACTATGAACAGCGATTTAGACAAAATTACAGCGTGGTCCCAAAACTGGTTGGTCAGTTTCAACCCAACTAAAACAGTTGGCATGTCCTTTTCATTAGTTGCGCCCTCAACAGTGAAACCAAACCTCAATTTCGTAGGAAATTCAATCAACTTCGTGGACAAGCATATACACTTAGGTCTGGAACTCCAATCAAATCTCAACTGGAACGCACACATTGAAGGGTCTGTCAAAAGAATTGCCTCACGTCTGTCTCAACTCCGACGGATTAAATATCAACTCAACCGGAAAACCATTGAAATTATTTACAAAACATATATTTTACCCTTATTTGATTATTCAGACGCCGTCTGGGACAATGCCTCAAATTATATGTTAGAGAAGCTTGACTGGACGGATAGTCAGTGGTATCACCCGTTCTGCTTCGGACAACACGGTATTACAGGAGGTCGGATGGCCATCACTCAATAAACGACGTCAACTACATAAACTGCAGGCACTCTATAAAATAATCAATAATCTAGCCCCCTCTTATCTAGCCAATACACTTCCCCCCAGATCACACGAGGTTGCAGATTATAATTGGAGACGACCCGGTAAATTTTACTCATACTATTGCAATACTGAACACTTCAAACAGTCCTTTTTTCCAGCGATGGTGTTAGAATGGAATAAGCTTCCCAAAGTAATCACCGATGCTGATCAATCTTCTACCTTTAAAACCAACTTGTATCATATAGATCCCACAATCAGCCCCCCTCTACATTTCTATGCTGGACGCAGGAAATACAACATTTTTCATTGTCGCATATGTAATGTTTGCAGTGAACTCCGATGTGATATGTTCAATAATTATATCGCTGACAGCCCCGCATGCTCATGTGGAAATAGATCTGAAGACGCATATCACTATTTCTTCATGTGCCCATTGTACCAACGTGAGCGCTCAGTTCTCTTTGAGAAACTAGACCGCGTAAATCTCAAAGTAAGCCATATTTCAGAACTCATGTGTGGATTACCTTATCTCTCGTCCCAACAAAATATGAAACTATTTTCCATCACACAGCAATATATTGCAGCGACTAAGCGTTTTGACCCCTAATGATTATATTTATCTTATTTGCGAATCTATACTTGCTTCCGGAATTTCAACTTTTACCTCACAAGTGGACAAACCTCCCATTCAAACATCTCATTCTGATTTATCATCTGTATTGCCTTCCAGAGCACAACAATAACAAAATAGAGAACGAATAAAGTGTACCATTATATTTTACAACCAACATAAAAGTGCTTAGAATAGATAATATATTGGCACTTGTCAATCATTCCAACATTAATAAATTAGTGACATTCTTCAAATACAAATTTTCTCACAGATAAGAAGCAATCTCATGTTGGATCATCTCTGGAAGGCGCTACACACTATATCTCCCATAACTTCTCACCATGTAAATAAGTTTGTACCGTCATCTTGATCACATGTGTGTTACAATATTGTATTAGGAGAGGGGCTTCATAAGTTGCTAAAACTTGTGCCCCAATCCCTTTTGTATATTTTGCAAATAAAATATGTTTCAAGTCAAGTCAGTGTTAAGTGGTGACAGATACAGTAATATGTCTATTGATTCGGAGTTCAAGTCCACGCCTGGGACAGCCTCATTCTTATGTTTAAAGTAATCATAGAACTCTGTTAAGGATGGCATTTTCTCTGATATATTTTTGCCATTAAAAGAATTGATCAGTATCCAGTAGTCGCGGACATTTTCGGATTTTTACTGTTTTATCTTATTTGTCATACTAGTATAAAAATTACGTTTATTTAGACGCAAAATTCGTTTGTAATAATTTCTGGCTTCAACACTTTTATGATCGTTAATGGCTGTTGGCTCATTTCTAAACTTTTTCTGCGTTTTGCGATACTGTAACCTGGAATTGTTACAATCTTTTGAGAACCATGGTGAATGATTTCGCGCTTTATTTTTTGGTGTTTTGCTTGACGCAGTTCGTGTGCACTAAAACTGCAATTCCGCCTGATCAATATCTAGAAATAATTTTTCTATTCTGGATGAATAATAAATGAAAATCCGGTATTATATATCATCGGCATCAACTGTTTTGGTCTCCTGAAAACATAATATATCATGCAAGGAAAACAAATAATTGAATTCAGGATCACGTTAAATTCACATTCCCCTTGGTAATTACTTCCTAGATACTGTCGCTAAGCCTTACAAGCGCTGGCGGCTGGGCGATTTATGAGGCTATGAGCTACAGCGAGTGTATGGTGCTAATTGCCAGAATTGTTTGGGCATAAAATAAAAAACGATATATAAAGGAGGGAAACGATGTAATGTTCTGATATTATTTAAGACTGACTCCATGCATGTTCCAGGACACGTCTGCACACAATACAAATTAATAATGTGCCAGAAAAATTTATGCGAAATAATTTCGTCCCAAATGACTTCTTTTTATTGGGTGTGAGTGAAATTCACACGATAACGTTCGTGATTATGAAGTGAGAAGAAGTATTTGCAGGGGCTAATGTGGTATATTATATAAACATGCCGGTTATGAATGCGGGACATCATTACCATGCGTCGGCTTTTACTTATTTTTGGTGTGTCGGATTAACACACAGGAAACGGGGTTGCATTTCATTTGATTTTCACACGTTTGATCCGCGAAGGCATTGGCAATCGACAATAGAGAAATAGATTTTAGTTGTTGCATAACACAACAAAATGAGCTTTAAAAACACGGAAGTGATAAACTTATATACCAGTGGGAACAAATAAATATTGTTTGTCGACATGGTTGTCGGAAATTCACTTTTGTAATCTGCAGGCATGTGTTTGATAATCACATCTCTTGAGGGCCATATAGATATTTCACCACACCGGGCAAACATAAAGTTTATCCAAGATTTGAACAATGCTCCGGCAGAATGTGTGCAGTTATTCCAAATCGATAAGCCAAATCTTTAAAGTCGAAGTTTTGTCTTAATTTACATAATGTCAGAAACAACTGCTCCTTCAAATCTAAATTCCCTATGTCTGATTTCTTGACACCTTTTACACATGACACAGGATTAGTAGAATCATATATAAGTCATTGGCATTTTATTTAGTAGAATCAAATATAAATCATTGGCAATAAAATTTACCAAATATTTATAGAAAACAACTGGCATCATGGCTCATACACGTTATCACATTTTGTGGTAAATTATTATATGAATGTGTGTCATGGTCAGTCAGGCAAACAACTTACAAAAGTTATGTAAACAATAACAAAACATAATGTCAAATATGTTTCGACTCAACGATGTATTACGGTGGATTATATCAATTATCATTAACACTGGTTTGTTTTGTTGACTGCAGAAATTAATTTAACCGTTGTTGAATATCGAAGTTAGGTGACTTGAAATCTATGTCGGCAATTTCGCAATTCTGACGTTATGTAAGCAAATTATATCCGTTAAAAATCCGAAATATATGTAAACTATATTAACACACCTTTGAACAAACATGTATTCTTTGTAATCCTGTCGATAATGAAGTTTTCGTGACTTCTGTTGCACAGTCTGATCCAACGTAAACATCGTTCCTTGTTGGATTTCGGCTTCGGAAATGGTCAAAATATCACCGTTGATTTACCGTTAGAATCTGGCTCCAAATGTTTTATATAACGACTGTCACTATTGCAAGATGCATACGCAAACCTAAGCATCTTTAAAATGTCGAAAAGAAGTTATATTATCGTGTTAAACAGCGTTTTATAACGAGTGAAAATGCATCACCGAGAGGTTCTTTTGTTTGGTAAGGGAACGTCCTTGAACTTCATTCACTGCAACGCGATTGGTCAGTTACCGCTGTCTGTCAATAATCTGAGATTCGTCAATTGGTTATGGCCGAACACTTTCAGTAGATCTTTGGTAGCTCTCCGTTTCTTCAAACCCAGAGAAACTCTGATTCTATGTCATGGATCGTGTATTCAGGTCTATAATGCTTTCCTTAGATTTGGCATTCTCGACACGGAGAGGGTTCAGTTCGGTCAACATACGATTTTGTTTAGGCCCCATGCGGTCAATTTTCTTAGCGAAGTCGTCATGATTTGCAATCACCTCGTTCACTTTTTGCACAGCTGATCCGCACGATTCAATAATTTTCTTTGTCACTCTTGACTTCCCGTGATGAGGTAATACCCCAACAATCCACATGGTAATTACTTAATAATCTATCAGTGCACAAGACAGTTAACTCAAACTAATAATTTAAATCATATGGAAGTTATCACATGGTATTGTGGTCACTACAATTCACGAACAGACCCGTCGTTGACAACAGAATCGACGCGACAGTCAGTGCAAATAGTTGGAAACTTCTAGTGGGGTCGATATCCCGCCAGCACTCTATACAGAGGGGTGTCGCGTTTTAACACAATGTCAGTATTTTTGCGTGGTGCGGATCACGACATCAGGGTCGGAAGATGATGTGCCTGGGTCAGAATCCAACACTTTACAAGTTATTTGCGTCCTTTTAGCCGAATGTGTACATCTGGATGAACACGGAATTAGTCTGTCGAATGCTGGCGTCACACACCTGTCCTCATTCCTCAAATATACGTAAGACCAAATAGCGTTATATTTTGTTTTCAACGAGAATCACACAACAAAGAACATTCGCCAACGCTTCCGACGAACAGTGGGAAAACAAAAGAACCCAAGATTAGAACTGTCGTCTTTTACTCGGTGTGACCAATTATTTCCCGGGACCTCCCGAGAACGCCCGGGCGCCCCCATGTGTTAACGGACGCTATATCTCGACGTTATAGGGTAGCGACATGCTACCTGGTGTCAACATAGAACATTTGACTCGCTCGCTCGTCTCCGGTCGGTTTTATTAACTCCACAAATGCCCATATTGGCTAAGAGAGACCGAGTGTCTTCGTGTGATTTCGGACAGTGTAGCTTGATGACTGGCGGTAGACCAAAACCACCTGAGTGTGACGTCCAAATATTGACTAGCTGACGCGTCATGGTCGATGTTATGAACCCCTCAAAATCCTGTAAAATACCGTATTGGCAAATAGAAAGCGAGCATTTGAAGTATAGTTTGCTGTTGGTTGGTAGTAGAATACTCACGCATCCATGGCGGTTGTTTCCTTTTACATTTTTACAGTATATCTTGGTATTGTTTGGTCGCGAAATACTACTTGAGTGTGACATTCAATTATTGATTCGCTTGCTCGATTACGTCCGGTTTTATTAGCACCACAAATCCCGATATTGGGTAAGAGAGCCCGCGACCAATTGGATGGTATTCATTGGCGTTGTTTGATAGCGAAATGTCGTCTAGTTGTAACTATCAGCGCACATTTAAATGTAGGCTGTATAACATATTCAAGTTAGGAGTCATTAACTTCTCAAATATCATGCACAACAGAACGCCCGGGCCAAAATGGGGACCCATGGTCGGACATGCTCGACAATCAGCTAACTAAGTGCGCGGTGAAAACAGTTAGCTAACTGAATACCCATTGCAAATATACTGTGGAGTACGTTCCAGCCGTACCGCAAGAAAAACTGATCCACTCCAATAATTGCAGCTGTTTCTGCGGTCTGAAATGACATGCCATTGCGCATATATTGTTCCCTTTTCACACAATGCTAAATGACCCAAATATCAATCTGGAACCACTCCATAGGGACTCCCTTGTCCGAGCAACTGCATGGTTCCCTGACGCAGGAATATCATGTGATAAGGTCAAAACTTCTTTAGCATACTTTGCAGGAGTTGCGCCTACTTGAGTTAACACCCTACCCATTTTGTGTCAAATATTATCTTTAAAAAGAAACCTACTCCTGTTTATGCACATATATTTGGTAGCCAAACTACACGTAAACAGCTTCCTGTCTCTAACCAAAAAATACCGGAGCAATATCAGCATCTTTAAGTAAAACCTCGGCCAGTTCCTCAAGACTACAAACATGTCGGCCGATCAGTCTGATTAACTGTTCTTACCCTCAAATCAGGTAACATGTCCAGGGTGTATATACGATTCAACTGGGAATGCGTCCATCCGGCAAATGGACCAAGAGAATGCCGGTTGATTATCCAACAATTCACCCTGTTTCCAGACTAACAACGATTCTCCACGGATCCTTTGCTCCCGTGTCTGTCTCTCTCAGTTTCTTCATCGCCTGAATCAAACGTAATGATGCCTTTAGTTAAAGGAATGACATCATCAACGTTACTTCAAATTTGACCTAGCTTTGGTTAACTCTAGTGCAAGTATCTACACCAACCACAAGGCAGACCGTTTGTGTCACATCCGGGGGAAATATTCTTGACACATTTTACTCACATGTATTCGTGAGAGTCTATCAGCATTTACATCTCTATACCCTGAACATATCTCTAATATTCAGGTCATGAATTACAATATTTATGACTCTACACCACGTAAACGTCGACCCAAATAATCCGAATGTCATTTTAAGATATTCGAAGACCCCGCATTTTGTAATGAACGCTGTCTTTGAACCGAAACCTGGTGATACGCTGCTTGACATTATGCTTTACCAAACTATGAATTTCCAGCCAACATATCTTGACAATCATCGATTCTAAGTAACGGATAAACCTGTTCCCTATTAACAGCCTTAATCGACACACAACTGCATTGCAGAGTCGCGCCTTTTGACTAGAACCGGAACCAACGCCCATTAATAAATAGATGGCTGAATGACCTTGGCCTCCAGTAATGTCTTCAAATCTGCTTCATCTTGGTCAACAAAACAAACTGGAGTGCGTCTCATTGGTTACTTAATGGGGCGAATACCTTCAATTAGAAGAATGCCATGCTCTATAGCTATCTCTTCAAAATTACCCTAGTCAAACTCAGCCTTAGCAAACACATCTTGATACTTAAGTAACAAATGTGCGAAACATAAAGACACTTCTTTGGGTGTATTTGAGAAGAGCATTCATATAACTCTTGGATATGTTCAGGAAGCACTGGTACTTAACTCATATTCATACCCAGACAATCCGAGATAACCTCTATTGTTTAATCATTGCATTCCAACATGCTAACCTGAACAGAATCATTTTTCTCTCATATATGTCCTTGGATACATGTAACTGTGGCAGGTGAATGTCAGTCAGTGTCAACTACTCAAATAACCTGTTAATAAATTTTCAGAAAACCTGACGTGCGTGTCTTTATTTACACGATTCACTGTTTCTCGAGGAGCAGTTTCTTTGGAATCTCCGTAACGCGACAGGAAAAGCACTGAGGTTTGGATTGAAGTAAGGGTGACCTTGACATTGGAGCTGTCCTAAATCCTTTATTTGTGGGTTGAGGTTTTTTCCCTTAATTTTTCATTACCAGGTGCCAATTTAGATAATTGATTAGCTATATTTTCCATTTTCTTGTGTAAACTCTCTTTACATAATGATATATCACCAGCATTACTATATCTAGGATACGCTCCATGTGTTATGTTAGTGATACATTGTGAAGTGATATGCCTTGATGTAACACAAACGCTCTAATTGTCAATTGTTTGTTTTACCGGAATAACAAGTCTATATTGAATAACATTTCTGTGTTCACTTTGAACTCATTTGAACGTAAACAAAAAGCTGGTCACAGGGTACACACAACACTAACAATTATATACTTTATTATAATCAGATACTACATGTATGCGATACGCATACAAAAACTATCAACCACGATATTTTCCAGATAACCTGTGTTGGTGGACAAACTGTCTACCAATAACAACGACTGGTGTTTCCAGGTGTGATGCCGAATTGACGATAGGATATGCCGATTCACACTTGTTTATGAATTCAGAAACATAATCATTGTCAACAAAACTAAACATAGGCATGGATTTTATAAGCACACACGAACTTATTCACAGTGGCCGTCACCTCATTGTACAACTGTATCATTCTCGATAATGAGTTATTTTCTGTTCATTAATAATGTACTCCGCTGTATGTGAAGGACCTAGCTCGAAATTTCACGATTTAAGTGACTTTGTGAGCGATTTTTCTTTGCGTTGTTTACAATTATGGAATTTCTCCTGAACAATTAATTCAATGTTTATAGCGATATCGTCGCACAAATGTCACAGAAAGGCATGCTATTTCGAGTTGGGACCTTCATTAACAGCGAAGTACATTATTAAGGAACAAATAATAACCTGAGATATATTCAGCGATATTTTGCGTGTTAGTCAGAGTAGAGATTCATGGCATGGTCTAACAAGTATGTAAAACAACTATCCTCAACAAATACATGAACAAATAAATTGACTTATTCTTAATTCCATTAGTAATAACTCTCAAATAATGAAATCGCAAAATTGGATGCATGTACCTTATACTAGTATTTGATGTGCACCTATATCAGCTTCTGATGGGTTACTGTATTTGTCTACTACATCGATGCATTAGAATTTCCATATAGCAGTATGGAATTTGACCACCGAGGTAGACCTAGCATACTCTCATCACACACTGACCTGGAAACTTCAATGCAGGTATATGGTAGACAAATGCCTTTCAGCCAGGATTTGAAAACAAATCGTCATACCTGCCTGTATTAACAACTTTTTAAATTAAAACAGCTTCTGAAATATGTTGAACTGTTATTTGAACTGAAGGAGATAATTCCCCAGTCATTTGACTGAAATCAGTAGGTTTTTTTGCGGTATAGACCAATACTAGTGAAATTTGGAGGGGGGGGGTAAACATTATTTATTTTGTAGGTTTGAGGGTGGTGGGTCCCAAAAAATGCCAGATGAAAAAAACAGCATATTTTCATGTGAATATTTTACCCCTCCCCCATTTCAACACGCGAATAATTTTTTGGAGAACTATCAATAATGAGTGAATACGAGAACAATGTTGATCTATTTCTTCGTGTCCTTCTTAATGCATGGTCATGTTTTCACAAACTTTTACAATTTTGCACGTTTACCCACGTCAGTACATTGGGCCCCTTTAACCATTTGATTTATATTAATGCTATAACAGAAAATATACGGTATAACATTCGTCTATTTGCTGATGATACCTCTCTATTTCTCACTATCAAAGACCCCACTATGGCCGCAAAATTAATCAATGATGACATCGAATCTCTCATGTGTTGGGCATCAGAATGGCTTGTAAAATTCAATCCCCTGAAAACGGAAGCTCTCTTAATCTCCAGGAAAGAACACCAGTATATCACCCACATCTAACCATGGGAGCCGCGACAGTTGTCGATGTTGACAGCCATACACTGCAAATAATGTGGGGAACCAGATAAGCTTAGTTGGTTCTACAAACTGTCCCACTGACGGAACCAACAGAGTTGGTTCTTCACAGACGAAGAACCAATTGGTTCTTTACCCATTTGTTGAAGAACCAAACAAAGAACCAATTGGTTCTTGGTTGACGAAGAACCAAATGGTTGACGAAGAACCAAATAAGAAATATTTTTTGACATCATTGAAGAACCAAAATTGATACAAAGAACCAAAATTTTGGTTCTACAACTGTGTTACAATTACTACAATTGCCAAACTGTCCCAGTGGCGGAACCAACTAAGCTATTTGGTTCTTCTCAAGAACCAGTTGGTTCTACATACATTTTCTTGGTTCTTCACGAAGAACCAAATAATTTTGATCAATTGTCTTGGTTCTTCGCGCGAAGAACCTAATTATCCGGGGCAATTCCAAGAACCAAAAAAGCCCGCTTTGGTTCTCGCGAAGAACCCGCCTGGTTCATCGGGAAGAACCAGATGGGCTTCTCATACAGAACCAAATCGGATCATAACGAAGAACCGATTTTTTTTCTTCGCGAAGAACCAGATCGGTTTTCCGTCAAGAACCGATTTCCTTTTTCGTAAGGGACAAATGCAAATTAATGCATATCTAAAATTTTCCCTACTCTATAGATAGGAAACAATTCGGAAACCAAACGAGTCGATCATTTTATGGTACCGATGTGCAATGTCATAAACGTAGAGGTGCAGGAAACCGATCTTTCTCGAACTGTTCAAATAATGGTGTGAAATATCGATTGCAAAACCGATAACAGAAGTATGCCAATAAATATATAATAAATATGATTAAATTCCACACAAATTGTTTACTTCTTTTTGGTATAAATAAAATTGTTGTCAAAAATATATCTAGAAAGATATTTGAAGAAAAAAACCATGACAAAAATTACCTACAATCACTGCTGTTTTTGGTTCTTTGGAATTGAAAAACACGAGGTACGTCTGAAGAACTAAAATTGGACAAAAGTAATTTTCACAACTAAACTTCAATCATCATCATCATCTTCACCGTCATCGTCGTCATCGTCGCCATCATCTGCACCATCATCATCATCATCATCATCATCATCATCATCGTCATAGTCGTAGTCATCATTATCGTCATCATCACCATCATCATCGCTGTCGTCGTCGTAGTCATCAACATTGTCATTATCATCAGCATCGCTGCCGTCGTTGTTATAATCATCAGTCGTCATCACCATCGCTGTCGTCGTAGTCATTATCATCGATGTCCTTGTAGTCATCATATTCGCGTCGCAGTCACCATCATCTTTATCGTCGTCGTAGTCATCATCATCATCTTTATCGTCGTAGTCATCATCATACAACTTAGAAACCTCGTTTAAATCAACTCGCCCTAGATCAAAATTTAAACATGAATTATATGATGAATTTATTGATAGTTATTTAGACACTGTTAAATTTAAAAACCTTCACTGCTTTGACTGCTACACATTTATGTATGAATAGTCCATATTACCCCTTACTCCTGGAATTTTTTTCAAGAAATTTATTACTTTTAGTCTAATTGAATTGAATCTATGACAAGAAGACCCTGATCACCGCAAATATAAAATAATATCTATCTCATCAGTCATTTTCAGTCGTCTCTCTGGTCATCCATAATATCTATAATTTATAAATTAAAATTATGATAAATATTTTCATTTGGATGACTATAGTTAGAATTATAACTGAAGAAATGTATTTTAGTCTGATATGATAAATAGCCTGGCAGGCCAAATAAAAAATACCATATTGTCCTGGGGTAGCTCAGAGTCGGAATACGTTTACTCTATGGGATGTGTAGGAAGACGACCAGTTGGTCATACCACCTCCCTGTGATATATACCATATTTTATTGATTTTGTACACTTTATTGTTATGTTGGTTATATATTACTAAATAAATTATTATCTATCTATCTATCATAATCGCTGTCGTAGAAGTCATCATCATCGTCGCTGTCGTCATCGTTGTAATAACCATCGTCGCTGTCGTCGTGCCATCATCATCGCTGCCATTGTCGTCGTCATCATCATCATCATCATCATCGACGTCGTCGTCGTCATCATCATCGTCGACGTCGTCGTCGTCATCATTATCATCGCTGTCGTCGTCATCATCATCATCATCATTGCTGTCATCGTCAAAGTAATAAATAGAATATGTTGTTGACGATAACGACGAAAACAAGGACGGCTTTAATGCGCGCAGATGGTGAAGATTATAGCGATGATGGTGACGACGACAACAACTATATATCCGACTACTTCGACGGTGATCGTAATTGACACAGATGGCGTCGATGAAGTCGACGATAATGATGATGATAATGATGACGATGTCGACATCGATGGCTATTATGATGATGTTGACCATGTTGCTACACGACGACCGTGATGATGGTAATAATTAGGATGATGCTGGCATGCTGCCAATAGCGGAGATGATTATGATGACAACGACGATGATGACTAAGATGACGACGATGATTATGACGACAACGACGACAGCGATAATGATGATATCGAACAGCGAGTATGATGACTACGACGACAACATCGATGATGAAATGATGATGATGATGACTACGACGACAACCTCGATGATTATGATGATGACTAGGACGACAGCGATGATGATGGTGAATTCGACAATTACAGCACTGATGACGACTACGACCGTACGACGACAGCGATGACTGCGACAACAGCGATGATGTTAATGACTACGACGACGACAGCGATGATGAAAACGGCTATTATGATAACTACGACAACAGCGATGATGGTCATGACGACGAAGACGACAGGACAGCGATGATGATAATGACTACGACGAGATGACGACGGTGACTAAGACGAAGATATAGATGGTGATGGTGATGATGATAATGGTGATGACTACGATGACGACAGTGATGATGACGACGGCGTTGACGATGACGATTGCGATGGCGATGAAGATTCTTACGATGACGACGATGATAATGACGACGAAAACGACGACGATGATTGAAGTTTAGTTGTAATAATCCGTCTGTCCATTTTGGTTTTACAATTCTCAAGAACCAAAACAGCAGTAATTGTAGGTAATTTTGGTTGAAATACGAAGAACCAACTACTAGTTCTTCAGCTTGGTTCCTGGGCCTCTTTTCTAACAGTGTAAGCATATGGGACTTACTTTCGACAACATGGGATCATGGGGCATCCACATCAGATCTATGCTTGATAAAGCATGGAGTCGAGTAAATTTAATACGTAGACATATATGCTGGCTATGCAGAGTAACGCTTGAAAAAATACTTTGCACATTTATCCGACCAATACTGGAATATGCCTCCCCTGTGTGGATAACTGCCGTGATTATCTTAGTGATGACATTGAAAAGAACGAAATGGCTCGAATAGTAGCAGGTAAAATTACCATCAGTGCATGCGAGTAATGGGCGTCTTTAATCAGAAACTGGCTGGGAACTCCTCTCCCCACGACGTAGAAAACACAAGCTATGCCAATTGTTTTTTAAAGGATACGTGGAACAGCTCCATCAATTTTAAGAAACTATGTACGACCAATTCAGGCAAACAATTTCAGATATAACTTCAGATTTGAACGCATAAGACCCCCCCCCCCCCCCCGCCGAATATTAACTATGACTGGTATATGGATTCTGTCTTATCAGCTGCACTTACTGAATGGAACAAACTGCCGGAAACTGCAAAGAGCAGCAGTACAATCGAAGATTTCAAAAAGGAACTCAACAGTGACAATATACGTCCACCTGCCTATTTTTTTATCATAGTAAATGCCGTAAATCTCATATCCTTCATACCGGTTTAAGACTGAACTACAGTCACCTGAGTTGTGACCTGACAAATAAGCATGTACAAAATTCCGCCTTCTGTTTATGTGGGGAACTTGAGACAACTTACCACTATATATCTCATTGGGTGTACATTTTAGCAAGTTCCTATTTGATCATATATGACTCCCTACCCAACGTTGTCCTATCTGAGAATACTCTATTGCGGGGATCAAGGGAGCTTAGCCTTCGCGAAAACAAAAAAATATTTAATGCAGTACAGACATATATCATGAGAACAAAAAGATTCCCATAATTTTATCACTTGTACGAGTAACGAATTACTTTGGATTCCGGTCGCGTTCTGCGGCAGCATGATATTCACCACTATATATATGTAGTACTAAATGCCTCCCAATAACGATTATTTTGTATGTTATTTACTTGTTATTATCCCCTATATACGTGAAATGATTCAAAACGAAGGATTCTGCGATATTCACTATGAACACCCTTGAAATAGGAATTGTCCTGTTTAGGGTTAGTGCTGTTGAATATGTTCTTGTTCTCACAATAGATATTTTGTCCACGACATAATGTATTTACTTGGATGAGAGAATAAAGCATTACCTGCTTAGCGAAACAAAAAACATATTTTGATTATGAACACTCGTAGCTGTGTGTGTTTGTTTAATTACTTTTTGACGGATGCAACCAGTTAACAGCCACTGTGATTGACCCCCTCTCATGGCACCTGACGCATGGAGATTACTATAGACGAACATAATTTTTATCAGGCAACAACCCAATTATTGAAAACTCCCCACCACTGTCATCATCTCACAATTCATCTGCCTCTCTTGTCTTCTAGTCCCCCCATCTCTCTCTCTCTCTCTCTCTCTCTCTCTCTCTCTCTCTCTCTCTCTCTCTCTCTCTCTCTCTCTCTCTCTCTCTCTCTCTTCCTCTCTGCCTCCTGCTATCCCTAACACTGTTCTCCCTTTTTTCCATCCCTAGCTCAAATTCAGTTTTATATCTCCATTTCCCCTAAAACCATTATTATCAACCCTTCCCGTCTGACCTATACCCCTCACTCACTTATTGGGGACGGGACGTGTAGCCAAAGAGGGGAATACTTCATATAAGCACTCGGGTTTGTTGTCCGATCTTCGTTTCCATACACTAACTCTTCTATTTTAAATATATATGTGTCATCTATATATCATGTTATTTGTTTGGATTTGGAAATTAAAAATATGTTTAGACTAAACATATTAAGTTGGTATTAAAGTGTTCGCCATATTTATTGGCGTATACCGTAATTTGAGCACCGGAACCGGCTTTAACACGGCTCAATTTAGGGAAGAACCCGCCTACAAGTGTTTGTCTTCAAAGCATTGTGTTTGCAATTGAGGATTTTGAAAGTAATTGTAATTGCAGTTTATGGAATGGACCCACCCCTTTTTAAATTGTAACAGAACGAAGTTTCCCAGACTCTGTCCTATTATTAAGAAATTAATTTAAAGGGGCTCCGTATCCAATATACTATCAAATTATGATAGTTAAGTACAACGTACATCGACTTAAATGGGCAGAGAAAGGACACACGAATTTCAGCTCAGTGCCGGTGTCCTCTAGAGGGTATGCTGAGGAGTGAGCATGCACGTATACGTACCCAATATATTAATTAAATAAACAATTGAATGAATATTTACACTTATTATAGGCGCGTACGAATGCTGTCATAACATTGCTGCTATATATAATCAGATGCGCTGATCTCGGTATTCTACGACCAAGACCGCAAACTGACATAATTATGTTTTAGCATTCTGATATTCCAAAGGTTAAACATATTGATCAATGCAATTGCAAACGACATTGGCTGTGTTCGAAATTTGTTATACGATCGACAATCATTCGCAATTGTCCGAGTCTAGAATACCATATATATTTAATCGCAAGCAGTCTCGTTAATAAATGATTAATCACCAAAAAAAGACGGATTGAATGGACTAACTCCATAAACAATCGACGAAGATATACACAAACTGAAGATCGAAGATATATATTACAATAAAAACGGCTACTGGATTACATGTATATTACACGAATGTTTAAGATAGCGAGCAGGGGCGTTGCTATAGAGGTCTATGCTGGGGGTGTTCACATTGTCATTTCCAAATGCCCCCACCCCTCTTGAAGCAGACCGAAATTTTCAAGTCGAGAAATTTCAATTTTACCACATTCCTTGTTGAAGTGTGGACATTTCCAACCCATCAGCCCACTCTAGTTTGACATTGTCAACTGATTGCAGTTTCGGTTCTAAAGGAACATATTCGAATTTCGATTGAGTTGAGCGATGGTCCAGTGGTTAGCGTGCTCGACTCATATATAATAACGTCATGGTGTGAAAACGTCGTGCGTTCGAAACCCGCTCTATGCCAGTGAACATCAAACGCTGCGCTGGTTGCATTCAACAGTTGTCGTGTGTGGGGATAGCCCGTTAATCGAGTACCCAGTCAGGCGTCCGTGGGTATTGTCAGTAGATATGCTTATTATTGCAGTAGACGACAAACCCGGCCACCAGAAAACGAGTTAATGGAGTTACAGCAACAAAACCATAAAGATTTCAACAAAATTTAATGTGCGTCATTTGTGATAACTGAAGGTATTATTGACCCCCAGATTCGGTGTGATTTTATCCCGAGAACCGAAGAAAAGAACAATTTTGAAAACAAATATTGAAAACAAATATTACTGCTCGTTAAAACACCCCCCTCCCTTTATGTTCCAGAGCAAGTAGCTGCTATTATCGGCTCCGTCGTGAGGTCCTAGCTTTAGGTTGGCGAGATGGACATCCCACATTTCAGATACAACGACAGCGTAATTGACGGGAGATATTTTTACGAGAATCTTCCTCTGACAGTTCCGTACCTGTTATTCCTGAGCATATCATGCGTTAGTGGAACACTCGGAAACCTGCTCGTTATAACCACCATCATCACAAACAAGGTAAGATCTAAATACTGGCAACTATATTCAAGACCAATCTTGATTGGTCGAATCGTATTTTGGAAAACGGAATCAGATTTGACAATTTTCGACAATCTCTTGACGATGGCATGAGAGCATAACTATGTTATTGGTTACATCCAACAGCATCTCTTCATGATTCGGGCATTTCTTTTTATAAATACGTCACTTGCAAAGACACTTTGGCTAAATTTCAGAAGTCAACTTGTTTATCTTTGTTGAAAACGGAAAAGGAAGTTATAAATAACATTCACTGGAATGTAAAAAATAGGAATTTAATTTATTAAATACATTGGATATTTGTAAGATCATCGGACAATTGTAAGATCATGTTATAGTTGCAACAACGCCAGAGCATAGCTGCATACACAGTCATGTGGTGCTCGTTGGCTGGATTATTATCCCCGGATGTCTTGCTGTTTAGTCGCCTTGGCCTTGCTTTGTATTAATTATCTTGTACAATGTACATATGATATAGGGCGATGAAAACAGATACAAACGATACATTGCCCTAAACTGTAAAAACTAAACTGTAAAAACTAGTTATTGGTTTCCTCAAATGTTGTCGTTTGCTCAAGTCTGGAACAGATTGTATACTGTACTCGACCAAATATATTCATCCTCATCTCGGACCACTATTTTGGCATAGTCAACGACAAGACATTCATTATTTATTATATTATATCGAACATTGGTGTCAATTCTCTCACAATTTATGTGTCTGATTTTGTCACATTTTTATTTACCGTGAATTTTGGAAATCGGTCACAGATTCTACAATTTACGCCAATCTTTTTACGATGGCAGGGGAGCACAACTATTTATATGTTATTAGTTACACCAAACAGCATCTCTTCGTGATTCATGCATTTATTTCCATAAATACGTCATTAGAAAATATATATTGGCGAACATTTAGACAACGGAAAGGAAGTTATAAATAACGTCCACTGGCATTACAAAATTAGGATTTGTCGCTTGCCAACTAAACGGACAAACTATTAAACACATTGGATAGCTATGATCTGACATTTGTAAGATCATTACAATTCACCAATAAATGTAATGATATATCGATATTGCAACAAGCATCGTACAAGGTATAGTTTCAAATTGGCATTATCTTCAGGCGGCAACCAGATTGCACGAAATGAGTTTGTTACTATAAATAGAAAAAGAATAGTAGGCACATAAGAATCCTACCGGGGTACTTACTATCAGTGTGCAGCCAATCAGAATGCGAAAAAGTCACGTGAGATATAATATATAATTATAAGTATGTATACTAAGGGGCAGCAGGAAGACGACCATCCATGATGTTCCTGTGTAATATATGATTGTACGCACACTGTATGCTCATTGCATTATATTATTGTACGAATAAAAAAATCAATTAATCAATCAGTCATTAAAAATTCACCAATAACTCTAATGATATACCGATATTGCAACAATTATCGTAGACGGTATTTTTTCAGATTGGTTGTGTCTTCAGGCGGCAATCTGATTGTGCGAAAAGAGTCTGTTACTATAAATAGAAATAGTATATAGTAGGCTAGTATGCATCCTACTGGGGTACTATCGTAAAATAGTATAGCAATATGCAGCCAATCAGTACGTGAGAAAGTCACGAGAGATATAATATTATGATATAGTGCATGTATCATATATTATCCCTATGATCAATAGACCATTTTATTTTCTACTTTTGTAAATGAGTGGAAGAATCCATTAAATAAATAATTAATTAACCAATGTCCTTTTTCAGCATTTGCGCACGACGGGAAATGTGTTCATTCTCAATCTGGCCATTGCGGATCTCAGTGTGACGTCATTCGTCGATATTTTCAGCATTGTCGGTGAGTTGTGTATCATCTTACCATTATGATATTGCGAGAACACTTTCATTATCGAGGCGATAGCTTTTTGTGAAGCATTATGAGTCTTTTTGTCTCGAAAGTGCGTGGTCTATAGTTGTCTATATATAGTGACGTGGTCGTTCTTCGAACTCTTTCTGTTGATAAATGGCTGATTTCGAAATATATGTATATTGATCCAGCATTAGTGTTTGTTGCTTAACATCACTGGCACATAAGCTATTACAAATTGCCTAGCAATATACTGCCGGGGCTAAATTTCAACCGACATGGGCTATCAGATTGCCAATACTGATTGAGCGATCATGGTCCATTATATGATATAACCAAACACTTCTATACACACAACTTGTATATATATATGAGACCTTTTTATACTACAATATTTCACATAGAGATTAAAGTATCCTATATATAAGTTTCACATCTTTATTTTAAACCCACCATGACTGTGTGGGGTGCTCCTAACAAAAGGAGTGAATTCCTTCACTGAACTGATTAGGTTGCCCAAAAGTGGCATGGCATAATCGAATTCGGCCCAGTTCCTTGTAATTTGTATCATGGTCAAGTAAAGATCCTTCGCGGGGTTGCGTCAGGTAATACTTCGTATACAACAAGATTGAAAAATTATTGGTCACCATGATGGAAACGTCCTTGAAAGCAGAATTGTTGGCTGTCTAACAATTTATCAGAAGACACACGTGCATTCTTATCAAAACAGTGAATATTAGTCGCTAGTAATGGTGTCCTTTATTAATTAATATACAATAATTAATTGCTTTATGGAATCAGCAACATGCAAATATGTGCGTATTTGTATTGGTATACGATATCAACTACATGTAGACCTACATTAATGCTCTAAGTAATCGACTTCTTAACCACAGCAGAATTATGGGTAACTTTTCAGGATTTAGTCGGATATGGCTTGTTGTCATTCATCGGAAAGCTCTCACCGAGAGCTTTCCGATGAATGGCAACAAGCCATATTTCCGACTAAATCCTGAAAAGTTACCCATAATTCTGCTGTGGTTATGGAGTCGATTACTTAGGGCATTACTGTATACTACAGTCTGTGCGGCTCTCATCGGTGCACACTTGCAGTATTGATTTTCTGATATTTCCTTCTAAAAATTATCAGTGATTGGTTGGGAGTCAAGTTTATGTTTGTTTGTTTGTTTTTTTTTGTGTTATGTTATTTTTTTTCGGTTTTCTCAATGAACTTATATTTTTGTTATTAAAATTTTGCCCAAATTTCTGAAGAATGGTCAAAAGAATTCAGAAATGGCTAAAAAAATATTTTGCCCAGTGAGAACCAATTGACATGAGCGGCAGAGCCATGTCCATTTAACATTATTGCGACCAATTTATTTGACCTAATTTATACTGAAGTTGTGTGTATTATACGTTCGTATATCCGCAGCCATCATAAAGGGAGAAGTTTGGTTCGACGACAAATGGGCGATCTGCGAGGCTGTAGCGTCAGTGTGCTTGACTGGTTGTATATGTTCGCTGCTCACTATCGGCTCAGTAAGCTTCAACCGTTACATCCACATCTGCCACCACGCTCTATACAGCAACATGTTCACGCTGAAGAAATGTCTTCTGGTGTTGGGGGGACTCTGGATCGCGAGCTTCCTCATGGAAATGTCTAACTTCTTAGGCTGGGGAGACCACGTGTATGACAGGAAGACGCATTCGTGCATCTGGGATCGGACCCATTCCTTCAGCTATACGCTATTTTTCGCTCTGTGTGCAGTCGGCATTCCATGGACTCTAACTGTTATATGCTACGTAAAGATTTTTCTTCACGTTCGGGATGTCAAAAGGAAGGTAAGTAGAGACACGTACATACTAATCGTATATATAACAAAAATAATCTAAGACAAAATGATTAGGGCATTTTTACAAAAACTTGTTATATGTTTGTGAGCCAATCCAGACGAGTGATCACTATATCGCTTGATCTCTTCCCGGAAACGTTACGTTCTTGTCACATATTCTAAAATATGAGAACTTTCTGTCTAAGGTGACGTTTACACATAGCCGGTGAAGCCGTTACCCGGCGAACCCATTAGCCGGCGAAGGTAAGGCAGAGTGTTTACACATCGCCGGCGAAGATAAGCATATATTCATGTGTCTCCTTTACTTGTTAATAGTTTTCGTTTCAGTTCTCACTGAACTGCAATATGATATTGCTGTACACCTGTAAACATCTAGCCGCTTCCTGTTAGAGATATGGTTGGGCAGTATAGTGAAATGAAACTTTTTAGAAATGGAAATGCCGAAATTATTAATATCCAACTCAAACTTTCAGGTATTGCTATTGGTAATTTTATAGATATTTAAACAACATTGTTAATGGTTTGTTTGTGTTCATAGACAGCCTGTGAAGTGAGTGTCGCACCAAAAGCATAGTCATTGTCAGTTTTGATATCTTTTCGTCGCATACATCTACAAATTGGTGTCTAATCATTCTGATTGGATTTTATATATAAGTTTCAACAATGTAAGTAAGTAAGTAATGCTTTATTCCCAGCCAATTGGTAATTTGGTACATGAGAAAACATATAATACACTATGTACAAATGAGAACACTCCGGTCCAAATATTTGAAAATACACATGCAAACAGTAAATACTGAAAAACAATCATCACACCCAATATATAACAACAATTATGCATACATACACACATACAATTATATATATGCGTGAAACTATCTGTACTTCCTTAAATAATTACAACATAAAAAAGGAGTGTTAAATGTATAGCAGAACTTTCGCTTATAAGAATATGAGACTATTAAATGCATTTTAATAGAAATTTGAAAGCAAATTATTCAACATTTATAAAAATGTAATTAGGTTTCGTTCTATTAAATTTTGTTGTATATATTAATATCTGCGAATCAAATGTGACACATTTTCCGTTTGCACATTATACAATAAAATATGTTTTTCATTTTACTCGGGCGTTCACCATGTCCATGTATATAGTGCCGTGGCGATGGGGGTGTCTCATCCCAACTTTAATCAAAATATTCAAAAGCTGGAAATTTCATACGTGACACGGCAATAGTTGGACATTTGACATCAGCAATATGTTGAAATTGTTCTCGTAGTTTTATTTTCAACAATTTGTTATTGGTGATTTCTTTAGGCAACATTTGCTTATTTTTTGACCAAATTGTTGGACTGAAATGACCATCAGTTGGAAATGATCCAACCTTATTAGAGGTGCCTAAAGTTTGGAAAATGTCCAACAATTGGAAATCTTAAGGCTGGATGCTAAGATTTTGCAATTTTCAGGGTTCAGATTAAAACAAATTCTCACACCTGGCCATAACCACGGTCGGTCGATAAATTCCAAAGATGAACAGTCCCAGACCTCCAAATCAGGCCCTCTAGACCCGTCCCTGTGTAAATATGTCCACGGCGCACTCAGATTTAGATTATTGAACTAATTGTCCATTAAGTTTGAATCCACAGAAACGTGCCATCCCATTTCTTCCATATATATATATGGACATACATGTACATCAATTAATTCCCTCGAATGCGCAACAAATGTACCATGCACATGCAGAGTACGTGTACCATCATCGGTTAGTATTTATAATAATAGCTTATAACCAAGGTGCGTGACCACCGATTAGAGCTGATTAGTGACAATCAAACTGACACACTGACCAATAATATATACACAGGTGAAAAGCGGGCTGGTCTATCAGCGATTGCACAATAATATTGTTCGAGTTAATTGTTGAAAGGAAATCACCCATGACGGCATGACCCCAGATAAACATCTAACTTAACCGCAGAGCGAATTAGAATCCATACGACAATCAGGTGCGTGTACTAAATCATTTTATCCAAAAGTTGAAAACCGTATAGCTGAGTATCCGGATAGCCGTAATTCTTATCCGGCGAAGTATAAACACTCTATTGTTATCGCTGCCGGCTAAAGCGAATGCGATCTTCGCCGGGTAATGTATAAACACCCCCTTAAGTGACGTTCACACATAGCCGGTGAAGCCGTTACCCGGCGAACCCGTTAGCCGGCGAAGGTTGGGCAGAGTGTTTACACATCGCCGGCGAAGATACGCATATATTCATGCGTCTCCTTTACTTGTTAATAGTTTTCGTTTTAGTTCTCACTGAACTGCAATATGATATTGCTGTACACCTGTAAACATCTAGCCGCTAGAGATATGGTTGGGCAGTATAGTGAAATGAAACTTTTTAGAAATGGAAATGCTGAAATTATTAATATCTAACTCAAACTTTCAGGTATTGCTATTGGTAATTTTATAGATATTTAAAAAACATTGTTAATGGTTTGTTTGGATTCATATACAGCCTGTGAAGTGAGTGTCGCACCAAAAGCATGGCCATTGTCAGTTTTGAGATCTTTTCGTCGCATACATCTACAAATTGGTGTCTAATCATTCGGATTGGATTTTATATTATATACATGTACATGTAGATAAGTTTCAACATCGCGAATCAAATGTGACAGAAGATAGAGCGCCTCGTTCGCGTCACATCTAAAAATAGAATCTTTGGGGTCTAAAATTGGTTGTACTAAAATATTCCCAAAATATCAAAAACCCAAAAATTATTTTTCCAAAAATTATTTTTTCCAAAAAATTTCAAAATCCCAAAAAATTTTAAAACCCCAAAATTTCAAAAAAGAAAAAAATTCAAAACCCTCAAAATTATTTCTCCAAAAAAAAGTTTAAATAAAAAATTTATAACGAGTTTTCGGTTTCTGATAATCTCGATATTAAAATGTCGAATGTTAAATTATTTGCGTGTAATATCTTTCGTTATTTTTTTTTTGTTCAAATATTTTTCATGAAATTATTAATCGATGTTTAGAAATAGCTTTATTGGACATTGTGACCATCGATATGAATGCATACATTCCAGTGTTTTATCGGACGCAGTTCATATAATTGTCATACCTGAAAATAGACACTATTACTTTTACATAAATAATAAAGAGCGTTTATTCTTTACACTCTCTCTATCCCATATGACAGGTGTGTATTATCGTGAATTATTGGAAGTATTGAGACTAACGGTCGAAAATTGTAATGTGAAATTACAACCCTCCAGAATGAATTGTCATATTCGCTGTACACACAATCACACGCGACATTGGTGGTAACAATGTGTCTTTCACACCTTTGCTTTACCAAATGAATTATATTATTTCCCCGGTCACAGTTATATGCTATTCAGAAAACATATCGATTTAATGTCTGAACAAACGAGTTAGTATCAATTAAGGTTGATAAACTGTGTCATTCACACGATAATTAGTTAGCCAAAACATGCAAACGTCCAGGACACTCAATTATAGAAATTGCTTTGATGACATTGTTATAACAACATTACGTAATAACCACTTATCGCCCCACATTCATACTTACGCTTTGGACATTTTATCAGTTTATCACGTGATCACTAAATGTGGCAATCGTGTATCCACCGATGCCTGCAATTTATTATTTATAATAATTGGACTCATTGATCTCACGTAAATAATACTCTTAGTTGTTCCAATAAAATAGTTATCAAATTCGATCACCAATAGATTTGACTGTGGAATATAATGACCTTTAACTTATTTATCGATCTATGTTAGAACATGGTCTTAACAAAAAACTTGACCATAACAAAAATTACCTTACATTTATGCATGAATCTAATTAGACCATACGTAAATATTGTCAGCTTATCGTCTGATGAGCAAATCCGATGTTTATCAAAAATAGTACAACTTCCAGTTGGTAATTACTCTTACGAATGAAGAGCGTTGAACATATACGAAATTACTACACGAATGAACTGAAATTTATATTTTCACATCTTACCAACAACAGATACAGACATAGTCATAGTGTTATACTATCTTACATGTACCCATGCTATGACATCATTCGAAGGGGCAATACACTCAAGGAGTTAAAGTGACACGAAACAAGGGACGTGATGTAATATTGGTGTTTGAATCTTAAAGGAACACAAGACACTCTAAAGGGACACTCATTATGAATGAATGTTAACAATACAAGCGCACGAATGAAGAGCGTTGAACATATACGAAATTACTACACGAATGAACTGAAATTTATATTTCACATCTTACCAACAACAGATACAGACATAGGCATAGTGTTATACTATCTTACATGTACCCATGCTATGACATACTTAAAGGGGGATAATGCACGCACGGTGTGGAATGTTAAAGTGACACGAAACAAGGGACGTGATGCAATATTGGTGTTTGAATATTAAAAGGAACACAAGACACTCTAAAGGGACACTCATTATGAATGAATGTTAACAATACAAGCGCAGTGGTTGAAAGTTAAAATGACAGATCAATATTTAAGGGTCAAATTTTCAGGGCACTTAATGCACCTTTTATCATTACGTATCGTTTCTCACTCTACAATTCCCAATAATCCACACACTCTCTCACCCCCCCCCAGCTTATAGATATATAACGAAAACGAGAATATCATGTTGATGAAGTTTATTGAAATTTAATCGTCCGAATTGTCATCACTTTCGTCAGAAGTGTCATATGTTACGTCCAGGAATTTTTCTAGCATCGGTTTGTACTTTAATATTGACATTTTCACTGCATCACATTCTCCATAACCATTATTCAAATATTTGTCGACTTTATCCATGACTCTGTTGTGCAGAGTCCCATTGCGCAGCTGCAGATACGATACTATTGTCCCAGCATAATCATTCATAAAGTGTATCATATCTTTACTTTTAAGGTCCTTGTCAGCTTGTTCTTTTGCTTCTGCGTCTTTCGAGCCATTTTCCTTATACGTGTCCACTTTATCACTCCATTCCTCACGTGTTTTATCTCTACTTTCATCACGCAAACTTTTGAAGTATTCATCTTCATTCAATTTAATTTCCTTATTCTGACTATCATCCGGGTCCTCAGTTAATTTTCGTTTTAACTTATTTTCTTGACACCAGTTTTTTACGTGTCTCTGAACATCATAATGATCTGCGAACAAAAGCCCGCATTCATTACAAGGGTACGACATGTCTTCTCGAATGTCTATGTTTTTTTGACGGTTCTTCTTATTAATTTCATCGAGCTCACCAGGTGGCCGTATGTCGTTAGTATAGTCATTATGTTGACCCTGGGGCACAATATAATTATATGTTATGCCCTTCTGTTGACCGGGGAGTTCTCTGTCATCGTATTTCATCGCATTCTGTTGACCCTGGGTCTCAGTGTCTTTTGTATGTTTTTTCAGCCCATTCTGTTCATCTGGGTGTTCTCTGTCTTTTTGGAGATTATATTTCATGCCATTCCATTCACCCCTATGTTGGTTCGTGTCCTCTTTTAGTACATTCTGTCGCAGACGTAATGTGTCCGGTGTTGCGGCTTTTAAATCCACCAGTAGGTAACCGTACGGTTCACTCGTCGCTTCCGAAAACTCTCGAACCATACGCTGAGGACATTCAGGATACATCTGTCTTGATAATGTTGAAATTAATCCCTTGTCGATTGGGTTATTGAACAATACCAAATATTGACAATTTCGTCGTTGCGTTGGATCTTTGTTGTAGTAGAAATTCTGGTTCAAACTTATCAAAGATAAGTTCAAATGGTGACTTCCTTCGGAATGCAAATCATTAACTCTCTGGTCTTTTGATGAAGTTTGCATCAAGTCATCGAGTATAACTAGATTTTTATACCGGGGGTTGATAAGAGAATCCAAGTTTGCTGGTATTCCTCGTATAAAGTTGACCTGAGGGGTGACGGTATACTTTAATTCGTCATATAGGGGCTGCCAATATTTATAAAACCATATTATTCTGTCAGGTGCGGGTGATATTTTTGAGGCAGACTTTTGTAGCAAGGTTTTCACGAAGTATGTCTTACCACAAGATGTAGGTCCACTTACACATGCCGTGAATGGATGCTTGAAAATAAAATCTTCATGGACATTGGCCATTGGATCATCAAAGCAGGATGTTATGTCGCTGTGTTGCTGTGTCCCCTGCTGGTGTTGTAGTATCTGGTGTTGCTGTAATGGCTGTTGTTGTGGCTGATGATACTGCTGCCTGTTGCTGCTACGGTCTGTTGCTGTTGCTTGGTGCTGCTGCTGTGGTTGTCGGTTAACAAACTCAGTGTGCTTAGATTGTACATGTCTTATCAAATCATGGTTCCGCACATACCCCCTAGAGCAAATTGAACACTGGTGCTTCATTTATACTTGACTAAAATGTCTCGGTATTTCAAAATGTACAAGTCACTCTTTTTTCTGCATTTTATTTTAGAAAGTTTATCACCTCTTATAAAAATCGATTATTGCATCCAAAAATAGAATCTTTGGGTCTAAAATTGGTTGTACTAAAATATTCCCAAAAACCCAAAACTTCAAAAATTTCAAAAAACTTCAAAAATTTCAAAAAACTTCAAAAATTTCAAAAACTTCAAAAATTTCAAAAACTTCAAAAAACTTCAAAAATTTCAAAAACTTCAAAAATAAGACCCCGGCGGCGGCGGCGGCGGCGGCGGCGGCAGCATTGCGGTAATGCCGGTATTTGCCGCCGGCGGCGGCGGCATTGCGGTATTTTACTGCACGCCGCCGCCGCCGGGGTCCGCCGCCGACGGACCCCGCAGTAAAATACTGCAATGCCGCCGCCGCCGGCGGCAAATACCGGCATTACCGCAATGCCGCCGCCGCCGCCGGCGGCAAATACCGGCATTACCGCAATGCCGCCGCCGCCGCCGCCGGGGTCTTATTTTTGAAGTTTTTGAAATTTTTGAAGTTTTTTGAAGTTTTTGAAATTTTTGAAGTTTTTGAAATATTTGAAGTTTTTTGAAATTTTTGAAGTTTTTTGAAATTTTTGAAGTTTTGGGTTTTTGGGAATATTTTAGTACAACCAATTTTAGACCCAAAGATTCTATTTTTAGATGCAATAATCGATTTTTATAAGAGGTGATAAACTTTCTAAAATAAAATGCAGAAAAAAGAGTGACTTGTACATTTTGAAATACCGAGACATTTTAGTCAAGTATAAATGAAGCACCAGTGTTCAATTTGCTCTAGGGATATGTGCGGAACCATGATTTGATAAGACATGTACAATCTAAGCACACTGAGTTTGTTAACCGACAACCACAGCAGCAGCACCAAGCAACAGCAACAGACCGTAGCAGCAACAGGCAGCAGTATCATCAGCCACAACAACAGCCATTACAGCAACACCAGATACTACAACACCAGCAGGGGACACAGCAACAAAGCGACATAACATCCTGCTTTGATGATCCAATGGCCAATGTCCATGAAGATTTTATTTTCAAGCATCCATTCACGGCATGTGTAAGTGGACCTACATCTTGTGGTAAGACATACTTCGTGAAAACCTTGCTACAAAAGTCTGCCTCAAAAATATCACCCGCACCTGACAGAATAATATGGTTTTATAAATATTGGCAGCCCCTATATGACGAATTAAAGTATACCGTCACCCCTCAGGTCAACTTTATACGAGGAATACCAGCAAACTTGGATTCTCTTATCAACCCCCGGTATAAAAATCTAGTTATACTCGATGACTTGATGCAAACTTCATCAAAAGACCAGAGAGTTAATGATTTGCATTCCGAAGGAAGTCACCATTTGAACTTATCTTTGATAAGTTTGAACCAGAATTTCTACTACAACAAAGATCCAACGCAACGACGAAATTGTCAATATTTGGTATTGTTCAATAACCCAATCGACAAGGGATTAATTTCAACATTATCAAGACAGATGTATCCTGAATGTCCTCAGCGTATGGTTCGAGAGTTTTCGGAAGCGACGAGTGAACCGTACGGTTACCTACTGGTGGATTTAAAAGCCGCAACACCGGACACATTACGTCTGCGACAGAATGTACTAAAAGAGGACACGAACCAACATAGGGGTGAATGGAATGGCATGAAATATAATCTCCAAAAAGACAGAGAACACCCAGATGAACAGAATGGGCTGAAAAAACATACAAAAGACACTGAGACCCAGGGTCAACAGAATGCGATGAAATACGATGACAGAGAACTCCCCGGTCAACAGAAGGGCATAACATATAATTATATTGTGCCCCAGGGTCAACATAATGACTATACTAACGACATACGGCCACCTGGTGAGCTCGATGAAATTAATAAGAAGAACCGTCAAAAAAACATAGACATTCGAGAAGACATGTCGTACCCTTGTAATGAATGCGGGCTTTTGTTCGCAGATCATTATGATGTTCAGAGACACGTAAAAAACTGGTGTCAAGAAAATAAGTTAAAACGAAAATTAACTGAGGACCCGGATGATAGTCAGAATAAGGAAATTAAATTGAATGAAGATGAATACTTCAAAAGTTTGCGTGATGAAAGTAGAGATAAAACACGTGAGGAATGGAGTGATAAAGTGGACACGTATAAGGAAAATGGCTCGAAAGACGCAGAAGCAAAAGAACAAGCTGACAAGGACCTTAAAAGTAAAGATATGATACACTTTATGAATGATTATGCTGGGACAATAGTATCGTATCTGCAGCTGCGCAATGGGACTCTGCACAACAGAGTCATGGATAAAGTCGACAAATATTTGAATAATGGTTATGGAGAATGTGATGCAGTGAAAATGTCAATATTAAAGTACAAACCGATGCTAGAAAAATTCCTGGACGTAACATATGACACTTCTGACGAAAGTGATGACAATTCGGACGATTAAATTTCAATAAACTTCATCAACATGATATTCTCGTTTTCGTTATATATCTATAAGCTGGGGGGGTGAGAGAGTGTGTGGATTATTGGGAATTGTAGAGTGAGAAACGATACGTAATGATAAAAGGTGCATTAAGTGCCCTGAAAATTTGACCCTTAAATATTGATCTGTCATTTTAACTTTCAACCACTGCGCTTGTATTGTTAACATTCATTCATAATGAGTGTCCCTTTAGAGTGTCTTGTGTTCCTTTTAATATTCAAACACCAATATTGCATCACGTCCCTTGTTTCGTGTCACTTTAACATTCCACACCGTGCGTGCATTATCCCCCTTTAAGTATGTCATAGCATGGGTACATGTAAGATAGTATAACACTATGCCTATGTCTGTATCTGTTGTTGGTAAGATGTGAAATATAAATTTCAGTTCATTCGTGTAGTAATTTCGTATATGTTCAACGCTCTTCATTCGTGCGCTTGTATTGTTAACATTCATTCATAATGAGTGTCCCTTTAGAGTGTCTTGTGTTCCTTTAAGATTCAAACACCAATATTACATCACGTCCCTTGTTTCGTGTCACTTTAACTCCTTGAGTGTATTGCCCCTTCGAATGATGTCATAGCATGGGTACATGTAAGATAGTATAACACTATGACTATGTCTGTATCTGTTGTTGGTAAGATGTGAAAATATAAATTTCAGTTCATTCGTGTAGTAATTTCGTATATGTTCAACGCTCTTCATTCGTGCGCTTGTATTGTTAACATTCATTCATAATGAGTGTCCCTTTAGAGTGTCTTGTGTTCCTTTAAGATTCAAACACCAATATTACATCACGTCCCTTGTTTCGTGTCACTTTAACTCCTTGAGTGTATTGCCCCTTCGAATGATGTCATAGCATGGGTACATGTAAGATAGTATAACACTATGACTATGTCTGTATCTGTTGTTGGTAAGATGTGAAAATATAAATTTCAGTTCATTCGTGTAGTAATTTCGTATATGTTCAACGCTCTTCATTCGTAAGAGTAATTACCAACTGGAAGTTGTACTATTTTTGATAAACATCGGATTTGCTCATCAGACGATAAGCTGACAATATTTACGTATGGTCTAATTAGATTCATGCATAAATGTAAGGTAATTTTTGTTATGGTCAAGTTTTTTGTTAAGACCATGTTCTAACATAGATCGATAAATAAGTTAAAGGTCATTATATTCCACAGTCAAATCTATTGGTGATCGAATTTGATAACTATTTTATTGGAACAACTAAGAGTATTATTTACGTGAGATCAATGAGTCCAATTATTATAAATAATAAATTGCAGGCATCGGTGGATACACGATTGCCACATTTAGTGATCACGTGATAAACTGATAAAATGTCCAAAGCGTAAGTATGAATGTGGGGCGATAAGTGGTTATTACGTAATGTTGTTATAACAATGTCATCAAAGCAATTTCTATAATTGAGTGTCCTGGACGTTTGCATGTTTTGGCTAACTAATTATCGTGTGAATGACACAGTTTATCAACCTTAATTGATACTAACTCGTTTGTTCAGACATTAAATCGATATGTTTTCTGAATAGCATATAACTGTGACCGGGGAAATAATATAATTCATTTGGTAAAGCAAAGGTGTGAAAGACACATTGTTACCACCAATGTCGCGTGTGATTGTGTGTACAGCGAATATGACAATTCATTCTGGAGGGTTGTAATTTCACATTACAATTTTCGACCGTTAGTCTCAATACTTCCAATAATTCACGATAATACACACCTGTCATATGGGATAGAGAGAGTGTAACGAATAAACGCTCTTTATTATTTATGTAAAAGTAATAGTGTCTATTTTCAGGTATGACAATTATATGAACTGCGTCCGATAAAACACTGGAATGTATGCATTCATATCGATGGTCACAATGTCCAATAAAGCTATTTCTAAACATCGATTAATAATTTCATGAAAAATATTTGAACAAAAAAAAAATAACGAAAGATATTACACGCAAATAATTTAACATTCGACATTTTAATATCGAGATTATCAGAAACCGAAAACTCGTTATAAATTTTTTATTTAAACTTTTTTTTGGAGAAATAATTTTGAGGGTTTTGAATTTTTTTCTTTTTTGAAATTTTGGGGTTTTAAAATTTTTTGGGATTTTGAAATTTTTTGGAAAAAATAATTTTTGGGTTTTTGATATTTTGGGAATATTTTAGTACAACCAATTTTAGACCCCAAAGATTCTATTTTTAGATGTGACGCGAACGAGGCGCTCTATCTTCTTGTGACGCATTTTCCGTTTGCACATTATACAATAAAATATGTTTTTCATTTTACTCGGGCGTTCACCATGTCCATGTATATAGGGCCGTGGCGATGGGGTGTCTCATCCCAACTTCAATCAAAATATTCAAAAGCTGGAAATTTCATACCTGACACGGCAATAGTTGGACATTTGACGTCAGCAATATGTTGAAATTGTTCTCGTAGTTTTATTTTCAACAATTTGTTATTGGTGATTTCTTTAGGCAACATTTGCTTATTTTTTTTACCAAATTGTTGGACTGAAATGACCATCAGTTGGAAATGATCCAACCTTATTAGAGGTGCGTCAAGTTTGGAAAATGTCCAACAATTGGAAATCTTAAGGCTGGATGCTAGGGTTTTGCAATTTTCAGGGTTCAGATTAAAAAAAATTCTCACACCTGGCCATAACCACGGTCGGTCGATAAATTCCAAAGATGAACAGTCCCACACTCAGATTTAGATTATTGAACTAATTGTCCATTAAGTTTGAATCCATAGAAACGTGCCATCCCATTTCCTCCATATATATATATGGACATACATGTACATGAATTAATTCCCTCGAATGCGCAACAAATGTACCATGCACATGCAGAGTACGTGTACCATCATCGGTTAGTATTTATAATAATAGCTTATAACCAAGGTGCGTGACCACCGACCTGACAGCTGATTAGAGACAATCAAACTGGCACACTGACCAATATATACACAGGTGAAAAGCGGGCTGGTCTATCAGCGATTGCACAATAATATTGTTCGAGATAATTGTTGAAAGGAAATCACCCATGACGGCATGACCCCAGATAAACATCTAACTTAACCGCAGAGCGAATTAGAATCCATACGACAATCAGGTGCTTGTACTAAATCATTTTATCCAAAAGTTGAAAACCGTATAGCTGAGTATCCGGATAGCCGTAATTCTTATCCGGCGAAGTATAAACACTCTATTGTTATCGCTGCCGGCTACAGCGAATGCGATCTTCGCCGGGTAATGTATAAACACCCCCTTAGTTTCAAACGAAGGTTGAGAGAATAGTATTTAGATTATAGAGAAGTTCTCATGAAATATCAGAACTCAAGCTCAACACGACGTCTCATCCGATGCAGAATTATTATTTCATACACATAAGTAATGCATATGATTCCTGGGAGAGATTATGCATCTTATAGTAAAAATAAAAAGACAGGAATTTATATGATTCGCCGGAAGGGCTTTTTGTTGAGTGAGGTTTTGGGAGAATGTTAAAGGTACGGTTGGCCTTGGCGGTGGGTATCCTGTGAAAATATTTCCACCCGTCAAAAACCGCCACAAACAGAAAAACCAACAAAATGTAGACAGACTTTGTCCGTATACAAATAAGAAATATCGCATAAACAGTATGTTATTGTCATATCTTTGACCATTGTTTTGTAAACAAAACCATAAAAAGTTACTTTTCTGGTGTTTGTTTATATTATGATGGTAAACATAAAGAGAGTTCTTTGTTGGTGAATTCCTGATATGGAACTAATAAAGAGCGTTTATGCCATTTGTGTGTGGTTATCCAGCAGCATTGTGCTGTCTTCTGTAACACAATCAGGCTCTTGCTTAGGTAAAATATAGTAAATCTGTATGATAACATGCTGTTTACGCGATGATCATGGTATATATGAACGAAACTGTATGCGTTTTAATGTTTTTCTGTTTACGGTGATTGGAACAAATATGAATATTTTCGACAACTAAGGCCTCACGTGCCTTTAACTAACTGTGGTAATTATGTGTAAACCATCATAGTTATGGAGGCGCAGACTCGGTAAGAGTGTCCATTACTTAAAATGTGCTTAATAAGCAATAAATAAAAATAATAATAAGTATGCACTCCCGTATATAAGTGTGCTGATTTCCTCCACCACTAAAACTGGCAATGGCGTGATGCGACCTTATTTGCTGAAAGCGACATTAAACTTCAAACAATCAATCAATTCGGCACTCTGTCACACTTCACACAATGCATAAACTGCACACAACTTAGTTTCCTTTTTCGGTCATACGCTGGACATACATGTAGTTTTCTTGCCACCCCAAATAGAACTACCCAAACCACTTTCTCTCGCGCCCACTGACTTTATCAACACTGCCATGACTGGAGCTTATTGAAATTTTACGCCTTATATATGCAAGTGTCCCATATGGAGCTCACATATATAAGAGAATGCATTGGCCTAACCATATTTACCTTGACCTTGTAAGCCAATGCATTCTCTTATATATGCGAGGCTCCCTATGGGAGACTCGCATGTATAAGAGAATGCACTGGCACAGGATAGTTATGATGTACCAGCGCAGCTCCCGCCATGAAAGGGTTAATAATAAAGTACAGGGACGACTATATAAAAAGCCCACGTTTACGTTTATTAATATTCCAACCAAATTCATCTACATCAATATAAACACAATTATATGCAAATGGAACAGGGTTTTCTTCAATACTTGCATAAATTATATATAACATTTTTTCAATCACATGCCATGAATTGTATTGGGAATAAACTGTGTTCAAATTGAACAATTTGTACACATAGTTCTGGTAGACAAGGATACATTGAATTGGAAAAAAAAATGATGGCGGTGTTTAGAGATAGGCCGAAAATCCTACCCCAGGTAGTGCTAGTAAGTGATGACATTGAATTCGAGGCAAACTATTTAGTGATATTTAGATTCAGACCGGAAATCACGCCTCGAAAGTGTGTTTAGACCAATTCTGCATCTGCAAGTATATCCGCATTCCCAGTGTCTACAATTTAGTGGTACTTAGACTTACATCTGAAATCCCACCTCTAGAGTGTGTTTAGACCTTTGCGCGAATATCCGCATTGCAATATCCACGGCATTGAGAGCCCAACTAAAATTCTAGCCAACACGACAGACTGGGACTCAAATATATTACCCAATTCAATGAAAAACGCTAGTGACTCCCAAACAGTTCTCATTTCTACACAAATGTGTGCTGGATCGAAGTTTACTCTTCAAAGTACCGTACATGTAGAATACGTGCATTTTTCTGTTATTTTGAGTGTGATTGAGCATTTGGAATTAGACATCTTAAGATAAATATTTTTTATGTGGCTTTATTGCAACTACGTGATGGACAATCAACTTTATTTACTATCTGAGGCCCAATATATAGCCATGGTATATGCGATTGTCGATTGGTTTGAAACAATTTATAGTATACTAGCAGATTAGCCCGCCACTGGCGGCATTGGTCCCATGGCTTTGGTCGATCCATTAATTTTTGTTTTTCAAGGTAACCCCGCACAGGCACACCGACAGCATGCTATCATTTGCGGGTACCCGTTTCAAGGTCAAGGTCATTGGACAAAATAACCCGACACAAATATTCCCCGTTCCGAGTTGACCATACATAACAAATTTCACGTCTCGGTCACCGCTGACGACCGAGATAGCGCCCAAGGTCATATTTGGGTACCCGTGTCATACAAGAGGTACGATTTAGTGCAGGTACGTTATTTACGCGATGCATCGAAAACGGAAACATAAGACGATCGATGGAATCAACTGAAAAGTATTGTTCCCGGGCAATACAAAATATCTTATGACTTCCAATAAATCTCTCCTCATAGTCCACACCCTGGCGCATAACTGGGAAGTGAAGACATAATTTTAGAAGGCCTCACAAGGGATGAATTGACGCCGAATCGAGTGGTTTCGAGTGACAAAAATGACGATGTCGGAAAGAATAAAGTATCTCGAACCCGGTGGTCCTAGAATACGATTTTTCATGGGAAAATGGACAGACTTCACGCTTTAATTGTATTAGGCAATTATCGAAGAGACATACACGCATTTATTAACAATTTCGCCAGCCTTGGGAAGATTCGTAGAAGCGAGTTCTATGCAATGGAAATGCATGCATATTTCCGATGTAACGCTCTTTAACAACGACACCGCAGATACGAACGCTCTTTAATCGTTATCTAATTAACCCATCAATCCCCATTGTGGTGGCAATTGAAGGGTGAATGGGTGTTCGCATGGGCTCGCGAATGGTCCAATGACACTTCCCGTCGCTTTTTACCCTTAGATAGGAAGTTTGGGTTTAATCGGTTGAGCCGTATACGGACTAGCAGGTGACACGACTTCGTCCGGGCTTTGACCTTGAATTGACCATTTTGAAGGTCAATGTCATGTCGTGGTCAAGATTTGATCCGTCCAAAACACCCCCCCCCCCACCCCCCGGACAAAAGTATCCCTAGGTATAAAATTTCGTCGAAATCCGCCAGTTTTACCCGATTTGACACACACACAATTCAATTCGTTTAATCTTGTTGACCCATAATACATAGGTATTAAGATAACATATAATACATTTTATGTACATGACTTACATAATAGATATACAAATGATATACATTATAATATATGAAAAGTATTTACAATTTATAAATACTATACCTGTTTGCCATGGGTGCTGTCTGCTGACGCTATATACTATGGTGCCATATATGACTGATCCACACAAAGTGCATAGACACCCTCAGTTATATTACCAGCGAGGTAATATAATTAAGTGTATGTATCCACTCTGGTTTAGTCGCTTGCACATGTTATTTTGTGTTAGGTTCGTAGGAATACAGGGTCATTTACTATCGTTTTCGGTATCTACCCAAGCTTATCCGAATTTATAAGTTTACGATTGATTATTTTAATAATAAAGTCGCACAATTTCCGCATGTCTGTTGAATTGTTCTGGTTAAGTATTTCACTCATTGTGATAGTATTTTGTTAGTAAATTTTGATAGTAATCGCTGTCTTTCGGGTGATAGTCTCTCGCATTCAAGAAGATAATGAAATTCATCTCCAATCTTTCTGGAGTTACAGAGTGGACATAGTCGGTCAGTTTGTTCGGGTTTTCGCCAGCGTCCTGTTTCAATCGGTAAATGGTGGTTACTTGTTCTAAATTTACATAATGTAATCCGGTTTACTTCGTTCAACGTTAGATACCTTTCGAAGGATACGTCGTGTTTAAAAATTTGGTATATCTTACCACGACTGGAGTTGTTCATATCAGTTTCCCAATTATCCGTGAATTGTGAAATTAAACTACACTTTATATACGAAACGAATTGGGCAGTATCCGGTATACGTTCCATGTGCCATGCATGTAATTGGTTACAATGGTCTAATAAATCATAGATTCGGTGTAACAAAGGGAAATGATTAGCGTTGATATCGAACATAGTCTGTGCTAATTTCAGAAGTATTCTGGGATATCTCACCTCCTCACTGTTCATAATTTTGCACCAATATTTTATTATTCTCGTGTTTATATACACGTCAATTGGTAGTCTCCCACATTCCCCATACATCATACAGTTGGGAGTAGATGGCCTCGGGTGAAGAATATGCTTCATAAATTTTCGATGAACTTTTTCAAGAATATCATTGTTACCGAAACCCCAAATCTCGCAACAATATAATAAAATTGGCATAACGTGCAAGTCGAACAAATCAAGTTGGGTTTTGATCGAGAGACAGTGCTTTCGCGAATTGCCAATAACTGAGTACATGGCTTTGGTAGATTTTTCTGCCAGGGCCTTTTTTGCCGTCGTGAATGATCCAGATTTGCAAAATATTATTCCTAGGTAATTAAATTTGTTCACTGTTTCGATTCTTCTTCCTTTGAACAGAAATTTTGTCTTTTTTGGAAGACTGGTCTTCGATAGGTTGACAATTTTCGTTTTCTCGATATTCACTGTTAATTTCCATTTATTGCAATATTTTTCAAAGAGGTCCAGTTGTTGTTGTAATACTTTTGGGGTTTCCGCCATGATTGTCGTATCATCGGCGTACATAATCATGAATATTTTCACATAACAGTTGAGTCGACTCTCTATTTCTAGGTCTATTGTTTTTAAGCCCACTACGTCGTTATCAAGTAAATATTCTTGCAAATCGTTCAAGTACAGTGTGAATAGTAGGGGGATAGGTTCCCACCTTGCCTAACACCGGCATGGCAGGGGAAGTAAATGGACTTGTTTCCCCCTGCTTGAACACAGGATTTAATATGATTATACATGTTGGCAATAACCGTAAATATTTTCCCATTGATCCCATATTTCAAAATTTTCATCCAAAGTCCTTGCCTCCACACCATGTCGAATGCCTTTTGGAAGTCAATGAACGCACATAATAATTTCTTGTTCAATTTTCTACTTATTTCAAATAATAAATTTAAAATGAAAATGTTGTCGATAGTCGAATAATTTTTCCTGAAACCGGACTGATTTTCTGATATAACGTCAAATTCGTCAGTGAATTGTCCCAAACGGTTGGATAAGATCTTAGTAAACAGTTTACCAAAACAACTCAGAAGGATGATCGGCCTATAATTACTGGGGTCGGTCGGGTCATCCTTATTTTTGTAAAGAGGTATAATAGTACCTATCACCCAATCTGCCGGTATTATCCCCGTGTTTAATACTATGTTATCGGTTCAGGTCGATATTTGCGTCTACGTTAAATAGTTCAATTATGTCCCGTTCTATTAATGGGTCGTCATCGTGTTTAGTCGCATTGATGTTCTGAAAATAATGTGTCAAATCATCGAGGGTAGCATCAATGCGTCGAGAATTTCCGCCCCTAATTTTCTTCCAGAAATCACGCGGGCTACCGTGTTGTAAAGCTGACATTTCGCGAGTAATCATATCTCTGTGTGCTCTAATTGATTTGTCCATTTCGCTTTTATAAACGCGAGACGCTTGTTTCATATCTCTATCTGAGGTGGAGTCCCGGCTTAATTTTTGAGCACGAGAAGCTCTCCGATAAGACTGTCGTGCAATTCGGCACGCTTCATTGAACCATGGTTTATTTTTACCATTTCTACGGTTATTCGACTGCCTAATTGTCCGTTCAGTGTGAACACCTAAAGTATTTTCTGCCATTGTTGTCATGACTTTGCTGATGGAGGTGACAATCATATTAATTGCTTCGGGGCACAACTCGTTCGGCTTGAGTGAATTCAATAAGTGGTGTGTGCTGGAAATGGCATTATAATCAATATTTTTAACAAATTCTGGTCGTTTAGAAGGGTCCCACTTTTTTACGCGGTTCATTTTGCTGGCAGACGTCGTGTCATTGTCAATGGGCCACTTACGTGCATATTCAGAATTGAGCGTTGTTACTAAACCGCAATGTATATCTGATGCTAATGGGCTAAATTGGAGTACTTGGAAGTCCAATATAGCCGGTAGAGCTGTCGCTAAAGATAATGTATAATCAATTACGGTCTTATTTTGACTGGTGAATGCGCCAACATTTTTGTCTTTACCAGCCCTTCCTTTCAAAATAACAAATCCGTGATGTTGACATAAGTTCAAGAGCGAGATTCCATATTGGTTTCTGTTGTGGTCCTGGTTCTGTCTGGCTATAGGCATATTAGTCATGTGTAAATATATCAATTGTTCTGAAAGTATTTCGTGAAATATATCCGATTCGAACATGTCGTTGTCGGTACCATAATTACTAATATCAGTTTCAAGCGATGTACGTGCGTTGAAATCGCCAGTGATGAATATCTTATCTGTGCGGTTCGCTAAATTTAAGAACTCACTTTCTACTTCTGTAAATGCGTCTTTCGATGCGTAGTTACTACTTTCAGGTGGTATATATACTGCACCTATTATTACACGGAATTTACATGAATTTTCTGACCTTTTAATCTCAATCCAATGTACAAACTTGGACGGCGTTTCAATGATTTTCGAAAATCTACAAAGTTCGTCTTTGATGCCAATGGCTATTCCACCTGACCGTATTCGCGAAAGTTTTTGTCTATTATTCATAAAAAAAGGTATACCCCTTTAAATACAGTTTGTCACAGTCATCCGTTTTTGTTTCCGATAGACATAAGACATGATATTTAGAACAAAATTCCTGGAAATCCGGATATTCAAGTCTTTTTCGAAGACCACACACATTTAAGGACAAGATTTCGAAATTTCCTTCGTTGTTTTCGGAATTGAGGTCTTGTTCGAATGGATATATCTCAGCTACATCAAGATAATTATTTTTACACAAACATGGCGTATCTGTAATGTCATCACAATAGTTTTCGTGCAAATATTCATTCATACAATCAATAGTATATCGCCCTGATCATAATCAAGTGAGTCATTGTTATGTGATAAAGAACATTTATTTTCATTGGTGTTGTCTACTAATTCTCGTGCGTCTTTTAAAATATCTGATAGGGGTTTAGTTTCTAGCGTTATAATGTGGTCTTTTTTAACTACATCACGACACTCACAGTCCGCTGTGATATGCTCCAAATTGTCATCAAGCGGAGTTAATTGATAGAGATCGGTGTTAGATGTTGTCCCGTAATTCATTATTCTATCATGAATATTACAGTACTCATAATCAGTTTCTGACTGCCAATCGTATTCTGATTGATCAAGTGAACAGTCTACCGTGGGTGTGTCTCTGTCACTGGGCCATACAGCTTGGGGCACGTGATCAGAACAGTCTACCGTGCTTTGTTCGTTATGACGCTCGCCCATGCGTTCACAAATACGGTCATAATTAAAGTGGGATTCGGTAATGCATGTAGTCATGTTCAGGAGATCCGCATAGACATTATCTCTTATTTTCTCAATCGGAACGTCATTAGGAACAAATACACTTTCTTGAACGTTTCTGAGGACATCCGATAAATCAGTAGATGCATGTGACATAGTAGCAAACTTGTATAACGTACTTGAATCAGTTACAAGATCTGGCGCCAAGCTATTACTGTATGGGTACTGTACTGTACCATTATGTTCGTAAGATGCGATGTCATTACACACGCTAGGATAGGATGAGTTATCATTGTAATTATCAAAAACAGCATTTGAACTCACTTTGTGACAAGCACTATCAGTTGTAGTGAGTGACAATGACATTGATGCATTTACATGCCCATTGTCAATTAACAATTTGCCGTTAACTTTATCGGTGTCGCTTTTTGTACAATTTTGTAATTGTAACTTATATGTGTCATGTAAGCTTAACTGAGTGCCGGTGTCCCGCAAATGAGAATTTGAATCACGTATTACAGTATCTGTGGCTTTTGGCGATTTGATACAAACTTCGCCCCAAATGACATTCTCATTTACTTGTTTGCTACTACTGTACGTACATTTACACTCAACATCATCATTTTCAACAAAACATATATCAGCCAGCTCAATATATTGTTACATATACATGTTTCTAAATTAACATTATTTGAAGACATTTCACAAACATTGCCATACATGTACATTATCTCCCGTGTTTCCCTCAAAATGTCGTAGGTGCTTAAAGGCACGTGAGGCCTTAGTTGTCGAAAATATTCATATTTGTTCCAATCACCGTAAACAGAAAAACAATAAAACACATACAGTTTCGTTCATATATACCATGACCATCGCGTAAACAGCATGTTATCATAAATATTTACTATATTTTACCTAAGCAAGAGCCTGATTGTATTACAGAAGACAGCACAATGCTGCTGGCTAATCACACACAAATGGCATAAACGCTCTTTATTCGTTCCATATCAGGAATTCACCAACAAGAACGCTCTTTATGTTCACCATCATAATATAAACAAACACCAGAAAAGTAACTTTTTATGCTTTTGTTTACATAACAAGGGTCAAAGATATGACAATAACATACTGTTTATGCGATATTTCATATTTGTATACGGACAAAGTCTGTCTACATTTTGTTGTTCTTTCTGTTTGTGGCGGTTTTTGACGGGTGGAAATATTTTCACATGATACCCACCGCCAAGGCCAACCGTACCTTTAATAAGGGCGATTCAGGTTCGGTAGATTGAGAATCGTCAGAAACATAGGCATGTACAATTGGTGCGGACAACTCACTATCACGATCGGGATATGCGTCTACTGTGCTTGTCTCAGTCGCCTGATGTTTTGTGAGCGATACTCCTACTCCGACCATGTGAAATCTCGATCCATTGACAAAACCATTATTTGCAGTTCGGGTATTCAACTGGTCACCGTTACTAGCGCGACATGTCGAGTTCGGACTGACAGCGTGATTGCTATTGAGCAAGTGATTTCTGCGTACCTGACCTTCGTTACAACGGGTTGCGGTTGATTGGCTACAGTAGCATGTAGTAGAGGCTCTTATGTTCATTTTTTGGCTCCCGTGTGCATTTTGTGAAGAAATATAGCCACTATGCTCATGATGTTGCTTGATATCTGGGACACCAGAAAACAAATGTTAGACACCTGGGGGTCGCGACTGGGTGGATTTATGACGCCATCAAGATGGCCGCCATCCAACATTTCAGAGTAGGCACTGGATCAGTTTGATTAATATCTAGTAGTGAATTTATGGTAGGAAATATAATATTTCTCTACTGTTGTGATACTATGATAACAGGCTTCACTTTGACAGAAAAATTTACCACATTTAACCAAGATGGCCGCCAAAATGGCGACCGAAGTTCGGAAAAATGATGAATTTTCACACATGTCTCTTAAAACATTCACGGTTGTTTGAAATCGGTGGCTAATATCAACTTAATTGTAAGTACATTTGAATACCTAACCATTTGAACATGATAATATGTCATACTTTGGGTCTTATCCATACAAAATTTTGTCAAAATGTGAATTCATAAATATGCTATGAAATTTTACCAAATATCGATTTTGTAATTCAAGCCAAGTGTTAGCCAGAAAATAGCTGAATTTGATGACAAAAATTTGCAACAGGTTTAAACATATAGATTGCCATATAATTACAACCAAAAAAGTGCATCTGTATTCAAGATGGTGACAAAAATGGTTGCCAAAATTGATAAATCACTAAAATTTGTCAAATTTTCATTGATATCACTCCTAATGTGCGATTTAGTTAATATAGGTGAATATATTTGCTCCGTGTTGGCGTAATAACATGGAGACATGAAACAAAATGAATAGTTTGTGAACAATGGCTGTTTATACTCAAGAATTCGAGAGAATGAAACTTCGAAAATGAGATGAAATCATCAAAATGCCAACCATGAATAATTTCAAAGTTGGCATTGAGTCTGGGAGGAAAATTTAGATAGTGAAATGATTATGTTTCGCGACCAATAATACCATTGGATCACACTTCCTCTTGACGGTGCAATTTGGACCTCAAAATCCAAGATGGCTCCCAAAACGGCGACCGAAATTCTAATAATTGATGATTTTTCACACTCGCCTCTTAAATTATTCACAGCGGTTTGAAATCGGTGGCTACTAGCAAGTTAGCAACCTTATTTTGAATGAATTATACTATCTAATCATTCGACAACCATGATATGTTAGATTAACATATTATTAACTATATGAATCTAAATTCAGGATGGTGACTCAGATGGTTACCAAAATGGAGAAATCATCCAAATTTGCTAGTTTTCATTGATAACGCTCCTAATGTGGGTTTCAGTGACTACTGGTAAACATATTTGTTCCCCTGTTGACAAAAGTGCCAGGAATGCTGATACAATCTGATACAATATGAATATTTGCGAAAAGTAGCTGCTTATATTCGAGATTTCATGAGAATGGAAACAGAAACCATGAAAAGTAGATAAATTCATCTGATGTTGACCTATTTGAAAATATCAAAATCTGAATACATGCTGATTACATCCATCATTACATGTACATAGGAAATGTCCTGATTGGGCACTCAACTAGAGAAAAATCCCTACCTCAACAATAAGGCTGTCGGTATTGAGCAATACTTTAATTACTTCCCCTTGATAGCGCCCCCCTTATGGGGTTTTGGCTAAGAATTTTTCACTTGACTCCTGTATTGCTCATGTAATGCCATCATACTAAGTCAATTCTACCGAAATTCAGCTGCTCACGGAAATTAATTGAATGGACATCACACAATGCAGTACCCAAAAACAGTAGCGGCATATAATGCGTTGACATTACAGACATCTTCCATGTTAACAAGCTTAATAATTAGTGTATACTTAGTACAAATATAAGAATAGGAGCTAATATTTGTGTGATTCGTTCTTATTAAATACATGTACGAAAACACAGGGTATACTTTTTTGAAACTGAGAAAATTTACAATTGCCCGTCCTTGAATAACATCTAGTTCAAATTGTGTGTGCATCAGGGGATTACATGACAGCAATTGCTTTGTCGCAGACTACCAAACGAGAGCGTTCAGATGTGAGCTCTATGTGTCTTCTGCGAAGAAGAATCGCATTGGTGGATTTCTACCAGACCTCTGCTTATTACATGCGATATATAGCGACTAGATATAAATTATGTTCAGGTTTGTATCAAAACAGAAACTGCTGTGGAGCTCTGGTCAGCTCATAGGTCAACTCACTGACTCCACACCAAAGATTTGCGAAAGCGTGGCTGATTTTGATCGAGCTAGGATAGGAAGATAGCCTCATATAATGAGTTCAATTGGTACACATGTGTATTTGAGTTCCACAGAGATAGCTTTCTGGACATCGCATATACTGCAAGTTCGTTCCGTGTATGATCCACACCTTCCTGTGCTGAACTTATGCACTCATCAAGTTTATATTAGATACACCCATGTCATGTTTGTCACATGTGTTATCGAAGTTCTTTCATGCTTGCGTTATGCGTTCTCATCAAAATGTCATACAAGAAACATATTCACACCAAATTTTCTTTAAATGCCTGCATTTCTGTAATTTTATCGGCTATCGGCAATGTTCCAGATAAAATTTATAAAAATCATTTGTCGCACCAATGCACAGTTCGACTTGGTTGTAGAGGCAATTCAACTCACCGACATGTTGAGGTACATGTATTATTATTGGGTGGAAAGTTTGTAGTATTCTTTCCAGATATTTTATAGAGGAACATTTGATATCCCACTACAATGAAATCAGGTCTGTAAAAAACTCAGGTCGTTAAACGTTGTAATCGTATACCTTCCTGAGCAATAGTTGAAGTAAATTTCAGTTATGGACTCTTCAAATAGCTAACAATCCACAATCTTCTCTCAATTCAAGCATAACCTTGTTATCTATTACTTCCAACATTTGCGCAGTATCTATATTCCAAGCTTGTTATTGGCCTACTTGTGGATCCGACTATCATGTTTGTACGGTTTGCCAGCAAATTCTATAAACTACATTTGTTCTTAATAACGTTCCATTAAATGATCTTGATGACCCGTCACTGTATTCATTACTTCGATGCACCACCATATGGCATGGACCAAAGACGAGCTTCTGGTGTTTCGATGAGGTATTTCATCACTAAATATCCAGGCACTAGGCATAGGCATTTTGATTTCACGATATTTTTTCGTTGACAACCAGGAAAAAGTTGATGAGCCGTTATTGTCACTTGCTGGACTCGACATGGAGAATGACAAACCTTAGGCTATTTTTGCCCGATACTGATGTTTTGACATATTCTAAAATAAACTGACAAGCATTAACTCGGTTATGTGCACAGCTCTGTTAGACTACATCAAAGTGAATATGCAATGTATCTGCTATGAGGTCAGTGGCCGTATTGAAATTTATTTATTAAGTCTGTATCATGGACTCCCCATTCCACAACCGAAGCAAATATTCTATATGGATTATCTGATATGCAGTCGGGGAGTTTTGTGGTGAGCTCTGTTAGTTTGCGAGATGAGTTTGTAATTCAACTGTAGTTGCTGGGGTGAGTTGGTTGTAGATAGACTACCATCAATGTGACCATATATTGGACGAAGTAACAAGAGTGGTACATGTGCTGACTCACGTCTTGAGAAGTGTGACAATGTCTCAACTATTCAAACGAATTTCGGGCGATGAAACACAGATATGCCAAAAACAAGAAACTGAACCATGCAATATCCCCTTATTGTATCTTATTAGACACAACTGTTTCATAATTAGATACGAATACTGTTTGCACTAACATGTAATGCCTGTGTATTTCTAAGTTGAGCAATTATATTTCCCGGTGGCAGTATGATAGCAATGCAACTTCGACTTCGATGAAGTCAAGGTGTGATATTTTCCCTGAATCTTCTGAATATTTGTGGCCGGGCGAAATCAACGTGGTCAACAATTCATCAAGAATAGGCAACGAATAAAGCAGATCTACCCCAAACGAAATAATATAGCCATAAAGTTGGATTTATGTCTGTATTATGACTGCAGGGATTCTTTTTCGTTCGAGTACTCGTTATGCTCTTATCCGGTTTGACTTACTTCCCAGGAAACGGACAGGATCGTTTAAATTATATTGGGCAATGTCATGTTAGGTTTCTAAGAGTCCACTCCGATATATTCTCGATTATAAAGAAACTATGTTTGGTCAAACATAGTCACAATATACCTTAACATGATAGTATCTAATTTAGATTGGGCGGATATATCCAACTCCTTTGCTAAATGCCGTTTGAGAATATAAACATTTGTCACATTTTATAACTGAGTTTTGGCGGCCATTCTGGCGACCATCTTGTGTCAAATAGATCAATGTCGAGTGTAATTGAATGACACTAACGATAATTAAAACTGTGTACACTTTTGTTTATTTTATTATGCCTATTTCTGTCCAATGTTAATCTAGAACCTCGAGAAGCAAGTTTATTTGTGAAATTACATAGCGAATTATTTAATTTGCATTTTTCGGAGTATGGACAACAATTAGACACAAATTACAGCATAATATGTTTTCCAAAGTACTTGGTGTCATGATTGATAAAAACAAAGACAAGTTCTACTCGCCACAGTTTACGAATAACCGAAAATGATGTAAAGGGCATGTGTAACAATTCAACACATTTCTATATTTCGGTCGCCATTTTGACAGCCATCTTGGTTTGTTTTGTCAATCTTGTTCTTTCAAAAGGAAGCATGGTGCAATGTTATCATTGCCGTAGAAATATTGTTTATTTTCTGTGTTAAGTTTTCTTCCTCACTCAGTGCCCATTCTGCAATTTTGTGTGGCTGCCATGAAGATGATTTGACTTAATATTTTCGTGGTATAATTCTGTTGAATTCTTGGGTATAAGCGGCTATATGGTTCACCAAATTTACAAATTATTCCATAAGTCCATGGATTCACATATATTAACTTTTCCCCAACACATGAGTCAAATCAATAAAAATTGGACAGATTTTGGTGATTTCTCCATTTTGGCAGCCATCTTGGCCGCCATCTTAAACGAAAATGCACCATTTTCAGTGTAACTATATGGCAATTCACATATTTAAAATATTTTTACATTATCTTCATCAAATTTAGTTATTTTCTGTTCAACTCTTGGCTAGAATCACATAATTGAATTTTGGTTAACTTTCATAGCACATTTTTGAATTCACATTTTAAAGATTGCTGGCAGGAATGAGATCCGAAATATGACATATTATGTTGTAGAAATGGTTGGATACTAGAATTTATTCAAATTTAGGTCTTTATTCGTTACAAATTTCAAACATCGGTTAATGATTCAAGAGGAAAGTGTGAAAAATCATCAAATTTCAGTCGCCATTTTGGCGGCCATCTTGGTTTATGGTGGCCACCTTTTCTGTCAAATGGAAGTATGGGGTATTAGTTTCACGTCAGTGGTGAGATAATCAAATTTCTATAATAAATTCACAAGTAGATATTGATCAAACTGACTCAGTGCATACTGTGAAATTGTGTATGGCGGCCATCTTGATGACGTCATAAATCCACCCAGTCGCGACCCCAAGGTGTCTAACATTTGTTTTCTGGTGCCTGAGATATCAAGCAACGTCATTGGCATAGTCGCTATATTTCTTCACAAAGTGCACACGGGAGTACATAAGAGCCTCTACTAATGGGCAATCATTACGATTCAGCGGACTCAATGGATTACTAGAAGTCAACATTACATTGAGCGATATTGGTACGGTCACGTGATGTCTGTCTGGCTCGCCGTCAAAACAATGGTTTTCGGGTTGTTTTGGATTGGCCGGCGCACGTGATATGTCATGAGCTAACGGTACACTGAGCGATACTGGTGCGGTCACGTGATGTTTGTCTAGCTCGCCGTCATAACAATGGTTTTCGGTTTGTTTTGAATTGACCGATGTACTTGATATTTGCTCGCACACTTGGGGATCTTGTACGGCAATGTTTGCAGAGTTACATGTATAACGTGTATATCTGAAGACATTAATGTTCTCATATCTAGTGACAATATCTTGAGAACTGATATTATTACACAATTGATTAACAGTTCATGTATTAACTTTCGGCATTTTTGGTCTGTCATTGGTGGGCGTGGTACTGTCTCTGACACGCTTCACTCTGGTATCATCGGTCCATGTGTATTCAGATGCACCAACTAAAGACGATACTAGTCTTGCTCTGCCATCCTTATTGAAGTGCAGTCCCGAATGGTCCCTCGCGTTATAAAGCGATTGCCATCCTTGGAACGTAACATTGCATTGTCAATGTACTTCAAATAGAATTTCCGCTTACACAGCCTCTCAGTATATTTGTTCACTCGAAGAGCAATCGAATTGTGATCTCTCATCTTAGCACCCAAGCCTTTCCTAGGTGGAATGCTGCACAAATTAACTGTGGCGAACGGAAACGCCCCGTGTACAGCAGAGGCACCATCACTGACGTCAATTTTAATAAGTTCCAGATCAGAAAGGTTCTCCACTATATCGTTGGTGCCGAGGTGAACTGTTACCTTTTTAACCTCAAATCGGTCGACGCCTGACTTTGCACTGTTGATTAGTTTCTCCACTTCGGAATATTTAGCCCCTGAATATTGAAACACTTTGATGTCATCCCTGCCCAATTTCAATCCACGGCAATTGCTCGCCCCGAGGACGATGGCTTTCACTAAACTCTGTTCGTCCTCTTTATTTCCATCAACATTTCCATCTACAACTTTCCTGAAATCAAATTTCATGCTTCAAAAACGCGCGATACGAGTTTTATGTAATAAGAAATATAGAAGCCACACAGAACCTCTTTTAAAAAAAGAAAATATACTCAAAATCTACGACATCCACAAAGTACAAGCGGCTGTTTTCATGCATGATTGGTATTATATGCGCTTAATAGAATCATTCACCGACATGTTTACGAAACGCAAAACCGGACCAGACACCCGGCAAAAGCACCCACTATTTAAAAAAAAACCAAGAACATCTTGGTCCCAACAACTACCATTCCATTCTTATCCAACCATCTGGAACAACTTAGATTACATCATACCAATCCAGGCACACATTCAAACGGCGTTTACATGCCGATTGCATTAAAAAATATGCTGCAACAATTAAATGCAACAATCAAAGATGTCCCGACTGTGTGGTAGCTCGTCAATAAGTGACTTCCGCTATATTGCAATCCACAACCTCACTAAACACATTCCTACTCGACTTTCAAGGAACATCCCACTGACAAGAAAGAGACAAACCATCGAGTAACCAATAATCGATTTATCTAGACGTATACCCTCCATGCATATAATCCAGTTAAATGCAACCATTGTGAGATACATAATTATTTAGCCGTGCATTGTAAAATGAATCCTGACCGCCTATCGTAACATCTTTTCATCTTTAAGGGGGCGGCAGCAAGACAGTCTAGCCTGACTATGCCACCCCCTCGAATATACAATGTAATATTTGTCAAATGTATCATGTATTAATATGTGTATATTGAAATAAAATATCCTATCCTATCCTAATAGAATTTCCGCTTACACAGCCTCTCAGTATATTTGTTCACTCGAAGAGCAATCGAATTGTGATCTCTCATCTTAGCACCCAAGCCTTTCCTAGGTGGAATGCTGCACAAATCAACTGTGGCGAACGGAAACGCCTCGTGTACAGCAGAGGGACCATCACTGACGTTCATTTCAATAAGTTCCAGATCAGAATGGTTCTCCACTATATCGTTGGTGCCGAGGTGAACTGTTACCTTTTTAACCTCAAATCGGTCGACGCCTGGCTGTTGATTAATTTCTCCACTTCGGAATATTTAGCCCCTGAATATTGAAACACTTTGATGTCATCCCTGCCCAATTTCAATCCACCGCAATTGCTCGCCCCGAGGACGATGGCTTTCACTAAACTCTGTTCGTCCTCTTTATTTCCATCAACATTTCCATCTACAACTTTCCTGAAATCACCACATTCCATTTCGAGATTTCCATTGGTTTCGTCTGCATCACACTTTGTTTCAGTACTACCGTTTATTTCAGCATCAACATTTGTTTCGGCATTACCAACATCATCATCATCGACACCTGTGTTTACATCATGTGTCTCATTTCCTCCAGCTTTACCAAAAACATCATCACTTTGGGTTGAATCGCGTGTCACCTCACAACAATCAATCAGATTAGCTACCGGTACTCTGTTGATTGGGTCATGTTTATGATGTGTGTCTGCACTATATGAGAACATAGATCCTAGCCTTTCACGATTGGTTGTCCAATCATCTCGACGATTAGCGTTCGCGGATTGTCTCTGCGTGGTGGGCTGACTTTGTATGGGCTGTCGATTTCTACTCACATAATCATCAGTGGTACCGATAGCTGGTTTGTCTGGCGGTCTTTGTATGGGCTGCCGATTACTGCTCACAACATCATCAGTGGTAGTGTTTATAATAGTTGGCTTGCCTTTGCATATGGGATCATCTGAGCGGTGTCCAGGGTTGAGACATGATTTGCATACCATCTCATTTTCACATTGCCAAGATTTATGTGCACTACTGTAGCACCGCCCACATCTATTTTTGGCTGTACGCTCTTGGTCACATATTGTTGTCGGGAAATGTAGGTCATTACAGTACTTACATAAACACTTTGTTTTGACAGAGAACATTTTAATAAGGAATTTTCCCATGGAATTTCTTGACAATTACTCTCAGATATCTGCACATAACGTACCCCTGTTTGCACATGTGAACCTTGGTATGTCCCTCTCCTCATTGAATTTGGTACCACATTTCCGTAAGCAGAAAGAAATTTAACGATGTGGCCGTCACCGAGTTCGAATGGGACATTCCTTATTGTCACATGCATAGTGCGATTTTCCACGTCATTGGGTCTGATAAATTCCCTGAACAATTTGAATCCACGTTCAATTAAGAAGTCCTTTGCCTCATATGAATGCAGAGTAATTAAGCATTCTTCACCAGTAACCTGAATGGCCGCGATATCGTCCGGGTTAACAACCATCTCCACTCCGAGTAAGACATCTCTGCCATTTAAACGACCAAATTTTGGTCTATCGAATGAAACAGTTCTATCTCTGGACAGTCATGTCTGGCATGTATTCCATTGCTAACATGGATAGCATAGTCCACACATAACAGTTTTAGAAAATAATCCCGTGTTAATCCATTATTTCATATTAATTGAAAAATTCACAGAGGAAAAATACAAACAAACCGCCATTGTTCACGCATGCGCATACCATCAGACATATATATCATTTGTGGGTAGCCGTTTCAAGGTCAATGTCACCTCGCGCGGAAAAACTGACCAGATGAAAATCTGCCCCGTTCCTTGGAACCCCTAATTACGAAATTAAGTACCAAATTTCGTCTCGAGACGGTCGATTGAGCCGTATTTATACTCGTCGTGTATATAAACGTTCTTTATCAACGACACTGCGGATGCGAACGCTCTTTAACTATCACGCAATTAACCCCACAATTCCAAGGACGACGGCAGTGGGAATGGAGGAGAGCTGGGACATTCTCAGAAGCGGTCCGACGACACTGTCCGTGGTGTTTTACTCGAGTCTATAGCGTCTATATATATACACACATATATATATACGGAAGTCTCAAAATATATAGTAGATATAGCGTTGTAATTCAAGTCGAATATTTGTCGCTGAAACTGGCATTCTGATTGGCAGAGAGCTTTTAACTTTCGTTACCAGCATAGGTCGCTGAAAACAAATTTGAATGGAACAAAATGTCATTGACAACTCGCGTAAAATACGTCACCGCGTTGCCAGGAGTCGCATAATTTAGTCAACCTGAACGTTGCTTTCTATATGTATAGGCGCTGTTAACAAGAATTTGTTCTGGTGCCGTTATGAGTAACTATTGATCATCGTAAAATTTATATCTTGCTTCAAATCATGTAATGTGGATAAAAGGTGCTTTTTGTGCAGATTCTTTTAAATTTGTTGATGGATTGAAATATAATCAATATAAAACGTACCATGTTGCGTTGGGTATTCGGGGATTCGAGCATGAAAACAGTTTGTGAACTCGCCGGCTTCAATTCAACGGAGTACGTTTATCTCCTTATATAGTCAAATCAAGTGGATTTGACAATGTATATATGACAATGTGCCGCTATACATGTAACCGCTAGCGAAGGTCACACATACCGTCGGCGAGATGTTCGAACTTTTACTTTGAAATGATATTTTATTTGTATATCGATATAATACAAAAGGTATTGGGGACAAAACTTACTTAGCTGCTCTCCCGCTTTACAATAATTTTATTCATACAAAATGAGTCAAAATCATATATAGGTTAAACATATTTACAATGAGTGGGTTTGGGGGTTTGGGGGTGGGAGGTGCCTAAACCGATTTCGCGACTAATTAGCTTTTGTGGCTATTCTGAAATGCGTTTGATCTATCCGACTTCGAATTCTTCTGTCGCTGTTATATATCGATGGACTATTTTGAAGAGAATTGTTTCTTCTATTTGAGGTATCGGGAATTCCGAAAAGTAAATCGTTGATATGTGTAATTTTCTGTCCTTCTTGATATCATTTTTGACACATTTCCATTCATTCGGTGTGGAATAGGGGACACGTCCATATGTAGTGGTAAGTATCTTCGCATGGATTTCCACAATGTCATTGGGGGCTGTCAGAGATGTTCGAAGCGTGTGTATTATACACATGTATATCCATGTGATATACACAAGTAAAACTCGGCTGTTCTTTTGCAACGACAAGACATTGCCGGTGTATCCTCATATCACGTTTTTGGGGCGAGCGGTCGTCCGTATCATGGCCATGTGATCATAATATAGGGTCGTTTTAATTGACTGTATATAAGGTATATGTAACTATACCAGAAATCAAAATGTCGAAATAAAAATAATGTGCAAATTTCAACACGAAAAGAGCGTCTATTTCCGCCATTGACCAATTTTCCTGAAATGTGAATCAACAGCAACATCGACTCGGCAATACAAAACCGTTAATCTCAATGACAATCTAACACCCGAGGTTAAAGACATATTATGTACTTGTTCGGGTGCGTGAAACTGATAAGTTGGTATTCAGGCGATATGACAACTGGAGGAATGTAACATTCTACTAACATTGCCGAACATTTTAAGCAAATCGACCGTACCACTCCACAGAAAACATCGTCAGAACTACCCTCAATTGTAAATAGTTACTACTCGACTCGGGACGTATCTATCAGCGATAAACTAACGAAAACGATTTCCCCATCGAGAGTCACTGAATTTAATTCACATATAAGAATGACAGTGTGTGTTGTCTATTTGGATATACTATTTGTAAAAAATACTACTTTGAACAGGATTATTCTATTCTATTTGACCACCATACCAGAATGTTTCACATCACTTTAACAACCGATTATCATATCAAACAATAACTCCATACATCAGACAATTGTCAGCCATGGCTAAAAACATGCACAATGGCTCAATACACAAGCAATACTTCGTGTGTGCATTGGTTGGGTATATGCCATGGATACACGTCGGAGTATAACACACAGGCTTTATACATCTCGCCGCTATTCGTTGAGCCGCTATTAAATAAACAACCTGTGTTATAACATAAAACTGGTTAGTGAATATGACACCTGGGGCCGTATTCACCAGCTAGGTTTATATATAGCCCATGTAGTGTGTACGAGGCGACGCTCAATGCGAAACTCTTGGTGGACGTCGATGGGAAGACATCGCCGCGCGATATTGGATTATCCAATCAAGGTGATTGGGGGCAAACATAGATTTACCACCGGTTACGTACATAAGATATGCTGCGCATAGCAGACCAGCAGTACACGTTTGGTTAATTTCAATCATCAGTAATCGAGGAAAGGCAGGGATGGGAAGTACACAACCGACGAACGCAACAAGTTTTGAGCATATATATAGTGCATTCAAACATCAAAATCCTTGATAATAGAGAGACCGGAACCATCCACCAGTATCGGAAAGCAATTTGCAATTTCTTCGGAAATGGTGGGGACTCAGATCGTGTCTGGTATATGGATTGTGCTTAAATTCTATACCGTAAAACAAATCTCCATTCATCTTCATTATTCTTCTCAGGGACGTGGCGACAGGGCTTTAGGTGGGATCTCACACCCCTCCAACTTTTGTTAAATGTTTTGTTAAACAGTTGGAAATTTCACAACCTTACACAATATTAGTTGGAAATTTCACACCAAAAATATGTTGAAATTGTTCCTGTAGTTTGATTTTTCAACAAATAATTAGTAGCGAATTTGTTTTTTTTTTACCAACAATTGCATATTCTCCTATTTTTGGTCATAATGATTGACTGAGACGGTCACCAGTTTTCCGATCTTATGTGGGTGTCAGGTTGGAAATTTCCAACAGCATGCAAGCTTTCTCCCCCGTGGCCAGTTAAAAAGTGTTAGAGGCCAGTCCAGATGTTAGGAATTTGCGATTTTCATGTTCCGATTTCAAAATGTTTTCACCCCGAGCCAAACCGTGGTCGGTCCAGTGTATCTCCCCGTGACCGTATGGATTTATGTGGAGCTAATCTGCAAGATGTTAGGCTTTATTGCAATTTTTCAGGTCAGATCTAAACAATTTATCCTATTGGATAGACCCATGAATGGCTCGCCCAGTAGATTATGTTGATCCCTCCGGCTAGTGACCACAGGGTGCAAATGCAATTACGCAAACGTGTGTTTGGTCTGAATGGGTGGTGCAATTGGAATTATCAAAGTGGGTACCCCCACAAAAGAGACCCTCGAGTCACGTCACTAATTCTTCTAGTTGGTTTAACCTATCCCTTACAATTTTACTGAGATGCTGTCTTGGGTTTTCCTCTTCCTCATGGTGTGCCATTTCGAAAATCTCAATTATGTCATCAAAACTCATTCTGCAGAAATATACACACCAGCCAATCTGAGTCTCTGTAAATATTATACGCACGATGTATAACTCTAATCATGCTAGGCGGTTAGTGCTCGCGATTTAGTCATAATACATTGACAAATACAAATGACAAATATGACATCATCGACAGTGTGTGTCGTTAACGCTATAGCGAAGTTACATTGTGCTTTCAGTCGCTACCAAATAAACTACCTGGTTTATAAAATAAACCCACTTGGTGAATACGAGAGAGAGATATATATCATTTATTTTCGTGACATGCGTATGCATAGTCAAATACAAAATAATTAACAAATACAATAAACACCCGGCCAATATGTCACGCTTTTAATATCAATCAATACGGCTCTTGATGTTCAGTGTGTACTTCCGATTAAGAAGTCAGATGCACTTTTTGCCAATATTTTCTGATATTTTAAAATGGAATTTTTCAACTTTGGTACAAGCGATTATTGTGACACAAATATTAAGAACCACCAATTCGTTGGACACATATGGCGTGCACGTTGATAATGCCAGAAACATTCATTCAGATAACTAAATGGCTAATTTTCTTCTCTTTCAAAGGTGCGAGGAAATGATACGTTTGAATCACGGAAAACTAAAGAGAACCGTGATTCTATGAGGTTGGCGCGTACGCTGTTCATCATCTTCGTTGTATTCTCTGTTTGCTGGGGCCCGTACGCCGTCATCATCGTCGCTGACAGGTACGACACCTTCCCAGAGGCATGGCACTCCACCTCAGTCCTCATCGCCCACATCAACTCCAGTCTCAATTCGATAATCTACGGGGTGACCAACAACAGCTTCAAACGTGGATACAATAACACGCTGTCCAAGATCTTCTGTTGGAAACGAGGTAAAGAAAGGTTGATGAGCGAAAACAGTGGCGTGACCAGCATGGCAGAGAAAGTTGGCGATCCTATATAGCAGTAATGTCGGTTCATAGAATAAATAACACATGACTCAGTAGTGCATTTCGCCGGCAAAGCGGCAGTAGTGGGACATTGGAGAGGTTTCGTAAGCACACGATTAGCGTGCAGTTACGATTAAAATTAGGGCAGTACGTCACCAAGTTATGCGCACATTCTAGCTGTAACCGTTCCTAACCGTCATAACGGACAGGGTTTCAATTTCTTCGGTTTGTACCAAGACCTTCTTTTGATATACATACACCCAATCAACTAGGTTAGTAATAGTATCATACAACTATCACATATGAAACTTGGCGACAACTATACATATTTAAATATTGGCCGAATAGAATAGAGGATTGTCGTGAATACGGTACATCATACGAAGCGAAAATCCCTCTGTACGAAAGCGCATTAGGGCCACCCGAAACACCATCTCAACCCCAAATATATCCAAATACACAACTCGTTATAACGATTTCCAACAACTCGTTATAACGACTTGCAAGTCGTTATAACGAGTTGTCGGAAGTCTTTATATATATAACGACTTGTATGTCGAGCAAAAATTAAGAACACAAACTCGTTGGACGTATGGCGTGCACGTTGATAATGCAGATAACTAAAATTAATGGCTAATTTTCTTCTTTTTCAAAGGTGCGAGGAAATGGCACGATTGAATTACGGAACACTAAAGAGGACCGTGATTATATGAGGTTGGCGCGTACGTTGTTCATCATCTTCGTTGTATTCTCTATTTGTTGGGGGCCCCTACGCCGTCATCGTCGTCGCTGACAGGTACGACACCTTCCCAGAGGCATGGCACTCCACCTCAGTCCTCGTCGCTCACATCAGTCTCACAACAGTCTCAATTCCGAATAGAAACATATGAAACCTGCCGACAAATATACATGTATCATCAATTGACCGAAGAGAATGGAGGTTGTATATATTCTCTCTTTGCTGGGGCCCCTACGCCGTCATCGTCGTCGCTGACAGGTACGACACCTACCCAGAGGCGTGGCACTCCACGCCTGTCCTCATCAAACCAATGAAACCTGCCGACAACTATATATACATGCATCATCAGTTGACCGAAGAGAATAGAGGATTGTCGTGAATACGGCACATCATGTGAAGCTAAACTCCCTCTGTGCTACGAAAGCGCATTAGAGTCATCCGAATCAACACCTCAACCCCAAATATAGTAATGCTCTAATTAATCGATCTCTTAACCACAACATAATTATGGGTAACTTTTCAGGATTTAGTCGGAAATATGGCTTGTTGACATTCATCGGAAAGCTCTCGCCGAGAGCTTTCCGATGAATGGCAACAAGCCATATTTCCGACTAAATCCTGAAAAGTTACCCATAATTCTGTTGTGGTTAAGAGGTCGATTAATTAGAGCATCACTGTATATCCAAATAGACAACTCGTTATAACGACTTCCAAGTCGTCATAACGACTTACAACTTGTTATAACGACTTGCAAATCGTTATAATGTTTTCCAACAACTCGTTATAACGACTTGCAAGTCGTTATAACGAGTTGTCGGAAGTCGTTATATCACGACTTGTGGAAATAAAAATATGTCTTTATACCGGCTAGAAAATTTGTCAACAAGTCGCTATAACGACCTGTTTATATTTCTTCAAGTCGTTATAACGACTTCCAAAAACTCGTTATAACAAGTTGCAACTCGTTGTAAGTCCTTACAACGAGTTTCACAACTCGTTATGACGAGTTGTTGGAAGTCGTTATAACGGACTCTTGTTGGAAAAACTATTTATAAAAGACAAATAGCTAACAGTAGCCGTAACTGTTAACCCTTTAATGACGGGGGCTTCCTGAATCGTTGCGAAGACAATGTGCCAAAGAATTCTCTTATATATGCTAGTCGAACATAGGTCGCCTCGCATATATAAGAGAATGCATTGTCCTAACAAATTTTATATTATTTTTTATAATTGTTAACAAATGTAAGTAAAAATGAAAACAATTATAATTTTTTTTTAAAGAATGTAAGAAATACTGATAAAAAATTATAAAAATTGTTAAAGAATGTAAGAAAAAAATTATAAAAATTGAAAAAGAATGTAAGAAAAAATGATTAAAATGATAACAGTGTTAATGAATATGAAAAATTTATTATAAAAATTGTTATAGAATGTAAGAAAAAATGATAAAAAATGATAAAAATTGTTAAAGAATTTGTAAGAAAATATTATAAAAATTGTTAAAGAATGTAAGAAAAATTGATAAACAATGATAACAAATTGTTAGGCTAATGCAGTCTCTTATATATGCGAGGCGACCTATGGTCGACTCGCATATATCAGAGAATGCATTGGCACAGGGTCTTTAATGTTGCGCATGATTAGCCTTGCGTTGTCGAGTTCAATAATCCTACTCGTCCTATTCATTTTTTGCGAATCGATTTTGTTTTTGCTCGACATACATGTATTCGTAGCTATACTAACCGTGACTTTGCGAACCCTCTTTAATAATACATGAGTGGATAGCTGGTCAACCTTCCTATCGAGGTCCCTTGTTTGAATTTTAAAGGCGAGCGAGTAAGTTCTTCTGATATTGCTGGGAGCAAGAGCTCGCGGATGAGTAATCTTTCTTAAGTTAGGACATTCGAGCCTCAATTTTCTAACGCCAGGTTCAAATCGTTGTTCCGGATAAATCTGAGCCAGTCAAAATATTCTTTAAATCGTTTGACCGGAGGGAATTAGAGTTAAAGTACTTTCCCCTAGCGGTGAAAGACGAATCACCGAATGCGACGCTTCTCGTTGGCGAGAGGTCTATTTTCATCTGCGTTGATTCCGTCTTAGGGCGTGGACCGCCTAAATTGTGACGGTCTACGAGGCGTTAATACGTATATATATATACGTGTATATATCCGCATTGCAGTGAATCTGATAGCCCTTTCGTGAATTAAATCGATACATGTCTTTGTATGGGACATGTTGAAATACATGTCATGTATTAGCTCAATTGTTGACACCGATTTAGAGAGAATGTAGGGAGTGGTTTGTGTGCGTGAAATAATGTTGCCAGTGATAAGCCGACACTGAGGTACGGTGCCGATCGACAGATCTGGTAGAGATCGGACGGTATAAGTTGTTACTTGGCATTGGTTTGGTGTCACAGGTTTCCATAGGTGTTTTATCCTACGGGTTTTTATCTATGGTTTTTCCTGGCCGGCCACGTACCGTAGTAACATTATGGTTAATGTTGTTTTTTATTGTGAAATCCATGATGATTGTATAATATGATTGTATATATATATTGGAAATATTATGTTTCATAACTCAGTATTACATGTAGAGTAATATATTGTAGTGTGTTAAGACTCGAATAGTCTTTCTAAAGTAGATCCGACTGGTCGTATGCAACATATATTTTCAAATAACATCAGTTGTATGTTGAAGTGCAGAGTATCCACTGCATCTACAGTGTATCTTGTTATTTGCATGGTGTGTAATTGGAATACGAATTACCATTGGAATTACTTGTGCATATATGGACATTTGAGATTCGTAAATTTTTCCAGATGAAACCGAGTAACCGTGGTTATTCACAATGGTGTACACGGTATATATTATGCTCACTGTCAGTACAGTATGATTGTATAATATGATTGTATCTATATATTGGATATATTATGTTTCATAAATCAGTATTACATTATAGAGTAATATATTGTAGTGTGTTAAGACTCGAGTAGACTTTCTCAAGTAGATCCTGTATGCAACATATATTATCATAATAGCATCAGTTGTATGTTGAAGTGCAGAGTATCCACTGCATCTACGATGTATCTTGTTATCTGCATGGTGTGTAATTGGAATACGAATTATCATTGGATTTACTTGTGGATATATGGAAATTTGAGATTCGTAAATTGTTCCAGATGGAACCGAGTAACCGTGGTTATTCACAATGGTGTAAACGGGTCTATATTATGCTCACTGTCAGTACAGTGTCGTGTTCGAACAAATCAAGTTGGGTTTTTTGATCGTATGCGCAGAGGCAGATGGGATATCAGTGTATTCTAGGATTGTATGGATGCTTATTGATACATATCGGCGATAGATATATGTATATATATTGGCTGTATATTATATTTGTTTCAATTAATGGAGAATTTATATGCATATTACCGGTAATTCAAATATAATTATAAGTAATGCAGACTGACATTATACTGCCCATGCAGTGTTCGCTTGTCCGAACGTTCAGTGATGTTCTGGAGTTTGCGCCGATGCAAACGGATGCTTGGCTCCATAATTAGATGCAGTCATCTCTCAATGCATACTATATGGCTATTTATTCTATTGTATGTATTTCCAGTGGACTGAAATGTGGAATATTTGGATATTTGAGCATTGAGAATTGTAAATAATTAAAAGTTCGAACCGATGCAATGCGAATTTTGGTGGACTATTTTGTGGAATACTACAGTAAACGTTGTTTTGGGTCCATAAACACAATCGTGTAAACTGGACAAAACTATATTCTCACTGTCAGTACAGTGTCGTGTTGGAACCAGTGATGTTTGGTTTTCTGACCGTGTGCTCAGTGGTCGACGGGCGATTGGTGTATTATAAACAAAGTCTTGTTCGATGCCTATCGATACATATGTGTGTATATGTGTATATATATGTATGTATACGTATATATGTGTATATGCGTATATAAATGCTATGTGTTGTATTGTTTCCAATTTTGGCGAATTATATGCATATTAATTCAATTAGAATTATAGGTAATGCAGACCGACGCTATATACTGCTCATGCATGCAGTGTACGGTTTCCGAACGTTCAGTGATGTTCTGGAGTTTGCGCAGACGCAAACGGATATTTGGTTCCATGCATAATTCGATGCAGTCATCTCTCAATGGTTAATAGCTAGATGGCTATTTGTTCCATTTTATGTTTTTCTAGTGGACTGACATGTGGAATATTTGGATATTTGAGCATTGAGATTTGTGAATGATTAAATGTTAGAACCGACGAAAAGCGGTTTTTGGTGGACTGTTTTGTGAAATGCTACAGTAAAAGTGGACTTGATGCCATAAATATCCGTACATATTTCCGATGGAATAGGGAAATTGCTTATATATTGGTGACTAATTACACACTGTCATTATAGTGACGCGTTGTAACTGCATTGCGAATGCGATGCGATTTCATGTCAGTTCGCGGTGGGGCACTGCAACGTGGTGCACGGCCCGGGTAGTGTGCGTGATAGATTATCAGGCCGCACTGTTATTCAAAGTGCGAGGTTTAGAACATTCAGTGATGTTCCTCCATCTGCACAGATGCAGGTGAGCGTGTACACAATGATAGCATTTTCTATCTCGGTGTGATTTAGAACATTCAGTGATGTTGGGCCATCTGTGCAGATGCAAATGGCCGATGTAATTGTGATGGATGTCCTTGTTTGTTTATATGGTTGTGATGGAATGTTTTTGTGCATGTATATTGGAATGGTTATGTGTATAGTTGGTGAGAATAAATATGGTCCGCGTGACGATGCAACGCGCTATCCTATATGGGTGTTGTTGTTCTTGGGTATATTCGGGATGAAGGATGGAACGCGTTTTAGGGGAACAGCATAATTATACATGTACAATACATGAAAATAGACCAAAAATATAACGCCACTCTCATGCTATAGACACGCCACCAAATCGAGAGTATGTACAGCTCCACTCATGTAAATCGCGGTCCAGAAAAGAGGAATTCGCCATCTGAGGTGTAGCCTTCATAAACCCTGTTTTTATGGATTGTCGAATGATGTGGTCTAGTTTCAGTTTAAGGTTATAAAACGCAAATCATTATCGCAATTGACAAAATACTTTTAAGCCCATCCACTTTACATGTGCGACCGTTTCTCGCTTGTAAATTGTCAATCAAAATATGTTCGTTACCTTAATGTCTATTTCGCTGTCGAACGCTGTGGTACGCCTTATGCAAGTACGATTGTTTTGCTGCACGATATAGAGACACTATAGCTGCTGAACCATGGTCTGTTTGGGATAAGTTTAAATCAGAGATGCCGACTGCGTCAGTTAGACCTGGGGTATTGGATCCACACGATGGTGTTAGCCATCAAACGGCGGCTTAAACATAAATGATTACGTAAACCAGGTTTAACCATCAGATGACGAATCCGACCCTTGGGTCTGGCCAATGTGGTTATTTGACGTGTCTCTCATGTGGCTCTTCATCGTGACATGGCTTTGCTGATAAAACGGCATTAACCCATTCGTTACTCAATGGATCCTCCCGTTCAGTTACAACAGTATATACTGGAATGGTCTACACTGTTAGAAAATACTGTCGGTTTGACAGTGTCGGACCGTCATAATCCGACGGTCACATACCATTATCAGTTGTACGGTGAATTACCGTTGTTTTATGCCCCCTGAAAATGGTCAAAGTGAAAAATATGCGCGTTTCCAAGTTCATGGCGTCAAAATTCAACATTATATTTATCGGCGACAAAATTATATACGCCAGTGACTCTTTACAGTAATACTGAATCTGCTGATATTTAATATTTATTATTAATTGTTTGTATTCAGCGCAATGATCCAGTATATTCATTCCGTCCTGTCTTACGTCCGTAATTAAATGACGTTATTTTCGTGGGCCGACGTTTATAACTCACGAATCTTGCCGCGCTGAAAACGCAATTTTTTTGTGTGGGAAAATGTAAGCTATACACAGTATACAGGTGTGGACTAATGTTAAAACTGTCTGACCTCGGTTCCTATATAGAGTATTCATTTGGAGAGATGTTAAGGGTATACGAGCAGACAAAGATGGGAAATGTTCATATGATAAGTTCAACAAACAACCTAGTATATGGTCAATGAGTATTTAGTATAGAAAGGGTTAAACCATGGCAAAATAAAATTGTGTGTCTCGACTGTGGAAAATCTACCAGGCATGCTGCGACAGGGGTTCATATAACACCAACTTTTGGTCACATTTTTTCAACAGTTGGGAATTTCAAACCAAAAATACGTTGAAAACTATGTAATTAATTTGTATGGTATTTGGGTGGTATTTACACTCCTTTTAATGAAAGCAATCTTAAAACTCACTCCCAAATACTTTTGATTGAAGTGAATTCTCGGACATACTCGTACCGCGGGAGTAGAACATACGCCCACTTCGGCTAGCTCTCAATGCGATGCTCATGACACGATTTTTCTTCAGCATGAAATAACAAAAAGCTTTCTGATTTGGTTAACTTATTCGATTTCTGAAATTTTGAAAATAAAGATCGTTTGTCTCATTCCTATTTGAAAAAAAAAATGAAAACAGCTGGAACATTTCTGATGTTGGTATGTTTTTCAGAGTAAAAATATCGACCGTAGAGTTTCTTGTATTCTTCGACCTATGTTATCCCTTCTTTTAAATTACGCAGATAAAGGTTGGATGTCCAAATGAGATATATATTTCCGTTTAAGTAACTAATGATTTTAGTCCAGCGTTGAAGGGTTTGAGCCGGTCAAAATTTGTAACAAGGTGATTTTGGTGTAATTTTTTCGGGCAGAATCTGGGAAACAACATATCCAAAAGCCGCTAAAATCCGCTTTGGGGGAAATTTTCTATTCAAGATTGCGTATAAAATGGCTGCTGCTATCGGAAATTGCTGGATTTCCTCGGTATAGTAACTAATCAATTAATGCCCAATTCGTAATCAATTAAATATTGACAAACAATGCTTAGTAGTAAACCATATTTGTATAATGTCTGTCCTAAAATGGCCGCCAAAATGTACAAAACCGATGAAATTTACATTTTGTTCAAAATTTAATAGCTATATAGTCCTATCAAAGTGAACACACGCTCGAATTATTCGAGGAATAGTTATTACTGTGTATAAGAGAAACTTTTGATAAGAGATGTACGAATTCACTCTAATGCATCACAGAATGGAGCAATCGAAATCAGGGTGTCATGAAACGGTTAAATTTAGACGTTTGGACGCCCAGAAACAAACATAACGCAGTTTTATATGTACTTTTTATATTAAACCGTGTGATTATAAGTGTAATTAAACAGTTAAATGCGATTTAATATGTATGTACTGATTATGTGCATTTTTTCTATAGAAGCAGAAATATATGTAGTGACCGATCATAATTTATTTTGATATCTACTATTTCCAACCTTTCAAAGTGCACTGCAAAAGAACAATATGCAAGTTATGCATATATTACTGTGTAAAATGTGAAGATCCTAGTGTCCATGTCTCAAAATAGTACCCATAGTTGCCTCCGATCAGGTGATGAAACATGAATATTTCGCTTTTATCACAAGAATGCTTGGTGGTATATTATGAACGCAATTTATCAAAACACAAAGGTGTACCATAGACTATCTTCAATAAATTCTAAACTTGACATATATTGTATACATACTATGTGGCGGAGACTGTGTTTATAGCTGGAAATAATAGCTGTATGGTTATATTCACCAAAGCAATATATATGCGAAAAGTACTACGATTTCTGCAACCGAATTTTGGCGCGTTTAACCCTCTCCCTAATGCTACATATAGTTGTTATACAAAAGACCACACATATCAACATTTCGTGAATAATCAACGCTGAAATAACAGCTTTAAACGATGATCACCTGAAATTTAGCACAATTACGTGGGTGTTATATTTGTAAAATATGTTCAAACAAAACGATACTGAAAACTAATATTGTGCGTTGTAGTATATTCCAGTTGTAAAGTGGCGACTGAAGTAATTTGAACAAAACTGTCTACTAATAAACCGGTTTGGTAGCAGCGTGATAATTAGTCTTACATGAATTGTAAGTTGTATCATCTCTTCGATCTGGTGAGATATGGCGCTTATCTATTGAAGTGATGAGTATTTCTTTGCAGTATGATAAGCATTGGGACATGTGTGGATGGTATATTATCACCTAATGCGCACGAGTGTAGACTATAAACGATATCTGATCCTACGGAGGATAACATAGGTTTTGATATGCGATCTTTATCTGTTTTTAGTGATTTTATATGAAGGGTAATAACTCTATAAAGAATGTCCCTTTACTAAATAACGGCGATTTGTATGAGAAATTTCAACACCACAATATATCAACTCTGGTGAAATATAAGTCAAATTCGTCTATGGGGTGGGTGGGCTTGGGGGAAGTTTTGGGTTACGCTCTTTAAAACACTTCTTCAAATATCTCCGTTATTTCGTCAAAAACACTTCTTCAAATATCTCCGTTATTTAGTTAATAAAAATATTTTCTTATTTTAGGATCACATATAAAAATGGGAGGATATGGTGATCCCATTTTCATGGGATCACCATATCCTCTCATTTTGATATATGATCCTACCTTCGTTGAGCCACGAGTGACTCCTGAGACGAGGATAACATATTATATGATACCCTATCCTACGGAGGATTACATATTGTTTGATATCTACACCCGTGCGCATGTTGAATGTTGGATAATCAGAAAACCCGAACTTTACAGACGTAAACCATTGGGTTTGACTTGCGTTGCAATGACAAATTCTTCAGGTTGGTCTGTTATATTTATGTGTGTACTTGTATATTACAAATGCGTATTTTCACTCTTGGGTGGTTATCGGGCATGTTGCTTTCGTCGTGGCATGTCTTGGAGTTGCGGCCATTTTGACAGCCATTTCATGGCCGCGATTATATTATTTTATGTCCGTGTCACTCTATTCGCTCCCGTGCTCTAATTTCACACATACTTGCATAACTGCGTAATTCCTATGCCACAAGATATCGTACAATTACCTTCATAATTTACATCAGACCCCATCCATATTCAGGACGCTGTAGGAAATTTTCCCCTAAGCGGATTTTGGATATGTTATACACGAAGGTCTCTTTTTTCCAACGATACCAAATTTAGCTTGTTACAAATTTTTTCCGGTAGGTAACTGTTTTCGCCTTCAACGACTTGACTATTTAGTATCAGTCGTTTTACATTACATTGTGTCCCATATATAGTACGCCCGTATATTACATGATTATACCTTCTCACCTATAGCTAATACGGGGGCATGAGTACAGGGAATCTATCATTTCAGGTATACAATCAATTATGTATAGATCTATATATGGTAAAAAATGACCGTCATCAAGTATATATATCTTATAATTATATGCGGATCAGGTGCACCAGGTACATATAGTTGTGTGTGGGTGTAATCCTATTGTTATTTCCTGTCTAAGTCAGTACGTTTGTCCAATCGTGATGATTCCATATCTGGTATACAGTGATGTGTTAATATAATTTTAGTATAATCATGCGATCATGTGCGTGTCCAACACATCTTGCCATTTGCACATGACACGATGACATGTCTGTCCGTTCACACAGTACATTGCTGTCTGCTCGTTCACCCAACACTATATTGTCTAGGCATCACACACAGGAGGCGGGGTGTCATCCGATCATCGAATGTATGAGACCGTTTTTATCTTCAGGATTCGCCATATGAGAATCCAAATGTTGCCGATCTCATAACAAGACGCAAAATAAAATTATTCGGAATGGTACCCACCTCAAATTTCGGCAATTCCTAATGAAACTTCAATATTTCTTATTTAACACGAACAACACAAATATATAACGTCAATTTGTCACCGGATTCGATGTAAGCGTTAGGTATATTACACATATATACCTGCGAAAAACGCATCCGATTTAGGTATGGGTAAATCGCATCCGCTTTCGTCGACTACCAACATATGATTTTCAATTGACCAGGGCACATACCTGCGACGACGATTATTTGATACGACAATCGGATGCAAATAATGCATACTACAAATTTTGGTAGTATATATATATATGCGTCATTCCGATACGATTTTCATATCCGAATAATCAAGAAATTGAATTTTCTTCCTCCTCGCCACATGCAATCTAATGTATTTTTTTTTTGGTCAAATAATATATCCAAATTGAAAAAGACTGCATTATTAAACTAGCGACAGTTGTATATACTTGCCTGATTGTCGTATCGTTTTCGTACATAAATTCGCATACGTTTTACGCATACGTATATACTATAAACACATACGACAATACGCATGCAGGTATACATATGAGGATCTATAGATTTACTCGTAGCCGTTTCATGGCTGGAGCTTCCTGAAATTTCGCGAAAAACCTGTGCCAGTGCATTCTCTTATATATGCGAGTCTCCCATATGGCGCCTGGCATATTTAAGAGAATGCACTGGCCTAACAAATGATATATTATTTTTATAATTTTGAAAAAATGTAAGAATTTTTTTTTAAATGTAAAGAATGTAAGAAATAATATTTTTTTTTTTTAAATTGTTAAAGAATGAAAGAAAAAATTATAAAAAAATGCTTATATTGTTAAAGAATGTAAGAAAAAATGACTAAAATTATAAAACTGTTAAAGATTATAAGAAAAAATGAAAAAAATTGTTATAGAATGAAAGTAAAAATTTAAAAAAATGATAAAATTGTTAAAGAACATAAGAAAAAATTATAATGGAATGTAATAAAAATTGATAAAAAATTATTTTAAAAATGTTAGGCCAAGCATTCCACCTGAATGTGTCTAAACTCGCATATATAAGATAATGCATTGGCACAGGGTCTTTAACTTTGCACCAGCGCAGCTCCCGCGTGAAAGGGTCAATGGTTTTCAACGAGGCGCGTCATAAAATTCGATTCGAACAAATGTTCCCCTTTCGACAACCAAGTCTCGCTTTGGCATATCATAGGCTGTGTGGCTACAATTGTTGTATCATTGGAAACTATAGCCAATTCTCCACCAAATTAATTTACAAAACAGCGAATAACAATTGTTTCACGGAGCATCCCGACTGCATACGCCTTTCCTATCCATTGAATATGTATTAATTAACATGTATTAAATATACTATGTATTATTCTTCTCTTCGTTATATCAAACAAAACTCCTGAACATTTTCATAACGTTGTATTTTCTTGGATCTAAATTGAAATTCAACATTATGTATGCACATTCGCTTAAATAAATACCTGAAAATCGAAGCTTTCACTTGAATGTGTCTAAAATATGGCATGGTGTGATGGCGAACAAACCGAAACCAAGAAATCCTACATTCAGCATCTGTCATTTGCAGCGGGGGCCATCCAAAATGCCACAAACTCAAATCGCCTGTTAAGTAATAATTTCATATTCCCATTCACTTTATTCAGTGTACTCTTTGTGCTCTTTCCCTGTATGGACTCACTGTCGTATATACATTGTACAACATGGATCCTATTTTGGCTGTCATGTGGCTCAGTTGGTGGACGGCAAATTACGCCAACATAAGCGACTCGGTGGGTGATAGCGAGGCTGGTTCGAATCCCGATAAACCTGGGTATGTGCGTGGTCAACGCCAAGAGAAGATAATACGTGTAAGTGGGCAAGTTTGTCACTTTTGTTTCGATGATTGGTGGTGTTGTGTGCAGTGGGGGGGGGGATTTACATATGAAATTAACCATATTCGCGGTCGGTTGACACGACAATACACCAAATCATTCATGGAGTCTATATATATCGTCCGGAAATTATTCGCTCATCTATTAATTTCCATGCTTTTTGTCCGCAGGTTATGTTTAGTGTCGCCATTTCAGATGCCCCTGAGAGGCGCCAGATTCGACAGGTGCAATTTGACCACTTAGTGTGTAACCCCAAACTGTCTTGGTATGATGGGCAAAAAATGCTTTTCGTTTTTATATTTTCTCCGTAAAAGTTGCTGTCCGTTGTACAGCCTGGTGTAGGTTTGCTGCCATATTGCTTGAACACACACATTTCTAAACCTTTAATGTGGCAATGGGTTTACATATAAATAGTAAACACATGATTCAGCCGGTGACGTGAAATAATTCATGAGAGACAGGGGTATTGTACAAACTCGAGAGCGCATTGCGGTCGAGTGTTTTACATGGATTTTTTTTCACGTCACAAATTCTATCAAGTGATTATTCTGTTTATCAGAAATCCATTATACTCATGACGCATAAACTCCGACAGCGCACTATATAAATCCACTATTTAGAGTGACATAATTCACTAGTGAAATTCACTAGTGTCATAATTCACTAATGAAATTATTGTGTATTATCACTTGAGAAATCAAGGTAATTTGCACATAGGAATGTTATGAACAAATTAATTTCTCCTCCTATCGGCAGATAACCGTATCACGGTGTTGTCAATATTAGAAGCGAAGAAGACAACACAGATGATCTATTCCACTCGGAACGTACCATATTGCAAGCATAAACTGCCGCTGCCAGTGCGCAACTGTCAACCTGTAACCGACACACGAATCTGCAATTCTCTCAAAGTGTGGATCACAGCTTTGCCATCGCCAGAGAGTATATGAGCTAATACGTTATGCACCCCTCCGATTGAGCCACAACGAGCACCTGTGAATGTAGGTCAAACCCGATATCATTCGAAATAACATTCGACATAAACGCTCGGAGACCTAATCAGTCTGAACGACTACTTTTGGTGTTTGGCTTTGGTTATCTTGGTGTATCGCAATTTCATGGGGTGGGTACCAACTTCTGTTTTTATTCGTGGCTGTATCTGTGGATATTGCAGTGCATGAACCTTCTGGTTATAGACGCGCTGGTCCAGTACCACGACCGGGTAACTTTATAACCCTGTGGTGACTCTCTTTTAGCTTACAAAATATCGCGCTTGTCGGGAATCAAATCAGCTCCTACATCTCTAACTGGACATTTTATGATGTGCTGTGACCTTACAAAACAATGTCATAATAGATGCCATGGCTTATAGAAAGTTGGTTTTAAACATTCCTGAGTTTGAGACACAAAGGACCGAGTCGGCATCCCCAGTTAGACCTAGATTAAACGACCTGTTTAAACTTTGCATTTGTAGTAAAACCAAGATTTATTGACCGCGGGAACGACATTGCTAGGGGGTGTTTATACATTACCCGGCGAAGATCGCATTCGCTGTAGCCGGCAGCGATAACAATAGAGTGTTTATACTTCGCCGGATAAGAATTACGGCTATCCGGATACTCAGCTATTCGGTTTTCAACTTTTGGATAAAAATGATTTAGTACAAGCACCTGATTGTCGTGTGGATTCTAATTCGCTCTGCGGTTAAGTTAGATGTTTATCTGGGGTCATGCCGTCATGGGTGATTTCCTTTCAACAATTAACTCGAACAATATTATTGTGCAATCGCTGATAGACCAGCCCGCTTTTCACCTGTGTATATATTGGTCAGTGTGCCAGTTTGATTGTCTCTAATCAGCTGTCAGGTCGGTGGTCACGCACCTTGGTTATAAGCTATTATTATAAATACTAACCGATGATGGTACACGTACTCTGCATGTGCATGGTACATTTGTTGCGCATTCGAGGGAATTAATTCATGTACATGTATGTCCATATATATATATGGAAGAAATGGGATGGCACGTTTCTGTGGATTCAAACTTAATGGACAATTAGTTCAATAATCTAAATCTGAGTGCGCCGTGGACATATTTACACAGGGACGGGTCTAGAGGGCCTGATTTGGAGGTGTGGGACTGTTCATCTTTGGAATTTATCGACCGACCGTGGTTATGGCCAGGTGTGAGAATATTTTTTAATCTGAACCCTGAAAATTGCAAAATCCTAGCATCCAGCCTTAAGATTTCCAATTGTTGGACATTTTCCAAACTTGACGCACCTCTAATAAGGTTGGATCATTTCCAACTGATGGTCATTTCAGTCCAACAATTTGGTAAAAAAATAAGCAAATGTTGCCTAAAGAAATCACCAATAACAAATTGTTGAAAATAAAACTACGAGAACAATTTCATCATATTGCTGATGTCAAATGTCCAACTATTGCCGTGTCAGGTATGAAATTTCCAGCTTTTGAATATTTTGATTAAAGTTGGGATGAGACACCCCGATCGCCACGGCCCTATATACATGGGCATGGTGAACGCCCGAGTAAAATGAAAAACATATTTTATTGTATAATGTTCAAACGGAAAATGTGTCACATTTGATTCGCGATGTTGAAACTTATATATATAATATAAAATCCAATCGGAATGATTAGACACCAATTTGTAGATGTATGCGACGAAAAGATCTCAAAACTGACAATGGCCATGCTTTTGGTGCGACACTCACTTCACAGGCCGTATGTGAAGTTTGTGAACCAAAACAAACCATTAACAATGTTTTTTAAATATCTATAAAATTACCAATATCAATACCTGAAAGTTTGAGTTGGATATTAATAATTTCGGCATTTCCATTTCTAAAAAGTTTCATTTCACTATACCGCCCAACCATATATCTAACAGGAAGCGGCTAGATGTTTATAGATGTACAGCAATATCGTATTGCAGTTCAGTGAGAACTAAAACGAAAACTATTAACAAGTAAAGGAGACACATGAATATATGCGTATCTTCGCCGGCGATGTGTAAACACTCTGCCCAACCTTCGCCGGCTAACGGGTTCGCCGGGTAACGGCTTCACCGGCTATGTGCAAACGTCACCTCAGACAGGATCTCATGTGTGGCTTTGCTTTCCTTGTATGGTAAGACTGTATGTTCCCATCCGTTTGGAAGCCGTTCTTAATCAACTGGACCAGGCGTGTGACATTGGCTACCACTGTATAAGCCCCACCAAGACTGGGGCGTACCCTTAAAGGCAATACCTTTGATAGTTGGTTGATATGTCATACCCACGCTGGGTGGTGGTCGGCATGGTTCAAGAAAGTACAAATGCCATTAACAAAAGGATGAAATGTTCAACGCGAAGAACATCCAGAGGAATGTTACGTTGATGAGCTCTTGCATTCAGTTCAACATACTTTGGTACACCAAGTGATTTCTTGGTAACATCACCATTGCGACCATTTTCCTTCATGAGACATTAACTACTATATTCTAATCTCATATATATTTTGAAGACCTCTGTTTGTCTGTCTGTCTGTATGTCTGTCTGTCTGTATGTCATTTATACAAATCTACGATTCTTGACCGATCGGGACGAAACTTGGTACGTACGTGTGTGTAGTTTGACCAGGCGGTCGACGTTGTCGTATTGGCGAGCCCGTGCGGCGCCCGCTTCGCGCATGCACAGACGAGATCTCGGAAACGGTTGGAGCTATCGATTTGAAATTTGCTATGTGAATGTATCTTGCCCCGGATACGAATTTTATCGGGTCGCCGAGCCCGTGCGCGACGCCAGCTTCACGCATGCGCAGACCAGATATCGGAAACGGGTGGAGCTATCGACTTGGAATTTGCTATGTGAATGTATCTTGCCCTGGATACGAATAATTTTATCGGGTCGCCGAGCCCGGGCGACGCCAGCTTCGCGCATGCACAGACGAGATCTCGGAAACAGGGGGAGCTATCGACTTGAAATTTGGTATGTGAATGTATATTGCCCCGTAGAGGAGCGGCCAAACGCCAAAAGTGGTCGGATACCCCTACCCTCGGTAGAACAAGTTGAAACCAACCTTTTCTGGAAAGTAAATATATATCATTTATGGAAATGATTCTTGGCCTTGCCGGAATTGGTGGCAGCTATGTATGGTAAGACTATTTGTGGAGGTACCCTACCGAAAAATTAGCCTGTTTTCAGCGGTTGGCCAGCTATACACAATTGGTTAAAAGTTAAGCACATCACAAAAAACAGAACGTTTTATTTGTTATTATGGGGTACATGGTGATACTAGATTGGAACGTTCTTATTTCTTCTGGTTTGTTTGAGATTTCACGACGTCATGGTAGAGAATGTAACGTTATGCGTCAAAAAATCATGACGATTCAGAGAAACTGTCGCCCGTCAACTCTGGACAAAACTAGCACGCTGGATTGAGCTTATCTTATCATATATGTTCGGAAAGAATGGAGTATTTTCTACCCGCAGGTATTAAATTTATTACCCTATCCCTACAAATATTGTAATTAATTGAAAAAAACTTACCCCTCCCCCAATGTCATAAAATGCTGAGTACAGCCATCGCCTGGGATTGGATCCCAGAATGATAGAATAGTGCGTAGTATTTCATTTTATTTCGTGTAGAACACACATAACAAATGTAAAATTCGAATTTCCAACCATATTCACCATTAGAAGAGTATCAAAATCCAAGATGGCGTCCAATATGGCCTTCAGTTTTTATTTTAAGACTCTGTGGAGCGACATACGAAAAATCCCGAAAAGGAAAGTCCCCAGTGGTAAAATCTATATTATTGTAGTGACTACATAGAATAACATTTCATATCAAACATTAATTTGACCATTAATACATCTTTTCAATTGGTAAGCTAATAGGTAGAACTGTATCCCTCCATCCAATGTCATAAAATTCTAAATAAAGTTATCGACTGGGATTGGAACCACGAGTGATAGCATTATGCGCAGTATGTTGTTTTATTTAATGTACAATACACATACGAAGTGACAGGTATGAATTTCCATCCATATTCACTATTAGAAGAGTATGATACAACAACATGGCGTCCAATATGGCGTCCAATTTTAATTGTACCACTTAGCGCGAACGCACATACAAACGAACTAAAATGGAACGTCCCCTGTGGCATATTGTATATCATTGAAGTGACCACATAGACGATATCTCATAGGGTACAGTAGTTTCACCGTCAGTCTATCTTATCAGTTGGAGAATAGTAAACAAAAACGTAATCAACACCCAGTCACAAACGTCCACATACATGTAATGGCGGCACTTGTGACTATAGTCCAGAATGCAAAGAATTAAGCAAATCGTTCGGAATTACTTTGTGTTGAATACAACGAAGAAACATAAAATGTAAAATTTGCATCCTACATCAGGTTCCAAATGTCACACCATTAGCTATGACACAGGTGTGACGCCAGGATTAATACTGGATGGAAATTTGAATTTTGTTGAATGTTTAGGTTGTTTTGTTTAACAATTATCAGGAACTTCATATCAAATATTTGGAGAAAGACAAACCTACCAAAAATAAAAAAACACTTAGTGAAATTCCGAGAATGACTTAAATAGTTTAATTTGCCTAATCGTGTATCGTGTATCTCCAATGCACATTTGACTATTGTTTGACACATTTGATGTCATGTTGGGACGTTAAGTAAGTAAAGAATAAACAATATGTAGACAACTGGTAATAATAGAGGATGGTCATTGACCGTTACAAATAATCATGCACTCTATGCGGTACGAAGTGATGTTGTAATGTTCAATACTAACATATTACTATCATTAATATATTGTGATAGTCTTGAATGTGCAGTCCTCCTTAACATGTCCTTTTGAATTTTCACCAACATTTTCAGAGAGCCTTGCAACAGTTTTGGCCACATGAAACATTAAATAACAGAATCACCATCTGTTGTTTTATGCAGTAACGCAAAAAACAAAAATGGCATACATTTTGAAATCCAGTAAATAAGATATCTGATCGATCTCTGGTTTTGCCAAAGTTGGATATGAGTCCACGAGCAATCAAAGTTCACACATCATAGTAACTACCTATTAACGATACACGAAATTCATCATCGCACACACAAAATGCTCTTTAATGACATAACATGGGACCACAGTGTCCATATAATGCAATCAGCGTACAATGGTTTATAAATAGGCGTTATAGTGATCGAGAGGTTGCTGCTTTGTATAATCGTTCGAGTTTCGGCTCTGCGTCAAACAAGAAAGCAACACCGCATACCTATGAACATAAGTTGTTCTCGCCATATGTTGCTTGATGTGCATGTTTTTCCGTACATTGATATTTTAGTCCAGACTAATTTGTGAGTTAAATGGGTGTGAATGTCAATCGGATTCATATATGTTACAAATAGAAGATATTGAGTTTCCGGGCAAGACTAACTAAAATTCAATCTACTATATCTCCGGTGGATATCATATCTGTATTAGTTCTTAGGGACGTGAGTCCTGACTATACATGTATAGCAATCTATCATGCTAATACATTTTATTGATACATAGGTCATAGTGCGATAATCTCCATTGAACATGCACATTGGTGTTGCATTTATGATTGCGGTTAGATTCTAATCATAATCACGCAACTCACAAGCAAACCAGAAAGTCACTAAACGTTTGTTTTATCCACGGTCCTTTTTAGTCTGGTGGCATTTGAAATGGATAAAATGGTAAGTAATGCAAATCTGTAGGCTATTAACACAATTGAAATGGCGACAGGCATAAGGCAATTCACAATAGACACTCGTCATTAGTCTTGATATATAGATATCCAAATTGTGTTAACGGGTTGGTCTATGGCGACTAGGCCATATCACGACATACATTGTATTATTATGGGTGGCGGAAAGACAGCGCCGATCTTACCGCGGAAGCAATATGTTCAGTCCATACATAAGCCACCTACCCCCAAACTGGCAAATATTCGAAAGTTGTTTTCACTTAACATGGATCTCATAACAGTGTTACTGATCGGGATTTATAACACCTTCGTCGTCGATCTGGTGTGTTATGGGGATACACGTAACTGAGTGTAAGTCAATGTGATGTAATCAACTAAAAATCACTGGTGTATAGTGTTGTGTTCTTGTTCACCCAAAATAGTCATTTTTGTTTCTCAAGAAAACCTGGACATGCCATACTCAAGTGCCCATTGCTGTGAATGCATAGAATCACATTGTATGACTCATTAAATGAAAATATGGGAATAATAATTTTATTTCTCAGATCCATCTGTCTCTATGTTAATGTCGTCACTGGAGTCATGTTTAACCTTTAGTCACTGAACGTTAATTGAATGGTAAGCCATCAGAGCCATGTAATTTTTATGATTGATAAAAGCAAATTAGGCTCATCTCTATGAAGATAACATATGTGTTAATGTTATTCTATTCCAAAATAGTATTATTGAAAAGTTAACTTATCGACTATCGGCACCAGAGCAAACCATTTGAACGGTTGTTGAAAACAACTGGCACTTCAACAACAAATCCAGCGCAAAGCATCACAAAATGAAGTCTTTTTTTCTGGCTATTGTACTTCTTCGCAAAATTGAAATGACATCTAAATTATGGGATGCCATCTTGTATTTTGAGATCCATCTTATAGCGAGTGTGGTTCTAACATACTTATGTCGCACTAAACGATACGATACGATTTATTTGCATAAACACCAATATGCTAACAATACAATTCATAATAATACAATAAACAATTAATAGTAAAAACAAATACATGCGAACACTAAATTACATCTACAACTGCGCATTTGTTGTTTTATTCTTGGTTAGGATTCTCAGAGATACCTTTGTGCACATTGTTTTAACTTTCGATATGAGGAATGTTGAGTTTTGTGTTTATTATTTCGCAAATTAAAAGATATGTTGATAACAGAACTACTACTTCATATGACTATTGTAATGAAATGAATGTGATGAATCGACACAATATACATGTATATACTACTGGATACGTCATTTGTCCTGATTTCCCGTATTTGTTTTCACGAAGTGTTATAAATTCGAGACATGACAAAGCTCGTCTGATTTTTTGTTTCTATAGTTGACCACCACATTTTGGTCTCCGTCATCACGCAAACAATAAATTGCCATGTAATAATGGAAACATACACATAAGTAATAACACATGAGACGTTTATTTGCCCGCATATCGTACTAGTTGTTTACAAAGTGTTGACATTAAACTTAAATGCCATATTGGCCGCCATTATGGCGCAATAGTGGGTGTGACTTCAAACTTGTTGTTTCTTTATCGTATTCAGCACAATTGAAATCCAAAATGTATGCTCATTTCTTTTTGGCCTGTACTACAATCCACAGTGGCCCATTTGTGTGGAAGTTTGTGACTGTAGGGGTGATCAAGTTTTTGTCTAATTATTTCATCAATTGATAATAAAGATCAATGCTGAATCTAATGTTTCATATGAAATGTTCTATGTAGTCAGTATAATTATATATAATATACCACTGGGGACATTTCTTTTCTGAATTTGTCGTATGTCCGTTCACTAAGTCTTGAATTTAAAATTGGCCGCCATATTGAACGCCATCTTCGATTATGATACTATTTTAATAACTAACAAATTTGGATGGCAATTTCTCTGGCCAATTTGCATGTGTATTCTACATTTAATAAAACAAATTACTGCGCATTATGCGATCATTCGTGGTTCCAATCCCAAGCGACAACTTTGGTTCGAATTTTATGACATTGAACGGCGGAATAAATGTTTTACTTTTATTTTTCCAATTGATAAGATGTATTATTGGTGAAACTAATGTTTCATATGAAATACTATTCTATATGGTCATTAAAATAATATACATTTTCCCACTTGGGACGTTCCTTTTCAGGATTTTTCGTATGTCGCTTCACTAAGTCTTAAAATAAAAACTGAATGCCATATTGGACGCCATCTTGGAGTTTGATACTTATCTAATAGTGAATATGGTTGGAAATTTGCATTTTACACTTGTTATGTGTGTTCTACACTAAGTAAAAGTAAATACTACGCACTATTCTATCATTCTGGGATCCAATCCCCGGCGATGGCTATATTTAGCATTTTATGACATTGGGGGAGGGTTAAGTTTTTGCCTATTATTGCTAAATTGGTAGGGTCAGGAAAATAAACTTAATACCTCCGGGTAGAAAATTCTCCATTCTTTCCAAACATATATGATAAGATAAGCTCAATCCAGCGTGCTAGTTTTGTACAGAGTTGACGGGCGACAGTTTCTCTGAGTCGTCATGATGTTTTGACGCATAACGTTACATTCTCCACCATGACGTCGTGAAATCTCAAACAAACCAGAAAAAATAACAACGCTCCGATCTAGTATCACCATGTACCCCATAATAACAAATAGAACATTCTGTTTTTGGTGATGTGCTTAACTTTTAACCAATTGTGTATAGCTGGCCAACCGCTGAAAACAGGCTTATTTTTCGGTAGGTACCTTCACAAATAGTCTTGCCATACATAGCTGCCACCAATTCCGGCAAGGCCAAGACTCATTTTCATAAATGATATATATATACCTTTCAGAAAAAGTTGGTTTCAACTTGTTCTACCGAGGGTAGGGGTATCTCGAAAACTAAGGCCCTTTTTGGATTTGGCCGCTCCTCTACCGGATACGAATTTTATCGGGTCGCCGAGCCTGTGCGACGCCAGCTTCGCGCATGCGCAGACGAGATCTCGGAAACGGGTGGAGCTATCGACTTGAAATTTGGTATGTGAATATCTTGCCCCGGATACGAATTTTATCGGGTCGCCGAGCCGTGCGACGCCAGCTTCGCGCATGCGCAGACGAGATCTCGGAAACGGGTGGAGCTATCGACTTGAAATTTGCTATGTGAATGTATCTTGCCCCGGATACGAGTAATTTTATCGGGTCGCCGAGCCCGTGCGACGCCAGCTTCGCGCATGCACAGACGAGATCTCGGAAACAGGGGGAGCTATCGACTTGAAATTCGGTATGTGAATGTATCTTGCCCCGGATACGAATTTTATCGGGTCGCCGAGCCCGTGCGACGCCAGCTTCGCGCATGCGCAGACGAGATCTCGGAAACGGGTGGAGCTATCGACTTGAAATTTGGTATGTGAATATCTTGCCCCGGATACGAATTTTATCGGGTCGCCGAGCCCGTGCGACGCCAGCTTCGCGCATGCGCAGACCAGATCTCGGAAACGGGTAGAGCTATCGACTTGAAATTTGGTTTTTGAATAGCCCGGACAACGTCGGGCTCATCGGCTAGTCTTATATATAAAGCAATATGATCATAAAGGTCGCGTTCCCCAACGTCCACAGACGTTGCCATCGAGACTATAAATTGTTCTTTAAATACATAGTGAAATAAATGCACCAGAGTTCCTGACATTTTCTTGAATAATACCGCCCACATACTGACACTAACCCTGAGAGAGGATAACAAAAACGCATACATTCATGCTATAAAGACATTATCCTTAGTCCATCCGACTGTTTTGAGGGAGGCTAGCTATAGCATAGCATTATCAAGACAAAATTGTACGTCTGGTCAAGTTGGATCAGAACGGCTTCGAAATGGATGTGGAAATACAATCTTACCACACAAAAAAAAAAACCCGACACGCATGACATTCTATATCTTAAACATGTACCAGGTGTAGGGATGGTGTATACCGTGGCCCATTTCATTCCCACTATCATGGCGCATGTCCACAAACTAGCACCGCGAGTATTGTTCTTCTCTGCTGGGAAATATTCGACGAGACAACTGTGGGACGTCACACAGTTTGCTTCCGATCATGGTCAAGAAGTGTGGGTAGTCGGTACACTATGGTATTCTCCTTAGCAGATAGACATCTGTCCAAGGGAATGAGACAGTTAGCAACCGTCGAAACACTGTCGAAGTTGTCCACGTATGCCAATGCGTTCGCTGAGTTTGTGAGTTGACGAACCATCTATTGAGAAGTGACTGGCTAACTGGTTCGCCAGGTGTACATGCCGTTATCCCCGTGGGGTATGAGACACATACATAGAGATGACATTCTGTAAGCTTGTATACTCATCGACCATATGCCTTCCTAGTTCAAGATGACGCACAAATTCCATATTTAGCATTTATTTAAAATCGTAATCTAGACACCGGAAAAATGAATTGTATGAAACGTTATGATTAGAGGGACCCTTCTCCCAGGAAGTGGTGAATACTTTGTCGGTGTGAGTGGCCTATATTTATCAGACAAAGAAATGGAAGCTGGTCCAGATAATTATGGACGTGACGTGGCAAATCAGAATCTGTTATCAGATAATTGTTCTGATATGACTATTCGGCGCACCTACGGTTACGACCATTATCGGCGCTAAGTGGAGAATGGATTTCGAAATGCCACATCGCGATATTAATTGGAGACGAATACCACTTTGTAATTACATGTTCACAACTTAATGATATCCGAATCAAATATATCCCGGATTATTACTGGAAATATCCCAGCAAAGAAAAGTTATATAGACTTCTATCGATTGAAAATATTAGTATATTGCGGAGATTGTCATTAAGTGTACCTTTAAGGAATTGCACAAAATCTGAGACACTGAATACCCCACCCGCCTGGGCAAAAAACTCCCCATTTCAAAACACTTCCCATTTGTTAAGACCGGGGGTAAATATAACTGTTGTTCCCCTGTAGTATTCGGTGTGGGTGACAAAATGGGAATGGGCGTGCCTTCGCGTGCGGGATTGAGATATATAAATATGATATATTATTATGGCAGTGGCATGAGTATAAGATTATAGCCACTATATAGTTTCCTGTTATTGTACATATATGTATATATATTTTGCATGTTCTGTGTTAAATCATAGCTTTTGCAATAAACTGATTGATTGATTGACTTGGTCCAAAACAGTATCATTCCAACCGATATCCCAAGCTGTTGTGGACCGAGAATATTTGCATGGTCTTAGCGAGATTCTGCTGTTTCTGCTTACCATCGTTTCTATGCGTTTCGTTTCCTGTTGATATATCGTCCACAACGTTACTTGTGAGTCACACTGCATGCCTATTCGTCCACTTCCAAACCTTCGTCGCCCCTTTCTTGGGCAGCTCAAGGCAAACCATCTACCACCCTCTGTGTTGGCTCAATCATATAATCATCCACAACAGTGTTAGTGCAGAAATGTCTGAGAACACAAAGCGCTGGCTGAAATAGATCGCTCGGCTGTAAGTGCCAACCTCCAATATATCAAATAAAGAGCGTTACTTTGAATGCCTGCGCCTTCTAATAAAGAGTGTTTTAGATAGTTGCATTGTATTACATCTTACTGACAATCGAATTCAATTATACTTACGTTTGTAGCATGATTTACGTACTCTGACCTAGCCAAAGGTGCAAAATATATAGGTGGGTCGAAAAACAATATCTGAATAAAACTGATAAAATTTGTCTCCAGTAAAATATGATCCCCCATATTTTGATCCAGGGGACAAGATATATCATATATTGTTATTATGATATGAAATACTAGTAGGTATTGTTCAACAATAGCACACAATATGCCTGATACCTAACCCTACTCCATCTAGAAAATCACGAAGTTTGCCATTTCGGGTACCTGCAAATAATAGCCGATTTAGAAGAATTGCACACAGATCTCGAAGTGGACTTTTGATATGTTGTGTTTGTAATGGTGTACTGATTCGAAAAATATTAAAACAAATTATGTACATATTATGTCTAGGTCAAAACCTATTTTGCTTTCGTCGTCATCGTCAGTAGCATTATCCGCGGCACCATCGTTCTCTTATACATCGACGTCGTCCTTATCATTGGCCTTGTTCTCGATGTCATTGCCATCATTTCATCGTCATCATCGTCGTCGTATTCGTCGTCAATTTCGGCTACATAATCTCCGTCGCCGTAGCCATCATTCTCATTATCATCATCATTATTATCATCTTGATCATCGTCACCTCAACATCATCTTCAACATCATGCATAACCAGCACAAACATCGTCATCATCGCCATCCCCATCCTCATCACTACCATAATTCATCGTCGTCGCACTTGAATATGGTACATGCGATTTCGGAGGTTGTGGACATTGGACAAGTTAGGGTCGTGTAAATAACAGACGATGAGTGTCTGATCACTCTGAAGACCAGATTACCAACCAAATCCCTCATAACAGGCGGCTTCAAGATGTGTGGCAAACTGGTAAGATCTGCAGTGCAGATGTAGATGGAAACACCACAGTAGTGACCATCTTGGACGTCCCTGTCCAAATGGAAGACTCCACTATTATAAGATCTTTGTCAGAATACGGAAGCGTATTGGACGACAGTTTCAAATTGGGGACAGTAGCAGACTCAAAAATTTAAAACGGAAATGATTTAAATTATGTGTGTATTGAGAATATGGCCACTAGTACTAATGACGACAGTATAATGTCCATGGTGTTAAGGGCTTGGGAACTCACGTGCTAGTGAAGATAATCGCTCTAGGCTTGAGGCAAATTCACTGAAATTTATATCTCTAAACGTGTGTGGGCTTGAAAAAATACTAAAATGTCAAAAGTTTATATAAACCACACTGTTAGAAATTACTGTCTGTTCGACGGTTTCGGGCCGTCATAATCGACGGTCCCATACCGTTTCATCAGTTCGACGGTCACATAGCGTTATTTTATGTGCCCATGAAAATTGTCTAAATTAAATATTTTCTTGATTCAAAGTCATGCCGTCAAAATTCAATAGTATATTATATACGGCAATGACTCCATACAATATCACTGAATCTTACTCTGCTGATATTTAATATGTATTATTAATGCGGCATTCATTCTGTGTTATGAGGGCCGTACGACTTATCATGAGTACGGTACGTAGTTCTCATTCCGGGGTTAAGTTTTCCGCTTTAGCAATCAGCTCATTTCTTCGCCATTTTATGATTTATCGTTGATAGTAAACTGTTGTTTTGGGGAAACTGTTACCTTTTCGGTTGTGGACAGTTGTTAAGACGGTCTGATTTCGGTTCCTTTGATAACCGGACAAGTTGCAATTCAGCGAATAGCGGCTAAATAATTGACAATTTCCACTAAATTCGAGAGTAGAGATTCATGTCAATCATGGCATGATCCGGGATCTGACTTCATTCGACGCATTGCTGATGTTGAAATTGCAGTGTTGTGACTTAGTATCAAAACACTGGCACATTTACTGACACAGGAGGATACAGGTACAATTAACACAAGCGTCGATGTCAACCAATATATAGTGACAATAATAACAACAACGACTCAACGAACAGCTATTACTATTAGAATGTTGACAATCCAGTTGACAGTTTTCTGAATCTGATTGTTTCAAAGCACATGCACGTACATTTACAAGAGATGATATACATGTACATGTACTGTATGCACCAGTGTACTTCACAAGAGATTCAGTGTCAACAGCAACACCGTAAACAATGAACTGACGCCGTGCAGTGACGGATGATCACATATCTACAAATCCAACTTTACAATTACAGGGACAAATTCATCCAATGTTCATCAATTTTCAACGAAACGTGTGGATATGAGACATTGTCATTATTCGCCATGTTATCGTCAAGTTATTACGACAATTTACCGGGAGTACTCTATTGGTTGGATGTTCTTATCAAACTATCTTTGGCTGACTCACTGATATTTTTTACTAAGTCAGTGTCGTGATACCAGTATACAGTTTGATGCATCATGCTTTAAAATTTCATGGAAAATGTGCGACTACGGGAAAACATTGTCGCCAAGTCATCACGCACATTTAATATGGGATCTGTTGTTGTCTTGAAGGTTCCAATCCCAACTAGCTGTTATTGATGTACAGTACCAGTCAAAAGAAGTGGTATATTAAGCGCGCTATTTTCGCGCCCAATATCGCAATAATATTGCAAGTGGAAACGCTTATAAGCATGTCGCTTGTGATATTATTGCAATATTTTGCGCTTAATATCTCAATATTTTGCGCTTAATATTTCGACATCTTGCGCTCAAAATTGTAACATTTAAATCAAATTATTGTTTCTTCTATATTGTTTGTTGTATAAATAGAGACAATGTTTTAGATATGTATATAATTATAGTTGTAAATGCTATATGTACACTATATGTACACTATATGCACAGTATTTTTCTAATATAAATATAACACTATCGGGTCTGTATGAAATTTAGCTTAGTATCGCAATATTTTGCGTTCAATATTGCAATAATAAGCGCGACAGATTTTTGGTAGTGTGCTATAATCAAAATTAATAATCTAAATTAAGCACTCTCAATATCGCAATAAAGGTGCGCCTAAAAATACCACTTCCTCTGACTGGTACTGTATTGTCATGATGTACGGATTCACATGTTAAAACAAAAACTGTGTTTACAAGTGACTGGACAATTTCACGCCTTACATGTTACCAAAAAGTATGCCTTTAAGATATTTTACTTTTACATGTACATAAATTTGAGTTTTAACTGTGAAACATGTAGCTTTGTTCTTTTGTATGGCTTAAAAGGGCATGCCGATTCATGTTTTAGAATGGTCGAAATTAGTATTACTCATAACTGAATAGCGATGGGTTGGCTTATCACCTATTACTAGTATCGTTTTTTATTTGCAGCCATATTTATACAAAGTAGTTAGTGAAAGACGAACACATTACGCGTGTGCAGCCTTTTCCGGATTAAATTCTACTAGGCAGATAACAAGCTTGATCCTCTGAAAACTGCAAAGTTTCATAAGTATTATCTATCACTTTATGCATTGAGGATTTACATTTCATCAAAACTATGATAGTAACATAAGAACTAAGATGTATTTTTCAGTTACGAATAATACTAGTTTCGACCATTCAAAAACATTCAAAAACATATGAATCGTAATGCCTACCGGGAAATCATATTGTCACCATGGGAACCTGGCTAATTCTATGGTAAATTAGCAAATTAAAAGCAAAAAATTGGTGTTGACCCATGAAAAATACCATTGGTCTGACCTTTATTAGTTACGGTCTTCATATTAATTAAACGGTGCTGAACCGTAAAAAATACAACGGTCTGACAGTTATTGGTTACGGTCTGCCCGTTACTTAAACGGTTTTATACAGTGGAACATGCTACGGTCAGACCGTATGTTTAACGGTCAAATGTTGGCAGCGATGTTGCGCGGTCTCAGACAGTGCACATACACGAATATTATATCCTATGATTTTCAGAAACAAAAACTTTCATTGAGGATTCAGTTATATTTCCGAGGTTTTGTGAGATAGTCACTAAGGGTAAGGCTAAGGGAAATGAAAAACTATGTGGTGGCATACAACCAAGAAAATGCTCACAAGACTGATAAGAGCCTTCAGTCGTTGAAGTCGAAATCGAAAAATACGGCTTGGTTTAGAGTAGTCTCCCATGGTCAGCCTCAGCTTGTTGGGCTGTTTATGTTCCGCCCGCTGGAACTCGATATGCAAATGACGAATGGGCTACCAAAATATTACTTGGTTATCTCTGATTGTGTTATCTGAGAGGGGTCTTTGTAGGTTGGGGGGGGGGTAAATAAAATAAAACCAGCATATCGCCGGGTATATTCAGACATCTCGTAAAACAGACTTTCCCGTCCAAATAAAATGTTATTGGAGAGTCAAAACACTGAATAACTCGTGTGGTTGAACTTGTTCGGAAAGGCGGGTAACTGTGCACAAGTCAGACCCTCGTTCGTGGGTGTAATATGTGTAAAATTACGTTTGGGCAATAATTGAAGAGAAAATAAAAATGATTTAGCGATATATTTCTGAATATATTCTCGTTGCGCGGTACATTTATAGGACCTTTTTCCAGGTATATGCGAGATAACTGAATTATAGATTTGTAATGGACGAATTATAACACTCTCTTTGCAAGAAATTTTGGCCTCATGGCATTCATCAGCTTTATGTATAATCAGTTGGTTACATTTTAGGAGGACATCGTAAACATTGAATAATAACACCAGCATACAAACGATTTCATATTACTAATAATTGTTGTTATTTTCAATGTTTACGATTTACTCCTAAAATGGATTTTTTTTTAGATTCTTTCCGATAATGTACAGGGTAGGCGATTATTGCTTGTGCGAAATTTGCGCAACTCCGCAACGACAATAAGGAAAATGTCAATATCCCAGCATTTCAGCATCTAATTCAACTCCGGTACCCCTTGGTAATTTAATCATACATTGGATGTCGTCAGAATTGGTGGAAAGGCGCTCTATATTTATTGGCGATAACGTAAACAAAACACACATGCATGGGTTTACGCAAGTTTTGCGTTACGGGTTACGCGTCGTTTACGTTTACGCGAATATTTTGCGTTACGGCTTGAAGGTTACACTGGTGTAAATAAGGTTCCGAGTGACATCTAGCGGATGCGGGAGGAATATATAGGAGAGAATAAAATAGACACTGGGCCCTGATTGGTCAATAGCCTTGTGTGCTTTTCACATAAAAAAATCATCACACCTCTTCCCTATGATTTCCCATAGGTAAAATAACCATTGGCACAGGAATTAACCCTTTGTAGTGAAGTTTGAATTTTTTGGTGTGGTCTAAAATATGACTGTATTTTTTTATGCGGTTCTGACACTAGTTACGAAAACATAAGATTTAAAGGCGAATTCCCTGCTAGACAGACATGATTTGTTTGTGTAAAAAGTTTCCCAAAATGTAAATTTTTCAGATTTAAAGAAAATTTTGGACCCAACATTTATATTGCCAACACAATACGCTAAAACGTTAGCACTGAGGCCTATGGAAAACATTTACACCAGTGTAACCTAAAGGGAAAAAATAGCTTTTTATCATTTTTGATTCCTGGGAGTCACTTTAAAGCATTTTAATGCATTTTACAGAGCCTGGTCTTTCAGTCCAATGAATATCTCATGCTTGGTGTGGCTATTCTTGCTGCTGATGTCTTCTTTCACTTACATCAGCCAAAAAATAGTAAGATTTTTCATAAAAAATGCCAATTTTTCAAGGTATTTTCAAAAAATTTCAAGGTGGTAATAGTCACATGATAATGCAAATGACCCATAACATGAGCATGTCAACGACACATATATCAATTGTTATAAGAACCTAATCTAACAAGTATTTTGGATTTTATAGCCAGTGATATACAGATATATATCATACAAGTGTGTCATTTCCACTGGTGGGTATGGTCATTTGAAGGTTAATAGCACTAAAACTTGGACACATTTAAGAAAATACTTCAGCAATTCAAAGATAGCATATCTTTATTCAACTAATTCAATATACACCCACATCCAGTTATCTTGGATCACCCTTGCAGACCTGAAAATGTCATATTTTATTCTTCAATGTGCTGATAAAGTCATGCGCTTGATGCTCAGCTGATCAGATCTGGACTCAATGACCTCACATCACCAGAAGTTCTCTCATGGAAAGAATATTGTACAGTCTTCCATAGCTGATCCAAGTTTGCAACACCAGACCCCTAAAACTGAGTGAAAATTGGGCCTGAACATGACTGGTGGTGGAAAATTGTGCTATTTTGATGAATAATTTGTTAAAGGGGGTGGGGTTAAATTGTGTGTGATAAATAAAGAACCACAGAAGTGATATTGTTTTTGAACACATTTTTTCCATTGATGGGCAATTCTGAAGAAATGTAGGGAGTTACAATTATTCCGCGAAAAAGCGGGCTATCGCTTTAGGTTACACTGGTGTAAATAAGGTTCCGAGTGACATCTAGCGGATGCGGGAGGAATATATAGGAGAGAATAAAATAGACACTGGGCCCTGATTGGTCAATAGCCTTGTGTGCTTTTCACATAAAAAAATCATCACACCTCTTCCCTATGATTTCCCATAGGTAAAATAACCATTGGCACAGGAATTAACCCTTTGTAGTGAAGTTTGAATTTTTTGGTGTGGTCTAAAATATGACTGTATTTTTTTATGCGGTTCTGACACTAGTTACGAAAACATAAGATTTAAAGGCGAATTCCCTGCTAGACAGACATGATTTTTTTGTGTAAAAAGTTTCCCAAAATGTCAATTTTTCAGATTTAAAGAAAATTTTGGACCCAACATTTATATTGCCAACACAATACGCTAAAACGTTAGCACTGAGGCCTATGGAAAACATTTACACCAGTGTAACCTAAAGGGAAAAAATAGCTTTTTATCATTTTTGATTCCTGGGAGTCACTTTAAAGCATTTTAATGCATTTTACAGAGCCTGGTCTTTCAGTCCAATGAATATCTCATGCTTGGTGTGGCTATTCTTGCTGCTGATGTCTTCTTTCACTTACATCAGCCAAAAAATAGTAAGATTTTTCATAAAAAATGCCAATTTTTCAAGGTATTTTCAAAAAATTTCAAGGTGGTAATAGTCACATGATAATGCAAATGACCCATAACATGAGCATGTCAACGACACATATATCAATTGTTATAAGAACCTAATCTAACAAGTATTTTGGATTTTATAGCCAGTGATATACAGATATATATCATACAAGTGTGTCATTTCCACTGGTGGGTATGGTCATTTGAAGGTTAATAGCACTAAAACTTGGACACATTTAAGAAAATACTTCAGCAATTCAAAGATAGCATATCTTTATTCAACTAATTCAATATACACCCACATCCAGTTATCTTGGATCACCCTTGCAGACCTGAAAATGTCATATTTTATTCTTCAATGTGCTGATAAAGTCATGCGCTTGATGCTCAGCTGATCAGATCTGGACTCAATGACCTCACATCACCAGAAGTTCTCTCATGGAAAGAATATTGTACAGTCTTCCATAGCTGATCCAAGTTTGCAACACCAGACCCCTAAAACTGAGTGAAAATTGGGCCTGAACATGACTGGTGGTGGAAAATTGTGCTATTTTGATGAATAATTTGTTAAAGGGGGTGGGGTTAAATTGTGTGTGATAAATAAAGAACCACAGAAGTGATATTGTTTTTGAACACATTTTTTCCATTGATGGGCAATTCTGAAGAAATGTGGGGAGTTACAATTATTCCGCGAAAAAGCGGGCTATCGCTTTAGGTTACACTGGTGTAAATAAGGTTCCGAGTGACATCTAGCCGATGCGGGAGGAATATATAGGAGAGAATAAAATAGACACTGGGCCCTGATTGGTCAATAGCCTTGTGTGCTTTTCACATAAAAAAATCATCACACCTCTTCCCTATGATTTCCCATAGGTAAAATAACCATTGGCACAGGAATTAACCCTTTGTAGTAAAGTTTGAATTTTTTGGTGTGGTCTAAAATATGACTGTATTTTTGTATGCGGTTCTGACACTAGTTACGAAAACATAAGATTTAAAGGCGAATTCCCTGCTAGACAGACATGATTTTTTTGTGTAAAAAGTTTCCCAAAATGTCAATTTTTCAGATTTAAAGAAAATTTTGGACCCAACATTTATATTGCCAACACAATACGCTAAAACGTTAGCACTGAGGCCTATGGAAAACATTTACACCAGTGTAACCTGAAATTTTGATACAATGATGGCTCCCGTCTAGTGGTCATTCCGAAGATCCATATAAAGTTTAGTGACAATCGGATGAGGGATGTGGCCTGTATGGTGTGCGAAGTATTTAGTCATGCAAAGAGTAAAATCCACTGGCGGTGTGGTCACCCGGAAGATCCATATGAAGTTGGGTGATGATCGAATGAGCGATGTGGTCTGGATAGTATGCTCAAGGATTTAGTAATACAAAGAAATAAAATTCAAGTTGGCTGAGAGTTGTGGCCTGCAGGGTTTGCCGAAGGCTTTAGCCATGTAAAGCGTAAAATCCAAGATGGCCACTGGCGGCCCTGTTTTTCAACGAAATTCGGAGAGAGAGAAAACTATGGCTCCCATCTATAATGGTCACGCCCAAGATCCATAATGAAGATTGATGACGATCAGATGAGGGATGTGGTCTGTATATAGGGTGTGCCAAAGTATATAGTCATGCAAAGGGCAAATTCAAAGATGGCTGCCGGAAAGCAAGTTTTACATCGAAATTCGTTGATATTCGACAGCTCCCATCTATAGAGGTGATCCTAAACATGCTTGTGAATTTTCAAAATATTTATCCAATAAATGCTGGATCTAGTGTGAAATTGGAACTCCAAGATTTGGTACAGTGGCGGCCATGTTTTAACGAATTTCGTGGGGGTAGGGGTCGATGGCTCCCACGAAGATCCATTTGAATTTTGGTGACGATCGAATGAGAGGCATGCACATGTGATCTGTAGCGTGCATGTGCTAAAGGAAATCGTTGACGGACGAACGACCAACACCCATGCACAAAAGAAACTTGTGAGTTGCATTCTATTGTTCTCGACTTGTGGTGTGTACCTGATCTGCACCTTATACTTTCACATCGCAAGTCGCTTACCGTCAAGTTGAGCTAAAATAAATCGACTTTGTTTTTATTTTCATTATTAATAACGCTCAAAAAACAAAGTTTCGCATGCATATCGAAACCATTAATGTTATGTAAACACTACTGTGGCAGTGGCATTAACGATCAAAGTCCAATTAGTTAAATAACATACCAGAGTTTATTCAAATCTTGGCAGTGAACATTTGATAATCAAAGAATTGAAATAAGATTCTGAAAAACAGATTAAGGCTAAAATATTAGAACTTAGTCTACCCGATCAGCGATGTAAACAGTGTAACAGTTTTGTTTACATAACAATGGTTTCAACACGCACACTTTTGTTCTTGGTGACCTATCAATAATTAATTAAAGAACAAAGTGTATCTATTTCGGCATGTCCATCTTGGTGGTGATATTTTACAGACTTTTATAATTTTTGCACACATATCCACATAACCCCTGCAAAAAACATCGAATTCTAATATCTGACAAGTCGCCGTTAAGTAAACAAAGTTAAATTTCTGTACAATTTTGTATTCATGTATAAAACTCATAAAAATGTGTAATACTATGAATAATTGAATATACATGTGCTGTAACCAAAAATATGAATAAATTATAAAAAAAAATTAAAAATTAAAAAAATCGCAATTCGAGTCACAGATGCACGGGTTGCAATCTCATTTTGCTGACTGGACTAGACAATCGCAGACCTCCCCGATCGGGGCTAACCCTCCCCTACAGCCCCCGACCCATCCCCTAGTACCATCCCTGTATGACACATAGATGAACCGAACGGAAATCACCAACTCTACCGCCCCCGCTGCATGTTACTATATGTTTGTTTGTCTCGCATTCCGAGATTCATCGTTGGTAACGCTTCACGGTTTCTAACTATTTAATTCTGGACTACGCGGAGTGACGAATTAGCCACCCTCTACAGTTCATATACATACACGACTGCATAGCTGTGATACTAGAGCGTGCATCCCTCTATACACAAGCTCAAGTAAGTAAGTTAATTAATTTGTCGAAATCGCAAGGGCAAACACACAAGAATTTGCTTACACTTTAGATATACGTCGGCAGCCGCGCGGAGGTGTTTTTGTGGATTAAACATCAAGTCAAGTAAGATTCCCACTCCTTCTCTTTTCTGCTCCCTCTCTGCCTATTCATATATATAATCTCTCATTTCATGCATCCCGTATAATGAAATCCGCATGTTCGTAATCTAACTCGCGGACCCGTTTGAACTGACCACAATCACAGGTCCCTGGCACAATAGACCCCCACCACCCAAAGACATATATATAAGACTTATATATATATGTCTTTGGGTGTTGGGGGTCTATTGTGCCAGGGATCTGTGACCACAATATCACAAAATAAATCACCAACCATGTAACCCAATCCTGGCATTATATATTGCTTGTGTAGTATGGTGCACGCACACTGAATGTGTATATGTTTACTCATTGCCAATTGCTTTATTACCTGAACTTTGCCCAACAATCAGTCTAACTAAAGTCAGACCGTGTTTCATTTCAATCAACTTACTTAGTGAAAGTAATGAGACGGAGTCTGGATATATATCAGACTGCCCAACAATCAGTAGGAATCATTCTGCGTTTGTATTATCTGCTTGTCTGTCGGTAGTCTATTTATATATTCTTAACACACCCCCAGGTGAATAGTAGACAATTCCAATGTATAGTATTTTATATAATCGGTGGAAGAATCCATTTAATAAGAAAATGTTAAACTGACATGGCTCATTTTGGCGGTCAAATGAGCTTTCTCCGTTGAACTTGAGTGGCAGCGATTTAGTGTTGCGACAACGTTCTGTTTTACCTGCAAGGGGAATTGAGACTTTTTTCCCGAAAATGTGTCAAATTCGTCTTTTTAATTGTAATCGCTTTATCTATAGATTATCACAGTGGAACATGCCCCTTCAATCTATATCGACATGTCTGTAACTTGGAGTACTTCGTGAAAAGTTCTTATATGATCACTGCCCAACAGATTCGCGGCCTCTGTGAACAAATAGAGACCTCTCCGTGTTCTATATATAAGCCTCTCGGTACAATTTGTCTGTTTGACACATATACCGCTTTCTATACTAAAAATTCGTTGATTAGTAGTTCCCTTACAGGAATGTTCCGAAAATAAGTTCAACTAACAATTTGTCGTTTGTGAACTTATTATCTGAATATTTCCCAACAATGAATATGCATACTTCAGAACTTGTAATATTAATTTATCCTGAAAAAAATATAATAATAGACCATTCCACTGCATACCTTAATAAATCAATGTTAGAAAGCATTTAGTAAAGAAAGGTTTAATCCTTTATATACAAAATACTCACCGACGAGTACTTTAGGACATGTTCAGATAATAAGTTCAATGTTGAACTTATTATCTGAACATTTCCCATCAAAGTATACGAATCCTTCTGCACTTGTATTAGCTGTTCATATGGCTGTCATTTGCTTTTATTATCTAACCATTGCACCCCTCCAAATGAAACATAGACCCTTCCAATGTATACTTTTATAACAGATGCACACGTGAGCATCACCACTGTTACTTGCTAGTAAAAAGCCTGGCAGATTCACTTTCCATTTTGGGCTTGATTTGGTATGTAAACAATGCCTTTATAATCAGATGAATATGAACATAACTCCGGTGTGGATTAAAGTTTCGAAAGATCGATAATTAATCGAATTATCATACGACTTCAAAAACACATATCACCTATAACAACTCAATAACCTCAAATAAAAAAGTTGATTTTCGCCACGCCAGCAATTTTCATCGAAATATTCTTTTTGCCATACGTGTGTATCGTTTGCAACCGTGTAACAATCATAAACCGGTTAAGCTTTATATATATGCGGTACTTCAAAATTCAACAGCAGCAACAACTTCGCATGTACCTTTAATTTGTTAAGTGGGATGAAGATCAAAGTGGTACACCTCTATCACCCACACCATGATGTATCTATTCTCGCTATACCCATGCTCATGAACTGTTTTTTATTGCTTCGATTAACATGTTGTATATGTTGGTCCTTCGCACAAAGGGATGCTCGTCTTCATCACAAACGTTTAATTTAAACTCACCATCTTTGAATGGTGATGAATTAGTTTGCTGGCCTATTTCATCGTGTAACCTACGCCTGTGCAATCGGTCTAATTGATACACGTTATTTATAGACCATCTTAGAAACTATGCCATACCATACGTTTCCAGGTCAGGCATGCGAAGACCGAGGGTTGTGGTGTCGGGTTGTATAAATAACTGGTGGTATCTCGACGGGGGTTATTTTATACTAAACCATATGTTAGTTAATGGATTCTCAATCTGCTGCCTATTAGTGTTATTGCCTCTAGAATTTCTCGATATGCATCTGCAATATATGTTTGTCTGTGTGAGTGTTGTGCTTAGTACCAGATACATCTGCAAGTAACACACTTTATGTGAAGTCGTGATAATTCATTCATGGGTAGGAGAATAGCACATGTCCTCCCATCCTCTTTGTCATAAATTCATTTATGAACAAATAAGTTATGTTTAAAATAAACAAGAAACCACAAACTGCCTGTATAGACCACGGTGCTTGAGACAAATGCGGAATTTTCCGACCGAATTTGCACTCTCTGTAATTTTGAAGAAAAAAATGGATCTTCAACTTAACGAACTTAGAATAAACTACCTGAAACCCTACTAGTTATAAGACTTATAAACTAAACGCCCTTTTCAACTCCCGAAACTACAAGACTGTTAAAACTGCCAATGTTTATTAATTAAGAAGTTCCTTGAAATATTTTGGCCCCCTGATGCTTATTCCCATCCAGCGTGTCAAACTGAAACAATGCAACTAACGAATATCGACGGCCGACCACACCTTTTGCAATATACACGTATATTCTTGTATTCAATGAATTGACATAATATTCAGTTATATCCCAACTCTCAGTGAAAGGGCTTCCTTGTTAAGGCTGTCCCTGTAGCCGATGTAGTTATGTCGTGGATAAGATCATCGCAGTCTGGGCTAGACGAGCTTGTCACGATTTCGAACACCGACATGGGCGAAACTCTTTACCGATTTAACTCTCATCGTTACCGATTTAACTCTCATCTTTACCGATTTAACTCTCATCTTTACCGATTTAACTCTCATCTTTACCGATTTAACTCCCATCGTTACCGATTTAACTCTCATCGTTACCGATTTAACTCTCATCTTTACCGATTTAACCCTTTACCCAACAAACCGGCCAAAACCGGCCAAATAAAGCTTCAACAGCCTAAAATATCTTCGGTCTGTCTCAATAGAACCATACAAATATGGATATCATTGGAACCGGCTCCTTGACCACATTGTGATAGTTACAGTTATGCCATGTGCCAATGCATTCTCTTATATATGCGAGTCGACCATAGGTCGCCTCGCATATATAAGAGAATGTATTGGCCTAAAAAAAATCTTTTTTTAACACTTTTTACCATTTTTTCTTACATTCTTTAACAATTTTATAATTTTTAATGTGTTAAGCCAATGCATTCGTGTTATATGTGTTCGTGTTATATGAGTTTCGTATAAACCTAATTTAGCGAAGAAAATATTGATCTTGAAAACAAATGCATTGAGAATGCATTGGCACAGGGCCCTTCTGTTGGGTAAAGGGTTAAAGGGGTACTGTACATAGAGATAGGCGATTTTTGTATTTACTCCCATTGAAATAACTTTCAAGTTAGATTGTGTTCGTGTTATATGAGTTTCGTATAAACCTAATTTAGCGAAGAAAATATTGATCTTGAAAACAAAAATATTACGATTTCAAACTATGCGCCATGGTTTGACCTTCACCGGAGAAGACGCAGGTCGCAGGAAGAACCGGAAGTTCATTGCTCACAGTTTCGATTGATGCCTTCAATCTCTTCCATCGAACAATCTCACTCCCTATAAAAATACTTGACGCTTTATCACTCTTGTTTCTTTCTCCTTTTTTTCCGAATCGGTTATAACGGGCCTTCCTTTAGCAGGTAACATGTTTTGTTTGCAACTCAATAATGTTCGCGAACGGCCGTCGATAAAAGACACACAACAGATGCGATTTCAAGAACGGTAACTCGTAATGGCATAATTCTCCATTTTATGACTCCAGTCATAAATTGTTATATATTAAATAATTCAATGTTACTTTTACGATAGCCTGTTAACCGGAACTTTTTCAGTAGACATCGTCGACTCGAATTAGTTATTTTATAATATAATATTCATATTAGATCGCTATTGTCACCGGGAATTTATTGAAATTGGGGTACAGTACCCCTTTAACTCTCATCTTTACCGATTTAACTCTCATCGTTACCGATTTAAATCTCATCATTAACGATTTAACTCTCATCGTTACCGATTTAACTCTCATCGTTACCGATTTAAATCTCATCATTAACGATTTAACTCTCATCGTTACCGATTTAAATCTCATCATTAACGATTTAACTCTCATCGTTACCGATTTAACTCTCATCGTTACCGATTTAACTCTCATCATTAACGATTTAACTCTCATCGTTATGATCGTTACCGATTTAACTCTCATCGTTATGATCGTTACCGATTTAATTCTCTCGTTACCGATTTTCAAACTTGATCTGAGTTGAGGGACATCTAAGTATGGCATTCCCATCAATATATGATCATTTAGATAAGAAATGAGAATGTGTTCACGCTCAGTGAAGCAAGCACATGTGAAGCACGAGACACTTATCCTCAGCGAGTGCCTCCATAAATCGGATATATATCTTGAATACGATCAGAATAAACTCAATTGAATTGAAGGTTGCCATTCACAACAGTGCAACATCAAACGTGGCATATGTATGCCCCGCGATACCCAGTTTAAAGGGTGAGCAATGCTAAATATTGTATTTATATGGAGGTAACCAAGAAGGTCCGCAACTCTGGTGAAAATCTATGGATGAAACCCTTCATATAGGGCTAACTTTTCACTTTTTATTGCCCCAATATATACATTGGTCAAAACAAAACGAAGAATCCGTTTCATCCCCTTCTACCGTCCATCATCCCCCTCCCTCACTCTCATCTTATTCTCAATACCCTATACCCTATATATATATTCCAGAACACACGTAATATCGGATTTATCTATTGACTGTCAAGCCTCGATATTCAAGTTAACACAAAATCTAAGGAAGATTGATAGTCACATATGGAGTACGACACTCGAAAAGCCATGTGCTTACTGTCGTTCTCCATTTCTACAAGATACATAATAAATTACCATACCAATTATCATAATACATTTACATGTAAGTATTCTCATTGGTCAATGCGTTTTATGTGACATGTATTATCTGGTGAATAAACAAACAACATTTAAACCAACTTTCCACTCTTAATGTCAATCCACAACGGACGCGAGCGCGCGATTATAACGGCCGTTTTCTGTCGTCCGTATATATGGTAGCAGTTCAAAGACGACCCATTGATTCGTCGTCGCGATAACAAGGGTGGCGAAGGACTTTAGCGACATGCTGATAACTGAAGTGCAAGGATAAATAAGAATAGCAAATGAGGATAAATGAGTAATAACAGGATCGTCTGGTTAACTTTTGGTCCCAATTCATTCCAAGCTTGTGAAGTCACTTCGCCCACAATTTGCACCCCCCCTGATATAAAGCACTCACAAACTGGAATTATAGAATTAAATTCAATTAGACGCAATTTAGGAAGCCGTGCACCATTCCACTTGACATACTATATTTGACAATTAAATGAGTTTGTAAAACTCTTACATGTATATGTTTAGCAAATTCTGATTAAAATGTCCATATACATTGTATTTGTGACCTGCCTGTACACCTAGTACAAACGCTATCGCATGCCAAATGGGGTGGGATGCTGAAAAATCGCAAGCCAATTTGCGCGCGATTTAGTTTGCCGTGTCCCGCGTGACTCAGCATCGCATGCGAATATGTTTCGATTGTAAAATTCAAAGAAATGTAACTCTAACATACCCGTTATTTAGTAAAAAATCATACCAAAAGAATGACACCACAAAGAGACACGTTTCAAAAACACTATAGGAAAAATCACTTTTAGGGTGGGTGGGCTTGGGGGAGGCGGACGGCACTGTCTAAGACAAAATTCAAACTGTTATTGAAGCGACGCAGGCGCGTTAAGCAACGTCACCCCTTTTTCAAATTGATATCGAGGCGGTCAGGTCGCGCCAGCGACCGCTGCCGCGGGGGCCTGATGGCTCATAAAAACAACTCTATATATAAGCGCCCGCGGCTACCACTTTATAGCATCAAGGGTAGACTGAGCAAATCGAGACGGGATGCTGGTCCCGCCAAACTCTCCAGACGGCATCGACATATCAAAACGCATGCGATTCTCGCCTATCGTATCCGTATTTGGACGAGATTGTAAGACCATAGCCTGGCCTGTAAATGATGCACGCAAACGATTATCTACACAAACAATCGCGCGCGACGATGCGATCCAGTCGCTTTCGGTGTGAATATAAAAATCGCGCGCTCAGAACCGCTACGGACGACAGAAAACGGCCGTAAAAATCGCGCAATCGCGCCCGGTGTGGATTGACCCTTATTGGTCTGCAACTACACCGACAGATATGACATATTTACTACTCTATTCAGAACCAATTATTGGCATACACATTAGGGCAATTATTCTGCCAACAATGATAGTTACTGCATGTAATGCGTTTATGACATATAACACTATAGCTAACTTAGCGGACCATCAATACAGCTGTACAAGTAGAATACACTTAGTGTCGGTATACAGGGGTGGGGTGAATATATCCCAATAAGCGCAAATTTGTGACCACGCCTTTTTGGTACGTAACCGTATTCATTTAACTGACCAGCGGCTTCCTTGTGATCGATTGTTTATGTCTACGTGCGGTCTTTCCTCCACCCCTGGAATTGATAACGTCGTAAAATGATCAGCCCAAATAAAGCGACCATCCATGCAGTTCTGCGTTGAAGAAAATCTGTATTGGCTATTGTGTGTGTCGCGCACATCTCATATTTCACTTACATGTTTCTATATAGCTTGGCGCATACAACTCAAAGATTATACATTCCATTAGGGCAAAACATCTGGGCAACATTAATAATATATTGTGCATGGGGTAATCGTATAAAATGATGACTCAACCTGCGATAATGGAAGTAACGCCCGCCATGCCTCCATATGTGACCCGCCATATCAAATCCAGTCATAAGTCGGGATTTTTTTTACCCTGTGCCAATGCATTCTCTTATATATGCGAGTCGGCCATAGGTCGCCTCGCATATATAAGAGAATGCATTGGCCTAACAATTTTTTACAATTTTAATAATTTTTTCTTGTATTCTTTAACAATTTTATAATTTCACCCATACAGAGCCCCAGACAAACATGAGCAGACGACACTCTTCTATATGCTTCTATATATGTGTGCAGGGTAATGGATGTTTTTTTTATTTTATGTCCTAAAAATTGTAAGAAACATTTATTTTAAAAAAATGATAAAAAATTGTTAGGCCAATGCATTCTCTTATGGTCGACTCGCATATATAAGAGAATGCATTGGCACAGGGTAAAAAAAATCCCGACTTACGACTGGATTTGATATGGCGGGTCACATATGATCTAAGTCACATGTTCAACCACGACGAATGTCCCGTTTCTCTCTCGTGTTACAGAAAAGCAATGTTCAATCCTTCAAACTTAACCTAGCAATTGCTGCGGTGTTTGTTGCAAAATTATTGGAAGCGTTTTATTCGAAGCGGCGATTTAATTTATAAAACAAGATGGCGGACATCGACCCCAAAGGTTACAATACACCAAATGATTTACATAGGCCTCAGTGTTAACAAATCCCGCTGGCCTGTATTCGCAGGCAAGCTTTGACCCTGCACGAGTATTTGAAATTAAAGAACGTTCTTTTAGACACACAGAAATGTGCCCAAAAGTACGTGTGAACGTGGTAAATCACACTGCAGCTTGACAAACATCACACTACCCTTAAAATTGAGAAAAAAATGACATGGAAAAAACACAAACACCTCCCATAAATTATTCGCTATTTGGACATCCATAACCGTTTACCATGTGGTTATATTTTATGTTTCTCGACGGGAAACACACTTGTGCATTTTTTCGTGCACTTTTCATCCATGTATCATTGACCATTCAGCTGTCAGAATTTTGTATACCCCCTTTTTTTTTAAAGGGGGGTATACTGTTTTGCACCTGTCCGTCCGTCCGTCCTTCCGTCCGTGCGTGCGTCCGTACGTCCGTCCGATGTCTGTTCATGTCATAACTTGAACAGTAGTGCTCGGATCTGAAATTAGGTATGGATGTTCACTACTATGAGGACATTAAATAGAGGGTTCCATCGTTTTGTTCGGATTTTCCATTCTAGAGTTATTCATCTTTGTTTATCTTGAAATGTTGGATTTTTGGTCGTCTGGTTTCTGTTCATGTCATAACTTGAACAGTAGTACTCGTATCGCAATGAAATTTGGTACGGACGTTGACTACTATGAGAGCATTCAATAGAGGGTTCCATCGTTTTGTTTTGATTTTCCATTCTAGAGTTATTCATCTTTGTTTATCTGGAAATGTTGGCTTTTTGGTCTGTCTGGTGTCTGTTCATGTCGTAATTTCAACAATTGTGCTGGGATCTCAATGGAATTTGGTATGGATGTTCACTGCTATGAGGACATCAAAAAGAGGGTTCCATCGTTTTGTTTGGATATTCCATTCTAGAGTTATACATCTTTGCTCATCTGGAAATGTTGGCTTTTTGGTCTGTCTGGTGTCTGTTCATGTTGTAACTTCAACAATTGTGCTGGGATCTCAATGGAATTTGGTATGGATGTTCACTGCTATGAGGATATTCAATAGGGGGTTCCATTGTTTTGCACCGCTCTTCCTTTCTAGAGTTATTCATCTTTGTTTATCTGGAAATGTTGGCTTTTTAGTCCATCTGGTGTCTGTTCATGTTGTAACTTCAACAATTGTGCTGGGATCTCAATGGAATTTGGTATGGATATTCACTGCTATGAGGACATTCAATAGGGGGTTCCATTGTTCTGTTCCGCTTTTCCATTCTAGAGTTATTCATCTTTGTTTATCTGGAAATGTTGGTTGTTTGGTCCATCCGATGTCTGTTCAGCTCATAACTTGAACAGTAATGCTCGGAACTCAATGAAATTTTGTATGGATGTTCACCACTATGAGGACATTTAATGGTACATTTAAAAGTTTGTTTTGTTTTTTTGTTCTATAGTTATCTTTGTTTATATGAAAATGCTGATTTCTGGGGCCATATGTCTGAGTATAGCCATCATAAATTATAGATGTGCCCACACTAGTTTTATGCTGATCCTAGCTTGGTAGTGCCAGGGGAAATCACTCTACTAATTTGTATTTGGTGTATTGTAACCCAAATGGGAAACCTGGGGGCGGGCATGGATTCCATATAGGATGGACTAAAAGGATGACGACCCGATGTCTCCTGATATATATATAATAGTTTAATTCAGGCAACTTTGCCCATATGTACGTATACAGTATAAAATAACAATTAATCACATTTTGGTTTGATTTTCAATACGTGTATAATATATAATTCCCATTCAAAAATAGTCTTGATCTGTACTTAATATCTCATGAATGTATACTATAAATTATTGTATTCGGACACTGAAACAACACCCCCTCTCTCTCTCTCTCTCTCTCTCTCCCTCTCTCGCTTTCTCTCTCGCTCTCTCCCTCGCGCGCGCTCTCTCTCTCTCTCTCTCTCTCTCTCGCCCTTCCTCCTCCTGAAGTTATACAACAACTTGTGCAGCAACATAGGAAATGATAACATACAATATATCGCATAGACATCCTATATGAGTTATTATAACATATAGACAATTTGTGTACGTTCTCTTTGAGTAATTAGCCCACAAATTGGCCAATCTAATGGCGAAATATAACACCAAAAGAACAAAAAGAGAATTTCCTGATGATTACATTTGCTGGAATATAGCACGATATGGACGTTAAATGGCACCGTCGTCATATGCCTCTATACTATCGGAGCGTCCTCATTGATCCATCCTACCAGATCGCACGATAAAGACACATATAAAGCCACCAACACAGGCGTCGTTAATGCTCTTGAATGTCCCAAATGCAGATAATAGTTTGAATGGAATGGAATTGTGCTCAAAATAATGCAGATGAAGACATTATCTATTCATGATTTGATTATGAATGTGAATCTTCAGAAAGGTTGAGAAGTCGAAAAATCATTTGTAAGGTCTCTCGAAGAAGGAATCGATCACCATGCATACAGCGAAGAAATTGTTTCTTTTTATGCAAAATGCCATGCCAAAACTATTCCCACCGTACCAGTCCGCCAGGGTATGTCCACATTAAGGGGATATATAACAAAGCCACATTGTCGGGGCAGGTATGGGGTGAAGATATATATCAAACTGGATATTTCCACGTGTCCGAAGCTGCCTACTCGTTGTGAATTATCATTCGTTGGGGTCGATAACAAGGTACGATAGTTGGTCGCGCCAATCGAATTGTAAATTTGTAGTCCAATCACGCACATAACCACAAAGGTAATGGGGCGTAAATAAGGATTCTGATAACCAATATACGATTGTTTTAGTCGTCTATAGTTTGATATATCGGCATACATTAAACCAGCTTCGAGTGAGACCGACGGATGATGCATGACAGTTCGGTAATCAAAATTAGGCTCCCGTCAAATAACTGATGCAACATCATGCATGTTGAAAGATATGTCGGTTCTATGTTACATGTGTGTGATGTTCCGCATATTGCTGAATTAATTGCATCGTTCCTACCCCCGTGTTGCTCTGGGTGTGGGTTTACTTTATCTCACCTTGAGATATGTTAACATATATTAAAGATGGTATAGATCTTCCTAACATGTTTTATATAGTTTCCGGGTCATACAATACTAGATATGAATTGAAGACACCTGTCTGCAAACGCTGCTGACAATTAATATTGAATTTAAATTGATTGTTTTCCTGCAGACTATATCCAAACTTTTGGGACAGTTTTACGGGGTATTTTTAGAACAGAAACTTCATGTGCAATTGGAGCGTATCAAGAGGAGAACTCTATCTTGCTAGCACTCTCCGTCAAGGAAAAATGTCAGTTCGATTTCAGATATCTTGCAGAAATAAACCAATTGAAATGCCTTTATGGACAATAATATAATATGTAACCCAATCTTCAGTTTTGTCAGAAAAAAAGTATTTATATTTTCTCTAAATCGGGTGTTATAGAAAATATGCCCACCAACTGTTTTCATCTGTTTTTATGTGTATCTTATTAAATTGTTTATATAAACAGTATTATAATACTTAAAATTTTGAATGTAGCTCACCTCCTATTTTGACTGCCAAAAGCACCTAAATTGACCAAATCTAACCCATGTTTTCAAAATGGTCGCCGCCCCGGACCCCTAGCTTTCTCGCATTTTCGGTGCTGGGTGTGTCGTACTAATAATTAAATCGTGGCTTATAAGTGCCTGGATCATATCTCATATCCATCCACCCACTAATGGGAATATTATGAGAAAAAATATGACCACACCCAAAATTCACCTTTTTTTTCATCATAATTGCAGGGGATCTGTGGACACATCTGGACGCATCAGACAGACATTCGCAAATATATATAAGTTGTGTGAGAGCGCTAACCAAAACATAGGTTATATACCGCAGCTCCCCTTGTGTGATACCACCACTACAAGTATATACAAGGGGACCTTTGGGTTATACTAAATCCCTTTCTCCGATATTTGCTGGTATATAAATAGAAACCATTATTAGTTGACCGAAGTCTCAAGTTCAATATATTCAATGTCTTTCGCCAGTGAGCGAAATACAATGTAGACGAGGATAGCCACATCATTAAAACTCTCCAATCTCATATTCAGTGAACTCATTGGCCCTTTATGTCTTTGGTTGTACACAGCTGCTCTGCATCGTATATACGGTAAATGAATTTGAAGCAAATAGTTATTCGCTATGCACATCTCACATTTCACTTACTTACCCCAAAACAACTCAGATATCACATATTACATTTGGGAAAACATCTGGGTCGCATTGTGCTTGGGAATAACATGCGCGCAGACTGATTAATAATATATTAAGTAACGTGTCTATATATAATGTCTAAATGTTGTCTATTCTAAGTGGTGGGTTTTTCATACGTTTGTTTGTTTTTCCAACCACAGATCCATTACTCACGTCGTATATATACAAGTATATGGTACGGACCCAGTTGCGATTCTGAATAAAAATAGCCAGAATGGTAAAAGAAAGAGTTTTATATATCTCACTTTTTCCTTTTTGCATAAAACATCATAACACTAATCGTCTCTTGTTTCTTAACAACAAAACTTAACCAAATGTTTACAGTTGGTGGCGCGGAGCAGGGGGTGACCGTGGGTTCCAGCACCCCTGTGAATTTTACGCCGTGCTAATCCCGTAATCGAGTATTTAGATGATATTACTTGGTGTGTTTGATATTAGGTCCGATATCAGCCCGAGTTAACTTCATATCAGCCTGAGACCGAAGATATGATGTCACCGATGGCTGATATGAGGATACCGAGGGCTGATTGGGGTTACCGAGGGCTGATATGAGGTTACCGAGGAAAACGCCACTAAAATCAAACCAACCAAGTAATATCATATTTATTGATTAGATCGCCTCTTAGTAATAGTGCATGCTGTAATATCGATAACTCTTCCAAATGAGTTACGTCACAAAAATATATGTCTATTATATTATTTAGCAGTGAGCTAGAGTTAGGGCATGTCGTGAAACCATATTACTCGGATTTGTGATGTCGTAAATGATATCACTCTCATTTGTGATGTCGTAAAATGATGTATTCCGTTTAATGGCAAATTGAAGCGATATTCGCCTAGTTCGATAAGAAGCAGTTTTGGGCAAAAATGTCATATCTAATTAATAATGTTATATCTAATTAATAATGTTATATCTAATTAATAATGTTATATCTAATTAATAATGTTATATCTAATTAATAATGTCATATCTAATTAATAAAGTCATATCTAATTAATAGTGTTATATCTAATTAATAATGTCATATCTAATTAATAATGTTATATCTAATTAATTAAATTGTATTTCTCAAGCGAAAAAACATTTATATTGGGGAATCAACTTTCTTTACAGGTTGCTGAAAGATGAATATTCTGTGGGCAATAATTTGGTTCCTGATTCTGATATTTATTGGCTGGCCGATTGGATTCTTCCTGGCATGGTTCTATGTCTTGTTGGTACCATTCGGTGCCTGCATCGACGCCATCAAGGGCCTATGCGACAGTCTACTTAAGCTGGTGCAACTCCCGCTGACATGCGCAGAGAACATGGTGGCTGGAAAACCATTGTGCTGAGATCATCAGACGCGCACGTGGGAGGAAAGAATGAACGAAAGCGCGTTTAACCAGAAATGGTGGCTCTATGAGTCCGCGAGAGAGTGTGGTACATGTATGAATGGACTTCTGATGGGCCAACAGAAAGCATATAACCTTCGGAACAGGGTGAGGCATCTGTGAAAAGAGATAACGACATGTATATCTAATGTTTGTGAACATTGAACAGTCCAGTATATCTGCTGATGGTTTGTTCAGCTGTTGAAATGTCAATGAATAGTTTCTGTTGGTGACTCACGCCCACTATATACCATGCGATGCGTTTACATGTCATCTGCGATTAACTTAATATATAATACCTGGTAATACTGAGCTATAATCACACCCTTGTTGACTTTTATTTACCCGTTCTTAACCCTTTGGTGATCGAAGCTTCCTGATTTGTCGCGAAAACCCTGTGCCAATGCATTCTCTTATATATGCGAGTCGCCCGTACCACAGCTAACTACGTGAGAAGTAAAAGCTCTGAATGATTTCATCTGTAGCAATGCTACTGAAATTTGCATGTAAACAGCATGAAATTATCTCGCAAGAAACAATCATGCAAGTATTTTAAAGCAAACGTCAGTAGCGCCGTTACATGTTCACACACTGGCAATTTGTTCTGGTATTTTATTCCAGTCATACATATAATGAGGGTGCCAGAATATGAACGCCAGCATGCGTATACAATTCGTCTTTACCAAAGCTAACGACATGAAAAGTAAATTTCTGTAGTTCCTCATGTAATGGTGTCACTGACATTTGCCTTCAATACATGTATGGTTGATTCTTATTTGCAGGGCACGGAACGGAGAGACATACATATACAATGCATCTGTACCACAGATAACAAACTGGTAGTAAAAGCATTGCATCGTTTCATCTGTAGCAATGCTACGGAACTTTGCATGTAAATAGCATGCCATTATATCGCAAGAATCAATCATGCAAATATTTGAAAGCAAACGATACATGTGAAACTGTACAGACAGTATACTGTTTACGTCTCATGTTCATGCAACATATCGTCGCACAAATACGCATATAATCGACCTATAATATGAAATAGGTACATAATGTGATTATTTGATTCTGAAATAAGCACATAATAGAGTCATATCCCTTATTTCCTGTTATGGCGCGGCCACAGTGAAAGCAAATATTAAAGAGCGTACATCTTAAATGTTGTGAGTTGGCTTATTCGTGTCATTGTCCGCACAAAATCTGCTTAGAATAGCCACATTATGAGTCGATAATGCGACTAAAACGCTCTAGTTTTCATTGCATTGTCGACTCAAAATGAGGCGATTCTAAGCACATTATCTACCTAAAACAAGTTCTAATATAAGCAGATAATGTGTGGATTTTCGGTAGAACAGACTGGTTAGTCAGATTGTGGAAAGATTGTGAACGTTTTGAACGTACCCTCAGTGCACTATTTTCATGATGAAAACATGACACAAATACTAAAGGGGGAAGAGGATTTAAAGCCACATGGCGGTTTGCACTACAAAATGCACTTACTATTATTTGCTATAGAATTTTTTCTCAGTATCGAAATAGGTCGATAAATATTTGAACTACCTTTCTACAAACATTATGTAACCCAAAAAGACGCATAATGACGGAATGAGGAGTGTTGATAAACTATATTTAAGAGAGAGAAAGAGGATCTGTGATTAAAGAAACGTTACTTCGCTGTCCGTGAACTGTATCACAATATACAAAGCGGAATAACTCTATACTACTATAGTGTGACCATTTATGTGCATTCGAAGATATCTATTTCTTTCAATTGTTGTGTGTATTGGTGTAAACATTTTGTGTTTTTTTTATCATAGCAGGAGAGGCTAAAAGAAACGCTCTTTATTCTTCATGCTGAAGAAAAATCAATTTTTACATCTATGATTTGACTAAGTCTCCCTTTTGCGTACAAAGTCAGTTTAAAACTATTTGCCTTATTTGTCAGTATATTTGAATGCATGTAAAATGTGACAATTTGTGTGTTCATTGTCATCAACGACCAGGCGCTTATATATGGAGCCATCTCCTCAGAAAGGAACAGACTTTATATCATACATGAAGTAACATGTTGAATTTAAATGGAATGAAAAAATAAAACACATATAGAGAATCTCCAACTCTCCAAACGAGTTTGATAAATTTGAAAGTCGTAGCCGAGTTGTGAATAAAATTTATCAAACGAGTTTCATAAAATCTTATATCCCAACATAACGAGTTGAAGATCTTGTATATCACATGAACAAACCTAGAGCTTTAAGCCTTTTAAACAAATTTTAGGAAGATAACCTGCTTAGAATAGCGGCATTATGAGTCGATAATGTGACTAAAATGCTCTAAGTCTCAGCATGTTATCGACTCAAAATGATGCAATTCTACGCACATTATCTACCTAAAACAAGTTCTCAGTATCTAAATAGGTCGATACATATCTGGACTACCTTTCTACGAACAGTATGTACCCAACAAGACGCATTCGGGTATGATAAATGCAACTGTAAATACGGAGTTTGGGTCCCAATCACAATACAGCCATTTGCACGACATGGAACGAAAAAGGGCGTTCCGTGGTAGTCTATTCCTGATATGATAGCAAACAAAGAGCGTTTGTCTGACTTCTGGCGAAAAGTTGAAAATGGCTAAAAAATGGATGTGACTTTGTGTTTTTCAGAGCATATGAAGCCGGTATATCAATAGTTCATGTCGACCTATCGTATCCGTCACCCCAGTTTACGAAGAAACAAATTTGGAGGTTCGAATTAGCCATGTCCGTTTAACATCAAGTAGATACCCCCTTTTGTGAGCTATCTCCTTAGGAAAGTGGAAAGATTGAATACCGAAAGCGGGAATGGCAAGATAAAGAGTAGGTTTAAGAAATGGTGGTATATTATGTAATTATGCAAACGAGCGTATAATACTATATGCAGAATGTATAAGGTAATGAAGGAATAAGGAGTGAGGATAAACTATATTTAAGAGAGAGAAAGAGGATCGGTGATAACAGAAATGTTTCTGCGCTGTCCTTGTGTTGTCGCCAAGTATATAAAGCGGAATAACTCTACTACTATAGTGTGACCATTTATAAGCACTCGGAGATATCTATATTTCTTTCAATTGTTGGGTGTATTGGTGTAAACATTTTGTGCTTTTTGTCATAACAGGAGAGGCTAAAAAAAACGCTCTTTATTCTTTATGCTAAAGAAAAATCTACTTTTTACATTCCATGATTTGACTAAGTCTCCCTTTTGCATACAAAGTCAGTTTAAAACTATTTGCCTTATTTGTCAGTTTATTTGTAATGCATGTAAACTGTGACAGTTTTTATGTTCATTGTCATCAACCACTAGGCGCTTATGTATGGAACCATCTCCTCAGAAAAGAACAGACTTTATATTATAGGAAAATAAAGAGCGAAAAGTGGAAGACAAGAAATGTAGAGCGAAATTACAGAGCTCAATTCAATTAGTTTATTCTCTTAAACTCATATTACATTGTCATGAGTATTGAGACATAATATATACAACATTTACAATAAAAATAACATTGTTATATACAATAGCTATTATGTACACAGATCCGAATCAGCTGATCAATCGAAGCCGGTGTCACGTTACGGTATTTAGTATTGCCTGTTCGGTGGAAACAGTCGAACAGAAGCACGGAATCGGAAGAGTTTCTAAAATTCGTCGTGTATGTTTTATGGAAAACATGGTAGCAAAATAATATTTGACATTAGTCTTACATATCTCCGCTACGATCTTTGTTATACTGTAAGTTTGATCAATACGAGCCATGCAAATTGGGTTATACTCATACTCAACAGGTTTATTTGTAAAATTTTGATTCCAGATTTGGTAATCAGAAAACACCACGACTCACATGGCCGTTGAATCAAGTGAAGAAAACCACTGTCGCAATATACGTGTGCTGTGTACATGATGCTATCACGAAATATATAATATAATATAACAATTTGACATAACAAAAGAGGTTGTGTATATAGTAGCAAAAATACTGATATCAGTGATAAGCAAATGTAAAGTCGTGAACTAGTGAGACAGTACTGAATTTAATTTACTTGCTATGTTGGTCATTACAATGGTGTACCCTTGAATCGTAGCTTGAGTTCATGTATACCTGGCTTTCTTGCAATGAGCTACATAGACTAATGCATAAACATTAAGCAACAGGTTGAAGTTATGGAATGAAAAAACAAAACATATATAGAGGATCTCCAAAGAGTTATATTGGGATATAAGATTTTATGAAACGAGTTTGATAAATTTGATTGACAACGAGTCGTAGACGAGTTGTGAATCATATTTATCAAACGAGATTCATAAAGTCTTATATCCCTACATAACGAGTTGAAGATCTTGTATATCACATAAACAAAACTAGATCTTAATGCCTTTTTAACAAATCAAAATCTTTCAACATACATACATTTACAGTGTTGGTTGAGACGCTTCACAACCGCATACGACAGCATTGCGCGCTCGGCCTGGCGACGGAAAATATAGTGCCCCAATTTGCATATTTGTTTTTGTGTCTATCTCCGTTAGTGTAACGAAGTTGGACAAGAATGTTTTAACTTTAATGAACAAAGCAATCATATTGTATTGTATGTTGTTGGTGTCATGTGCGGTTTTTCGAAATAGTATTAAACCGCCTGAATCAATGTAAAGAAATTTTGTTGGTGGGAAGCACGCGCCTATTCATAACTAGTGAGAGAAATAAGGAAATATGTAATGGCCTTTTATTGATATAATATATAAACATATTAATAATGCGATAATCACTGCTCGTTATGTATACAGTATTATTGTCTACTTCACTTTTTCGTATACAGATATAATCATGGTTCCAGACCTTCCAGTTCTACAAGTAGTATAATGTAAAACAATTTTGGATTGTTCCACTGATAAAATGTTATATCCACTGAAATCTTCCCGCTCTGTAGCAGGTAGTTGGTTGAATTAATTCAATAAATTATAATTATTTAAAGGTACTCAATCTGATCAGACGGTCCCCATATCATCAAAATATTTATCAACATTGTGTTCAACGAAATATAGCCGTAATATCACTTGAGTATCACGAAATTTTGCCGTATTACCACTTGATTTTAGAATTATCCATCTTCATCTGCAATTCAGTGACGTTTTTCTGGGCCACAAATAATTGTACATCTCGAGAATAACAAACTTCAGAAATCGAAATCTTATCACTCTGAGCGTTGATGTCTGGGTTCCTCGACACGAATCAAATATGTTATACCCGAAGCCGAAGAAATAGTAATTGAGGGGCGTTAATTCTGATAATGCATCTTTCAATGTGTCATCGTACTCGCCTAAGTTTTGTTGTGTAACTGGTCAAGAGATCTTGTAAATAGAATGACTTTTCGAATGTGAACACAGTTGATATCAACAAGAAACTTTATATTATATTGAGCGTCATGTCGTGAAACCATATTAGTAGGATTTGCGATGTCGTAAAATGATATTACCCTGATTGGTGATGTAAAACGATAGTACTCGGTTTAAGGGTAAATTCAAGCAGTTATGGACAAAAATGTCATATCTAATTGATAAACCGATATATGCAGTATGGTATACCAGGACACAACGCTCACAAGTCCGATTTTTGACAAATATACACTAAATGCCATATCTCTCAGATATTCGAAAAAAGTGTCCTATTTATCTATACAATCCGATATCGTTTGATATATACTTAGGCAATAAAAGAAAGAGAACTCGAGACATCGAACCGGAGATTTGGGGAGTGGTGGGTCGTCAACTTTTGTGTCATAATCAAGGTGGGGAATCACGTGGTTTCGAGGTTGGTGAGCACCACGCATTCAAATTGTGCGAACGCACAAAAACATAATATAAAAGAAAACCATAATCAGAAATGGTAACGCCCTCAAGATCATATTATTAGGCATAAATATAAATTATAAAAAATATATATATATTTATTATATACTTGCCCATGAATTATAAGGTTTTAGCAGTGAGATATAAGTGATATCCCACCCACTCTAGAGTGATATCCCACTAGTGAGTGATATCAACTTAAAATTTATGTTGTATTGACATTCATTGGGGGCCATAGGCAAGTAACTAACGTATATAATAAACAGAATATCCACACCTTTTCAGCTGATATGGGTTAAATCTCATTCGTGATGACAAAACATTTGAATTCAATTCAATGTTTTGTCATCACTCATGAGATATAACCCATATCCACTGAAAAAGTGTGGATATCCTCTATATATTGGTTACATGAATGCACCGCCTCAGAATTCCGTTAAAACAACTAATCCTTCAAATTATTACAAAAAAACTACGGCTTATTACTGCATGTTTCTCATTCTCCGCACCAGAAAGCCTCTAAATGCGGATCAAAAATAGGAGGCATTGTGTTCCCACCATAAAATCTTCGTTGGCCCAGCCATTGTTCATACCTAAACACCGAAAGCAATTAACGCGGTCATAATAGTCACATGCTGCAACTATCAGACATCCAGCGAATACACACCCCGCGAAAACCCGAAATGTGTTGTCTTGTGAGATATCGCATCGCTATTGCTCAATTTGACACGACCAGAATAGCCTTCCTACAATATCCTAAAACAATAAAGCTTCTCAAATCATCGGCATAGTCAATAGAACTTTCACGAACTTGGACATCGACACTTTCCGATCGCTCTACATAAGCTTGGTCAGACCTATCATCGAATACTGTAACTCTGCATGGAGCCCACATCACAAATAGCAAAGCATTCTGTTAGAGAAAATACAAAGACAAGCAACGAAACTAGCTAGTTCGTCAAATCAAAACTCCATGCGACCGAGACCGAATGATAAGACTCAATCTGATGTCTTTAAAATATCGATGATTTAGAGGAGATCTAATCGAGTTAATATAAACTGTCGAATGGTCATTACAATATCAATGCCTGTGACATATTATAAATAAATTAATCAGGAAGAACAAGCGAACAGCTACAGATGCGCACTGTTAACAAGGACATATGAAAATATTTCTTCAGGCAGAGGTTGGCAAATAGCTGGAACTCTCTGCCATACTTCGCTGTTGAGACTCCAACACTCGATCAATTCAAAATATACATAGACTCATTCTTATCTATTATATCTACTATATATTTTGAGACTTCCGTATATATGTATATATGTGTGTGTGTGCGTGTGTGTGGGTACTTCATTGAATCGAAAACGGCTGCGCGGATCGAGCTCAAATTTCGTATATAAGTGTAAAAAAACCACGGGGATCGTCCACGTCGCATTTTGGACAAGCTCAGAGCACCGCTTCTCCAGTCACAAAAAAATGGCACCTTGGGGGTTAACACACTAACGAGATGTAACCGATTAATTCTCTTTATAGTCATCGACGTATTGATCTAAGAGGCGTAACTCTATATTTTTTATTAGTTTTCGCAATGTGATTCTTACGTCTGTGACTCGGCGTGTGCGTCATTATACAGACATGAGCGTGTTGTGTGATTCTTATGTACTCAGGGCTTCCTAGGAACGCGGATCGGGTCAGTTTTTCCACCCTAGGTGATTTTCACCTTGAAACGGGTACTCACAAATTATATATATGCGTGTTGTGTGATTCTTACGTACTTAGGGCTTCCTAGGAACGCGGATCGGGTCAGTTTTTCCGTCCTATGTGATTTTCACCTCGAAAACGGTACCCACAAATTATATATATGTGTGCATGTGTCCTTTATAGACTCGAACCGATTGCTCTCACACTTGCTACCTAAGCGAGTGTCATGGACGGGTTAAATTGTGACCCCGACCTGACCTTGACATTGAAAATGATCAATTCAAGGTCAAATCGGGTAAAATATTTAAAAACCACAAATTAATTCAAAAATATTAAAAAAAAATTAAATTAAAAAATAAAATTAATTAAACAAAATAAAAATTGTCATGTTTCTGACGAACGCCGCCAGTGGCGGGCTAACCTGCTAGTCTATTATATATTTTGGAAGATCTGTCTGTCTGTCTGCGTGTCTGTCTGTGTGTGTGTTCGCGATGAACTCGAAAACGGCCGACCCGATTACGATGAAACTTGGTATGTGGGGTATTTTCGGCCGGGGGTGGCATAGGCATATTAATTTGTCCGTGCGACGTGACCTTGACCTTGAAATCTGGTCATGTCAAGGTCAAACGCCCGAATATCACGGGATTTTGATGAAACTTGGAATGTTGGGGTATTTTCGGCCGAGAAGTGGCATAGGCCTATTAGTTTGCCCATGCGACGTGACCTTGACCTTGAAATCGGGTCAATTCAAGGTCAAATCGCAAATTTTGATGGGATTTCCACGAAATTTGATACATAGGGTTACTTTTGTCCACAGTGTTTTGGACGGGTCAAATCGTGACCCCGACCTGACCTTGACCTTCAAAATGATCAATTCAAGGTCAACTCGGGTAAAGTTTCGACGGGTACTTTTGTCGGGTACTTTTGTCTGGGCAGTGTTTTGGACGGGTCAAATCGTTACCCCAAATGACCTTTACCTTCAAAATGGTCAATTCAAGGTCAAAGCCCGGACGAAGTCGGGTCACCTTCTAGTATTATATAAAATACGAGTTCGACGACAAGTAATGACGATACATATAATTGTAAACAAACATTGCAAATAATGTTATTGGGACTAAATGTCGCAAGACTTGTTCCGTATTATGATGATGATGATGATGATGATGATGATGATGATGATGATTGATAGAACAAACCACTATTATGATGATCGTGTCGTTATTTGTTTAAAATACGTATCAATTGACATATACGCACCCGTTCCCTCATTAAAATAAACCTATTTCGACCATTTTAGGGGACCTCTGCGAATTCGGGGACCTCCTCGAATTCAGTGAACTCCGCAAATAGGGACCTACTGCAAATTGTCACACGGATCAGCACCTAATTAACGAACCGGTGGCTGACTCGGCTGTCTCTGACTACATTCTTTCAAATACGTATCAATTGACAAATACGCATTTTACAAATTATCTTTTTCATTTCTTCTATTTATAATTGGCATAGCTTATTACAAACCAAAATCAACGACAATAAACGAAATTGAAATTCCAACTACACCTTTTATCGGACTCGGGGTCGCACTACAACTTTTAATGCGTCCCAAAAAAAACTATTTCTATGAATAAAACGACCAGCGCCCACATGATACAATAATATCTACGTTAGTATACACCGGAGGGTGAAATGAGGAACTGACACAAACCATAGAATGTTGACTGTTACGAGCAAATGCTAGTTTATTTTTAAAACAAGTTGATACCTTATTTGTTCGGAAAACCTCAGTAGTGTTCTATAACATTCTGACCCAAAGTTGCCAGTCGGAGGTTCGTGGAGTACACAAGTCCATAAATCTAGGAGAATCCTTCGGCTGACAACTTTTGTCAGAATGTTACAGCAAACAATTGTGAGTTTGGACACAAATGAGGTATCAGCTTGTTTTAAAATAGTATAGCATAAGTATGAACGTAGCTGTTAAAAACTTTGTAATATGTCATTAGCCTAGCTTATTACATTTTTCTTCATTTCTGCATGGTCGCGTTTGCGATCGCATCGTCCATTTTGAATGCCTGGTGCCAACTGGTACAATACATGGTACTCCCCAAAGTGCTAATCACATCATTAATACTAAAACTGGGTCATATCAGGCAAAATAACCCACAATGTGTCGAATTGTTCGTAAAAATACCTTATCATTTGATATACTACTGGGCGGAATCAATACGGTCCCATTCGTGATGGTAATAATCACACTCTACAATCGTTTGAATGCGATTCGGTGACAGACCCCGTTTACGGTAATTATATGTCTGGTATGAAATCGGGCAAATTCTAGTCGAAAAAGGGCGACATAAATCGACGAAACCCACATTTCATGTCTGTCTGTTTTGGGATTTGACTGAGTTACATACATACCAACTTTGGTTCTGATCAAATAATCTAAACTGGAGTTATCGATCGGAAACCAAAATTTTAGGAAAACGGGCAAATTCGAAGTCGAAAAAGAGCCAGCCCGTTAGTTTAATTGTGAAATTTATTTGATCATGTTTGTTTCAGCTGAAATGGGCCGTAACTCATGCAAAAATAATTGGACGGAACCCACATTCGAACTTGGCCTGTGTTGTTAGCTGGAAAACATACATACCAACTTTGGTTCAAGTCAAATAGTCCAAGCTAGAGTTATCGCTCAGAAACCAGGAATGTTAATGGACGGACGGACAGAAGGAATGGCAGACATGCGGACATATACAGACTGACTACATAATACGGCCCTTTTTTTTAGTCGGGCGTATATATAATAATAAAAGTTAGAAGCGATCTGACCTAGATTTGCTTTAGAACAGACCAGTTAAGCTACAACGGACAGTCGAGTCCATTTAGTGGGCGACGCCATATTTATTTCATTCGCCCCTTTACCATATTATATACCCTGTATCCGTATCAGACAGTATTTTTAGTGGGTGACGCCATATTTATTTTCTTCGCCCCTTTACCTAGCTACCCTGTATCCGTATCTGACAGTGGCCGTGTGAGCACATATAACTCGTGATGCGTTATCAATTTGTTCACGTCCGCGATGTTTATGGGTATCGACGATAGCACACAATTCAAGAGTCGCTCAAACAGGTTTTCACTGCGAAGGAGCGACAAATTCCCTGCGGACCAATTCTAGCGCGAACATGTAAAAATATCACGTGACATCACAGATAATTCATAACCACTTTGTTGGCATTTCCATATATTTACTTTTGGACAATGCGCTATATCCATGAAATTTTAATCACGAAGCGGGAGATGCGCGGCTGGTGGATGAATATAATCGGGTGTGTGTCGAGCGAATGAATAGAATCGGGTATGTGTCAAGGGATTACAGTCGGGAACCCATTAATATATCACAGGAACCGGCGACACGCTTGGAAACAAGTGTGCGTGTGCATGGAAACGCAAGCTGTCGCCTAATAGCATGGGAATGTGTTTGATGACACAGCTAGGTGTGCAGACAAACGATGGATAGATTGTGTACATGGGACATTGGTTCGATAAAACCTCGCGTCATTTGGTTTACAACAGATTTACTCCAATAACACAATGGTGAGTGGTATATCCATGCAGTATAGACTAACTTTTAATTGGATTTCTTTTAAAGTCCACGTGTTATATTTATTTCGAAATACGTTCTGATGTTTTCGATCACAGGCTTATCCCTGCGTGGGATTGAACAGACAGATGCTGATATATTATATATGGTAACATTAGTAACTTCGTTAGCATTGTCGCGCACATTCAGAGATAATATCTAGAAAGCTACACCTAACACGTATACAATTAATTGTATACAATGCAATGAAAAGTAGCAATATTGACAACTCTAGATATTTTTTTGGCAGACTTACAGCTGAAAATCTGCAACATTGACTCGCATTTTGGGAGTTCTTGTTGTAAAACGCGCGCTAATTTTCTCAAATTGAAATGTCCATGGCTAACAGTGCAACAAACCAGAGCACCACAAAGTTATCACCTGTAGATTCAGTCAAAGAACAAGCGATTTGAACTTACATCGAAGCTGCTTCAAATGTATTTGTGAGTTTTGTTGAACATTCAAAACCGTTATCGTAACAACGGATAAGGAAAAATTACAACGAATAGAAAGAACACAAATTCTAGTGACGATGTACCCTATTCGTAATAATTATTAGTTGTCGTTCATTATTCGAAAGGTCTATTGTTTCAATGACTCACATTCGCACATATGAAATATACATGTACAGACGGATATGGATATATATCATTCAGATCAAAACACTACAGTTCATCACTCGTGTGGACAAGTTATTCCCCATTCTACTACAATGCACTTCAACTACTACTTATTGTGATTTCGGGGGGGGGGGGCTAACCCTGGGATTTTCAGAAGGACCGAATGGTCCTCCTCTTAACCCCTCACTTTTTGTCTTTATTAATCAATCATAAAAATCTTCTTTTTCCTCTTTTTCTTGGAGTTTGGTTTCTCCGTCGAAGTGGTGTGTTGTTGTTGTTGTTGTTGTTGTTGCTGCTGCTGCTGTTGTTGTTGTTGTTGTTGGAAATGTCTTAGGATTTCTTCAAACTTTTTCTCTTGTTCCTCCTGTACTTTCTGCCATTTGAGTTCTTCTTCTTTTCTTATTTGCTCCCACTCTTCTGCTGTTCTCAATGTTGTTTCATCTTCGATGCACTTCAAGAGATATGTTAACCCTTTTTATACCAAATGGATTCTCCCACCAAGTTATAATAGCATATGGTGGAACGGTCTGGATATTCATGTTGATGGATGTTCAAGTAATACAAACAAACGCAGACAGAAATATATATAAAACAAGAGCAGAATTATACATATTCATGTGTTATGTGGGGAAATAATAATTTCAACAAACGTTTCACATAACTCAGTTTTATGCACATATTCAGTCAAATTGCGCGGACCCACACGACAACACATTACTAGCCATATAAATTCGCTGTCAACTGAATGCCTGTTGCAAAACTACATGTAATTAAAATGGAACACTAGAAAATAAGCCGAATGGGGGTATTGTGGCTACCCCTCTAACGCTGGCAAGTTTCCATGGTATATGTTTTGTAGGCATTTCTTCATAGAAAACCACATGGTGCCAGAATATGAACGTCAACGCGGATACAACATCTATCTTTACCAAAGCAAACGACGTTAAAAGTAACATTTATGTAGTTCCACTTGTAACGGTGCTATATACTGACATTTGCCTTCAAATACCTGTATTATTGATTCTTGCGAGATTATTGCATGCTACTTACAGGCAAATTCCGTTACCATCGCTACATGTGGAACTACAGAGAGTTTACATCGCACGTAGTTATAGTCCAAGTCTTCTCGTATACTAAAACCAGCTAAGATATTGGGATGGCGAAATGCTGGATTTTAGTCAGAGTTCGCCTCCATAAGCTCTTTATAACACGAGTTAAGCGTTTGTGACCCGCTCAAATAAAACCACAATTATATGAAATAAAATATCACAATTGCGACATTAAACGGATTTTTTTCCGAAGAAGACATGATATTTGATCTGAAACCCACATCCGTTGTGAATTGAAGGCAGTAATTTAATGTGAAAAGAGACATTTACCGCAGTGTTGACATATTTTTAAAAGTATGCGAACTCATGCAGTTGACCTCGCGAACTGTGTTCGGCATTTTCCGGTGAAAATATTCCGTAGATTTTCGACTAACCACGCACATGACGATGAATTCTCCATTGTAATCGTAAGTATGTGTGTCAATAAATAAATAAATAAATAGATTAAGTAAACATTGAAGATATAAATGTAAAACATTAAATAAATTACGAGAATTACAACCCAAATATTTGAAAATACACATGCAAACAGTAAATACTGAAAAACAATCATCACACCCAATATATAACAACAATTATGCATACATACACACATACAATTATATATATGCGTGAAACTATCTGTACTTCCTTAAATAATTACAACATAAAAAAGGACTGTTAAATGTATAGCAGAACTTTCGCTTATAAGAATATGAGACTATTAAATGCATTTTAATAGAAATTTGAAAGCAAATTATTCAACATTTACAAAAATGCAATTAGGTTTCGTTCTATTAAATTTTGTTGTATATATCAATATCTGCGTGAGTTGTGTGGGAGAAAAAAAAACAAAAAAAAACAAACAATTGGAACCGTTATCGAATTTTGTTCAATCCAATTTTGATGAAAGTCGACAGTTTGCGGGGCTTTATCATGTCGTCAGAGTTCAATAAATTGTAGAAAGTGTCTCTCGATGGGCTAGTCAATTGCCATTTGTCGAAGTATTTAGCTCTAAGCTCATTTAATTCTGGACAGACCATTACAAAATGAAATTCATCGCACATGGTGGCATCGCATAGTTTACATGAGCTATCTGGTGACTTCCCTTTTGATTTGGTCTTAGATCTAGACCATTTCATAGTTTCCACACCCAACCTTTGATTCGTTGTACGCATTCGCTGTATAGGAATAATAACATTGAAGGGAAGTTCAATATAATAACGATTAAGTGATGGGGATTCCTTCAACATACGATAGAATTCTCCACGTGGCATATATACATTTATATTGCAAATGATGAGTAGAATATGCTTCCAAATTAAGACCGTGACTGTAATTCGATTTCTGATTTTAAACCTTTCTATACTAACTGGATTCTCCGATCAGTTAGAAATGTATACATTTGAATAGTTTATTAATCATTGTGGATGGAGTTCAGGTCATAAACGCAGACGACAGACAGAAAAACAGATAAATCAAGAGCAGAATGATTCATATTCATTGGCGGGAAATGTTCAGATAATAAGTTCAACTAACGGTCGTTATCATATTATGTGAACCTTTCCTATGAGGGAGCTACTCACCAGTCAGTATTTAGTTTAGAAAGCGTTAACACAGCACTTGCTAAGAAAAAGAAAACCTCAGCATCAGTGGAACTTATCGGGTGGTCAATCTTATGTTTTCGTTTGTTTTGAGTTTTGAGGCGCAAGTCATAGATGGCTATACTCAGTGTTTCTATACATTGACATTCATCCAGTATTTCCTGAAAATTGAGTATCTATAATCTTTAAACCATAATTGGCTACTAAGTTGCGGGCTCGATTGGAATTGATCAGAGTTTGCAACGTTATCTGGTCTGAGGTTCTTTGGCAGTCAAAAAACAATTTGGTGTGCCAAAAAACCATCTGGTGTGCCAAAAAACCATTTGGTTGCCAAAAAACCACTTGGTATGCCAAAAAACTCTCAAGCTATTGAAAAGGCAAGATGTGCCGAAACCCGTATATATGTATGTACATACATGTAATTGTGTAATAAACATTCAATAATGAACGGATACCTTTCTCAATTTTAAAACTATTCAATTCTTCACGTCAGAAGTCAACTACCTCAGAGGAAATTTTCTTTTCTACTTTTCAAAATATATATATGACCGTTGTTTTATTATCTGTTTCTGTTCATATTCATGATATGGCATAGCGAATGAAATGACAATAAACTTTAATCAATCACTGACCTGACTAATCCACTAATATGGAATATATTGCCCTTCTTCTTACTGTGAAAATCTTAAATGTTATTCGTCATGAGTATTATTGCTTGCTTGGAGAGTATAATGGAAAGAAGATGTCGTTGTTAAACAATGGTATCAGATCAAAACAATACTTTTCTTACCGAAAACAATCAAAGATTCGTTTGGAAAACTTAGTAGTGCGAACTTAGGAAATTGACAAAAATATCGAAGAGATAGTGATCAGCGGAGAAAGGAACATGATAAATCGTCGCACCAAACATGGGAAAAACATCACAAATAACATAAAGAATTTTCTTATGATAATTTATTGTGCTCTAGTTGTTATTTACAAAGACATTTCGTACAACAAAATGTTGAACATTTGTAACGAGGCGGAGATGAGTTTGAAATTACCTCCCCGGAATAGTGGGCATGCTAAAATATATTTCTGGCGTTCACAATCGATAACATTAGGAAGCCCACTTTCGTATTGTGGACGAAACTATCGGTGATAGTGAATGCCAAGCAACCAATCAGAAGCGTGGATTATGCGTAGATAGTCACGTGTGATAACATATTTTATGGAAGGAACTTGTAACACGCTGTCAGAAATCGTTGGAAATGAGTTCTAAGTGCCTTGCCAATTGAAAGTAATGTATGTTGATTTTGTTGTGCTACATGGAGTATACTTGCAAGTTGGTATGACATTTTGATGCGTGGTTTCGCGTTCCACACAAAATTTCAAACCAACTGGCGTCCATACTCCCATGGAATACAAGCAAATTAACACCAATTTTAGTAAATATTCAAATATTCTCCAACAGCATCAAGAAAGGAAGTGGACAATATGTGACAAATGACCGACATATACTGTGTTTAGCAGTTCAAAAGACGTATCATTTTCAAATTTAGCCAATTATTTTGCTGAATGGTCGTTATCCCATGTCTTCGGGTACACGGTCACCCAGGTTACCAAAATTGGTAAAACAAAAACACCAGGTTCGCTGAAACTGGTAAAAAGACAAACATGTTGGATCAATTCTCATTTATAGAACACATGACACTAAACATTAATTTAGAAAATATGGCAGCTCCCTTGCACACAGGCCAGTCACCAGGGAAGATCGGGAAATTTTCAATGAATTTATCTGAAATCCACTATGATTGTCTAAAATTGATTGAACGAAACGATAACATTCATTTAACATCAGCCATGCAGACGAGTCTTGATTCAACTGACATGGCTGTCTTGTCAGTTTCAGCGAACCTGTGTTTATTTTTACCACTTTTGGTGAACCCGTGTGACTTTTTACCAAAAAACTGTGGAATAACGACCAATTCAGCAACATTATATGCAAGCTTCATATAGAACTAACCATCTACGAAAGAGCAAGTAACACGTCTCTAACGTCTCGGGCTTTAGCGGAAAACAATTGAACGATCTGCCACGCACACTCACCCAACTAATAATCCGCTACCAAAACCTCGGAAGTATAGTAGAGCACAAAATCTGGAATCGTATTGCATGCAGAACCAGTTATATATATATGCATTGCATGGCATTAACCCTTTACCCAACAAACCGGCCAAAACCGGCCAAATAAAGCTTCAACAGCCTAAAATATCTTCGGTCTGTCTCAATAGAACCATACATATATGGATATCATTGGAACCGGCTCCTTGACCACATTGTGATAGTTACAGTTATGCCCTGTGCCAATGCATTCTCTTATATATGCGAGTCGACCATAGGTCGCCTCGCATATATAAGAGAATGCATTGGCCTAAAAAAAATCTTTTTTTAACAATTTTTACCATTTTTTCTTTCATTCTTTAACAATTTTATAATTTTTAATGTGTTAAGCCAATGCATTCTCTTATATATGCGAGGCGACCTATGGTCGACTCGCATATATAAGAGAATGCATTGGCACAGGGCCGTTCTGTTGGGTAAAGGGTTAAAACGCAAGTACTAACTATATACATGTACTTAACATGTGACTATCAACGAGGTACTCGATAGAATATCAGTGATGAAATACATACGACTGGTCTTTTCCAATTGAGTCAAAATAATGAAAACACTGCATGAATATTCAATCCTTTCTTTACCAAGTAGTTTTCCAGATGAATATTAGACAGACCATTCACGTGTACTCTTTTGTAACTGAAGGAAGAATCCATTTAGCACATAAATGGTTAATGGTGTATTCATGAGATTTTCCAGCTACTGAAATGTCCTAATATAGATTGAATTCATAACATAAACATTAAGCCAATTATATCATATGCACTGATTTGAAAATAATAAACAAACCACCCATTACCTACATGCTTGACCCTCCTAGACTGGAGCATCCTGAAACTTTGCGAAAACCCTGTGCCAATGCATTCTCTGATATATGCGAATCTCCCATAGAGAGCATCGCACATATAAGAAACTACATTGTCCTAATTGGATTAATCCTTTGTTAGTCGAATATTCACTGGAGAGTAGTTACTTGATTCCTATTGAAACATTTGTTTAGTGTTCAGATAATAATGTACCATTAAGGACACGTCTACACACTTGCAATTTGCCAGGTATTTTTTGCAGCCATTTCGATATAGAAGGCTACAATATGTCAGAAAACGAACGTTTTCATTTAGATTTGTTATTTTTATTTTTATTGACAATTTTCCTTAAATGAAAAAAACAGCAATCATTATTATCCAATATCACTATTTTGTTGTTGACAGAAGTTGCAATGCCATATAAGCACAAGTTTAAGTGTCAGAAAACAAACGTTTTCATTTTTATTTTAACAATTTTCACTAATTGAAAAAAAACAGCAATAATTATTTATCCAATGATAATGCAGCACTATAAAAGTTGCAATGCCATAAAAGCACAAGTTTAATTTGATTGTAGGACAACTGACCAGGGGATCTCGGAACCAGAAAGAAACTTATTTCCTGGGAAATGGCAGGAAGACGACCAGAAGGTCATGCCACCTCCCAGTAATGTATTATCATTATTTTTGTTACCATTTGTACCATTGTTATGCTTGATATATACATTACCAAATAAAGAACTTGAACTTGAGCGCAAAAATGCTTATAAGATGCATGGTCCACAGCTAACTATGTAAGAAGTAAAAACTTTATAGGTCCACCTGTAGCGAGGCTACCTAAATCTTTCTGTAAATATCATGCAATTATCTCGAAAGAATCAACCATATATTATTTGATGGCAAATGTTAATAACACGTTACATGTGGAAATCGAACAACTTTACTTCTCATGTCGCCAGCTTTGGTGAAGATACATGTTATATTCATGTTGGTGTTCACATTCTGGGACCATGTGGTTTTCTATGACGAAATGTCTGTAAAAATACCGACATTTTGTGAACGTACCCTAAGCTGTTTGTCGTCAAGCTTCTAGTTGTAGCTATAGTGTCGAATACCTGTTCAAATGAATGCGAAAATCCGTTCAATAACCCACGGGTTAAAGCATACTTTGATGAGAATTTGAGTGTATGGTTAGAGCAACCGGTTTTGTGAGAGTAAATATTTGGTCATTGTCCGAGTTTCATTAAATGGTCAATCAGTTGATGTAAAGTTTGTTGCTTTGTATCCCAGCACTGTCGTCGAATGTCAATATTTGAGAGAATCGATCGCTCATATTGGCTGCTGATACGACTGAGTGTCGCTCGTTGGTGGTGGGCAAACTGTCTCAGAACTATGGCATTCTGCTTCCATCCATAACCATAGAACCAGTTTCTCAATCTGCTCGAGATCTTCTGTGTCGGAACCTATTTTTTTTTTTTTTCTGCTGGAATAATAGGCGTAAATGGATATTGCGTTCTCCGTAGTTCCGTATTTACACAGTTGATCAGATTCACTCAACCAGCAAAGCATACAGTTTAAACAAGACAGCGTGGTCCAAATTTCAATCAAGATTGGCCCTTTCCTTGCTAAATACTGATTGACGAGTAGTTCACATAGGAACTATTCAGATAATAAGTTCATTAATCGCCATATGTTGAATTATTATCTAAACATCTCCCACCAAATGAACAGAAATATTATTGCATGATCGGCATTATGTGTTGGTCTTTCTGTCGTCTGTTTATATTTCCTGAACACCCCTCCAGATGAATAATAAATCATTATAATATATACTTTTATAACTGGGTGGAAAGAATCTATTTAGAAAAGAAAGGTTTGATCAAAATATTTTGAGAGAATTGATCGTTCATATTGGCTGCTGATATTCTGAGTGTCGCTTATTTGTGGTGAGCAAACTGTCCCAGAGCTATGGCATAATTAGAATGCGACATCAGCAGAAACCGCACATGCATCACGGTCTATTTACGGCATACACCTCCCATTCAAGCAACTGCGTGGGAGTACAGTCTTGTGCATGATGTGCAGCTAACAATTATAGCCTGAGATTACTGACGCAACATCGCCGCAATTGATAATTTTATACACGTTGAAAAAGTATTGTTTTCCACGAACTGTTCATGTCACTATACGTTGTGACTATTGTCGTGAAGTCATGTCTGTGCATGGGCCACAAGACCAAACCATAAGTCCATAACCCATAGACGATAGCATTGTCATTTCTACTTACACTTTATGTAGAATTTTCAGATTGCATTGTGCGCCGTGCATGGACAAATTATACAAAATTATGTGCCGTCGGTGTCCCCTGATGTATGATATACCAAGTGTTTAACAATTCACCCCGGTCCCATGGGACCCGGGAACTGGGAAATTCTCGTTCCCGGGATTAAACCCTAATGGCATTGTGTTAATCTTCACATGCACATGTTCTACATATGTTCGTGTCCTTCCGTGGTATATCATCAACATGATCAAATGGCCTTCAATGTGATGAATCAGAGTCGGCATATTTTGACCAGAATTTGTACTCAACTGAATTGAGCCATTGATTACATATTATTGTATGTGGAATATAAGCCGGAACTATTATTTTTGAAGCTGTCGTCAAGAAAGATGACGATCCGCGTCGGGTGATGCCCCGATAATTACTGGTTATTCGTCAGACTTAAATCACATAAAGGTGGCTATAGTTCCAATGAAGATGAAAGTCGTGGATTGAACTTATCTGATATAACGCTGTATAATAAATACAGAAAACAACCTTCGTAATAGTCCCGAATATTTTATAGAACTCGTTGCGGACGGCACATAGTAATATTTCGTTCAAGCTTCACTCTCGCAAAATATATCCTTGAGCCATCCGCAACTCATTCGATAAAATATTCTCGTTTAAGATGTGCGAAATATGTACTGCTGTCAACGCTATCAGAAGTGACAAATACATCAAAAATAACAAATAGATCACAGTCCTTTATCGCCAGGGTCGCGCTTGTGCTTGTCACTACCAGAGACACGTGTGTTTGAATCCAAAATATCAAACGAATCAAGTCAAAGATATGTTTTATAATCCCGAAAAAGAAGACAAGACAAAACCACACTTTGTTAAAACAGACTGAAATGCGAAGAGGAGAGGATTTTCATAAAACTCTATGGCTTGCCGTTCATTATCTCTCCCCATCATATCTCAGCCCCATACAATATGTTGATTGTGCATTGCAAACTTGCATTGGCATTAATCTATGAGTAATGTATGAGTATTTTGGGAAGAATAAATATTGGTATAGGTATAAATGACTAACCCATTCTTAAAGACATAGTATGTACTTATATCATTCAATAAAACCAATCACTTAGTATCCAAACACTATCCACATTGGAAGAATGTAGCAATGAACTAAGATTGTCGAACGTTCCAACAACGTCGACTACACAGCGTTTGAACTACGCACACGTGTAACTATTTACTACTTTATTCGGGACGCTTTATTTGGAATAAACATTACAGCAATGATTGCGCCAATAATAGTCACTTTGTAAAATTCGTTTATAACAATGAGGCTGTTTTCTGACTATATGGATATCAAATATATGAAAATAACCTATTTCGGCATAGTATGTCTTATTCCGTTCCGAACACCTGAGCGTAGTGCTTCACATCACTTTAACTGAATAGTCGTTGTTGCGTATAGTTCAGATAAGTTCATAAAACGACCTATGGAAACTAGTTGCCATAGCAGTTCCAATGTATACTTTCACAACTGAATGGAAGAATCCATTTATTTTAAAGATATTGTTAACAAAGCACTACATGTCGTCAAGTGAATGATATTCATTTGCCCTGAACGGACTTAACTACTTCAAATTCAGGTAAAATTGATTATAAAATAGGTCAACCCATTTACTAATCATGAAAATCACAAGAAATTTCGAAATCTGTCCGACATTGTAATATTCCTGCCCTGCTGATTGGTCGGTTCAACTTCAAATAGCTTACTCACTCCACCCACTGTGTTTTTGGAACTCTATAGTTGGAACTCATATACCAAGTATAACAGAAGTTGGCATGTTTATATCTGGTTACGAACTTGAATAACCTGATCCATGCTGCAGAGGCAATGGAGATTTCCACATATATTTTCTAGTGGGAGGAGCTAAGCGACACCTGTGCTGGGGCGTCTGCAGAAACAGTTTAAATATAGATTAACAGCGCTTGCCCTTATGCTATAATACACCGCCTTTAGTTGTGCAAATTATGACAAGTGTCACGCCAAATGAAAAACAGTGTTATAGTTATTAATGAATTTCCAACAGCAAATATATATTTCAGCACACTATGATTTGTCATAAAAGTTGTTTATTATAGGAAATTTAAGACTGAAAGTATGCGAGGATATCAAAATTAGGATAAACAAAGAATTTTCATTGCAACAAGCGACCGGCTCAGTCGCTGATTGGTAGAACATATCTACTACTAATTATTTGTTTGACATATGTGGGAAGGTTCATTGCGTTCAGTTGCTGATATAAAAATAACATCACTATATATAGTGTACTACGATATAACCTATATATATATCGGGATAGTATTCTATCATATAACCAACCACGAGAGCTATTTGCCAGCATTTGTATCACATGTTATGTTCCCTGCATACATGCGTAGGCTATTCAATCTCCTCTAGTGGTAACGAGACTGTCAACTTCGCGCGAGAATTGCTGACCCAATGAGCCCGATCCATGGACAAATTAATATTTGCAATTAAGTGGGGTTGTCACTTTGGGACTCGTTAAATGAGAGTGGTGAGCCGTGTGATCTTTAGTGACCTTTAGTATACTCTTCAAGCCTCGTGTGCGATATAAAACCGAAGATGCATGGGCAGCACTGTGACATTCCATTCGGTGAAAAACGCCACACGCGCTTGGTCATTGTCAATCGTTTCTCAGTCCAATCAATTCATAGAAATGGATCCGATCAATTTATATCGGAGAAGCGAATGTTTTTTGTTTAGAAAACGGTTGTTAAGTGATCACTAACTTCACAAACGGCTTCGAGATGGAGACCGCGTAGCGGTTTATATCTGTTTACGTCGGATTCACTCAGATCCTCTGATTTCTCCCATTTCTTTCTGAATTTGGAATACTATTTCTATGGATCAGCTGAGCCTCCCAGAATCTACACCAGTGTGCACCCCTCGCAAGAAGCGTCGACGGCGCAAGCGCGCGGGAGTGAGCTAATAATTATATTTTTCTTCCAGTTATACACGGAACATGGTGTTTAGATATCACATCCGAATTATAGCACCAAATTAATCAGCATTTCGTTAGCCATGTGTGCACCTATAAGCGGGTCTAACACGCTGCGATATTTGTCTTGTGGCTTTTGGTGCAGTGCCTTACGATATATGAATTTTTCCTTAAAGGTACTCAATCCGAATTAACGCTCGCAAATTACTATTTCCTTGGCTTCGGGGGTAAAAAATATTTGATTCGAGTCGAGAAACCCAACCATCAAATCTCAGAGTGATCACATATCGATGTTTGAAATCTATTATTTTAATTTCAAGTGGCCCAATAAACAGTCGGCGATCTGACCAAATTGCGGATGAAGATGGATAACTCTAAAATCAGGTGGCTTTTTTGTGTCAGGTTAGCATTATTTTTCGGCAATTGATCGATTCTTATAACTGAAGCGGCATTTAAAAAAAATGTTGTTGTTGTTGTTGTTGGAATCTGATGATATGGTGACCATCGAATCGGATTGAGTACCTTTAAGAAGTGCACAATACGATCAGAATCGTGCGATCTAGTGACCACCAGCTATATATATCCCAAATTCCGAACACTGTTCATTCGGTATGGTGGGTGATATTGGATGGAATTTGTATGTTTAATTTTATTGATGATTTTTTTTTCGTGCAATATTGTGCTTGGTAATTAAAGACATATTATGTACTTATATCGTTAAATAAAACCAATCTATGACCACATTGGAAGAATGTAGCAATGAACTAAGATTGTCGAAAGATCCAACCACATCGACTATAACATTTCAGAGAACACTTTAACGTTTGAACTACGAAAACATGTAAATATTTACTACCTTATTCGGGACGCATTATTTGGCATAAACATTACAGCAATGATTGCGCCAATAAATAATCACTGTATAATTAGTTTATAACAATGAAGCTGTTTTCTGACTATTTGGATATCAAATGCATAAAAATAACTTATTTTGGCATAAGTACGTCTTATTCCGTTCGGAACACCTGAGCGGAGCGCTTCACATCACTTTAAACTTTAAAACCTCATTCGAGCTTCCAAATGTTGTCTACGTATTTGGAAGGAGGTATAAGATAGGTTGATACATAGTCGAAATATTGATATCCCGGCTTCATATGCTCTGAAAATTACTTGCCATTGTCACAGCCATTTCCAAGCTGTTGTCAATTTTTCGAACAGAGCTGGAAAAACGCTCTTTATTTCTACCATATCAGGATTAGACTAACAAGGAACGCTCTTTTCTGTTCCATGCCGTGTACCGGTACATGGATGTTGTTTGTTTGGGACCCCGTGTTCAAGGTTGTATTTTTATTTATCACATGATTAGCACTATTTTCCGATGTAATATTCGAGCGTAAATGACACGTGTAATATCGTCGCGTGCAATGACGTCACGCTGCTCTTTGGGACAATGATCGCTGGCTGCAGTTAATTGTTGTTTTCGATAATTTTTTTAGCGATTATATGATCATGTGATAAAAAGTATCTCAAACTCGTTCTATTTTATACGTAATTTATCAACCTCGTCCACTAAATTCTATTTATAGCCTCGGTAAACCTCGGCTCAAATCGAATTTAGTGAACTCGGTTGATAAATTCCGTATAAAATAGTAACTCGTTTGAGATCCTCTATTTCTTCCATGCGTTTTTCTGGGACATGTATAATGCCCGTAGAAAGGCAGTTCAAGTATGTATCGACCAATTTGATGAGGCTATTTCGATACCGGGACAAATTAAAAAGCGAATATGATTAGGTGTATTTTGGAAGGCAAACCGCATGTGACTTTATACAGAATAAATTAACATAAATTTGGCACTACCTGCTGCGAATAATAACAAGCTTTTTGCAAAAATAAAATTTTAAAACAATAAAAATAAAACTAGCAACATCGTATCACATTATGATAATCAAAATGAAAACTGGAAAAAGAAATATTGCATGCCACTGCCTGGCACAAATGGATAACAGGCTGCTTGTATTCAATTCAATCAACGCGTGTTTGATGTTCTACCGCATCTTTATTTGTGATTTGCCTCACCATACCTAAAATTCGAACGAAGGTACTGGTATTAAAATTCACACCAAGGGTTGTGTATATGCATATTAGTCAACAGCTATATGTTCTATTGTGTAGGAGACAATTGAATTCCAAAAGTGTCCCTAACTGTGTAACAAAGCATTGCACAGTATCAATAACAAAAACGTATGTGACACATTGAAAGATTGTGTTATCGTGTAGATATTTTTCACAAATCTTCGAAAAAGGGTGGGTCTCTGAAAATACACCGGAAATTTGTTTTGGAAAAAATGGTGTGGTGGGTGCCAAGATGGGTGAAAATAAGAAAAAGCGCCTATACATGTCTGGAACTTTTTTTCGCATCCCCTTTGGTTATGGCTCATTAGAAGCTCCAAATGTTGTCTACGTAAATTTGAAGGGAGACATGTCGATAAATACACGAAATACCGACCGACAGGTTTAAAATAAAAACTTGTGGTCCAGCCGTTTCTCCCCCCCCCCCTCCCCCGCAAAGAGAACCGCTCTTTATTATTACCATAAATGTATCTACTAACAAAGAAAGGTCTTTATCATTCCTTGCTAAAGAAAACCCTTGACCCGATGTTTGCTAAATTCTATTACTCGAACAAGTATTTATATATGTAGCATATAATATCCATGCAAGACTATATATGTAACGTACTCATCTGCCTAGTGTTATCACCAGAGCCGGACGGGTATGTGACAGAAGTTATGCGCTTCAACTTCTTCAAGCGATCATAATTTCTTGCTTCAAGCCGCCACGACCTTTAAAATAATGCGAAACACTCCGCCGAGGTGTTCCTTGCTAACGGAATAACAAATAATTATGCCAAAATAAATTATTTTCAACAAAACAATTCTCCAAATAGCCAGACACCAGCGTCATTGTTGTGAACGAATTATATTATTATATATGACTATTATTGGCGCAATCATTGCCGTATTAAAGATACTGACGGCGTTGGCGGTGTGTATGCTCTTAAAATATTCACCTCCGTCAAAAACCGCCACAAACAGAAAGAATAGTAAAATATAGACAGACTTTGTTCTTACGCCAATCAGAAATATGGCATAAACAGTATGTAATTGTCAAATTTGTTTTCCGTTGTTATGTAAACAAAAGCAAAAAACGTTACGTTATCTGGCTTTTCATTATTTGTTACTGTTTTCCTGATATGGAAATAATAAAGAGCGTTTATATCATTTGTTTGTGATTAACCAATAGAATTGCGCTGTGTTATGTAAACAGAAGCAAAACTTCTGTAACACGAGCAGGCTCTTGTTTACGAACACCATCGTACGTCTTGACGACAATATACAATTTATGCGCTGATTATGTTTGGCATATGAACAAAACTATATATATTTTAATATTCCTTCTGTTGATGGCGAGTTGAACAAATATGAATATTTCTGCAACGAACGCCGCCAGTGCCTTTAAAACGGACTGTACTCAAATGTTCTGTATTTGAGGTAATTTTTTTATCATGAAGTAATAACAAGAACTTTATACCGATATGCCAAGTGTGAGTACCAATCGGGGACTTAACGGTATGGGTGTGGGTGTCTCCTCCCCCCCCCCCACAATGAGGACCATAATTTTCAATAGTTGGAAATTTCATGACTCATTTTCCAATAGTTGTACTTATACTTATACATTTAGTTACTCTCATAGCAGTACATTAATCAGTTCATTTAAATTTGTCCTGCAAGGTACCAATGTAATGTCAATATTACAAGTTAATACACAGTCATTTGAGTAAATAAATTCCAGTAATGCTCATTCCCTGAACACATATATGAAATTGAAAGCAAAGCATTTCCTTCAAGTTCAGACTGGTATGTTTACCAACCATAGATTCATGGTCACTAGTCCATTAGTAATGTCAAACCTCCATATCTTTCTGAGGACAGCTTTAACAATATAACAATCATTCAGCATGCATACTTGTTACCATTGTTATAACTATGACTTCTTGGAATATGAATACATGTATTTAAACGCGTATTCGTTCCTCAACCATATTGTGATTAATATCATGTCTAATGTATGCATGCACTGTGTACTCAATACATAAAACATGGATCAATGCTGTCATTATTGCTTGTAGTGTCAGTGTCTTTATTTACACAGTCCATCTCTTAAAAAGAACATATAGAAACCCAAATTATCAAGCCATTTAGCCAATAAAGGAATTTTGCATTCTCAAAACCAAATCCCAAATGTACCAAATGTATACCAAATGTATATAGTTGGAAATGTTATTAGACCAAATCCTATATAGTTAGAAATTTTAAGGTATCACCCCCCCCCCCCAGTTGGAACCACCCCCCCCCCCCCCAGCAACGTCCCTGGTACCAATGGAAATGGACATCACTCTGGAATAAAACATGTTTGTGGACCAAAATCTGACAACTTTCACTGTATTGAGTACGACGGGATTGAGTACGATTGGACGGGACTTAAATAGTTCACGGATGGCAGCAAAACGGAATACAATGAATAGAACCCTAAAGTCATCGAGATATTCTCGTACGATTTTCAGGCAAATGTATCAAATAAAATGTAAAATGTTACATTATATATATATGAATTCAGCCATAAACTAATTTATATTAAATAATTAAATTTGATTTTTTTTATGATAACATGTTAACCGGAACGTTTTCAGCAGACAACATCGACTCAAATTAATTATTTTTAATATGTTATCGATACTAGATCGTTGTTACTGTAAGTGAATGTATTGAAACTGGCGTAGTCTCCCTTTAATGGGTGCGGAGGAAGTAAATTTATCATTTGTGGTCATGGCAATTTCTTTCAGAAGTATTATCTTCTAAAATTGTATGAATTTAAAGGGGCTTCTCGTGATCACATTCTATCCTCCGGTGGGATAAATTTGCTAACTAAATGAGGAATATCTTTGCAACTTTATTCAAAATTCCCAATTTAGTTGTATATATATACCTTTAGCCATCAATCTAGATATTGCGAAAAAGAAGATCGGCCAGCAAATACGATCATTTAGTGTGTGAAAACGTCGTCTAAAAACGTCGTCAAAATAGGCGATAATATTGGGAAATCGGAAGAAAGTCGTAGCATATAATCGGAAGAAAGGCAAATCCTCGTGTAGGTGAAGCCGCGGAAGCGAAGCGACCTAGTGTATACGTATTCGGATATGAGATATACTAATCGACTTTTTCAGTCCAATCTAAAATTGGATTGAACTTACCTAAAATAGAATAATTTATTCATAACTCAAGGGTCAGCCGAGTCCAAAAAAATATTTTTGGCGACGGCCGCCATTTTGTATTGATTAATACCACCTCGAAATGTGTAATTAGGCAAAATGCTCCAGGGCAAAAATAAAAAACTTTGTTCCGGTAAATGTTAGCTATATTTCATCATATGTAGACACATCATGATCCTAAAGCCAAAGATATTTAAGAGATTGAATATAAATTAAACCAAAGCCCTGGTTAACAAAAACTGAATTTGCATGAAAATGTTTTGTTAACATATTTTATAAAAATATTAAAAATATTTGCCCCGAAAGAGGATTCTAGGGGCCTTACTGGCCGTTTAGATTTGATCTTCAATTTTCTAACGGTATTTCCGCCTAAAAGATTGAAGAAATATTCTCAAAGTTCAAGGCCGACAAACGGAAACTTTAAGTTCCGATTGAAAGATCGCATGCAGAGTCCTTTTAAGTTTGCTTCCTGGGAAACCAATAAAGGCGTCATGACAATAATACGTACATCATGACGTCACAACCTACATCAGTGCGCATAATTCCAGACAGGTCTGCGTCGATGGCCAGACAGCTGAGACTCGGATTACACGGGCAGGCTAAACATCCACATTTACGTTATATGTGATTATTTACATACATTGTATATATTATTTTCTTGTGTCCCGTTATGGTTTATCATCAAATCCTTCTAAAGATAAAAATTCATCCGATAATCCCATGAACAGTGACAAGCGGGCGCAAATTACGTTTACGTATGATCATATTATTTACACTCAATCGAGTCAACTGGCAAATTAAAAACGCATTAAGCCCATTAGCAAGTTGCGTCAACACAAAAATAGATGCACAGTAGGGGTCAGCGCGCGACGTCATGTGACGTAATTTCGACCAACCAACGTCCTCTATACATGTTCCACGGCGCTGTTGCATGTGGGAGTGTAAATATAAGGATTCGACTACAGTTTGATTCAGTTTAGTTTTCGAAAACAAGTCACCTAATTATGAGGTATGAAATATTAGTGGGGGGGGGGGATAATTACAGGAAAACATAAAAATCGTTCACTTTTTGATAGAAGCACCAAAATTGGCACAGAAGTAGTTTAATATATTCTAAATGAGAATCTAGCTGGTTCCAGCTTTTCAATGAGTGGAACTTGGAAAAAAATTGACCGGAAGTAGAACACCCCCTAAAAAAGACGATTTGTTTTATTTATTAGTTTATGCAAATTATAGCGGGAAAATCAAGTATAATGTATACAAATGTATATATTTTCGTAAAGCTAAGACATAATGACACTTTTCTGAGCTAAAATTGAAACTCACCATCCAACATGGCCACCAAAATGGCCGCCGGAAGTTGAAAAATATGACATTTGTTTTTACAAATATCTTCTAGATCAATTCATGCTGTTGGAACTAGTTGAGTAATATGACTTTATTTTGTGTTTTGTATATTAATTGATCATTGACGCAATTAAATATGCAATTATTGGGCTCCTAGCCCCATCCGATATCTCAAAATTTTGAATTTACAGAACGCGGTATAACATTTTACAAAAAAAATCACAATTGGGATTCTAGTTATAGTTCAACAAGAAATGAAAAGAACGTTGTAATGTAAGTGAGGCATATCATTATCTATGAATATTCCAACTCTCGGGAACCAAAAATCTTACCTTGGATCAAAATGGCTGCCAAAATGGCCGCCAAAATATGGAAAATGGTAAATATTGCCCCAGGGTGTCCTGCATTCGCTTACAGGTTGTGGTTCAACAGTGGTTGATGTATACAATTGGCTAATCTGTATTCTATACATTGAATACTAACATGTCTGATGCACCATGTGTCATTTTTACTATTGTCACCACTGACATCACCAGATATATTGGATTTTTCTCTCACAAAACTTGACATAAATATCGGCAAAAATTCAGTTTTCAGGGTTCGACCATTTTTTCAAGTAAAATGCAACTACCTTTGGCATCAAAGGTGTTTATTGTTTTGACCTATCTTAAATGTGTCACACTACGATGTTTATAGACTAAATTGCTCAAGATGGCTTCCAAAATGGCAACCAAATTTGTAAAAAAATTAATTGTTTACACATATCCCCGAACATTATTCTCTGCGTTATCCGAAAAGGTAGCAAATTGTGACTCACTTGGTTATTATACGTGTTAGTTAATTAACTGACAACTATGTTCTATTATGTTTGTCCTAGTTCCGTATGGGGCATAACAAATTCATTTTAAAGTTGCAGTATGGAATTTTTCGGAGAACCCTCTTTTGTGATTGATTCTGGCCATATTATTGAAAGGAAATGAGCAGAACTTTGAAACGGAACTCAGATGAACCATGAGATGTGGGTAGTCTGGATCATTATGATAAAACTGAATACAGGGTGGAAGCCAAGGTGGCAGCCAGGGAGTTACTCTATGGTCATAGATGAGGATAACAGGTATACAGCGAGTTATTGTATGGTCATGAATGATTTGTGGGTATATAGGGAGTGCCCTGTTGGTAACGGTGGGACGTATATTTATATATGTTGTGGATGTATTATCATTGGTGGTGTATGGGGAGTAGATGTATGATCATGAATGGCGTGTATGAGGATGGCAAGTGTGAAACTTATGAGTGGTCGTATGTGATGGTATTATATATATGGAAGGGCTCACCATTGGTGATGTGCATATGTATGCATGGATTGACTCTATGGTCATGGATATGGCGAATAGGTATACATGTAGTGGCTGTATGGTCCATGGTGAGGTGAATAGGTATACAATGAGTGACTGTATGATCGTGGGTGTAGTGAATATGTATACATATAGTGACTATATGGCCATGTGTCGGTGTATGTGTATACCTGGTGTTCATACATGTTGACTCGTGGCCGTATCGTCATTTGTGGTATGTACGGGTATAACCAAGTATGGCTGTATGATAAGGTGTACGTGTATAAAGTGGGTGGCTATGTTGCCATTTTTGTTGTGTTTATGTACATATGGAGTGACTGAGGTAATGGGTGGGTTGTACATGTGTACATTGGGTGGCTATCGCTTTCCACAATAACTCAAGGATATGTTAATAAATGGAGAGGCATCTCAAAGAGTTATCCATCTTGATGGTGTTTATGTACATGGGGGGATGTTAAGCGCGGAAAGCGATAGCCACCCATTATCACACAGTCATTACATATATACATAAACACCACAGACATAACAATATAGTGACCCACTGGATACTTGTACACCTGACCCATGACCGCGGATGACCATACAGCCATGCGTCACAATACCGGGTATACTCCTAAACATGACCCATAACCATATAGTCGCTCCTTGTATACCCATTCATCTCACCATTGACCATAAGGCATCCCTGTTATACCTACATGTATTCTCCAAACACATGGTCAAATAGACAATCAATATATACATCAACACCACAACAATGACCATAAAGTCACTCCGGGTATACATATGCACCTCACCAATGGCCATATAGCCACTCGCTTCATACGCATACCCTCACCAATGGCACCTGGTATACTCCTTCACCTGACCTATGGCCATATTATGCATATAGTCACACCGGCTGTACCTATTCATAAAACATTCATACACGATCATGGTCAATCCTTGTATACATATTCACATCAACATTGGTCATGTCACTCCCTGTATCTCTTATTTGTCACACCATAGCCGCATAGTCACTCAAGATATACTAATACACCACAGCCATGTCAGTATAGTCACCCCATGTATGCATATGCATCTTATCCATGGCCATATAGCCACTCGCTATATACAAATATCCCTCGCCCATGACAATAAAGCAACATATGTGTATACTGGTATAACATACACATGACCAAACCACCACGAGTCACCAAACAGGAACACCAGGTATACTCATACGCCTGACACATGACCATTTAGTCACCCCTGTAATGATGTCCATTACATTTATGATCATACAGTCACTACTTGTATACGGTACCTACATGTACTCATCTCACCATTGACCACAGTCACAACCTGTATACCTATTCGGCACACATAGTCATATAACCACTCGATATACATATTCAGCCCACCGTAGACCATAGATTCACTCCAATGGCCATTCAGCCCTTCCAGATATACACACGACCACTCAAACAATCCATACTTGCATATACACCTCACACATGACAAATAAGCAATTCACTGTATAATCATACACGCCATCCATGACAATACATCTAATCAATATACACCCACCAATGATAATACATCCACGAGATATATAAATATCCATCCCACCCGTTACCACAAGGACACTCCCTATATACCCACATGCTCGATAATGTCCACCCAGCTTACTCCAGATATTCATATTCAACCATGACCGTACAGTCATTCCATGTATACCTACATGATCATACAGACAACACATGTACATCCCACCCACGACCTACCTTACAGTCACTCCATATATACATAATCAACACATAGATGACCATGTAGCTATATCTATACACCACACCAATGCCCATACAGGCACACCTGGTGCGCCCGTACTGGATATCCACAAGCATACACCATACAGTCACTCCATGCATACCGATTCAACTCACAACTGACCATGACCTCTCCCTGTATACCTAGATGCATCTTACAATGGACAACCCACTCATAACCATATAGTCACTCATTGTATGCCTATTCACATAAGTCATGACATACAATAACTCCCTGTATACCTAATCACCTCCCTGGCTACGATCTTGGGATCCATTTTTTTTAGCATAATGGACCAGAATAGTCAAATATTATGGTCCATCTCAGATCTGTCTCAAAGTTCGGCCCATTTCCTTTCAATAAATATGGCCAATATCACAAAAGAGGTTCTCGGCAAAATTACATTGTTTAAAATGAATTTGTCTTGCCCCATACGGAACTGGGACAACCAGAATAGAACATGTAGTTGTCAGTTAATTAACTAACACGTATAATAACCAAGTGAGTCACATTTTGCTACTTTTTGGCTAATTAATGCAGAGAATGTTCGGGATATATGTAAAAAATTAACCATTTACAAATTTGGTTGCCATTTTGGAAGCCATCTTGAGCAATTTGGTCTATAAACACCGTAGTGAGACACATTTAAGATAGACCAAAACAATAAACTGCTTTCAATCCAAAGATAATTACATTTTACCTGAAAAAATGGTCCAAACCTGAAAAGTGAATTTTTGCCCATATTTATGTCAAGTTTGTGAGAGAAAAGTCCAATATTTTTGACGATGTTAGTGGTGACAATAGTAACAATTAACCATAGTGCATCAGACATGTTAGTATTCACTGTACAGAATGCAGAATAGCCAATTGTATACACCAACCACAACTTGTAAGCGATTGCAGGTCACGCTGGTGTAATATTTACCATTTTCCATATTCTGGCGGCCATATTGGCAGCCATTTTGAGCCAAAGTAAGAATTTTGGTTACAGTGATTTGGAATATTCGTAGGTAATAATATGCCTCACTTACAATACAAAGTTCTGTTCATTTCTTGTTGAAATATGACTAGAATCCCAATTGTGATTTTTTGTGAAATTTATACCGCATTCTGTAAAATCACATTTTTGAGGTATCGGAAGGGGCTAGGACCCCAATAATTCCATATATAATTGCTCCAATGATCAGTTAATATACAAAACACAAAATAAAGTTGCATTACTCAACCAGTTCCAAATAGCATGAATTGATCCAGAAGATATTTGTGAAAAAATGTCATATTTTCAACTTCCGGCAGCCATATTGGCGGCCATCTTATGAAAATTTTGATATGTTTGTGCCCAAATGAAGCGTGATCACCTCCCAACTATAATTGCATTGAGAAACTGTGAGAAGATGCGATTTTCACAAGAAAAGGATGGCATAAACCACCCAACCCAAAAACTGAGATTTTCAAAAAGGTCAAGGTCAAATTCAAGGTCAATGTGACCTCCAAAATCTGGAACCAGCCAGTTTAGTGATACTCACCAACCACTAAACAAACTCTGAAAGTTTGGCGCTTCTATCACAAAGTGAACGATTTTGCAACTATCCCCCCCCCCCCCCCCCCCCCCCCCCCCCCCCCCCCACTAATCTCCCTTTGAAATTCAACAGTACATATAGTTCAGAAAAAAAATGTCCAGTTTACAATGAATGCAAATCAGTGGTTTGAAATGTTTTGAATTCCTATCTGAGAGGAACTGTGCTTTATATACAAAGATGATAAAATGGTCACATATCAGCGCCAACTTAAAATAAATCAATTATGATGATGACAGATTCTTCTTGTTGGTGTCTACGCTCCCATGCCATCATGTTATACCTTAAATGTATATACATGTACATTTATTCATCTTATATTTAGCATCGAGACTCAACTCCCACGTTCGATAATGGCCTCATTAAAAGTATGTCGGTCATTTGCATAATGAGGTCCCCAGAGGGTGTATTTAGTGACGCTTTCCCACACAGCGGGCTAGCGTCACCAAATTCACCTTCTGGGACCGCGTTCTGCTTAGGCCTCAATAGCTATGGGAGACCTAGGATCAAGTTGAAGTTCATCTGTTGAAGTTAGTGATGTTCGCTCATTAGTCATCTCTATTATGCATTGTATCTTTGGTAAATTTGGGGATATAGAAACTTCTCAGAAGGGAAAAAGTTACTAAAATAGTGTTAATTTGAGACTATACTTTCCAGAAGATGAGGTCTAAGCAGAATGAGGTCCCCACAGGGTGAATTTGTGATACATTATATTCTGCTATGCGGGATAGCATCACTAAATTCACCCTCTGGGGACCTCATTCTACAAATGACAGTTGCAGACTCGAATGGCCTGTACTGAAACATTTATAGCAATTTGCAGCCCATTATGAATGATATTTTGTATGATTACGGTCCCACAACAAGACGAGTAATCAACGGAAATTAGATGTGTTTTCGCGCGATTTAGTTTGATAATGGGGGCTTATGGTTGTGGTAATGAATGTGACAGGCTGTTTTTGGATTGGCAAAGCATTGTCATGTTTAGATAGAAAACCCTCTGACAGTCTGACTTCACCCGCTAAGCACAACGTAATTATATGTGCTATGTAGTATTCCATAATATGTGGCAGGATATCATCACGATTATCAGCACCGGCCAGTGGGGCTGAGGGGGCTGCAGCACCCCCAAAATGTTTTGAAAGCTCAAAATTCCTTTCTGTTTTTTAGTTTAGTATATCACCAAATTGACAACGACACAATGAATAATTGGCCATCGCCATCACCATCTTCACCATTTGGGAACTTCAATCTGAGTCCATGTCTTCCACAGCTGATGAGGCCATGCAGAATGAGTCCCCATATGGTGAATTTAGTTATGCAAGCCCGCCGTGCTGGGTAGTGTCAACTAAATTCACCCTCTGGGGGATCTCATTCTGTAAATATCTGGCGCCATATTTTCAGGTTGTCTCACTACTGGATAATAGTCTCCAGCCGGATGCATGGATTAGCATTGTTTGTGTGCTCTGCAGGCGAAGTTAAATGTACATAATCCGAATTGACGTTCCTAAATTGCTATTTCTTAGGCATCGAGGGTAAAAATATTCGATTCGAGTCGAGAAACCCATCCATCAAATCTCAGAGTTATCAGATATCGATTTTTGAAATCTGTTATTTTTCACCACCTTCAATATTTGGCGGCCTAGCAGATATTCGACGAGCCGACCGACATACCCTCGATACTAAATTTCGTTGAAAAAAGATGTTGATATATAACACGTTTTGGAAAATTTTATACTAGAGTTGACAGTGGTTAGCATTAGTTTTTGTTAATTGATTTGTGTTGTTGTTGTTGCTGCTGTTGTTGTTGCTGTTGTTGCTGGAATCTGATGATACGGGGACCATCGAATCTGACTGGGTACCTTTAAATGTTTCAATCTAAACCTGTCTACATGCTTTCGAATTTTAGGCCACGCAATGTCAGTCCACAATTTATGCAAAGGCACCAGTCTTTGGTTATTCTTGCTAACCATACCAAATAATCTACAATACTATCTTTGTGTCACCCCATTGAGGTGAGTTCGAATTGATAACTATAAGATGGTCTCGGATAAGCGTTGTACAGACCAGACCAGGTATACCGATATGGGTGGGCATGATGGTTGGCTTAAAATTGTGAAAAAAGGGTTACTACTCGACCTTTGTGATAGAATGATGGTTAGTTTTAGGTCACGGGTGTCGATCAGTATGGACATTTCCATTGAACTATCTATAGTATATAACGATTTCCTCTTATTCCACAGGTGGAGACACTGACGAAAGAAAAGATGAGAGGTGAGTCCTTACATTAGATGATGTTGTGCTCTTAGTAAAAGTTACACCTAATTCCACGACATAGTTTATTCGCATGCCAAAATTAGATGTCACTGAAAGTTCATAAAACTGAACAGATTTGAACGGATATGCCTCATTTGAGTCTCCAAAGCACATGTTTGCTGTGAATATTATAGTTTGTATATTACAGTTTGTATATTATAGTTTGTATATTATAGTTTGTATATTATAGTTTGTATATTACAGTTTGTATATTATAGTTTGTATATTACAGTTTGTATATTATAGTTTGTATATTATAGTTTGTATATTATAGTTTGTATATTATAGCAATGCGGAGTGATTTGGTATCGTTCACTATGGGAGGCTAAATTAACTTTTAATAATTATTTGCGGTTAAGCGAAATTATTTGTGCTTAAGCACAATTATATTCGCTTAAGAACAAATATTTTCGCTTAAGCACAAATATTTGATCTTCAGCTCAATTATTTGAACTTAAGCTCAAATTGTTGTTCTTAAGCGTAAATATTTGTGCTTAAACTCAAATATGTACATTTCATTCCCCATCAATATAGATCTTCCCTCAAAAAATAAAATAGGCTTCCGCATGTTTGAACTTTTAATGTGTGGTGGACTCTGTCAATATCAACAGGGTGTGTTATGTAATTGTTTTTAATTTCCTTATAAGTGCTTAAGCACAAATAATTTTGCTTAAGCGAAAATAATTGTGCTTAAGCATAATTTTTGTATTTGTGCTTAAGCGTAATTATATTATTTGCAATTAAGTGCAAATAATTGAGATTAAGCACAAATAATTGCACTTAAGCGTAAATAATTATTGAAAGTGAACTTGGCCTCCCATATATAGTTCACACAACGCACGCTGTCCTGCCACTCCAAATATCTAAACATCTTGAACGCTATATCTACTGGAAAGAAAAAATCTCGTTCTTGTATTATAATAGGTAGGTTTCGAACGTGACATGTTCCCGTTCAAACTGTTAACAATAAGCTGTAAATTTGGGAAAAACGTCATCAATTTCGTGGTTAGATATTAATATGAGTAACTGAGCTACATGCAACTTGTTGTGTATGGCAAGACATGCGTATAAATGCATTCGGTCAGCATGTCACATTCGGTCGAAATTCGAATGGTCTTCGTAATTGGAACAATTAGTTTGACGAAGTAGTCCTGGGCCCTGTTTCATGAAGGCAACTTATGACATAGTTGGGACTTAAGATGGTCATAAGTTCAAACTTCAGTCATAAGTGCGTTTCACGAACAAAGTCTTAACCTAAGATGGTCTTAACTTTGGTCTTAACTTTAAGACTGGTGTGAGGTGTCATAAGATAATCTTAAAGTTAAGACCTACGTTGTAATCCGCAGTTGGTCCGAAATGTGGATGGGATCTAGTTCATGTATATATTATTATAAACACATTTAACTGAATAACACCTTGCTAGCACGGAGGGGTGTTTCGGAAATGGTAGTAATTAATAACCAATTGGTAAGCTATAGCAGTGACGTGGCTAGTGGTTGCAAGATTGGCGGGGTGTCCGCTACTAACTGTAAACCGCCAAGACCGGACTATATATACATTTCTAATTGCTGTTACAAAAAGAATATATTTACATAGAGTTGAACATCATTTGCGATTCAAATCACCCAATCGCACTGTAGACAATAATCATGTTGAGACAATTAGTCCGAACATTTTCACATCGAGGATAATAGTGAATGATTGATACTCATTTTTTTTTTATAAATGCTTATGTCAGATATTATTATTATTATTATTTACTTGCCTTTCTATATTATTATGTTATAATTTGATTGTAAAAATGTATTGTATATGTACCCCGTATATATATCAACAAGATAATAATACATATTATGTGTTATTTTATTATTATTATTATTATTATGTATATTATCATAATCTATTAACTATGAAAAAAAGAAAGATATATAGCATGTATATAGTATACGGACCGCGCGGGCACACTGGGATCCGCGAAAGAACATATAATATAACTGTGAACTGGCCCACAGACCCCTGTGGGAATTACTAAAATACCAATATACCAGTGGTATAGTCTATATTGGTATTTAGTAATTTTCCCCAGGGGCCTGTGCACCGGCCGTCTGTTCACGTGTTGGTTAAACGCTCTTTATTAGAAGTCGTTGATTTGGTTTTTATTAAAACATATATGCAGATTGTCGTTCAACGTAACGTACTTTCGAAGTTCATACGCAGTTTGTTAATTATAACAGGCGTTTAGCACATTTGTCAACAGAACGAGAGCAAATGTCACTAACATCATTTATATATGGCTTCTACAAGTATGTCTCAGATTGGAAATAAGTCTATTTGGAGCACGATATGAAGTCCTATTCACATTATAGCAATATAAATAAAGAGCGTTTTGTGTTAGTATTCCATGAATGTTGGCAATCAATAAAGAGCGTTTAGCTCAGTGCTTCCATTGTGGTGCATTGTATGTGTATGCCGTGTTGGCGACATATTCGGTTTCCTTGTATTATAGATGCTTCAAAGACGTATAATGTATTAGAACCTAATATCAGCATTGAAAGGAGCGAACATATGTCTCGCGTCGCTTTAATGGCATGTTATATGGGTGACGGTTCACATTCTGAGTTAGGATGTATAAGTCCCTTTAATAACTGAAATAATATATTTGAGCTCGATACGTTTGTATAAAATAGGTATTGGAAGCATGCAGCTATGTGTGGATGGGGTCTGACACGAAAAACACAGTTAAAAAGCGCGCTCGTGCAGTTAAGTATGCACCAGTCATTATACTGATTATCGCCCTTGCATTAAAATATCATAATTATTCTTAGACACGCCCTAGTGTCTGTTACCAGACACTGTACCTAGGCATATAACACACACAGAACCAACATTGTCTGTGCATAGCTGTAATAAATTGTCGAGAGCCAGTCTAAAAGCGCGCGAACTTAAATTACTACTTAAGTAGGACTTAATCTTGTTTTGTGAAACGCGTTCTTGAAACGGAAAAGTTACATCATAAGATCCACCTTAGATCTTAGATTAAGTCCATCTTAAGATAATCTTATGACATTGCTTCATGAAACAGGCCCCTGTTTTATATGTTTGAAGACGAACATCTGCTATGTCGTTCTGTGCATATAGAGAACCTGTTATAATATGTTCGGGATACAAGAAAATATCAAAACAATTTTGATTGTCCATACATTTTCATTTAAAAAAAACAATATTATGGCAGGTTAAATGCTACAGCTTGGATGTGTCCAATTAATACAATATTTTAAGACCTATAGCAGTTCCAAACTTCCCCATCTGCTCATATTATAAATTGACAATCGGGGCACAGGTGGTACATGTTTCAAACATGTCGTAAAATCAATACGGATGGCGAGATAAATTCTTCCCGTTATCAAAACAAACACAACAGCGTGACGTTCATCACGAGGAATGTATGTTTCCCGTGCTGTATAGTGCTTGGCGTTAGTCGTTTGAACTGTAACTTGTAGTTCGCAACCTACATATTAGCCAGTTTTAGCCAAATGTACGTGTAATTAACTCGCAATTATCGTGTGTTACCATTGCCAACGGACGTCATCTGACTCATGCACCGCCACACTATAATTAAATGGGACGAATGTGATCCCACAGAATGTTTGGATATGTCTCCATGATTCACCATACATGATGTCGAATGTGGTTAACCCTCACTATACTAAGTGGTTTCTCCCATTTAGTTATATAAAGGTATATATTGGAATGGTCTATTATCCATTTCGATCGGTGTTCAGGGTAAATTAGCATACGACAGTCAGGCCAAAAGAATGCTGAATGATTCTTATTTGTTGGAGGGGATTGTTCAGATAATATAAGTTAATCAAAACGACATATTTAAAGGCACGAGTGACCTTTGTGGTGGGTTAACTGATATATGCTGTTAATATATTCACTTCCGTTAAACACTCCATAAACGGAAAGAATATTAAACAGAACCTGGCTTTTGTTTACATAACAAAGCGTACAAACTTGACAATAACATACTATTTACACGATATGTATGATTGGTATCAGAATAAAATATGTCTATATTTTAATATTCTTTAAGTTTATGGTAGTCTTAAAGGGTGTGACTATTTTAACAGCATATCCACTGCGAATGCCATCCGTGCCTTTAATGAGGGGACTACTCACCAATGAGTATTTAGTATAGCCAGGGTTAATCCAACAACCCGCGTGTCAATATTCGCATATATATTGCGTATTGTTGTGGCACAAAACCACTTAGTCTGATCAAATGCGCTTTACACTATGGGAGAGAGATCAAGGGAACGTCAAATATGAAAGCACGGTGTTATCCGACTTATCGAAAAACTATTATACGAGAGTACATGTTCATTGCCCACTGGGGCCCAGACATATTTTTGTGCTGCATACTATTTACATAGCCCGTCTGTGTGACACTAAATCATGTTCTGTGATTGGTCAATTGCCAATTGGGTCACCTGTTTCATACCCCAATAATACAGACCGTAACACAAACACGACGTCACAAATTGTTAACCTAATCTGACCTAATACAATAAACGTGTTCAGCAGAATATTTGGGTGTGCTTTTCAAAGTTCAGCGAATTGCTTCTGAAGCCAGTTAATTATATCGATCACGTTATCGTCGCCAAGTTTTTGGAAATCTTATATTTGGCTGACTTAATGTGCTGCGTGAGCCATTCTGAATTTCTCGTCAGATTTTGTGAAAATAAATAAGAATACACTCAGCTTTTTACGGGAATCAGTTATCAACTAACTATATTCGCGGTTCACACAATTATAATGTGTCACAATTACAACCACAGCACCGTATCCCCCAATAACACACACCCACTACATTAATTTCTTAAATATATGATCCGACCCTTATTCCATTCATTAACCCCATTATATTATAATTATATACAACGATAATTGTATGACAGGAAATAGTGTCAAGTGTACCCAAAATTTTAGTATATGGTTGTTCCGCAAACGTGACCTTTGATTTCCGGCTTGTCGTACGCTAAATCTATGTTTGTGACTATTGTTTATTTAGTTTAAACAAATATTACATTACATTTACGCCATTAAATATGTCAAATAGTCTTATTTATCTGGGACAATTTCTTTACGCGGGCAAACAACGCACATGCCTTATAGAAGCCGCTGTTAGATGCACGTCCATTTATTGATAAATTTATGTATGTTTTATTGAGATTTTGGATCAAATAATAAATATCGTCCCCAGTTTATAGCGAAATTTACAAAACTTGTCCAGTAAATAGGACTGGACCTCGCAAAAGACCTAATTTGCTGGGCTCGTTTTGTAAATTTCGCTATAAACTTGGGACGACTGGTAAATCCTCTATATAATTATATCACAAAAGAGTCCCATGCTGGTTCTCTGTACAAATAACACATCTTATGGATAAATGGCTCCCACAACACCTGAATTTTAAAATATGAATCCAATTGACAGCATTGTCCTTCCCGCAGACATTATTCGACACTATTATCCTTAAAATAAAGTTCAGTTGATTCGACTAGGGTGTGAAGCAACCAAAGCGTAATAATTCTGGTACCTAACACAACTGGGTCGAATTCGTCAGCTCCAGTTTAAACCGGGTCATTGACGGTTCAACTAAATTGTGGTCTAAGGGGGCTCTTGTGACAATGGGCATGTGGTCAAACTACCCTGCTATCATGCAGACCAAAATGAGATTTATATGCTTCAAGCCGTCAAATGGCAGTTTAAATCGAAAGTTTCCATAAACTGGGTTTAAACTGGAGATGACGAATCTGGCCCAAGGTTCAAATCGACGAATGGTTGAATGTATGTACGCTGTACATGTATCACACATTTTCTTTGGCAATCAGTCCAGTCTTCACATACGTGTACGATTATACATATAATGTGGCAAAATCAGATCCATTGAATCCATTGTACGGGTACTGTGAGTTTCTTTCGGACGGTCCTCGACATTTTGAGCTGGGTGCTGAGGCTGAACAGACGATCGGTGAAATATTTGAAGAGTGCATAATTCTTTCTCATAGAAGATTTAGTAGCGGATAAACCATGTCGTTACTCAAGGTTTGGGGTGTAATTGGGGACAACGAGCAACATTAACCCTTTACCCAACAGAACGGCCCTGTGCCAATGCATTCTCTTATATATGCGAGTCGACCATAGGTCGCCTCGCATATATAAGAGAATGCATTGGCTTAACACATTAAAAATTATAAAATTGTTAAAGAATGTAAGAAAAAATGGTAAAAAGTGTTAGGCCAATGCATTCTCTTATATATGCGAGGCGACCTATGGTCGACTCGCATATATAAGAGAATGCATTGGCACAGGGCATAACTGTAACCATCACAACGTGGTCAATGAGCCGGTTCCAATGATATCCATATTTGTATGGTTCTATTGAGACAGACCGAAGATATTTTAGGCTGTTGAAGCTTTATTTGGCCGGTTTTGGCCGGTTTGTTGGGTAAAGGGTTAAACATTTATTACTTGTTTTCTGATATATAGAGCGAATATTCGAATATTCGCACCAAACATACATTTATATATACCCTAAACCGCGAATAACAAACAAAGTTGACTTTCCGCTTTTCGGTAATTAAAGGGGTACTGTACACTAAATCCAGCCATTTATGGGACCATATCCTTTCATACTCAACATAATCTATGCAACACATGAATGAATTTGAGCTATTGATTAGTGCAAAATACACTCAAGTGCTCTAAGAACGATACAAACAACATGAAAATGAATGTATGACTCGACTCATAAATTAATTTTCATTATAATTACCCTGTTATTTGCATCGTTCATAGAGCAAATGAGTGTATTTTGCACTAATCCATAGCTCAAATTCATTCATTTGTTACATATATTCTGTTGAGTATAAAAGGAGATGGTCCCATGGCCGGATGTAGTGTACAGTCCACATTTAAGTCCAGTCGTCTCTTCGTTAAAGATATATTCAAGGTTCCAGACGTCCAGTTACAACAACAACATACAAAATTCAATTTAATACAGTTTCTTTTTTGCTATCCCCATTACAATTTTTAGAAAACCAGAAAACCAATCCCTCTAAAACATCAAAACTATATGAAATATTTAGAAAATTCTATATCAAACAATGTATTGTTTTATCCGATCGAACGTATATCATTTTAAACGTGTTGTTTTATACACCTTTAACAAGCCTGGGTCCTATCTTTCTTTTGTTCATATTTCGCCCCATCTGTGATACATGTTGGGGGAAATCGTGATAAAGCTACTGTGGTTACCAAATTTAGTGTATTCATTACGTGTTTGTTTAACATGTATGGCCATGTCTATCCATATCCGGTATTAATAGTTAAACATTGACGATCAATGAGGATGAGCTCTCAGCAAACTGGACAGTATAGATTTATACGGACGTATATATGTCATTAAAATTAAAGGAGACTAAATCTGTTCATAAAATGTTCTCACTGTGGGTAACTTTATCACGTTTTTTTGGAATATCTTTTTAACCTTTTCACTAAAACAACTTTACCGACGAATATGACCAATTCAACGTAATACGTTGGTCATTTTATCCCGAAGAGGTGTTCTGTAAGCTGTGTATATACATGTTCGATTGTCCCAACATCAGGTTTGACCAATCGTGACGTTGCTCTATACGAACACACCTTGGTTGATGTCAGCTGACGCCCGATCAATATAGATCGGCTCCTGGTATATTGTCATTTTATGTGAGGATCAATGGAAACCACGCGGACCTTGAAGTTGCATATTTCCATTGTAGTGGGGACAAAATCGTTATCTCTGACAACATCGGGTTGGATTCAAAATTGACATCCTGATATCAAATCCCCATGCACCCCCGATATTGCCGTAGTAAACTTGTAAAGGAACATTTTTAAAGTAGCCACCAGACTGTGTTATCCTACGTGTTGCTACTACTGTTTTTTCAGAATACAAAGATGCATTTTGTTTCTACGACAAAAATGGCGATGGACAAATATCATCACGAGAGATAACCAGTGTTATGCGCTCTCTCGGCCTTGATCCTTCTGCTGACGAAATAAAGGATATGGTTGATGAAGCCGATCAAGATGGTATATATATATTAAATATAGCAAACATTGATGACGACTAATCCGATATACAGAAAGAAAACCGTACACGGAATTTTGTACTCCCGAATCTATATATATACCTTAACAGCACATTTTTTCGTTGTGTTCGTGGTTGTGTGGTTGTGAACAACCACGAATTTAAGATCCCTTCTATGCACAATTATTTTTACTTTTATTACATGATCCGACCCTTATTCCATTCATTAAACATTTTCTAATATAATGATATGCAACGGTTGTTGCATAACAGGAAATAGTGCCAGGTGTACCCAAATGTAGTATTGTTGCGCAAACGTGATTCTGAAGCGGGGACGAGGAGTGAACAAGAATCGGTGTCTTTGGCTGATATTGATATAGTTTGAAATTTGTTTTAATTAAATTTACGCCATTAAATACGTTAACGAGTCTTATTTATCCAGGGACTATTTCTTTACGCGGGCAAACAACGCGTTTTTGCGTGAAATGTTATTGCATGCCATTTATATAGAAGCCGATGTTATTTTCACGTCACATTTATTGATATTAATGGAGGTTTTGGATCAAGTAATAAATAGAATCCACAATTGGTCCCCAGTTTATAGCGAAATTTACAAATCTTGTCCAGTAAGTTAGGTTTAATTTACTTAACTTGTTTATTATTTGAATTGATGTTATCAACTTACATGTATGCTATCGGGATAGGAAAAATAAGTATGTTTACATCACATCACATTTAAGATCCCCTCAACCAGAAATTTATAGCTGACTGAATTTTCGACAATATCATGGGAGTTGTATAAATATATTTGGGCGGTAACTATCGATATGGGAGAATACCAACGAACACATTGCAGTCAAATTCTAAGCAAAACCTTCATTAAGCCAAAATATGGCCAATATAATACGTTAATTCAAATTAAAACATACCAATAACACTAAAATCGTGCATAGACGCTGTAAATATGTCCAATACCCATTGCGTGTTTTCGGGAATGAGTATATGTATTTTCATCCAGCTTATGGTGGCTTACGTAATATCATGGTGTTACTATCTCTGTTGAGAACAAAAGCCTAATCCAGTGATAATTAATTATTCCTGCAGCTGTCTGCTCAATTCCCATGCATCAGCCAATAATATGTATGCACTTATAATATTTGAGCTTGAAGCCCATTATTAAGGGCATGGATGAGACAATTAATAGCGGCAGACCCACGAATTTACGAACCAAACAGGAAGTTAGCAAATTGCTTAACCAAGAAAAATGATACCATCGAAATTAGAGCCATTTGCAGTAAAAAAAAAACACAGAAAAAAGAACACATATATATAAGTGGAAGCTCGTGTCGAATTATAATGGCCATCTTGCATTACCATAGTCCATGTTTCATTCGACGTAAGCCAGCAAATGAAATCGGTTGTGATTATGCTGTTTTACGTCGAAGTCCCGTGCATATATCTTTCTATAGCAGACTTTACGCTCAGATCCAGTGGTGGGATGTTTTTGTCACATTTAATCAATGTTACCTTACAAATCAATACATGATGCTATATATGTCGGTCATAATAACTTTCGTATTAAATTTGGATTAGACTATGACCCGTAATTACAAGAAATCTCTGTCACTTCGCGAAACATTGTGTAAACATTGGGACAAAATAGATTTTTCATATTAAATTACATTACTACTTTCAGTGGCAACTCTCGTGGAGTTCAGAACAAATATAATATTTGCTATGTAATAAACCTGTTTACGGTCACAATTGAGACATTTTATTAAAAACATTATTATGGATTTTGGGTGAGCGGGTCAACAACTCTAAATCCCGATATGGAAAGACTTATACATGAGGCAATAGTTTGTTTATTATATAGAAAATTATTTCCCTACCTCTGCGATTTTAACCAAACTGTCTGGTTCTTCTTTCATCAAAATATAGGTAGTGGAACTGTTGAGTTTGATGAATTTCTGGAAATGATGGCGAAAAGTCACCGAGAGACAGACGATCCAATGGATGAGGTTATCGCCGCATACCGGGTGTTCGATAAGGGGAACACCGGGAAAATCCACTGTGATAAACTACGTCATATCATGCAGAACATGGGCGAAACGATGACGACAACGGAAGTGGACGAGATGTTCCGTGATGCGGGTGTGGACCGCGCAGGAATGGTCGACTACAAACGTGAGTGCTCCTGAAACGAACATTCCTCATTCAGGGCCGGGAAATATTTTTTTGAATGCCACCTATACACTTTCAAGAAAGAATTACGCTTCGTAATAATCTTCTGCGTTTTAATATACATTAAGTTAAGACATTATTATATGGGGACCAGAACTTAAAACTATTTAGAAAATGAAGATATCTTCAAAGCTGTGCAAAATTACTTACGAGATACAACATACGAGAAAAATCTTACAAAGTTCTATTAAGACGCTCGCATCAAGATACAAATTGTAATATGTTATCAGTGCAAATTTAGGTTCATGTATCACATTTAAAACAGCTACTCGATAATCTTATTGAAATTATGAAGAATGGATGGGGTGGTGAGATTACAAATTATACTTCAAATAATATACAATGATATATGTATATACTTGTAAATATGTTATACCTATTGTGTTGACAACCCAAATTATCATAAATATATCAGTGTTATAATGGCAAATGGGAGAGGGGGTTATGCATAAGTGGATCTCACAATGCCCTCCAATCCCAATGCCAATTTGTATTGTAATTATTGCAATGTAATATACTTATTTGTAATAAATATGTTTAAACCACGTGGCTCGAAAATTGTGACAAGATGTCTCACATCGAAGTGATTATTCATTGTTTTCTTCACCTACATAAATAACTCAACCAAAAGTATAGCGAATTATCTTTGTATAATGTTTTTGCTAGCTCGTTTTCTAGAAAATTACGGCGTATGTTCCCAGCCCTGTCATTTTAACCTCAAAGGGGATACTTTACACTAAATCCGGCCATTTATGGGACCATCTCCTTTTATACTCAACATAATATATGCAATAAATGAATGAATTTGAGTCATGGATTAGCTCTATGAACGATATACAAACAACATGGTAATTATAATGAAAATGTGTTTGTGGCTAGAGTCATAAACTCATTTTCATAATAATGACCATGTTGTTTTCTTCGTTCATAGATAACATGAGTGTATTTTGCACTAATCCATGACTCAAATTCATTCATTTGTTGCATATATTCTTTTGACTATAAAAGGAGATGTTCCCATGAATGGCCGGATTTAGTGTACAGTACCCCTTTAAATAGTATGTACCCGTAATGTGGTAGGAGGGACAATATAGGTTTAGGTCGATAAATACAAGAAATATCGATATCATTGTTTATATTTACATACTAAGTGTTATTATCACTAAATCCAGCATTCTGATTGGTCGGCACCCAAGTGGCTAGTTGCAGTTATTTCTCGGTGAATGCGCAACGGCGTATAACTGCAAGGTCATAACAACATCGATACGTCATTTGGGTTTGGAAAGACGAACGCGTAATGTTTTGGGCGCATTTGGATTCGCGCAGGATTAACTTAATAAATCATCGGGTTTCAATTGTTCCTGTTAACCTTTGCCAAGGGTGCTATGGGATATTTTTGGGCTGGTTTTGTCACGATACACTTTTCGATTTAAATACATTTACAAAAGTGGCTTTTTCGCTAAATGTATATAAATATAAGGATTAACTGTCATGTGGACTGTTTTTGTAACCGTGAGGTAAGTGGTCATAACTTGTATGTAAAACCATTCGGGTTTTACATACAAGTTATGACCACTTACTTCACGGTTACATCTCCATAAAAACAGTCCACATGACAGTTAATCCTTATTTATTTTCCACACAAGCTCTCTTTATTTTCACCATAGCAGGTGTATACATAATGATCGCAATTGCTTTTTATTTTTTCACGCCATGACCTGAATAAAAGTCTTTCCATGTCATATTAAGTCCGTATACAAATATGTCACATATCTATCGGCCTAATTTCAATCCCGAACCCGGACCTTGATTGTGTGCAATCATGTTGGGGAAAATCGTGATAAAGCTACTCTGGTTCACCAAATTTAGGGTATTAATCACGTGTTTGTTTTACATGTATGGCCATTTGCACTCATATCCGGTAATGATATTTAAACATTCACGAACAATGAGGATGAGCTCTCAGCAAACCGGACAGTGTAGATTTGTATCACAAGTGCTTTTTATTTTTTGACGCCATGACTTGAATAAGTCTGTCCATGTCACATTAAGTCCGTATACAAATATTTCACATACCTATCGACCTATATTAATCCCGAACCCGGACCTTGATTGTGTGTTTTCGCATTGCATGCTTGTAACGAATTGCCTCGCTTGCAATTACCCCTTTCTATGCTAAATACTCATTGACGAGTAGTTTCCTTAGAAACTATTCAGACAATAACTTAAAGGTACGGTTGGCCTTGGCGGTGGGTATCCTGTGAAAATATTTCCACCCGTCAAAAACCACCACAAACAGAAAGAACATCAAAATGTAGACAGACTTTGTCCGTATACAAATAAGAAATATCGCATAAACAGTATGTTATTGTCATATATTTGACCATTTTTATGTAAACAAAAGCATAAAAAGTAACTTTTCTGGTGTTTGTTTATATTATGATGGTAAACATAAAGAGCGTTACTTGTTGGCGAATTCCTGATATGGAACTAATAAAGAGCGTTTATGCAATTTGTGTGTGATTAGCCAGTAGCATTGTGCTGTCTTCTGTAACACAACCAGGCTCTTGCTTAGGTAAAATATAGTAGGTCTTTATGATAACATGCTGTTTACGCGATGGTCATGGTATATATGAACGAATCTGTATGCGTTTTAATGTTTTTCTGTTTACGGTGATTGGAACAGATATGAATATTTTCGACAACTAAGGCCTCACGTGCCTTTAAACAAAATTATTCTCTGAACATTTCCCATCCCAAAGAATATGAATCCTTCAGCACTTGTATAATTTTTTTTCTTTTCGTCATACTGTCGCCTGCATATTTTTTCCTAAACATCCCTCCAAATGAATAATAGACCAATACAAAGTATAGTTTTTATAACTGAGTGGGAGAATTCATTTAGTATAGAACGGGCTATTTTTTCTATTCGCTCCTTAAATGGAATTTTTGTCAAATCATATGAGCATTTGATGACAAAATCTTTAGGTCTGGGTGGATGAATTGATGCGCGGTTTTTTTAATTTTGTGTGAGTGTGGCGATGATGCCATCATACCCATCGGAACAGGGTATTTATCTCATATTACAACGCACATATGTCTGGTAATAATCTTGATGTTCTGATGGAATTAGTGAGCTCGGATTCCAACCGAGCTCGCTCTATAACTCGGATATGCGAATGGTAATGCTAGGCGGCTAGGGACCAGTTCTCTGTCCTCTGGGTTTTCGATACATTGGGTTGTGACTCATAAAGATAATTAGAGAATGGAAGCTGTCTGTTATCGCCTATTAATAATTAGTAAGCCTGGATACGGATAGAAAAGCATTTTGTTATGACGTCCTGTTGCTAACCAGTATAGAAAGGATCAAAAGGCTGTTTACAACTCTTGTTTTCATTTGTATCCAGCCTCCCTGATGTGGAACATACGACGTGGCATTTTCGCCGCAATAGACCGTATAGCGAGAATGATGCGTTATATGGACTAGATATTCTCCGAACACAATAACTTGTACTGGGAGCCGCATGCATTTACTATATATGGGATATTTAGAGTGGATCTATAAAACGTACTATATCTTATGTATTTTTCACCGATTTTGCTTAAATCTCAAACATATATCAGGGACAACCATATACTCCTCCCAGAATGTTAAAACAAATTGAAGGACTCATCGTAATTTTATTGCTTTTATGCGACAAAATAGTCGAAAGTCGGAACTCCAGAGCTTCGATGATAGACAAAGGCCGTTCTATTTGGAACTTTCAGAGAATATAGGACAAACATAGTCCTATCGGGATATCTTAAAAGATTGTCGATTATTGGGATTTGTTCACCCCCAAGACAACCGACATGCAAATATCATTTAACCCTTTCTATACTAAAGCATCGTTGGTGAGTAGTTATCCAATAGGAATGTAAACATTTCCCTTAATCAATATGACATCTTCTGCACTTTTATTTATCTGTCGTCATCTTTTATCACCTTAACATCCCTCAAAATCAATACTAGACCATTCCAATATACACTTTTTAACTGAAACCCAACGAACGAAATATCAGGGCCTCACAGACTGTGAGTCACAGTTTGAAATTGAAATACTTGATGCCACTCATTTGAATGTATAGTATATATTCTGAACATCCTATTTTAATTATACCGACTATCGGATTTTAAAAGGATATAATGCTTGTAGGTTCATACATAGGACCTAAATATTCACATAGGTTCACATTGAACATATTTGATTATGAAATAATCCCAATATAGGGCTTATACCGTTATTCCGTTGAATGGCGCGGGCCGCAATGCAAACACATTATAAAGAGCGCCCACCTGGTAAGTCGTGTCGATGAAAAAGTAGATTAAATCCACGTGGCGGTTTGCGCTCCAAAATACAAATAATATTATAAGCTTTTGAATTTTTCGCTGTATCGAAATAGGTCGATAAATATCTTAACTACCTATCTACGAGTATTCTGTTGGAAAATGCAGGGGGTAGCAGGAAGACAGCCCGATAGGGCTATGCTACCCACGACAATACACTGCTTTACTTTATTATGTATTAATGCCACTGTATCATTCGTGTGTATTGTAAATAAACTATCCTATCCTATCCTATCCTATCTGTAACCCAAAAAAGACGCATTGAAGTAATGAAAAATACAACTATGAACAAGGTGTTTGGGTCCCAAACAAAAAACAGCCATATGCACGACATGGAACAGAAAAGAGCGTTCCGTGCTATTATATTCCTGATATGGTAGCAATAAAGAGCGTTTGTCTGACTTCGGGCGAAAAATTTAAAACGGCTGGATAATACAAACAACATCTTTTCCTAGAAAATAAACAAGTGTTTGCACTAATTAAAGATGCATTATCCGCATTAACACTCCCAAAATAACTATTTCTTTGGCTTCGGGGGTAAAAATATTTGATTCGAGTCGAGGAACCCACCCATCAAAGCTAAGAGTGATCAAATACCGATTTTTGAAATTTGTTAATTAAATATATCTCTTCATTGTTTTTTCACACAGCCACTGTTTTTCCCCTCAAATTGCTCGGATTAGACAAACACCGTGAACTTGGACAATTTTAGAAAACATGATCATACTAAACATAATGGCACTAAACATAATGGCACTAAACATAATGGTACTTTTTCTCAACGCCATCATTTTGCAGTAATTCCAGCTTGTGTGATATGGAAGATAACTCTACTCGGAGTAAGGTCGTTGTCAGGGAATCTATGGAATAAAATGCTGTAGTGTTATTATATCGGATTGTTTGATTTATACTTTAATTGAGATACATAGTTTACTTCATACAACAATAATTAAGATGAAAAAGGCAGGCGCCAAGTGTGGGTTTTTATATATTCGATCCCAAGTGCTTGTATCACATGTGTTTGTACATCATGTCATGAATCTCCACTCAGCTAACCCCGTAGATATCATATATTCCACGAGTACAAAACCTGGGAACTTTTTGATGTTCTGACCCATTCTGACCGGGAACTTTATTATATTGAGCAAACAAGGAATATATTTCTGTTTTAATACGTGTTCCTCAATAATCTGCTTCACATTAGGCGGTGAGCCCAGCTCGAGATTGCATGCTTTTTTGTGAGCCGATATCGCAATAACGTTGAACTAGTTACCCAGGAGACATTCCATAATTGTAAGTGAAGTGAAGTACATTATTAAGGAACAGGCAATAATTCAGAAATATATTCCCCGCGTTATTTTTCAACTTTATAAGGTTCAAAACTTCAAAAAGATCCCAGGTTTTGTACTGGTGGAATATGTCTCTATGGCCGTTATTCAGAGTAGAGATTCGTGGCATGATATAATGGGTTTGTACCAATATCAATATTAACAACAAATGTTAGACAAGGGGATAACTTAGCTGGGACCAACATGGTCTGGTCTGGCGTGTTAAGGGGGAGGTCAAGTGATCAATTTTGAATGGGGGTTTGCATGCAAATCTGCGGAGCAAAAGTTACAGAGTTGCACATACTTCTGAGTGTGGCTTGATGTGGTATTGGAAACAACTGGTATTTATCTAGCGGTATAGTTTTATATTTATATATAAATTGTTCAACGAAGACCATTCAAATATCGATCGACATGCCGGCCAAGTTCCATGTACATGTATAACTCAGTTACCCATAACCACGTTCCAATACAAGAATCTACCGAACGCGAACTGCAAGTCACTATTGTGAAATCGAGCCACGAAATTAGTGACGTTGGCAGCTTGACGTTAACCGTTTTAACATGAACGTGTAGTTCGAAACTTATACCTAATCACGGTGAGGCATCCCGTTGTTTCGAGTTGTTGGGTATCATTCAGAATGGCTGAGGCTATCGAAAGCGCGACCAGAAACGAGGAAAACGGTACTAAACTATGATATGACATATTACATAGTATGTTGACAGCTACGAGCAGATGCTATACTATTTTTCAAACAAGCTGATACCTCATTTGTTTCCAAACTCACAGTTGTTTGCTCTAATATTCTGACCAAAGTTGTCAGTCGAAGACTTCTCCTAGATGCAGGGAGTGGAGTGTTCCACGAACCTCCGATTGGCAACTTAACAACTTTGGTCAGAATGTTATAGAGAACTACTGAGTATTTCGGAACAAATAAGATATCAACTTGTTTTTTAAATATACTAGCATATGCTTGTAACAGTCCAAATGCTGCGTTTTGTGTCAGTTCGTCATATATTATGTTTTTCTACGTTTGCGCTCGCCTCTTGAATGCGTGGTCCTCACCAACCTCGAAACCACGTGATTCCCCACCAATGGATTTGAAAATGTTGTTGCCATGGTTACTCATGCTATATCTCTTTTCAGAATTTGTCAGATTGCTGTTTGGTCGCCCACCATCTCCGAAGAAATAGCATTATGCCGTATTGGGCTACACGGAATATGTTCCGTTGCTGAAACCGACGGCGTGACTTGTGCACAGTTCGACAATCCGATGTCTTCGCTGTATTCAATCGGACGTGTGGAACTAAGTCATTCTCTGCGGAGATCACAATGCATGTCACACTTTACTTTGAGACAACTACGACCATTCAAATGTCAAGAGGCATCCACTTCGAATCGGCAATATCGCACACCTGGTTAAGTTGTCTTGTTTATTTTATATTATGCTGGTTGGTCCTGCTGAATTACCATGATGCTGGTGGGACAAAGTGACGCTGTTGAAAATGTGTACTGTTATTTCTTTCTTAAGTTGACATTTTCGTGGCCTTAGGCTATAATATGAACAAATGGATAAAACCCCATGATATGTATAAAACATTTAAAAAAAAAGCACCCATGATTATAATATTTTTTTAAGTATTATGTCCATAAACGTTTTGTGTAAACAGTAGTTATTCCATATTAGTAATTATTTGCATATTACAAAACAAGTATTAACACTGATTAAATGAAAGGGATTCGACAAAAAGTTTTAAGTGTATGGCTCAAATTAGCATGACCAATCAGCACATAGCAAATTAGCAGGACCACTGAACCAGGGGTGTATATATATGACTTATTACATCTTGCAATGTTCTCTCAATATCAGTGCCTGAAATATGTGTTGTAACCTTTGTTTTAGCCAATTGAGTGCGCCAGTACACTTATATTCAATGAAAATATCATTCATATTCGTACTCCTGTTTAGTACACAATAAAAGGGTAAATCCACTATATATACATAAATTTTCTGATCCATTGTGCATGATTACTAAATATCGAGGAGCAAACTGTAAAGTAAATGTAGTTCGGTCCCATCAGAAGACTGCCGCCACGTGCAAATGTCTATTTTTGAAATAAGGAAATGCATAACATAACATGTTTACAAGACTTCGTATTATGTGGAAATAGAGAAAGGTAGACATAAACAACCGAAAACTCCAGTTAAAACAGATTGTGTACAATGTGCGATCAGGCACGCGTTGAAATTGAATATCATTTTGTTATCGAGTGTAGTGCATACTCTGATCTCAGGGCAAGACTATTTCGAGATATTCAAGAAAATAAGAGTGAATTTTCAAAAATGAGCGATAGTGAAAACTTTCAAACGATTATGAGAAATGATGACGCAAAGATTATAAATATCGTATGCAAAATGGTCCGGTTGTTCTTTCTCGGAAGGGGGGTCTTTGAAAGTTTAGTATATTATTGTGATAAACCTGATAATTTATTGGTGGTCGTTGAATGACGAAGCATTGCGTCAAACAGTTATATTGAACACAATTTATGTTCATTTGTATTTACATGTTTTAAGTTTTAACTCATTTTGTAACTTGCAACTGCCTATATATCTGGTGTATTGCAATAAATATTCTATTCTATTCTAACAATGACTGTCTCTACGTGTCACATTTGTCGTTTCTAATCACGTTTTCTTGTGTAACTGTGACAAATCTAGTTGATTCGAACTTACTCAACATAAATACACCAAAGAGAACATTTCCAGAAATTTAACTTCTTCAGGGGGTTTAGCGAAAGGGATACCATGCAAACTCGTTTCATGTTTTCATTTACGTCTGGCTAATCGGTGTACTAACCGGTCTAATATAATCGGTGTAATAACCGGTGTACTAATAGGCGTACTATAATCGGTGCATTAATCTATGTACAAATCGGTGTAAACTAGTAGTTCTCGGGACTATTTTGCACTACTATATCGGACGATGTCCGACTGATTTGATCTGATTCGGCCAATTTCCAACTGAATATGGACAGTTTATTTTCTCAGAATGATGTAAAATTAATTTTAAGCGACAAAAGTCTTTAATAATTAAATATGGATAAAACTTGCATTATGTGTGTTATATACGGCAGTGGTCGGACCAGCGTATGGCGAGGGACAGAATTATGCCTTGCAGTTTGATCGAACAGCAGATGAGGTTGTGGTTGATGCTTCGTTGCTTCGTGACTAAACTGTTGAACAGCACATCCACTTTGACAGAAAATTGTTGTTTCTCAAGTTACGATCGTGATGTACCGTCTATGACGTATTATTGTTGAAGGAATTTCAGCTGACATGCCGTCTTCTACGAGATATTCTCAAAACAACACTTTTTGCTTTAACTTTTTGCTTTTGCTTAAGTTTTCAATTCTTATTCCTTTATTATTAATCAGATATCACATTTTTGCCCAGAACGGCCTGTTATCGAACTATGTCAATATCGCTTCCATTTGCACTTAAACCGAGCCATATCGTTTTGCGACATCACCAATCCTAGTAATATCGTTTTACGACATCACCAAGTAACTGCATTGCTAAATAATATACATATATCGATTTTTGTGACGTCACTCATTTGAAAGAGTTGTCGAACTTAAACTGTTACTAGGTGGCGATCTAATTAATAAACAGGGTATTACTTGGTTGGTTTGATATTATAGGCCTGATGTCAGCCCTTTATAACCTCATATCAGACTTCGACATTCGGTTTCAGGCTGATATGAGGTTACCTCGGGCTGATATCGGGCCTAATATCAAACCAACCAAGTAATAAATATCCTCTAAGTATTACTCACAAAATACTTATTCATATCTAAACTTTTCAGAAGAAATTCCATACGATTTGTTTATGAGAAGAATGCATAATTATAACTATGAAATAATTAATTTTTGACTGAGTTTGTTGGGAACAAACAAAACATAAGCCTGGTAGCTGTATTTCAACTCTGTGAATAGAACACATTTGCAGTTATGCCAGACCTGTTGTGTCCACGGTATATTACGTCATCAACGAGACCAGCTACTAGCTGTCGGACAGAATAAAACTTCTTTTCGGTTGTGCCTACTGTATTGTATTATTACTACTGCGTGTCTATGAAGTATTCTTTTGTGAATTGTTCTCATTTGTTCAAATGACTCTTGGTCGCTTGTGCCGTATCTTGATCAAATGTTCATTTTTTGCATCTTTATGTGTATGTTTCTCATTATGTCATCGTTATGTCATTGCAAACCACTCGCGCCTTACTCAACATTTGTATTATATCAAAATGGATATCGATTTTTTTTTGATTTTTTCAATCACATATTCTGCTGTATAGATCGATCTTCGTGTTCGACCCAATTAATAAGTTACCACCTTCTCAAAGGGACGATGCTGTGTTTTGGGAATTCTTACCAGTTCAATATTATATCTATGGGCGCTAAAAGATGACGTTACCAGGCGGTGTGTATTCTCAGCACGCATATATAAATGTGACTGTTAAACAAGTCAAATTGTGGAAATGTATTCATATTTCTCAAAAAATTTACAAGAACGGAAAGACAATGGACAATGTGATTCTGTCTAAATTTTCCATGGTAGTCAACGGATATATTATACATTTGGTAGTCTGGAGTCACACCGCACAAAAAAACCGGCGTGTAGCTGCTGGCAACGGCGTTTATCACAATGAGAACGGCGTTTATAAATTGTGTAGGGTAACCGTATAAAATGGTTATAATTATCTTGACAGTGAGAAGCATGTTACTATTTAAAGATGGATTATCTCTTCCTAAATAAGTATTATATAGTTTCTGGGGTATAAGATATTAAAATTGAGTCGAAAGCGCCTGTTCAGAACGCTATCTATGTTGATTTTATACCGATATTTTCTTATATAATGCGATAATCAATTGGGGCATATTTTCATAACTATTTTGGAACAGACCGTGATGAGACGTTTTGGCGATCTCATGCAGTGAGAGATATAGTTCTCCCGCTTGCTACGCTCTGCGGACCGTAAAATGTCGCAAATATGTATTATACCAGAACATTTTAAATAAAAACAATGTTAATTGGTAGAAGCGTTTCCGGACAGGGGTCTTCGGTTCATATGTATTATGTTATGCCCAGGAAAATATATGCAACTTGCTATAGGAAGAGATAGACCATCTTTAAAATCATGCATCAAGTAAATAGATAATAGCCGGAGAAATATGCAGTATAACACAAATATTTACATTCATGGTATACCCAAAACATATAGCAGAATGTGCAATGAGAACTTGAGAATCATCATTAAATTAGCTACGGCTTTGTACATTGTAACTGCATACTGCACTCCGAGTTATCCAGCGATACAGTTCAGCATAATTTTGATAAAACAAGATCCTCGTAATATTCATATGAAATGGGGAGCCAATACTTTTTTTTTTAATTTATCAAATTATGAACTGTTCTAAGTTGGTTATATATAGATAAATACGCTGATAAACGCCAGTGTCGCTACAATAAATGCCGTTGCTAAGAAAAAACACGCAGTTGACAGTAGATACGCGGCATGGTTGCGCGGTTGAGTGGATTTATTTATACTCACACGGATGTATAGTATTCAATTGTTGTGTTATATCACCGTTCGACCTTATAAACGTCGAGAACAATTCTACAGTAATGCTCTAAATAATCGACTCCTTAACCACAACATAATTATGGGTAACTTTTCAGGATTTAGTCGGAAATATGGCGTGTTGCCATTCAACGGAAAGCTCTCAATGAGACTGTATATAATGATTACTTCTGGCAAGAGTGGACTTCAATTTATGTGACTCATTTCTAATTGTTGTTTCCATGATGCATGTTACATATTATGATACACATTACTCAGATTACAGAGCATTGTTGCGACCTTTCATGAAAGACTTTTATGACTGAATTTTATCAAGCAACTTCGTTGAATTTCGCCTATGTATGCACTCAAACAATTCATAAACCGCTCATATATGTGTAAAGAGTCTTGTTTTTTTATCGCTGATTATTTTGTTCCAATAAAATATCTACTAAACATTTGTATTTCATCAAGGATGCCCCCTGTCAGATTTGACACCAAATCATTCAAATTTTCGTAAACCAACGTTTCATTTACCACTGTTAAAGAGCCACTTAATTTTCGAACCCCCAGATCACATATATAAAATATATGCCATATTATATATCATTTGATAGAGGAAGCTCCAGTAGATTGTATTATCAACTTATCCGGTGTAATAAATTGTGAACATGTTATTTTTGTTGAGTTACTGACGTGTTTTTTTCCATCTGGATTGTAGTTCATATTGTATTATTTTCAATGGAGGGGGAATAACACTAAATCTTAAAGATAGAGTTATTCCCCTTCTATTGAAAATACATTTTTAGTTTGAATTCTATTGCATTCTGGGATCCAAAACGGGGGTTATCTTTCTATGATTTCAGCTGTTTCTATTTCTCTATATGGGCATCTCCTGAGACACAGACGTTCAAATGGTAATGAATTATAGTATTTTTAATCATACTTTATGGCATAGATTGTTATTAAAACCGTATATCAAGTCATTATGGAGCTCCGTGGTCCAGTGGTTAGCGCGTTGGGCTTGTCTTCGCTGTCAACACAGCGAGGCGAGTTCGCGGCTGGCTGGTGGTCTGTTATGAGTTTCCACACAGCAGTGGCTTGGCCGACTTGAGCGATGTGCAATTGTTGGATTGTACACTGTTTGAATCTCGCGCCAAGTTGTGACCCTTGAGCAAGGTCGCTCGTACTGTGTCTGCTTTGCACCACCCATGCATTACAAGGGTACCTGATAATGAGCAGTGAAAGATCTTGTCAGTATGCTAGCCATATGGTATCCTCGCATACTCCCGGCTGTACCTCCCCCTGTCCCCGGGGAGCAGTAGATGGTTACTGAATGTTCAGGCTCATCAGGGTAATAATTGTAAAACTTTGAGCGCTTTGGGCCTCATGGGAAAGGCGCTTTACAAATGCTATACATTACTATTATGAAAAAAATAAGTGGGCCTTTAAAACGACTTGTTTAACCCTGTCTTTATTAAATGGGTTCTCCAATTCCGATATGAAAGTACACATATTTTTGGAGGGGTGATCAGAAAAATATAGCAGACGATAGACAGACGAAAAGATAATGCAAGTGCAGAAGGATTGTTATTAGTTTGTGGCAATTGTTGAGATAATAAGTTCAACTGGACGTTTGTTGAACTTATTATGTGAACTAAGGGAACTACTCGTAAATGAATATTGAGTAAAGAAAGCGTAAAATATTGAGTGTTCCAAAGCTCCATTTACAACAACGATATGCACATTCTAATTTAACATCATTTTGACTTTTTCCATTGAATATATTGACCTTTTCTTTGCTAAATACTCACTAACGATCAGTTGACTACGGAAATGTTCAGATAATTAGTTCAATAAACGACCATCAACTTATTATCTAAACATTTCCGATTATTCTACAGTTGTATTTTCATTTCGTCTAGCTGTCGTCTGCTATTATATCCCAGAATTATAGTCACGAATGAGAATTTTTTTGGTATTCTCTCAAAAACACTAGATGTTATTTTTATTACGTTTTCAAAGAAACTCACAATTAACAGCAATACGTTTTCTCATAATCACCTTCAATTTATTCACCATATCCAACAGCTTGTTTGTTTACTCAGTCAGTCTTCATTCACTGCTCACCGCAGTCAAAATATAGTTCCAATATTAATAAATTGATTCCCCCCATAAGTATGCCGAATTTCAACGGGCATTGGTACAAGTAATTATACGAAAACCGGTCGCTCGAACACGGGGTACTATGAAAGCGACAAATTATATATTCCCTTATACTTATATATATACATCGATATCTATCTAAATGCAACTTTTTTCAATTATCCATTGGTGAGCGTATATAATAAAATACAAAACAAAATCCTTAAAATAGAACCGGAACCCTGAGTACATCTTTAATTGTAATCAACGTAATGCGTAACAGACCGGCACCACGAATACTTTATCCAAACCAATATGACGATGATACAAATCACATTTGCACTCTTGTTATTTTTCGCTGGTAAGGTAATTATAACGCGTTTTGTCATTGATGACATGGTGGTTGTTGGATGCACCATCAAAATTAAATACACGATCAAACTGCCTCGTTTTTTAAATTATTATATCGGCGTCAAAACCTCACATGGATCGGCTGATATATTCGAAGTCATTATTTTCTGCTATAAAACAAAATCGGATGGGGCATATGTAATAACCCGATTGGGTGCAAAAGATATAAGGTCTCTTGAGTTTATAAATGTGGTAGAATAAATTGACTAATAACCCCATGGAGTTACCAAGAACCCCAAATAAAAAGGTCAGGCCCTGTTTTTTTTTACACCATTGTCTGTATATATGACGCCAAGTTCATATATTAAATAGTGTGAACCATCAGTCAAATGAAAGTGACAACGGTAGAACCTTATCTCGGTGTTGTCGGTGCATGCTACCCTTTGTTGAACTATTCCCGTTAATCGAATACAAGAAAAAGAAGCCTCAATAGGTTACACTGGTGTAAATAGGGTTCGAAATTACATCTAGCGGATGCGGGAGGAGAGAATAAAATAGACAATGGGCCCTGATTGGTCAATAGCCTTGTGTGCTTTTTGCATAAAAAAATCATCACACCTCTTACCTATGATTTCCCATAGGTAAATAGCCATTGGCACAGGAATTAACCCTCTGTAGTGAAGTTTGAATATTTTGGTGTGGTCTAAAATATGACGGTATTTTATATGCGGTTCTGACACTAGTTACGAAAACACAAGATTTAAAGGCCAATTCCTTGCTAAACGGACATGAGTTTTTTGCGTAAAAAGTGTCCCCAAATATAAATTTTTCAGATTTAAAGAACATTTTTGACCCAAAATTTATATTGTCAACAGTATACGCTAAAACGTTAGCACCGAGGCCTATGGAAAACATTTACACCAGTGTAACCAATAGGCAGTGTAAAAAATTAGAGTTGTCTCTCTGTTATTGTTTATAAACAGGAGCGGTTAAACACGTTGTCGCGTTTGGCCAACGGCTGTAAGTCAAGCAAATGATATTTACCATGTAACAGCTTATCTGTTTGCACTCTGGTTGCAATCAATGAAAACGCCACATCGACAACACGTGTGACGTGTGGAAGCATTTTTCCATGCGAATTATGAATAGAGAATTATGTAGTAGAGAAACTTTAGCCCAAAATCTAAAATATCATAGTCAACGTTGATCACGATTCTCGTGATGACCTAGTTCTACGAATTCCAGCGTGAGAAATGCGGAGATGCTGTTGTTAGTTTATACCCCGGTATAGTTGACAGTTTCAAACATCTCAGTATAACCTAAGTTTTAATTATGTTGCACACTAGATGGACTATTTTTTATGAAAGTATTCGAAGAGATGATTTGTTCTCGCTACATGGACATTTAATTACACTGTGACAATATCGACAAATCATTGTGAATGGTAGGACTCCTCTAAAATGTGCGTGCACTGTTTGCGCACTCCGTAAGGGATGATATACAGGAGTCCCGGTGGAACCGGCGCCGTCGTATATCCCACGGGACATCTGTGGTTTAAATACAATACCTTGAGGAGAGGTCTTGATTTTCCATTGTCTGATATATCAGATTAAGCTGGTTCCATCGGGAATGCTGTGTGTAACATATATATATTGCGCAAACACCCCACGTGGAATATACATGTGCTTGCTATTTTGAGATGTATATTACGTGCAAAAATGTATGGTCACGAGCAACTTGTTATTTATATTTCAGGTAGTGATATAATTTGTTTTTTATTAATAAATAATAAAGGCATGGCCTGACTCAGTTATCATTGTCATGGAACCTCACCTACATATGGCTTTAGCCATTAGCCATCGTAGATGCAGACACCACTGAAGAGTTCAAACTTCGACTAGATGTGCATTCATACAGCAAGCGACATCAATACGATGTTCATGGACATTTGCAGTGAATAGGAAATTTCTGTGTAGCGCTCATACTATCGCTATATAATATTTCTTGCTACCGTACCATATCTAATATAAGATGCAATTGTTACCGGAAGGGAAAGTCTTTATAGACTTGTCCTGTAGAACACGATGATGATGATGATGATGATGATGATGGTGTGGGCGACTGGCGTACATGTACTACACAAACGGTAACGCAAATGTAAACATGGGACTAAACCAATGTAGTGCCACCCCACCCTTCCAGACATCAAACCATAGTTTCTAGCATATACCGACTGGCTCTGGACCTCCGATCAGTCACCACGTTGGGGTTAGATTTGGTGATTAGGCAGGTTTATGCATAGCTTGTTCTACACAATAAAGTGTAATATGTTAATATGTTTTGAAGCAGATTGGGATAGAATTGTTTCACGCCATTTATTTTCATCAATAGTCAATAATAATTGTGAAGACTAAATGGTATGGTAGGATGTCACATATATTTAGTGACTTGTAAAATAGATAGTGGAAAGTATTGGCAACAAGATTGAACAACGAATACATTTGGGAAGGTTTTGCTAATAAAAAAATTAGTTTAAAAAAAAAAGCTTTACAAATTGTCAAATATGGGATAAGGAGGGTCACAAATTTTCCTGAGGAAAAAAATCCAAGTAGAGAGGTGGTGGGTCCCCTGAGGTCGAAATATTTATGGGATAAGGGAGTCCCAAATTTTGCCGAGGAAAAAAATAGAGGGGTGGTGGGTACCCTGAGAATGCGAAAACAATTTGGGCCTCGTGTTTGCAATTTTTCCACACCACCACCACTGCCATAACAGTTAAAAACTCTACTAATGACATCCGGATATTGACAACATGGCACGTGTTGTAGTACAGTTACTGCCAGTGAAAATCAAAGAATCAAAACAAAAATTCTTTACAATCTTTATAAATTGTTTCAGTATAAATAAACTAGAGAATATCAAATACATGCACACACGAAGAACTCTATAAAATCAGTCCGATAAGTCTGTTCGGAGTCATTATCGTCGGTATAAATGTCAACAGGCCAATTGTCTGTTTCCCACACACAATAATTTCGCTGGAAGAGCGTGTTGAACTTCCATAGACGTGCTTAGTACTGCTTACTCTATGGCTGCCAGACAAGTTCGAGCTAAATGCCCATACGTGTACAGCGGTAACCGCCGGTATTTCATCCCTTGTGGTACGGTGATGTTTAAGTTGGACCTATTCACTAGTCAGTCGTAGACAGATCAAAGGGAGAGAAAGTAATTCATTCTCGTCCGCAATTGCAGATTCGTCACACAGTCGTTGCCTGGTTACACACTCCCACGCAGCTGTCACCTCGTCACCGCCAACTTAAATTCTAAAAGAGAAAATTACTCAATTATAAACTTTTTTCTCTCGAAATGATTGGCTGAGTGAATAGTTTCATTAGAAGACATTAGTTACATTACCTCCCAATTAAAATGCAATCACATTCAGCTTAAGTATCTGTGGTTTGGGGTTTCCTGCATGATAAGGTACTGTTTGGTGTTGTTTGTGCTTGCAAATTATAGGTAGTTTCCAGAAAGGGGAAAAAGAACCTGTAATACAAAGCCAGCTCATTAGCTGCTCTTTTCTTTCAATTCCCAAAAGTGTGACATAGACTTGAGTTCTTCGTTAGGCAACATATCCTCGTGCAAATCGGTTCATATAGGACTTAAATGTTCACATTGGTTAAAGGCACGTGAGGCCTTAGTTGTCGAAAATATTCATATTTGTTCCAATCACCGTAAACAGAAAAATATTAAAACGCATACAGTTTCGTTCATATATACAATGACCATCGCGTAAACAGCATGTTATCATAAAGATTTACTATATTTTACCTAAGCAAGAGCCTGATTGTGTTACAGAAGACAACACAATGCTGCTGGCTAATCACACACACATTGCATAAACGCTCTTTATTCGTTCCATATCAGGAATTCACCCACAAAGAACGCTCTTTATGTTTACCATCATAATATAAACAAGCACCAGAAAAGTAACTTTTTAGACTTGTGTTTACATAACAATGGTCAAAAATATGACAATAACATACTGTTTATGCGATATTTCTTATTTGTGTACGGACAAAGTCTGTCTACATTTTGTTGTTCTTTCTGTTTGTGGCGGTTTTTGACGGGTGGAAATATTTTCACAGGATACCCACCGCCAAGGCCAACCGTACCTTTAATACTGGACAGCGAATAGTTTCATATAGGACCTAAATATTCATATATGTTCATATAATATTGGACTGAAAATAGGTTCACATTGGACTTAAGATTCACATATGTTCATATTGGACTTATGTTATTATGAAATAATCCCATGTGAGCTTATATCCGGTGTGCCGTTGAATGGCACGGACCGTATTGATAGAGAGCATGAATCTGGTAAGTCCTGTCGACGATAAAAGTAGTTAAATAATACCAATATGGGCTTATTTCGTATGGTAATTGTCCCATATTGGACTGTTATAAAACTGCATTTTAAATTCATATAGAACGTATTTCAGATTAACCCTTTACCCAACAGAACGGCCCTGTGCCAATGCATTATCTTATATATGCGAGTCGACCATAGGTCGCCTCGCATATATAAGAGAATGCATTGGCTTAACACATTAAAAATTATATAAAATTGTTAAAGAATGTAAGAAAAAATGGTAAAAAGTGTTAAAAACAGATTTTTTGTTAGGCCAATGCATTCTCTTATATATGCGAGGCGACCTATGGTCGACTCGCATATATAAGAGAATGCATTGGCACAGGGCATAACTGTAACTATCACAATGTGGTCAAGGAGCCGGTTTTCAATGATATCCATATTTGTATGGTTCTATTGAGACAGATCGAAGATATTTTAGGCTGTTGAAGCTTTATTTGGCCGTTTTGGGCCGGTTTGTTGGGTAAAGGGTTACAATAATACCGATATGGGCTTACAAGCTGCAAAACAGAGTTCAGTCCACTTAGTTAAAGGCCCACTTAATTTTCGAATGCCCAGATAACATTATACACAACATGATATTCCATATTATATACCACTTGGAAGAGGGTCCAAAAATATATATATTCCACCAGAATACGGAACAGCTGTGGCCTATAGGAGTGTCCACCAAGTGATAGAGATTCTCAGATCCATTCCAAGACTTCCCCCTTGTCAACCCAAAATGCATATTTATCCCGAGTACAAGTTAACAGAGGGGCATGAATCCCGCGTACCGCCTGAAAATAGAGGCCTGTATCAAGCCTGAGTTTAGTGTGCCGGTCATTTGCAGAATGAGGTCCCCAGAGGGTGAATTTAGTGACGCAACCCGTATAGCGGGCTAGCATAACTACATTCACCCTCTGCTCATTCTGCTTAGGCCTCGTCTTCTCTGGAAAGTTTCTTTATTATAAAATTTATATGGAAACTTCTTCACATATAGGTTCTATTTCTTTTCTAGTTTATATCCCCAAATTGGCAGACGACACATTGCATAATCGAGGTTCCAATGGGTGTACATCACAATATCCACCATTTGGGAACTTCAATATGAGTCTATGTCTCCCCATATCGGATTATGCCATATAGAATGAGGTCCCCAGAGGGTGAATTTGGTTATGCTAGCCCACTGCATGTGCGGTATAGCATCACTAAATTCACCCTCTGTGGACCTCATTCTACACATGACAGGCACGCTATAATCAGGTTTTGTCTGTACCCCGCGTACCAAAAGATGGGGTGACACCACCAGAAATGATTCGCACTTCTTCGCGGGGTATGATTTTCTGTTTCCGCCCAGTGTCTTTCATATATATAATGCACCACTCAGCTCCAGATTTGAATGAGGTTTGTGATAACTATGTTGATTCAATTGCTTGTAACCTACAGTAATACTCTAAGTAATCGACTCTCTAACCACGGCAGAATTATGGGTAACGTTTCAGGATTTAGTCGGAAATATGGCTTGTTGCAACAAGCCATATTTCCGACTAAATCCTGAAAAGTTACCCATAATTCTGCTGTGGTCAAAGAGTCGATTACTTAGAGCATTACTGTATATATTGTTCCGTTCGCAACCAACCTTCGTAATTTATTCTTCCATCGCCATCAATATCGGAGGCATCGAGAATATCCTGAGCTGTTTCTTGTGAAAGTTCTTCTCCAAACTGTTTCATGACGCGCCTGAGGTCATTTGTGACGATGTATCCCTTCCCTTTCTGGTCAAAGACGCGGAAGGCCTTCATTAGTCCGTGTTCAACGTCGCGGCCTTGCTTGTTCTTACTAACCAGCTGTAGAAACTCTTCTTCATTGATGTTCATGTTGCCTGCAAGTTATAGTTAAATGGTTAAGGCTTAACCAAATCAGTCCAATATGGCCTCCATGCAGTGATATGTTTATCAAATTTTCAAATTTGCAGAAAAGTATCAAAATGTCACAAAATTCGCAGAAAACAACTAGCAACATTATGATATGTAGTAAATAACACTATACTGATATCAGATTAAAAAAAATAGGTGGCACTTTTTTATTCCAACCAAAATCTGACTATGTGCGCACGTAAAATTTCCATAACAGAAAGTATATTTTGATTCAGGAGAACGCTTTTTTGAGAAATCCACATTTTATAGTACAAAAACTTTAATTTCAATTTTCCAAAGTGAGAGTATGAGCTTTGACTCAACTTAAAAAGAAAGTAAATAGCCATGTTTGGTACGGACTGTATAGTGGCTTGTTTATACCGTAAGTCAAGTTCACTCAACCGTTCAAGCGTACAATTTAACATAGCTAACCTGGTCCAAATCCCAATCAGGATTAATCAAGAGATTTTCAATGTATGCTCATTGGCAGAAAGAAACTGAATACAGTCATAGTCAAACAGCGCTGTGTGATACCTGGTTGTGGCATTTCAAATTTCAAACACTCACTTCAAAAACGTGAGAATAAAGTCATGTTATGTGGCATGCATGCTGTATGGATTTCTCGACAAAGCGTTCTTCACAGAGATCTCCCAAATCAGGATGTACTTTTATTTATGGAAATTGCTCAACTACAAACCCTGTGCCTGCGCACAAGGTCGGATTTCAATTGGGAAGAAAGTATCACATGTTTCCATGTTCTGTCACAGGTGAAGTGTTATTTCCTGTATATAATGCATGTATAATTGTTTTTAGCCACTTCTGTAAAGTTTGTGCCATTTTTCTTCTCTTTTAAAATTTATCCAACTTATTCTTGGAGTCCATATTGGAGTGGTTTGGTTAAACTTTAACACTTTCTTTGCAAAATGTATTGTATACGATCAATTGGCTGTTTTAATGACTTTTTATTAGCTATAGATCTTTAGATTACCAGTTCTTTTTGGGCTACAGTACTGAATAACTTGGGTTTCTGTCTGCATTCAGCATCAAACCACTTATTGTTTCTATCACTAAGTAGTCGCTTCGTTGTTAAAGGCCACATTCATTAAATATTTTCTCAGTTTTTAAGTTAAAACGACAATAAATGACTCCGTCAATTTTGATACCCGGTACACCAACAAAACGTCATGTCTAAGATCATCGAGTAGTGATGCTACCTCGACCACATAAAGGGAGCGATTTCCTTGTACCTAAGGCAGCCCAACGCCTTATTTTTGATGCCAAATGTTATGCTCGTCCTCTATTTCCTATTATCTTGTTATAAATGTTGCACATTTGAATGATTCATCTGCAGGGATGTTCAGGAAACATAGACGCCCAAATAATACGGGTGGAGAAGGAATCCTATTCATTGGTGGGAAATGTTCAGATAATAAGTTCAACGAACGATTGAGGGACTTATGATTATCTAGAATAACGGAACTACTCGACAATGAGTATTTTATCGGTGTGACTAATTAGTGCCCGGGCAAGCCCGGGCACGCCCGGGCACGCCCGGGCAGGTCTTGGTGGTCTCATGGGCCCGCAGACAGTCTAATATGATGCCATATGGTAGTAGGATACAGAATAAGCATATATTAGGAAAATTGACTTGCTGTGTCGTCCCCCGGCGGGTTTATTAACCATTTAAATGCCGATATTGACTAAAAGAACCCGGGAGAGCCCAGACGGACGCATAGACCCGACCATAAGATATATTGATGACTAATGGTAGCGAGACACTTACTAAAGGTATATATTGCCAATATTGACTCGCTATCTCGTTCGCGGCCGGCTTCATTAACCCCTTAAATGACGATATGCGCCAGAAGAACTTGGCGCAAGCCCGGGCACACCCGGGCAGGTCTTGGTGGTCTCATGGGCCCGCAGACAGTCTAATATGATGCCATATGGTAGTAGGATACAGAATAAGCATATATTAGGAAAATTGACTTGCTGTGTCGTCCACCGGCGGGTTTATTAACCATTTAAATGCCGATATTGACTAAAAGAACCCGGTAGAGCCCAGACGGACGCATAGACCCGACCATATTATATATTGATGACTAATGGTAGCGAGGCACTTACTAAAGGTATAATTGCAAATATTGACTCGTGTGCTTCATTCACAGTGGACAACTATGACAGACGAGGAGAAATCATGCAAGGTCCGTAAATTTTTAAGCGGTCAATCGAGGAAATCAAGCACAGTAACATCAACAGATGGTACACTAACCGTTCCACGAACAACACCAACGGCACGAAAACCATCGCCGAAAAAACGTACAATATCGGCAAAGACATCCAGCGCACCGAAAAGACAAAAAAACTGACAATACTTCTTATTTGATAGTGACTATATAGTGTCTATGTGATTTTAAATTGATAGTTCAATCGATGTTTCAATGTTTGTTTCCAAGTCCAATGTTGCAATTCTAGTGGTTCTGAATTTTAAACAGTCTGATCGAGCGTGTGATACATACAAATAATGTAATAAGCATTGACAATAACATAGTTCGGTCAGTTTTGAAGAGAGAGCATCGTTACTATCCTTAGCGAAAAAAAGGTCATGTATTAAATCACATATATATACATAGTTATATTCCGATTTTCTTTAGAGTAGCTTACTTTTCTGAAATTTTATTTGAATACTACAATGTCCTGGAATTCACCCATTTACGCAAATTGTTATGCTACAACACCAGGTTTTACATGTTTGATATGTACAGCCAGTAGCTAGTATTCTGTTAAAGTTTTAAACATTCGACCAACCTCAGTGTATTTTGAAAATACGTCAATATGGTATCAACTTCAAATAAGCGATACCATTCTTATACAATATTGCAAACATCTGGCACATCATGGGTCACCCACTAAGACAGGGGCCGTGTAGTAGATGCACATCTAGTTAGATCTGTTCAATAACATAGCTTTCGGCATCAGGCCTTCATCAGTGATGATATATCATCACTGACGAAGACCTTGTGCAGAAAGCTATGTTATTGGGTAGAACTATGCAAACAGTTTGAAAAAGATTTGAATTATATATCTATTCACGTGTATGTATATATTATACTTTCAATTGTGCTATTAGTAGGTATGATTGTTAAATATATCTTGTGGTTCTCATATTTGTTTTGCTTGTTATTATTATTCATAAATTGTTTCATGAACATTCCTGGAAATCATATATGCACGAACTGTGAGAAACAAATTAGTTAGAAATCAATCACTCTTGAAGTTTAACATATGAACATTCCGCCAATCACCCAATTGTTACTAACTAGTTTTAGCATCCTTTGTTAACTGTAAACATTTGAAAATGTCCGATAAATCTTTCGAAAATACACATATATATGGAAGTTCGAGTGCTTAGATTTCCGGGAAATGTTCTAAACAATTTGACAAAATTATATTCATTTGCCCTATATTGCAAACACGTGTATATATGTGTGTCTTATATAGTACTGTTGGTGGACATTTTTCGTTTCAGCTGTTGTGAGTTTTCCCCATAAATGCTTTTATACGATCATGTACATATTGTTTCCCGAACATTCCTGGAAATTATACGCGTATCCAAAAATATTCTGTTTATTTGAGAATTTAGAAATTTTAACTGATCTATACACAGAACAACTTATTTGAAGATAGCTATTCTGTTTTTCTCGGACAAAATGTCCTGCAATTTTAAGTTCTATAACTTACCAAAAGGGAAAATATAGAGATTAATGGAATATAAATTATGCATGACGCATAGTTTAATTTCTGAAATTGAAATGACAATTATTTGGATGGAGTTTTGTTATCGTACTTCTGTCTCCATTATAGTAATATCATTCAAGCGATTCTATTTCCGGGAAATGTTGTGCACAGTATGATTTTTACTTGCAATATATTTATGTATAAAATGTTTCAAGGTGATGTGATATATATATATATTTTTTTTTTTATTATTTACTGATAGTGCCGTTTAGATGAAATAAAGTTTATAAGTTCTCTAAAACCTTATTATTTATTCCCGTAGTTCACCCCGTGTACGTGGTATATCGCCAAACCCGAAGGTATCACCGAACCCGAGAAGTCTCCAGGGTTCTTCTAGTTAATATCGGCATTTAAATGGTTAATTAACCCGCCGGTGGACGACACAGCAAGTCAATTTTCATAATCTATGCTTATTCTGTATATATCCTACTACCATACGACATCATTTCGGCCAATTTGGCCGGTTACTTCATGTGAGTTTTTCATCTGACGTGTGTGTCGGAATAATGATATGGAGGATTTATGTAAATGTTAGCCCAAACTACATTTCCAAGTAACGATGGTTTTATTGTTTATTTTGAGGAATAATACCGCGTCAGATGAATTCAGCCCAAATATGTTAACAGTTGTCGTGTAAAACATTCGGCAGTAAGTTAGCGTTATTTAGTATTTGTGGATGTCCTTTAACATGGGGAAAATAGACTACTGCGCTTGTACGAGCATGTGAATTGTCGTATTTAATGTATAGCAACTTTATAATCAATAACAGAGGCATTCTCTGTCAAATAAGGTCGCTCTATTTACGATACCAATTGGGGAACTTTGTGAATTAAATTACGCGTAAACTTAACCTGCTGCAAATAGAAAAGGTGTCGGAATCGGCGTACTCGCCTCAGGGCTAACTCGCCCCAATCGGCGAGTGCCAACTCGGAATAAAAGATGCATACGGGGTGTTATATGGCGTTTGGTCCGTTGTTTCTCAATGAATATTATTGAAATTTGGTGTATATGTCCGGGCTGGGACATGGAATACAACAACGTTTGAATTGTTTTTAAATTTACAAATTTGTTGATTTTATTCATTTTGTTTTCGTTCTGAAACACACTATAAAGTGTATATAATATAATAACGAACACGAGACATACATAATTTATAAACTGTTAACAAAAGATATCAAATTCAATACATGACAAAGATGACTCAGTGGAGTTTATAAAGTGAACATAAAAACATTGAGGTAAGAATCTTTTTAAGGAATGCAACTTTATTTAATGATAATAAACACATAAATTAAAATAACAAACATGAGACATACATGATTTATAAACTGTTAACAAAAGATATCAAACTCAATACATGACAAAGATGACTCAGTGAAGTTTATAAAGTGAACATAAAAATATTAAGGTAAAAATCTTTTTAAGCATTACTAAACCGTTTAGCACAGTCCACTTCACTCATCCGATCATCACTAAACTTCATATTTATCTTGATATTGATCTATCAGATGAGAACTATCAAATATTTTTTTAATTTTATAGGAAAAAATGGTCGCCAGCGGCCATATTGCATTTACGTTATATGTTATCGCGTCATGTCGATATCTAGTATTAGTTAGAAATTTCACCTTTCCAGATTCATAATTGCTCCATTGACTGTAACAGATGGAATTATTCCCCTCTTCGGATAGAGTGTCACTGAAACTTTATTTTGTCAGACTGTCTGTATAGTCACTGATTATATATGGCAATAATCTGTAATAAGATGTAGCACTATTTTATTTTATATTTACATGCAGTGCTGTTTTTATACAACAATTCTAATCCCCCCTAGATCATCATGTGATCGACCATACATCGCGCGAGGACCTGGTTGAATTAAGGGGGGTTTTATGGATAACTTCTGTCCTCAAGCTAGATTATACTTATGACATTTAATGGCATGTTTTCTAACGTGGAGGGTTAGATATGCTTGAGACACCACCACTCTTCAATTCACACCAAGTTATCAGCTGTCATATTCGGATATTAGAACCCATAGCCATGATATATGGTTTATTTTGTGTATACTAGTAATATTGTTATTTTCAGTACCTTTATATACCAGTACTGTGTATAACAATGCATATAAATTAATCCATGTATACATGTATATTGATTCAACGGATTCAGTGGTTTTGTCCATAAGTCTATCAAATATGCGGGGAAAACATGGCCACAAGCAGTACACCCTGTTAAATTTCGAATTTGAATCAATTGGCGCACCCTGCAGCCAGCTTTTATTGGAGAACTTTTTCTCACGTGGATAGTTTGGGTCACCGCTAGATGTGAGCCATGTTTTGTTCTCAAGCTGTCCTTGTGAAGACATCACTGCCAGCGGTGATCTGGAATTTTACTATTTTTATGGCTAAATAATTTGGTTGATCCTACAGACGACACCCCTTGTCCGATCGTCACCAGATTCCACAATGATCTTCTGGATAACCAGGGTGAGAGTAATCTAATTTTCCCGAATTTCGTTAAAAAACATTACCACAGGCAGCAATTTGGTATCTTACTGTTTGATCCTCTTTTGCGTGACTGAATTGTTTAGCAACTGTACAGTCATATCCCTCATCTGATAGTCACCACACTTTATATTGATCTTCGGGCTGACAACTAGATGGGAGCTATCGAATGCTTTGAATTTTTTTGGAAAACATTGTCGCCAGCAGTCATCTTCTATTTTGGTTTTTATATACATGTATATCTCTTCATTCGGATAGTCAGTATTACGTAGGTACTTCAACTTTCCGCATTCCTGTCATCATTTGAAATATAAAAATTTACCTGATACCATGCACCCTTCAAAATTTGTTTCGTCGTATCTATTTTAATGACCCGTGTGGTAATATTGATACAGATATATTTGTCAAACATTTCTTTGTACAATATACAGGTATTTAGTTTGTAACTAAATCTAGAAATATATAATAGTAGCTGGTGGACCCTACTTCGTCCGGGATGTTCCCCTCTGATTTTCGGAGAATTGCGCGATTTAACCTTGAATTGACCATTTTAAAGGTGAACGATTTGACCCGTCCAAAACACTCCCCGGACAAAAGTCACGACAAAAATACCCGTCGAAATCCGCCAGGCTTTACCCGATTTGACCTTGAATTGACAATTTTGAATGTCAAGATCAGGTCAGGGTCATAATTTGACCCACCGAAACACTCCTGGGACAAAAGTAACAGTAGGTATTATATTTCGTTGAAATACTTCCGTTTTACCAGATTTGACCTTGAATTGATCTTTTTGAATGTCAAAGTCAGGTCGGGATCAAGATTTGACCCGTCCAAATAGTCCAGAAACATGCCTACATCAGCACGTTCGAGAACATGGTCCCACGTGAAATTGGACCCGTCCATATTGCTCCCGGGATCGAAGTAGTCCTACACACTTCTTTTAGTCGGATCGGTCAAGGTCCAGAAACATGCCTATGAGCGAGGTCAAGTTGACACGTTAAATACCAAATCCGAGTCGGATCAGTCGAGCAGTGTTAGAGTCTATAACACATACACACATGCATTCATGCATACACACATACATACAGACAGGTGTTCCAAAATGTATAATCGATAGCTACAACAATTCTATGGTAGATAGTTCACGGCCGACCTGATGCATGCATCTTAGTTTTCTTGTATTAGACTGTCCGCGGGCCCATGAGTCCATCAGGGCCTGCCCGGACTTGCACGGGCTTTCCCGTGCTCTCTTGGTGCAGATCGTCATTTAAGGGATTACTAAAGCCGGCCGCGAACGAAATAGCGAGTCAATATTTACAATATACCTTTAGTAAGTGCCTCGATCCCATTATTCATCAATATATAATATGATCGGGTCGCTGTGTCAGTCGAGGCTCTCCCGGGTTCTTTAAGTTAATATCGGCATTTAAAGTGTTAATAAACCCGCCGGTTGATGACACAGCAAGTAAATTTGCATGCTTATTCAGAATCCTACTACCGTACGGAATCATATTAGACTGTCCGCGGGTTCAGGAGGCAGCCAGGGCCTGCCCGGGCTTGCCCGGGCTTGCCGCGTTCTTCTGGCGCATATCGTTATTTAAGGGGTTAATGAAGCCGGCGGCGAATGAGATAGGGAGTCAATATTTGCAATATACCTTTAGTAAGTGCCTCGCTATACCATTATTCATCAATATATAATATTATCAGGTTTCTGTGTCCGTCCGGTCTCTCCCGGGTTCTTTTAGTTAATATCGATATTTAGAGGGTTAATAAACCCGCCGGTGGACGACACAGCAAGTCAATTTTCAAAATATATGCTTATTCTGTATCCTACTACCATATGACATCATATTAGACTGTCTGCGGGCCCATGAGACCACCAGGGCCTGCCCGGGCGTGCCCGGGCTTGCGCCATGTTCTTCTGGCACATATCGTCATTTAAGGGGTTAATGAAGCCGGCCGCGAACGAGATAGCGAGTCAATATTTGCAATATACCTTTAGTAAGTGCCTCGCTACCATTAGTCATCAATATATAATATGGTCGGGTCTATGCGTCCGTCTGGGCTCTCCCGGGTTCTTTTAGTCAATATCGGCATTTAAATGGTTAATAAACCCGCCGGTGGACGACACAGCAAGTCAATTTTCATAATATATGCTTATTCTGTATCCTACTACCATATGACATCATATTAGACTGTCTGCGGGTCCATGAGATCACCATGGCCTGCCCGGGCGTGCCCGGGCTTGCGCCATGTTCTTCTGGCGCATATCGTCATTTAAGGGGTTAATGAAGCCGGCCGCGAGCGAGATAGCGAGTCAATATTGCAATATATACCTTTAGTAAGTGCCTCGCTACCATTAGTCATCAATATATAATATGGTCGGGTCTATGTGTCCGTCTGGGCTCTCCCTGGTTCTTTTAGTCAATATCGGCATTTAAATGGTTAATAAACCCGCCGGTGGACGACACAGCAAGTAAATTTTCACAATATATGCTTATTCTGTATCCTACTACCATGTGGCATCATATTAGACTGTCTGCGGGCCCATGAGAACACCCGGACCTGCCCGGGCTTGCCCGGGCGTGCCCGGGCTTGCCCGGGCACTAATTAGTCACACCCTATTTTATTTATCAATGGGTTATGAAACATCAATTCCGCTCTCTTCCAAACGTGAGACGTCCTTACACGAATGTCGTAGTCGGGTCAATACTCAAATACAGACAGAGGTTGTTTTCCCCGATAAAACCGCTTGAATGCCACAGAGATAATTATTGCATAATGATGATAAACAATCGAAAAATCCATACAAAAATATAAAACCTTTTAGCTACAAAAACAAACCAGTTGTTGGAGATTCCAGTCAGATTTTAAAACGCTCAATTCAATTTACAGTGTTCACATCAGGGTTCCCATAGCTTATCTGGACGATTATATACCGTTTTTGTCGGCATCCATGATAATCTCGTCAACTTCTTTGCGTGTGGCCTTGAACCCCAAAGCCTTCATAAACGACATCAACTCGTCTGACGTAATGACACCATCGCCGTTCTTATCAAACACTTTAAATGCTCCTTTATATTCTGGAATGAAACGGAATAAATATCCTAATATGTTGTGACAATGACTCACAGTTCTCAAAATCAGTTATCATGACATCATCAGATTTTAGCAATATACGCCTGGTCATTGAGTCATTGTATTCATCCAGCACCGTTCGGTTTTGTTTTTTTGTGTGTGCTACAGGTCAAAGTTCTGGAGTAGCATCCAAATATGAATATTCAGAAGCTCCACATATGTAATGCTACTCCAGAACTTTGACCTGTTGCACTAAAAACACGAAAAGGGGGATGGATGGCTCAAATATGACCGCGACACAGTGACAAGGCGTATACACGTGGTGTTTAAATGTTCCAGAATGTGATTATACGAGCTTGTAGACGAAATCGTTTAATAAATACTTGGCGGTTATAAATGTTCAAACTTGAATGTCGTTGTTTTTTTTATGGGACTACCGTGCATTCGACCATCGTGACGTGCATCGATCGTCATTGGTAATTGTTAAGAGATATACACGAAGAATTCATCGCCGGTTTAGGTTGGATACACACATGCATGTAATCTCTGTAATTATCGTGTATTTGGAGTTTTACATGGATCATACAGACAGTGTAATATGTGTCCACTGACAACCCAATCACTGTGGATGTGTTGTCCGCACTGAGTTCCAGTTCCAATTAAGTCGGAATGAAGATAAACCGCTATATTGGCCCGAGTCGCCATGCCACTTAAAATAATTGTTCGTGGGATAACCAAATGGTGGACGTTCTATTTAAATAATTACCAGTCCTCTCTTGATATATAGCAGTGGTGGATCAGGATTTCCCCGACTTGGGTCTATATATGATCCCCGACTTGGGCCTTTATATGATCCCGAAAGCTACCAGGCGAGGATGGCTAACTGAGCTATTTAAGTAAAACATATTATATTATTGCACCTTCTTGCCCAGATTATTTCGACTGATACATTCAACTAAGTCCCTTAGCGATTTGAAGCTTTCGAGACCCCACGCCAATCAAGCATCATGGTCGAACATGTTCTATATCAAGCAGTGTTCGCGCTGTCAGTAGCCAATGGCTAATATTTTTCGAATTTGGCTAATAAAAATTTCATTTGGCTAAACTTTTGGCTAAACTTTTTTTGCCCCAAATGGAGACCGAAAGCATATAGAGTCGTAAAGCTAATACGTAATCAAACTTCACGGGACAGCGAAATGTAAGCTCTAACATTTAACCAGACTAATCGTCAAAACGCATAAGCTGTACACTGGTTATGTAATTGATTAAGCCGTCTTGATAAGATAAAACACCTAAATCCTTTGTTCATTATAGAAGAGCAGTTCTTAACCAATGGTTGCGTAATCTGCATCCCGTTTAATAAACTGGCTTCTCGTCATAAAAGTGTCAACGACATAGAGTTATTACAATTAGCTTAGCATATTTATGCGGGCTATTTTGCAAATTGTTCGGTGTGAAATCCCGTCGTATTCTATATTAATTTTTAAGAATTGATCTGCCTGTGTAATATACTGCATATATGGTCGTATAATATTGTTTTTTAAAGTTGTTTTTGTGTTGATTTAATTATGTTTTTATACTGAGTAACAAATAAAGTTTAAAGCAAATATTTTAGTCATTAATTGTGAACCGCCCAGAAAATGAGGATTTAATTTGGCCAAAAACATTTGGCTCAAGTTTTTTTCATTTGGCTAATAAAATGTTCATTTGGCTAAACTTTTGGCTAAAATATTTTTCGGTCCAGCGCGAACACTGATATCAAGCCTCTGTATATACCAGACGTGTCGCTTCTGGTGTTCGTGTATTAATAAAATGCCAGATATCACACAGACTTGACTAATTTCCGCATCCGTAAGAGAAGGCATGGTTTGGACTGGCCTTAAATGTCCTGATAGCAGACATTTTGACTTCGCTCATCACTACTCACTTGTCTGGCCTGTTAACAATGAACCTCTCGCGCGCAGGTGATTAATGTTGTCAATTATTGGTGTTGCCATGTAAAATACATGCAGAAATTACATGCATGTGTGTATCCACCCTTAGCGGGACTCAATGCATTTGCATTGAGTACATATACAAAAATCACAAATGCCTGTAAAACCGCGATAATCAAGAACAAGTTTTGAACGTAAAAAACATAATATTTTTGTTCTTGTTTTGATAATTGTCATTTAACGACATTTGCATGCTATAGCCATTGTTATGTCAACCTAAACTGTTAGTAACAGTCCTATTAACAAATAGTGATTGACAATTGTGATTCAGATAGTCGAAAATCTGTGTTTTGTTGAATGTTTTACTGTTTCACCTTCTCCAATGTTCAACTTTCACGATTCGACCATTTAATTTTAATGCACTATAGTGATATCAGAAGAAACGGCAATGTAACTGAAACAGTTGACATATTGATATATACCTATGCTAAATTAATCCCCCCACCTAGTTATAAAAGTATACATTTGATTGATTGGAATGGTTTGTTATACATTGGGGAGGTGTTCAGGAAAACTGAGCAGACAGACGAAAATATAATAGAAAAGTGTATATAAGGATTCCTATGAATTGGTGGCAAATGTTCAGATAATAAGTTTAACGTTTGTTGAACTTATTATCTGAACATTTCCCAAGTGAACTATACTCATTAATGAGTAGTTAGTGTTAGAAATGGTTAAAGATGCATAATCCGAATTAACGCTCCAAAATGACTAGTTCTTTGGCTTCGGGGTGAGAAATATTTGAATCTAGTTGAGGAACCAACCCGTCAAAGCTCAGAGTGATCTGATTTTGATTTTTGAAATTTGCTATTTCTCGAAATGTGTAATTAGTTGTGTCCCAGAAGAGTCGTCAAACGATTGTCAAGGACAAAATTGCGGATGAAGATGGATAACTCTAAAATCAAGTGGTAATAAGAAACAAAATGTTGATAAATAACTCGTTTTGGGAATTTTATGGCATAGTTGGCGGCGGATAGCATTATTTTGTTGTAATTAATCGATTCTGATAACAAAAGCGTATTTTGATCGTATACATTTTATTAAATTCAGGTATGAAATGAGGAATAATTTCAAATAAATACACAAGATTATCACAGGGATAGATCAGGACTAAAACAAATTTGGGGAATAAATAATAAAAGTTAGGTTGGTTAAGAGGTAAGCGGAAGGGAATGACACAGTAAATGGAATCTGCATGTGTAGGTGCTCTATCCGGGAATTACATGATAACAAAATAGTGCACCTTGATCGTCGGTATTGCTAGAACAATTGTTCTCACCTTCTTGTTCTTTGTGCGTCAGATCCTGGAAAAGATATACGAGTGTATTAATAACAACAAATTAAAAGGTCAACTATATCATATATGTACATTAATGTGATTAATCTGTATAATATCAACCGAAGAAGGCCTATAGACCGAAAGCTTTTGAAGTGCGACTTCTTGTATTGGTAAACTTATAGGGTTTTTTCCAAATATAATCCGCACAGGCACCACCCATGCTCGTGGTTCATATTATATATTAAACGCGGTGAATTGGCAGTTTCTTCTTGTCATCCATCGCAAACGAATTTTAGCGGGGGTATAGAAATTAGTTCCGTCCGTAACAACTTTGGAGATCTGTATCTCACTCATCTAAGATCGGATTTCAATTATCGTCAATTCCTTAATTTGCAGAGTTATTGCCATTGGAGTGAAAATGTATCTGTGATAAATGATCTTTAGTATACTCATGGGGCAGCGTGAATGGTACATTTTATTTAGAGCGTAAAATATGTCCAGCCCTGTATCTCCGTCAGAGTTCAAGCTGGCCGGAACATTATTTTTGGCAAATGTTTTGGCCATTTCTGATATATTTTTTTCGTCATTTTCCAGAATATTTGACCAAATTGAAAAACAAAAATATTCTATCATCGAGAAAACTGAAACTAAAACAAAAATATGAAGAAACTATGAACAAATATAACTGATTAATTTATATCATCTAAATTTGAAACCACAATGCAGTAAAGTAGTGTCGCTTGATTAAAGATGCATAATCCGATTAAGCGCCCCTCAGTTACTATTTATTTGGATTCTAGGGGGGGGGTAAACAATATTTGATTCGACTCGAGAAACCCACCTGTCAACTCTCAGAGTTGTTAGATCTCGATTTTTGAAATCTATTATTTTTCACCATCACTGATTTATTACTGGCACAGTGAAAGTCGACGAGCCGACGTTCTCTGACCATATTGCGGATGAAAATGGATAACTCTAAAATCAAGAGGTTTTCTGTTGATAATAAGGCCAAATTTCGTCGAACAACATGTTGATAAATAACACGTTTCGGGCAATTTTATATTATAGTTGACAGTCATCAAAACAATGATATCCACATACAATAGAATTTGTCCAGTCATCGCAAGTAAGATTAAGAAACATGTCATCTTGCACCTCATAAATTTAATAAACAGAGCAAAGCAACATCTCTCTTGTTTTAATAAAATTGTTTATTTATTCCGTTCAACCCAAATCATGTATAATACAGCAACATAGCTAATATTATGTTCATTGTGTAGAATATAAGCCCGTAATGCGTATTACGCCGAATGTGGTATACTGCCAAGCTGATCTGGCCGTGTCAATGGAGCTATGGCCATGGGTATATCTCGCAGAACAACACATTTCGGGTTTCTCAGGATGCGAGTTATTTTAGGAAATATGATTTTAAATGTACTAGCTCTATTGCGTACCGGTTATACTTTTTGCAGGATGTATGTATTCGCGGATGTATTTTCCCGGATGTGTCATTGTTGCAGTATGTAACTTTTACGACCGTGGCGTTAATTGCTTTCGATATTTATGTTTGAACATGTCTTGGGCACTCTTGGAGATTTTATTGCGGGAACATAATGCATAATAGGAAAGCTAACATTGCTGATTAAGTATGTCACAGTTAGAATATAGACTAAAGGTCGTATTTCGAAGTATCGGGTGCGTATATTTAATCCGATTAGTAGAGTTTTGGTTCGCATTTAGAGACTTTCTGGTGTGGTGAATGAGAAACCAGTTGTGATAATATTTTGCCGTAGTTGTAATAATTTGAAGTATTAGTTGTTTTAATGGAATTCTGAGTTGGTGCATTCGTGAAACCAATATATGTTATATTATAATTTATATGTATACCTAGTAATATGAACTTGAGGGCGTTACCATTTCTGACAACATGTATAATTTTCTTGTAGTTGTCGTCTCGGCAAGTGACCATATCTAATTTGGACGCTTTTGTGTTTCTTTGAGGCAGGGAACGTATACGTTAATTTATCATGTTATGTGTAAATTTTGATTGAATGAGAACACTGAGAGAAATACACGTAATTATGCACTTAATACTTCGATGTCGCTTGCCATATCATTCATGGCTACAACTTCATTATTTTAGCTCGAAAAAACATTGTTTCGTAGTTATACATTTCTGAACTATATTAAAGGTAGATATGTTTTTACTTAATTATTTTGTAGTTCTTCCTTTCAGTGCAGACTCAAGAGTCAAATTTCGATGCACTTGATTTTAGTACTTCGGAAACTGGTCTACTTCCTTAAAGCGAAACGCACTAATTTAGGTGTTATTGCCTCCGTCACCGTGTACCCGGGGAAAACGGGAATGCTGTAGATTCATGCGGTGTCGGTTGCACATTCAAAACACTCCTCAAAAAGTACAAAGAGACGATATGTCATGCCAATAAGCTGATTGTCTGATATTGGATGCAATGTCTGACTGATTTTCGATAGAGGCTTTTGTTTATACTTACTGGGCCATGTGAGCGCATTACTGCGAGACCACCCCTGCTGGTATCCGACAAAAGATGCTTAGCGGTTGACACATAAATTGATTAATATAGCCAATACCGGCTCCAGGGGGGCTTATAGAAAACGATATAAAAGTCTTCCCGGTCGATTGTTCATTCGACACATCTCATACAACAACAAAGCACAGCATAAAATCCTTCTCAAGAGACCTGTTCATAAGAAGAACGGGATGCACTGGCTAGGATATACATGTAAATTATTGTAGAAGCGTAGTTTAAGAGGGAGATCGAGTGACAAATTCTGAATGAGGATTGCCATGCAAAATTGCAAAAGTTATATAAGAAGCAGATGAAACAGTAACTAAACAGTCATATAGCATTGAACTTGTCGGTTGTCTAGGTAAATAATCAATATTGATATAAAATATACTTTTGAGAATAACCAGATGACCAGTAACTAAACAGTCATAGCATTGAACTGGTCGGTTGTCTAGGTAAATAATCAATATTGCTACAAAATGTACTTTTGAGATTTTTTTCTCTGGAATTACAACACTTGACCCTCCTTGTGGGCCGCGGTAGATGGGCAAACCGTCCCACTGCGAGAGAGAGAGAGAGAGATATGGTTTATTGCCTCCTCGTGGGAGCGTCATTAATTTACATAATTTATATACATGTTTACAGATATGCATTTATAACATGTCGCAATTCATTAAGAAAAATAACTGTCACACTCGTATGGTCGGCTGAGATCGTAATATGTCTATGGTTAGTCACAACATATAAAGAAGATGGTTATTGTTTGGTTGAGTTGAACGTATGTTTGGGAGCTATTAGAACTCGGGACGATAGTTTCTGATTCCAGATTCATCAACTATTTGCGTGTCGCACGTGTGTGGACGAGAAGAATGTAACATGGCCATGTTTCCAAAGGATATTTATTTTGTCGTTTGTCTAGGTAAATAATCAATATTGATATAAAATATACTTTTGATAATGACCAGATGACCAGTAACTAAACAGTCATAGCATTGAACTGGTCGGTTGTCTATAGGTAAATAATCAATATTGCTATAAAAATGTACTTTTGAGATTTTTTTCTCTGGAATTACAACACTTGACCCTCCGTGTGGGCCGCGGTAGATGGGCAAACCGTCCCACTGCGAGGGTAAGACTCACATTGTGTGGTACCCTGTTTACCGTTGTGTGAACCCCGTGAGTAATTGTGGTGCAGAAAACACGTGGTATACCAGGGCGGCCGTATCATCTGAGGCATATCCCTGTGGATACGACTAAACTCGTGGACCACTTCGGTCCTACATCTTTTCGAGACGGATGGTTGAGTTTACCCGGCTCAATCAATTGGGTTGTCGCGCCTATCCGGTGTTTCACCCGGCTCACTCAATCAGCTAGTCACGCCTCTTCAGTGTTTCACCCCGCTCAAACAAATTATTCATTATTTCTCGCAGTTCTTGGTACCGAAAGGGACAAAAAAGAAAATATGTTCAAGCTCTCAAATATATTAAAACCCATTGTTTTTGTCGTTTTTGTCATCTCAGATTATATATATAATGAAGATGATGATTTGTGAAACTCAAGATTTTTCGCCAGATAGATCCAGAGAAATTCTTGGTTGAAAACCACTTTAAATTTTTGTCTGGATTTACGCAAAATGTGCGTCAGTCCCTTAATGAGGCTTTTTAAACGTTACCAATAACATTTGACACAAACTCAGTGATATATATACAGATAAACACGCGTGCGCGCGTGCTATATATAATTATACTATTAAATTATCATTGTAATGTTTAAACTGTTTCAAATTTTCCGCTCAGATATGAGACAAACGGTCTCCATACCAGGAACAGACTAAATATGAACGCTCTTAATTGTTCCATCCTTAATTGTTCCAAAATCGCGACTTTAGTTACTTTGGTGGCATATACTGTACTATATTAAGAAGCTGTCATGGTGAATTGGAACGGGATGTTACAAAAGCGAATATAAATTCATGTAACAGCATCTAATTCCATATTGAAATTTTAGACAAATTATGTCCGGTATATTTCTGTAATACTGTATATAAAGTCACCGAAGATTGGGCATCGGTGGTTCATCTGGTAATGTGCATGGTGCATGGTACATTAGGCCAACAAAAGTCGTCCAAAGACAACGAAGCTGGTTCGAATCCCGATATGTGCGGATTTATAATCCACGAACAGGGAAGGTGACCAGATTTGAGTATTTTGAAGAGTTTGTCAGGTCCATCCGTCTGTTGGTGGGTTATATGTGCATTAGAGTGTAAGTCCTTCCCCCAGCCGTAAACCAGACAACGTCGTGATATATGACCTAGCGGCTGATGCGACTAAATTAACCAATCATTTACGTTAGTCTCCGGACCGGCACTCATTATAACACCATTGTAAAGCAAACATACATTTTAATAATGGATGCTCTGAAAATAAAACTCGATTAAGTACGAATGAATAGCTCTTTATCTATTGAGCGTAGGCTGTTGACGTATTATTGTCAGCTTAATCGTCGTTGTAACAGCACATAATCTCAGATGATAGTCCCTGAACCGATCGATCATTGTCCACTTTCTCGCTTGTTGTAGTTGTTGTTTGGTCATTGTCAGAAGGATGGTATTTCTTCGTCATTGTTGTCACACTGTCGCGATGTGCAGCGTGGATCAATTCTCCGTTTTGCATTCATAATAACTACATGTTAAACTTAATCGACCGAAAAACTACCAGCGAACTACCGTGCATTAATATGAGAATAATTATATTAGAAACTACCCAGGAACTGATGAATATTGGCGTTCCAGACAGTGGACGTGGAAAATTCATCCCTAGTTAAGTAGTCCTGTCAAATTGCTATGGTGCGGGTGGCTCTTACTGGATAGCTATTCCATTGGTGGGGCGATGATGCTGTTTTTCAAATATTTTTTTTTTTTACATAATTAGAATATATCTCTCACAATGTACTATAGTACTATAGCATACATTGGTTGTGAAGGATGCTGATTTTTTCCCTCCAGTTGATAGTTTGAAATTGAAATCTTTTGAAAATTCACGAATTCTTAAGATGCACACTATCAGGTCAAATGACGTGAAAATCAGCCAAAATCCCTAATCCTCGTTATAAAATCCCGCCCACACCCGCAATCTCGGCATGTTAATTGGAGAAAGGTAGATGAAAGGGGAAGAATAATCAGCGACAAAAGTATGTTCAAGAATAGATACCGATGACGTTGATGTTCATGTTTTGAGACAGGTAATTGTATCTTCTGTGTGTGAGAAAGAGTTAGGCATAAAATATACAACAAACTCTCCTTCGATCAACACATTAACGAAATGGTGCTCAAAGCTACAAGGCATGTATGCGCAAGTCACCAAATGGTCCTTCGTACAATTAGATCAATAAAATGTACTCGAAAATGGTGAGACAAATTCTCGAATATAAAAATACAATCTCGAGCCCACTCTTCTAAAACATTATGTTGCAATCGAAAAAGTTCAAAGACGCGAGACAAAACCTTGTTCCAGAACTTAAACACTCCGATCGGGTCCGAATCGGCATCTCCAGTTTTGACCTAGTTTAAACTACCAGTTTTAACTGGGTTTTAGTAGTAAAACCAAGTTTTTCTCCACCGCTGGGACGACACGGATTTGGTCGATTGCGCTATCTGTGGGCCACAATTGTCCAATTGCAAGGATAGGAGGCGTGGTCTGTCTGTTTATTATCGCTACGTATCAATGCAGTGTGCGGTCACTCGACCTTCTGTCGCTATCTAATATCTCTTGAGGGCATGGGTGGGGGCCTGCCACAAATGTACCATAGAAACACCACCACCCCTCCCCGGGGGTACCATCCGGACGGGTGAAAATGGGGTATGGACCATTTTCGAGAACGGGAAGGATTTCGGCGAATTTTACGGAATGAATGGGTGGCCCGCCAAAAATACTCGTTAGAAACATCACCACTCACCCCGGGAGAACTGGGGTATGGACCGTTTTCGAAAACGGTAAGGATTTAGGCTAATTAATTTGGCAGCAGGAGTGGGTGGCCCGATCAAAATACAGCATAGAACCCCCCCCCCCCCCCACCCGATGATGTGGAATTATAAATGGGGTACGCCAAAATACCGAATAGAAACACCCCAGCCCTCACTTCCGGGGAAGGGTACACCAATAACCCCTATAAACACCACACCCTCACATCCGGGCGGCGGCGGGATGGGTTACCACCCGAGGGGTGAAGATGCGATATGGACCATGTTCGAGAACGGTAATTATTTCGGCCAATTTGACGGCAGGGGTATGTGGCCCACTCCAAATATCCGACAGAAACACCATACCCTCATCTCTGTATGGTACCACCCTGCTGGGGTGAAAATGGGATATGGAGCATTTTATTCCTTATTCGCAAAAAACATGCATCTGTCGGTCAACATTTCGGCATGTGTGGGTCGCCCGTCCCAAATACCCCATAGAAAGACCCCCACCCCTCACCCGGGTGTCGGAATGGGGTATGGACCGTTTTGTTCGGTAAGAATTTCGTCCAATATGACAATAGAAATACCCCACCGCGGATGGTTCTACCCGAGCGGGTGAAAATTGCGTATGGACCCCGGTGTGCGGGTTGGGGTGTTTCTAGGGGGACATTTGCGGTGTGCCACCCATCGTTCTCGAAAATGGTCCATACCCCATTTCACCCCCTCGGAGTGGTACCCCGGGGAGGGTGTTTCTATGGGAAATTTGGAGCGGGCTACCCACTCCTGAAAATTGACCGAAATACTTACCGTTCTCGAAAATGGTACATACCCCATTTTCACCTCCTGTGGTGGTTCCCCCAAGGGTTGAGGGATGGGCTGTTTCTATGGGACATTTGAGCGGACCATCCATCCATGCCGTCAAATTGGCCGAAATCCTTACCGCTCTCGAAAATGGTCCATATCCAATGTTCACCCCCCTCGGGTGGTACCACCCCCGCCTGATGTGAGGGGTGTGGTGTTTCTATGGGTTATTGGGACGGGATACCCAGCCATACCATCAAATTGGCCGAAATCCTTACAGTTCTCCAAAATGGTCCATAATCCATTCCCTCTCAGGGTGGCGTTACCATCCCTCGGATGAGGGCTGGGGTGTCTCTGGTGGGTATTTGGGCGGACCAACAACCCATGCGTCACATTGACCGAAAGATACCTTTTTGTGAATAAGGAATCAGTTTCAAAAGTTATGTTTGTGTCTAACGCTTCAAACTGATCAGTCCGATCCCTCAGTGCTCTGTCACCAAAGCGACATCCGGACGAGCGAATTGCAAACAAACATACAGCAAGCAATTATCCACTGTCACATATTTTGTTAGAAGTTATCTCATAAGTACCGACATCGCCTCCCCGAATTCCACTAAGACTCTCCCGCATGTACATTGAGTGACAAACGCCCGAGCATAAACGCCTCTCCAATTCAAAACAAGAAAACTAAGATGCATGCATCAGGTCGGCCGTGAACTATCTACCATAGAATTGTTGTAGCTATCGATTATACATTTTGAAACACCTGTCTGTATGTATGTATGTATGTGTGTATGCGTGAATGCATGTGTGTATGTGTTATAGACTCTAACACTGCTCGAATTTGGTATTTAACGTGTCAACTTGACCTCGCTCATAGGCATGTTTCTGGACCTTGACCGATCCGACTAAAAATTTGTGTGTAGGACTACTTCGATCCCGGGAGCAATATGGACGGGTCCAATTTCACGTGGGACCATGTTCTCGAACGTGCTGATATAGGCATGTTTCTGGACCAATTGAACAATATTTTGGCCAGACGCTGTATATACTGGGTACTGTCCAGATGGAGGCGATCACAAAAAAAATCCCTAACTAGCCCGAACGAAGTCGAGTACATCAGCTAGTTTAATATATATTTTGGACATTTGTCTGTCTGTTTGTCTGTTAGCTATGGCCGGGAAAACTGCCGGACAGATTTGACGAAATTTGATACCTAGGGGAAATTATTTCCAGGGAGTATTTTGGACGGGTCAAATCTTGATCCCGACCTGACTTTGACATTCAAAAAGATCAATTCAAGGTCAAATCTGGTAAAACGGAAGTATTTCAACGAAATTTGATACCTACTGTTACTTTTGTCCCAGGAGTGTTTCGGGTGGGTCAAATCATGACCCTGACCTGATCTTGACATTCAAAATTGTCAATTCAAGGTCAAATCGGGTATAAAGCCGGGCGGATTTCGACGGGTACTTTTGTCGTGACTTTTGTCCGGGGAGTGTTTTGGACGGGTCAAATCGTGACCCCGACATGACCTTCACCTTTAAAATAGTCAATTCAAGGTTAAATCGCGCATTTCTCCGAAAATCAGAGGGGAACATCCCGGACGAAGTGGGGTCCACGAGCTACTATTATATATTTCTAGATTTAGTTACAAACTAAATACCTGTATATTGTACAAAGAAATGTTTGACAAATATATCTGTATCAATATTACCATACGGGTCATTAAAATAGATACGACGAAACAAATTTTGAAGGGTGCATGTATCAGGTAAATTTTTATATTTCAAATGATGACAGGAATGCAGAAAGTTGAAGTACCTACGTAATACTGGCTATCCGCATGAAGAGATATACATGTATATAAAAACCAGATGAGGGATATGTCTGTACAGTTGCTAAACAATTCAGTCATGCAAAAGAGGATCAAAGAGTAAGATACCAAATTGCTGCCTGTGGTAATGTTTTTTAACGAAATTCGGGAAAATTAGATTACTCTCACCCTGGTTATCCAGAAGATAATTGTGGAATCTGATGACGATCGGACAAGGGTGTCGTCTGTAGGATCAACCAAATTATTTAGCCATAAAAATAGTAAAATTGAAGATCACCGCTGGCAGTGATGTCTTCACAAGGACAGTTTGAGAACAAAATATGGCTCACATCTAGCGGTGACCCAAAATATCCACATAAGAAAAAGTTCTCCAATAAAAGCTGGCTGCAGGGTGCGCCAATTGATTCAAATTCGAAATTTAGCAGGGTGTACTGCTTGTGGCCATGTTTTCCCCGCAAATTTGATAGACTGATGGACAAAACCACTGAATCCGTTGAATCAATATACATGTATACATGGATTAATTTATATGCATTGTTATACACAGTACTGGTATATAAAGGTACTGAAAATAACTATATTACTAGTATACACAAAATAAACCATATATCATGGCTATGGGTTCTAATATCCGAACATGACAGCTGAGAACTTGGTGTGAATTAAAGAGTGGTGGTTTCTCAAGCATATCTAACCCTCCACGTTAGAAAACATGCCATTAAATGTCATAAGTATAATCTAGCTTGAGGACAGAAGTGATCCATAAAACCCCCCTTAATTCAACCAGGTCCTCGCGCGATGTATGATCGATCACATGATGATCTAGGGGGATTAGAATTGATGTATAAAAACAGCACTGCATGTAAATATAAAATAAAATAGTGCTACATCTTATTACAGATTATTGCCATATATAATCAGTGATTATACAGACAGTCTGACAAAATAAAGTTTCAGTGACACTCTATCCGAAGAGGGGAATAATTTCATCTGTTACAGTCAATGGAGCAATTATGAATCTGGAAAGGTGAAATTTCTAAGTAATACTAGATATCGACATGACGCAATAAAATATAACGTAAATGCAATATGGCCGCTGGCGACCATTTTTTCCTATGAAATTAAAAAAATATTTGATAGCTCTCATCTGATAGATCAATATCAAGATAAATATGAAGTTTGGTGATGATCGGATGAGTGAAGTGGACTGTGGTCTGTGCTAAACGGTTTAGTAATGCTTAAAAAGATTCTTACCTTAATATTTTTATGTTCACTTTATAAACTTCACTGAGTCATCTTTGTCATGTATTGAGTTTGATATATTTTGTTAACAGTTTATAAATCATGTATGTCTCATGTTTGTTATTTTAATTTATGTGTTTATTATCATTAAATAAAGTTGCATTCCTTAAAAAGATTCTTACCTCAATGTTTTTATGTTCACTTTATAAAGTCCACTGAGTCATCTTTGTCATGTATTGAATTTGATATCTTTTGTTAACAGTTTATAAATTATGTATGTCTCGTGTTCGTTATTATATTATATACACTTTATAGTGTGTTTTCAGAACGAAAAAAAATTGAATAAAATCAACAAATTTGTAAATTTAAAAACAATTCAAACGTTGTTGTATTCCATGTCCCAGTCCGGACATATACACAAAATTTCAATAATATTCATTGAGAAACAACGGACCAAACGCTATATAACACCCGTATACATCTTTTATTCCGAATCGGACTCGGGTACATGTTATAGTAGGTACCGAATTGACACACGTCGACTGGGCGAGTTGGCCATGGGGCGATTAGGCCGATTCCGGCACATTCTATAATTTACCGTATGTATCCGTTTACGCGTAGTTTACTTTAGAAAGTTCCGCAATTAATACCGTAAATAGAGCGACCTTATTTGACAGAGAATCCCTCTGTTATTGATTATCAAGTTGCTGTACATTAAAAACGACAAATTCACATGCTCGTTCAAGCGCAGTAGTCTATTTTCCCCATGTTAAAGGACATCCACAAATACTAAATAACGCTAACCTACTGCCGAATGTTTGACACGACAACTGTTAACATATTTGGGCTGAATTCATCTAACGCGGTATTATTCCTCAAAATAAACAACAAAACCATCGTTACTTGGAAATGTAGTTTGGGCTAACATTTACATAAATCCTCCAGATCAATTATCCGACACACACGTCAGATGAAAAAGTCACATGAAGTAACCGGCCAAATTGGCCGAAATAAACACTCCCATATACATGTATACGCGAAGAAACAACATCAATACTGGGCGAAAAAAATCGACCGAATAATTAAACCCACAAAACTAGGTTTTAGTAAAACCTGGGGTAGGGTAGTTTAACTTTGATGTTTTTTCAAGGTATATTTAAAGGTATATTTTCGAGACGAGACGTATGCTACGTATAAATCATATATACCTAAGCTTTGTCGGATGTCGATTTGGCGAACATGACTTTTGAAACTGATTCCTTATTCACAAAAAGGTCTCTTTCGGTCAATTTGACGCATGGCTTGGTGGCCCGCCCAAATACCCATCAGAGACACCCCAGCCTTCACCCGGGGGAGGGTAACGGCCACCCTGAGGGGGTGGAGTATGGACTATTTTGGAGAACTGTAAGGATTTCGGCCAATTTGATAGTATGGGTGGGTGGCTCGCCCCAAATAACCCATAGAAACACCCCACCCCTCACATCCGGGGGGGTACCATCGAGGGGGTGAACGTGGGATATGGACCATTTTCGAAACTGGTAAGGATTTCGGCCAATTGACGGCATGGATGGATGGCCCGCTCAAATATCCCATATAAACAGCCCACCACTGAACGCTGGGGGAACCACACAGGAGGTGAAAATGAGGTATGGACCATTTTCGAGAACGGTAAGGATTTCGGTCAATTTGACGTCAGCAGTGTGGGTAGCCCGCTCCAACTACCCCATAGAAACACCCTCACCCGGAGGTACCACCCCGAGGGGGTGAAATGGGGTATGGACCATTTTCGAGAACGGTGGGTGGCACATCCCAAATGCGCCCCTTAGAAACACCCACCCCACCCCGGACCCCATTTTCACCCGCTCGGGTAGAACCACCCGCGGTAAGGGTGGGGGTGTTTCTATGACTATATTTGAGGGCGGGCCGCCCACCAATGACGTCATATTGGCCGAAATCCTTACCGTTCTCGATAACGGTCCATACCCCATTCTATGGGGTATTTGGGGCGTGCCACCTACACATGCCGTAATATTAACCAACAGAGGCATGTTTTTGCGAATAATGAATAAAATGCTCCATACCCCATTTTCACCCCAGCAGGGTGGTACCCTCCAGGGATGAGGGTAGGGTGTCTATATGGGATATTTGGAGCGGGCCACACACCCCTGTCGTCAAATTCGCCGAAATCCTTACCGTTCTCGAACATGGATCATATCCCATCTTCACCCTCGGGTGGTGACCCACCCTACCCCGCCCGGATGTGAGGGGTGGGTTGTTTATATGCGTTATTTGAGGTACCCTTCCCCGGGGGTGAGGGTTGGTGTGTTTCTATTCGGTATTTGGGCGTACCCAATTTCCACCTCCTCTGGTGGGACCCCTCCCCCCGGTGAGGGTGGGTAGGGGTGGTTCTATGGTGTATTTTGATCGTGCCACCCACTCCTGCTGCCAAATTAATTAGCCTAAATCCTTACCTGTTATCCCGGGGTGAGGGGTGATGTTTATATCGGGTATTATGGGCGAGCCACCCTTTCATGCCGTCAAATTCGCCGAAATCCTTCACGTTCTCAAAAATGGTCCATACCCCATTTTCACCCGTCCGGATGGTACCCCCGGGGTGGTGGTGTTTCTATGGGGTATTTGTGGCGGGGCCCCACCTATGCCCTCAAGAGATATTTTTGAGTTCCAAAAGTCACGTTCGTCCATGATATTAGATAATATCTAACCGTTATACAACAGACCGTGCATTCGTCGTGATTTCTCAAAGCGCACGGGTTATTCCCCTGATTAGGAGATTATATAGCGACAACAGGTCGCTTGACCGGACAATGAATTGACAAGCTTAACGATAATAAACAGACAGACCACGCCTCCTATTCTTGCAACTGGACAAGTGTGGCCCACGGGTAACGCAATCGACCAAATCTATGTCGTCCCAGCGGTGGAGAACAACTTGGTATTACTACTAAAACCCAGTTTAAACTGGTAGTTTAAACTAGGTCTAAACTGGAGATGCCGATTCGGACCTCCGACTACAGAACACACATGAGTGCTGAAGGCTTAATTTTCCTGAAATATCGGGGGCGACATGATAGAAACGTGAAGGCGAAAGAATAATAGGCTGAGACCAATTCTCGAATAAATATGGAAATACAATCTGGAACCCACTCTACTGAAAACATTCTATTGCAATCGACAAATTCAAAGATGCGAGATAAAACTTGTTCCAGAACTTAAACACTCCGACTACAGCCTTAATTTCCCTGAGATAGCGGCGTTTCATGGGCGACATGATAGAAACGCTATTTCATAAAATGTATAATTTCAACCCCAATTTATGAACTGGTTGTGCGAGTGTATGACGACCATACAAGAGGACATTTATATACACATACCGCACGAAGTTTTGTCGAATAGAATTTCGGGGGGGGGTTGTCGTCAACAATAAAGTGGTGCATGCATGGACCTCAATGTAAGACTTTGTTGTAGATGACAAACTGGTCGACTTTAAAGGAGACTTGATGCACCGCCTGTTTTCCCGAAAACCCGCACAGCATCTGCTTATAATAGAACTTGTTTTAGGTAGATAATCTGCTTACAATGGTCTAATTTTGAGTCGATAATATGCTGAAAATGAGAGCATTTAAGTCATGGTATCGACTCATAATGAGGAGAATCTAAGCAGATTATATGCGGACGATGACACAAATAAGCCAACTCTCGCTTTTCAAATGTATGCTCTTTGACATGTGTTTTCACTGTGGTCCGCGCCATAAAACGAAAACGAAATAACGGCTATGACTCCATTATCTGTTTATTTCAGAATCAAATAATCACATTAGGTACCTATTTCACATTATAGGTCGATTTCACATTATCTGTGCGAGGATAAGTTGCGATGCAAGCTTCTATGATATCAGATATGACTATGATGCGTGAGTGACTCTGTTACCGTTGCAGACAATATATATGTGTGTGTGATTGCGTGTATACAAAAGTATTTGCATGAACGGACAAGTCGCACGGCTTAATATATGTTCCGGAAATGATGATACTATGGAATCAATTTAGAGAGTATAGAAAACAATGAATGAAGGCCTATACACCATAACGAAATGTTCCATGTGGACTTCCCTGGAATTTCGTCTGAAAGCAACGGATGAATGTCAATCCATTTATTATAGGGCAAACGTCGTTGACATAGCAGCCAGTGGTCGCATATGTTTGCGCGAAGGTTTCGACGATGTACACCATAAATCTTTGCTAATGTATCTGGCGAAACAATACATGATGTGGCAACAATAGTTTAAAAAATCAATTATCTTGTCCCGCTCTTGTATGTTATAGATTCAGCATTGCATTGCGCACATTGGACTGACTGTCCGACAAGTCAGTAAAGAAACATGTCCATGTTTGACATCGTATATATCTGGTCTTCCAAAAACACGGTGTATATACAATGTGAACTAATTCGAGGCTCGGTGTGGAAAGGTATGGTCATTGTGAATGACTTGGCGGTCAGTAAAACGCCTGTCGGGGGAATGAAGATGGCAAGGAGAGATGATATTGAAGCGATTGAGTTTTATGAAAACGTAAATCCCAGTTTCCAAAGGCGTAACCTTATCAAAACGTAAAGGTCTGGAAGAACCTAAAATTGCTACAAATACTACATCAGAGTGCCGATTGTCCTATACTGTTTACCCGCATGACTGGAAACCTCTGCAGCACATGGACCATATGTTCGAAACTTTTCTAATGGACAGGATGTGATAGGATAATTGATTTCCAATATACACATATACATACATAACATAGAAAGAACAAGATAAACAATTACACATTTATATGGTATATTGAGAGGCGACGGCTTAGTCCAATATAGACTGTCTTCCTGTCGACCCCGAAGCTTGGAAACAAGCATGAAGATCAACAATTGTGGTATGGTTATTATTCTGCATGCTATTTCATGCATTATTCAGTAGCATGTTTTGTAATGATGGTACTTTGGTATACAACGCCAAAAAAAATTATTATTATTTTAATTTAGTAACAAGGGACGTACTCGCAAAATGTGTATACCGGTTATAGACTCTTTGCAGGATGTATGTATTCACGCGGGGATGTATCTTCGCGGATGTCTCATTGTTGCAGTATGTAACTTTTATGACCACGTTAATTGATTTCGATATTTAGTTGTGAACAAATGGCTGATGAGTCTCAAGGCTGTATGCAAATCATTCAGGACATGACAATCTGCGGAATGGGGTTGAATGCTGAACAGAATGACATTTTGCGGAGCAGAATGTGACATTGCGTGGGACCGCCGATATCGAGGAATATGGCACATCGATAGCTCATTTTGGTGTCTAACGAAAAGCCGACATTCGCCCCAACCAAATATATTAACGCCGCCACTGACCGGACACCAGTAGTTTAATAATTCGGTCGACAACTTACCTACCATCAAAATTGTCTAAATCAAGGCTGTGGAACAGCTGTAGAATTGTACTTTTACAGCGATAAAGCTATGCCCAAAATCAAACGTCGTATTAAAATGAAGTTTAGCATCTATTGCACAAAACTAGAGGTGTGACTGTCCCAATGGGACTGAGAATACCCCCCCATGTTTTTTTAAAATACTAAGATGTTTCACATGTCAGTAAACATTTAGTTAAAATAATAAAATAACAGTTCCCATTGCAGGTGCACAAACCTAACCGTAATCTTAAACCTATTGACCGAAAAATGTAGGAATAAAAGCTCGGACAAAATTATGCATTTTGCAAAAATGTTCTAAGTCGAAAAAGGAGAATAACTCCACAAAAAAAGTCGGACAGACATCATAATCGCAGGTGCACAGGTTCTCATGGTACTAAATATCAGTGCCAAGATTTAAAAACATTGACCTAAAATGTAGAAATAAAAGCTCGGACAAAATTAGGCATGTTGCAAAAAAATGTCTAAGTAAAAAAAGGGAAATAACTCCACCAAAAAATTCCGGACAGACGTCATAATCGCAGGTGCACAGGTTCCCATGGTACTAAATGTCTGTGCCAAGTTAAAAAAATTGACCTAGAAATGTAGGAATAAAAGCTCGGACAAAATTATACATGTTGCAAAAAGTCGAAAAAGGGGGGAATAACTCCAACAAAAAAAAGTCCGACAGACGTCATAATCGCCGGTTCCCATGGTGGTTGATGCCTGTGCCAACTTGCACGGAAATTGAAAAAAAAACAGCTGAGAAAAATTTCGGACAAATTTGTGTCCACGGACGGACGGACGACGGGCGGACGGACGGACAATCTGACTCAAGTATTCCCCCCTAACGATAAATGTATTCATTCGACCGGACGGATTGTTTTTGTACATATAGAGACCGATTAACCCATACATGCCAAGGTGCCACAAAACATCGAAAACTGCGTTCGACATCAATGTTTAGAATTTAGATTTCTCGATGAATACCCTAGCAAACAACTATAGTAGGTATCAAATGACGCAGTGGAATACTACGCATTCATTTTATATACGATTTGGCCAGGGGGGGGGGCGGAAAAAAAACTGCAGACACAGGGTGGAAAAAACTGTTTGGGTACCCCCCCCCCCCCCCCCCCCAAACAGCAAAAACTGCAGTTTTTTTTCACTGACCATTTATCCCCCCCCCCCCCCCCCCCAGAAAAATCAAATCTACCCCAGCCGGACATCAACTCGGTTTGACCGGAAACAGAAAAAACACCGGAGCATACAATTCACGAGAAGGTGCTTGGTAACTTAGTTTAGATTATTATGACTAATGGTCATTGTCTACCAGTAGAACGCAGATTTGTACCTCGTGATGTCATGACATGTACAAACATGTATATTGGTGATCGCAACGCTATGTATGCACTTAAAAATGACAACTATTCATTACCTCGACTTTGAAAAAGATGCAAATGAGATGAGTGAGATACCAGCATATAACTGTTTTCTGATACCATTGGAGGAGAAATTGTTTAATACATGGGATAGTTCTGCAGATAAGCGATCGCAGGGTAGAATTCTGCATTCGATTGGTAGACACTGACATAGTCGGCATTATTAAGAGGGTTAATGGGGTCAATATCACATGTAAACCAAGACAGTGGTTAATGGTTATCCAAAATTGTTTTATGTGGATTGTACTACTCATGTATATGTGATTTGGATATTAAGGTTGTGAGTCTGAAAATACATATTTGGAAAAAAATTACATGAATTTTTTTTTCCGACACCCCCCCCCTAAATGAATAAATGTTTTACGCCTATGTACCCCCCCCCACCCCCCCGGTACGTTGTGTCCCGCATTTTTTTCCCGCCCCCCCTGATTTGGCTGTGATAAAACGTCTAACTGTGCTAACTATATACCGAAGCCGATGAGAAATTGACTCGGTGTTTACAATATAATTATATATCATAAGTGAAAGTTTGGCAAGTCTGATTTTAAAAATGTTTCACATGCTTTCTCTCCAAGCGCATACTATACACACATACAAAAACAATTACATATAATCAAATACATAGCCGTTTCCTATATACATATTTTTCACAATCACTACACTAAAGCTCCAATATATTGTATTTTTGCCTAATAATATGATCTGGAGGGCGTTACCATTTCTGACTATGGTTTACTTGGTCGGACATGTGATGCTTCCTTAGTGCATATCGATGTCTGTCTTCCGTATACCTCGGTACCATTGTATATAGACACAGCGGTGTCATTTTGTTAAACATTTGCAACATGTGATAAGTTACCAGTATAAGACTATAGTATTTCCCCTAACGACATGGTGGGTATATTAATCGACCTAATGATGCGCAGGTACTGAATCGGAACATACATGATTGGGTTTCCTACCTGCATGTCCCCTGCGCAGACCTGTGGTATGCACATGGCTGTTATGAACCAAAAATGATACACAGCAGGCATAATGCTTGCCAGTGGTATATTCAGGTTCCGTTTCGGGGATCGTAATAGGTCGATAAATAAATACCCACATCCCACATGGACACATCCATCGGGGTAAATTATGTTACTTTCTTGTCTTCCTTCCAAGAACGAACTTTGCATATCACACTTTGCAGAATGGGTTTATTTCATGGAAAAAGGGTAGGATCGTGTAATAAAGAGCGTTTAAATGAATTCTTATGGTATGAATAAAGAACGTTTATATCACGTATATGTGCAAACGATAGAAAACAGATGGACAATTACCATAACTTCGGTGAGATTCTTCAGAGTTTATAAGCTCTATAGATATCGGGATTTCGTGTATTTATGGGTATATATTGCCCCCACTACCAAACTGCGTCTACTTAAAAGGACATCCGCATATCGTAGCTGAATAAAGAATTCATTTTTTGCTAATATGGGCATCTATTCGGTTGGCCTGTAGGTGTGCTGATAATCATATTGATGTTCTCGCATCATGTAACAAATTATACGTAAACAAGAATTGTTGTCGAATATAGTGTCGAATATAGTTTAACTAGTGTATCATTGATGAAGTGTATTTATTGTCAATTTCGACCCATCAATTTTCAGTCTATCAGTCAGATTCGGAGTGTTTTCTGAGTGGTTATTATAGTTGGAAATAACATTCATGTGTTGTAGTTAGAAGTATAACCAACGTTTTCGATGGTTATATGGCGACAAAACTATGCGGGTATATAGACGTGTCAGTGGACAAACAATAAGAATACAAAGTATAATTCTCCTTCCAAAAACGACGTTGAATGTATTTGTATAATTTACTGAATGTGTCAGTGTCACTCTCATCGGAGTTTTTTTGTGATGAAGTTACCGATGTTCTAAAAATTGTGATAACCCAGGTCCCAGTTTGGGCACATTTGTGCTTGAGTTACTCAGTTTTAATATTACATCCCCTTACAGACAGGTGTATGTTTATGTAGAAAAATATATAATATTAAGTTTTTCAGAGCTCATTCTCATTGGTCGTGAATTTATAAAAGTAATAATAGAGGCAGCCATTTATAATGACAACGTGGTAAAAACACCAAATTTTATGAACCTGGATAACTTTATCACAAATTTCCCCAAGCTGGGTAACTTTATCAAAATTGTTAGGAGCCTGGTTAACTTTATCACCAAAAAAATCTACGAGAGTTGCCAATTCAGCTACAATTTGGGGCTCCAAACCGCCTGTACGCATAGTTGTATAGCATATTCATAATACTCACGGACATGGTTGAAACGTTCTGTGAGTCACATTTCATTTGCGTTGTATATATATTTATCCGTGATGCCCGCTGTTGCAAAAACTAACGACAGTGAGATGACACCACGACGCGACACATCCTATGGTAAAAACGGGGAATAGATCGATCGAACAGGATAAAGACCACTGGGGAGAACAATATGAGCCCGTGTCCCGTCCATAGGGATCAATAGTTCCTCCCAGAGGAAATCATTGCGCTAAACTGTGACAACTTACAACAACTAAGATGCCATTAGCGGGCAATGAATCAGGAGATGGTAACGTTATTGGAGGTGTCTGCGAAGAACGACAAACAACCTTCAGGCGTGTGCTATGATAAATCGATCCAGGAAGTCATTGTCGGGTACATGTAATTTAGGAATGGTATGCTGCTGATTATGGACACGAATTTTGTTTGCATAAGGTCACAATAAGTATTTGTACCCAGTGAGATTGATCTAACAGGCTGCATGTCAACCGGAGAGTCGATATATATTATGTACATATATATACGTGCATATTCCATGTTTCACTCTATCTATCTTTTGTATTGTATATTATCTCCATTTATGTTTCTCAATATCCATTTATGTACTTTGGGTCAGAGAATAAAGTATATCAAGAGATGGTGCATATAAACGCAGGACCGGTTCTAAGTATATAGAACAGCTGATGTGGCCAACTTCGTTCGGGCTATATTTGGGTATTTCTTGCGTTGAACAATATTGAACGAACAACGTTGAAAAGTATTAGGAGAAAGGAAAACATTTTGTTCGATCGGTCCAGAAACATGAGATATATGAAATATGAAATATATGAGCGCATATGAGCGAGGTCAAGGACACGGTCGCCCGTGAAATTTGACCCGCCCATTTATCAATTATTTAGTTTTGTTAGCCTACTACAGTAATGCCCTAAATAATCAAACAATGCCCTTAACCACAGCAGAATTATGGGTAATTTTTCAGGATTTAATCGGAAATATGGCTTGTTGCCATTCGTCAGTAAGCTCCCAGTGAGATATATGTTTCTCATTTTTAAAGGCACGGGCGGCGTTCGTTGCAGAAATATCTATATTTGTTCAAATCGCCACCAACAGAAGGAACACCAAAATAAATACAGTTCCGCTCATATGCCAAACATAATCAGCGCGTAAATAGTATATTGTTGTCAAGACGTACGATGGTGTACGTAAACAAGATACTGCTCGTGTTACAGAAGTTGTGCTTCTGTTTACACAACACAGCGCAATTATATTGGTTAATCACACAAAACGATATAAACGCTCTTTATTATTTCCATATCAGGAAAACAGTAACAAATAACGCTATGTATGTTTACCATATATCCGGGTCTAAACAAAAGCCAGGAAACGTAACTTTTTTGCCTTTGTTTACATAACAAAGGGGGGAAATTGACAATAACATACTGTTTATGCCATAATTCTGATTGGCATAAGAACATAAGTCTCTATCTTACTGTTCCTTCTGTTTATGGCGGTTTTTGACGGAGGTGAATATTTTAACAGCATACCCAGTGGTATTACCCACCGCCAACGCCGCCCGTATCTTTAAGGGTAGTGTGACGTTTGTCAAAATTTTAGTGTGACGCTATACGTTGACAATAACTTTCGGGAACATTTTCGCGTGTCTAAAAGACCTTCATTGGTGTTTAATACATGTACCGTCATGGTCAACGCCTTCCTGTGAATACAGGCCAGCGCAATTTGTTAAAACTGAGGTCTTTGTAAATTATTTGGTGTGGTGTAAAATAAACCTATGGGACACTCGCAAGTATATATATATAAGAGAATGCCCTGACACAGGCTCTTTAATGTTATACCAGCGCAGTTCCCGTCGCGAAAGGGTTACAGGACAGGGTAATAATACTTTCCATGAAGAACAAGATTTTATTAGATTGTTGGGAGTTTAAATTGCTTTCAGCAGTAAATTAGGGTGGCAGGATAATTGTGCTACCCACAACCAATCTTTTTTTCTGGTGTACAGGCAGAGGGATCGACCAGCCTAGGGGGCGACTTCGGAGATATATTCTCCCTAATATGTGCCACTTCTCCCTAGTTTTGCCCCAGAGAGAAGTGACTTATCTCTCATACCAAAATGCAAACGTAAAGTAAGTCCTGCGTTGCGAGGGGACTGAACTCTATCTTGCAATTCAATTCAGATAGTTGTTTTGCCTTCGTAAAGAAATGACACACGGCAGCTGATAATCAGATAGGGCCCAGTATCATCACATGCATACTTAAAACCACCCATCAACACTAGCAATTCATTAATGTAGTAACTAAATATGGATTACAAGTATTGCTCTTGCAGATTGTGAGGCGCCTATAGTATTAATTATTTAATTAATTATTTTCCATAGGCGACGGTGTTAACTATACGTCCCGCCGTCGATGGGTTAAGCATATTTGAACGTCATCCGATACACCAGTCCGTGACAACAATCGCGACCTTTTCGGTATTTTTGTCCATTGTAAAATTTATTTTCGGGGGACTATTGTAATCAGCTCCGTCCGCCCGTCCGTCCGTCGTCGAGCCGTGCGTACATGTGTCCGTCCGTCTGGAGTTATAACTCCAGTAATGATAATCCGATTTGATTGAAACTTGGTATGTAGGTGTCTTAACCAAGCACACAGGCGCTCTGCAATTCTGGGTTTGATCCGATGTTCTTTTATGGAGTTATTTCCCTTTTTTAAATTTTTGTTTTTTTACTTAGAAAATTTCTCACTTTTTCGATTTCCGGATGATATCTCAAGTTTGATGCCTGTGCCAACTTGCACGGAAATTGAAAAAAAAACAGCTGAGAAAAATTCCGGACAAATTTGTGTCCACGGACGGACGGACGACGGGCGGACGGACGGACAATCTGACTCAAGTATTCCCCCCTAACGATAAATGTATTCATTCGACCGGACGGATTGTTTTTGTACATATAGAGACCGATTAACCCATACATGCCAAGGTGCCACAAAACATCGAAAACTGCGTTCGACATCAATGTTTAGAATTTAGATTTCTCGATGAATACCCTAGCAAACAACTATAGTAGGTATCAAATGACGCAGTGGAATACTACGCATTCATTTTATATACGATTTGGCCAGGGGGGGGGGGCGGAAAAAAAACTGCAGACACAGGGTGGAAAAAACTGTTTGGGTACCCCCCCCCCCCCCAACAGCAAAAACTGCAGTTTTTTTTCACTGACCATTTATCCCCCCCCCCCCCCCCTCCCCAGAAAAATCAAATCTACCCCAGCCGGACATCAACTCGGTTTGACCGGAAACAGAAAAAACACCGGAGCATACAATTCACGAGAAGGTGCTTGGTAACTTAGTTTAGATTATTATGACTAATGGTCATTGTCTACCAGTAGAACGCAGATTTGTACCTCGTGATGTCATGACATGTACAAACATGTATATTGGTGATCGCAACGCTATGTATGCACTTAAAAATGACAACTATTCATTACCTCGACTTTGAAAAAGATGCAAATGAGATGAGTGAGATACCAGCATATAACTGTTTTCTGATACCATTGGAGGAGAAATTGTTTAATACATGGGATAGTTCTGCAGATAAGCGATCGCAGGGTAGAATTCTGCATTCGATTGGTAGACACTGACATAGTCGGCATTATTAAGAGGGTTAATGGGGTCAATATCACATGTAAACCAAGACAGTGGTTAATGGTTATCCAAAATTGTTTTATGTGGATTGTACTACTCATGTATATGTGATTTGGATATTAAGGTTGTGAGTCTGAAAATACATATTTGGAAAAAAATTACATGAAATTTTTTTTCCGACACCCCCCCCTAAATGAATAAATGTTTTACGCCTATGTACCCCCCCCCCCCCCCACCCCCCCGGTACGTTGTGTCCCGCATTTTTTTCCCGCCCCCCCTGATTTGGCTGTGATAAAACGTCTAACTGTGCTAACTATATACCGAAGCCGATGAGAAATTGACTCGGTGTTTACAATATAATTATATATCATAAGTGAAAGTTTGGCAAGTCTGATTTTAAAAATGTTTCACATGCTTTCTCTCCAAGCGCATACTATACACACATACAAAAACAATTACATATAATCAAATACATAGCCGTTTCCTATATACATATTTTTCACAATCACTACACTAAAGCTCCAATATATTGTATTTTTGCCTAATAATATGATCTGGAGGGCGTTACCATTTCTGACTATGGTTTACTTGGTCGGACATGTGATGCTTCCTTAGTGCATATCGATGTCTGTCTTCCGTATACATCGGTACCATTGTATATAGACACAGCGGTGTCATTTTGTTAAACATTTGCAACATGTGATAAGTTACCAGTATAAGACTATAGTATTTCCCCTAACGACATGGTGGGTATATTAATCGACCTAATGATGCGCAGGTACTGAATCGGAACATACATGATTGGGTTTCCTACCTGCATGTCCCCTGCGCAGACCTGTGGTATGCACATGGCTGTTATGAACCAAAAATGATACACAGCAGGCATAATGCTTGCCAGTGGTATATTCAGGTTCCGTTTCGGGGATCGTAATAGGTCGATAAATAAATACCCACATCCCACCATGGACACATCCATCGGGGTAAATTATGTTACTTTCTTGTCTTCCTTCCAAGAACACACGAACTTTGCATATCACACTTTGCAGAATGGGTTTATTTCATGGAAAAAGGGTAGGATCGTGTAATAAAGAGCGTTTAAATGAATTCTTATGGTATGAATAAAGAACGTTTATATCACGTATATGTGCAAACGATAGAAAACAGATGGACAATTACCATAACTTCGGTGAGATTCTTCAGAGTTTATAAGCTCTATAGATATCGGGATTTCGTGTATTTATGGGTATATATTGCCCCCACTACCAAACTGCGTCTACTTAAAAGGACATCCGCATATCGTAGCTGAATAAAGAATTCATTTTTTGCTAATATGGGCATCTATTCGGTTGGCCTGTAGGTGTGCTGATAATCATATTGATGTTCTCGCATCATGTAACAAATTATACGTAAACAAGAATTGTTGTCGAATATAGTGTCGAATATAGTTTAACTAGTGTATCATTGATGAAGTGTATTTATTGTCAATTTCGACCCATCAATTTTCAGTCTATCAGTCAGATTCGGAGTGTTTTCTGAGTGGTTATTATAGTTGGAAATAACATTCATGTGTTGTAGTTAGAAGTATAACCAACGTTTTCGATGGTTATATGGCGACAAAACTATGCGGGTATATAGACGTGTCAGTGGACAAACAATAAGAATACAAAGTATAATTCTCCTTCCAAAAACGACGTTGAATGTATTTGTATAATTTACTGAATGTGTCAGTGTCACTCTCATCGGAGTTTTTTTGTGATGAAGTTACCGATGTTCTAAAAATTGTGATAACCCAGGTCCCAGTTTGGGCACATTTGTGCTTGAGTTACTCAGTTTTAATATTACATCCCCTTACAGACAGGTGTATGTTTATGTAGAAAAATATATAATATTAAGTTTTTCAGAGCTCATTCTCATTGGTCGTGAATTTATAAAAGTAATAATAGAGGCAGCCATTTATAATGACAACGTGGTAAAAACACCAAATTTTATGAACCTGGATAACTTTATCACAAATTTCCCCAAGCTGGGTAACTTTATCAAAATTGTTAGGAGCCTGGTTAACTTTATCACCAAAAAAATCTACGAGAGTTGCCAATTCAGCTACAATTTGGGGCTCCAAACCGCCTGTACGCATAGTTGTATAGCATATTCATAATACTCACGGACATGGTTGAAACGTTCTGTGAGTCACATTTCATTTGCGTTGTATATATATTTATCCGTGATGCCCGCTGTTGCAAAAACTAACGACAGTGAGATGACACCACGACGCGACACATCCTATGGTAAAAACGGGGAATAGATCGATCGAACAGGATAAAGACCACTGGGGAGAACAATATGAGCCCGTGTCCCGTCCATAGGGATCAATAGTTCCTCCCAGAGGAAATCATTGCGCTAAACTGTGACAACTTACAACAACTAAGATGCCATTAGCGGGCAATGAATCAGGAGATGGTAACGTTATTGGAGGTGTCTGCGAAGAACGACAAACAACCTTCAGGCGTGTGCTATGATAAATCGATCCAGGAAGTCATTGTCGGGTACATGTAATTTAGGAATGGTATGCTGCTGATTATGAACACGAATTTTGTTTGCATAAGGTCACAATAAGTATTTGTACCCAGTGAGATTGATCTAACAGGCTGCATGTCAACCGGAGAGTCGATATATATTATGTACATATATATACGTGCATATTCCATGTTTCACTCTATCTATCTTTTGTATTGTATATTATCTCCATTTATGTTTCTCAATATCCATTTATGTACTTTGGGTCAGAGAATAAAGTATATCAAGAGATGGTGCATATAAACGCAGGACCGGTTCTAAGTATATAGAACAGCTGATGTGGCCAACTTCGTTCGGGCTATATTTGGGTATTTCTTGCGTTGAACAATATTGAACGAACAACGTTGAAAAGTATTAGGAGAAAGGAAAACATTTTGTTCGATCGGTCCAGAAACATGAGATATATGAAATATGAAATATATGAGCGCATATGAGCGAGGTCAAGGACACGGTCGCCCGTGAAATTTGACCCGCCCATTTATCAATTATTTAGTTTTGTTAGCCTACTACAGTAATGCCCTAAATAATCAAACAATGCCCTTAACCACAGCAGAATTATGGGTAATTTTTCAGGATTTAATCGGAAATATGGCTTGTTGCCATTCGTCAGTAAGCTCCCAGTGAGATATATGTTTCTCATTTTTAAAGGCACGGGCGGCGTTCGTTGCAGAAATATCTATATTTGTTCAAATCGCCACCAACAGAAGGAACACCAAAATAAATACAGTTCCGCTCATATGCCAAACATAATCAGCGCGTAAATAGTATATTGTTGTCAAGACGTACGATGGTGTACGTAAACAAGATACTGCTCGTGTTACAGAAGTTGTGCTTCTGTTTACACAACACAGCGCAATTATATTGGTTAATCACACAAAACGATATAAACGCTCTTTATTATTTCCATATCAGGAAAACAGTAACAAATAACGCTATGTATGTTTACCATATATCCGGGTCTAAACAAAAGCCAGGAAACGTAACTTTTTTGCCTTTGTTTACATAACAAAGGGGGAAAATTGACAATAACATACTGTTTATGCCATAATTCTGATTGGCATAAGAACATAAGTCTCTATCTTACTGTTCCTTCTGTTTATGGCGGTTTTTGACGGAGGTGAATATTTTAACAGCATACCCAGTGGTATTACCCACCGCCAACGCCGCCCGTATCTTTAAGGGTAGTGTGACGTTTGTCAAAATTTTAGTGTGACGCTATACGTTGACAATAACTTTCGGGAACATTTTCGCGTGTCTAAAAGACCTTCATTGGTGTTTAATACATGTACCGTCATGGCCAACGCCTTCCTGTGAATACAGGCCAGCGCAATTTGTTAAAACTGAGGTCTTTGTAAATTATTTGGTGTGGTGTAAAATAAACCTATGGGACACTCGCAAGTATATATATATAAGAGAATGCCCTGACACAGGCTCTTTAATGTTATACCAGCGCAGTTCCCGTCGCGAAAGGGTTACAGGACAGGGTAATAATACTTTCCATGAAGAACAAGATTTTATTAGATTGTTGGGAGTTTAAATTGCTTTCAGCAGTAAATTAGGGTGGCAGGATAATTGTGCTACCCACAACCAATCTTTTTTTCTGGTGTACAGGCAGAGGGATCGACCAGCCTAGGGGGCGACTTCGGAGATATATTCTCCCTAATATGTGCCACTTCTCCCTAGTTTTGCCCCAGAGAGAAGTGACTTATCTCTCATACCAAAATGCAAACGTAAAGTAAGTCCTGCGTTGCGAGGGGACTGAACTCTATCTTGCAATTCAATTCAGATAGTTGTTTTGCCTTCGTAAAGAAATGACACACGGCAGCTGATAATCAGATAGGGCCCAGTATCATCACATGCATACTTAAAACCACCCATCAACACTAGCAATTCATTAATGTAGTAACTAAATATGGATTACAAGTATTGCTCTTGCAGATTGTGAGGCGCCTATAGTATTAATTATTTAATTAATTATTTTCCATAGGCGACGGTGTTAACTATACGTCCCGCCGTCGATGGGTTAAGCATATTTGAACGTCATCCGATACACCAGTCCGTGACAACAATCGCGACCTTTTCGGTATTTTTGTCCATTGTAAAATTTATTTTCGGGGGACTATTGTAATCAGCTCCGTCCGCCCGTCCGTCCGTCGTCGAGCCGTGCGTACATGTGTCCGTCCGTCTGGAGTTATAACTCCAGTAATGATAATCCGATTTGATTGAAACTTGGTATGTAGGTGTCTTAACCAAGCACACAGGCGCTCTGCAATTCTGGGTTTGATCCGATGTTCTTTTACGGAGTTATTTCCCTTTTTTAAATTTTTGTTTTTTTACTTAGAAAATTTCTCACTTTTTCGATTTCCGGATGATATCTCAAGTTTGATGCCTGTGCCAACTTGCACGGAAATTGAAAAAAAAACAGCTGAGAAAAATTCCGGACAAATTTGTGTCCACGGACGGACGGACGACGGGCGGACGGACGGACAATCTGACTCAAGTATTCCCCCCTAACGATAAATGTATTCATTCGACCGGACGGATTGTTTTTGTACATATAGAGACCGATTAACCCATACATGCCAAGGTGCCACAAAACATCGAAAACTGCGTTCGACATCAATGTTTAGAATTTAGATTTCTCGATGAATACCCTAGCAAACAACTATAGTAGGTATCAAATGACGCAGTGGAATACTACGCATTCATTTTATATACGATTTGGCCAGGGGGGGGGGGGGCGGAACAAATCTACCCCAGCCGGACATCAACTCGGTTTGACCGGAAACAGAAAAAACACCGGAGCATACAATTCACGAGAAGGTGCTTGGTAACTTAGTTTAGATTATTATGACTAATGGTCATTGTCTACCAGTAGAACGCAGATTTGTACCTCGTGATGTCATGACATGTACAAACATGTATATTGGTGATCGCAACGCTATGTATGCACTTAAAAATGACAACTATTCATTACCTCGACTTTGAAAAAGATGCAAATGAGATGAGTGAGATACCAGCATATAACTGTTTTCTGATACCATTGGAGGAGAAATTGTTTAATACATGGGATAGTTCTGCAGATAAGCGATCGCAGGGTAGAATTCTGCATTCGATTGGTAGACACTGACATAGTCGGCATTATTAAGAGGGTTAATGGGGTCAATATCACATGTAAACCAAGACAGTGGTTAATGGTTATCCAAAATTGTTTTATGTGGATTGTACTACTCATGTATATGTGATTTGGATATTAAGGTTGTGAGTCTGAAAATACATATTTGGAAAAAAATTACATGAAATTTTTTTTCCGACACCCCCCCCCCCCTAAATGAATAAATGTTTTACGCCTATGTACCCCCCCCCCCCACCCCCCCCCCGGTACGTTGTGTCCCGCATTTTTTCCCGCCCCCCCCTGATTTGGCTGTGATAAAACGTCTAACTGTGCTAACTATATACCGAAGCCGATGAGAAATTGACTCGGTGTTTACAATATAATTATATATCATAAGTGAAAGTTTGGCAAGTCTGATTTTAAAAATGTTTCACATGCTTTCTCTCCAAGCGCATACTATACACACATACAAAAACAATTACATATAATCAAATACATAGCCGTTTCCTATATACATATTTTTCACAATCACTACACTAAAGCTCCAATATATTGTATTTTTGCCTAATAATATGATCTGGAGGGCGTTACCATTTCTGACTATGGTTTACTTGGTCGGACATGTGATGCTTCCTTAGTGCATATCGATGTCTGTCTTCCGTATACCTCGGTACCATTGTATATAGACACAGCGGTGTCATTTTGTTAAACATTTGCAACATGTGATAAGTTACCAGTATAAGACTATAGTATTTCCCCTAACGACATGGTGGGTATATTAATCGACCTAATGATGCGCAGGTACTGAATCGGAACATACATGATTGGGTTTCCTACCTGCATGTCCCCTGCGCAGACCTGTGGTATGCACATGGCTGTTATGAACCAAAAATGATACACAGCAGGCATAATGCTTGCCAGTGGTATATTCAGGTTCCGTTTCGGGGATCGTAATAGGTCGATAAATAAATACCCACATCCCACCATGGACACATCCATCGGGGTAAATTATGTTACTTTCTTGTCTTCCTTCCAAGAACGAACTTTGCATATCACACTTTGCAGAATGGGTTTATTTCATGGAAAAAGGGTAGGATCGTGTAATAAAGAGCGTTTAAATGAATTCTTATGGTATGAATAAAGAACGTTTATATCACGTATATGTGCAAACGATAGAAAACAGATGGACAATTACCATAACTTCGGTGAGATTCTTCAGAGTTTATAAGCTCTATAGATATCGGGATTTCGTGTATTTATGGGTATATATTGCCCCCACTACCAAACTGCGTCTACTTAAAAGGACATCCGCATATCGTAGCTGAATAAAGAATTCATTTTTTGCTAATATGGGCATCTATTCGGTTGGCCTGTAGGTGTGCTGATAATCATATTGATGTTCTCGCATCATGTAACAAATTATACGTAAACAAGAATTGTTGTCGAATATAGTGTCGAATATAGTTTAACTAGTGTATCATTGATGAAGTGTATTTATTGTCAATTTCGACCCATCAATTTTCAGTCTATCAGTCAGATTCGGAGTGTTTTCTGAGTGGTTATTATAGTTGGAAATAACATTCATGTGTTGTAGTTAGAAGTATAACCAACGTTTTCGATGGTTATATGGCGACAAAACTATGCGGGTATATAGACGTGTCAGTGGACAAACAATAAGAATACAAAGTATAATTCTCCTTCCAAAAACGACGTTGAATGTATTTGTATAATTTACTGAATGTGTCAGTGTCACTCTCATCGGAGTTTTTTTGTGATGAAGTTACCGATGTTCTAAAAATTGTGATAACCCAGGTCCCAGTTTGGGCACATTTGTGCTTGAGTTACTCAGTTTTAATATTACATCCCCTTACAGACAGGTGTATGTTTATGTAGAAAAATATATAATATTAAGTTTTTCAGAGCTCATTCTCATTGGTCGTGAATTTATAAAAGTAATAATAGAGGCAGCCATTTATAATGACAACGTGGTAAAAACACCAAATTTTATGAACCTGGATAACTTTATCACAAATTTCCCCAAGCTGGGTAACTTTATCAAAATTGTTAGGAGCCTGGTTAACTTTATCACCAAAAAAATCTACGAGAGTTGCCAATTCAGCTACAATTTGGGGCTCCAAACCGCCTGTACGCATAGTTGTATAGCATATTCATAATACTCACGGACATGGTTGAAACGTTCTGTGAGTCACATTTCATTTGCGTTGTATATATATTTATCCGTGATGCCCGCTGTTGCAAAAACTAACGACAGTGAGATGACACCACGACGCGACACATCCTATGGTAAAAACGGGGAATAGATCGATCGAACAGGATAAAGACCACTGGGGAGAACAATATGAGCCCGTGTCCCGTCCATAGGGATCAATAGTTCCTCCCAGAGGAAATCATTGCGCTAAACTGTGACAACTTACAACAACTAAGATGCCATTAGCGGGCAATGAATCAGGAGATGGTAACGTTATTGGAGGTGTCTGCGAAGAACGACAAACAACCTTCAGGCGTGTGCTATGATAAATCGATCCAGGAAGTCATTGTCGGGTACATGTAATTTAGGAATGGTATGCTGCTGATTATGAACACGAATTTTGTTTGCATAAGGTCACAATAAGTATTTGTACCCAGTGAGATTGATCTAACAGGCTGCATGTCAACCGGAGAGTCGATATATATTATGTACATATATATACGTGCATATTCCATGTTTCACTCTATCTATCTTTTGTATTGTATATTATCTCCATTTATGTTTCTCAATATCCATTTATGTACTTTGGGTCAGAGAATAAAGTATATCAAGAGATGGTGCATATAAACGCAGGACCGGTTCTAAGTATATAGAACAGCTGATGTGGCCAACTTCGTTCGGGCTATATTTGGGTATTTCTTGCGTTGAACAATATTGAACGAACAACGTTGAAAAGTATTAGGAGAAAGGAAAACATTTTGTTCGATCGGTCCAGAAACATGAGATATATGAAATATGAAATATATGAGCGCATATGAGCGAGGTCAAGGACACGGTCGCCCGTGAAATTTGACCCGCCCATTTATCAATTATTTAGTTTTGTTAGCCTACTACAGTAATGCCCTAAATAATCAAACAATGCCCTTAACCACAGCAGAATTATGGGTAATTTTTCAGGATTTAATCGGAAATATGGCTTGTTGCCATTCGTCAGTAAGCTCCCAGTGAGATATATGTTTCTCATTTTTAAAGGCACGGGCGGCGTTCGTTGCAGAAATATCTATATTTGTTCAAATCGCCACCAACAGAAGGAACACCAAAATAAATACAGTTCCGCTCATATGCCAAACATAATCAGCGCGTAAATAGTATATTGTTGTCAAGACGTACGATGGTGTACGTAAACAAGATACTGCTCGTGTTACAGAAGTTGTGCTTCTGTTTACACAACACAGCGCAATTATATTGGTTAATCACACAAAACGATATAAACGCTCTTTATTATTTCCATATCAGGAAAACAGTAACAAATAACGCTATGTATGTTTACCATATATCCGGGTCTAAACAAAAGCCAGGAAACGTAACTTTTTTGCCTTTGTTTACATAACAAAGGGGGAAAATTGACAATAACATACTGTTTATGCCATAATTCTGATTGGCATAAGAACATAAGTCTCTATCTTACTGTTCCTTCTGTTTATGGCGGTTTTTGACGGAGGTGAATATTTTAACAGCATACCCAGTGGTATTACCCACCGCCAACGCCGCCCGTATCTTTAAGGGTAGTGTGACGTTTGTCAAAATTTTAGTGTGACGCTATACGTTGACAATAACTTTCGGGAACATTTTCGCGTGTCTAAAAGACCTTCATTGGTGTTTAATACATGTACCGTCATGGCCAACGCCTTCCTGTGAATACAGGCCAGCGCAATTTGTTAAAACTGAGGTCTTTGTAAATTATTTGGTGTGGTGTAAAATAAACCTATGGGACACTCGCAAGTATATATATATAAGAGAATGCCCTGACACAGGCTCTTTAATGTTATACCAGCGCAGTTCCCGTCGCGAAAGGGTTACAGGACAGGGTAATAATACTTTCCATGAAGAACAAGATTTTATTAGATTGTTGGGAGTTTAAATTGCTTTCAGCAGTAAATTAGGGTGGCAGGATAATTGTGCTACCCACAACCAATCTTTTTTTCTGGTGTACAGGCAGAGGGATCGACCAGCCTAGGGGGCGACTTCGGAGATATATTCTCCCTAATATGTGCCACTTCTCCCTAGTTTTGCCCCAGAGAGAAGTGACTTATCTCTCATACCAAAATGCAAACGTAACGTAACTCCTGCGTTGCGAGGGGACTGAACTCTATCTTGCAATTCAATTCAGATAGTTGTTTTGCCTTCGTAAAGAAATGACACACGGCAGCTGATAATCAGATAGGGCCCAGTATCATCACATGCATACTTAAAACCACCCATCAACACTAGCAATTCATTAATGTAGTAACTAAATATGGATTACAAGTATTGCTCTTGCAGATTGTGAGGCGCCTATAGTATTAATTATTTAATTAATTATTTTCCATAGGCGACGGTGTTAACTATACGTCCCGCCGTCGATGGGTTAAGCATATTTGAACGACCTTTTCGGTATTTTTGTCCATTGTAAAATTTATTTTCGGGGGACTATTGTAATCAGCTCCGTCCGCCCGTCCGTCCGTCGTCGAGCCGTGCGTACATGTGTCCGTCCGTCTGGAGTTATAACTCCAGTAATGATAATCCGATTTGATTGAAACTTGGTATGTAGGTGTCTTAACCAAGCACACAGGCGCTCTGCAATTCTGGGTTTGATCCGATGTTCTTTTATGGAGTTATTTCCCTTTTTTAAATTTTTGTTTTTTTAATTAGAAAATTTCTCACTTTTTCGATTTCCGGATGATATCTCAAGTTTGGATAGTTTAATTGCAAATACCGTTCTTGTGTGGATCAGTCATATCAAGATACAGGTTGAGTTCGAATTTGAGTTTGATCCGATGATTTTTCCTAGAGTTATGGACTTTTTTCGACTTAGAAAATTCAATTTACTTCTTTTTTCTTTGGTTTCCGGATGATAACTCAAGTTTGGACTGTTGAATTGAAAATCCCGTTTTTTTTGTGAGTCATTGATATCAAAATACAGGTCAAGTTCGAATTTGAGTTTGATCCGAATTATTAACCCTTTCGACTAAGAACATTTCAACATTTTTTTAAATTTCTTTAACAAAGCGGCCATCGACTTGCCACGTTGTCGGGGGACACTGTGGTCGGCCGACCTTTTATTTTCAAAGGATAAGCTTGCATTTCCACAACTTCCCCATTTACTGCACAACAATCAGCAGCATGGAAATACCCACACCCTTCCATAACTTCTGGACCCCACCAGACTCTTCCTGGCCACCTGAACAAAACTGATCGAAACAATTACATATAGGCTATGATTTTCGGTTGCCGCTCAGGGAATTTTCCTTCAAAGATAATCAATCAGCAGCCAGATTTTTTTTTATAAATGCTGTCTCGAGTTTCCCTATACAAATTAAAGAAGCGTAACACTATCTAATTATGTGCTTGTTACCTATATAGATATACACTAGAACATGCATATTGAAATCGGATACAAAAATTTCTATGCCAGAACACACCCGACATGCATGGCGAGGATCTCGTTAGCGATACTTACGCGCGAGACTTGCCCATTTACTTCCTGGTGTGTCAACAATTTCTACCAGGGCGCACCAGTCATATTTTCGGTTGAATCTTATCAAGTCAGCAAGGCCGGGCGATAAATCCTGCATGGTAAGTCAATATATAAATACATAACAATTATCGATGACAGAGACACAGGATAGGAATTTGTCTGCCACACACCTGCATTGTTTCCATTGTTTCCAGCTGATTGTGTGGTGAGAGTATGCTAGGTCTACCTGGGTGGTCAAATTCGACTCTGCTAAATGGAAATTCTAATGAATCTATGAAGTGGTCAAATAGAGTACTAACCCAACAGAAGCTGATAGGTGCACACGAGTATAACTTACTGTATAGGGTATAACTTATAAATTGGAACATTTTCAAACGAAAAGAACCAATATAATTGTTTTTCATTGAAAGGTATGTGCATCCAATTTTCCAAGAACAAATTGAGTAAGATATCATTTCCCCTGCAAGCTATCACATGAACCAAACATGTGTTTTCGGCTATTTTTACTGTAAAACATTTTAAGCTGATGACATCTCAGGACTTTTCACTTTCAAGTCACTGTTGACATCTTGTAGACATCCATGACATATCAGTTGTTGAGCTCCAATTTAACTAGAGTTGCATATTTTGAAAATAAATACATAGAGAGGACATTTACCAGGCATATTATTTTATAAATCGCTGATATCTGCTAACCTAGGTCAGTGTGCATTATACACGCAATTCCATCATTTATGTAAAAATGCGTTTTTTGCCTCTCGGACCACCCACCCAGCCAGGCATACACTCCTGCAGATTCGGGATGCAACAATCGCCGATAAACTAACGCAAATGATTTCGCCATCGATACGCATTGCATTTAATAAACATATAAGACTGACGATGTGTGTTGTAAGTTTCGATTAATATTCATAAAAATAACAACTTTGAGCAAGATTATTCTCCATTTCTATTCGATCACCCAACCGGAGTGTTTCACATCACTTTAAATTATTGCTCAATGATTTACTTTATGTTCCTCTTTTTGAATTCATGCATCTAATGTGACATGCATTTTTAGAAAATGACACGCGCATCGCCTGAATTATGATGTACCAAAAACAGATTTCAAGAGGTGGCCCCTGAATGAGACCACATGTCGAGGCAAGCTTCTTGTGCATGTCTAACCTATTACATCTGATTAATGCATACAATTTATATATGAACTTATATTCCGCCGTGTCACAGATGTGTGCAGTAGTATAGTAGCAGTATATGTTATTCCGTAATGCATATCACAGTAAATTCTTTACAAATTGGATTAATAAAAACAAAATGATATACATTGCTGGATAGTGGCATGGCCTTATGGTCGTCTTCCTGTCCCTACCCGCAGTGATCAAACTATTTTGTTTACGCAATGCTCCCCTGAAATGATGTTTGCTTACATATATTTTGTGAATACATAATTATGCTCCATCATATATTGTAGTATGTTTGCCTCATATGGTACAACTATAATAATAGCAGTGAAGATAATTCGTGGTACTTCAATTGTAATTCAATTATAAGTCAATTGTAAATTCAATGAGAAAGAGAATAAGTACATGGGAATAAGCGGACTTTATTATCTAGCTGTATTTATTTGGATTCATGTTTGTGTTTATGCATGTATTTTTGTTTCAATTTCGTGTAATTTCATTAGCAATGAATTATCATATACATAATGGATAAGGAATTAATGAAACTGGTATATTGCGACTACATTGGTCTCATCGATGAGCATTGTCGTCATTTATCCATAACACCTGGGTAGCAATCTTGGCAGTACAACTTTTTGCATTCTACAAGGTGGGGGTAGTAGTCAATGGCATATTGAGTTAATTGTCTTTTGAATGAGGTGTTGTATTCCGGGGAGATTCGTGCATAGCCGTCCAAGGTACTTCCGGTTGTTTATGTTTCGGCTTAGAAGCCACGTTAAATTGACGAACCTCATATTATTGATTGACAGTGGTAAATGGCCAATCGCGTTACAGCTAACGAAGTTCAAGGACGATGTATTGCAAAACAAAAGAACCTCTCTGCGATGCATTTGCACTCGTTTTAAAACGTTGTTTAACACGATAATATAACTTCTTTCCGAACTTTTAAAGATGTCTAGGTGTGCGTATGCATCTTGTAATAGTGACAGGCGTTATATAAAACAAATTGGAGCCAGATTCTAACGTTAAATCAACGGTGATATTTTGGCCAATTTCGAAGCCGAAAACCAACAATGAACGATGTTTACGTTGGATCAGACTGTGTAACAAAAGTCACGAAAACTTCAATATTGACAGGATTACAAGGAATACATATGTTTGTTCAAAGGTATGTTAATATAGTTTATATGTGTATTTCGGATTTTTAAGTGATATAGTTTGCTAATATAACTTTCGTTTCAAAGAGACAAAACAGAACAATGATGCAAACAAATCACCACCGTTCTTGTTCGGTAGACAACGCCTCAAAGAAATCCAACCTTCTACAATATTATACCGGATTCAGTAATTATCGTTTCGATGCGGTATACAAGTTTCTTGTTTCAAATGATTCTACTCGTCCGTTACCATATGTACAAGGTGTCAAGAAATCAGACATGGGGAAGTTAGATTTGAAGGAGCAGTTCTATCTGACATTAATTATGTGACCTAAGACAAAACTTCGACTTTAGACGATGCGTATTATAAACACTATCGAGATTCGACTACACAAACCGGCATCATTGAATGTACAAATTAAGTCACACTTAATAGTGACTAAAATTCTATAATAAAACTTAGAGCAAAACATATTGTTATTAGTCGATGCATATATGCAGATAGTTATGGGCTTTCGGAGAATCGGGGCGTCGGAGAATCGGACATTCGGAGAATCGGACCTTCGGAGTTATGGGTCTTCGGAGAATCGCTACGTAACCGATCAATCTGTTAAACGCCATATTGTCAGATGGTATAAGATCGATTCGTGTGGGTCCATTACTATTTAGCATAAATGTTTTGCCTAAAATTTTAGCATGAAATTACGACACAGGAAACATGTATACAAAAGCTTCAATCGTTCAACAAAACTCCCAGATTTAAGGGTTCTCCAGTAAAAGCGAAAGATCGGACACTCGGGAAAAAGGTTAAAAGACAAATTCGCTTTGATCCGAGGCAACCGACTGACAGAAATCGTGTTGACAATTTTGAGTTCTTATCTCAAACATTCAGAAAGAGGAAAACAGCACACAGAAAGCGAATGCAAATTAAAAGAAACGGTGTACTAGTACTAAGGAATTATTTGGCATATATACATGTTTCATTTTAACTCATTTGTTTGTTATTCTTAAATGTTGGGTGAATGAAATGTTGAAGGAAATGTTTAATTCCCTAGCTGATCGTCAGTCCTTGATTGTTATTTAAAATAATGGAAAATAGTGAACTCATAATAACAGTGTATATATTACGGTATATATTACTTACAAGGATCATGTTTGCACATGTAGTTATCCTCGGTGAAGTGTGCTGCACAAACGACACTAAAACTGCTGGGTTTCCACTCTCCATTTCGGCCATCGCTTGGTCGAATGGCTACAGTCCATTTTTTTCGTAAATCTTTTTGCCGCTTCGTCGCCACCTTTCGGGAATACGTGTCCACCCCGATTGTTACAATACATTGCACAACATTGTGATGGCGTTGTTATTAGTTGGGTGATGAAGAATTAAAAGAATAACGATCCGAACAAGTCGATAGACAGAATGAGACTGACAGATGGCTATCGAAAATAAGCTTGTTTACTTCTAACCGGAAATGGACATGGCGGTTATAGCCACCTGGTGGCCGATGTCGATAAAGGGACGCAATAACAAAACAGTACCCCATTTGGTACGGGGTCTAAGATCCCGATGGCAAATATCAACCTGATTCCATATTTTCGGAAAATTATGTATTGGGAGATTCTCTGTCAATGTTCTATGTTTATTTTCGTATATTCTTCCACTCTTTCTACTTTTAATCAATTCATGGACTGGTAGGACTCCTGCGTCACCCCATAACTTAACTTAACTATATTATTTTCATGTACCCTACAGTGTATTATTCAGGCAAAAAAACATTTAGATTACCAAAACTAAAGTTATCATCCGCAAACCAACATAATCGGAAAATTCTAAGTCGACAAAAACTCCGGCAAAAATGGGCGGACCGAACCCATATTCGAACTTGACCTGTGTATGGAGATGATAATTTCATAAACCAAATTTGGTTCAGATCCGATTACACAAACTAAAGTTACCATCCGGAAACCTCAAAACGTGAAAATTCTAAGTATAAAAGGAGCAATAACTTCGGATGGGCGGATCGAACCCACATTACAACTTGACCTGTAATTCGAGCTCAGTACAATTTTTTTTCGATCCGTTCACCCAAAATAGAGTTATCATCCGGAAACGTTCCGAATGGATAGCCGGACGGACGGACACATCTTAAGTCGAATAGGGGCCATAACACCGGAAGAAATGGGCGGACCGAACCCGAACAGATTCTAAGTCGAAAAGTGGGGCATAACTCAAGCCAAAAGGCGGACAGAATCCATATTTGAACTTGACCTGTGCTTTGAGCTGATAAAGACACATACCAAATTTGGTTTCGATCCGATAGCACCAAAAAAAGTTCTCATCCGAAAACCTTCCGGACGGACACCAGCTATTTTAATGCTCCCCCAAAATAAATGATCTAGGGACAATAAATGGCTCCCATGTCTCGAGGTTACCCCGAAGATCGATATTAATTTTGGTAATGATCGGATGAGAGATGTGGCCTGGAGAGTGTGCTAAATGAGCTTGTTGATGGACCGACGAATGGACTGACGGACGATGGACGCCAACACATGGCAATACAGACAATAGCTCAACAAACTTGACGTCGTCAAGTTGAGCTATTAAAAAACTGTCAGGACAAGTATACAGACTATGAGAACATCGATTTGTTACCCTGGATGTTGGGATGAGAGGGTTTATTTTAGATGGTTTTCTTTGAATTGCATTCCAATTTCTCAAGAAAGGTCCAGTGTGTGATATATTTTGAAACAATGGATTCAGCGCTGTATAATGTGTTAATGATATATTTGTAGTTCCGCAATGGCAAGTAGTTCCAGGTATATGTTAATCTTTATCAAAAACCAAGAGGGAGACAATTTTCTGAACACGCGTTGGTTTTGAAAAGTTCCCTATGGCTTCTAATCCCTTCTATGATTTATGTTTTCAGAGAGAAGACATATCGACGACATTTGCCAAGCCTAGTCGAATACTTTTTATCTGGACAGAGGATAGTAAAGCTTATTGTATGTAGTTATAACGTGAACATGGTGTGGGCGACTGGAACATGATTTTTTTTTTAATATGGCTCTATCGTCTCGAAAATCTGCACATCGATGACTCGATAGAATAGGATATACATCTACCTGTTATGGCATCCTCGTCCCGACGTCGGGGCAGTGAGGACTCGCCGGATTTATCTCCACATTATAACCGAATTCTTCACGCTGCACCTTTCAGTATGAATGCCGCACGACGATCGTCTGCTCGTATTAAGGTGACATCAGTGGGTAAATCAGCAAGTAACGATGTAATTTATCCAGGGGGTTTAGATATCATGATGGAACCTCGAGACATAATAATTGATGAATCCAGTTTAATCTACAACGATCATCTCCCTTGCTGTGTCCGAGTATCGACCGAGCGGTTAACTGGGCTCGTGCCTGATGTACTCCTGGGTAAAGGTAGGTACATGCAGGCAGATCCGGTCAGACACATTGCTGAGGAGATATTTGGAGAAAATAAGATGTACAATGAAGACATGTCCACAGACTTTATTCCACAGCTGAGAATCAGTGGTTTACCACGTACAGCACGCTCATTCACCACACGCGACCGGTTATGGCCATCATACGACATTATATCGGGGAATTCCACCTCGCAGCACGCCCAGCTTCATTTAACCCGGACCCAGAGCACGATTTCTATCTGTCGTTCGCCAAGGCAGAAGTTGTGCTGTCAAGAACAATGTCTACTAACCAGAGGATTAGTATACGTTACTTGAAGATAATCGGAAAATACATCGATCTTGGCCTGGGCGTTTTGACGTCGTATCATCTGAAGACGTCAGCTCTATGGTATTTTGAGAAAACTGATGCTAGTGCATGGGAAAATAATTGCCCGGTAGTGGATATACTAAAGGGGCTAGATCAGTATTTGAACGACAGATTTCTGCCTCATTATTTTATTTCTGAAATGAACTTGTTTTCTGGTGTCTCAGAATCAGATCTGATAAATGTCCGCAGGAATCTGTGGTTATTTCTGGGTCTGTGTCTCATCACTGATGATATCGAGGAAATCAGATCATACACCGTACTGATCCTCCCTATAAAATTTGTGATGACCGTGAAAATGTTTCTTTCCGGACAAATCCTGGAGAAGGATTGTAGATGTGATATAGAGAAGATCACAGGACTATCAGAGGTCATGTACGGAACCGGAAATGCTTTTAATAATGCCACTAAACAAAAAATATATAAATCTTTAATTAACCTAAGTTCATTTCATGTATATTTACATATACCTGATATCTCTTCCGATTTCCCCATAGCGTTACGGTAGACACGCCCTCTTATTCAATGCGTTCATAAACCTATTAACGTAACGTGACGTCACTTTCAATGTCGTTCATAAGTTTATGAACACATTGGTCCCGGAAATCACCGGGGATTGTCGGACATTACCGACTGCTTGAGTATCTATAGTCAGCCAATACGCCAAGGAATTTATAGCAAACAATATGTAATCGAGTTTCACGATTGGATGGCTAGTGGCATCTAATCGCGAGCACGGGTGGCACGAGATGTTCGATTGACTATCAGAAAATTGGTTATCATATAACCCCATATCCCATAATATGTCAAATATAGCGAATTATCGAAATATGAAATACAACAAAAAAGCGAAATATGAAAATACAGCGAAATAGCACGAAAAATCGAAATAGGAAAATACAGAGAAATAGCGAAATAGGGCGAAATATAGAGCGAAATATAGAAAAGGAAATTATTTTTATAAACGAAATTACGGAGATATTTGAAAAAGTGTTTTTGACGAAACAACGGACATATTTTGAGAAGTGTTTTAAAGAGCGTAAGTATATAAATATAAATAATAAACGGTGGATTCAACGTGGTCATGGGTTTTGACCGCGATAAAAAATCTGCAAACTCCGCATGAACCCCTTCGGGGTTCATGCAGTTTGCTGAATTTTTCTCGCGGTCAAAATCCCATGACCACATTGAAACCGCCGTTCATTTCTTATATGTAAACATGATACATTTATAACAGCAATGGTGTCAATTGACGATGTTGTTGATAACTTTGTGTATTTGAGATCTACTAAAGACAGTGTTGGATTTATGCGTACCATACTTGATTCCACTAAGGAACCTTTTGAGGAATTCTTCGGTATGAGATCAGCGGAAAACATCAGATGCAACTCCCATGGTATTGGCAGAGAATTGCGCAAATCAGAACAGACAATGTATACCTGGTTAGGCTTCACTGATGATTTCATTAACAGGTTGAAATTGCAATTGAGCAAGATCTATGACGAGATGTTTGTTGTGTTGTCAATGGAGTCATGTGGCCACGATGTGATCAATCATCAGTGCAAGGAAATCAACTCTCTGTTCAATGAAGTTACCAAAGACTTATTATCGTTCGCAGTCAGGAATATTGAAACTTTCGCCTATCCTGTCAAGAATGACACATATTCATTCAGGCCCGTTCCAGGCGATGATGTTGCGGTAAACATTACATTATTATATGACGTCATATGTAGATTGTTCCTTCCGGTAGAGTATGCTGTCGTTATGAGCGTTCGACTCAAAGCATCTGGTGGATCAGTTGATCTGGCGACACTAAAAATGCGAATGATGAATCCGGCGAGTTTGGGGGCGACTTCGGAGATATATTCTCCCTAATATGTGCCACTTCTCCCTAGTTTTGCCCCAGAGAGAAGTGACTCATCTCTCATACCAAAATGCATACTACGTCAAACGTAAAGTAAGTCCTGCGTTGCGAGGGGACTGAACTCTATCTTGCAATTCAATTCAAATAGTTGTTTTGCCTTCGTAAAGAAATGACACACGGCAGCTGATAATCAGATAGGGCCCAGTATCATCACATGCATACTTAAAACCACCCACCAACACTAGCAATTCATTAATGTAGTAACTAAATATGGATTACAAGTATTGCTCTTGTAGATTGTGAGGCGCCTATAGTATTAATTATTTAATTAATTATTTTCCATAGGCGACGGTGTTAACTATACGTCCCGCCGTCGATGGGTTAAGCATATTTGAACGTCATCCGATACACCAGTCCGTGACAACAATCGCGACCTTTTCGGTATTTTTGTCCATTGTAAAATTTATTTTCGGGGGACTATTGTAATCAGCTCCGTCCGCCCGTCCGTCCGTCGTCGAGCCGTGCGTCCATGTGTCCGTCCGTCTGGAGTTATAACTCCAGTAATGATAATCCGATTTGATTGAAACTTGGTATGTAGGTGTCTTAACCAAGCACACAGGCGCTCTGCAATTCTGGGTTTGATCCGATGTTCTTTTATGGAGTTATTTCCCTTTTTTAAATTTTTGTTTTTGTACTTAGAAAATTTCTCACTTTTTCGATTTCCGGATGATATCTCAAGTTTGGATAGTTTAATTGCAAATACCGTTTTTGTGTGGATCAGTCATATCAAGATACAGGTTGAGTTCGAATTTGAGTTTGATCCGATGATTTTTCCTAGAGTTATGGACTTTTTTCTTTGGTTTCCGGATGATAACTCAAGTTTGGACTGTTGAATTGAAAATCCCGTTTTTGTTTTGAGTCATTGATATCAAAATACAGGTCAAGTTCGAATTTGAGTTTGATCCGAATTATTAACCCTTTCGACTAAGAACATTTCAACATTTTTTTAAATTTCTTTAACAAAGCGGCCATCGACTTGCCACGTTGTCGGGGGACACTGTGGTCGGCCGACCTTTTATTTTCAAAGGATAAGCTTGCATTTCCACAACTTCCCCATTTACTGCACAACAATCAGCAGCATGGAAATACCCACACCCTTCCATAACTTCTGGACCCCACCAGACTCTTCCTGGCCACCTGAACAAAACTGATCGAAACAATTACATATAGGCTATGATGTTCGGTTGACGCTCAGGGAATTTTCCTTCAAAGATAATCAATCAGCAGCCAGATTTTTTTTATAAATGCTGTCTCGAGTTTCCCTATACAAATTAAAGAAGCGTAACGCTATCTAATTATGTGCTTGTTACCTATATAGATATACACTAGAACATGCATATTGAAATCGGATACAAAAATTTCTATGCCAGAACACACCCGACATGCATGGCGAGGATCTCGTTAGCGATACTTACGCGCGAGACTTGCCCATTTACTTCCTGGTTTGTCAACAATTTCTACCAGGGCGCACCAGTCATATTTTCGGTTGAATCTTATCAAGTCAGCAAGGCCGGGCGATAAATCCTGCATGGTAAGTCAATATATAAATACATAACAATTATCGATGACAGAGACACAGGATAGGAATTTGTCTGCCACACACCTGCATTGTTTCCATTGTTTCCAGCTGATTGTGTGGTGATAGTATGCTAGGTCTACCTGTGTGGTCAAATTCGACTCTGCTAAATGGAAATTCTAATGAATCTATGAAGTGGTCAAATAGAGTACTAACCCAACAGAAGCTGATAGGTGCACACGAGTATAACTTACTGTATAGGGTATAACTTATAAAATGGAACATTTTCAAACGAAAAGAACCAATATAATTGTTTTTCATTGAAAGGTATGTGCATCCAATTTTCCAAGAACAAATTGAGTGAGATATCATTTCCCCTGCAAGCTATCACATGAACCAAACATGTGTTTTCGGCTATTTTTACTGTAAAACATTTTAAGCTGATGACATCTCAGGACTTTTCACTTTCAAGTCACTGTTGACATCTTGTAGACATCCATGACATATCAGTTGTTGAGCTCCAATTTAACTAGAGTTGCATATTTTGAAAATAAATACATAGAGAGGACATTTACCAGGCATATTATTTTATAAATCGCTGATATCTGCTAACCTAGGTCAGTGTGCATTATACACGCAATTCCATCATTTATGTAAAAATGCGTTTTTTGCCTCTCGGACCACCCACCCAGCCAGGCATACACTCCTGCAGATTCGGGATGCAACAATCGCCGATAAACTAACGCAAATGATTTCGCCATCGATACGCATTGCATTTAATAAACATATAAGACTGACGATGTGTGTTGTAAGTTTCGATTAATATTCATAAAAATAACAACTTTGAGCAAGATTATTCTCCATTTCTATTCGATCACCCAACCGGAGTGTTTCACATCACTTTAAATTATTGCTCAATGATTTACTTTATGTTCCTCTTTTTGAATTCATGCATCTAATGTGACATGCATTTTTAGAAAATGACACGCGCATCGCCTGAATTATGATGTACCAAAAAAAAGGTTTCAAGAGGTGGCCCCTGAATGAGACCACATGTCGAGGCAAGCTTCTTGTGCATGTCTAACCTATTACATCTGATTAATGCATACAATTTATATATGAACTTATATTCCGCCGTGTCACAGATGTGTGCAGTAGTATAGTAGCAGTATATGTTATTCCGTAATGCATATCACAGTAAATCTTTACAAATTGGATTAATAAAAACAAAATGATATACATTGCTGGATAGTGGCATGGCCTTATGGTCGTCTTCCTGTCCCTACCCGCAGTAATCAAACTATTTTGTTTACGCAATGCTCCCCTGAAATGATGTTTGCTTACATATATTTTGTGAATACATAATTATGCTCCATCATATATTGTAGTATGTTTGCCTCATATGGTACAAACTATAATAATAGCAGTGAAGATAATTCGTGGTACTTCAATTGTAATTCAATTATAAGTCAATTGTAAATTCAATGAGAAAGAGAATAAGTACATGGGAATAAGCGGACTTTATTATCTAGCTGTATTTATTTGGATTCATGTTTGTGTTTATGCATGTATTATTGTTTCAAATTTCGTGTAATTTCATTAGCAATTAATTATCATATACATAACGGATAAGGAATTAATGAAACTGGTATATTGCGACTACATTGGTCTCATTGATGAGCATTGTCGTCATTTATCCATAACACCTGGGTAGCAATCTTGGCAGTACAACTTTTTGCATTCTACAAGGTGGGGGTAGTAGTCAATGGCATATTGAGTTAATTGTCTTTTGAATGAGGTGTTGTATTCCGGGGAGATTCGTGCATAGCCGTCCAAGGTACTTCCGGTTGTTTATGTTTCGGCTTAGAAGCCACGTTAAATTGACGAACCTCAGATTATTGATTGACAGTGGTAACTGGCCAATCGCGTTACACTAACGAAGTTCAAGGACGATGTATTGCAAAACAAAAGAACCTCTCTGCGATGCATTTGCACTCGTTTTAAAACGTTGTTTAACACGATAATATAACTTCTTTCCGAACTTTTAAAGATGTCTAGGTGTGCGTATGCATCTTGTAATAGTGACAGGCGTTATATAAAACAAATTGGAGCCAGATTCTAACGTTAAATCAACGGTGATATTTTGGCCAATTTCGAAGCCGAAAACCAACAATGAACGATGTTTACGTTGGATCAGACTGTGTAACAAAAGTCACGAAAACTTCAATATTGACAGGATTACAAGGAATACATATGTTTGTTCAAAGGTATGTTAATATAGTTTATATGTGTATTTCGGATTTTTAAGTGATATAGTTTGCTAATATAACTTTCGTTTCAAAGAGACAAAACAGAACAATGATGCAAACAAATCACCACCGTTCTTTTTCGGTAGACAACGCCTCAAAGAAATCCAACCTTCTACAATATTATACCGGATTCAGTAATTATCGTTTCGATGCGGTATACAAGTTTCTTGTTTCAAATGATTCTACTCGTCCGTTACCATATGTACAAGGTGTCAAGAAATCAGACATGGGGAAGTTAGATTTGAAGGAGCAGTTCTATCTGACATTAATTATGTGACCTAAGACAAAACTTCGACTTTAGACGATGCGTATTATAAACACTATCGAGATTCGACTACATAAACCGGCATCATTGAATGTACAAATTAAGTCACACTTAATAGTGACTAAAATTCTATAATAAAACTTAGAGCAAAACATATTGTTATTAGTCGATGCATATATGCAGATAGTTATGGGCTTTCGGAGAATCGGGGCGTCGGAGAATCTGACATTCGGAGAATCGGACCTTCGGAGTTATGGGTCTTCGGAGAATCGCTACGTAACCGATCAATCTGTTAAACGCCATATTGTCAGATGGTATAAGATCGATTCGTGTGGGTCCATTGCTATTTAGCATAAATGTTTTGCCTAAATTTTTAGCATGAAATTACGACACAGGAAACATGTATACAAAAGCTTCAATCGTTCAACAAAACTCCCAGATTTAAGGGTTCTCCAGTAAAAGCGAAAGATCGGACACTCGGGAAAAAGGTTAAAAGACAAATTCGCTTTGATCCGAGGCAACCGACTGACAGAAATCGTGTTGACAATTTTGAGTTCTTATCTCAAACATTCAGAAAGAGGAAAACAGCACACAGAAATCGAATGCAAATTAAAAGAAACGGTGTACTAGTACTAAGGAATTATTTGGCATATATACATGTTTCATTTTAACTCATTTGTTTGTTATTCTTAAATGTTGGGTGAATGAAATGTTGAAGGAAATGTTTTATTCCCTAGCTGATCGTCAGTCCTTGATTGTTATTTAAAATAATGGAAAATAGTGAACTCATAATAATAGTGTATATATTACGGTATATATTACTTACAAGGATCATGTTTGCACATGTAGTTATCCTCGGTGAAGTGTGCTGCACAAACGACACTAAAACTGCTGGGTTTCCACTCACCATTTCGGCCATCGCTTGGTCGAATGGCTACAGTCCATTTTTTTCGTAAATCTTTTTGCCGCTTCGTCGCCACCTTTCGGGAATACGTGTCCACCCCGATTGTTACAATACATTGCACAACATTGTGATGGCGTTGTTATTAGTTGGGTGATGAAGAATTAAAAGAATAACGATCCGAACAAGTCGATAGACAGAATGAGACTGACAGATGGCTATCGAAAATAAGCTTGTTTACTTCTAACCGGAAATGGACATGGCGGTTATAGCCACCTGGTGGCCGATGTCGATAAAGGGACGCAATAACAAAACAGTACCCCATTTGGTACGGGTTCTAAGATCCCGATGGCAAATATCAACCTGATTCCATATTTTCGGAAAATTATGTATTGGGAGATTCTCTGTCAATGTTCTATGTTTATTTTCGTATATTCTTCCACTCTTTCTACTTTTAATCAATTCATGGACTGGTAGGACTCCTGCGTCACCCCATAACTTAACTTAACTATATTATTTTCATGTACCCTACAGTGTATTATTCAGGCAAAAAAACATTTAGATTACCAAAGCTAAAGTTATCATCCGCAAACCAACATAATCGGAAAATTCTAAGTCGACAAAAACTCCGGCAAAAATGGGCGGACCGAACCCATATTCGAACTTGACCTGTGTATGGAGATGATAATTTCATAAACCAAATTTGGTTCAGATCCGATTACACAAACTAAAGTTACCATCCGGAAACCTCAAAACGTGAAAATTCTAAGTATAAAAGGAGCAATAACTTCGGATGGGCGGATCGAACCCACATTACAACTTGACCTGTAATTCGAGCTCATAACAATTTTTTTCGATCCGTTCACCCAAAATAGAGTTATCATCCGGAAACGTTCCGAATAGATAGCCGGACGGACGGACACATCTTAAGTCGAATAGGGGCCATAACACCGGAAGAAATGGGCGGACCGAACCCGAACAGATTCTAAGTCGAAAAGTGGGGCATAACTCAAGCCAAAAGGCGGACAGAATCCATATTTGAACTTGACCTGTGCTTTGAGCTGATAAAGACACATACCAAATTTGGTTTCGATCCGATAGCCCCAAAAAAAGTTCTCATCCGAAAACCTTCCGGACGGACACCAGCTATTTTAATGCTCCCCCAAAATAAATGATCTAGGGACAATAAATGGCTCCCATGTCTCGAGGTTACCCCGAAGATCGATATTAATTTTGGTGATGATCGGATGAGAGATGTGGCCTGGAGAGTGTGCTAAAGGAGCTTGTTGATGGACCGACGAATGGACTGACGGACGATGGACGCCAACACATGGCAATACAGACAATCGCTCAACAAACTTGACGTCGTCAAGTTGAGCTATTAAAAAACTGTCAGGACAAGTATACAGACTATGAGAATATCGATTTGTTACCCTGGATGTTGGGATGAGAGGGTTTATTTTAGATGGTTTTCTTTGAATTGCATTCCAATTTCTCAAGAAAGGTCCAGTGTGTGATATATTTTGAAACAATGGATTCAGCGCTGTATAATGTGTTAATGATATATTTGTAGTTCCGCAATGGCAAGTAGTTCCAGGTATATGTTAATCTTTATCAAAAACCAAGAGGGAGACAATTTTCTGAACACGCGTTGGTTTTGAAAAGTTCCCTATGGCTTCTAATCCCTTCTATGATTTATGTTTTCAGAGAGAAGACATATCGACGACATTTGCCAAGCCTAGTCGAATACTTTTTATCTGGACAGAGGATAGTAAAGCTTATTGTATGTAGTTATAACGTGAACATGGTGTGGGCGACTGGAACATGATTTTTTTTTTAATATGGCTCTATCGTCTCGAAAATCTGCACATCGATGACTCGATAGAATAGGATATACATCTACCTGTTATGGCATCCTCGTCCCGACGTCGGGGCAGTGAGGACTCGCCGGCTTTATCTCCACATTATAACCGAATTCTTCACGCTGCACCTTTCAGTATGAATGCCGCACGACGATCGTCTGCTCGTATTAAGGTGACATCAGTGGGTAAATCAGCAAGTAACGATGTAATTTATCCAGGGGGTTTAGATATCATGATGGAACCTCGAGACATAATAATTGATGAATCCAGTTTAATCTACAACGATCATCTCCCTTGCTGTGTCCGAGTATCGACCGAGCGGTTAACTGGGCTCGTGCCTGATGTACTCCTGGGTAAAGGTAGGTACATGCAGGCAGATCCGGTCAGACACATTGCTGAGGAGATATTTGGAGAAAATAAGATGTACAATGAAGACATGTCCACAAACTTTATTCCACAGCTGAGAATCAGTGGTTTACCACGTACAGCACGCTCATTCACCACACGCGACCGGTTATGGCCATCATACGACATTATATCGGGGAATTCCACCTCGCAGCACGCTCAGCTTCATTTAACCCGGACCCAGAGCACGATTTCTATCTGTCGTTCGCCAAGGCAGAAGTTGTGCTGTCAAGAACAATGTCTACTAACCAGAGGATTAGTATACGTTACTTGAAGATAATCGGAAAATACATCGATCTTGGCCTGGGCGTTTTGACGTCGTATCATCTGAAGACGTCAGCTCTATGGTATTTTGAGAAAACTGATGCTAGTGCATGGGAAAATAATTGCCCGGTAGTGGATATACTAAAGGGGCTAGATCAGTATTTGAACGACAGATTTCTGCCTCATTATTTTATTTCTGAAATGAACTTGTTTTCTGGTGTCTCAGAATCAGATCTGATAAATGTCCGCAGGAATCTGTGGTTATTTCTGGGTCTGTGTCTCATCACTGATGATATCGAGGAAATCAGATCATACACCGTACTGATCCTCCCTATAAAATTTGTGATGACCGTGAAAATGTTTCTTTCCGGACAAATCCTGGAGAAGGATTGTAGATGTGATATAGAGAAGATCACAGGACTATCAGAGGTCATGTACGGAACCGGAAATGCTTTTAATAATGCCACTAAACAAAAAATATATGAATCTTTAATGAACCTAAGTTCATTTCATGTATATTTACATATACCTGATATCTCTTCCGATTTCCCCATAGCGTTACGGTAGACACGCCCCCTTATTCAATGCGTTCATAGACTTATTAACGTAACGTGACGTCACTTTCAATGTCGTTCATAAGTTTATGAACACATTGGTCCCGGAAATCACCGGGGATTGTCGGACATTACCGACTGCTTGAGTATCTAGTCAGCCAATACGCCAAGGAATTTATAGCAAACAATATGTAATCGAGTTTCACGATTGGATGGCTAGTGGCATCTAATCGCGAGCACGGGTGGCACGAGATGTTCGATTGACTATCAGAAAATTGGTTATCATATAACCCCATATCCCATAATATGTCAAATATAGCGAATTATCGAAATATGAAATACAACAAAAAAGCGAAATATGAAAATACAGCGAAATAGCACGAAAAATCGAAATAGGAAAATACAGAGAAATAGCGAAATAGGGCGAAATATAGAGCGAAATATAGAAAAGGAAATTATTTTTATAAACGAAATTACGGAGATATTTGAAAAAGTGTTTTTGACGAAACAACGGACATATTTTGAGAAGTGTTTTAAAGAGCGTAAGTATATAAATATAAATAATAAACGGTGGATTCAACGTGGTCATGGGTTTTGACCGCGATAAAAAATCTGCAAACTCCGCATGAACCCCTTCGGGGTTCATGCAGTTTGCTGAATTTTTCTCGCGGTCAAAATCCCATGACCACATTGAAACCGCCGTTCATTTCTTATATGTAAACATGATACATTTATAACAGCAATGGTGTCAATTGACGATGTTGTTGATAACTTTGTGTATTTGAGATCTACTAAAGACAGTGTTGGATTTATGCGTACCATACTTGATTCCACTAAGGAACCTTTTGAGGAATTCTTCGGTATGAGATCAGCGGAAAACATCAGATGCAACTCCCATGGTATTGGCAGAGAATTGCGCAAATCAGAACAGACAATGTATACCTGGTTAGGCTTCACTGATGATTTCATTAACAGGTTGAAATTGCAATTGAGCAAGATCTATGACGAGATGTTTGTTGTGTTGTCAATGGAGTCATGTGGCCACGATGTGATCAATCATCAGTGCAAGGAAATCAACTCTCTGTTCAATGAAGTTACCAAAGACTTATTATCGTTCGCAGTCAGGAATATTGAAACTTTCGCCTATCCTGTCGAGAATGACACATATTCATTCAGGCCCGTTCCAGGCGATGATGTTGCGGTAAACATTACATTATTATATGACGTCATATGTAGATTGTTCCTTCCGGTAGAGTATGCTGTCGTTATGAGCGTTCGACTCAAAGCATCTGGTGGATCAGTTGATCTGGCGACACTAAAAATGCGAATGATGAATCCGGCGAGTTTGGAATTTCGATGTTTTGTGGCGTTTTCTGTTTACGGTGTGATAAGTAAATTCGCCGAGTTCTATAAAATGTTTGGCGGCTATCGACAATGGATGCAATTCGTGGCCACGGCAATCCGTTGCCGCGATCAAAGGCATTGTTCTCAAACCTAATATCTGTTTCTGACACTGATTATGAAAATACCCTCAGACACAACATAACAACAAATTTTCTACATGATGTAACTATATCGCGTGGAGATATAAGGTAAAAGATATTCTGAGATCTATTTATAAACGGACATAATTGTTAAATATTCATAATTGTTTTGTATTTTCCGTTATGTGTCTATTGGTGGAGTAAATTAAGTCAAATTTTCAAGGCAATTGTTCAAGTTGTGACTAAAGCATGAAACTTTGCACATATGTACATATTCACATACTAATTGATATTAGATATGGAGCCACGCTGAAATTTCACTTTAATGGGTTTTCCGAATTTAAACAGCGTTTCGTGATTATATAATGTTTTAAATATCACAATTAATCTTACCATGAAATATGTGATTTAAAATTAGGCATATAAGTAAGTATGATTCTGCGAGATATAATGCCATATGCTTAGGGTAAAATTGAAATTACCGGTCCAAGATGGCCGTCAAAATGGCAGCCGGAAGTGGAAAATATGCCGTTTTTCACTATATCTTCTAGATCAGTTTCTGCTGTATGGCACTGGTTCTGAATTGTGACTTTATTTTGTGTTATTCATATTAACTGATAATTGGATCAATGAAATATGCCATTCATGAGGTCCCCGCCCTTTCCGATCCTTCCAAATTTCGATTTTACAGAACTCGGTATGAAATTTCACCAAATATCACCGTAAGGATTCTATTTCTTATTATGTCCATTAATAAGAAATGGACATAACTCTGCAAAGTAAGTGAGGCATACCATTACTTACGCATATTTTAGCTCAATGGAACCAAAATTGTGACTTGGTCTGAAAATGGCAGTCAAAATAGCGACCTAACCCTGGGAAATTGTAAATATTGGCGAGCACGCCATGTATCGGTTACAATGTGTGGCCGATGAATGAAATTGGCTATTCTGCCTTATTTACATTAAATTCTAACATTCCTGATGCACATTGGTTAAGTGTTACTATTGTAATCACTGATATTACCATAAATATTGGATTGTTCTATCACAATCTTGGCATCAAAATCGGCTAAAATTAACTTTTCAGGTTTGAACCATGTATTCAAGTAAATAGAACTATCTTTGGTATGAAAGATGTTTATTGTTTGATCTGTCTAATATGCGTCACGCTGATGTGTTTTTAGACAAAATTACTCTGGATGGCTTCCAAAATGGCAAAAAAATTGTTAAAAAAATAATTATTTTTACATATATCTCGATATGTTGTTCCCAAAAGGTAGCAAATTGTGACTCACTTGTTATTAACAATGTTACTTAAACCACTGACTGTTTCATTTTGGTTGTCCATAGTACCTTCTGAGCCACGAAAAATTCATTTTAAATTTAGTATGGGCGACATCTTTTGGGATTCTGGCCATATTTTTGAACGGAAATGGGTAAAACGTCTAAACGGAACTAAGTGAAACCATATTAAAAGTATGTGGCCAATCTGGCCCATTGGCACCAAAATCAACTTAATATATGGTGTATGTCAAAATGGCAGCATTGGGGTGAATGTGTGGTCATAGATGAGGTCAATAATTCTACGGGTAGAACTGATGCATCACTGATACAAAGGTGTGGCTATATGTAGATGGATGGTGTGTCCATAGGTATATTTGTCATTGGTGGCATGTGAGTATATATGTGCCTTATGTGGTTGCATATGTGATGTGTGTGCATCTCTGCCGTGGTTGTATTGTCATTGGTGGAGGTATAGGTTTAGAGAGAGTCGTATGTCAATGGATGTGGTGTGTGAGTATACATCGTATGGTTGAATTGTCATGGGCGAGGTGTATATCCAAAGCTGGAGTGTACGAATGATCGTGTGGGGTATTGGTATATCCATTGGTGTGGTGTATATGTCTACCTGGATTGACTGGGTATGGAGATGGTCATGATTGGGGTGTATATTTATATCTTGAGTGGGTATATGGCCATGGGTGTGACGAAAAGGTATACAGGCAGTGACTGTATGGCCAATTTGAGGTGTTGTACGTTGTATTGCTAAATCTAGAAGGTGTGTATGACCAGTGGTGAGGTGTCGATGTATACCTGCGACTCTATAATAGGCATTGGTGGGTGTATATGTACATTGTATATATTTAGTGGCTATATTGTCATGGGAGTGGCCAAAATGTATACAGGGTGTGATCGTATGGTCAATGGTGATGTGAATTGGTAAATAAGGAGTGACTGTATGACCACGAATGGCGTATGGGTATACAGCGAGTGGCTGAATTCTCTTGTGATGAGTATGTTCAAGCCTGGATTGTGTGAATCAACGGCAATGTGTGCGGGGCATTTGGTGTATATAAAAGGGTTGTATGGCCATTGGTGAAGTGTATATGTATACCCAGAGTGACTATATGGTTGTGGTTGCAGTGTATATGTATATCTTGAGTGGATATATGGCCATGGTAGCAGCAAATATATACAGGGAGTGATTGTATTGCCAATGGTGAGGCGAATATGTATACAACAAATGACTTATGATCACGAATGTGGTGAATATGTATATAGGAAGTGACTATGTGGTCATGGGTGAAGTGTATGAGTATGCCTGGTGTACCTACATGATGAATCATGGCTGTATATTCATGTATGTGGTTAACCCAAGAGTTGTCGTATGGTCATGGTGAGATGTATGTGTATAAAGCGAGTGGCTACATTGTCATTTGTGTGGTGTTTATGTATATATAAAATGACTGTATGGTCATGTGTGATTTGTATAGGGTAGACCTTTGGTGAATATAACTATCCGCAATAACTCAAGTATATGTTAATCGATTGGGAGGTAATGTCAAAGAGTTATCCATCTTGGTAGCCTTTTATATGCACAATGGAGGAGATGGTTTTCCTGACATTAGTCCGTGAATCTTAATGCCAATTGTCCAGAATTTGACGTTAATAAGCAATTTCACCAATCTCCTTGTTTGATATTTTAAAATGCCTTCTGGTCCACCCGACAGTGCAGTACTGTAGCTTATTCTCCGTCATTCTAGTGTGCTAGGTGTGGGGTCGCCTACCCCGAAAGACGTGTTACCCGGTCTGACACCAACTTACCTATAATGGTTATAATACATGTTATTGTCCAGAGTACGCACATAATTATTCCCCTCTCAGTTCAGTTTCAGAGTTATGCTTATTTCCGTTCAAAAACATGGCAAGAATCCCATAAGAATGTTTCGACAAAATTTCGTGCTGCATGATTTAAAAAGAAATTGTCGTGCTACATAACGTACTGGGACAACCGGAATGGAACATTTAGTTTTCAATTGATTAAGTAACATGTTTAATAACCAAGTGAACCACAATGTGCTACATTTACAGAAGAGCAGATAATAATGATCGGGATATATTTGAAAATATCAACTTTTGTAACAAATTTTGTGGACATTTTGCAAGCCATCTGCGTCTTTTTTTTCCTTCTACAAACACCCCAGTGTGACGGATTTGAGACGGATCAAAACAATAAACACCAAATATAGCTCAATTTTACTTGAAAACATGGTCCAAATCTGAAAAGTGATTGAGAAAACAATTCCAATATCTTTTTGTAATACTTATCCAAGATGCACCATAAATAATAGTATTCAATGTATATAAGACAGAATAGCCAATTTTATTCATCAACCACAACTTTTAAGCGATTGCGTGGCACGCTGGGACAATATTTACAATTTTTCATATTTTGGCCGCAATTTTGACAGCCATTTTTAGCCAAAGTGACAATTTCGGGTCCATTGAGTTGAAATATTCATGAGTATTGGTGTGCCTCACTTACTTTGCACAGTTCTTCTCAAGACTACAATCCCAATGGTGATTGTTGGTGAAATTTCATACCGCGTTCTGTAAAATCGAATTATTGAGGGACTCGAAGGGGCTGGGATCCCAAGAAGGGCATATTTAATTGACTCATTGATCAATGAATATGAATAAATCAAAATAAAGTCACATTTCTGAACCAGTTCCATAAAAAACCAGTAAAACAAAATGTCAAATTATCCACTTACGGCTGCCATTTTGACGGCCATCTTGAAAGGGGGGTTCCAAGATGTGCCATTATATCTAGCAGAGTCATACTTACTAATATGCCTAATGTTAAATAACATATTCCATGGTAAGATTAATTGTGACATTTAATAAATTATATAATCACGAAACGCTCTTTAAATTCGAAAAACCCCTTAAAAGAGGGGTTAAAACGAAATTTCCGCGTGGCTCCAAATCTAATATCAATCAGTATGTAAATATGTACATATGTGCAAATTTCATGCTTTAGTCACGATGTGAACAATGTTTGTACTAATCTACTAATCTACTCCACAGATGGACTGAATTAATGCATGGAACACACATCCCTATCCTGTGCGATTATAACATAAATTCCCTTCGCAAATACCCGTAATGTTGGATATGAGACATGAATACAATGTACTCATAAACCAAGGGATAAGTGTACACGGCATATAATTAGAGACATGTCAATGATATATGTGGAGATGACGTCACTCATAATCTGTTGAAATTGAATAATAATTATAATTCCTTTGAATTTGATCATAATTTGGGTCTACCTTATACCCAATTGAACGCCTATTCTCACTTTTGTATAAGTCTGAAGATTTTTAATGAAGAGGGGTACGAAACAAAGGGGGAGAAAACTTAACATAAGCCAATGTAGGCCATGCAAATATGGACATTTCTTGAGGTATGCGATTAAAAAATCGGTCACTTTTTAAATAAAGCCGACATTTTTGACAGAGTATTTTCACACCTTTTGAGAAGAGATATTCGTCCAATTTTGATACCTGAGATTGGGCCGATAACAAGAGTAAGGTAAAAGATGTAACCATTGAATCTCAGAAAGGCAGTCATGACGTCATCTGACGTCAAATAATATATTGGGTGAGACGAATAATTATGACTATCGACGCAAAGCGTTGTCTTTCGTTTCTTATAAATCCTAATGTAAGTCGGTTGTGCCGCCTTATATTATACCATGCGAAACTACTGCAATTAGCTATAGTTTGATACATAATGTATCGTTGTGGGCTGCATTATTTTGTTATCAACACTCCCCCTAAACTTGGCCTAAAGTTAAGATGCGCCATGCTGTGGTATAAGGTACACAGAACTCACTATTACGAGTCAAATGGCTTAATTAACACAACGACCGTTGAAAGTCTACTATAGAATTTAATAATATATAGGTTTCTGTCTACAGGCTCGAACATTAAAGTGAAAACAGTATATAATGTACTAACTGAGTCGAAATTTTAATAAATTTTAGATCTTTCCCCCAAAAAAATTATATAAAACGCATTTTGTTTATTTTCCGGAAGGCAAAAAAGAAAAGAATGTAGTAAGGGTGGAGGTAATTGGTGCATATTCGTCTTGGATTAAAAAATGGAATATTAAGCCCCAAGATGGCTGCCAATATGGTGGCCGGAATATAGGTGGAAATTGTGAAATATGTAAGACCGCACGATTACTTGCTTAAATGGCTTAACTAACACAACAGTCGTTAATAAACTGCTACACTATAGTTTACGATATAGATCCCGATCTACAAACTCGAACATTAAAGTGAAAATATACACAATGCACCTCCTGTCATCAACTTTTCATCAAAGTTTGGACATTTTTCACCTTAAATAATCTGTTGTCATATGCTCGGAAGGCATACAGCGCAGAATGTAGCGTGGTGGTGATATTTGGTGTGTACGATAAGTCAATGTCGTTTTTGTATTCAAAATGGATTACTAAGATGGCTGTCAAGATGGTGGTCAGAACAAGTGAAATATGTCATTTTTAGACTGCTACCAGAATGGTGCCCAGGATTGACGAATATTGCATTCATGAGCATTCGTGCTCAAGAAATCCGTGTCCCTTGAAATTAGTGGCAATTTGAGCGAGGTATTTACAGATGAACATGATTATTTAATACAACGAACCTAGTAACAGTAATACATTGAATGCCAGTCACCTTTGACATAATCAATATGAAATTACTTAAACCTTACAACAGAAGGCCAGTCTTTCTCAATGAATATTATTCCACGTGCTACCAAATATGATGGTACATATGAGGTGGGTAAGTCGTGGAGACGCGGTTAGCACGGGATCGCACTCCCTTGACTTGATTGGTCGAAAATCGGGACCGATTTATAAGCTAGATGTGAGATAAGGAACATCTTAGGGTATCATTCGGATACATGACCATATCGATAAGAAATGAGAATTTATTCACACTCACCGAAGCAACCACGTTTGATCCAACCTTCTAAACAAAAGAAGGCTAATGCTTCTAATATGACGATTTTGTTGTTGTTGTTGTTGTTGTTGTTGTTGCTGTTGTTGTTGTTGTGAACACCACTTCTGTTGAAAAAGAGATGCTCGATGAAGAGGAAGCAATGATACTGACTCTGAGTCAGTGTTTCCATTAATCTGTTATATATAAAATGTACCATTGTTGTCGATGTGGAGCCATTAGCTTCGACCAACAGAAGACGGCCGCGATAACACAGAGTTAATTCTTCCAGCCTCTAAATCACTATCGATATCTGTTATTAGGATTGGAATAACAATATTTAAACCATAATAAGCGAGGACATGAATTCGAAAGAAATATCAAAGATGGTCTATATTTCTCCCGAGCCACAATTACAACATATTTGTTTATAAATCCAAAGTTTAAGACTACAAATAGTTATTTTGTGAATAAAATACAGAATACATATAAAACTGAAGATGGTGTATATTATTTATCTATTAAGACATGGTTTATTTGGATCGTAATTCGTGGTAAATCTTTTAGCTGATTCGCAATTTGCCATGATTAGTTGAATAATATTTTATTCCATTCAAACCACATCATGTATAATACAATAGCATATAATATTGTGTTCCTTGTGTAGAATGATGAAGTGGATTCGGCTGTAAGCCTGAATGCTTATATTTGCCGTCTCCACGAGTGACCATGTCTCAATTTGACTCAGTTGTGCTGCTTAGAGGAAGGGAATTTATACGTTAATTTTTCATGTGTAAATTTGGATTGAATGAGAACAATGAGAGCAATATATGTAATTAGTGCACTTAATACTTCGATGTCGCTTGCCATATCATCCATGGCTGCTGCTTCATAATTTTAGTTGGAAAAACGTTCTGTCATAGTTATAAATTTCTGAACTATTTTAAAGGTAGATATGTAAGGTTTTTGTGGTTTGCCCTTTAAGTGCAGACTCGATAGTCAAATTTCTAAAGGTTCCAGAGAAGCATTCCTTTCGTTGTTTTCGGTATATCGGACAATGGAATAGAAAATGTGACGCCCTTTCTTCCGTTCCACATGTACATACAGGATTTGGTCTTAGGTGATTTTCGCACAAATCTTGATTAAGAAAACTACATCCAAGTCGAAGCCAACAGTGATGAACTTGCGATGGGCGTGGGTAATCATAATAGTGATATATATAAGGTTCCCTTGTGTTGTTATCGGTGCTGCCTATAGCTAATTTGAAATCATCAAAAGTTGCGCAATTTCGTATGTTAGCTGAGAGTGAGTTCCACAACTCCACCGATGAAGGGAGGAAGGATTTCTCATATGACGCCATGATTGATGCTACAAACAAGATAGAGTGCTCCATCTTGGTATGCTCCGAACGTTTTCGTGCAGATTTCTTTTCTAAAATTAATCCGTAAAACTGTCCACGAATGCCATAAGAAATTTTAAATAAAATTAATATTAATTAATGGAAGCTTTTTCCGGACAGGTGTTCTCGATTCATATCAATTATTTTATAGCATGGAATATGTATAAAACTTGCTGGATTGTCCTCGATTCATATCTATTATTTTAAACCATTGAATCTATATAAAACTTACTGGGTCTTCTCGATTCATATATATATTGTTATATACCATGGAATTTATATATAATTTGATGGGTTTCCTCGATTGATATATATTGTTTTATATCCTGGAATCTATATAAAATTTAATAGGTGTCCTCAAATTCATATATATTGTTTTATACCCTGGAATCTATATAAAACTTGCTGGGAAGAGATTGACCATCTTTACTGTTCTCAAATGACAGAAATGCAAAATATTAAAGAAGTACACAAATCAAAGGAATTCATTTTGGAATTTGTCGATGTAAAAAAAAATTATTTAACCCTTTCTAGACTAAATGAATTCTCCCACTCAGTTATAAAAGTATACATTGGAATGGTTTATTTTTCATCTGGAGGGCTTTTTATGAAAAAAAAAGTTCACCGGACTGAGCATCCCCTCTGCCCTCAGGTTTATTAATTTTATGATGTGGTTTAATTCGAAAGATACCTTACTCTGGCCTGTGATAACTTAAAACCCTGTAGGATGTATCCATTCATCCAATCATTAATATTTAAAAGATCATTCACATCTCATTTAATATGACGTAGATACACGGATGGGCTTATTTTACACTCTAAAGGCCATAACTTCAGAAAATTAAAGTGTCAATTTGAGGAAGATGCCGAAGGATTTAGTCATGCAAAGAACATAACCCAAGATGGCTGCCAGCGGCCATCTTAAATAGCTTCAATCTAGAGGTGATCCTAAACATGCCAGTATTAAAACTTTCAAAAACATTTCTCCAATTGGGCTGCTGATAGTTCCCATCTAGAGGCCACACCGAATATCCATATAAAGTTTGGTGACGCTCGGTGAAGGATATGGCCTGTAGGGTGTACCGAAGGATTTAATCAAGCAAAGAGTCAAATCCAAGATAGCTGCCGACGGCCATGTTTTTCATTGCTAATGCTTCAAATTCGCTCCCATCTAGAAGTGATAATAAACATGACTGTACATTTCTAAGATATTTCCCCAAGAAATTTGGGCAATTCTCCAACAAATATGGGCTGTTGGGTGTGTCGAGGAATTAGATTTAAAATTCAAGATGGCTGCTGGCGACTATGTTTTTAAACAGATTTTGGGGGGAAATGATGCATCCTAATCTAGAGGCCACCCGAAGAATAATAAGCAGACGATATACACATATAACAGAAGGAGTCCTATTAAGGGTACGTTCATACGCTGGCAATATTGCACAGCAAACCGCAAAAATGCCAGCTGCAAAATTGCCAAAACGGATTAATTTCTGCCAGCTGTCAACAAATCAGTCAAAAATAATGTCACTTGATATGTTGGAATGTGAGATCGCCACGGCCCGCTCCATCGATGGGATGCTGCTGCTATATGAGTACCATAACCGTCACCTATAGAGGGGTGGTGGGTCCACACTTAGCTCAACGAAGTGCCCGCCTTGTATTGATATTTTTAACTGGTACCACAAGCTTTCAAAATGTCGGTGGAAATTCCTAACCCAATATCTATTGTTGGCAATTTATTCAAAAATACCAATGGATGCATGAAAAGTCACCCTTTTAACATACATACATTAAATAATCTGAATCTTTTTTTCAGAGTTTTCAACTATTGGAAATCACATCGTAACACCACCTATGGTTGATAACTCTCAACTGATTGTTACATTTCAGTACAAAAATTCGGTCTAAAAACAACAAATATCACACTTAATACTGTTTGGTATAACAAATTATCATCTTCCCCTTGCTCCAACATTTCTGAAAAGTACCACTTTCGGAACTCTGTATACCACGTCATGAGATTCCTCGCGTATAATTAATAATTAATTATGAATATGCATGACAGTAGCTGACAACAAACTTTTCGATCAATGCCTCACACAATTCGAATCAAGGACAACACGGACACTTGTAATTATTGTTAGTGGCCTCGGTGTGTGGCCACAGACAAAGAGGTAGAGACCGTTATCATAAATCGTCGTTGATTGTTGTCAGCAAGCCACGACGGAGCACGAGCTAGTCGGCAGCTTGCAAAAATGCCAGCTAACAAAACGACCATCTGGCATGGCATTTTTGCAGTTTGCAGTGCAATTTTGCCAGCGTATGAACGTACCCTAATAGAAGGGAACTGTTCAGATAATAAGTTCAACATGGTTGTTTGTTTGAACTTATTATCTGAAAATGTCCCAATGGATAACTACTTGTCAATGAGTATTTAGTATAGAAAGGGTTAACGTAATGTTTTCAGATCAAAGAGTTTTATTCAGAGGCGCTGGAAACAACCAAAGGCAAATGGGGCAGAAATACAAGAAACGGGTCCACATGTTTGGTTAGGGGGAAACTCCATGCAACACCCTCTCCTTTATCACTGCTTTACATTACTGCCACAATGATGGTACTATGCGGACCGATACATCTATTTGTATTTTTATCGACGGAACTATATTTAGTCACCTATTATCTTATTTTGACCACCACAAGCTTGCAATAATGGTAAATCTTTCGGTATTGATAAGAACAATGTGAACTAAGCCAGACATAGACAATGTTAATCCTAAAATATAAATCATTATGTCAGAAATCCTTGACCAAATTTAATGTCATTGTGGCAGTGGTATCTCAGTGGAGCGATGTGAGATAACTCTGCCTGAAGTTTGGGTCTGGGTAGATCATAAGTGATTAAAGACCAAATTGCGTTACTACACAGCATTTTACAGCATTGTCTTTTATTGAGATCATGATTTCTCTTTGACATATCAAAGTCTGATTAGCAATCCACGAGGGGTGGGCATCAGTTAAATAACCCATACTACTGCATACGATGCAGATTCTAGTTTAATGTAGTCACTACAATACATGATCCTGTAAAATATTAAAATATATATAGTTTTGTTCATATGCCAAACATAATCAGCGCGTAAATAGTATATTGTCGTCAAGACGTACGATGGTGTACGTAAACAAGAACCTGCTCGTGTTACAGAAGTTTAGCTTCTGTTTACATGACACAGCGCAATTCTATTGGTTAATCACACACAAGTGATATAAACACTCTTTGTTATTTCCATATCAGGAAAACAGTAACAAATAACGCTCTTTATGTTTGCCATTTCCGGATATAAACAAAAGCCAGGTTCTGTAACGTTTTTTGCTTTTGTTTACATAACAAAGGAAAAGCGTTTGACAATAACATACTGTATATGCCATATTTCTGATTGGTATAAGAACAAAGTCTGTCTATATTTTACTATTCTTTCTGTTTATGGCGCTTTTTAATGGAGCTGAATATTTTAACAGCATACCCACCGCCAATCGTATCTTTATTGAAATTTTGAAGTTAAATATTCTGTAAATAAACTTGCACATTTGACTTCTGACATTGTATTATTGCCCCACCCCACACTGTCTGCAGCACTTGAGTTAGTTTAACTCGCTCAACCACCCAAATAAAACGGAATGATCTTTTTTCTAAAACACTTTTTTTTTCTTCTAAAAACAAAATGTTTTCTCAACACCAATTTTATACCAATTTATGCAGAAGAGTTTATTCTCTCAATAAAGAAACTGCTATTTAAGACCAAAGTTGAAGGAAATCAAGTCCTTGTATGGGATATGTGAAATGCTGGTGAAAAGATATCTATATTGTCGTGTTTCAATTTTATTACGAAAAACTTCACTTGCATTGTGGTCATTTAATATTGCGAAAACAATTAGGACTCATTGTATTAACTATCTCCCCTACTAAAACTGGTTAACATAAAAAACACCCTGACATTGTAACCATTTCTTGAGATATTTTTTTTTTCATTTTTGGAAAGTCATGAATATGATGTTGGTTTTATAGTTTTCTGTTCCCCAAATACATGACAATCTCCATTTTTCTCACTAGTGTGATATCACATATTTAAGTCCGCCATCATCAATTGTATTTATATTCAAAATATTATCATCATCATCTAGAATGTTTTTTTAATTGTTGTTTTTGCACTAAAGTGCTAATATCGTGGAAAGGAGGTCACTATATTACTATACCCAAACGTAAAATAGGTGATTTCAAACTTTTTGGCAGTCAATTTTCTGATGTGAATAATATGTATAAATTCGAGTCTCCCATAGGGGGCCTCGGATATATAAAATAACACATTGGCATAACAATATTTACCTTTACCTTGTAAGCCAGTGCACCGTTTATATATGCAAGGCTCCTTATGAGAGACTGGAATATATAAGAGAATACATTAGCACATGATCTTTAATGCTGCACCAGCATAGCTCCCATCATGAACCCACGTGAAAGGGTTAATGATGCACATTTCTGAATCATATAAATTTGGTGTGAAAATCAGAATATTTTGATCTATTTTCCAGAAGTGAATATAAGTAACTGAATTGGTGCAAGATTATGTTTTAGTGCTATTTTAATATTAATAATTTTTATTATCGAATTGATTGATTGATTTTATTGATTATTGGATTGATTGATTAATATGTGATCTTTTTTGAATATTGGATTGATTGATACGTCATTGAAGGATTATATAAATGTGTAATAGTGTGCATGTTTGTTACAATGAGAATTTTGAATGTGATTGTGGTTAGTTGGTTTATCTGTTGTTACCTCGACATACCAATATATTGAATTAATTATCTCCCCACAATGTGATGATTGTTGAAGCCACAGCAATCATATTTCACACGAGGTGGTATTTGTGACTAAGGGTGGATACACACATGCATGCATGTAATCTCTGTAACTATCATGTAGTTGGCGTTTTAGATGGATCATAAATAAATGTAACATGTGTCCGCTGACAACACCAGTGAACATGATTACCTTTCAAAGCAATAACACCGGGCACCAGGTTACAGACAACCACAGGCACACATACCATGGATAAATACACGGTCAAAATCACGGCCGTTTATTTTTGTACGGTTATATGCCTGGCATATACCCATGGTTATGTAAACGGACTACGAACATCCATCTGGCCGTAAATACATGTTTGGTACAATTGAAATAAAACATCACATTTTCAGGACTAATCGTGAAACATTTATCGAATCAAAGTGGAATTTATTTTCATCTACAAGGACCATCTCATTGATGAATTATTACTAAAAGCCGTTTTTATTGTATTGGGCCTATCGGCGAACATATCACCCCATAGTGGTTGCTAGGTCACCACCCATGCACAAGCCTTATGGTACGTTCATACGCTGGCAAGTTTGCAAGGTATTTTGCCGTAGAAAACCATATGGTGCCAGAATATGAACGGAAACAAGCATATAAGATGCATCTGTACCACAGCTAAGTACGTGCGAATTAATATCTCTGTAGTTCCACCTGTAGCGATGTTACCGGAATTTGCCTGTAAATAGCATGCAATTATCTCGCAAGAATAAATCATACAGGTATTTATGATACCTATAATATTGATTTGGCATACAATGCAAAGAAGGCCCAGGGGAAGGCCTTTATCCCAAAATCCCTACCATTAGGACATTTCCGAAACTCTTTCTTGTAGGAAATGAAATTAAATTCGTTTCCACCTTCAAATATCTGGGACATATTCTCAACAGCGATCTTTCTGATGACAATGATATAATGCGCCAATACAGATCAATTTGTTCCCGGTCAAATATTCTGATCAGGAAATTCTACAAATGTTCTCCTCATGTTAAAATGTACTTATTTCACATGTTTGTATCTCCTCTATACTGTGCTCGCCTTTGGGTGAATTACACCAAACGTTGTTTTAATAAGTTAACAGTATGTTTTAATAATGCATATAGGAAGTTAATGGGATATGAAAGAGCGTGCAGTGCCAGTGGAATGTTTGTGAATGACAGAATGTGTTCGATTTCAGTGTTAGTGCGCAAGGGTGTGTATGGGTTCCAAGAGAGAACGTCTAATTCTACAAATAAGATACTATATGCCATTTATAATTCTGATTTGTTATTCAGCTCATACTTATTTCGTCATTGGAATAATGATAATAATAATAATACTTTATATGTAATCTTTAATATAATCTCTATTATATTGTAACACATGTATGCTAAATTGTGATATACTATATGGGCGCTTTTTGCCTGATTCAAAATAAATAATAATAATAATAATAATAATAATTTGAAGGCAAATTACAGTAGCACCGTTACAAGTGGAACTACGTAAATTTTAATTCTCATGTCGTAAGCTTTGTGTATATAAAGATACATGTTATGTGCATATTTCCGTTCATATTCTGGCACCATGTGGTTTTCTATGACGAAATGCCCGCAAAAACATACCGTGCAAACTTGCCAGCGTATGAACGTACCCTTAGGGTACATTCATACGCTGGTAAGTTTGCACGGAATGTTTTTGCGGGCATTTCGTCATAGAACACCACATGGTGCCAGAATATGAACGGAACGTGCACATCTTTACTAAAGCGAAAGACATGAGAAGTAACACTTATCTAGTTCCACTTGTAACAGTGCTACTGGAATTTGCCTTCAATTATCTGTATAATTTATACAGGCGAGATAATTGCATGATATTTACTGGCAAATTTCGGTAGCATCGTTACTAGTGGAACTACAGAGATTTCACTTCGGACGTAGTTAGATGTAGCACAGATGCACTTTATGTGCTTGTTTCCGTTCATATTATGGCACCATATCGTTTTCTACGACAAAATGCCTGCAAACCATACCGTGCAAACTTGCCAGTGTATAAACGTACCCTTATAGTCGTTATGCTACTGGCAACAAAGGCTGTCGCATTTGTTGACGTTAATTGCTTGTTGCTTCGCATCATCGCTTTGTTACCACTCCTTTTAAAGAGAAACAATAAAACGCAAACCCTTATTACTCACTGAATATGTCTTGTTGATTATTTGTCCATCCTTTGTAATAACTGAACCTATGGGTATGTGTGGGCGAAATTTGTGTGACCAAATCTACACTTTATCTTAAAATTCTAAGGTGACAGGTAGAAAATAACTTGACCTGTCCGCTGTAACAAGTAGAAATATAAGAACATTTCGAGCCATGTCTGCACTCCCCGAAATACAGTAATACGTTGACATCCATCACCATCTCTTCCTCTTGTGTAGATATACACCGAACCTTGTGATATATCCTTCCGACCTTCTGGTTGCTTTCCCTCTTGTAACTGTCTTGTGTGGCTGCTTTAACCCTTCCATGACTTGAGCTTCTTTAAAAACACTTCTTCGAACATTTCCGTTATTTCGTCAAAAACTCTTCTTCAAATATCTCCGTTAAAATATCTTCAAATATCTTCAAATATCTTCAAATATCTCCGTTAAAATATCTTCAAATATCTCGTCAAAAACACTTCTTCTCATGCAAATCACTGTTATTTAGCAAATTAACATTATTTATAGAGTTATTGCTCTTCATGCAGGATTAACAAAACATGTCTTCATTTAGTGGACAATCTGAAGCTCGCGTGCCACGCGTGGTTGGATTGTCCATTTATTAATGACCATTTTAAGTACCGATTGTCCATTTATAAGTGGACAATCCTTGAAGAATTGCCTGGTAAAATGTCGTTAGATTAGAAGAAACGCAATGTTTTTAAGGGATGTGCAATTCCTATATAATATAGAGGATTTAGAATTTAAAAAAAACATTAAGCCATGTTTTGAGATCAGCCTCATTGGCATTATATAATTATACCCCCTTTAAAAAGGGGGGTATATATATACTATTGCAAATACCCGTCCGTCCTATGTCAAAACTTGAGCAGTAGTGCTCGGACATCAATGAAATTTGGCATGGATGTTCACTACTATGGGTACATTCAATAGAGTGTTCCATCCTTTTTGTTCGGAATTTCCATTCTAGAGTTGTTTCTGGAAATTTTTGCTTTTTTTCCGGCCGATGCTTGTTCTTGTCATAACTTGAACAGTAGTGCTCGGATCTCAATGAAATTTGGTATGGATGTTCAATACTATGGAAACAATCAATAAAGGGTCCCATTGTTTTGTTCGGATTTTCCATTCTAGAGTTATTCATCTTTGTTTATCTGGAAATGTTGGCTTTTTGGTCCGTCCGATGTCACAACTTCAACAGTTGCGCTCGTATCTCAATGAAATTTGATATGGATGTTCACCACTATGAGGACATTGCATAGAGGGTTCCATCGCTTTGTTTCGGTTTTCCATTCTAGTTTTCACTGGAAAATCACTGCTGTATGTCAAAACCACAACCACTGTACAGTGAGCTGCTGAATCAGAGTACATTTCCATGATTATAACCAAGCCTTAAAATAGAGTGTCTGCATAATGAGGTCGCCCAGAAGGTGTATTTAGTGACGCTATTCCGCATAGATGTTCACCCATTAGTCATTAATCACCTCGATAATATGATTATGCATTTTATCTCCTGCAAATTAGGGGATAGCGAAACTGAACAGAGGGGGAAAAGTAACTAAAAACAGTGTTAATTTGACACTATAGATACTTCCCAGAAGATGAGGCATACGCAGAATGAGGTAACCAGAGCGCAAATTTGGTGACGCTAGCCTACTGTGTTGGGGCAGCATCACCAAATTCACCCTGTGGGAATCTCATTCTGCAAATGACAGAAACACTATTTCAAGGCTTGAATACAATTCATGCTTATTGGGCATCGAACCATCTTCGCCATCGATGGATTACCAGGCTTCTCAGCTCATATAGTCAGTGTTTATGGGTAAAACAACTTGGTACTGATAGGGTTAAATATTTTATGCATACTTAAACGTGAGCTTATATTCACATTGAAACCATATATGGCATCTGATGCATGCATGTTTCATACGCGGCTGTCATTTGCTTGGTATATGGATTATCACATTATACACAAAGTCTCAAATAAACATGTATATCACCCTTTAATTTCAAGTGACAATCGACTCATTTAACACTTTCTTTACTAAATGGATTCTCCCATTCTGTTACAAGAGTATACGTTGGAATGCTCTATTATTGATCTGGACTCTGGAGGGATGTTCGTGTAACAAAAGCAGACGACAGACAGACGAAAAGCTATATAATACAAGTGCAGAAGGATTCATATTCATTGGTGAGAAATGTTCCGATAATGAGTTCAACAAACTAACTGGTCGCCAATGAGTATTTAGTAAAGAAGAGTTAAATTATATAGAATCGTCAAGCACCCAGGCCCCAAAATGTGATGCTGGTCACTCATTTCATGTGTATCCAGAGAGACGGTTGACAATTAACACACTCAGTCCACACTCTTACCATTATAACCTTTATCTTCTTTATTTTCAGTTACTCTATGTATTACACCACAATTGTAAACACTCTGTCATCTTGTAAACAAATACTGTAATTTCAACTTTGTATCGGGAGAGGGGTGTCCTGTAAGTTTCTGTAACTTGTACCCCAATCCCTTTGTAAATTGAATAATTCACAATAAAATATGTTTAAAGTAAAGGTCACTTGTCGCAGAATGAGGTCTGAACAGGGTGAATTTAGTGACGCTACCCAACACAGCGCGCGGGCCAGCATCAGTGAATGTTTTCTCTGGTGACGTCATTCTGCATGGCTTCAAATGCTATGGGAGATTTAGACATTTCCTTCCCAGATAATGATGTGTACCAATTGGGCACCTCGATGATGCTGGCTTTTGGGACGTCTGCCAATTTCGGGATATAGAGAAACTAAACTAAAAAAGAAAAAGAAACTAAAACACTTGATAATAAAGATATATTCCAGAGAAGATTAATCCTAAGCAGAATGAGGTCCCCAGAGACGATGCATTTAGTGACGCTAACCCGCTGTGCCGGGTAGCATTAATAAATTCACCATCTGTGGACCTCATTCTACAAATGTCCAGCACCATATTTTGAGGCCTGCAAGCATCTAATTAGGCCTAATTGCTGCTTGCTTTTGTGGTATTCCAGGAATCTAAATAGATCATTAGCACTAAGTACTATAAGGACTGCATATATCTCAGAAAGACTTAAGCGTTAGATATAATCTCATCAGAACCAGTCTGATTGAACCCCGACTATCGAACAGCTACGCATTCGATAGTCTGAAACAAATAGCAAGGAATCCCATTACTTCAAAGAATCATTACATCAGGATCAGCCAACCACAAATCGTGGCAGGATGCAGCCGAAACTAAATAGAAGATAGTTGCGTGGTATTTATAATGTGAAACTTGACGGTGGCATCACACTGCGGTGAAAGCTCCATATAGCGGTAGGATTACGAAGGATGTTGGATTGTTTCAGACTATCGAGCGGATTACTGTTCAATAGTATCCGTTCACTGAGATTGCCTCAACACATGTTCCACTTTCTCCACAGCATGTATCAATAAAGAGCACTATTATAGACTTTGAGTTTGCAGATGGTCATACTGTCTTTTGATTAGACAAAGAGCGATTACTTGTCAGAGAGCAGTTCTGACCATTGCATGTCAAACGAACTATCACCCGAGCGCATAGGTTTATCCGTCTGCAGACACATTCACGGTTGGCATACGATGAGGATTGTGGCAAGCGAACTATCGCCCGGGCTATATTCTTCCAACTATTTATCGCCTCCTGACTTGAAGCGATAATTGTGTCATATATAATAAAATACATGCTGCCTGCATTTTGGTGGAATAACGAGAGCTATGTTGCCTCTATGGCGTCTTCTGAACTGCAAGCATGACTATATATTGACCTGCTTAATGTTAAAAAGAAATCTCTTCAGCGAAAATGACCCACCACCATCACATCATTATTGAAAAATCAGCAGGACCCACCCACATCACATCATCATAGATCAATCAGCAGGACCCACCTACATCACAGTATTATAGATAAATCAGCAGGACCAGCCAACATCACAGCATTATAGCAAGACTCACCAAAACCATTATAGCAGGACACACCAACATCACAGCATTATAGATCAATCAGCAGGACCCACCAACATCACAGCATTCTAGATAATTCAGCAGGACACACCAACATCACAGCATTATAGCAGGAAACCACCAACACCGCATCATTATAGATAAATTAGCAGGACCCACCAACATCGCAGCATTATAGATAAATTAGCAGGACCCACCAACACCGCATCATTGTAGATAAATTAGCAGGACCCACCAACACCGTATCATTATAGATAAATTAGCAGGACCCACCAACACCGCATCATTATAGATAAATTAGCAGGAACCACCAACACCGCATCATTATAGATAAATTAGCAGGACGCACCAACACCGCATCATTATAGATAAATTAGCAGGACCCACCAACACCGCATCATTGTAGATACATTAGCAGGACCCACCAACACCGCATCATTATAGATAAATTAGCAGGAACCACCAATACCGCATCATTATAGATAAATTAGCAGGACCCACCAACAGCACAGCATTATAGATAAATCAGCAGGACCAACCAACAGCACAGCATTATAGCAAGGCTCACCAACATCACAGCATTATAGATCAATCAGTGGGACCCACCAACATCACAGTATTCTAGATAAATCAGTGGGACCCACCAACATCACAGTATTCTAGATAAATCAGCAGGACACACCAACATCACAGCATTATAGATCAATCAGCGGGACCCACCAACATCACAGTATTCTAGATAAATCAGCAGGACACACCAACATCACAGCATTATAGATCAATCAGCGGGACCCACCAATATCACAGTATTCTAGATAAATCAGCAGGACACACCAACATCACAGCATTATAGATCAATCAGCGGGACCCACCAACATCACAGTATTCTAGATAAATCAGCAGGACACACCAACATCACAGCATTATAGCAGGACACACCAACATCACAGCATTATAGCAGGAAACCACCAACACCACATTATTATAGATAAATCAGCAGGACCCACCAACATCGCAGCATTATAGATAAATTAGCAGGACCCACCAACACCGCATCATTATAGATAAATTAGCAGGACCCACCAACACCGCATCATTATAGTTAAATTAGCAGGACCCACCAACACCGCATCATTATAGATAAATTAGCAGGAACCACCAACACCGCATCATTATAGATAAATTAGCAGGACCCACCAACATCGCAGCATTATAGCACGACCCACCAACACCGCATCATTATATATAAATCAGCAGGACCCACAAACATCACAGCATTATAGCAGGAACCACCAACATCACAGCATTATAGATAAATCAGCAGGACCAACCAACATCACAGCATTATAGCAAGACTCACCAACATCACAGCATTATATATCAATCAGCAGGACCCACCAACATCACAGTATTCCAGATAAATCAGCAGGACACACCAACATCACAGCATTATAGCAGGACACACCAACATCACAGCATTATAGCAGGAAACCACCAACACCGCATCATTATAGATAAATTAGCATGACCCACCAACACCGCATCATTATAGATAAATTAGCAGGACCCACCAACACCGCATCATTATAGATACATTAGCAGGACCCACAAACATAACACTATTATAGCAGAAACCACCAACATCACAGCATTATAGATAAATCAGCAGGACCCACCAACGTCACAGCCGTATAGCAGGACACACCAACATCACAGCATTATAGCAGGAAACCACCAACACCGCATCATTATAGATAAATTAGCAAGACCCACCAACACCGCATCATTATAGATAAATTAGCAGGACCCACCAACACCGCATCATTATAGATAAATTAGCAGGACCCGCCAACACCGCATCATTATAGATAAATTAGCAGGAAACCCCAACATCGCAGCATTATAGATAAATTAGCAGGACCCACCAACACCGCATCATTGTAGATAAATTAGCAGGACCCACCAACACCGCATCATTATAGATAAATTAGCAGGACCCACCAACACCGCATCATTGTAGATAAATTAGCAGGACCCACCAACACCGCATCATTATAGATAAATTAGCAGGACCCACCAACACCGCATCATTATAGATAAATTAGCAGGACCCACAAACATAACATTATTATAGCAGAAACCACCAACATCACAGCATTATAGCAGGACACACCAACATCACAGCATTATATATAAATCAGCGGGACCCACCAACATCACAGTATTCTAGATAAATCAGCAGGACACACCAACATCACAGCATTATAGATCAATCAGCGGGACCCACCAATATCACAGTATTCTAGATAAATCAGCAGGACACACCAACATCACAGCATTATAGATCAATCAGCGGGACCCACCAACATCACAGTATTCTAGATAAATCAGCAGGACACACCAACATCACAGCATTATAGCAGGACACACCAACATCACAGCATTATAGCAGGAAACAACCAACACCGCATCATTATAGATAAATTAGCATGACCCACCAACACCGCATCATTATAGATAAATTAGCAGGACCCACCAACACCGCATCATTATAGATAAATTAGCAGGACCCACCAACACCGCATCATTATAGATACATTAGCAGGACCCACCAACACCGCATCATTATAGATAAATTAGCAGGAACCCCCAACACCGCATCATTATAGATCAATTAGCAGGACCCACCAACATAACATTATTATAGCAGAAACCACCAACATCACAGCATTATAGCAGGACACACCAACATCACAGCATTATATATAAATCAGCAGGACCCACCAACATCACAGCATTATAGCAGAACCCACCAACATCACAGTATTATAGATAAATCAGCAGGACCCACCAACATTACATCATTTTAGCAGGACCCACCAACATCGAATCATTATAACAGGACCCACCAACATCACAGCATTATAGCAGGACCCACCAACATCACAGCATTATATATAAATCAACAGGACCCACCATCACAGCATTACAGATAAATCAGCAGGACCCAGCAACATCACATATAAATCAACAGGACCCACCGACATTACAGCATTATAGCAGGACCCACCAACATCACATCATTATAGCAGGACTCACCAACATCACAGCATTATAGATAAATCAGCAGGACCCACCAACATTACATCATTTTAGCAGGACCCACCAACATCGAATCATTATAACAGGACCCACCAACATCACAGCATTATAGCAGGACCCACCAACATCACAGCATTATAGCAGAACCCACCAACATCACAGCATTATAGATAAATCAGCGGGTCCCACCAACATCACATCATTATAACAGGACCCACCAACATCACAGCATTATAGTAGGACTCACCAACACCACATTATTATAGATAAATCAGCAGTACCCACCAACATCACGGCATTATAGCAGGACCCACCAACACCACACCATTGTATAGAAATCAGAAGGACCCACCAACACCACATCATCTATTATATATTTTGGAAGATCTGTCACAGCATTACAGATAAATCAGCAGGACCCAGCAACATCACATATAAATCAACAGGACCCACCGACATTACAGCATTATAGCAGGACCCACCAACATCACATCATTATAGCAGGACTCACCAACATCACAGCATTATAGATAAATCAGCAGGACCCACCAACATTACATCATTTTAGCAGGACCCACCAACATCACATCATTATAACAGGACCCACCAACATCACAGCATTATAGCAGGACTCACCAACATCACAGCATTATAGATAAATCAGCGGGTCCCACCAACATCACATCATTATAGCAGGACCGACAACATCACATCATTATAACAGGACCCACCAACATCACAGCATTATAGCAGGACTCACCAACACCACATTATTATAGATAAATCAGCAGGACCCACCAACATCACGGCATTATAGCAGGACCCACCAACACCACACCATTGTATAGAAATCAGCAGGACCCACCAACACCACATCATTATATATAAATCAGCAGAACCCACCAACATCACAGCATTATAGCAGGACCCATAGACATCACAGCATTATAGCAGCACCCACCAACATCGCAGCATTATAGCAGGACCCACCAACATTACAGCATTATAGATAAATAAGCAGGACCCACCAACATCACGGCATTATAGCAGGACCCACCAACACCACACCATTGTATAGAAATCAGCAGGACCCACCAACACCACATCATTATATATAAATCAGCAGAAACCACCAACATCACAGCATTATAGCAGGACCCACAGACATCACTGCATTATACAGGACCCACCAACATCACAGCATTATAGCAGGACCCACCAACATCACAGCATTATAGCAGGACCGACCAACTTCATAGCATTATAGATAAATCAGCGGGACCCACCAACATCACAGTATTCTAGATAAATCAGCAGGACACACCAACATCACAGCATTATAGATCAATCAGCGGGACCCACCAATATCACAGTATTCTAGATAAATCAGCAGGACACACCAACATCACAGCATTATAGATCAATCAGCGGGACCCACCAACATCACAGTATTCTAGATAAATCAGCAGGACACACCAACATCACAGCATTATAGCAGGACACACCAACATCACAGCATTATAGCAGGAAACAACCAACACCGCATCATTATAGATAAATTAGCATGACCCACCAACACCGCATCATTATAGATAAATTAGCAGGACCCACCAACACCGCATCATTATAGATAAATTAGCAGGACCCACCAACACCGCATCATTATAGATACATTAGCAGGACCCACCAACACCGCATCATTATAGATAAATTAGCAGGAACCCCCAACACCGCATCATTATAGATCAATTAGCAGGACCCACCAACATAACATTATTATAGCAGAAACCACCAACATCACAGCATTATAGCAGGACACACCAACATCACAGCATTATATATAAATCAGCAGGACCCACCAACATCACAGCATTATAGCAGAACCCACCAACATCACAGTATTATAGATAAATCAGCAGGACCCACCAACATCACAGCCTTATAGCAGGACCAACCAACATCACAGCATTATATATAAATCAACAGGACCCACCATCACAGCATTACAGATAAATCAGCAGGACCCAGCAACATCACATATAAATCAACAGGACCCACCGACATTACAGCATTATAGCAGGACCCACCAACATCACATCATTATAGCAGGACTCACCAACATCACAGCATTATAGATAAATCAGCAGGACCCACCAACATTACATCATTTTAGCAGGACCCACCAACATCGAATCATTATAACAGGACCCACCAACATCACAGCATTATAGCAGGACCCACCAACATCACAGCATTATAGCAGAACCCACCAACATCACAGCATTATAGATAAATCAGCGGGTCCCACCAACATCACATCATTATAACAGGACCCACCAACATCACAGCATTATAGTAGGACTCACCAACACCACATTATTATAGATAAATCAGCAGTACCCACCAACATCACGGCATTATAGCAGGACCCACCAACACCACACCATTGTATAGAAATCAGAAGGACCCACCAACACCACATCATCTATTATATATTTTGGAAGATCTGTCACAGCATTACAGATAAATCAGCAGGACCCAGCAACATCACATATAAATCAACAGGACCCACCGACATTACAGCATTATAGCAGGACCCACCAACATCACATCATTATAGCAGGACTCACCAACATCACAGCATTATAGATAAATCAGCAGGACCCACCAACATTACATCATTTTAGCAGGACCCACCAACATCACATCATTATAACAGGACCCACCAACATCACAGCATTATAGCAGGACTCACCAACATCACAGCATTATAGATAAATCAGCGGGTCCCACCAACATCACAGCATTATAGCAGGACCGACAACATCACATCATTATAACAGGACCCACCAACATCACAGCATTATAGCAGGACTCACCAACACCACATTATTATAGATAAATCAGCAGGACCCACCAACATCACGGCATTATAGCAGGACCCACCAACACCACACCATTGTATAGAAATCAGCAGGACCCACCAACACCACATCATTATATATAAATCAGCAGAACCCACCAACATCACAGCATTATAGCAGGACCCATAGACATCACAGCATTATAGCAGCACCCACCAACATCGCAGCATTATAGCAGGACCCACCAACATTACAGCATTATAGATAAATAAGCAGGACCCACCAACATCACGGCATTATAGCAGGACCCACCAACACCACACCATTGTATAGAAATCAGCAGGACCCACCAACACCACATCATTATATATAAATCAGCAGAAACCACCAACATCACAGCATTATAGCAGGACCCACAGACATCACTGCATTATACAGGACCCACCAACATCACAGCATTATAGCAGGACCCACCAACATCACAGCATTATAGCAGGACCGACCAACTTCATAGCATTATAGATAAATTAGCAGGTCCCACCAACACCACATCATTATAACAGGACCCACCAACATTACAGCATTATAACAGGACCCACCAACATCACTGCATTATAGCAGGACCCACCAACATCACAGCATTATAGCAGAACCCACCAACATCACAGCATTATAGATAAATCAGCGGGACCCACCAACATCACAGCATTATAGCAGGACCCACAACATCACATCATTATAACAGGACCCACCAACATCACAGCATTATAGCAGGACTCACCAACACCACATTATTATAGATAAATCAGCAGTACCCACCAACATCACGGCATTATAACAGGACCCACCAACACCACACCATTGTATAGAAATCAGAAGGACCCACCAACACCACATCATCTATTATATATTTTGGAAGATCTGTCTGTGTGTGTGTCTGTCTGTAATCGATGGACTCGAAAACGGCCGAGCCGATTTCGATGAAACTTGGTGTATGTGGGGGTATTTTCGGCCGGGGAGTGACATGGGCCTATTAATTTGCCCGTGCGACGTGACCTTGAAATCGGGTAATTTCAAGGTCAAACGCCCGAATATCACGGGATTTCGATGAAACTTGGTATGTAGGGGTACTTTCGTATGGGGAGTCTCATAAGCATATTCATTTGCCCGTGCGAAGTTACATTAACCTTGAAATCGGGTCAATTCAAGGTCAAATCGCGAATTTTGATGGGATTTCGAAGAAATTTGATACATAGGGTTACTTTTGTCCACTTAGTATTTTGGACGGGTCAAATCGTGACCCCGACCTGACCTTGACCTTCTAAATTATCAATTCAAGGTCAAATCGGGTAAAACCGGATGGATTTCGACGGGCACGTTTGTCGGGTACTTTTGTCCAGGCAGTGTTTTTCACTGGTCAAATCGTGACCCCACTTGACCTTGACCTTCAAAATGGACAATTCAAGGTCAAAGCCCGGACGAAGTCGGGTCACCTTCTAGTTATATATAAATCAGCAGAACCCACCGACATCACAGCATTATAGCAGGACCCACAGACATCACAGCATTATAATCTGAAATTACTACATAACTCGTCGATTTTACTACATAACTCGTGAGCTACCACAAAACTCCTCGATTGTTACTACATAACTCGTGGGCTACCACAAAACTCGTCAGTTACTACATAACTCGACGTAACAGTGGGTGATCCGATGGGCAAAAAAACGCATTTTTTACAACCTCATGTAATTTTTTTACTAAAGACATTTTGTGCCCATATTTGACAACATATAGTTTAAAACATATAATAACTGCAAAAACACCATATTTGTGTCACTAGGACCCCACATAGCCCTTAGCGGATATGACAGTATAAGCTATGGCATGCATGTTGCATATGGGTCATATGGGACGGTTGGGTGAAATACTTCCTTCCAGACACCCTTCGGGAAGAAGCTTCGAGAAAAGTGAAACTGAAATAAATAAACTTGTCATGATGTAACTCAAGCCAAGATCATTGTGTGCATGGAAAAAGAGCGAACAACTGTATTAACCCTTTCAGTGCCAGGTCCGATTTTTGTATCAACCCATATACCCTGTGCCAATGCATTCTCTTATATATGCGAGTCGACCATAGGTCGCCTCGCATATATAAGAGAATGCATTGGTCTAACAATTTTTCATTATTTGTTATTATTTTTTACAATTTTTTACAATTTTAATAATTTTTTCTTATATTCTTTAACAGACTTATTTTGTAGGTTTAGTGCCAGGGAATCTTACGTTTTTCATTGGCATCAAAATTATTACTATGAATACTTGGTGATAGTTTTGAGTTTTAACATGCCCGTAAGGTTTTATCAAGTTTTTAAATTCGCTATACCATGCTTAAGCTTACCCAAAAAAAATTCAACCCAAAAAATAATCTAAACAAAAATATATATATATTTTTTTTTTTATGGCCGATTTTACAGACCGTAAATTAGGGCCGATGAGATCGGCCCACTGGCACTGAAATGGTTAAACATCAATGTGACTATCAATGGCTAGACAAAAACTGCCATCAGTGCATCAAGCCAATCCGTGAATGATGTGCATGTTTATCAACTCAGATGAACTGTCACTCATACGAGACCTAAAGTATCCAAGTCTGGTGTAGTGATGTGGTTGCTTGTCATCTATAAACAAGTAGGATCTGTTTGTCTGTCCGGATTTTTATCCCAGACCCCTATACCGAGTTCAACCAAATTTGGTGTGGTGACTCGGGGAACCCTGGAGGATGTGATAACGGCGTTAGTTTTTCAAACATTTGGAATTGAAAAAATTGAAAACAAAATAAAATAAAACTGGTTTTATTAAATTGAGCTAGGAGATCAATCTAAAAAAAATAATTAAAAAAAATATATATATAAACCAAATGTGTCAACGATCAAAAAGTGCTTGAAGCCCACCGCTGAAAATAAAGGCTGTCTAAGATCAAAATATGCACAATGTCCCACAAAGGGACCACAGATCTCTCCGACACTTAATATAGGCTCACAAAGTGAGCTTGTTTCAGCTAGTTTAGTATAATAGAAGTTGCCCCAGTAGACTAACAAACGTGGTATGGAATATGTTAGATAATGGGTTGGTTGGCTGACAGACTAATCAGGAAATAGTTAGAAATTATTGAATTGTGTGTATCCTGCACAATGACCCAGGTTTACAGATAATCAGCAATTTATAAACATTTTTATTTTCAATATAAAAAGGCTTCTGAAACAGGTTAAACTGTTTGAACTAAATGTTATCATTTCCCAGTCATATGAGTGGTATCAGTAGGGTTTTATGCGGATTTAGGCCAAAATTAGTTAAATTTGGGGGGGTCCAAAAATTGGGAGTAAATTATTATTTTATTTTTTTACAGGTTTGGGGTTGGTGGGCCCCCGAAAGTGCCAGATGCAAAAAAACGGCATACCGTCCTGCAATGTTTTTACTAGCCCCCTCCCCCGGCCTTACTACAGAATGCCCCTATCATCCAAAATGCATGTAAAGGCAAATAATTTCCCCAGAATAGTTCCTGACCAAAATAAGGTCATGGAATATTTTTCGCCATGTGAATGACCCTATATATGTTAAAGGAAGATTTAGTTTTTGAAAACTTTTTCACGGGGTATCGCTGGGTCTGATTTACACTCTGCGCATGACAGGTATATTACTCAACTATACCCTCCCGATCTGGATGTATGACGTCTGTATAAATTTTCTAACACAAAGTTTTAAAGTGTTTTTAATCTTTAATCACAAATCCGTATCTGGGCACACCAAGTAATTTGTTATGCTTTTGTGAACCCAGCCCGAGTAGAATATCCACCGTATAGAACCATCGCCATCTCTCAATGGATAGATACTCGTACTTGTATATCTGCACGAACAAGAGCTCGATTTCTGGTCGTTTATGGCGTTGGTTAGGCCCGTTTCGCACTGGTCGTCACCAGGTACACAAGTGAGGGTTCCCAGATCCTGCGCGTATATCTTCCTGCAGTTGCAGTCTGGTAGCTCACTCCCCCCTGGTGATTGTGTTACGAAGTCGCAGGCTGAGCATCTTCTGAATTTGTGACAAGCGGCAATGGAAGACACCGTGCTGGAGCAATCCGAGGACCTGTGACGAAAAAGATCACCAATGGTTAAGTTATCCTGCTAATTTGCTATCATGATGATGTTTGTGGATCGCTGATGAATTACCACATTTACATTTACGGAATTAGTCATAAGAGGCATTGGGGCCCATCACACGACTTTGCTGCTGTATGTTGTATGAGAACAGCTTCATGAAAGTTAATTAATCTGAGGATCTCCAAATTTGTAGTAGATATAAAGGTTCTCCTTGAACGATTCATATCTGTCAGGGTCAAATATATACAACCATGCACTGCAACGTATTCCAGTCATTGAAGCTATTATGCTGGTAGGGCAAAGCCATGCTGTTGAGAAGTACCGTTATTTTTGTTTCTAAGGTTGTAATTTTCGCGGTTTTTGGCAAATCCGAGCATATTTGAGCAGATAACAGCGTCTGCATGTATGAAACATATTTATTTTTAATTATTTCAAATATGGCGGTACTGGTGTTTGCAAACATCAGGGATAGCCATCTAAATAGCGGCCGCTTTCCAACAACCAAGGCAGCCGTTATTTAAATATTTCACAATTCTTGATTGCTGAAATCGCTCAGCTGTTTTAAATATGTTAAGAACACGGTTGGTGTTGTCATTCTTATGCCAGTCAAAATAATGTCACTCGCCACGGCCAGCTCCCTCGCAGGGATGCTGCTGATATATGGGTACCATAAACGCCACGTATAGAGAGGAGATGATGGGTCTTAGTCTGAATTTTATAAATTGTTTTATCAAACTTTCCAACTATTGGAAATTCCCAACGTAACACCCTCTATGGTTGACATTTCTCAACTGATCACAATTTCAGTAATTAAAAATCGGTATTTCGATCTAAAAAAAAAACAAATATCACACTCAAAGGCCCGCTTAATTTTCGAACCCCAGATCACATTATATAAAATATATGCCATATTATATACCAATTGAAAGAGAAAGCTCCAAAACATTGTATTATCAACTTATCCGGTGTCATAAACTGTGAACATGTTGCTTTTGTTGAGTTACCGACGGTTTATTTTTTAAGTTTCATCTGGACTGTAGTGCAAAATGTTTTAATTTCAATGGAAGGGGATTAACTCTATATCTTAAAGATAGAGTTATTCCTCTTCCATTGAAAATAAATATATAGTTTGAATTTTGTTGCATTTTGTGTGTTGCAACGGGGGAAATGTTTGTAAGATTTTAGCTTTTTTTTATATTACTCTAAGGGCACCTTCAGAGGCACGTTCCAAATGGTGATGAATTATAGTATTATAGTATTTTTAATCATATTGCATGACATAGATTGTTATTAAAACCGTATATCAAGGCACTGTAAAAAAAAAAAGTCCGTGACTCGAAAACTAAATGGGCCTTTAAAATACTGTCTGAGATATCAAATTATCAGAACAAATTCAATCTAAATTTCCAGCTAATGTTTCGTCACGCATGGAATACCCAACTGCTGTATTTTTGGGGTTCACTCCCTGCCACACATCTCTGGTGGTAAAGTCAAGTATTGCCTAGATTGGCATCGGTTATAATGAAAATACTGGAATATGTTTATATAGATTAACTAATATGGCTCGTTGCCTGGTTTAAAATGTATTTGTATATGCTTTATGTCAGTATTAATATATATATATAATAATAGCCTATACATATATACATAATAATTGACTGAAGAGTTGTATACATGCTTTATCAATGCCAAAGACTAACCATTATCCCTATATTATCAAGACCCCCGCCATGACACAGGCAGTATCACTTTTAAACCACTATATTATATTAAGACATTGGTTTTGGTGAAGTTGGCGAAACTATTTGTTACCCACAACGGTCCCACCCCCGACATTTCTGAACAAACTGTTCTATCTATGACCCTCCCCTATCCCATTCGTATAAAAGCAAGGACGTTACAGAGACCAGCCATTATATTGTTAGTGACCTCGGTCTGTGGCGGCCGTGTGCATTGCATTTAGTCCCATACGTACGTGCATGTAGCTTTTTTGCAGTCCCATGTACCAAACTCCGTCTTTGAACATGGCAAATCTGTATGAACAAATATATAAAGTCTCATGATAAGTGTGTGTTAACCCTTTACCCAACAGAACGGCCCTGTGCCAATGCATTCTCTTATATATGCGAGTCGACCATAGGTCGCCTCGCATATATAAGAGAATGCATTGGCTTAACACATTAAAAATTATAAAATTGTTAAAGAATGTAAGAAAAAATGGTAAAAAGTGTTAAAAAAAAATTTTTTTTAGGCCAATGCATTCTCTTATATATGCGAGGCGACCTATGGTCGACTCGCATATATAAGAGAATGCATTGTCACAGGGCATAACTGTAACTATCACAATGTGGTCAAGGAGCCGGTTCCAATGATATCCATATTTGTATGGTTCTATTGAGACAGACCAAAGATATTTTAGGCTGTTGAAGCTTTATTTGGCCGGTTTTGGCCGGTTTGTTGGCTAAAGGGTTAACACTTCTAGACTAAATGGATTCTCCCATCCAGTTATAAAAATATATACATTGGAACGGTCTATTGCACATTTGGAGGGGTTTCCGTGTAAAACAAAGCGATGACAGATAATACAAATGAAGAAGGATTCTATCTATTGGTGGGAAATGTTCAGATAATAAGGTCGTTTGTTGAATTTATTATCTGAACATTTCCTAAGTAACTACTCGTCAATGCGTATTTAGTATAGAAAGGGTTAAATGGATTCCGTGGGACAATATTAATTATACTTGTTCACTTTACCAGTTGAATGCATTGAAATCAGCGTTGGTGGATCCGAGAGTGCATACCCACCATCGTTGTCAGAGCTAGACGACTTATGGTTGAGAAATGCGCCACCGGGGGAGGGGGCACCAATTGATATTTTATTGCTAGAGGATTGTGAACTATTCCCTGATAGAGCCACCGGGGGGGGGGGGGGCCGATTGATATTCTACATTCATCCAGCGGGGATTGTGTTTTGGCACTAACTTACTAGTATTAGTTTTATTCCCTGAAATAAGTCCACAATATGTCTTTAAATTTCCGACTTTGGAGACAAACATGTTACCATGGTTACCGAACAGACGGTTATGCAGAAAAGTAATTTCCCATAGGCCACCAACGGGTGTCGTGTATGTTGATAATCAGGTGGAACCGAGTTATCCAGCTTGCTATGCTCTGTCCACTCCAGGCAAAATTGCACCCCAGCTGTGTGATGCAGTTTTCTATATTACACTGAGTGGAAGTATACTTAATTTATTACTAGATAATTTCTACTTACGTGAATTATTATTTGTAATATTAATGAGAGGTAGAGATGAGCATGCTGATGACGTCAGCATGATTTTTATTTGGTCGGGAATCACCATCTCCTCTTCAACAAAGCTCAAACTGAACGTGATTTCGCCGCCATTGTGTGCAACCTTCCGATCGCCTATCTGGTCCTGTGGTGATATATAGGTGAAGATCAGAATTGTGGCGACTTGGTGTCTCATCCGGTCCAAATTAAAGGGATGGATGGCCTTCCCCGTTCGTATGCTGTTAAAATAGTAGCACACATTAAAACCGCCATAAACAGAAAGAATATTGAAATATAGACAGTCCTTGTTCTTATACCAATCATAATTTCACATAAATAGCATGCGCATTGTTATGTAAACAAAAGCCAAAAATGTTACTGAACCTGGCTTGTCTTTACATAACGCAGCGTACGAACTTGGCAATAACATACAATTTACGCGATATGTGTGATTGGTATAAGAACAAAATGTGGCTATATCTTAATATTCTTTATGTCTATGACTGTTCAACGGATGCACCTATTTTAACAGCATAACCACCGCGAAGGCCATCCGTGCCTTTAACTACAGACACATATATAAATAGTGGCCTGAATTAATACTTGCCATATAGACAGTAGCATTAGTCCAGCAGCCGAATCGGTAGTTTTTGCTAATGCCTGTTTTCGCGGATAATTTTTTGTTTTGTATTCATGGTCTGGGGTATCTATCTGAAGAATCCACCGGCAGCCTTTGGGGAATTTGAGAAATTCGGATTAAATTTAAAAACAAAAGATGTCGTTGCCGCAAGGAGACGGGTTCTATTGGGACAGACCCGGAAAGGTATATCTGTAGCGCAATAATATATGTTTTTAGTATCTCATTGTGTTATTTCGTCCGAACTGTGATGATTGTCTCAAAGAAGGTCGTCAAGATGATGGATTGAAATCGCGAAAATCTTAATTTTGACATAATTTCGGGGAAAAAAATCCTCAGTAGCGGAAATTGGTATTTGTCAAACTGGTGGTTCAGTATATGGCCATCGAATTATTGGAACTAGATTAAATGCGTAAATAGGACGAAGAACATAATGGTGAACGATAATTTTAGAGTGAGTTTGATATCATGGCAAGTATTGTGAATACAACAGCGGACAGAAAGATATATTTTAAACTATTGGTTCATTCGGTCATAATTAATCCATCCAATCGGCGTGTCTAAAATGCTGAATCATCTGTTGATAGCAGTTTATGCTGATCAGCAGATTTCCCAACCTCACTTTAACTCATTTATAACGAAGAGAGTATGTTGTAAGTTGTATAAATGAAAGGTAATCTATGGGTTATATCCCAGTACAGGGAGGGGACACTATTTTATTAGCCACCATGCGCCCATTAATCATGTTCAAAATCATGTTAATCAGCTATAATTCTGAAGATTCTCCCGAACAGTTTAATTCAATTATAACGAAGATGGTATATAGGTTAGATGTTGGGTAATTGACTTGTAATATGTGGGGTATACCTAAATACAGCGAGGGAAGACCGTTTTGACCGACCTCCATCCCGGTTCAGCCAGGGGGGGGGGGGGGAATTCCGGCACGTATGCCGGGGTGGGTGGGTGGTCAAAGCAACTAAAATAATAATTTCCTGCTTGTTTTTGTTAGTGTTTTGGCAATGAGTTGGGCTTCAAAACCACTTTGAATGAGAGAAATAATGTAATTCTAACTGGTAAACTGACTGCAGGCAGTTATCGTGTTGTATTTTGTTGCAAATTTTGAAATCCAAGATGGCCGCTGGCAGCCATGTTTTTTTTGGCCGAATGACCTCAAAATGACTCATTCCTATTTACATGTCCATGTTAACATCCATGATAAATAGTATGCACAGAAATTCATATACATTCCCCCGCAAATCTCTGTTTTAGTGTTAAAAGGGGGGTGGGTACAAAAAATTATCGAAAGGGAAAAAATGCCATACGTGCCTGAAAAAAATGTCCGACCCCCCCCCCCCCCCCCGGTTCAGTGGTTAAAAATAATATTCAGTAGTTCATCGCCTACAGTTCAACAGATTCTCCCGAACAGCATGTCCATTCAGAAGTTCAAATTCCAGTTCAACACTTCATCGAATGCAGTTCAGAAGATTCTCCCGAACACGGTTTATCTCAATTATAACGAAAATCGTCGGTGTAGGCCGTGCAGATTACATATGTCGAAAAGAAAATTACTTGTACTCGACGAGGCGCACAGAAATACTGTCATCATAAACGTGTGCTCGTACTATGCTTTCCTGCTTCATATCCAGTCGAAGCCATATAATTATGTATATAGGAGATATAGCACAGTAGCATGTTATATTTATTGCCTCCGAAACATGCCGAGCCCGGCCGAGCTGGCCCTTAGAACATGCTTGGGACCATACAACACACCCGGTGCTTAATTTTAGAAGCAAATTTGATTTTTGATTGGGTGGGCAAGGCGCGCTCGCCGTCATAGGCCGGGGTTCGAATCCCACCAAAAAAAAAAAATGTGCACTGTCTCAAAAATCAAATTTGCATATAATTATGGCAAGGATGATATTTTGATTTCACTCAAATTCTTCGAGGCTGCAGCCACCTTGTCAGTTGGTGGGTTCTTCAGATCGGTGCTCTATACCACCGGAATTCACTGAGAGAGAAAACTGTATAAAACAAGAATTTGTGACTTGGCGGCCGGACTTATAATACACCAATCAGAACTCACTATTAGTAGCCCATGGATAAAAGTGTACAATCGGAACGATTAACCTAACGCGATGTGACGTAATTTGGAGAAATTAGCCTACATGTCTCCAGGAAATGACATTTCGACGAGACTGATAGGCCGGATTCGTCATCTCAGGTTTAAACCTGGTTTACGTAAACCTCTATGTTTAAACATCCGTGAGTCAGCAAAATCCATGGTTTATATTAAACCCGAGACTGTAGGTCTAAGTGACGCATTCGTCATCTCTGGTTTAAACCTGGTCAAGCCAGATAGGTGGTTTAGCAGTAGTGTCTCTGTATCGTCGGGATAATTAAACGTACTTTCCTAATGCGGACCGCCTCGTTTTATTGATTGCGAAAATCAATAATTACGACAGCGGTCATATTTTGATTGGAAATTTATAAGCGAGAAGCAGTCACACATATAAAGCGTATGGGGATAAGTTTTTGTCAATTTCAATATTGTTTTTGCGTTTTATAAGCTTAAACCGGCAACTAAACCATCTAATTCGGCGGTCCAGCTAAACCAGCTTTATGGAGGCTAAACTTGAGATGACGAATCCGTCTTTTCTTCATCTCGGTTTAGAATTGTCAAGCAATCAGTCAAATGGTGGAGCTGTAAATAATCTCGAGTGAGGGCGTGTCTAAGTGGCGACTGCCGACTGGTGTGATCATGTCACAGTTGATTCATTCGCACGCAAGCTTTGCTCAGATATGGACAATTTCCTAAATATATGATTTTTACAACTATCTTGTGTTTTTTTTTTTGGCTTGTGGCAATCACAAATACTGGTGTTTTCTAAGAATTCATTTGAAGGGTTCAACGTTTTAATTTTGACACCGAAACGATGCTACTGCATGACCAGATATGCTATACACATAGTTTGCAATCCTAAACTTATATTGCAATATGATTCAAATTTGATAACTTATTTTGATGTAGATGATGCCACAAAGCTCTACTCTGGCTACGCCCATAAATTCCCATAATATTCTACCAGTTAAAAACCTGGGAACCTTTTTTGATTTTCTGCATGACGGGAAATTTATGACATTGAAAAAAAATCAACGCATGTAATATATTTCTGAATTAAAAGCTGTCCCTCTGCGTGGTTGCCCACTTCCAGCAGTTCAGATGCCGCTTATGGTGTGCACTCATAAGCAAATTGCCTTTACTTGACTGGCCTCTTGGTCCAGGATTGACTCGATTATGGAGACTTTATTCAGCACCAGAGGGGCTTTGCGCACATTTTGATCATTTGAACATTTTAATTTAAAAATCAATTTAATTAAATTTAAAACAAACAAATCTTAATTTCGATTTAAAATTTTGTTTCTTTTTATATTCAACTCCTTACACAATTTAACACATTTTTTTCATTTTTTTTAAATGATATTTTTCTTATTTTTAAATCAAAATTGTTAAAGCCTAATGCCGATATACCACACGAATCACCACACCTAATTTAATTGAAATCTGTCCAGGGGTATTGGAGAACAGTTGCGAACAGACAAACGGACATACAGATAGACAGCTCCTATACCCTTTAATATATACAAATATACATGTAATACACAAAATTTTGTCTTTGCGGGTGAAGCATCTTGCAGAAATCTATCACAAATAAAGTGATGAACAGAGCGTCAAACTCGTGCTGAGAGACATGCCCTTTGTTAAATTGATTTAAACACAGAATGAGATCGGATTAATAGTCAATGAGCGATACTTGTTTCTCAATGAAAAAATCCATTGAGCGTGCACGCGGTCACGATAATTTATGACTTGTCAATAACCATTATATCGGCCTATCTTTTGGTCCGACTGGTAAGAGGGTAGTTTGATTGCATAATTATATCACCGAATCGAGTTGTCAATTAGCTGGCAACTGAACGACAAAAACGCCCCCTTAGACCCGGTTTGGCTGGACCGCCAATGTAGGTTTAAACCGGAGATGACGAATCCGGCCTAGACTCAGTGTGGTATGCATGACTCTGAGTGTATGTTTACACAGACTGTGTCTCACCCTAACGGCGGTCAAAATATACAAGCGGGAAATATCATGCCATACACAACTTAAATTTCAGACCACAAATAAGTGGGAATTGTTCTGTTTGTATTTTTCTTACACCAAAGGCTGCCTAATATCTCAGAATAGCTGTCGAATTTTTACTGGCATGACGATCAGTTCGAAAATATTCAACTATAGGGGATGTCTAGTTGGACATTTCAAACAGTTGGAAAGTTTGAGGAACAAGCTGGAAAATTCCAACGTGAAGTAGCGTATTTTGTTCCCAAATATATACATCATATGGCTTGAGTCTATATATTATCTCCACCACTGGGCTGTTGGATGGCAATCTCGCCGAATAATTAGTTGCGTATTCCCTGAATAAACTAAAGATTAGGAAGAAATATATCCCTATTATTGGTTTAAATTAACTATATATACAATGTTGTTTTTCTCCAAATTAATTAAGATAAATAAATTCTTAAACTGGATCCAGGATATCAAGGGGTAGGGTATCCTCATTATGATGTGGCGAAAAATTGACCCACGCCTATGAGTTTTGTGCATAATGTTCCCAAATTTACATTTTCTGTACTAAATCGTTTCTCCCATTCAGTTATACAGGTATACGTGGGAGTGGTCTAATTATTAATTAAGAGGGGTGATTTGGCAATAAAAGCAGATGACAGACAAAAAAACTGATATTACAAGAGCAGAATGATTCATATTCATTGGTAGTAAATGTTCAGAAAATAAGTTCAACAACGACCAATTATTGTTTGGTGAACTGATTATCTGTAACATTTGCTATGGGAACTACTCGTCAATGAGTATTTAGTATTTGGGGGAATCGTATGGGGAATGTGTTGTGTTTAGACCAACAGTAATATATTTTCTTGTTTTGGTCAAAATTTTTGCTCAAATTGCCATCAGTTTGAAAGCGTGGGTACAGTTGTATATTCAAAGCTGGAAACTCCCCACAATCATGGAAACTGGTCACGTCTCTGTCGGCTGGGGTATGAAAAAGTAAATTTTTACTGATTTACTTGAGCTTATTGATGTTTCGAGACAGACCTATTCGACGGGCCGTGAGGCTAGCATATATGTACATTAAATTTGCCTCTAGAAATGAATGATCCGATTGGAAGACATACCTTCAATTGTGCCTCGTTCAGGGCTTCTCCGTCAATTCCGTTGGTATAACAGAAAAGTATTTGCGACTTCCATTCTGATTCAGTCGTCAGTATAGCAGTAACGATCTCACTGCCCTGGAATGAGAGAGCCGACAGTTATAAATTTCGCATTGTCAAAGATATTAAAGTCCCTCTTAATTTCGAACCCCCTGATAATTTTATATAAAATATATGCCATATGTGACCCGCCATATCAAATCCAGTCGTAAGTCGGGATTTTTTTTACCATGTGCCAATGCATTCTCTTATATATGCGAGTCGACCATAGGTCGCCTCGCATATATAAGAGAATGCATTGGCCTAACAATTTTTTATAAAATTTTTTAAATAAAGGTTTTTTCACAATTTTTAGGACATAAAATAAAAAACATCCATTACACTACAGGGAGCCCCACACATATATAGAAGCATATATAAGAGTGTCGTCTGCTCATGTTTGTCTGGGGCTCTGTATGGGTGAAATTATAAAATTGTTAAAGAATACAAGAAAAAATTATTAAAATTGTAAAAAATTGTTAGGCCAATGCATTCTCTTATATATAAGAGAATGCATTGGCACAGGGTCAAAACATCCCCACTTACGACTGGATTTGATATGGCGGGTCACATATTATATATCACTTGAAAGAGGAAACTTATTATCAACTTATTCGGTACCGGCATAATAAACTGTGAACATGTTGTTTTTGTTGAGATACCGACTTGTTGTTCTGTGCTCAAGTTTCACTATTTTCAATGGAAGGGGATAACTCTATATCTTAAAATATAGAGTTATTCCCCTTCCATTGAAAATACATTACTAGTTTGAATTATGTGATTCTGGGAGCCATAACGGGGGAGATCTTTTTATTGTTTCAGCTGTTTTCTATTTCTCTATATGGGCATCTTCTGAGACACAGATGTTTCAAATGGTGATGAATTAATTATTTTAATCATATTTTATAACATATATTGTTATTAAAACCGTATATCAAGGCACTATAACAAAAATAATCGATTACTCGAAATTTAATTGGGCCTTTAATAGTCAGGTATAGCCACACTTACGTGTAACTTGTTATGTGTACTATGCTCCGGAGATGCACTTTGATGGAAAATTCACGTTATTTTACGACGCCAAACATAAGAAGTGCACACACGATGCAACAATATTGCGCAACATTGTTGCATCGTGTGCGGTGGCATGTTTCTTGTTGCACTCAACAAAATTTTGATGTGCAACATTGTTGCAGCATATCAAATTACTTTGATTTTGTTGCATGTTGCAGTCAATCGACATAACGTCATCCAATCACGTGATTGTTGGATGCTAATTTCAGCACTGGGTTTTCCCCAAACTTGGTCGAGGCGAACTTTTTAAAAATACACCACGTCTGAGAATACAAAACATCTTTTAAAAGCTTATGTTACTCAATAGTCTATAATTTGAAGAACGTATAATATACTTAGGTTATACCGAGCGATGTTTGATATATATAAAGGTTCAGGGAATGGGTCCAAACCTTTGAATGAAATCTCACCTCGTCATGTTTGAGAAAAGTGTAGACATCGTATCCGTCCGACTGTAGTTTGATGACCTGCACCGGAAGATCAGGGTGTAATGCTAAAATCTCGCGCCGGACGTCTTCGCCGCTGCCAATATCAATGGCGAAATAATTATTCAATCGTGTCTCAACTGGCACAGTTGTCGTAGTGGGCTGAAATGGGAAAATTGTTGTATGGCAGATCATCGGTCAAATTATTCTTGCAGATGTCCACATTCGGTTTGACTCCAATACGCCTTGTCACTGAGGCGCGGCCGTATACTGGATCCATCCAGCCCCGTTCCGTCCTTTAGTGATACAGGTCAAAATTCTTGAGTATAGCATTCCATATATGGAATTCATGAATATTAAAAATCTCCATATATGGAATGCTACTCCAGAACTTTGACCCGTAGCACTAAAAACAAGGGCTGGATGGATCAAATATGGCCGCGACAGGCGTATTTCCGCTTATGAATATTCAAATTAATACGAAAAAATACTTGCAATTCTCCACAATTTCGTATCATACAGACATCGCGAAATTCCACAAAATCACACAGAAGCAATACGTCGAAAACTGTTGCTCTTTATAATATGCCCTTTTGTTTTTTTGACGAAATCATTCTTTGTCAGAGAACACGAAGACGACCATTGGACTTTTTTCCCGGCTGACAAACATTAAAACTTTTTGAAACTTCCTCTTTTCAACGTTAATATCTTACCACTGAAACGCAACGAGCTCACGGGTACGATCTAATTAGTTTCTGGTACATATAGGGCCCTATACATAGAAACTGGTTGTCAAATTGGATGGTACCATCTTCAACAGTGTACCTAAGATGCTATCGCCCCCGTTTTCGTATACGCCGTATTCATGGCGGTTTTTTTTTTAGCCGAACGCCGGATTCGATCCGCCTGTATCGTACGCCGAATTCCGTCTGTTTCGTACGCCGGATTCCACATGTATCGTACGCCGGATTCCGTCTGTATCGTACGCCGGATTCCGCCTGTATCGTACGCCGGATTCCGTCTGTATCGTACGCCGGATTCTAACTCTATCGAAAACCGGATTCCGCATGTATCGTATGCCGGATTCCGCCTGTTTCTTACGCCGGATTCCGTCTGTATCGTACGCCGGATTCCACATGTATCCTACGCCGGATTCTAGCTGTATCGTACGCCGGATTCCGCCTGTTTTGTGCGCCGGATTCTAACTGTATCGCGTGCCGGATTCCGCGTGTATCGTACGCCGGATTATAACTGTAACATACGCCGGATTCCGTCTGCATCATACGCCGGATTCCGCCTGTATCGTACCCGGATTTCACCTGTATCGTACGCCGGATACCGCCTGTATCGTACACCGGATTCTAACTCTATCGTACACCGGATTCCACCTGTATCGTACGCCGGATTCTAACTGTATCGTACGCCGGATACCGCCTGTATCGTACGCCGGATTCTAACTGTATCGTACACTGGTTACCGCCTGTATCGTACACCGGGTTCTAACTGTATCGTACACCGGATTCTAACTGTATCGTACGCCGGATTCCACCTGTATCGTACACCGGATTCTAACTGTATCGTACACCGGATTATAACTGTATCGTACGCCGGATTCTAACTGCATTAGTCTTTATTTCATGTTTGCCACAATATTGCCCTTTCCAAATCGAGTAAATACATAGGTATTAATTGATAAGCTCATTGTAAAGATTGAAGTAACTTAATTCGTTCCCATATACGTCATATACGATAACTACACGCATTTTCGACCTATATTATCTCCGCCATGCACCAGGTTTTTGGATGACTAATGTCCTCCGAGAATTGCACTAACATATCCCCTGTTATTGGTTTAAATTAACTGCGCACAATGTTGTTTATTCTTTAACCTGATCCTAGATTCTATATCTGTTTAAAGCGAGATTCCGGATTTGTGATCGCCTCCGTCTGGACAAACTAAACATGCCTATATATATATGAGCGTATATGAGCGAGGTCAAGGTCAAGGACACGGTCGCACGTGAAATTAGACCCGCCCATATTGTTCCCGGGATCAAAGTAGGCCTACATACCAATTTGAGTCGGATCGGTTTGAGGTCCAAAAGCATGCCCATATGAGCGAGGTCAAGGTCAATGACACGATCGGGATGAAAGTACATACCAAATTTGAGTCGGATCGGTCGAGCAGTTTTCGAGTCTATAGCACACATACAGACATACACACACACATACACACAGGCAGAAGTTCCAAAATATATAATAGACTAGCCGATGAGCCCGACGTTGTCCGAGCTGTTCAAAAACCAAATTTCAAGTCGATAGCTCTACCCGTTTCCGAGATCTGGTCTGCGCATGCGCGAAGCTGGCGTCGCACGGGCTCGGCGACCCGATAAAATTCGTATCCGGGGCAAGATACATTCACATACCAAATTTCAAGTCGATAGCTCCACCCGTTTCCGAGATCTCGTCTGCGCATGCGCGAAGCGGGCGTCGCACGGGCTCGCCAATACGACAACGTCGACCGCCTGGTCAAACTACACACACGTACCAAGTTTCGTCCCGATCGGTCGAGAATCGTAGATTTGTATAAATGACAGACAAACATACAGACAAACAAACAAACAGACAGAGGTCTTCAAAATATATATGAGATGTGTATTTCCAAGTTACAAACAGTACGTACAGCATCGTCGACGTTACCATGATTTGTATACGTCGCTTGGCATTATTTGATAATGGTTTTTAATTTTTGACACTGGTTGACCGAAATATAATTATGCCTAAAGGGCCTATACACATATATTAGGCGTAATTGTCTATTCAGTGTCCAACCTTTCGAAATGTGTGTAATTCATCAACATAGCCATCGATTTTGTTTTCCCTGTGGTTAATTAGTTTTAACTCAGGAGTCGTACTATTTTTCGCTCAGTTTTAAATTCGCGCACCGATGAGTGCACGAAAAACAGTATTGCGCGAATTTAAATACGAGTAAGGTATGAATTTCTTCAAGAATATACTAATAGTATGAGATAGTATAGTATAATTATGATTGTATGATTGCGATATGAGCCACAAAACACACGTTGTGTGAACCGAGCATTTGTTCATAGAGTACGCAAAGAGTGTGCGATAAGCAAAACAGTCAACACTATGGCATTTTTTTTTGGGGCAGAGTGATTCACGGTGACCCACTCAACGCCGAAATCTTGAGTGGCGACGATTAGCGAGTGCTATATATTGTTCAAAAACAATATGGTGTAAATTTTAACCAACGTACCATAGTGGGGTTTCCCCGGTGTTGAGTGCTTTGCGTATCGCACACTCTTTACGCACTGTGCTGTATAAAAAAAATATGGCTTTTGTTTACTATCCAGGGGACAGCAGGACGACAGCCTTTTCTGGTTATGCCGTCCCCAATAACTCATTGTTTTTACAAATTAATTATGTTTAAAAAAAATTGTTGTATTGAGTTGTGAATCAAACAATCATAGTCAATCATAGTCAAAGCGTACGAGCTTGACAATACCACAGGCCCCTTTGGAAAATTGCTAAAATAGAAATATAGACTATTACACTGTTATATAGTCTATATTGGTATTTTAGTCATTTTCCCCAGGGGCCTGTGGACAATACCATGATATGTATGCGATATTTATGATTGGTATATAAGAATAAAATTTGTCTATATTTGAATATTCTCTCTGTTTATGGTTGCTTTAACGAACGTGACTTTATTTAACAATACCTGAAGGCCATCCGTATCTTTAAAGGCACTTGGCGGTTTGAAGCCTCAAATTATCAATCGGAATTATCGCTTTTTCACATGCCTGTCAGGTTGAAGGATCAAAACATTGACAGATGCCGGAAATGTCGGTATATCTATACTGTTACAGACGTTTTATTCCACCGGGTGACTACAGAGTACATATGTCATATACGTTCTTCTTACGGTAGATGTGTTTTAAAGGGGGACTATACTCATATTTCCTGTATTTGCACTGAGGGAATTGTTTAGCCTGGAGTATCAATTAGAACTTTATCAATGTGCCAAATGTGAGTACCAATGTAAATGGACATCTCTCTGTCGACCAAAATCGGTCAACTTTCATAAAACCACACACTTTACATTTGCATCTATTCTTGTTTTAGCATTAGATTTTCAACTGTTGAAACTTTAGTCCATATTTGGGACGAGACGCCATATCTACCCCATGTCGCCACGTTCCTGTCATCCAGAGATTAAACACTCACAGCATATAATGTTAAGACAACGTAGGCCTACATGTATATAAGACAATCCCCAGAAGTGTGTCTAGTATGTAACAGTGCAGACTCGAACTTCAAGTCGTTAAAATTGTGACATTTTGTTGGTGTTTGTTTAAGAATTATCGCATGCCTGCAAATGGCTTGACCCGAGACACATGCTGTACACCCAAATATGTTGGCAAGCACATAGGAACCACTTCTGTTTATCCTCATATATATAGCGACCGGATTCACATGCACATAAATGTCGCACATTTTCCGGGTAACAATACAGAGTATCAACCGCTCCGCCCCCACATGGTACGCTCGTGATTCGGTTTATTTTTAATCGGTAATTAGATTCCATAACCCCTGTTTACTTATACTCTGGGATTCATGATCCCAAATTAACCGGCAATCAACAATCCACACCAAACTTTGATATATATATATACGCAGCTTTAAAGTTATAGCACGAAATTGTTCAACTTGATCATTTCTTCATCATCATCATCAATACTCCGAGACAGACAAGTACTCTACAGCCCAAGTGACACATTCGGTCCCATAACTTTCATGACGGAAGCTGCGCTGGCGCAACATTAAAGACCCTGTGCCAAAGCATATTTTATATATGCGAGTCAACCGTAGGTCGCCTCGCATATATATGAGAATGCATTTGCCTAACATGTCGCCTCGCATATATAAGAGAATGCATTGGCCTATATAACATTTATTTTATTAATTTTTCTCACATTCTTTAACAATTTAAAAAAAATTATCATTTGTTCTTACATTCTATACAATTTTTATAATTCTACTTCCATGGTTTAGCATGGAAGTATATTGTTTTTGTGTTTTTTATTTTACTCTATTATTATTCTCCTTCTTCTTATCAATTTTATAATGAGCATAACTCAGTAAGTACAAGAGCTAGAAAGCTGAAACTTTGTACGTATATATACTACTAGCCGATGAGCCCGACGTTGTCCGGGCTATTCAAAAACCAAATTTCAAGTCGATAGCTCTACCCAGCCCGACGATTTCAAGTCGATAGCTCTACCCGTTTCCGAGATCTGGTCTGCGCATGCGCGAAGCTGGCGTCGCACGGGCTCGGCGACCCGATAAAATTCGTATTCGGGGCAAGATACATTCACATACCAAATTTCAAGTCGATAGCTCCACCCGTTTCCGAGATCTCGTCTGCGCATGCGCGAATCTGGCGTCGCACGGGCTCGGCGACCCGATAAAATTCGTATCCGGGGCAAGATACATTCACATACCAAATTTCAAGTCGATAGCTCCACCCGTTTCCGAGATCTCGTCTGCGCATGCGCGAAGCTGGCGCCGCACGGGCTCGCCAATACGACAACCTCCACCGCCTGGTCAAACTACACACACGCACCAAGTTTCGTCCCGATCGGTCGAGAATCGTAGATTTGTATAAATGACAAACATACAGACAGACAGACAGACAAACATACAGACAGAGGTCTTCAAAATATATATGAGACTAGCCGATGAGCCCGACGTTGTCCGGGCTATTCAAAAACCAAATTTCAAGTCGATAGCTCCACCCGTTTCCGAGATCTCGTCTGCGCATGCGCGAAACTGGCGTCGCACGGGCTCGGCTACCCGATAAAATTCGTATCCGGGGCAAGATACATTCACATAGCAAATTTCAAGTCGATAACTCCACCCGTTTCCTAGATCTCGTCTGCGCATGCGCTGCACGGGTGTCGCACGGGCTCGCCAATACGACAACGACCACCGCCTGGTCAAACTACACACACGTACCAAGTTTCGTCCCGATCGGTCGAGATTCGTAGATTTGTATTAATGACAAACATACAAACAAACAGACAGACAGACAGACAGACAGAGGTCTTCAAAATATATATGAGATTGAGAATCATGTCCTCACTTGACTTGCAGAGTTAACTCCCTTTATGTGAAATTTTTTTTCTTTCAGAACTCCGTAAATATAAGAAGTACAGCACTGAAATTTGGTCGATAGATATATCCACTGAAGCATGAGCACATCAAAAACTTTGTCCGTCTTTCCTCTCCAGAGTTATCTCCCATATATAGGTCAACCTCGAAATCTTTCAGATCGCCTGTCCTCATATAGCAAGAAAGATAGCTGGATTTAGTTTCTATGATAGTGCTGGCCGTTGTCAATATACTACACAAAAATATTTTAGACAGGGTCGGCCTTTTTGGTTAGGATGGGGGCGAAATTTATTGAGAGCTTCTATGCAGTTACTCGTTAGCAACTTGATACGAAAAAAAGTTTTGAACAGGGACGGACTTATATTGTTGCGGTTAGGGTGGGGGCAAAATTTTCGCTATTTGTTTGTTGCGATGATTTCAACTATTTTTACTATCATGTATCTATAGGATGTACTAATGATCCTCCTGTAAGAATGTTGTAAATCGGTTGAGAAATGCCCAAGTTACAGACAATCAAATAAGTTGGCTAATGAAGGAGCATGGGAGATGGTGAGACCATATCTGGGGAGGCGACGAAACCATGTCGGTGGAGATACCAGGTCGGGGTGGTGAGACCAGGCAGAGGGTGGAGAGACCAGGCTGACCGGTGGCGGAATCCGATGTAAACGTCAGATTCAGCAAACAAAAACAAAAAAACAAGTCCAGCGGTATAATATTTTTTATTGCGTGCTCCAGATGGGAAGAGTGATTGGGACCGGAATGTACCATTTATAAGTTACTTGTCCCAACCGTTACCGATCTACAACATGGACAAGAAAATGACCTATTTTTGGCGCCAATTCCAATGGGCTAATAGATGAGCAAGGTTAATGCAGGAGCGGGTACGCTGGTATCATTCTAGGCTCTAGGTAGGCTCTAAAAGTTTCATAGCTCTACTATAACACCAACCTGCCCAACAGCGAGCGAGCTTCGGGTGGGTTCAGACTTTTTGCAAATTCCAACGAAATTCAAAGGGGGGGGGGGAATTGTCTAAAAAATCAAACATCGAGTTAAAAAAAAATTAGTATTGGATATGATAGATAGTATCCAAGCGCAACTTATTGGTGTCTGCTTAATTCGCGCTAAGGTCGAAGGTTTACTCGTGGCGAGGCTTTATAATGTAAATAAGTATTGTTAAGTGCTGTATCACTAACCTGTTTTTCTCGCCAAATCCGACCTAGTTAATGAAGGAGCGAGCTAATGCAGGAGCAGGTACGTCGATATACTTTTGGTAATATTCCAAAGTTTGACTGCTCTACTCACAAAGCAACTTGACCAACGGAGAGCTCGTGTTCAGTTGGGTTCAAATTGGCAAATTCCAACAACACGACAGTCAATGACTGTGGGTCGCTCACCACTGCCTCAGTAATCCCCCAATTAGCAGTGTCTAGTGGAGGCATTGTCACCAGTAAGCTGGTGGCCACAAAGGCTAATTATGTTAATGACTCTTATTAACAATCAGAGTGTTGATAATCTCATTGTCCTTTACAATGGCCTGGCTGTGTGACTGACTTACTGAGACAGTCTTATTTACTTAATAATGAACTGATGGATACATGTATATGTTACTAAAATACTCTATTATTTTCATTTTATAGCGAAAGCATCGAGATATCTACACAGTCACAAACACAAGTGATCAATAACCTAGAATCTCTCAGTATGTAACAAACATCAGCCAAGAACCAAAGCATTGAAGTTGTCAAATTTCTCAAATCTCTGATATCATCTGAATTTCTAGAAGATCAACCCCGGCTACTAGCTGCCAATACAACATGCTGGAATTGTTAGCTCAGTTCTACGAACACCAGTCCTATCCTGAACTCAGTACATTGGCTGCTCTTTGCAAAGTGTGCTTCTTCGTGTATTTTATCTTGCTTGTGTTAAATTCATGTTTTGTTATCAAATAAAGTATTTATCATATAGATAAATAGGGTTCCTATTTCAATTCTGTATTGAAATGTAATTGTAATTGTAATTGAATTACATTTCAAAGTAATTGTAATTGTAATTAATTACATTGTGAAATAGATGTAATGGGAATTGTAATTGTAATTGAAAAATGTTGAAGTAATTGTAATTGTAATTAATTACATTCACAAGTAATTGCCCCAAGCCTCCTCACCAGACTGTAAGGATTGAGAAGACGGGGACTCTGAAGACTACAAGAGTCAGTACTTGACACAATCACTTAAGACAAGTAGTTCTAAACATGGACATAGCTGGATGTTCTCAGATGAGCAGGGCTCTTCACCTTGAAATTTCTAATTGCACATCACTGACAAATCTCCAACCTCTTACCTATTAAAGAGGACAACCATACGACAGTATTAAGTTCACAAAAATCCTTTTGTACATTCCTCTTAGGTTGAATTTTACGACTAGTACCAGTACTTCAAGCTCTCAAACATTTGAAAATTACCAACCTGACACCCCCCATAAAGTTAAAATGTCTGGCCAATTCGGTCCAACAGTTTAACCTGAAGTAGGAACATATGGACTGATGGTTTAAAAACATACATGTTAGAAAATCAAACCAAACTACGAGAACAATTCTAACTTATTTTTGGTGTGAACATCTAATCTACAACTAATGTAGTATCAGGCATGAAATTTTTAACTGTTTAACTTTTGATCAAAATAGGGGGTCAAATCTCCACCCCTCTACACTCCCTCCCCATTGCCTCAAACATTGCCCCCACCCAGGCTGTCTAGAAATAAATATTATTATACCAGTACCAAACCGCATAGAGGAGAGTTAAATCTCTTATCTCTGCCCCTATTAGAACAAATGTGAATCCTCATCTATGAGATCCATTCATCTAGTAATAACAATATACCCCCCAATATTTCTTTGAAAAATCAGGGTATGATTTCACCTGGATAAGTGGTGGTTAAGAAACTAATATTGGAACAGCCTAGTCTGTATTTAGTGTGTCTGACCTTTGCAGGTGAATTTAATGACAGTATTCCGCAAGGTGGGCTAAAATCACCAAATTCACCCTCTGGGGACCTCATTTCCTAAAAATGACCCCATTTGAACAAATCTGAACCCCGGTCACCCAAGGCCCCTCCATACCAAATATAAGCTATATAGGCCCAATGGTTCTTGAGAAAAAACGGTTTTAATAATTACTATGGAGGGAAAGAGTTGTGGCCCTGGCTTCGCACCTACATGCATTTTATGTGATGAACTTAATTGAACAAATCTGATTGTGAGACACCTAGGGAACATGCACACTGAAATATATAAACACATTCCGTCTTTAATATGGAGAAGAAAACAATTGTTGATAGATGGATGGATAGACATCCCAACAGGCAGACGGATGGAAGCCTGACAGATAGAAGACAAATTTAATCCAATATATACCCCCCAATTTTCTTTGAAAAATCGTGGTATGATTTCATCTTGATAAGTGGTGATTAAGAAAATAATATGAAATGGCCAAGCCTGAATTTAGTATGTCTGACATTTGCAGAATTAGGTCCCCAAAAGGTGAATTTAATGACAATATTCCGTAAGGCAGGCTAGCATCACGGAATTCATCCTCAATCTGATTAGGCCTCAATGGCCAATGAAAACCTAGGAACAGATTGAAGTCCTACAGTTGAAGTTGGTGATACACACCCATTGAGCACCTCAATTATGCATTTTATCTTCTGCAAATTAGGGAAACATTGAAACTGAACAGGTGGAAAAAAGTGACTAAAACAAAATGTCAATTTGATACTTAGGATACTTCCCAGAAGATGAGGCCTAAGCAGAATTAGGTCCCTGGAGGGTGTATTTGATGATGCTAGCATGCTGTATGGGGTAGCAACACGAAATTCACCATCTGGGGACCTCACTCTGTAATCGTCAGACACACTATTTCCAGACTTGAAGAAATCTATTAAGCCATTCACAGTACCATTGAATGTCCGGGAAACCTATCAGTCATCACCCAACCTTGAGAGCACCAGTTTGTTTTTAAATTGCTACAGATATGTTTACATAAACTAGTAGTCCAGGAGATCGACCCCAAGAAATAACAAATGTTGCTCATTTTGACGGACAAGTGCTATCCGGGCTAATATTGTAGTAAAATATATGTAGATTACGAAAATCCATGATAGCAGTGGTGAATTTGTAGCTTAATTGGCGAAAAACGTGTTTTTAGTGACCTACCCGACGACCGAAAATGAAATATTTTCCGGCGACGTCATAGTACTACTAGTCCGGGAGCTAATATGGGCACCCTTGCACCCCCTGGTACTTAACTTCTCCCAACTCATTTTGTTCCTTATTATGTCCTTCAACTTTTAAGCAATGTTAACAAGAAAAAAAAAGTGGCCGTATAGACTCCAGACAAAATGGCGTCCATCATGGTCGCCGTTTTTCAGACCAGACCCTAAGTCAGTTTTATGCAAATTATAGCGGTGAAAATCTTGTAAAATGTATACAAATGTATATATTTTCGTGAAGCTAAGACATAATGTCACTTTTTTGGGCAAAATTGAAACTCAGCATCCAAGATGGCCGCCAAAATGGCTGCCGGAAGTTGAAAATATGACCTTTTTTTTTTACAAATATCTTCTAGATCGATTCATGCTGTTTGGAACTGGTTGAGTAATGCGACTTTGTTTTGTATTTTGTGTAACTGATCATTGGGGCAATTAAATGTGCACTTTTTGGGTTCCTAGCCCCTTCCGTTCCCTAAAAAATTCGAATTTACAGAACGCAGTATAAAATTTAACACAAAAAAATCACAATTGGGATTATATTTTAACAAGAAATGAACAGAACTTTGTAATGTAAGTGATGCATATGATTATACCTATGAATATTCCAACTCACTGGAACCAAAATTCTTACTTTGGCTCAAAATGGCTGCCAAAATATGGAAAATGATAAATATTGCCCCAGCGTGTCCTGCAATCGATTGCAAGTTGTGGATGGTGTACAAAATTGGCTATTCTATACATTGAATACTAACATGTCTGATGTGCCATGATTAATTGTTACTATTGTCACCACTGACATCACCAAAAATATTGGACTTTTCTCTCAAAAAGTTGACTTAAATATCGGCAAAAATTAACTTTTCATGTTTGGACCATTTTTGCAATTAAAATGTAACTATCTTTGAGTTGAAAGGTGTTTATTGTTTTGGTCTATATTAAATGTGTCACACTACGGGATTTATAGACCAAATTGTTCGCCCGATTTTGACAGAACTCTATACTCTCATTAAGTAGACATGGATAAACTTGTATATGCAGCCTGTGTCAGGGATGACGCAGTTATATAGGGGTGGGTGTAATATAGTGTGTCATTTTGACATATTTCTCGATGGGTTAATATATAATGCTATGTTATTATTGACTGAAATGACTAATATCGAGATTTCTGGTGACCATTCAACGTTTGATACCATTTGATGTCCCGATGGGGTATGTTTTAGAAGTTCTGACACGTCACCAAGCTTCGGTACATGTCACGAAGCTTCGGTACATAGGATGAAAAACCGCCACAGATTTGGGGTTAGTGATGCAAGGTCACATTTTTCGCCAGATTTCGACAGAACTATATGCTCTCATTAAGTAGACATGGATAAACTTCTTGTATGTAGCACTGTGTCAGGGAGGAAGCAGTTATATAGGGTGGATGTAATATAGTGTGTCATTTTGACATAATTACACCATGGGTTAATATATAATTCCATGATAATTACGATCTGAAATGACTGATATCAAAGTTTATGGTGACCATTCAACGTTTGATGCCATTTGACGGTACGTGTCACGAAGCTTCCGTAAATTGGATGAAAAATCGCCACAGATTGGGGTTAATGATGCGAGATCACATTTTCGCCAGATTTTGACGGAACTGTATACTCTCATTAAGTAGACATCGATAAACTTCTTATATGTAGTACTGTGTCAGAGAGGGAGCAGTTATATAGTTAGTAGGTGTAATATAGTGTGTCATGACATATTACTCGATGGGTTAATATATAATGCGATGCTAATTATGATCTGAAATTATTAATATCCGGGTTTCTGGTGACCATTCAACGTTTGTTACCGGTACCATATGATGTCATATGGTGGTATATTCCTGGAGTTCTGACACGTCACGAAGCTTCGGTACATGGCACGAAGCTTCGGTGCATTGGATGAAAAACCGCCACAGGTTTGGGTTTAAGAATGCATTGTCAATTTTTTTTTTTGCCACAGCACTGGGAGATAAGTACCCAGGGTCACATGTTTCTTCTGATTTCGATAGTACTGTATACTGTTATTAATAAAGATACACCTTGATTAACTTCATGTTGAATGAACCAGTCACAGAATAATTTTCAATTATTGAACATTTAACTTGAATGTCACGAATAATCGGTACATTCATGTTTTTGTTTCGACGTCGACTGTATGCATAAATCTGATTTAAATATAGTAACATATAAATAATAATTAATGTACCGAAGCTACGTATCTATAGGTTACAAACACCTAATTATTCTCCATAGGCGACAGTGTTAACTAAAAGTCCCGCCGGCTATGTATTAGGCCTATTTGATCTTCAAGTGGTCAATTTTCCCTTAGCACGTCATCCGCTGCACCAATATGTGACAACAAACGCGCCATTTTCGGTATTTTTTTTCAAACGATAAACTTGCATTTCCACAACTACCCCATTTACTGCACAAAAATCAGCAGCATAAACATATCCAGACCCCTTCCGTAACTTCTGGATACCACCAGACTCTTCCTGGACATCTAAACATACACGATCACTATATTTACGTAGGCTATGATTTTCTGTTCCCGATTAGGGATATTTCCCTCAATGATAATCAACCAGGGATGTGGCTAGAGGGTCTCCGCTGGGGGGGTGTCCACCTTGGGAATTTCCAACTGCACCCCCCCCCTTGAGTCGGAATCACACCAACACAACTTTTTGCATAATTCCATTTGCACCCCCCCCCCCTTGAGTCGGAATCACACCAATACAACTTTTTTGCATAATTCCATTTGCACCCCCCCCCCTTGAGTCGGAATCGGACCAACAAACACAACTTTTTGCATAATTCCAGCACCCCCCCCGTGTACCTCATGCTCAGGCCTAATTTCCTATATATTCATAAGCCATGCTTCTATTTTCCCAGTATGAGAACATTAAGATATTTTTACCTGAAAATTTCCCCCCAAAAAAAACAACTAGTGATCTAATTCCAGACAAATGCACACAGCTACCGACAACAGACCAGGAAACACCGGGCCGACCATGGTTGTTCGGCCCGGTGTGAGAAAATTTTGAAAACTATACAAGAAAATCGCAAAACCTAGCATCTAGACTGGCCTCAACTGAAGCTTTCCTAGTGTTGGAAATTTCAAACCTCATGCTCCCCCTCGGGTTGGAAAATTCTTCAACTGATGACCATTTATGTCTACAAGTTTGACCAAATGTAGTAAAATATTGTTTTGCTAAACTAATTAGCAGTTTTGTATTGGCCATGTGGATGGGGCAATGACACACCAGGCCGACCATGGTTCGGCCCGGTGTGCGAAAATTTTGAAATCTGAACAAGAAAATCGCAAAATCCTAACATCTAGACTAGCCTCAAGCCTTCCTACTGTTGGAAATTTCAAACCCTACACCCCCGTTTAGGTTGGAAAATTTCCAACTGATGACAATTCCAATGACAATGTTGACCAATTGTATGACAATATTGTTTTCTTAAATTAACTATAAGTTTTTGACTGGCCACGGGGGAGGGACCAGGACACAAGCTTTCCAAGTGTTGGAAATTTCCAACCTGTCACCTCCTTTAGGTTGGAAAATTTCCAACTGATGACCATTTCTGTCAAAATTTTTGACCAAAAATAGGAACATATGCAAATATTGGTTGAAAAACAATAAATTCCCCCCAATAAATTGTTTTATAATCAAACTACAAGTACATTTTCAACCTATTATTGGTGTGAAATTTCGTTGTGGCAGGTATGAAATTTCCAACTATTGAAAATATAGCTCTCTGCTGGGGGGGGGGTGAGACACCCCCCACACCCCCCCCCTCTAGCCACATCCCTGTAATCAACCAATCAGCAGCCATATTGTTTTGTTATGCTGACTCGAGTTTCAAGAAGCGTAACTCTATATAATTAGTTGCCTGTAACGTATAACTGTAAAGAATATCGAACTTTGATCGTGTAAACTGCGCCAATTTTACAAAAAAAGCTTTACTGTGATACGATAGAAATATAGAAGTCATTGGACATCCTATTATCTCCCAGTGGTCCTTTGACCCACATACCCCGTTTTAAAATTGACCATTTTTTGGGGGGTAAGACATAACACCGATACTCGATTCCTGATAACTCTGGAAGCACAGTTTAGTAGAAAGATACTAATGTCTCATGTCATGCTTGTTATATACATGTATACTGCACAGTGTCGCATGCCCCATGTCCATCCACTCTCTAATCGGAATATTATGACCACAAATGTGACCACACCCAAAATTCAGGGGTTTTCATCATAATTTAATTTGTAAAATCCGACTCGCGTGCATAACGCACATGATAGAAAGGCATATGTATACGTTTTTGGAAACTAGTTACGTATATCTACCATACGCCTTAAGGAATTTATCTAATTTTGAACAGTACAATGTTTAATTGGATTTGAATTAGACCCCCCCCCTCAACTTAGAAAACAAGTAGAAACCTTCTTAAATCCATTTAAAAACATTGTAGAAGCCAAGTTGTAAATTATTTTAACAATATTAAAATAATTATGGTGAAATTTAACCTTAAAATCATACTAAGATGATATGGTTGCAATTTGTACGATTTTGCGTAAAAAAGTAAACAAAAATGGTAAAATATTGAGGAGAAAAAACATTTAAATTCTTGAATTTTTTCAGCACAATTAGTTATTTAACATTATTAACACAATTACTATTCAACTTAATCACCAAAATCATGTTAAAATGAAATCTTTACACATTGAAAAAAAAAATGAAAATTTTGGGCTTAAAATGTCGAAAAATGCCCGAAAAATCTAAAAAAAACAAAGAAGGCTACAAATTTGTTCTTGCTATCATGATTTTTCTTCATTACCATACCTAAAACATTAAAAATAACATGGTCGCAGCTTGTCCGTCAATATGAGCAACACTACCTCCCGATCTCCTGGACTATAGCCATATGACATCTATTATTCTAATCTGAATTAATGACCTGTGTCTTTGCAGATATATATGCGTCTGTGGTGAGAAGGGGTATTAATTAAATTGAGAGATGATATGGCTTGGAAGGGATGTTGGTTGACGGCAGGGTGGGGTGGGTATGGGCCATGTGGTAGGGGGTGGGTGGGGAGGGTGAAATGTTTCCATAATTTCATTATAGAGTAAAGTTTCATAACTCTGCAGATGTTATAATGGTGTCACTTTTTTCAAATTTTATAACATGTTTAAAAAATAATTTTTCTGTTTGTTAAATTGAGAAAGGTCGCCCTGAAAATTCCAAAAATCTGAAAAAAAAATTTGTTTAGTTATGTCGCTGGCTCCGCCCACATTTGACCCAGTCACCTCATTTGAACAAATCCGAACCATAGTCCCCCAAGGACCCATTGTACCAAATATGAACCCATTCGGCCCAATGAAATTCGAGAAGAAGTCGCTGTAAGAATTACTATGGTAGAAAAGAGTTATGGTCCTAGCTTCGCAACTATTTGACCGGGTGACCTCATTTGAACAAATCTGAATGAGAGTCACCTAGGAAACATCCACACCAAATATGAACCAATTCGGTGTTACGGTTCCAGAGGAGAAGATGTTCAAAGAATTGTTGACGGGCGGACGGACGGACGGACGGACGGATGGACGGACGAGTAGTGATGACTATAGCTCCACCGGAGACTTCGTCTCAGGTGAGCTAAAAACCAAAAGTTGAAAAATACTTTAAAATATCAAACATGGAGATACAATTTTGCTGACGAGCGGGTGTGATAGGGGGTATCAACGCCAAACTCTGGTGCGATTTCTTAAGTTTCCGAGCGAAGGGTTTACTAGTGGCGACGCTATATAGCGTAATACGTACTACATGCAGAGGAACACCGCCTGCGTTCGATATATTGCAAAACTCGAAATTCTCCAATATTCCCGCCAAATTCAAACAGGCTAATAAAGGAGGGAGTGAAATGCGCTAGCATGTACCTCGGTATACAATAGATACATCCTGGAAGTTTGACTGTCGTGGTTTAAAAGCAATCCATCTAACAGAGAGGTTGCATCGGTGTGGGTCGAGGCTTTTGGCAAATTCGAGTAAATCTCACAAATGAAATCGTGAATCGAGATAGAACAAATTTAACAAGTGGATGTGGTGGGTACTATCCACGTGCAAATTCGGTTAAATTTTCTAACTTTTCAAATAAATGCGCAATGAGTTAATCAGGATTAAGTGCCCGATATTATATGCATTCACATGTTATATAGGAAAATACCCCCGGATGAGTCGGATGACTGTATACACTAGGAAATTTAAGAATATTAATATAATGCAGGGACGTGTACGTCGGTATACTGTCAGATCGTCCACAAATTTTGACCGCTCTGCTATAAAAGCAACCTGCCCAACGGAGAGCTCGCTTAGGGATGGTTCAGACGTTTGACAAATTCCACCGAAACTCAATGGGGGGGGGGGTAAAAATCGCGAATCCAGGTAAAACATAGATAAGAGAATGCATTGGCACAGGGCTTTCGCAAAAAATCAGGAAGCTCCCGTCGTGAAATGAAATGGTTAAAGGGTTTTTAATTTTGAAGAAAGAATAACACATGGTAGTGTCAGTATTATATCCATTCACACCTCGGTGTTGACTAGCCCAGATTAGAAGTGCCTCCCCCTATAATATGTATAGGCATACTCTCTGACTTGTGACATCAAGATTATTCGGTAGTCAAATTTCGTTGTATGTTACTTAAGGACCGGTATATGTTAAAGTTATGATCAGTTATGGACACTGCATGAGCTTCAAACTCGATGCTAAAACCAGCATATCACTGTGAAAGTTATGCTCTGCATTCTGTATATTCTTAACGGTAATACACACGCAGGATTTACCCCTCTTTATTTACTGGTATTCGTATGGTATACCAACGGAGAAGTCCCTTTTAAATACACGGAAGTAGAGAGAGAGTAGTTGGGCGCGAAGCGCCCGGGATGGTCGAAAAGATCGAGTGATCTTCTCCTTCACCCCGCCCCCCAAATACACGAAATATCGACCTACGGGCTTTAGATACTCCGAACAATCTTGAGCATTGCTAGGGTGTGGATAACTATACGTCCGTGGTTTGTCCAAACAAAGGCCATATCTGGTGTGATAGTGCCAAGACAAGATCAAAATAAAATTGAGGGCTTGCAACAAAGGGCCATAACTCCGGTAAACATTGGCGGCCGGAACCCGAAATCGAATTTAAATTTACCTGTATTTTGGGCTAGTCAACTCACATACAAAATGTCATTCGATTCAGTTCAGACTTATTAAAGATATCATCCGGAAACGACAAAAGAGAACTGACTGACGGACGGACCAATAACGTAATACTAGTAAACTCATATACCAAATTTCATTCCATTCAGTTCAGACTTACTAAAGTTATCATCCCGAAACGAAAAAATAGAACTGACTGACGGACGGACCAATAACGTAATACTAGTAAACTCATATACCAAATTTCATTCCATTCAGTTCAGACTTACTAAAGTTATCACTCAGACACGACAAAAGAGAACTGACTGACGGACGGACCAATAACGTAATACTAGTAAACTCATATACCAAATTTCATTCCATTCAGTTCAGACTTACTAAAGTTATCATCTGGAAACGAAAAAAAGAGAACTGACTGACGGACGGACGGACCAATAACGTAATACTAGTAAACCCACATACCAAATTGCATTCCATTCAGTTCAGACTTACTAAAGTTATCATCCCCAAACGAAAACATTGAGGGCAAATTCCAAAAAAGGCCATAACTCTGCGCTCTCAGAATTGTTGCCAAAGAACCAGTTAAAGAACAATATAGTTTGGTTCTTGTCGGTCGATTTCATTGTGTGCAACCGATATATACAACTAGTTTGGTTCTTTAAACCCAAAGAACCAAAGGTGGCGTAAGCAGAACCAACGATATCTAGTTTGACATTGCGGATTTCTCTACGAAGGTGAATTCCATTCCTTTTTCCTTAACCCTTTACCCAACAAAACGGCCAAAACCGGCCAAATAAAGCTTCAACAGCCTAAAATATCTTCGGTCTGTCTCAATAGAACCATACAAATATGGATATCATTGGAACCGGCTCCTTGACCACATTGTGATAGTTACAGTTATGCCATGTGCCAATGCATTCTCTTATATAATCGAGTCGACCATAGTTCGCCTCGCATATATAAGAGAATGCATTGGCCTAAAAAAAAAAAATTACCATTTTTTCTTACATTCTTTAACAATTTTATAATTTTTAATGTGTTAAGCCAATGCATTCTCTTATATATGTGAGGCGACCTATGGTCGACTCGCATATATAAGAGAATGCATTGGCACAGGCCGTTCTGTTGGGTAAAGGGTTAATCGAACAAAATGTATTGCGCTATAATAAAGGCTGTTTTAGAGTGGCCGCCGAGACACCCTTCCCACACAACCCACCCCACCTGATACATGCAAGATGGTCCCGGTCAAGAGGGGCTCACATATAGGATCCATGCCATTCCATGGCACTTCTCGGCCTCTTGACCAATTTAGATCGAAAAATGGTGATATAGGGTGGCCGTCAGGCAACCTAAATATTCAACCTCAAATACTCACCCCACCCAAGATGACCTCCGTCCAGAGGGTTTCAAATATGGGACCTATACCATGTATCGTCCTCTTGGTCGATTTAGGTCGAATAAAGGGCATGTATAGGGTGGCCTTCAAGACACGTACCTTAAATATTCACACAAACACCCCACCCATGCATGGTGAAAATAGGCGGGCTGAACCCAAATATAAACTTGATCTGTATTTTGGGCTAGTGAACTCACATACCAAATTTCATTCCATTGAGTTCAGACTTACTAAAGATATCATCCGGAAACGAAAATTCAGTGCAAATTCCAACAAAAAGGGTCGTATGATTATAATTCTGGTGAAACCGTATAATTTGGTGATTAAAATTAACCATCAACATATTTAACCCTGTCTTTATTAAACAGTCATTGACGAGTAGTTCCCTTAGGACATATTCAAATAATAAAAATAGAATTATTATGTTGATGTTAATATTAATGTGAAAATAAATATTCAAACAAATCCAAATGAGTGTGGCGTCGGCTCGGATGCAAAAACAAAATATCAGTGTATAATCCAAATCAATAAATTATCATTTACACTTCCCATTTCTTCTTCAGGACTGTCCTGCATATCAGACTCATCCAAACTTTTGAAATGCTACTTCACACTCTCCTCTATATATGTGACCCGCCATATCAAATCCAGTCGTAGGTCGCCTCGCATATATAAGAGAATGCATTGGCCTAACAATTTTTTATCATTTTTTTTAAATAAATGTTTCTTACAATTTTTAGGACATAAAAAAAAAACATCCATTACATATATAGAAGAGTGTCGTCTGCTCATGTTTGTCTGGGGCTCTGTATGGGTGAAATTATAAAATTGTTAAAGAATACAAGAAAAAATTATTAAAATTGTAAAAAATTGTTAGGCCAATGCATTCTCTTATATATGCGAGGCGACCTATGGTCGACTCGCATATATAAGAGAATGCGTTGGCACAGGGTAAAAAAAATCCCGACTTACGACTGGATTTGATATGGCGGGTCACATATACTTATCTATGCTAAATCTACGTTCAATCCACTTCTTTCTAATACTCCATATATGACATAGCTATCGATCCAGCCCACACTGTGAGTAGCTGAGTAACATATATGTACATCTATAATATCACCAATAATGATCTTCTAAAATTATTGTGAACCTCTTAACTTAATATGTAAGCATTCTCACAGTGTGGACTTACTCACACACGACCGGAAACGACACCCGCAAGCTTTGTGCTTGATGTCGGATCCCCTCCATACAACTAATATTCATACATCATATTTTGTATTGTACATATTGAATTATATGGAATAAATACTGTTTACGTCAAACAATAAATTCAAAAAATGTATATTATCTGAATAATTCCCATACATGAGTATAGAAATCATTCTGTATTTTTATTATCGATTTGCCTGTCTATTGTCGGCTTATATTTTCAGAACACCCCCATCTTAATGAATATTCGACAAATCTCAATGTATACTTTTATAGCTTATAGGAGCATAATAGGAGAATACATTTAGTGAAGAACGGGTTTTGTTTTTGTTTTTTGTTTTATGTTTTTTTGTTTTATTATTATTTTTATTTTGTTGTTTAAATCGGAGCAAGTTTAGACCCTATAGTATACGTTTGTTAATATCATGCAGATAGTAATATTTTATCACCTGATTTTACACTTTTTAACTGGCATTTTTTTAATCTAGATTGTGTTGCTTGTATATATTTATTGTTTTACCATATATAGGAGCGGCCAAATCCAAAAAGGGCCTTAGTTTTCGAGATACCCCTACCCTCGGTAGAACAAGTTGAAACCAACTTTTTCTGAAAGGTAAATATATATCATTTATGAAAATGATTCTTGGCCTTGCCGGAATTGGTGGCAGCTATGTATGGCAAGACTATTTGTGAAGGTACCTACCGAAAAATTAGCCTGTTTTCAGCGGTTGGCCAGCTATACACAATAGGTTAAAAGTTAAGCACATCACCAAAAACAGAATGTTCTATTTGTTATTATGGGGTACATGGTGATACTAGATCGGAGCGTTGTTATTTTTTCTGGTTTGTTTGAGATTTCACGACGTCATGGTGGAGAATGTAACGTTATGCGTCAAAACATCATGACGATTCAGAGAAACTGTCGCCCGTCAACTCTGTACAAAACTAGCACGCTGGATTGAGCTTATCTTATCATATATGTTTGGAAAGAATGGAGAATTTTCTACCCGGAGGTATTACGTTTATTTTCCTGACCCTACCAATTTAGCAATAATAGGCAAAAACTTAACCCTCCCCCCAATGTCATAAAATGTTAAATATAGCCATCGCAGGGGATTGGATCCCAGAATGATAGAGTAGAGCGTAGTATTTCCTTTTACTTAGTGTAGAACACACATAACAAGTGTAAAATGCAAATTTCCAACCATATTCACTATTAGATAAGTATCAAACTCCAAGATGGCGTCCAATATGGCATTCAGTTTTTATTTTAAGACTTAGTGAAGCGACATACGAAAAATCCTGAAAAGGAACGTCCCAAGTGGTAAAATGTATATTATTTTAATGACCATATAGAATAGTATTTCATATGAAACATTAGTTTCACCAATAATACATCTTATCAATTGGAAAAATAAAAGTAAAAAATTTCTTCCGCCGTTCAATGTCATAAAATTCGAACCAAAGTTGTCGCTTGGGATTGGAACCACGAATGATCGCATAATGCGCAGTATTTTGTTTTATTAAATGTAGAATACACATGCAAATTGGCCAGAGAAATTGCCATCCAAATTTGTTATTAAAAGAGTATCATAATCGAAGATGGCGTTCAATATGGCGGCCAATTTTAAATTCAAGACTTAGTGAACGGACATACGACAAATTCAGAACAGAAATGTCCCCAGTGGTATCTTCTATCTATTATATATTTTGAAAGATCTGTGTGTAAGTTTGTAAGTTTGTAAGTTTGTGTGTTTGAAATCGATGGACTCGAAAACGACTATGCCAATTTCAATGAAATTTGGTATTTTAGGGTATTTTCGGCCGGAGACGAACATAGGCATATTTATTTGTCCGTGCGAGGTCAACTTTTCACGTGCGGAGGTCAAATCTATTTTTACGCCGTTTTGCGCTAATATATTTCAGTTCGGTGCTCACAAATCGATTCGATATAGCGCGAATAATAAATTGCCAGTCATATAATTTGCACGGTTAGAATCTGTGTGGCTTCATCTTTCCAACGATATATAATATGTATGTATCCGTTTTAGTTATCTGCCTCAATTATTAGGTACAAGTGGTACAATGCTTTTATCGGGATAAAATCAATGCGTAATTTCTATGACGTCGTCAGAGGTCATAAAGTTAGATTACGTTAACTCTCACCCTGCCGATGCATTTGACTGTGTCGCGTTAACTCATCACCGGCCGAGGTATCCGCAAATGACATTGGGCTATATATCTCGGAAACGGGTGTAGCTATCGACTTGAAATTTGGTATGTGAATGTATCTTGCCCCGGATACGAATTTTATCGGGTCGCCGAGCACGCGCGACGCCAGCTTCGCGCATGCGCAGACCAGATCTAGGAAACGGGTGGAGCAATCGACTTGAAATTTGGTTTTTGAATAGCCCGGACGAAGTCGGGTCACCTTCTAGTCTATTATATATTTTGAAAGATCTGTGTGTGTGTGTGTTTGTTTGTGTGTGTGTGTGTTTGAAATCGATGGACTCGAAAACGACTAAGCCAATTTCGATAAAATTTGGTATTTGGATGTGTTTTCGGCCGGAGACGAACATAGGCATATTTATTTGTCCGTGCGAGGTCAACTTTTCACGTGCGGAGGTCAAATCTATTTTTACGCCGTTTTTGCGCTAATATATTTCAGTTCGGTGCTCACAAATCGATTCGATATAGCGCGAATAATAAATTGCCAGTCATATAATTTGCACGGTTAGAATCTGTGTGGCTTCATCTTTCCAACGATATATAATATGTATGTATCCGTTTTAGTTATCTGCCTCAATTATTAGGTACAAGTGGTACGATGCTTTTATCAGGATAAAATCAATGCGTAATTTCTATGACGTCGTCAGAGGTCATAAAGTTAGATTACGTTAACTTTCACCCTGCCGATGCATTTGACTGTGTCGCGTTAACTCATCACCGGCCGAGGTATCCGCAAATGACATTGGGCTATATATCTCGGAAACGGGTGTAGCTATCGACTTGAAATTTGGTATGTGAATGTATCTTGCCCCGGATACGAATTTTATCGGGTCGCCGAGCACGCGCGACACCAGCTTCGCGCATGCGCAGACCAGATCTAGGAAACGGGTGGAGCAATCGACTTGAAATTTGGTTTTTGAATAGCCCGGACGAAGTCGGGTCACCTTCTAGTACTATACTATATATTTTGAGAACTCCGTGTATTCGAGAGATAGCCCACACCCTCCGGACCTCAATGATATGATCGTGAATGAGTATTGATATACCCCACTAAACTTTGACAAACACCGGTAATGGTGTGTAGATCATTTACATATCTCTCCTATATATTTTGATACAATCTATCTAATTTACATATCTCTCTTATATATTTATGTTTGTGTGTGTGTTGTACTTCATACAAATCTACGATTCTCGACCGATCGGGACGAAACTTGGTACGTGTGTGTAGTTTGACCAGGCGGTGGTCGTTGTCGTATTGGCGAGCCCGTGCGACGGCCGTGCAGCGCATGCGCAGACGAGATCTCGGAAACGGGTGGAGCTATCGACTTGAAATTTGCTATGTGAATGTATCTTGCGCCGGGTACAAATTTTATCGGGTCGCCGAGCCCGTGCGACGCCCGTGCAGCGCATGCGCATACGAGATCTCGGAAACGGGTGGAGCTATCGACTTGAAATTTGCTATGTGAATGTATCTTGCGCCGGGTACAAATTTTATCGGGTCGCCGAGCCCGTGCGACGCCAGCTTCGCGCATGCGCAGACCAGAACTCGGAAACGGGTGGAGCTACCGGGTACATTTTTTTCTTATTGAAACGCGTGGAGCTAAAAATTAAAAAAAAATATAAAAAAATGTCATGTTTCGGACAAGCCGCCGGTGGCGGGCTAACCTGCTAGTATTATATATAATTATACTGACTACATAGAACATTTCATATCAAACATTAGATTCAGCATTGATCTTTATTATCAATTGATGAAATAATTAGACAAAAACTTGATCACCCCTACAGTCACAAACTTCCACGCAAATGGGCCACTGTGGATTGTAGTACAGGCCAAGAAGAAATGAGCATACATTTTGTATTTCATTTGTGCTGAATACGATAAAGAAACAAAAAGTTTGAAGTCACACCCACTATTGCGCCATAATGGCGGCCAATATGGCATTTAAGTTTAATGTCAACACTTTGTAAACAACTAGTACGAAATGCGGGCAAATAAACGTCTCATGTGTTATTACTTATGTGTATGTTTCCATTATTACATGGCAATTTATTGTTTGCGTGATGACGGAGACCAAAATGTGGTGGTCAACTATAGAAACAAAAAATCAGACGAGCTTTGTCATGTCTCGAATTTATAACACTTCGTGAAAACAAATACGGGAAATCAGGACAAATGACGTCTCCAGTTGTATATATATTGTGTCGATTCATCACATTCATTTCATTACAATAGTCATATGAAGTAGTAGTTCTGTTATCAACATATCTTTTAATTTGCGAAATAATAAACACAAAACTCAACATTCCTCATATCGAAAGTTAAAACAATGTGGACAAAGGTATCTCTGAGAATCCTAACCAAGAATAAAACAACAAATGCGCAGTTGTAGATGTCATTTAGTGTTCACATGTATTTTTTTTACTGTTAATTGTTTATTGTTTTATTATGAATTGTATTGTTAGCATATTGGTGTTTATGCAAATAAATCGTATCGTATCGTTTAGTGCGACATAATTATGTTAGAACCACACTCGCTATAAGATGGATCTCAAAATACAAGATGGCATCCCATAATTTAGATGTCATTTCAATTTTGCGAAGAAGTACAACGGCCAGAAACCAGTGGTGTTTAGTTGATTACATCGCATTGACTTACACTCAGTTACGTGTATCCCCATAACACACCAGATCGACGACGAAGGTGTTATAAATCCCGATCAGTAACACTGATATGAGGTCCATGTTAAGTGAAAACAACTTTCGAATATCTGCCAGTTTGGGGGTAGGTGGCTTATGTATGGACTGAGTATATTGCTTCCGCGGTAAGATCGGCGCTGTCTTTCCGCCACCCATAAGAATACAATGTATATCGTGTGTCGTGATATGGCCTAGTCGCCATAGACCAAACCGTAAACACAATTTGGATATCTATATATCAAGACTAATGACGAGTGTCTATTGTGAATTGCCTTATGCCTGTCGCCATTTCAATTGTGTTAATAGCCTACATATTTCATTACTTACCATTTTATCCATTTCAAATGCCACCAGACTCAAAAGAACCGTGGATAAAACAAACGTTTTAGTGACATTCTGGTTTGCTTGTGAGTTGCGTGATTATGATTATAATCTAACCGCAATCATTAATGCAACACCAATGTGCATGTTCAATGGAGATTATCGCACTATGACCTATGTATCAATAAAATGTATTAGCATGAGAGATTGCTATACATTTATAGTCAGGACTCACGTCCCTAAGAACTAATACAGATATGATATCCACCGGAGATATAGAAGATTGAATTTTAATTAGTCTTGCCCGGAACCTCAATATCTTCTGTTTGTAACATATATGAATCCGATTGACATTCACAACCATTTAACTCACAAATTAGTCGGGACTAAAATATCAATGTACGGAAAAACATGCACATCAAGCAACATATGACGAGAACAACTTATATTCATAGGTATGCGGTGTTGCTTTCTTGTTTGATGCTGAGCCGAAACTCGAACGATTATACAAAGCAGCAACCTCTCGATCACTATAACGCCTATTTATAAACCATTGTACGCTGATTGCATTATATGGACATTGTGGTCCCATGTTATGTCATTACAGAGCAATTTGTGTGTGCGATGATGAATTTCGTGTATCGTTAATAGGTATTTACTATGATGTGTGAACTTTGATTGCTCGTGGACTCATATCCAACTTTGGCAAAACCAGAGATCGATCAGATATCTTATTTACTGGATTTCAAAATGTATGCCATTTTTGTTTTTTGCGTTACTGCATAAAACAACAGATGGTGATTCTGTTATTTAATGTTTCATGTGGCCAAAACTGTTGCAAGGCTCTCTGAAAATGTTGGTGAAAATTCAAAAGGACATGTTAAGGAGGACTGCACATTCAAGACTATCACAATATATTAATGATAGCAATATGTTAGTATTGAACATTACAACATCACTTCGTACCGCATAGATTGCATGATTATTTGTAACGGTCAATGACCATCCTCTATTATTACCAGTTGTCTACATATTGTTTATTCTTTACTTACTTAACGTCCCAAAATGACATCAAATGTGTCAAACAATAGTCAAATGTGCATTGGAGATCAATACACGATACACGATTAGGCAAATTAAACTATTTAAGTCATTCTCGGAATTTCACTAAGTGTTTTTTTAATTTTTGGTAGGTTTGTCTTTCTCCAAATATTTGATATAAAGTTCCTGATAATTGTTAAACAAAACAACCTAAACATTCAACAAATTCAAATTTCCATCCAGTATTAATCCTGGGGTGTGACATTTGGAACCTGATGTAGGATACCACCAAACCAATGGAAAGACACGGCTTACCCGCCCTTACGGAGCTGATCGACCAATTATGGAAGTTAATTTGAGACAATCACGTCAAAACTTTATCTGAAAAACATTTTGTCTTACCACCATCACTCAAACACAACATATCGACGTCTAATATAAACACACACTCTAAACAATATATCGCTTCAAACTGCCGTATGATACATTTTGACCGACTTCCGTATTCATTGTTCGCAGCGTGTTGGCATTAAAATTAGCCGTCATATTGGGCGTCATCTTGGATTTTGGTTGTCTACTAAGACCAGATGTGGATGCAAATTTTACATTTTATGTTTCTTCGTTGTATTCAACACAAAGTAATTCCGAACGATTTGCTTAATTCTTTGCATTCTGGATTATAGTCACAAGTGCCGCCATTATGTGGACGTTTGTGACTGGGTGTTGATTACGTTTTTGTTTACTAATTCTCCAACTGATAAGATAGACTAACGGTGAAACTACTGTACCCTATGAGATATCGTCTATGTAGTCACTTCAATGATATACAATATGCCACAGGGGACGTTCCATTTTAGTTCGTTTGTATGTGCGTTCGCTAAGTGGTACAATTAAATTGGACGCCATATTGGACGCCATTTTGTTGTATCTTACTATTCTAATAGTGAATATGGATGGAAATTCATACCTGTCACTTCGTATGTGTGTTGTACATTAAATAAAACAAAATACTGCGCATAATGATATCACTCGTGGTTCCAATCCCAGTCGATAACTTTATTTCGAATTTTATGACATTGGATGGAGGGATACAGTTCTACCTATTAGCTTACCAATTGAAAAGATGTATTAATGGTCAAATTAATGTTTGATATGAAATGTTATTCTATGTAGTCACTACAATAATATAGATTTTACCACTGGGGACTTTCCTTTTCGGGATTTTTCCTATGTCGCTCCACAGAGTCTTAAAATAAAAACTGAAGGCCATATTGGACGCCATCTTGGATTTTGATACTCTTCTAATGGTGAATATGGTTGGAAATTCGAATTTTACATTTGTTATGTGTGTTCTACACGAAATAAAAGGAAATACTACGCACTATTCTATCATTCTGGGATCCAATCCCAGGCGATGGCTATACTCAGCATTTTATGACATTGGGGGAGGGGTAAGTTTTTTCCAATTAATTACAATATTTGTAGGGATAGGGTAATAAAATTAATACCTTCGGGTAGAAAATACTCCATTCTTTCCAAACATATATGACAAGATAAGCTCAATCCAGCGTGCTAGTTTTGTACAGAGTTGACGGGCGACAGTTTCTCTGAATCGTCATGATTTTTTGACGCATAACGTTACATTCTCTACCATGACGTCGTGAAATCTCAAACAAACCAGAAAAAATAAGAAGGTTCCCATCTAGTATTACCATGTACCACAAAATAACAAATAAAACGTTCTGTTTTTTGTGATGTGCTTAACTTTTAACCAATTGTGTATAGCTGGCCAACCGCTGAAAACAGGCTAATTTTTCGGTAGGGTACCTCCACAAATAATCTTACCATACATAGCTGCCACCAATTCCGGCAAGGCCAAGAATCATTTCCATAAATGATATATATTTACCTTCCAGAAAAGGTTGGTTTCAACTTGTTCTACCGAGGGTAGGGGTATCCGACCACTTTTGGCGTTTGGCCGCTCCTCTAATACTGTATGTTGTATTATAATTGTAAGCGTTTTAGAGCATGTCAATGTATTTACGCTATATAAAATAAATTATTATTATTAAAATTATTAATACATACCACTGTGGTAGTCGTGACCTCTTGTATTATTCTCGTCGTCGACGTCGTCGTCTGGTTGGTGCCTAACGCCTGACTTTCGTCGTCATCCGAAGACGTTACAACTGCCACTATTATAATCACTATTAACAGTAATAACAGTATCCCTATAATTATACCAATCTTAACACATAGCGGTTTGTCGTGACTGACCCGTATTAACCGGTCTCTGGACGCCGACATACTTTGTGTGAGTTTGTCCATCCTTCTTGGTAAGTCATCATGCGACATACAAGATACTATAGAGCAGCAACGTGAAACTAATTGAACTGCATGTGTACACGCGTAGGCAAATACATGATGATTGTTTGGTTTCGGCAGTGAATCGGCCTATTGTTACTGGGAGTAAAAAACCAACCAACAACAGAATCAACATCCGTAAAAACGACAGAGATATGTGATAAAACAACGAAAGAAGTAGTATTACCAGAACAATTGAGTGTACATGAGATCAGAAACTGGATGAAACACATCGCAGAAATGTTAGAAAAGGTGATAACAAATATGGATAAATTTGAAGAACAAATAAATAGCAGGTGGATCAGCGGTTCAAGAATTTTGACCAAAAAATTTGCGCAAAGATGAAGAAACAAACATATAACTGACATGGATAGAAGAATACATAAAGTAGATGATACAGTATCAAAACTGGAAAAGCAAGCAAGGACGCCGGAAGCACCAAAGGGCAAGGGGGCAAGCCAGTCAGGAGGGCACTTTTCAGGTACCCACTGGACTCTCCTAGCTGCACCAGGGCAAGGGGGGGGGGGGGGGCAAATGCCCCTGCATGCAATCCGTCTCTGGTGTCCCTGAAAGCAAGTGACTAAATGTGAAGATAAAATATCAATGCAGAAAGGAGAAACATACTCACAAATAGAGGAATTTAGGAGGACAGCGGAGAAACAGTTCAGCAAATTTAGAGACAAACAATAAGTTTGAACAACAAAAAACAGTTCAGCAAATTTAGAGACAACAATAAGTTTGAACAACAAAAAAGAGAGATAAAAAATTAAAGAAAATACTGGAAACATCGATCCCCGAGAAATTATGCAAACTCCAATATACATACGGACGACGGGTAAAAAAAACATTGGCGAGAACAAAGACTACAATGACGTTTTGGCAAATGTACCGGAGCCAACGACACATGGTGCATGATTCTGATGATTCGCGCAAAGAAGATTGGAAAACCATTTCAAAAATATAGTACGGAAAATGACTAAGTGTAATGAAGATGATGTTCTGTAATTTTACAGAATAGTTGGTATAGTAGAAAACAAAAATCGACCAGTTAAACTTCTGTTAAAATCAAGACTTATACGAGATCAAATGATCAGTGATGCGGAAAGATACAATACAGGTAAATGCACACAACCAGGACCATCAAAAGTATATATCAACCAAGACCACACACGAATCGAAATGGGTACATTTTGCAAACTACGAACTCAACTAAAGAACAGAAAAAAGAAATATCAAAAAACAGACCTTCCGTTTGGAAGAAGGACAATTTGTAAAATCTTAATTTTAATATTTGTTTTTTATTATTGTGACAACAAAAAAGTTAAATATCCATGTAAATACGGGAACTAAGAGTCAGACAGATTCGTTCCTAATACATGATGATGATGAAAATGTATTTGTTTTTGTTTTTTAGAAACAAGTGCAGCGCACAGAGTACCCCCACAACGGTGGCTTTCCGCTGAGGTTTCTTAATTTTCTGATTTCTAATTCGAAAGATGTATCAATCTGGCCTGTAATGACTGAAAAAAACTTGTATAGCATGTATAGATACCCTTCATCCCATTTCTAACAATACAAAAGTCCATTCACATCCTATATATCTAAGAAAACGGATATACAGGGATGGGCGCATTTTACACTATAATACGACCTTAAATTTGGAAACAAATGAATGGACAAAATATGTTACACATGGATTATGTTTTCCCCATGCTACATAATGGTCATACTAAAGATCATTCAAACATGACCAAAGATGACTGCGATATATAATTATGGAGATCCAAAGCTGACATAGATGAATTTTCACTTTTCACACTAAGTCCCATAACTCATCAAAAATGTATGGACGAAAACCATTCTATGTAAATATCCTTTCCCCCAATTGTGGTTCATCGGCATATCAAAGATCATTGAAATCCGACCACCGATGGCTGAGATAGCTAGAGCTCCAAATTTCGGACGGATCGCGGACAAACTTTTCACATCATTTCAATCCCCAAAGGTGGTTCGTCAGCATATTAAAGACAATTCGAACCGACCACCGGTGACTGAGATATAAAGCTCCAACTCATGTAAATCAGATCCCACGCAAAGGTGCAGGTGTTTGAGAACGCTGGTACGGCACTTATGTTGCCCTATGGCATCCTAAATTGCGTCATTTTTGTTTTCATCTTCTTTGTAAATACTCAAATATAGAGATGCCATGTCTTGGCAATAATGTCTATACATGGCACGTACAGTTCTAAGCTCTTCTTAGAAACATGGTCAATGGTACAGCAAAACGACTGCTATATACACTCTAAATCCAGTTGTGTAAAATTTTACCCAACGCAATGGTGCATATACATGTAGCACCACGCGAACGTTGGGTAAATTTTACCCAATGTCAGGCAATGATTTTACCCAACGCATATATGCAATAATTTACGGGTACAAAAAAATCCCCCAACGCAGAAGGGAAATTAATATTGGGTAAATTGTTACCCTGCGTTAAGTAAAAAATACATGCATATATAGTGTATATCCACAATTGTACATACATGTAGTTAGTTCTTTATTCTCATTGTATTTTGTCAATTTGAGATAATATGTGTTATCTACTATATATTTTGGGTCTTCTGTCTGTCTGTTTGTTTGTTTGCAATGGCCGGGAAAACTGCCGGACGGGATTTCGACGAAATTTGATACCAAGGGGTACTTTTATCCGGGGAGTGTTTTGGACGGGTCAAATCGTGACCCCGACCTGACCTTGACCTTCAAACTGGTCAATTCAAGGTCAAATCGCGCCTTTCGACGGGATTTCGACGAAATTTAATACCTAGGGATACTTTTGTCCGGGGAGTGTTTTGGACGGTCAAATCGTGACCCCGACCTGACCTTGACATTCAAAATGGTCAGTTCAAGGTCAAATCGCGCCTTTCGACGGATTTCGATGTTATTTAGCCCGGACGAAGTCGGGTCACCCTGCTAGTATGTTATATTATGTTATAATCGTTTTGGAGGAAATAAGATAAAATAATAATATGCACCATTGTGCTGGGTAAAATTTTACCCAACGCGATTTAGAGTGTATGTTGCATGGTGGATATGTTGATTTAGAGTGTATGTTGAATGGTGGATTGTTGATTTAGAGTGTATGTTGAATGGTGGATATGTTGATTTAGAGTGTATGTTGCATGGTGGATATGTTGATTTAGAGTGTATGTTGAATGGTGGATATGTTGATTTAGAGTGTATGTTGCATGGTGGATATGTTGATTTAGAGTGTATGTTCAATGGTGGATATGTTGATTTAGATTGTATGTTGGATGGTGGATATGTTGATTTAGAGTGTATGTTGCATGGTGGATATGTTGATTTAGAGTGTATGTTGAATGGTGGATATGTTGATTTAGAGTGTATGTTGCATGGTGGATATGTTGATTTAGAGTGTATGTTGAATGGTGGATATGTTGATTTAGAGTGTATGTTGAATGGTGGATATGTTGATTTAGAGTGTATGTTGAATGGTGGATATGTTGATTGAGAGTGTATGTTGCATGGTGGATATGTTGATTTAGAGTGTATGTTGCATGATGGATATGTTGATTTAGAGTGTATGTTGCATGGTGGATATGTTGATTTAGAGTGTATGTTGCATGGTGGATATGTTGACTTAGTTATTACTTTCCTGAAACAAAGCGAGTCGGTGCCGCCAACGATTCCGCATCCAATTTAAGAGCATAAACATATTATTAGCATGTTCCTATACCAGAAAAATAACAAGAGGTACCATGGGCAGAACGGAACTCAATCTTGAAAAGTAAAAAGGGACCACGTGTCCCCCCGAAAGGTGGCTTTTTATTAAGGATAGTTTTTTTTAGCTCTGTCAAAATTCATCGGACCGTGACCAAATTCAAACTTGGCCTCTGTGCTCTGAAATTTGAACCATGTACCAAATATCAAGAGATTCAGTTTAATTTAAAAACAATCAGATAACTAAAAGTAAAATTATCATCCGGAAACCAAAATAATTGGCAAATTTTGAGTCGACAAAGACCATAACTCCGGCAAAAATGGGCGGACCAAACCCAAATTCGAACTTGACCTGTATCTCCATGTGGTTAATCCACGTAATAAATTAAAAAAAACAATCAAATTAGAAAAACTAAAGTTATCATCCGGAAACCAAAATAATCGACAAATTCTAAGTCGAAAAGGGGCCATAACTCCGGCATATTTGGCGGACCGAACCCACTTTCGAACTTGACCCGAATATTCGAATTTGAGCTCATAAACTCACACACCAAAGTTGGCTTCTATCCAAAACCCCCAAATAAAGTTATCATCTGAAAACTTTCCGAACGGACGGACATATTCTAAGTCGAAAAGGGGCCATAACTCCGGCAAAACTGGCGGACCGAACCCATATTCGATCTTGACTTGTGTTTTAAGCTGATGAACTCACATACCAAGTTTGGTTTAGATCCGATAGCCCAAAATAAGTTCTCATCCGGAAACTTTCCGAACGGACGTTCGTATACTCGAATACGAGAGTGCACCTGTGATTTTTTTTCTATTGTTCTCCGACTTGTGGGTTGGAGAGAAGTGGGTTTTTTAAAGAACGTTCATAAAATACCCTCCATGCTTATTATCATAGCATCCTTGTATATGTGTTCTTTCATTCTTTATTTCACCATATCAGGAAAACGATGTTACAGGCCTCAAAAGAGGTCTTTGGCAAATCTAAATGATTCAAATCCCAGCAATCTACAGGGAGTATTTGGGTATAGACAAATATCTTAACATAATTTAACAGTTGTTGTGTAAATTATTGTGCAAACCTAACCCAATCTAGATTGATTCTTCGACCGTTTTGCAACAACGAAAACGCAACCATTACGGAAATATGTTTAAATAAATAAACTATTATGTTCTTGAATGTTTCATAGACTTTGTATTTTTGTTATCGAATCGTTCAGATTTGCCAAAGTCCACACAAATTACAATTTGAGAAAAAGAAGGGTACCTTTTCCTAACAGTATCGCTTTACCCCAGTAGTTATATATAAATAAACAGGACCCACCAACATCATATCATTATAACAGGACCAGGGGTGCATGTGTCTGCAGATTGGCTTGAGTATTTTTGTATAACTTGGAGTGTACCATATAACTAGCATTTCTTCGCCCAGAAGATAACACTAAATATAGCACTGCGTGTCACTTGTCACTGTTGCTATAATATGGTATAATGAAGAGCGTTTATGATAATAAACAACATATTTGTTTTGGCAGCTTGACCTGTCATTCGGTACCTAATTCCACGGGTCTACTCGCCGCCTTAACCAGAATGTTGTCGTTTTGGGATTGAGCTATAGACAGAGAAACACTCAAAATTTCACAAAAACGAATAATCATTCAGGTTAGCTCAAACATTATCTTGGCAATTTCACTAACTAACACCTTGTGTCAACAGGAGCAACGACCATTCATCGGGGTCTATACGCTTGTCTTAACACAACATGCGTAGCATCGTCAAACACGTGAGTAAACGATATAGGGGGAAACAAAGAATAGACAAGAAAGCATCATTCGAAAGAACAAACACGAGAGTATGAGTAATGTGTTCGGCATGTTTCAAAAGGAAGAGTCTTATCATGACTGAATTTGTCACTCCTACCGGTTTTTGTTTTGTGTGGTACCCGTGTGATAAAAAGTTTCCCATGCAGGATGAGGAAATTTGTGATAAAGTTATACCCAGGATTAGAATTGTCATAAGGTTACCCATGCAGGTTAATCAAATGTCATGTATAGCAGCCATGTATTCATTTAAAGTTACTCAATCCGATTCGATGGTCCCCCACATCATCAGATTCCAACAACAACTACGTTTTTTTACATGTTGCTCCAGAAACTGTTATCAGAATCGATTAATTGTTCAAAAATAATGGTAACCACAATCAACTATATAGAATATTAAAGAATATTATAGTATAACATTGCCCAAAACCTGTTATTTATCAACATTTTGTTCAACGAAATTGTGCCGGATTGTCAAATATCTGACACAAAAAGCCACTTTATTTTAGAGTTATCCATCTTCATCCGTAATTTGGTCCGAGACCGTCTTCTCGTCGACCTTTTACTGGGCCACTTTAAATTATCGGTGGTGAAAAATAATAGATTTCAAAAATCGATATTTGATCACTCTGAACTTTGTTCTCGAATCAAATATTTTTGACCACCAATGCATCTTTAAGAAATGAATGTAGTGAGTGTGTGTGTTATTGGGGTGTACGGCGCTGTGGTCGATGGGGTACATTAAACACGCACCACAATCAGTCCAATATAAGATTTCCAAGCACTTAGCAACGATAACGTGATTGACAAAAATAACTGGCTGAACTTTGAAAAGCACTCGAATTATTCTGATGACCACTTTTAATGATTATTTCAGATTAGGTCAACAATTTGTGGTTGTGTTTGTGTTACAGTCTATGTTATTGGGATATAAAATGGGTGACCAAAATTGGCAGTTGGCCAATCACTGAACATGATTTAGTGTAACACAGACAGGCTATGTAAATGTTTTAATATCAAAATGAACGCCCCCCCCCCCCCCCCATACTAATATCTATAACCTAATGACAAATACATGAGCACCATCACTTCGCAAAAATAAATTTAAGAGAGTACTCAAATGGAATTTAATTGGACAGTAAATTTACCTGAGTCAACGTCCATTGTAAATTTGATTAAAGGTACTCAATCCGATAAAACTCCTCTCAATTACTATTTCAATGGCTTCGGGGGTCAAAAATATTTGATTCGAGTCGAGGAAGTCACCCATCAAAGCTCAGATTTGTTAGATATCGATTTTAGAAATCTAGTATTTTTCATTATCAGGAATACTTTCTGGCCCAGAACTCAGTCATAATTGCGTTATTATTACCACTTGATTTTAGAGTTATCCATTCTTGTCTGTTTGAATAGAGTTTTGGTGTACACATCTCGAGCAGGATACGAAATTGAAGGCAATTATTAGAACTCAACTCGAGAATATAACAAATTAAAAAAATCAATATCTAATAACTCTGAGCTTTGTTTGATGGGTTCCTTGACTCGAATCAAATATTTTTTACCCCCAAAGCCAAAGAAATAGTAATATAGGACCCTCTGATCGGATTGTTGTTGTTGGAATCTGTTGAGATGGGGACCCTCTGTTCGGATTGAGTACCTTTAATCTGTGTAACTTGAACACGTTTTTTGGGGGGGAACCTGGGTGTTCGGGAATAGTGCTGGTCATGAAAGTGGTGACAGTCGGATGAGAGAGATGATGGTATTCCTACATCATATCATTGGAGTTTATGTGCAAAATATGTTTTTTCATACCAAAAGTAGAATATTTTCCTACTTGGACTACTTTCCGTCATATATTTGTAGTGAAATTGCCAAAAGTTGGAAACTGTGCCACCACCATGAGTTGGAAACATTCCAACCACAGAATATGTTAGGTTGAGAATTCCCAATGACATATCCTTGAAGGGGTGCATTTGGAAATTCCAGGACACACTCCAACGGAGGTCATCTAGCCATGTCCCTGGTTGCTGGAATACTTCTGCGACCTTGTGGCGATGCTGTATGGGAGAATTCATATTAATTAATATTTTTACCGTTTATTGCTCCACCACATTGGAATGGTACTGTATACTATATACAATAAATTATACAAAACACAAATATATACAATATATATATGCGCACCTCGGACATTGGTGATACTTCTGCTAATCGTAATCAGGGCCGTAACTTGATTTTAATGGGGTACACTCAATCCGGCCATTTATGGGACCATCTCCTGTTATACTCAACATTTAATAACATATGCAACAGATGAATGAATTGGAGCCTTGGGTAAGTGCAAAATACACCCATAGTGTCTATGAACGATGCAAACAACATGGTAATTAAAATTATGATGAAAATGAATTTATGACTCCATTTGACAAGCCTGAAAAATGGTGACTGAAGTCAGTTGAACCCTTGTGTCTTCTCAACAGTCATATGTATAACGGGGACTGGATTCATAATGAGCTAGCTAAAATTGATATAGCTCATTTGTATATGTTTGTGAGTTATTTATCCCTTTCATGACTGGAATTTACTGAACTTTTGCACAAAAAAACCCTGTGTCAATGCATTCTCTTATATAAGCGAGTCACCCATAGGCGCCTCGGATATATAAGAGAATGCATTAACCTAACACAATATTTACCTTGACCGTGTAAGCCAGTGCATTCTCTTATATATGCGAGGCTCCATATGGGAGACTCGCATATATAAGAGAATTCACTGGCACATGGTCTTTGATGCTGCACCAGAGCAGCTCCCGTCATGAAAGGGTTATATATGTGAAGAAACCGATGAATGCTCACTTCGACGTGTGACATGTAATGGACCCTCCATGGTAATGGTCAGTGTTATGAGATCAAACCTATAGTAATCCATCACTAGTGTACGTTCCGTTGATCAAATTAGTTTGATAAACGCAGGGAATATATATACACGAACAAAAACAGGTAATACATATACGCGCACACACGCAGGGAACACTATATATAATATACATACAAGCGCAATATACATGTATACGTCCCGGGGAAAAATCATAAGAAAAAAATAGTTATCCATTTTATTTGTTTTCGGTGTTGAATACTAAACACGTTCCATGGTATCCATTAAAGGTACTCAATCAGATTTAACGCTCCTAAATTACTATTTATTTGGCTTCGGAACCCGCCCATCAAAGCTCGGTGTGATCAGATATCAATTTTTGAAATTTGTTATTTCAATTGTTTGTGGCCCAGTAACACCCATCAAACGGACGAAATGGTCAAAATTGCGGATGAAAATGGATAATTCTAAAAACATGTGGTAATACAGCCAAATTTCTTGAATATTCAAGTGATAATTCGGCCATATTTCGTTGCACAAAATGTTGATAAAAAACGTTTTGGGAAATTTGATACCATAGTTGACAGTGGTTAGCATTATTTTTTTGGCAATTAATCGATTCTGATAACTAAAGTGCAATTAAGTACCTGTACTTAAAATAAATGTAACTGTTATAATTATTGTACTTTTGCAAAACATCTCTAATAGAAAGAGTTTGCAAAATCACGACTAAAATTAACAGTTATAAATATGTTGGGCTCCTATAGGGCCACATATTTCGTGGAAGGTCAGAAACTTGCTCAATCGCAATGAAGGTATGCCATTATTTACATAAATTCTGGAATAGAACAGTACTGTGAAGTAATTACACAGTTATGTACCCAAACTTAAAGCGGTACTGTACACTAAATGTATGGGACCATCTCCTTTTATACTCGAACAGAATATATGCAACAAAAGAACGAATTTGAACCATTGAGTATAGCGCAAAATACACTTGTCTGCTCTATTAACGATGCAAAACAACATAGTAATTACAATGAAAATGAATTTATGACTCCAAAGGAGTTGGTCCATAAATGGCCGGATTTAGTGTATAGTACCCCTTTAAAATGCACGTATCTGCTACTGTAACAATACAAATAGATAGACATGCAATTAACGGTTATAATTATGTTGGGCTTTCTGGGCTGAATATCTGTCGGAAGTTCAAACACTTGCGCAATCACGAGGCACTATCTCCATAACATCTTAAATCGATTATACAGTAATGCTCTAAGTAATCGACTCCTTAACCACAGCAGAATTATGGGTAACTTTTCAGGATTTAGTCGGAAATATGGCTTGTTGCCATTCATCTGAAAGCTCTCCCCGAGAACTTTCCGATGAATGGCAACAAGCCATATTTCCGACTAAATCCTGAAAAGTTACCCATAATTCTGCTGTGGTTAAGGAGTCGATTACTTAGAGCATTACTGTATACTGAATGAGTTCTCCCACTGTTATACAAATGTACATTAGAATGGTCTATTATTCATTTGGAAGGGCGTTCAGGAAAAATGAGTGGACGACAGAATGAAGAAAAAATAATAAAGGTATTGAAGGATTCATATTCTTTGGAGGGAAATGTTCAGATAATAAGTTAAACAAATTACCTATATGGTCGTTTGTTGAATTTATAATGTGAACATTTCCTAATGAAACTACTCGACAATGAGTGTTTAGTATAGAAAGGCGTAAAGGCAACCACGGCGTTCGCAATGTGAATATAAAGTTATTGAAACTTCGCCAATCAAAACAACAGATTTCAACTTATCCTTTTATGTTACCGTATCAGCATATATCACATGAAAACATCTCAACTTTATTTTCGAGGTGTCTGAACATGAAATGCAAAGTTTGACAATTAATGTTTTCTGTTGTTTTTTATACCAAGAAAATAATATATTATGTGCGAGGCTCCCTATGGAGAGACTCTCATATACAAGAGAATGCACTGGCACATGATTTTTACTGCTGCATCTCCCGTTGTGAAAGGGTTATGTTTGCCTCTCGAATGCTCACAGGCATTAGATTTTCTTCACTGTGTTAAAAAAAATTTTTATTCCCGTTAATTGTAATCGTGGTTTTGATAAACCTCTCTGGTGATTGTCAAGCCTACACCTGGATATGCAAATCGATTCAATGTAGTCAGCTGTGCCCTGTTCGCAAACTCGCGGATTAGAAGTGACATTGCAGTTATAGAACACTATGTCACCAAGTTATGCGAACATTCTAATAACTGTATATATTTAACCCTGATGACATAACGGTCATCGTGGCGGGGGATCGCGTGGTTTCGAGTTAATGGGTATATCAAGCATTCAAAATGTTTGAGGCGATCGCATACATCACCAGAACTGAGATAAAAGGTAAACACTAGGATATAGAGGATCTCCAATGAGTTATGTTGGGATATAAGATTTTATGAAATGAGTTTGATAAATTTGATTTTTTCAAACGTGTTTCTAATCACATGAAAAAAAAATAGAGCTTTATGCCTTTTTAACAAATCAATATCTTTAATAGAAGCTGATAACTGCATGCAAAGTGATGCATGCACGGCGTTGGCTAAGACGCTTCACAACCGTAGACGACAGTATTGTGCGCTCTGATTGGCAATGAAAAATATAGTCCCCCAATTTGCCTCCTTGTTTTTGTACCTATTTTCAACAGCGCAACAAAGTTTGAAAAGAATTTAATTTTAATGAACAAAGCAATCATTTTGCAATGTCTGATATTGGTCTCATGCGCGGCCTTTCGAAATAATGTAAATGCACGTGCTTATTCATCACTAGTGACATATACACTATGTGATATAAGGAACTATGTAATGGCTTTTTAATGATATAATAGGAGTTTCATGTAATATAATGATATGTTACATATTATTTTGTCAGTATCGAGCATATGCTATTCGATCTTTCAAACAAACTGATACCTCATTTGTGTCCAAATTCACAGTTGTTTGCTCTAACATTCTGAAAAAAGTTGACAGTCGAAAGATTCTCCAAGATGTGTATATATGAACTTGTGTATTCCACGAACATCCGACTGGCAACTTTGGTCAGAATGTTATAGAAAACTACTGAGTGCTTCCAAACAAATAAGTTGTTGTCAACCAGTGTCAACTTGTTTTAAAAAAAAATAAACTAGCATATATGCTTGTAACAGTCAGAATGCTGTTTTGTGTCCGTTCCTCATGTACATGTATTATGTTTTTGTGCATTTGCACATTTTGAATGCGTGTTACTCATAAACCTCAAAATCACGTGATTCCCCACCGTGGGCCATAACGGATATGGTTTTAGATCATTCCATGAACCTCTAATCTGGCTAATGCCCATAGAGATCATATTCCACCAGTACAAAACCTTGGTACTTTTTGAAGTTTTGACAGGGAACATTATAAAGTGGAAAAACAAAGCAGGGAATATATGTCTTAGTTATTATATGTTCCTTAATAATGTACTTCACTGTGGGTGAAGCACCCAACTCAACATTTCACGATTTTAAGTGAATTTGTGAGCGATTTTGCTTTGGTCGCTTTAATACAATTATGGAATTCTTCCTTGGTAATTAATTCGATGTTTGTTGCAATATTGGTTTAAAAAAGTCAGAGAAAATCATGCCAAGTTTAGTTGGGACATTCACTTACAGTGAAGTATATTATTAAGGAAAAGATAACAACAAAGAAATATATTCCCCGCATTATTTTTTTCTCGACTTTATAAGGTTCCCTTTCAAAACTTCAAAAAGTTCCAAGGTTTTGTACTGGTGGAATATGATCTCTACGGGCGTTAGCCAGAATAGAGATTCATAGCGCGATCTAATATGGTTTATGACGAATAGCGAAATATAGTTGTAACTGCTAACAACGAGTTTGCAAACCTCGCTATTATAGTGTGGCCACCGCACGTGAACAGTTAACCATCTCTTCCCCTCCACCTTAAAACGAAAGTTCTGGGTTAGCAGCTGCCACTGGGCTAGTTAAGTAACTGCCGAAACTGCTACGACTTCCATGGTAAGAAAATTGGTCGAAATATGGCACCTCTCCTTCCTCGTCGATAGAGTCCAAAGCCCCACTGAACCCTGCAAGGTCCTCAGATGACGGGGTTAAGTCCAATGGCTCACGAGCGAATTCCTCTGGAATGTACTTCGTATCACACGAACCTCTCACATCTGGTTTCCATGGAGGCTGGAGCTGAAATAAACGAGACTGAGGACACTCATATTTAGGATTTGTATTTAAAGATGCATAATCAGAATTAATGCTCGCAAATTGCTATTTCCTTGGCTTCGGAGGTAAATAATATTTGATTCGAGTTGATGAACCCACCCATCAAAGCTCAGAGTTATCAGCTATCGAATTTTGAAATCTATTATTTTTCACCACCTTTAATTTTTAGTGGCCTGGTAAACAGTCAACGAGAAGACCAATTGCGGATGAAGACGGATAACTCTAAAATCAAGTGGCTTTTTGTGTGTCAGATATTTGACAAACCGGCAAAATTTTGTTCAACAAAATATTGATAAATAACAGGTTTTGGGCAATTTTATACTATAGTTGACTGTGGTTAACATTATTTTTGGGCAATTAATCGATTCTGATAACTGAAGCAGCATTTAAATTTTTTTTGTTGTTGTTGGAATCTGATGACATGGGGACCATCGAATCAGATTGAGTACAAAAAAAACTTGTATAAAAAGGGGGAAGCAAGTACAGGGATGATATTATCCACCGTAAACAGGGGGGGTGTCGGAAAAAATGTTCAGGTACGTATGCTGATTTTTTCCTTTCGACCCTTGTTGGGACCCACCCACCCACCCACCCACTCCGTTTTCGGCAGTTTTTTCCCGCGACCATTTTGGACACCCACCCCCCTTTTAACACTAAAACAGAGATTTGTGGGGGGAAATTCACTGTAAACAGCTGTATATTAATTTCTGTGCATACTATTTGTCATGGATGTTAACATCGACATGTAAATGGGAACGAGTCATTTTGGGGTCATTCGGCCAAAAAACATGGCTTCCAGCGGCCATCTTGGATTTCTAAATTCAATCCATTAGCATGGGCTACAGGCTATACTGTTTGTCTGATCATAACATGGGAAACAGACTCAGATTGAAGTTCCCAAATGGTGAATATTGTGATGTACACCCATTGAGAACCTCAATTATGAAATGTGTCGTCTGCCAATTTTGGGATATAAAGAAACTAAACTAATAAAGAAATAGAATCTATGTGAAGAAGTTTCTATAGAAATTTGATAATTCCTCAAACATGTATCCACCTATACAATATTTACATTCTACCAATCCTTCTGTATGGATGTGAGATCATATTACCAAATTGTCACCATCTTCAACAATTATAAATTTTTCAGAAGAAATTACTGAAACAGATTCTGGCAATTCCAACACCGGATCCAGCTATACATATTATGACAGGAGTACTACCCGTTGAAGCAACCATCGATACCAAAGCACTTATATTCTTCAACAACATATGTCGACTACCCTCAAACAGTATTGAAAGAAGACTAGCTGCACGACAATTATTATTGAAAGACTCATCCAGTCATAGCTGGTTTGCGGCCATCAGACAAGTATTATTCAAATACAAACTTCCATCACCCACCGATCTACTAGACAATCCATTAGACTAGTCACTGGAACATACCGACTTGAAACCTTAAAGAAGAAATATGACAAGACATCTGATGGTATCTGCATGCTATGCAAAATAGAAGAGGAAACAACGTCCCATTTCATCCTTAGATGCTCAGCATTCAATCATATAAGAAGAGAGTTCCTTCTACAATTTGCAACTGAATTCAACAATATATTTAAAAAACAGTTTAAAGACCTAAATGAAGAAGAGAAAATATCAAGAATACTGGACATATCCAACACAAGAAATGACGAAAGTAACGAAGAGGTAACCAATGTAAATGGACTCCAACTTTATGCTGCCATACTCTGCCATAGATTACACATGCAGCGAGTGATTTTACTGGGGGTATAGCAAAGTGAATCTACAACTGTATATACATGTAATTAATGCATGAAAACTCCGGATGGATCCTGGTCATGTACGACATATCTAAATAGTCATTTACAGATAGCCTATATATATATAGTTAGGAATATACTCAGACCACGTTCTGGGGTTGGTCAATGCTGGCCGTAAAGACACAGAAGATGTAAGATGTAAGATAATAAAGAAACTTTCCAGAGAAGATGAGGCCTAAACAGAATGAAGTCCCAGAGGGTGAATTTAGTTATGCTAGCCCACTATGCGGGATAGGGTCACTAAATTCACCCTCTGGGGACCTCATTCTGCAAATGACAGGCACATTAAACTCAGATGCACGGACGGAACCCGTTTTCTATATCACCCACCATAATTCATTTGCCTTTAGGATAAATATAATTTAATTATAATTTGTCAATTCTTGGACCACAAGAAAACTATTGGTTGTCGCCTAATTGGCTATTAAGAAACACCGTCTTTGATTGGGCAGAAAGCACGTTATAAATCTCACTTACATCACCAGTGGCCAACATCTGGGAGCTAATGAGTCTCCTAGGCCAGGACTCAACTTCACCCAAATTGTTTTCTACCTAAAGATGTCGCACAAATTTTGAACAAAATTAATTATACTCAATACGATCAGACGGTCCCCATATCACCAAGTTACAACAACAACAAGATTTCTTCAAACTATACACTTTAGTTATCAGAATCGTTTAACTACAACAAAATAATACTAACCACTGTCAACTATGGTATAAAATTTCCCAAAACGTGTTATTTATCAATATTTTTTTCAACGAAATATGACCGTATTATCACTTGATTATCGCGAAATTTGCCCGTATTACCACATGATTTTAGAGTTATCCATCTTCATCCGCAATTTGGTCAGTTTGATGAATATTTCCAGGTGGAAACAAGAGCATGCCATCGGGGCGTGGCATAATATGCCCGTTTCTGGAGTAGAGTGGGGCAAGGTTTAATTCATTTGGTTGAAACCTTTGACTTAAGACGAAATAATAACAAAAATAAAACACATTAACTTCAAGTGTGGTATTTTTGACAGAAAAATTCACATACCAAATTTTTTTATCAATCAGAAACCTCAAAATATAAACCTAAATTTGTTTTCAAAATATTTATTTTCGGCTTTTTTCAGACAAAAAGATCCTATAACTGGCAAAAATGGTCGGATCACACTCATATTCGAACTTGACCTGCAAAATTATGTAGACAGAACCCATATTTACTTGATCTGTATACCAAATTTGGTTCGGTTCACTCGATTAAGTCTAAATTTATCATCCGGAAACCGCATATCAGGTAAAATCTAAGTTGAAAAAGGGGCATAACTCAGTCAAAATCATGCAGACGAAACCCATATTCGAACTTGATCTGTATTTTGGGGTGGTAAATTAATATACCAAATTTGGTTCAGTTCACTTGATTCAATCTAATGTTTTCATCCGGAAACCTCAAATCAGGTAAAATCTAAGTCGAAAAAGGGGCATACATGTAACTCAGTCAAAATCATGCGGACGAAACCCATATTCGAACTTGATCTGTATTTTGGTGTGGTAAACTAACATACCAAATTTGGTTCAATTCAATCTAAAGTTATCATCCGGAATCCAAAAGCAGACGGACGACGGATGGACGGACAACCCATTTACATAATACGACCGTTTTTTTCAAACGGGCGTATAAAAAGTACATATCTCGAGAAATAACAGATTTCAAAAATTAATATGTGATCACTCTGAGCTTTGATGAGTGGGTTCCTTGACTCGAATCCAATATTTGTTATCCCTAAAGCCAAAGAAATAGTAACTTTATATGGCTGTTTAATCGGATAATGCATCTTTAAAGGCACGTGCGGCCTTAATTGTCGAAAATATTCATATTTGTTCCAAACACGTAAACAGAAAAACATTAAAACGCATACAGTTCAGTTCATATATACCATGACCATCGCGTAAACAGCATGTTATCATAAAGACCTACTATATTTTACCTAAGCAAGAGCCTGATTGTGTTACAGAAGACAGCACAATGCTACTGGCTAATCACACACAAATGGCATAAACGCTCTTTATTAGTTCCATATCAGGTATTCACCAACAAACGACGCTCTTTATGTTTACCATCATAATGTAAACAAACACCAGAAAAGTAACTTTTTATGCTTTTGTTTACATAACAATGGTCAAACATATGACCATAACATACTGTTTATGCGATATTTCTTATTTGTATACGGACAAAGTATATCTAAAATTTGATGTTCTTTCTGTTTGTGGCGGTTTTTAACGGGTGGAGATATTTTCACAGGATACCCACCGCCAAGGCCAACCGTGTCTTTAACATGAAGCAATAGCACCAATAGGGCACAACAAAATACAATGTTTTCGCCAGTTTGTTTGCACAGTTTGTTATCAAATCAGGCAATTCTAAAAGGTAATAACTCATGCAAAAATATTGGACCAAACCCTTTATATTCTAACTTAATTGACTTGAAGTTCTGGCAGAGAAACACAAATACCAACTTAAAATTTGAAATAAACCAATCTGGAGTTATCAATCAGAAAAAAAAATGTTATCAAATCAAGTCAATTTTCAATCGAGTATATCACTATATTTTTGACCAAAGGGTTATAATCATGAAGGCATTCTTTCTTTGGTCCCTCTTTGAAAGCAAACCTTGTGGCGAACCTCTATACCAAATTTTGTTTGCGACCTGATAGCCCACGGCTGAGATATATGCCATTTCCTTGAAAAGTGGGGTTTAGTAAAACAAATCTGCTGTCGAGATAGGGTACTGTAATTTCTCTTGAAATGTTATTTTGGGATATTTGGAAAATCCGAATGATCAAATGCTAATTTCTTTAGAGAGTATTCCAGATCACATATTTGAAACATTGATGACAATGTGAAGAGTCATCTTGATATGAATCAGTTTGGAACAAATACCGCATACACACCACATGTGCTGTCACACCCCACAGTGCTATATAAACATGGACAAGGAATCAAAATTTTAATGCAAATCCCGTGTGATGCATGGTAGCCATCCATACACCATGGCTTCGATATTCAAGCACAGATGAACAAAAATATAAACTTTTAAAGATAAACAAAAAATAACTCTAGAATTGAAAACGCAAACAAAACTGTTCAAGAAATCTAATATTTAAAGATAATCAAAGAACGATAACTCCAGAACGGAAAACACAAACAATGCCACTGTACCCTCTTTTGCAAGCACTCCTGATGGCGATCCTTTAGACTAACTTTCAATGAGATCCGGTAGTCATTGGGTCAGTTATCTGTTCGGGTGGACATGCAGACATGTGCACACTAGTTGCATGTTTTCATGCATGGACGGACACATGTAACTCATTATACTCCCCAAGATTGGGGGTATAATTCCATTCTGGGCCCACTTTATTTTCGAACCCTCAGATCACATCATATAAAAAATATGCCTTATTATATACCATTTGAAAGAGGATGCTTGAAAACATATCAACTTATTCGGTGTAATAAATTGTGAACGTGTTGATTTTGTTCAGGTACTGACGTGTGTTCTGTGCTTAAGTTTCATCTGGACTGTTTTGAAAAGTCTATTATTTTCAATGGAGGGGGAATAACTCTATATCTTAGTTTGAATTTTGTTGCACTCTGGGAGCCACAACAGGGGAAATGTTTCTATGAGTTCAGCTAATTTCTATTACTCTTTGAGCACCTTGTCAGACACAGACGATCCAAATGGTGATGAATTATAGTATTTTAATAATATTTTATGTCATAGATTGTTATTAAAACCGCATATCAAGGCATTATAAAAAATAATCGGTGTCTCGAAAAATAAATGGGCCTTTAAGAGCTATTGATCAACTTTACATGCTTCCATTGATCCTGAAAGATAGATAGATGCAGGTTCCCGTGATCTTCACAAAAAGGCATACTGGAAGGTATCAAATTTCCGTGTTTCCTACAGCGGTTGCCACAGTACCGCATGTGGGACATGCTTTTGTCCCCAAACACAATGGACCAACAACCTAAAGTGTAGTGTGTTTTTCATTGGACCCTTAAATTTATTTTAAGTCCAACAAACAGTAGGTAACAGAGCATTATCCTACAATATAGCATATAAATCTCTCCACTGCAGCAAGAAAAATTAATTGATTTTCTGCAGAAAGTCCCCTACATTCCAAAATGCTTGTGAACGCAGACAAAGATCGGAGGCATGAATACATTCAGCACAATTGGCTTAACAATTATGATGCATATTACACTGACAAAGCAGGCACCACAGTTAATAAAAGGTCAGATCCCACGTCCCCCAAATCAAGGTGGCTTTTTGGGATGTTGGCTTTTTTAAAAAACAAATTCAAATTCTGGCAAAATTTGACTCAAACTGACGATGACCTGCATGTTCTCAACCGTGAGCCACTCACCAAGTAACAAGAAATTCTTTTGAAGAATGCTCAATTTATCATTGACACAACACAAATGTTATTTCAAAATGGAATAAAATAGAACTTGGACTGCTTCTTCTCAAATGAGAACCATGTGCCAAATATCAAGAAATGCTGCTGAATATTGCTCAAGGTACTATGCGGAAAACATGAAAACAGCACTTTCTAAGTAAAAAAGGGGGCATAACTCCATCAAAAATCATCGCACCTTGACCAAATTCAAACTTGGCATGCATGCGCCTTCTCAAATGTGAACCATATGCCAAATATCATGACATTATGTTGAATATTGTTCAAGTAACCATGCGGACAACACGAAAACGGTGATTTCTAAGGCGAAAAAGGGCATAACTCCATCAAAAATCATCGGACCATGACCACATTCAAACTTGGCCTGCATCTTTTCAAACGTGAACCATGTACCAAATATCAAGAAATTCTGTTGAATATTGCTCAAGTTACCATGCAGACAAAGATTCACATCTCAATGGATGCGTTGATTATATTCCTCCAAATTTTTTCAGTGGACAATAATGAACATATTCTTTATATACACGTAACATAGCATTTATCCCCAGAGGCTATAAGACTAAATAAAAATAAACGTCTGGTTCAAGTTACACGCCATAACAAATTATGGTCGGTAGGTAATGACTGAAAACATTAAAAAAAAATTATTTTGACATATTTTATGGCTTTTTGTGTGTTTCATAAGATAAGCGTGTTTTGTGGATAACACCGCTGACATTCATACTATCATTATACTATACTATTTGTATATTCTTTTCATAATTTGGTAACTTTTATTTCTAAATTAGAACCAACAACCATGGCCATGCGTGCCTTTAAAGTCAATGGAGCAATAAGGAATGCGAAAGTTGAAAAGTCTAAGTAATACTAGATGTAAGCATGAATAGATATATAAAGTTTGGGATTCAGCAAGTATATATAGAATGACGAAGTGTGTAAAGCCATAACGTTACACAATCGTCACTGGAGGATTGCAGCAACAATCCCCCTTTTTGATAAGACCATGGACACTATTACTGTTGTCATCTGTCATTTTTGTGAAAACGAGATCAAGTCTCGATTTTCTTTCTGTCGTTTGGTAAGTATCGTTATTAATCAGCTGTCAGCATTTGAAAGTGTCTTTCCAAGATGGCTGCTGGTGGCCACGTTTATTAACACATTATCGAACATATGGGAGGCTGCCATCTAGAGGTTACCCTGAAGATCCATTTGAAGCTTAGTGACGATTGAATGAGAGATGGCACCTGTTGGGTGTACCGAAGAATTTAGACATGCAAAGAGTAAAATCCAAGATCAAATTCAAAATTCAAAAAAATTTGATGGCTCTGATCTAGCGTCACCCCTAAGATCCATATGAAGTATGGTAATGATTGGATGAGGGATGTGGTCTGTAGGGTGTGCCAAAGGATTTAATCATGCAAAGAGTAAAATCCAAGATGGCTGCCAGTGGCCATGTTTTTCATTGAAATTCGGAAATAATGACACCCATCTAACGATCACCTTGAAGATCCATATGAAGTTTGGTGATGATCGGACGAGGGATGTTGTCTGTAGTGTGTGCGAAAGGATTTAGTCAAGCAAAGAGTAAAATCCAAGATGGCTGCCAGTAGACATGTTTCAAATATGATTTGATAGCTCCCATCTAAAGGTGATCCTAAACATGCTTGTAAATTTTTAAAGCAATTCTCGAATAAATGCAGGTTGCAGGGTCTGCTGATGAATTTAAATTTTAAATCCCAAGATTTTTTTAACAAAATCGGAGGCTCCCATCTAGAGGTCACCCGATGATCCATATGAAGTTTGCTGACAATCAGATGAAGATGTGATATGTAGCGTGTGCTGAAGGATTTAGTCATGTAAAGCATAAAATACAAGATGGCCAGTACTGGCAGCCATATTTTCACATATCTACATGTCAATGTCAACAGCCATGACAAATTTCATAATGATCAGACCAATGGTACAGCCTCTAGCCTGTGTTAATGGATTTGCATTGTTCAATTCAGAAAACCACGATGGTTCCAAATTTCATTCCACCTTGAACTATTATTATAGTCAATAAAACTAAAGTTATCATCCGGAAATAGACGACAGGCTGAGGGATGGGAGGCCAAAAACCTTATTTTTAAAATGAGAGTTCAACACACAACGAATTTAGTAAAGAAATGGTAAACCCTTGTTCAGCAGGAAAAATGAGAAAAACGGATATGATACAGATACATACTTTATTACATACACATTTGCATGGAACACGGCCATAAAAATTAGAACACATACCATCATTAACAATTCATATAAATCACATTTTCTCTTAAACTTTTGTCATATACTAAAAATAGGTGTCACGAAAAGTTTAGCAATAATAAACAAGAAGCAGTGAGAACCAGTCCCTAATGTAGAGTTGGGTATCTACTAAAAATACATCCAGATGTATAGTAATGCCCTAAGTAATCAACCCCTTAACAACAGCAGAATTATGGGTATCTTTTCAGGATTTAGTCGGAAATATGGCTTGTTGCCAATCATCAGAAAGCTCTCAATGAGAGCTTTCCGATGAATGGCAACAAGCCATTATTATGTTCAAGATGTAATGATAGATTCGCATGCATAATGATCTGTTTCAATGAGAGCTTTCCGATGAATGGCAACAAGCCATTATTATGTTCAAGATGTAATGATAGATTCGCATGCATAATGATCTGTTTCATACCATCACCCTCTGAATGAAAATGAGACTCGCAAAAGTATTAATTTACACATTGAGAGCTTTCCGATGAATGGCAACAAGCCATATTTCCGACTAAATCTTGAAAAATTACCCATATAATTCTGCTGTGGTTAAGGAGTCGATTATTTAGGGCATTACTGAAATTATATTTCCCTTCTGTTGCTTTACTATATCTTCACAGTGAGTCATGCGTTTATTACTTGTAAGCCAGGGTTACTGCTGCCGCTTGCTAATTGCAAAAATAATTCACATTTGGCAAAAATTACTTTCACTTTGGCCAACTTCAGGAAATCTCAGAGAAAAGTTTGAAGTGTAACTGGAGCATACCACGAAGGAGAACTCAATCTTGTTAGCCCCCTCAATCTGGGAAAATGTCACTGCAACTAACAGACTTCATCGTGACTTACACTCGGTTTCGACAGAAATAAATCACTTTATCATGCCTTTATAGACAAGTAATAAACACAAACTTATTTGTATTTTATTCACAATATAGCTATTTGTAGTCTTGAAATCGGGTTCTATGAAAAAATATGTTGTTGTTGTCATTGTGGGCCAGAAGCAATAAACTATCTTTAAGGCTAAGTATATAATAAAACAGGTATCCACTGATCATGAGGGCTAACCATCACTCAATGTCTATCAACAATTACAGTAATGCCCTAAATAATCAACTCCTTAACCACAGCAGAATAATGGGTAACTTTTCAGGATTTAGTCGGAAATATGGCTTGTTGCCATTCATCGGAAAGCTGTGGTTAAGGAGTCGATTATTTAGGGCATTACTGTAGGTTATTTGTTGAACTTATTATCTGAACAATTCCTACTAAAAATATGAATCCTTTAGTACTTTTATAATTTTTTCATCATACTGTCGTCTGCTCATTTTTCCTGAACACCCCTCCAAATGAATAACAGACCATTCCAATGCACATTTGTAAAACTGAGTGGGAGAACTGATTCAGTATAGAAAGGGGGTTAGTCGATTTAAGATGATATGGAGATAGAGCCTCGTGATTGAGCAAGTGATGGAACTTCCAACAAATATTCAGCCCAAGGAGCCCAACATATTTATAACCGTTAATTGTGTGTTTATCTATTTGAGATGTTGTGCAAAAGTACAACTATTGTTAAACTAGCAGATACGTGCTTTTTAAAGGGGTACTATACACTAAATCCGGCCATTTATGGACCATCTCCTTTGATCTCAGTGAGAGCTTTCCGACGAATGGCAACAAGCCATATTTCCGACTAAATCCTGAAAAGTTACCCATAATTTTGCTGTGGTTAAGGAGTCGATTATTTAGGGCATTAGTATATATAATAAAACTGGTATCCAATGATCATGAGGGCTAACCATCACTCAATGTCTATCAACAATTATCGTCGAATGAGGTTTGGTAATAATCTGTTCAGTAAAAACACTCATTTCTCGAATAAATAACAGGATGTACATGTATAACAAATATCAATCAACAAAAACATCAAGGTGTTACCGGGTATATATACATAGTGCCAGGTTTAGTCACAGGTACGTGTTACTATCGTATTGCTACGGAAATGCACTTGGTGGGAAAATGATCATGATTTTACAGCATGAAACCTAAACATTTATAGATATGGATATACTCAGTGTATAGGAAAAAACTTGAAAACAATAGTCAGCGGTGCACCGATACACATAATACCCATCAATCAAAATAAGGTCTTTCTGCTGAGCTAAAGCACATTATCATACTGCCTGCAAATAGCGTAAATGCTTGTCTTCACCCCCAACTATTCTTTATGTTTTCCTACTCGTTGGGCCGATAGAGGGACCAGCCTGTAGGGCGATTTGAGAGACAACTTCTCCCTAAAATGTGCCACTTCTCCCTATTTATTTCCTCGGGAGAAGTGATTTCTCTCTTATATACCAGTATGCATATTTCAAAACAGCATATTTACAGTGTATTTACTGACTATAATGGTGTAATTTCTCATTATAGTGGTATTACAAATAATCTCTTGTATTGCATAATACTTATTGGATCACAGAAAGGTGAGGATGGAGAGTAAATTTAATTTCTATGTCAGTAAACATGTAGCTTTGGCATCATAAAAGTGACATGACTTTTCCCGCCAAGTGCATCTCCATAGCAAGGCCATAGTCAGACGTGTTACAAGTTACATGTACGTGTAGCTAAACCTGTTCTGCACAACGACTCCTCTCAAACTTTTTACAAGCTGCTGCAATGGAAAGAATTGAATCCAGATTGTACCAATCAGGCCTGAGAATAAGGTGCCTGTCATCTGCAGAATGAGGTCCCCAGAGGGTGAATTTAGTGACTATCCTGCATAACGGGCCAGCATCAGTAAATTCACCCTCTGGGGACCTCATTCTCCTTAAGCCTCATCTTCTGTGGAAAGTTTCTTTTTTATCAAATTTCTAAACTTCTTCACATAAATTCTATTTCTTTTTCAGTTTAGTTTCCCTATATCCCCAAATTGGCAGATGACACATTGCATAATTGAGGCTCCCAATGGGTGTACACAACAATATTCACCATTTGGTAACTTCAATATGAGTCTTTGTCTCCCATAGCAGATGAGGCCATGCAGAATGAGGTCCCCAGAGGGTGAATATGGTGATTCTAGCCGGCTATTCGGGATAGCGTCACTAAATTCACCCTCTGGGGACTCATTCTGCAAACGATAGGCACACTAAACTCAGGCATGGTACCGATGTCATCTGCAAACATGTTTGGCAAGTACAATCATTCTGAAATGATTTTATCCGCTGGCTCACCACTGCAATGTCCACATGAAGACCACTTGGCCTGTTACAGCAATGACTTAAACACACGGCTGTTTGAAATAGTCCAGGCTTATATTTCAAATTCCTTCCGCTTCCCATGACCGAATATACAAATCATGCTTTTCCAAATAGCAACCACACGGACCACAGCGACGTATGCCACATTATTAGTACTGACTATATTCTGAATAATATTTTCAACATATTCAATACATTACCCATTTCAGAAACTTTTTGTGTGATATTCAGTGAACAGGGAGAGGAACTATTCTAAGTTATATAACTTGTGTTCCAATCCCGTGTGTACCCTCATTCAATATGTATATATATATGTTAATTTTATATTATGTTGTAATAATTGGGTCACAATAAATATGTTCAATCAACTGTTTATGTAGACATTTATAGACACTGACCTAAAAATTACCCTTATTAAAGATGTATTGAGGATGTTTGATGTATTACACTCAGACATAAACAGTTCAGTATGTACTATAAAGATGTGTTCAGGATGTTTGATGTATTGATGTATTACACTCAGACATAAACAGTTCAGTGTGTACTATAAAGATGTATCGAGGATGTTTGATGTATTACACTCAGACATAAACAGCTCAGTATGTACTATAAAGATGTGTTCAGGATGTTTGATGTATTACACTCAGACATAAACAGTTCAGTGTGTACTATAAAGATGTATTTAGAATGTTTGATGTATTACACTCAGACATAAACAGTTCAGTATGTACTATAAAGATGTATTGAGGATGTTTGATGTATTACACTCAGACATAAACAGTTCAGTATGTACTATAAAGATGTATTCAGGATGTTTGATGTATTGATGTATTACACTCAGACATAAACAGTTCAGTATGTACTATAAAGATGTATTTAGGGTGTTTGATGTATTACACTCAGACATAAACAGCTCAGTATGTACTATAAAGATGTATTGAGGGTGTTTGATGTATTACACTCAGACATAAACAGTTCAGTATGTACTATAAAGATGTATTGAGGATGTTTGATGTATTACACTCAGACATAAACAGTTCAGTATGTACTATAAAGATGTGTTCAGGATGTTTGATGTATTGATGTATTACACTCAGACATAAACAGTTCAGTATGTACTATAAAGATGTGTTCAGGATGTTTGATGTATTACACTCAGACATAAACAGTTCAGTGTGTACTATAAAGATGTATCGAGGATGTTTGATGTATTACACTCAGACATAAACAGTTCAGTGTGTACTATAAAGATGTATTGAGGATGTTTGATGTATTACACTCAGACATAAACAGTTCAGTGTGTACTATAAAGATGTGTTCAGGATGTTTGATGTATTACACTCAGACATAAACAGTTCAGTGTGTACTATAAAGATGTATTTAGAATGTTTGATGTATTACACTCAGACATAAACAGTTCAGTATGTACTATAAAGATGTGTTCAGGATGTTTGATGTATTGATGTATTACACTCAGACATAAACAGTTCAGTGTGTACTATAAAGATGTGTTCAGGATGTTTGATGTATTACACTCAGACATAAACAGTTCAGTATGTACTATAAAGATGTATTTAGAATGTTTGATGTATTACACTCAGACATAAACAGTTCAGTATGTACTATAAAGATGTATTTAGAATGTTTGATGTATTACACTCAGACATAAACAGTTCAGTATGTACTATAAAGATGTATTTAGAATGTTTGATGTATTACACTCAGACATAAACAGTTCAGTATGTACTATAAAGATGTATTTAGAATGTTTGATGTATTACACTCAGACATAAACAGTTCAGTATGTACTATAAAGATGTATTTAGAATGTTTGATGTATTACACTCAGACATAAACAGTTCAGTATGTACTATAAAGATGTATTTAGAATGTTTGATGTATTACACTCAGACATAAACAGTTCAGTATGTACTATAAAGATGTATTTAGAATGTTTGATGTATTACACTCAGACATAAACAGTTCAGTATGTACTATAAAGATGTATTTAGAATGTTTGATGTATTACACTCAGACATAAACAGTTCAGTATGTACTATAAAGATGTATTTAGAATGTTTGATGTATTACACTCAGACATAAACAGTTCAGTATGTACTATAAAGATGTATTGAGGATGTTTGATGTATTACACTCAGACATAAACAGTTCAGTATGTACTATAAAGATGTGTTCAGGATGTTTGATGTATTACACTCAGACATAAACAGTTCAGTGTGTACTATAAAGATGTATTCAGGATGTTTGATGTATTACACTCAGACATAAACAGTTCAGTATGTACTATAAAGATGTATTTAGAATGTTTGATGTATTACACTCAGACATAAACAGTTCAGTATGTACTATAAAGATGTATTCAGGATGTTTGATGTATTACACTCAGACATAAACAGTTCAGTATGTACTATAAAGATGTATTGAGGATGTTTGATGTATTGATGTATTACACTCAGACATAAACAGTTCAGTATGTACTATAAAGATGTATTCAGGATGTTTGATGTATTACACTCAGACATAAACAGTTCAGTATGTACTATAAAGATGTGTTCAGGATGTTTGATGTATTACACTCAGACATAAACAGTTCAGTATGTACTATAAAGATGTATTGAGGATGTTTGATGTATTACACTCAGACATAAACAGTTCAGTATGTACTATAAAGATGTATTGAGGATGTTTGATGTATTACACTCAGACATAAACAGCTCAGTATGTACTATAAAGATGTATTTAGAATGTTTGATGTATTACACTCAGACATAAACAGTTCAGTATGTACTATAAAGATGTATTTAGGATGTTTGATGTATTACACTCAGACATAAACAGTTCAGTATGTACTATAAAGATGTATTGAGGATGTTTGATGTATTACACTCAGACATAAACAGTTCAGTATGTACTATAAAGATGTATTCAGGATGTTTGATGTATTACACTCAGACATAAACAGTTCAGTATGTACTATAAAGATGTATTTAGGATGTTTGATGTATTACACTCAGACATAAACAGCTCAGTATGTACTATAAAGATGTATTTAGAATGTTTGATGTATTACACTCAGACATAAACAGTTCAGTATGTACTATAAAGATGTATTTAGGATGTTTGATGTATTACACTCAGACATAAACAGTTCAGTATGTACTATAAAGATGTATTCAGGATGTTTGATGTATTACACTCAGACATAAACAGTTCAGTATGTACTATAAAGATGTATTGAGGATGTTTGATGTATTGATGTATTACACTCAGACATAAACAGTTCAGTGTGTACTATAAAGATGTATTGAGGATGTTTGATGTATTACACTCAGACATAAACAGTTCAGTATGTACTATAAAGATGTATTGAGGATGTTTGATGTATTGATGTATTACACTCAGACATAAACAGTTCAGTATGTACTATAAAGATGTGTTCAGGATGTTTGATGTATTACACTCAGACATAAACAGTTCAGTATGTACTATAAAGATGTATTTAGGATGTTTGATGTATTACACTCAGACATAAACAGTTCAGTATGTACTATAAAGATGTATTGAGGATGTTTGATGTATTACACTCAGACATAAACAGCTCAGTATGTACTATAAAGATGTATTCAGGATGTTTGATGTATTACACTCAGACATAAACAGCTCAGTATGTACTATAAAGATGTATTCAGGATGTTTGATGTATTACACTCAGACATAAACAGCTCAGTATGTACTATAAAGATGTATTCAGGATGTTTGATGTATTACACTCAGACATAAACAGTTCAGTATGTACTATAAAGATGTATTGAGGATGTTTGATGTATTACACTCAGACATAAACAGTTCATTATGTACTATAAAGATGTATTGAGGATGTTTGATGTATTACACTCAGACATAAACAGTTCAGTATGTACTATAAAGATGTATCGAGGATGTTTGATGTATTACACTCAGATATAAACAGTTCAGTATGTACTATAAAGATGTATTTAGGATGTTTGATGTATTACACTCAGACATAAACAGTTCAGTATGTACTATAAAGATGTATTGAGGATGTTTGATGTATTACACTCAGACATAAACAGTTCAGTATGTACTATAAAGATGTATTTAGGATGTTTGATGTATTACACTCAGACATAAACAGTTCAGTATGTACTATAAAGATGTATCGAGGATGTTTGATGTATTACACTCAGATATAAACAGTTCAGTATGTACTATAAAGATGTATTTAGGATGTTTGATGTATTACACTCAGACATAAACAGTTCAGTATGTACTATAAAGATGTATTGAGGATGTTTGATGTATTACACTCAGACATAAACAGTTCAGTATGTACTATAAAGATGTATTGAGGATGTTTGATGTATTACACTCAGACATAAACAGTTCAGTATGTACTATAAAGATGTGTTCAGGATGTTTGATGTATTACACTCAGACATAAACAGTTCAGTATGTACTATAAAGATGTATTGAGGATGTTTGATGTATTACACTCAGACATAAACAGTTCAGTATGTACTATAAAGATGTGTTCAGGATGTTTGATGTATTACACTCAGACATAAACAGCTCAGTATGTACTATAAAGATGTGTTCAGGATGTTTGATGTATTACACTCAGACATAAACAGTTCAGTATGTACTATAAAGATGTATTGAGGATGTTTGATGTATTACACTCAGACATAAACAGTTCAGTATGTACTATAAAGATGTATTTAGAATGTTTGATGTATTACACTCAGACATAAACAGTTCAGTATGTACTATAAAGATGTGTTCAGGATGTTTGATGTATTACACTCAGACATAAACAGTTCAGTATGTACTATAAAGATGTATTGAGGATGTTTGATGTATTACACTCAGACATAAACAGCTCAGTATGTACTATAAAGATGTGTTCAGGATGTTTGATGTATTACACTCAGACATAAACAGTTCAGTATGTACTATAAAGATGTATCGAGGATGTTTGATGTATTACACTCAGATATAAACAGTTCAGTATGTACTATAAAGATGTATTTAGGATGTTTGATGTATTACACTCAGACATAAACAGTTCAGTATGTACTATAAAGATGTATCGAGGATGTTTGATGTATTACACTCAGATATAAACAGTTCAGTATGTACTATAAAGATGTATTTAGGATGTTTGATGTATTACACTCAGACATAAACAGTTCAGTATGTACTATAAAGATGTATCGAGGATGTTTGATGTATTACACTCAGATATAAACAGTTCAGTATGTACTATAAAGATGTATTTAGGATGTTTGATGTATTACACTCAGACATAAACAGTTCAGTATGTACTATAAAGATGTATCGAGGATGTTTGATGTATTACACTCAGATATAAACAGTTCAGTATGTACTATAAAGATGTATTTAGGATGTTTGATGTATTACACTCAGATATAAACAGTTCAGTATGTACTATAAAGATGTATTTAGGATGTTTGATGTATTACACTCAGATATAAACAGTTCAGTATGTACTATAAAGATGTATTTAGGATGTTTGATGTATTACACTCAGATATAAACAGTTCAGTATGTACTATAAAGATGTATTTAGGATGTTTGATGTATTACACTCAGATATAAACAGTTCAGTATGTACTATAAAGATGTATTTAGGATGTTTGATGTATTACACTCAGATATAAACAGTTCAGTATGTACTATAAAGATGTATCGAGGATGTTTGATGTATTGATGTATTACACTCAGACATAAACAGTTCAGTATGTACTATAAAGATGTATTGAGGATGTTTGATGTATTACACTCAGACATAAACAGTTCAGTATGTACTATAAAGATGTATTGAGGATGTTTGATGTATTACACTCAGACATAAACAGTTCAGTATGTACTATAAAGATGTGTTCAGGATGTTTGATGTATTACACTCAGACATAAACAGTTCAGTATGTACTATAAAGATGTATTGAGGATGTTTGATGTATTACACTCAGACATAAACAGTTCAGTATGTACTATAAAGATGTGTTCAGGATGTTTGATGTATTACACTCAGACATAAACAGCTCAGTATGTACTATAAAGATGTGTTCAGGATGTTTGATGTATTACACTCAGACATAAACAGTTCAGTATGTACTATAAAGATGTATTGAGGATGTTTGATGTATTACACTCAGACATAAACAGCTCAGTATGTACTATAAAGATGTATTGAGGATGTTTGATGTATTACACTCAGACATAAACAGTTCAGTATGTACTATAAAGATGTATTGAGGATGTTTGATGTATTACACTCAGACATAAACAGTTCAGTATGTACTATAAAGATGTGTTCAGGATGTTTGATGTATTACACTCAGACATAAACAGTTCAGTATGTACTATAAAGATGTATTGAGGATGTTTGATGTATTACACTCAGACATAAACAGTTCAGTATGTACTATAAAGATGTATTGAGGATGTTTGATGTATTACACTCAGACATAAACAGTTCAGTATGTACTATAAAGATGTGTTCAGGATGTTTGATGTATTACACTCAGACATAAACAGTTCAGTATGTACTATAAAGATGTGTTCAGGATGTTTGATGTATTACACTCAGACATAAACAGTTCAGTATGTACTATAAAGATGTATTGAGGATGTTTGATGTATTACACTCAGACATAAACAGTTCAGTATGTACTATAAAGATGTATTGAGGATGTTTGATGTATTACACTCAGACATAAACAGTTCAGTATGTACTATAAAGATGTGTTCAGGATGTTTGATGTATTACACTCAGACATAAACAGTTCAGTATGTACTATAAAGATGTATTGAGGATGTTTGATGTATTACACTCAGACATAAACAGTTCAGTATGTACTATAAAGATGTGTTCAGGATGTTTGATGTATTACACTCAGACATAAACAGCTCAGTATGTACTATAAAGATGTGTTCAGGATGTTTGATGTATTACACTCAGACATAAACAGTTCAGTATGTACTATAAAGATGTATTGAGGATGTTTGATGTATTACACTCAGACATAAACAGTTCAGTATGTACTATAAAGATGTATTGAGGATGTTTGATGTATTACACTCAGACATAAACAGCTCAGTATGTACTATAAAGATGTGTTCAGGATGTTTGATGTATTACACTCAGACATAAACAGTTCAGTATGTACTATAAAGATGTATTGAGGATGTTTGATGTATTACACTCAGACATAAACAGTTCAGTATGTACTATAAAGATGTATTTAGGATGTTTGATGTATTACACTCAGATATAAACAGTTCAGTATGTACTATAAAGATGTATTTAGGATGTTTGATGTATTACACTCAGATATAAACAGTTCAGTATGTACTATAAAGATGTATTTAGGATGTTTGATGTATTACACTCAGATATAAACAGTTCAGTATGTACTATAAAGATGTATTTAGGATGTTTGATGTATTACACTCAGATATAAACAGTTCAGTATGTACTATAAAGATGTATTTAGGATGTTTGATGTATTACACTCAGATATAAACAGTTCAGTATGTACTATAAAGATGTATTTAGGATGTTTGATGTATTACACTCAGATATAAACAGTTCAGTATGTACTATAAAGATGTATCGAGGATGTTTGATGTATTGATGTATTACACTCAGACATAAACAGTTCAGTATGTACTATAAAGATGTATTGAGGATGTTTGATGTATTACACTCAGACATAAACAGTTCAGTATGTACTATAAAGATGTGTTCAGGATGTTTGATGTATTGATGTATTACACTCAGACATAAACAGCTCAGTATGTACTATAAAGATGTATTGAGGATGTTTGATGTATTACACTCAGACATAAACAGTTCAGTATGTACTATAAAGATGTGTTCAGGATGTTTGATGTATTACACTCAGACATAAACAGTTCAGTATGTACTATAAAGATGTATTGAGGATGTTTGATGTATTACACTCAGACATAAACAGTTCAGTATGTACTATAAAGATGTGTTCAGGATGTTTGATGTATTACACTCAGACATAAACAGCTCAGTATGTACTATAAAGATGTGTTCAGGATGTTTGATGTATTACACTCAGACATAAACAGTTCAGTATGTACTATAAAGATGTATTGAGGATGTTTGATGTATTACACTCAGACATAAACAGTTCAGTATGTACTATAAAGATGTATTTAGAATGTTTGATGTATTACACTCAGACATAAACAGTTCAGTATGTACTATAAAGATGTGTTCAGGATGTTTGATGTATTACACTCAGACATAAACAGTTCAGTATGTACTATAAAGATGTATTGAGGATGTTTGATGTATTACACTCAGACATAAACAGCTCAGTATGTACTATAAAGATGTGTTCAGGATGTTTGATGTATTACACTCAGACATAAACAGCTCAGTATGTACTATAAAGATGTGTTCAGGATGTTTGATGTATTACACTCAGACATAAACAGCTCAGTATGTACTATAAAGATGTATTCAGGATGTTTGATGTATTGATGTATTACACTCAGACATAAACAGTTCAGTATGTACTATAAAGATGTATCGAGGATGTTTGATGTATTGATGTATTACACTCAGACATAAACAGTTCAGTATGTACTATAAAGATGTATTGAGGATGTTTGATGTATTACACTCAGACATAAACAGCTCAGTATGTACTATAAAGATGTGTTCAGGATGTTTGATGTATTACACTCAGACATAAACAGCTCAGTATGTACTATAAAGATGTGTTCAGGATGTTTGATGTATTACACTCAGACATAAACAGTTCAGTATGTACTATAAAGATGTATTGAGGATGTTTGATGTATTACACTCAGACATAAACAGTTCAGTATGTACTATAAAGATGTATTGAGGATGTTTGATGTATTACACTCAGACATAAACAGCTCAGTATGTACTATAAAGATGTGTTCAGGATGTTTGATGTATTACACTCAGACATAAACAGCTCAGTATGTACTATAAAGATGTGTTCAGGATGTTTGATGTATTACACTCAGACATAAACAGCTCAGTATGTACTATAAAGATGTGTTCAGGATGTTTGATGTATTACACTCAGACATAAACAGCTCAGTATGTACTATAAAGATGTGTTCAGGATGTTTGATGTATTACACTCAGACATAAACAGCTCAGTATGTACTATAAAGATGTATTCAGGATGTTTGATGTATTGATGTATTACACTCAGACATAAACAGTTCAGTATGTACTATAAAGATGTATCGAGGATGTTTGATGTATTGATGTATTACACTCAGACATAAACAGTTCAGTATGTACTATAAAGATGTATTGAGGATGTTTGATGTATTACACTCAGACATAAACAGTTCAGTATGTACTATAAAGATGTGTTCAGGATGTTTGATGTATTACACTCAGACATAAACAGCTCAGTATGTACTATAAAGATGTATTCAGGATGTTTGATGTATTGATGTATTACACTCAGACATAAACAGTTCAGTATGTACTATAAAGATGTATCGAGGATGTTTGATGTATTGATGTATTACACTCAGACATAAACAGTTCAGTATGTACTATAAAGATGTATTGAGGATGTTTGATGTATTACACTCAGACATAAACAGTTCAGTATGTACTATAAAGATGTATTGAGGATGTTTGATGTATTACACTCAGACATAAACAGTTCAGTATGTACTATAAAGATGTATTCAGGATGTTTGATGTATTACACTCAGACATAAACAGTTCAGTATGTACTATAAAGATGTATTCAGGGATCAAGACCTCCAGTTAAAAAAACAATATACAATTAAATACAGATTTTTGCATTGTACTACTGAACAGATATTGAGAACTGAATGTTATACAGTAATGCCCTAAATAAAGAATTTTGGGTAATTTTTCAGGATTTAGTCGGAAATATGGCATATTTCCGACTAAATCCTGAAAAGTTACCCATAATTCTGCTGTGGTTAAGGAGTTGATTATTTATGGCAGTACTGTACATGACTGAAGCTTCCTGAATTTTTTTTAAAACCCTGTACCAATGAATTCTCTTATATTTGCGAGTCTCCCATATTTTGGCTTGTTGCTATTCATCTGAAAGCTCTCACTGAGAGCTTTCCGATTAATGGCAACAAGCCATATTTCTGACAAAATCCTGAAAAGTTACCCATAATTCTGCTGTGGTTAAGGAGTCGATTATTTAGTGCATTACTGTATGATGCTGATGGCAAATGATGCTATTAAGGAACTGTACCATTAGTTTGTCTAAAGCTATCATTTTTGCAGCCTTTAGCTAATCTAAATGAATGGAGAAAAATACCATTATGTGTATAAAAAAAAAAACATTAAAATAAAAATTATATTGAAAAATATTTTAGTAATCGCACATTTTGGCATTTGGATGTTTGCAAACTGACCATTACCAAGGTGGTCATATTGCAAACACCAGAGCAGCCATGATTGATATATTTAAAAATATATATGTTCATGAATGGTGCAAACAGCCACTGAGTTTTGTTTCAAATCGACCACATTAGTCAAACATTGCAAATACATGTAGCTATTCAGCATAACCCACCAACATCATAGCTAATTAGCAGGACCACTTAACCAGGGGTGGATTTTACAAAAATTAGAATGGATCTCTGAAGACACCTCAAAGGTTATAGCAGCAAATGGCTTATACAAATAATCATGGAGCATTGAGATACAGTAATGCCTGAAGTATATGACCCTTTAACCACAGCAGAATTATGGGAAATTTACAGGATTTAGTCGGAAATATGGCTTGTTACCATTCATCGGAAAGCTCTCACCGAGAGCTTTCCGATGAATGGCAGCAAGCCATATTTCCCCCGACTAAATCCTAGAAATTATTTCCCATAATTCTGCTGTGGTTTAGGGGTCAATTATTTAGGACATTACTGTAATCACTAATTATATGAAATTCATTCAGATATTCAACAGTATACAAAATTGAAAATGCGTTCAAGGTTCCAGGAGGTAATTTGTAATAACGTTTCTGATGTTTAAAACATAAATATTGAGTCAAAGACATATAATCAAAACTCTATCATTGGATTTTAATTTTTTCCACTTATTTCTTGTAATATTGCCCATTTGAGACCGACAACTGTAATTGTGTGGAAGGTGGTGGAATCATGCCAAAAATGTCTGGCAATCTTTGGCGGCAGTACTTTCCGGCGGCCTGTTCACAAGGAAATTAAAGGTTTGTATAGTTCTCAATAAGGATATTGTCCAATCAGGAAGATTTGAGTTGCCAATGACAAACATAAACCGGCTAATAGAGCTGTTGTTTTCAAGCCGACAAATGATCTTTCTTTGGAACTTGAAATGGCAATGTGAGTGTTACATAAGGTTTTTGTCGTATTTTCTTAGCCGAATAAGCATTCATGACACTAAATTGAGTTATATAATATTTTTGTTGTTGTTGCAATCCTACCGGATGAAACCTTGAATACATAAATGCCTTGTTTAATCAATAAATTTCTACAAGACTAAAAGGATATTAAGTTAATTATTGATATATAAAAAAGAAATGTTATCTCAGAAATAAGTCTGTTGACATCAACATCACGAAATATGATACCAATGATGCAATGATGATAAGTCTGCCATTTATTCTTCTTAAATTCATGCAAATTTAGTTACACCGATTGAGCATAATTACCACCAAAATAAGTTCATTACAATTTAAAACACACAATTCAAGCTCATACACGAAAAGTCAAAGCCACATTATATCACATGCTTTCTATATCTTGTTGCTCAAAACATCATAGACCAGTAATACAATACCTAAAATAGGAATATTGAAATGAAAAAATATGCAACATTTGGCAGCATTTTGGCAAGATAACTTCTATCATAAAGATGGATTATCTCTTCCTAAACCAGTTTCATATAGTTTCCGGGTTATAAAATAATAAATATGAGTCGAAAAAACCTGTCCGGAAATGCTTCCATCAATTAATATTGATTTTATAACGATATTTTCTTATATAATGCAATAATCAATTGGGACATACTTTCATTATTATATTTAGAACAGACCGTGATGAGACGTTCAGGCGATCTCAGATAGACAGGTTCCCCTGGTTGCTACGCTGCGTGATCCACAATATATCCCTCCCAAATTGATCTTCGATTCATATTTATTATTTTATACCCAGGAAACTATATCAAACTTGTTATAGCAAGAGATAATCCATCTGGCTTTTATATTCATGTATTTCTCTGTGGATGAACAGAAGTAGTTCATGTTATATGTATTTTTTTTCATAGTACTGTAATTCGCGGTGGAGAAAGTGAAAAAATAAGTCAGAATGGTGAGTAGAATTATGTTATTTTCTCGCAAACACCCGAAAAATAACCATAAATAATATGAATAATGAATATAAGAACAAAGCTTATCTATTTTTCCATGTTCTTCTTATGATTAATGTTTTTCCAGGCTTTTATAATTATTGAACATTTACCCACTGTGAGTCCCTTTTTGAATTAAACAATATGAAGAAAGAAATGAGGTATTAAATTCAGACTGACTACTTTACTAAAGTGAGGAAGGAAATAGTATTACACAAACAATGTATCTAAACTAGCAGTAAAACATTGAACTAAAAATAACTTCTAATATTCCTGCTGTTGTTAGCCATGTTTTTATAGAAGTAGTAAAAGTTAATATTATTCGCACCACTAGCCATTGACCAGGTAAGTTTCATTTGAGAATTTGAGGTCGTTTAAAACCGTGAATAGAATGTTCTTGGTTCAAATTCAGATTTAAAGTGATGTGAAACACCCAGGTTTGGTGATCAAAGAGAAATGGAGAATAATCTTGTTCAAATTACTTTTGTATGTATTATATACAAATTGACAACACACACCGTTTTCTTATTTATTAATTCAATGCAGTAATTTTCGATGGCGAAATCCTTTTGGTTAGTTTATCGTCAATATATGCGTCCCGTATCGAGTAATAAATATTTACAATTCAGCAAAGTTCAGACAATGTTATCAATGGAGTGGTACGATTGATTTGCTTCATATTTTTGGTGATGTCCTGTATTCCTTCAATTTGCATAGCACCTGAATATTAATGTATAAGTTTCACGCACCCGAACAAGTACATAATATGTCTTTAAAAACTCTGATGCATTGTTGGTGTAATAAAAAGAGAAACAATAAGGTATTGAAATAGAACAACTACTATGTAGGAAGCTATAATCAGGTCAGGCACATCTTGAATTAAACTATTATAAATATATTTAGCTACTCTAGTTGAATTTGACAGCACTGAATCCACTATTTCCCTGTTTTTGTGAAAACTACATGCATGGGATCGCGCATCATTGTGCACATCCAAATTGCACTCATAGCAACATTACAGCAAATTCTCAGTCTCCCGATAAAATTTGTTTTGCAACCTTTTGTGCTGACTTATTTTAGTTAATAATGACACAAGGATGCCTTCTAAAATGACATGATCACTCCATCATTCCTTCATAACAATATTTAGACCAATCAAATTTTAGTTTACTTCATAATCATGTGCCATCATGATGAATGAATCGCACAGATTGAGACATGTTATTTAGTCACAACACAGACATGATATCGGTTTTTGAATCATATTTTTGTGAAATATGTTGGGTTATGCCTATTGTATCGAATTCACAAAACAATGATATCCATATAAACCTAATATAGTTGAATATAACTATAATAGTTGAATTAAAACATCCCAAGATTATACAAGGCCATTTCGTGATCATCTTCAAATGTTTAAATTCAAAGCTATTTGCCAGCAATTTTAAAGGTTTTTTTTCCAAGATCTTTAATTGTATGTTCAGCAAACAGTGAATAAATCATGTTGGGTTATGCCTATTGTATCGAATTCACAAAATGACGACGATATCCATATAAACCTAATATAGTTGAATATAACTATAATAGTTGATTTAAAAACACCCAAGATTATACAAAGCCATTTCGTGATCATCTTCAAATGTTTAAATTCAAAGCTATTTGCCAGCAATTTTAAAGGTTTTTTTTCCAAGATCTTTAATTGTATGTTCAGCAAACAGTGAATAAATCATGTTGGGTTATGCCTATTGTATCGAATTCACAAAATGACGACGATATCCATATAAACCTAATATAGTTGAATATAACTATGATAGTTGATTTAAAAACACCCAAGATAATACAAAGCCATTTCGTGATCATCTTCAAATGTTTAAATTCAAAGCTATTTGCCAGCAATTTTAAAGGTTTTTTTCAAGATCTTTAATTGTATGTTCAGCAAACATGGATATATCACAGAAAATCAAGGCGACTTAATGCCCTCCCCCTACACCATATGACAATTTAACCCTTACTGTAATACCCTAAATAATCGACTCCTTAACCACGTGCAGCAGATTTATTGGTAATTTTTCAGAATTTAGTCGGAAATATGGCTTCTTGCCATTCATCGGAAAGCTCTCAGCGAGGGCTTTCCGATTAATGGCAACAAGCCATATTTCCGACTAAGGAGTCGATTATTTAGGGCATTACTGTATTTATTCACAGTATCTAAGCTATGGGACATAAATTGTTACTTTAATGGTGATCAGTGGGTGGTTTTCAATTAAAATCTAAATTTTTAATCACTTTTAGTTTGAATATGGGTGACACCAAATGTTTAACAGACGTTATTGGATGGTGAACGAAAGAATCACCAAAAAGAGTTTGTAAAAACATTCTGCTAGTCATTGTTGGCAATGTTGTACGAAAAAAAGAGACCGTCCATTAATCCTCAACTTTTACTAATAATGACAAGCACTGTTATTGAGTACCACATCTGAGCAGTCAACATTTCCAATATAATTTTGTTGTTGTTTAAAAAATAACTGTTTAGAATTAGGTTATGCAGTTATAACCAAATAGTTTGAAGACAAATTCTATATTGCGGTAGCACCTTATAATAAATTTGTCTTCAATCTTTTCGTTATAACCTCATAACCTTAATCTAAACAAGAGTTATATATTATAATTTAATCCCAGTGTTGGTCAAAAACGTCTAGATTACACCCGATATATTTACATAAAATTAATACATGCCTCGCTATCAACAATTATGTCTTGGTAACGAACAACTATCAATCATGCATCCAGTCGAAGAGAAATAAACATTTTGATCATTTTCATTGGTTACTGAATTGCAATAAAAAATTCTGGTATCATGCCAATCATGTCTGTGGTTTCTGCAAGAGTGATCAACACCATATAAGGTTATCAAGAAATAGCCTGAATGGCTATTTATTAAATTGACAACCAATTGTTTGACAGGAAATCCGCACACTTGCGACTAATCTAACAGTGATTTCAATGGCTGATAAACTCGTCAACCATGTGCGGCAAACCACCGGCCATCGGCGAGTAACTGGTAACTCCACCAGATAACGATTTCGAGTTACAAAGTCCACGATGGAAACATGTGGATTTGAACCCTAATCGCCAGCGCTGGAGGGCGAAACGGCTTGGAGTTGTACCCCTAACCGATTGAGCCACCGAGGCCCCGGGATGGGGGGGAGGGGGTTGGTTCTGAAACTTGTAACGAATACACTGGCTGACCTTTAACAGACTGGAGATGAAAAGAATAATATGGGATGGTGAAGAAGAGTATAAAAGATATGTTAGTTCACTTTCAATAGCATGCATATACATGTAGTTAGACGGGTTAGTTGTGCAGTACCTCCTGAAGTACAATTCGGTGATGGGTGCGAAAACATGCAGTGCAGGAAGACTAGACCATGCCACAAATCTCTAACTCTGGCTATACTCATAGAGATCATGTTCCACCAGTTCAAAAATGTGAATTTTTTGAAGTTCTGATGGGGAAACTTTATTATTTAACGTTGAAAAAATAATGCATGTGCTATATTTCTTAGTTAATACATGAATTATTTGAAGTTCTGACAGGAAACATTATTATTTAACTTTGAAAAAATAATGCATGTACTATATTTCTTAGTTAATACATGTTCCTTAATAATGTATTTCACAGAAGGTGAAGGTTCCAGCTCAAGATTATATGATTTAGGCAACTTTGGTGAGCTAATTCGTTATAAACATGATCGGATCACCTGGGGGGAAATTTTATGATTGTAAGTGAAAGAGCGAAATCGACTCACAAAAGTCTCACAAATCATACATTATCGAGCTGGGCACTTCACCTAAAATGAAATACATTACTAAGGAACAGGCATCAAATGAGAAATATAATACGGCCAAGATAGCGTAATTAACAAACCACAGCTAAACCACTTATGAGGGTATCTGACTTTTCTTTTAAACAAATTTTATCAAAATCAGTTTATAGATTCCCAACAAAAAATATTCACATAGGCCTTATTTATTCATGGGTGATTATTAATTACACTCCGTACACAAGGGTTTGTCGAAAGAGTGGACCCTAATCATAATTTTGTTTATAAATAAATTCAATCGTACATCTTGGTATCTGAGAAAACCAAGATTCACAATGTAAACAAACGGGTTCACCACCTCACGGTTTAAAAACCCAATAAAACATAAGAAACTGTTTTGGTACAAATTATATAGAATATAAACTACCACGATCAAAGTTTTCAAAAGTGAAGTTATTTGTATGCAACCATACTGTTGTCGAGAGGAAACGGGGAGTATTTTATTGAAATTAACCATTTTGAATATTAACGCTGGGGGGAGGGCTCTGCTTGAGATACCAGATGGAGAAGCTTGTTTATTTCATCATGTTCATAAAATGTCATCATGTCGATTTCAACCAAACTTGACAAATGATATCATCATGTAGCTTTCGCCATTGACCGAATTTGTGTGAACCTTCATGTATATTCTGCTTTGTTCAGAATTATGGGTTTCTTTTCGATTCAAGTAAATAGTAGGATATCTATGGATTGTCAAGTGCATGTATGACTCTTATGATAACAATTAATTCCATATTAAAGATGTTATTTCGTTCTTCACCGTACCGAAAAACAGAATTATTCTAGCCCAAAGTGCTGTCCATTAATTGGAAAATAAAGCTCTGAGGTACATGTAGATCAAGTAGTGGCTGAGTTATCTTGCACCTGCTCCGAAATATGGCTCAATGAATTATCTGTTTGTAGGTATAGTAGAAATTTTGGTAAGGCAATTTTATTTATTTCCCCACATTTATTTTACTCACATATTTGGGGGATAACCCGTTTGTCATGAAAATTAAAACTTCCCAGATACATTGTTCAATTGACAAGGTTCAAGTGTTATCCAAAACTTTCCGCCTCCAAAGGAGAGGGTCCAAGAATTTGATCCAGGAGACAATTAGAAATTTATTATAGACCTACTTGCCCTTATCAATCGAAAACAAATAATGATTTGAGGATGCTTATACAACCATAAATAGCATAATCTCAGGGATATGTGTTGATGATGGTTGTTGATAATGGTCATGAGAGGTTGCATGTCAACTGATGTGAGTTGGCCTCCTGACTTACGATTATGACAATTGTACCATTCTACTGTGCGACATTTCTACGCCTCATCAAGTTTTCGGTTGTCGGCAATTGTTAAAAATTGGTGATGTCACAGAATCAGATTCAGATTCGGCTATGAACTAACCAAAGCTTTGGTTCGTTATTACCTGTGTTATTTTTTAAATGTTATCAAGTTACCTGTCTGAACATCAAAATGTTCCCAAGTTTTGAACTGGTGGAATATGATATCTAGGGCATAGCCAGAGTAGAGATTCATGACATGATCTACAGGAAGACATGATACCATTACCAGAAAATATGGAGCATCAAATTTAATCCATTATGACCAGCACAACACAAAGAATGAACTGCTCAGGTAGACTAGGATAGACAGGGAGGCAGGAAGAAATAAAACACATGCTGAGCTCAATTCCTTGCTTGACTATGTTGGGTCTCTTCAACTTGTGCTTTTTTTCTAACTCCAAAACAATTTGATACAAAAAAGATCCGAAAATATTCCCTTCAAAATGTTATGAACTGAATGCAACGCACACTGACATAAGAATATTTTATTGAATACGTTGTGGATGAAGTCAAGATATATTTTATATTATGAGAACCATCCACAACTGGTTCAATAAAATTTTTAAGTTCTGGTGCATGTTCTATATTTATTACACACCATTGCAGTTGATGATCTCAATAATTACTGAAGCCATTGAATGACTTCAGTAATTATTGAGATCAATTACAATGGTGTGTAAAAAATACAGAACATGCACCACATTGATATATTGTTACTAGAGATGTATTCAGGGTTACAGATAAATTATTATGCCGCCTCTATTTATTTTGATGTTGATGCTAGTCTATAAAATAACATGTTTGAGCTGAGAACTGTCACCTTGGTGAAGATATTTTGTCAGATACAGTAATGCCCTAACTAATCGACTCCATAACCACAGCAGAATTATGGGTAACTTTTCAGGATTTAGTCGGAAATATGGCTTGTTACCATTTATCAGAAAGCTCTCACTAAGAGCTTTCCAATGAATACCAACAAGCCATATTTCCGACTAAATCCTGAAAAATTACCCATAATTCTGCTGTGGTTAAGGAGTCGATTATTTAGGGCATTAATGTATATTATTTATGATCCACTATTATATATTACTGATGATTTAGAGGGAAATTTACAATTAATTTGCAACAAAATAACGAAAATTATATTTCATGATTGAAATGTGTTGTTGTAACTGGTAGTCTGGAACCCTGTATACATCCTGATACATCTTGAAATATTTGACTCTGATTGTAAACTCTAAATTCTTTGGCCAAAAATGAATATTTGACTGGTGATCAATAAATTCAGATGAGGTTTATTTTATCTGAATTTTTTTTTTTATCATAGACTCAAAGGATGTAGCCAGTAAATTTTTACCGAGTTCTACTGATCCGTATAATTTTGTAACATGCTGTGTCTCAATTAAGGTACCTGTATTTGATTAATCTATTTGAGTTGGTAAAGATAGTGTATCTCTTCTAGAAACTTCTATATAGAGTGATGCCCTAAATAATTGACTCCTTAACCACAGCAGAATTATGGGTAACTTTTCACGATTTAGTTGGAAATATGGCTTGTTGCCATTAATCGGAAAGCTCTCAGTGAGAGCTTTCCGATGAATTGCAACAAGCCATATTTCCGACTAAATCCTGAAAAGTTACCTATAATTCTGCTGTGGTTAAGGAGTTGATTATTTAGGGCATTACTGTATATTCGGGGGTATAAAATAATAGATATGAATAGAGGACACGTGTATGCAAAAGCTTTTCTCAATTAAGATAAATTTTTATGTAGAATCTTCTCATATACTGGGACAGGAAAATGGGCTATTTTTAGAACAAAATTATTGCGGAAATGTTCAGAGTGTAAAAAGATAGAGAACTCTATCGTGTTAGCACCCTCAAAGTAAATGTCATTTCAACTAAGAGAACTAACCATGATTTCAACAGATTTAATCATTTATATAAATAAACCATTTATTATGCCTTAAAAGACTCATAATATACCCAATCTTCAGTGTTATCTGTATGGCATTCATAAAAAGCTATGTGCAGTATTATTAAAAAATAATGTTGTTTTAATTGTGACTGGGGAAATATACACAATCTTTAAAACTTCATAAAAAAAATGAAATCGGACAACCCAACATGTCAATCTGCAAGGAATAGAGAATGTCTACTTCCTGGTTACTCTTTCTGAAATATTTATCTCGGGAACCGGTCTATGTTGAGAAATGGGATTCATGTGCAGTCTATGCCGTGAAAGTAGTTTCAAAACTCATACAGCTGCCGGCCAGGGAACTTCTGCTTCCATGAAACGAGAACTGTTGGAAGTAAGGCAGGTTGAGGGCTGCGGCTTCAGCTAAGGGCTCCTCCTCTATATCCATTAGATCATGATTGGAGCTCGGAGTCATCTGGACGGGCTCATTTGTGAATATCTCGTCAAAGTAGCGAGTGTCCGTTTCCGAGGTTACTTGTGGCTTGAACGGAGGAGCAATCTGAGAAATTCATATAAGCATGCATTAGAGAGAAATAAATAGAAATTAAGGAATAAGCATTTAAGCCACAATATTAAGACAACAGAGACACAGTCAGGGCTCCCATAATGAATTTAGAATCATTTTCAAGGACTTTTCAAGCACTGATCCAAAACTTTTCAAGCACCACCGACACCGACAGCCGACATTCACACTTCACTGAACTTTTATATCACAGTGCCTGGTATTGTCATACATAATGGAAGGAAAATACAGTTATGATTGATAAAACAAGATTACCTTTGTATATAGTAATGCCCTAAATAATTGACTCCTTAACCACAGCAGAATTATGGGTAATTTTTCAGGATTTAGTTGGAAATATGGCTCCGTTGCTCCTCCGTTCAAGCAACAAGCCATATTTCCGACTAAATCCTGAAAAATTATCCATAATTCTGCTGTGGCTAATGAGTCGATTATTTAGAGCATTACTGTACACTATGCACAATAATCATTGTATTTTGTTTGTTTTTGTTTGTTTTTTGAACTCGTGCAATTTAGAATAGAGTTCAGTGTCCACAGTTGTAAGGACTTCCTTCTTCTCTTTTGCCTTTATAGACAATGTTGCTACAGTGAGTCAAACTTTGGTTACTAAATTCAAGCACTTGAAGCACCTTGTCGTATTTCAGGGTATATTCAATAAAGCTCAAGGGCTTGAAAAAAAATCGATATAAAATTCAAGTACTTTCAAAATATTCAAGCATCTGTATGAACCCTGACAGTATAATATGGGGGTAGGGGGTCTCATTTATCCAAGTCAGGGGCTAGTTATTGAACATTTAAAATAAAATTAAAATTGAATTTTAATTAACTCACTGATTTGTTAGACAGTATGTAGGGAGAAATCTAAATCCACGGCTCAAAATATTTTTAAACAATTTTATACAAAAATAGTTCTGTACAAAGAATAGCGATCCACACCTAGAAACCCAAAGCATCAATGGTCATTCCAACATATATATCAACTGCCACATTGGGGAAGTACGGCATGCCAATATACAAGTAGCACATCAACCACCAGTTTTTTTTAGACTGTCCTCTTAGAAGAGACTCTTGAAATCACAGTAAACACAAGTTTGGTTAATCAACAACGAAAGAAACATCCTTCATAAAGACCTGGAGCCTGAGAAATCAACGATTGTTAGCAAAGAGTGTGAAAAATACTAGCTCTACCAACTCCGCATACTGGAACCGATCAGTTCTGTGAGAATGAAAATGGGCAGCAGGGTACGTTTTTTCCCACTTTCCTTTCTCTTCTCTACAAGGGACAGGATTCAAACTTCTGAACCACATTGACATGATATTCTGTGATTACTACTTTTTATATTCTTTCATCCTGCCAAGAACTGGCTACCACTATCCTTAGTTAGGGACTGAACTGACCATGCAGTGAAGTGCACTCTCCTCGTTTTCATTTTGGGAGAGTGAAAAATCACTCACCTTATTTTCATTTTGGGAGAGTAATTTTAAGATAAATGCAGTGCGTATCATCAGTAAAAATTTAATGAGGAATATGTTGGTTAATGTTTGAGATTTATGATTGTTGTTTTATTTCAATTTCAAAACAAATAAAACTTTTTGTTGTGAAATATTTTATTCCGGTTCATTTAGTTTGGGTGCATTGTGAAATGCTGCTAATGTGTATATAATCGATTGAGTGATATTTATAAAGTACTGATATAAGTTTACTTTAAAAAGTCATAGTTGTAAATTTTTATCACGTAACATACCACTTAAATTTCCAAAGGGAAAACCAGAAACGTCCAAGTAATAGTGAATGTCAATATAAAGAGATATAAATAAAGTAAAATCCTAGATGGCCACCAGCGGCAATGTTTTCCAATGAAACTAAACAAGAAATAATGGCATTGAAATCCATGTAAAAAGGACGACCTGCATTATCCGCAACTCAATGTGATGACTTATATGAATGTCAAGATTTAAATAACCATACATATTACATGGATATATGATTTTTCGACTGGCCCATTCTCAATTTGGGTGAAATTTTAGTTACAAGTACCCCCCTCCCTTCCCGCCACCCTTGGATTGGAAATTCCAACTGGGGACCCAATAAGTGAAACATTTGGTTCACCTCCTCCCACAATTTGGGTTGGAAATTTTATTACAACTACATGGAGCTACATTATAGCATATAAGTAATTTGAATTCCACCCACCTGGAGCCAGCGATTGGGAAAACCATTTTGGATCATAAATTTTATGAGATAATTTCAAAATAAATAATCTGATCTGAAGTGAATTTTTTGTCTCATTTGACTTGGATGATCGTCATAACATTACCCCAGCTGTTTAGTTGTTAGATATAGCCTCATTGGAACACCGAGATGTACATATGCGTAGGCCCTATTAATTATGTGAATGGCCTGGTGGTGCGTCTATAGATAATGATATATAATGATGCATATTGCAGCATATGGTGGCACGGCACTGTGGTCCTAGTGTTCTTATTTTATCCTGGTAACATAAACAATTAATTCAGACAAATATTACTCATTCTTCTGGGACGTCAAAAATGTGATTTGCTTTGTGTGCCAAACATAAACGACATTGTCAGGGAAATGAGCATGACAGTATGGCATCTCTTTGGATATGACATATGATGTCACCAAACAGTAAACTGCTCTACGCGGAATACCATGTGAACGTGCATTTACTAATTTACTAAACAAAAGAAAAATTATTCAGTGATATGACAAATGTTTAATACATTTGCAAGATGAATTATGTTGTTTTGGCATGTGGCTCACGAAAACTTGCAGTTTTATGTAATATCAGAATAACATAGCAACACTTCCAGTCGTCCATATTTATAATTTAATGGTTATTGCTTAAAATATAAACCATGTAACGCCCTTTCACAATGAATGATGGATATTATGTTGATATATGAAAAGATAAATTTTGCAATTTAAATTTAATTGCAATTTGACATTTCCAAGAATGCTCCGAATAAAATTCAAGATGGTGGTGCCCATGTTGAATAGCGAACTAAGTATAAGGACGACTAAGTATAAGGACCAGCTTGCTACTCAACACATGCTTGGCTGGTCGTCCTTAAACAAAATTTGATAGCTTCCATCTAGTGGTTACCCTAAAGATCCATTTCAAGTTTGGTGATGATCGGATGAGAGATGTGACCTGCAGGGTGTGTTACAGGATTAAGTCATACAATCTCGCCAATAATTGTGGGCTGCATGGTGTGTTGATGGATTAAAATGTGAAATCCAATATATCTGCTGGCAGCCATGTTTTCTAACCGGGAAAAAAGGTAAACTCCCATCTAGAGGTAACCCCGATGATCCATATCAAGTTTAGTGACAATCGGATGAGAGATGTGACCTGTAGGGTGTGCTAAAGGATTTAGTCATACAAAGAGTAAAATACAGGATGGCCATTGGTGGCCATGTTTTTTAACAGAAATTGGAAATTAGGTAAGCTCCCATCGAGATGTCACCCTGAGGATCCACATGTATTTTGGTGACGATCGGATGAGGGATGTGGCCTGTAGGGTGTGCCAAAGGATTTAGTGATGTAAAGATTAAGATGGCTTCCGGTGGCCATGTATTTCATCGAAAATGCAATAGCTCCCATCTAGAAGTGATCCCAAACATGCCTGTATATTTTCAAAAATATCACCAATATTTGGGCTCCATGGTGTGCCGATGAATTCAAATGTGAATCCAAGATGGCCACTGAGGATCCATATGAAGTTTGATGATGATCGGATGAGGGATGTGGCCTGTAGGGTGTGCTAAAGGAAATTGTTGATGGACACACAACCACACACTTGGACGACCAACCCATGGCAGTAGCTCAAACTTGACTTGGGCTAAAAATACATTCTTTCTTAGGTTATTTATGACAGCGGTCACATTTAGCGAATGTGTATCATGGAGCTGATGTCAGATGGAATATTATTTTGGAAATTATTATGCGAGTAGAAAAACGGCAGCCAATAATATCCTCTTATTATTAGATTCTGGTGCAAACCGAAAGTGTACGCTGTCAATGATTCGATCAGTGACAAAGAGGCTGATTTTAGCAAGAGCAACGGTGCGTGGAAGCCATTCCGAACAGTCCCTGCTTAGTATGATTTTATATGCCACAACAAAGTGTCTCCAGTATAATTTTATATGCAATTCGTCTTACCTTTTTATTTTAAGCTTAGATTTTTAACATTGTAAATTATATTGTTTTTATTTACTGTCGATTTATATATAATTAACAGCTCTTATCGAGTGGTTACTTTTTTTTAATCTTTAATAAAAAAATTTGACCTGTATTATGGAGGCCCGTTTCCCTACTCACTGTATTTAAGAGAAAATATCCAAGATACATGCCTATTTACAACAGTTTCAAATTTTTTATTCGACAGCAAGCCTGACCACTCAATTTCTGAGCATCTGGCTTTCTTGAATATTACTTTAATATTTGTTTAAAGAATAACCAAGAAATATTTTGTTCACGATCTATAAAAGTAAATTCCATTGGTTCCTAAATGGTCTAAACCTGATGTTTGTTTGGTGAGCTATATCCTATAAATTTCATGGCAACCCGAATAACGCACAGAGAAAAAGCTAACAGTCAACAAAATGGGAAGATGGTATATGTAATAAAGAGTATCATATAAACATAATATTGAAATAAGTCGCTATAATTTTTCTATATGTCGATAACAAAGTTAAAACATGTTAATATATCAACAAGACACAAAACTAGAAATATTTAGTGTAAGGACTATTCTAAATGACATTTACTACTGTGAGTGACTGCTATATGATCAGCTTCATGTATCTCTAAGATATCAAAGGTATTTTATCAATTTCATGACTGGAGCTTCCTGAATTTTTGTGAATTATATGTGCGAGTCTCACATATAGTGTAGGTAGTTAGTGACAAAAAATGCTCGGATCGATACAAGTCGGATAAAAGCGCCATTTTTTAGTATCTTGTAGGACAGCATCTCTAGTCTAGGAATTTTCTCAAGAACCAACTTTTCGACCGACGTAGAGCCGAAAATTCAAGATGGCGCCCAAGATGGCCGCCGGTTTGACGGTGGCACACCTAATAGATTTGCTTCTTGATTTGATATGGTAAATATAAGAATTCCTCAACACTATCTAATAATAGTGTTCATAGAATACCAACCGCGACTTTTAGTTGAAAAATGGCCACAATTATTCAAGATGGATGCCAAAATGGCGGCCAAAACATGAGAAATTGTGTTTTTTCCTTATTTTAATTTTAAATACTTTACAATTTTCGAGATAATATAAGAGAAGATATCAACTATGTGTTCATTATTCGATGGGATAATTTCTGTGGAAGAGTTATGCACATTAAAGGTGAAGCAGTATTGTTCGTTCTGGTAGAAATGTGAGGTAGAATATGTGCTATATAAAATAAATGAAATTATTGTCAGACTGTGTTTCATTCTGTAAATGCTTAATAACCAACCGTGAATGACCCTGATGTCATCAATTCCATTTGCGACACTACTATATGGTTGGATCAATTGAATAAACATTTGTATGTCGAGATGTTTACAAATAAAAAATCAATTTAGTAGTGGATTTACCACGAAATTAGGAAACACTAAATGACAGACCCCCTACTCATCAAACTCAATTTAGTTCTCAAAAACAAGATCATATGGAAGGTATTATGCAACATATCTTCATCATCAGGCCTCGTATTCAAATTACCAATACTTAAATTCAGTGTTTTTATGTCTAATTATACACAACATGATTGAAGCGTATACCCGAAAGTATAGTTGAGATCGGAGTAAGAAATAATATTATTTCCTTGTATCATTTAGTGTCCTCAATTATTTCAGCAACATAACATGAAACACAATCATGCGAATAGCGCAGATTCAATAATATATACATTAGTGCAATGTATTGCATATATATGCATATGTATAATTTTGAGTGTTATATTGTTGCTGGGATATAATCCAGGGGGCCATGTGGTGGGAAGATGGGATCAGTAAATTTGAAAATACACTTTGTTTTAATAAACTGAATTGAACAATTCACTACTCACAATCACATACATGGAAGTTTGCTTTTTGAACATTTTGCACCTGGAACAAACCGATTTGCAAACAAATTTAATCAATTCGGTGCACACTCTAGCCACCTCTGTGGTTGTCAACCATACAAGAACAAAAGAATCGTCAATAAATTTCCACCCGAAGTAGTCACACTGGGGGAAAACTGTTTCACCAGAATCGATTATATCACCCTTCCGGTTCCGTCTCTATCAAATAAGTTCCGACTCTTTCGCGGTTTGTTAAAAAATATTCAAAGTTTTGATAGGCTGTTTATACACTGAATGTCAATACAGAAAGTATTCTCCAATAACAATCGACAGATTAGGTCTTTGTACGTGCTTAGTGATGATAGCAATGCAATAGCTGATTGTGGTGCACATTTAGAGACGTGCATTTGTGTGTATTTCCCACGAGAATTAAGCAACAGTTTAATGCTCAGATTTTCAGCCTCATCACATTTAAATTGGGCTGGAACTTGTTAGGTTTTATGATCGAACATTATAGGTTAATATAATGTCCTGGTGTTCGATCACACAATGAGACATGTTCCAGCCCAACTAAAAGTATCAAGGCCGATAAACTTATCATCAAATTGCTGCTTAATTTACATAGGAAATGCACAAAAACGCATTATGCCTCAAAGTGTGCACAAAAATAGCTGATTTCGCATTATTATCATCAATAAGCACGAACAAAGACCTAATCTACGGATATTTGTTTAGAAAATAGATCTGTTTTGACATTTAGTGTATAAATGGCGGTCAACACTTTGAAAACAGTTGTGTTAAATCGCGAAAGAGTCGGGCCTTAGTTCGATAGATACAAAACCGAAAAGGCGATAGAATCGATTCTTGTGAAACAGTTTCCCTCCAGTGAGTCTGGTGCTGGAAACTTTGCATCTATTATGGGGCTTACAGTCCATATACCAGCCTGATGTATACTAGTAGCACAATTTCTTTGGTGGTAACTGTTCGTGTGCACGGCCTTTGCTGAACATTTCATGTCTATCTTCATTAACTGAGGTCAGGTTCGCAGATTTGTCATAAACAATCACGACGAGATGCTAAATACACTCAAATAATGGTGATGAAACATCAAGTACCACAAAAGGATTCCTCGTAATTGACATCAAGCATTCTGTTGCTCTGGGTAAGCTTTTCAAGCATCCCAAAATGTGCGCTTACCATTACCAAAGAAAAGGGGAGTTGAGTCGCATCCTGATATCACATGGAAATGATGGAATATTGGAAGCACAGTTGAATTTTCTGAGCCCAATTGAATTGTACATATCAACTATGTTGCGGATAACATGGGATTTAGACTTGTCGAAAGACACCGTTTCAAATCTTTGCATTGGAGTAGCTTAGCATGCAGATGTCACACTAGAATCACGATAATATCCTTGTAAATATCCTTGTACAATAATCGATGAATAATGAGTTTGTAGCATATGAGATATATGTCCGACTAATCTACTGTCAGCTTCTTCATATGTGCATCCAAAGAGAATAGGTTCCACATTAGGACCGCGTTGTCATCCTCCGTTGTGAAGATGGTTTTTCCTGTTAGGGTTTCCAATTTAAAGAGACATTCATTGACCAATGCAAACAATACTTGCTTGTTGGTGGTGTTTCTTAGAAAGTCATTCCAATTCGGTGGAATTTTTGTGGTAAGCCCCCACCTTACATCGAATGCCACAACCACGTTTCTCTCACGTTCCTGTTTTGATACTAACCTATATTTACCTGTCCAAAACCAAGTCAAGTATTCTACTATCTGGGAGTGCATCATAACATATGGAATAAACGTTGTGCTGATATACATTGAGAAGGTATGCCCGACTTCAGGTCTCAGTAAGTGTATCAGAGCACCCCCGTCGAACACCTTACACTCGACCTTTGGATTTGGCTCTGCAGTGTCTATGTAGTTTGAATCGGATGGGACCTTCATGCAGCTTAGGAAGTCACATTGATTACCGCCCCTGCTTTCGCCCACTTTCGATATAGATGGGGAACCGCTGGTTTTCGTGTGAGAAGAACATATATTTCATATGCTACAAACCGATAATTTTCGATTATTGTGCACACTGTTGACACATATATTATCGTGATCATGTTGGGACATCTGTATGCGATGCTTTTTCAATGCAAACATTTGAAACTGTTTGTCTTTCGAGAAGTCTATACCCCATGTTACATACAACATAGTTGATACGTGCAATTCAATGGGCTAACAAAAATTCAACTGTACTTCCAATATTCCATCCGATATCAGGATGCGACTCAACTCCCTTTTTCCTTGGTAAGGGTAAGCGCAATTTTGGGATGCTTGGAAAGCTTAGCTCACAGAATGCTTGACGCCCATACGAGGAATCCGTGTGTGGTTCTTGATGTTTCATCACCACTGTTTGAGTGTATTTAGCATTTCGTTGTGATTGTTTATGACAAATCTGTGAAATTGACCTTAGTTAATGAAGCAAGACATGAAATGTTCAGCACAGTTCAACATATATATATATATATCAGGCTGGTATCTGGACTCTACTAGTAAGCCCCATAGCACATGTAAAGTTTCCAGTACCTGACGTCTTTGGATGGAAATTGATTGGCGGTTCTTTTGTTACTGTTTGGATGACAACCCAGAAGCAGCTAAAGAGTGCACAGAGTTGATTAAATGTGTTTGCAAATCGGTTTGTTCCGGGTGCAAATGTTCAAGAAGCAAACTTCCATGTACGAAGTTGTGCAGATGTGGTTGTGAGAAGTGAATTGTTAAATAGAGTTTATTAAAACAAAGTGTATTTTCAAATTTCAAAGTATTGGTAATTTGAATACGAGGCCCGATGATGAAGATGTGTTGCAGAATACCATAAATATGTTCCTATTTTGAGAACCGAATTGAGTTTGACGATTATGGGTTTTGTCATTTGGTGTTTCCTAATTTCGTGGTAAATCCACTACTAAATTGATTTTTTATTTGTTAAAATCTCGATATTCAAATTTGTATTCAATTGATCCAACCATATAGTAGTGTCACAAATAGAATTGAAGACATCAGAACCATTCATGGTTCGTTTCTAAGCATTTACAGAATGAAACCCTGTCTTAGAATAATTTTGCTCATTTTACATAGCATATATTCTACCTCACATTTGTACCAGAACAAACTATACTACTTCGCCTTTAGTGTGCATGACTCTTTCACAGAGGTTATTCCATCGAATAATCAACACATTGTTGATATCTTCTCTTATATTATCTCGAAAATTGTAAAGTATTTAAACAAAAATAAGGACAAAACCAAACATTTCCATGTTTTGGCCGCCATTTTGGCATCCATCTTGAATAATTGTGGCCATTTTTCAACTAAAAGTGTGGGCTGTTATTCGGTAACCACCATTCTTAGATAATAGGGTGGAATTCGTTATGTTTAACATATCTAATTGAGAAGCAAAACTATTAGGTGTACCATCGTAAAACCGGCGGCCATCTTGGACGCCATCTTGAATTTTCGGCTCTACGTCGGTCAAAAAGTTGGTTCTTGAGAAAATTCCTAGGCTAGAGATGCTGTCCTACAAGATATGAAAAAATGGCGCTTTTATCCGACATGTATTGATCAAAACGCTAACTACCTACACTAATAAGAGAATACATCGGCTTATCAATGTTTACCTTTACCTTGTAAGCCAGTGTATTCTCTTATATATGTGAGGCTCCCTATGAGAGACTCTCATATATAAAAGAATGCACTGGCACCGGATCTTTAATGATGCGCCAGTGCAACTCCCGTCATGAAAGGGTTAACTTATCAAAGAATAATGTGTGAAAAGTGTTGTTTTTTGATGATTAAAAAACTTAAAATAGTGGACATATGGCAACGTACATATCTCATGAATACAAATGTCTAAAAATTTCGTTTGACCAGTAGATTCTGTGTTGTCTTCTTGATAATTAGTAAAGGCCGTCATAATCCATATCTCTGAGGTCCTCTTTAAAAAGCTCTTGGTTCGAACAAAAATTCATCTGTTGACAAGTTACTCTTTATGTATATACTTTCATCAAATTTACAACTATCGGCGGCTTCATCAATTCTTCTTCTAGTTTTTCTAATTATAGGCTTTTTAGTCAATTCTTCTATTAGTGTTCCAATTATAGGCCATTTCATTGAACTTTTGATAATGCTTTATTTATGCCTGCTTTTATGGAAACAGCTTCTTTGTTGAATTTTCTTTGTTAAAATTCTTGCACAAACACTATAGAACTCCATGATTCAATGCGACACAAGGGATACAAATTCAGACCTTTTAAAATAATTAGTAACACTGTGTTCAGCTGATATTAATAATGATACTCTGCTCTGCCATATTGATCTAGTTCAGGTTGTAGTCAGATCTTCCTAAAAACTGAGTTTGTCCAAAACAAAATTATCGAAATGAATATAAAATCTCTGTCAAAATATGAGTTTCAATAAACATCTTAATGGAACTTCACAAATTCCTTACTGTAGATAATAACAAAATGACACACTCTAGGTAGATAAAAATCAGCAGCTAAAGAGTACATAACAATCCTAGACAACTCACAGAGTTGAGTAATGGGAAGACCTCAGGTAAGTGAACTGCCAGGGGCGCTAACAGTGTAACCTGCTTGCAATTACTTAGGCGTCAAAACAAATCAGGACAATACTACAAAGTATGATTCTAGTTTTCTTGTCATTTGCTTTATATCTGAAGCTCATTTTTATATATCATTTTCATTTTAACTACTATCCATGAGGCAGATTTTCAGAAGCGGATTTTGAAATAGTAAGTTAATTAAACAAATAACAAGATATTAAACGAGGCAGAGCTACTATAATGAAGTGAAACATTTTGCTGCGGTTTTCAAATGTGGCGAGAAAACAATCTTGCTCAACATTGTTAAATGCTGTTACAAGAGATACCTATATCAATTACCTGTTAACCCTTTCATGACCTGAGCTGTGCTGGTGCAGCATTAAAGATCCTGTGCCAGTGCATTCTCTTATATATGTGAGTCTCCCATTGGGGGCCTTGCATATACAAGAGAATGCACTGGCTTACAAGGTCAAGGTAAATATTGTTAGGCCAATGTGTTCTCTTATATATATTAGCCCTGTGGGCGACTCGCATATATGAGAGAATGCATTGGGACAGAGTTTTTCAAAACTTTCAGGGTTAAGGTCCATAGTCAGAGACCCACCCAGAGGGAGATATAGGCGATATCCTCTTTTTGTTTTTTAATTAATTTGGGTTCACATACAGCCATTTTTACACTTTGGATCAGAGAAGACTGATGTATTGGCATAATTTGAACTTATTATGACTTCTCCCTGATGCTAACCCACTTCTTCCTAAAGGTCTTCCCCCGATGATGTACGACACGCAATTGGTGCTGCAATGACAAATTATGCATCTTCGGCAAATTGTGCATCTACAATGTTAGCCGCGGACTTCCGTGAAATTACTTTACAGTTCGCCGCTTATCTATTGTGTAAAATCTCAAGTATGACTCAAATTAATTCTTCCCCAATAAACCACACGTCCCCCCGAATAAAGTGGCTTTATTAGACCAGTAGATTTTCTGGAAATGAAAAATTTGACAATCAATGTATCAAACTATGCTTCCAACTGTCTGTGTTTTTAACATATTTGATTAGATCCCAGAATAAACACAGGTGGCTTTTGGGGGCTTGGTTTTTTTTTAAAGAATCAAGTTGAAAATTCTAGTCAATAAGAAACTATTCTTCTGCAATAAAAACTTCCTCTTCAATGGTGACAATTCTGAGTCGAAAAGGGGCATAGCTCTGTCAGAAATGTATATAATATAATTTGAAAGCAATGAGATAACTATAACTTGAGTTATATCATCCATATAACAAAATAATCAGCAAACTCTAAGTCAAAAAGGGGTTAACTCAGTCAGAAATGGTTGGACCGGACCCAAATTCGAACATGACCAAGACTACTCATATGAAGTTTCATAAAAATTCTGTCAAATGTTTTTCAAGTTATCGTCCAGACTTTGAACATTTCCGATGGACGGACGAACTCACTGACAGACATAGCTCATTTCTACAGTCGCTGAATGTTTTTTTTAGAAAAAAAATTCCCTTGAAATTGTCTGTTCAGTTGAATGACATTTAATATCAATGCAAATGACGACATCATGAGCATTCACTTACAAACCACATGAATTGCGGGCGCACACCACAATTAGAGCAGATATATCTCCATAGCTGGCAAATCATATGGTTTGTTGGTAATCTGCAATCTCTCAATGTGCCCTATATGTGAATTTGGTGAATTTGTATGATTTGCCTAGATCATGCTCATCGCACTCTATATGATTCGACTTTAACTAAAATAAATCAGAAAATTTCACTTATCCTATTTTCAAACTTGTAGGCTGGTGCATGCCATATCTCTATTTGCTGAAATTTGAAAAAATTATAAAATATTAGAAAAAGCACTATAATATCATAAAAAGCACATACCTTTTTCTCATATAGTGCAGCCCAGTCTATACATGCAAAGAATGGATGAGCTTTGATTTCTTTAACGTCAGCTTCACTTCCACCAAGCCTGAATAAAAATAATGACATCTCACTACCACTACATGTAAGGGAATATTTTTATTATTTGGTTTACGAAAAAAAAATACATATATTGATCACTGGTTTTTTTTTATCTCGCCGACTCCAAACAGGTCTGGTAGGAAATAAAAAAATATATATACAGTTTAACATGCAAAAAGTTAAATGTGATCGCAAATTACTTCTCGGCAATTACTTTGTGTTACACAATGTTGCACATATCTGGGTTTTTTTCCACAAAAGAGACAGCCCTTTGTTAAATGTACCATTTTTGTGTGATCAAATACAAGAATAACAAGTGCACCGCTGGGCGGAGGTAACGCCCCCGACTGTACAATCAGAGAGGATTTTTCTTATTTTTGTGCAAATGCTTATTAAATGGCACTTTGTAAAGTTATGTTATTCATGAGTAAACAATCCAAAATCAAGTTATCATCTGGAAACCAAAAAAAGTAGCAGAAAACCTGAATTTTCTAAGTCCAAAAAGGGGCGTAACTCTGGAAAAAATAGGCAGACGGCTATGGGGAAATCTTGTCCCCCCCGGCTGGTCTATTGGCATACCAAATATCAACTGAATTGAATTAGCGAAACCAAAGTTATGAGTTGAAACGTTCGTACGGACAATTTTCTAAGTCCAAAAAGGGGCGTAACTCTGGAAAAAATGGGCGGACGAAACCGCAGTTATGGGGAAATCTTGTCCCCCCGGCTGGTCTATTAGCATACCAAAGATCAACTGAATTGAGTTAGCGAAACCAAAGTTATGAGTTGAAACGTTCGTACGGACGGACGGAAGGACGGACGGACGGAAGGACAGACGGAAGGACGGACGGAAGGACGGACGGAAGGACGGACGGAAGGACGGACGGACGGAGGGCTCCACTATATACCCCCAAATCTCCATCGGAGATCGGGGGCATAATAACTATCAAGATGACTGTCATCAGGTTTCATTCCATTATATGAGCTACGGTTACAGAATTTGTATTGAATCATGTTCTATTTATAGCACAGAAAAATCCAATTATTTTAACACTTCCTGTATCTCGTGTTTGACAAAAATTACGTTTGTTCTTGTTTATTTTCCACCTTTATTGCCTGTGATAGGTATGCTAATCAAACTGATGTCTATGTTCCAGACACATATAAGATTGTTTTGGTGGACAAGCAAACAAAAATACTGTCGGACATACTAGTAATGTTAGCCTCAAATACAGATTGTATTACAAACAACTGTGCCGCTTTGTGTCAGACAATGTCCGATGTCTGTTTGTTAAATCCAAGTACGAAAGTATACCTAATAGAATGAATTTGATATTAAAAGTTGATTAATCATCAATGATTTTGTTGTCTTTCTTTATGTTCTTCCATCCATCACATTTTAATATTCTATGAGACCGCGATGGCTGAAGGTATCTGTGTCCTTTAACTTGACTCTATCACACTTTTCTCAGTGGAGAAAAATAAATCTGAACACCTATTTTATTCTGACCTACCTACCCAAACCTCTGAAAAAAATTATAGAAAAATTATAGTAAAACATGTGTCTGACCCCTAAACATATATAATATCATGAACATCTATTAAAAAAATTATTTCAAATAAAACATCATGATCACGATTATAGAACGGCAGTCTTCCACACATCATTTCATACATAACAAGAAATTAAAAAAATAAAATAATGGCCTAAGGCCAGTACAAAAAAATTGCTACATTTACATCGCCTGCCGACACTATTTTAATTCCCTTCCACAATTATATTTTTGTTTGGATAATTTTGATGTGAACTTTTTTTGTATGCCTTAACTGTCAAATTACGTTTTGATTACACATTAATCAGTCTATTTTGATCAAATGGGCAATCTAAACCATGTTGTATAATATAAGCTAGGATACTGCTTCAATTTCTAGAAAAGACCATAACCATTTATGTTGGGAAGAATAAAATATATCAAATACCCCCATGGTGGTTCATGGGCATACAAAAGATCATTCAAATCTGGCATATGATAAACTGTTTTTGACAGACTCATAAACGGATGGATGTAAGGGCTCACGTAACTTTGGTTGTGGTGGATAATAAGGAAACTGTCAGGCTAGATACAGCTTGCATACCTTTCTTGGGGGTTCTTTTTCAGAAATCCACCGAGAAGAGACTTTGCCTCGTCTGTCAATATCCGAGGAAACTGAACATCTCTCAACAGAATAAGTTCAAATAAAACATCGTGATCACGATTATAGAACGGAAGTCTTCCACACATCATTTCATACATAACAACACCTGTTCCCCACCAGTCAACAGCTCGACCATAATCGTTGTCCTCAAGAACCTGTGAAATAATCAACAAAATGAAGAGTATTTAGTCAAGAATAGATACAAAATATTATTATTTCACTGGTGGCCATGTTACAATTTTGGAAAAAAATATCCATGGCTCCCATCTAGATGTCACCACGAAGATCTATATGAAGTTTGGTGACGATCGATAAGAGATGTGACCTGTAGAGTCTGCTAAAGAAAATTGTTGACTGATGGACGAATGTACGATGGATGAAAACCCATGGCAATCGCTCAAATTTGACTTTGTAAAGTTGAGCTAAAAATGCCTATGATGTCACTCCAATGTTTAACCCTTTCATGAGTGTAGCTTCCTGAATTATTGCGAAAACCCTGTGCTAATGCATTCTCTTATATATGCGAGTTGACCATAGGTTGCCTCACATGTGGGAATGCATTGGCCTAAAAAAATTTATATCATTGGCCTAAAAAAATTTATATTATTTTTTATCACTGTTAAAGAATGTAAAAGAAAATGAAAAAAATTATAAAAAAAACTGTTATAGAATGTAAGAAATTATGATAAAAAATGATAAAAATTGTTAAAGAATGTAAGAACGAGAGGCCGATCACGATCGGCAGATGTTTAACCCATCCCTTGGCGATAGTAAATTGTTAAGATCAGAATCATAATCTTTTAATGTTGAATTATAGAGTATACTGTTATGATCTAAAGTAGTATATGACAAATGTACATAATAACCAGTAATAACACAAATTATTGGAATGTATGAGTCAATATAGAAGGGTTAATATAACATCTAAACTCTAGAGCCTGTCACCACTATCATAGTGTGAGCAGTTCTATTCATGTTGTTGCAAATTGCCATGTGAGATATCAAAATAATATAATTATTTATTTAATGGAAAAGGTTAAAAGACATGGAATGGGTAAAAGGGGTTAAATCACCTATCTCTGCCCTGTTTGATCCAATGTAGTCCCATCATCCAAGGACTTAGAGAGCTCCATTGGTCTAGTTAAATAAATTCACCTGGCTAAGTTGTGGTTAAAAAGATAGCTAAATCAATTTATCCAATAATTCACTGTGTCTCTTATACAGACCTAACATATGAGGGCTATAAATAACTCTCAAAGCAATAAACTATATTGTCTTTTATCTTGCTTACAGAGAAGCAGGTATTCATTAATTGTAAGTTACTTGGGTTATAATCTGGATAATTCTTAGTTTAAAAAGGGCCATATCTCTGGTATAACAAATTGGATCTAACCCATATTCAAACTCGTTCTGTATTTTGAGTTGAGAAACTCACATACCAAATTTGGTTCCTATCAGATGAAAAATGGTTGATTTATCGAAGTACATGTATGTGTGAATCATATGTCAAAGGACCATAACACCATTAAACAAAATCAGATCAAACCCATATTCGAAATCAATCTGTATGTTGGTCTGAGAAACTCATACACCAAATTTGGTTCCAATCAGATAAAAAATGTTTGAGTTATGGCAGAATTCATGAATTCTAAGTCGAAAAAGGGCCATAACTCCGCAATAAAAATCAAACCCATATTCGAACTCGATCTGTATTTTGGGCCGAGAAACTCACATACCAAATTTGGTTCCGATCAGATAAAAAATGTTTGAGTTATGGCAGAATGCGTGAATTCTAAGTCGAAAAAGGGCCATAACTCTGTCAAAAAAAGTCGGATCAAACCCATATTCGAACTCGATCTGTATTTTGGGCTGAAAACCCCATATACAAAATTTGGTTTTGATCAGGTAAAAAATGTTTGAGTTATCGCATTACACGTAAAGTGTCTACGGACGGACAGACGGACGGACAGACGGACGGACAGACGGACGGACAGGCGGACGGACAGGCGGACGGACGGACGGACGCACGACGAGTGGTCAATCCGGACAACGACACTATGTTTACCATACATGGTATGGGTAAACATAAAAAATGATAAAAATGATAAAATTGTTAAAGAATATAAGAAAGAATGATAAAAATGATAAAAGTCTTAAAGAATATAAGAAGAAATTTTATAAAATGAAAAAAATTGTTAAAGAATGTAAGAAATTTCAGGCACTTTGTTTCATGCAGGCATGAATGGCTCCCACCAGCGTAAACACTGGATGGGTCTTTGTGCTAGAATATATTCCATCTCAGTGCACAAATGAACAAATCACTGTTGTCTACACTTACCTCTGGAGCTAGGTACTCAGGTGTGCCACAAAACGTCTTCGTACTAGCACCATAGTACATCTCTTCCTTACACAAGCCAAAGTCGGCTATCTTTATGTGACCATCTTTGTCCAGCAGTAAATTTTCAAGCTAGAGAAAGAATAAAGTTTTGGGCTAGTTCATGTGAAGATTGATAAAAACACATCTTAGAAGTGATATATCCGAAAATTATTTGTGCAATGAACTTGATGATGCCAGTCGTTTCTGAAAGAAGTAGTAACTCAAATAAAACAAATGCTTTATAGAGGATCTCTAATGAGTCACAATTCTATACAAACTTGATTAACCGATTGCACTAAATTCTATTCGAATTGCGACGAATTTGAGATCCATTTTATCACATAATCACTTTTAGCAAGGAAAAATAATCTCAAAATAGATGGGGTTAAAAAATATTAATATTGATTTACTTACCGTACTGACCCGCGTTTAGGCCCAGGGGGCCTTTGTTTGGGGAGTATCATTAGCAAATACTTACTTACCACAGCTGAAATTGAAAAAAATTTGGGGTGGGCTTAAACACGAATATACCCCTGTGCATGGAATTTGGCCAAAATATATGGGTGGGCTTAAACACGGGCATGGGCTTTGAACCGGGTCAGTACGGTATCACAACCAAAGAGGAACTAAAGACACCTTCAAGAAAAAATGTAGTTCCACTTTAAATGTGTCTTTTCATGTTGACAAAATTGTTCCAACCACCCTTATCACCCATGTTTATATCACAGTCAACACTAAATAACCCAACACAAATCGAATATCATAATTATATTCTAATTAACATAATAATAAGTTCTGGCATTTACATCAACATCATTGCACAAAGCTCTTAAGTCACTGTGCGTGCCAATAATACATGAGTGTCTCACTAAAAAATATGAGGTTACATTTATTTAATGTGATAAAAATATCTAAAATATCTTTTCCTGGAGTCTTTAGATTAGGCCAAGTTTCTTCTGGCCATGTCAGTTCAGTGTATTGTCCATCTAGGGTGCCACGAAGCAATTTTTGAATATTTCTTCTGAATCGAAACAGCTGTCCTGATATTGATATCGTCGCAAATCTACTATATATTTTGAGACTTCCATATATATATGTGTGTGTCCTTTATCGACTCGAAAACGGCTCGAACGATTGAGCCCAAACTTGCTATATAAGGGTAAAAAGCCACGAGAAGTGCCATCGCACCGCTTCTGAGAACGTCCGAGCACTCCTTCACCCTTTGCCCTGCCACCGTCGTTGGAATTGATGGGTTAATGATTAAGAAGCGTTCGTATCTGCAGTGTCGTTGTTAAAGAGCGTTTATATACACAAGTATAAATACGGCTCAATCGACCATCTCGATAACTGGGGATATGAATTTCGTACTTAGGGCTTCCAAGGGACGGGGGAGATTTGTCGGGTTATTTTGTCCACCCAACATGACCTTGAAACGGGTACCCGCAAATGATAGTATGCTATCGGCGTGCCTGTACGGGGTTACCTTGAAAAGTAATGGATCGACCAAAGCCATGGGACCAATCCCACCAGTGGCGAGCTAATCTGCTAGTTATCTATAAATAAAATGCCCAACTTCTGTCTAAATGACATGTTACGTGGGCAGATTTCAGTACACGGTATGGAGATTGACAAGAATTGCCGAATGTGAAAGTTTGGATCACTCAATGCATTCCTCACTGGCTTTATTATGGCTTCTGATAACTTTACTATATTGTAGATGATCTTTTGTGTTAGATTAAAATGGTTAGATAGGTACACAATATAACACGATCCATTTCCATTGCACCGTATTTATGATTTCTCACCATTATGTTTTCAAATCATTACAGTGTATGATATAATGATTTGATTCCAGATTCCATGTGATTCCCAATCTTCTGTCCGATTCGATTCAAGATATGGGCATTTGGTGAACTTATTATCTGTACATTTCCTAAGGGAACTACTCTTCAATGAGTATTTAAACAAAATGTTAACATTCACTAAGCAATTAGCAACCATAGTTAAGAAACTGAGAAAGTCTGACAAAAACAACCTGTAGTACCCGCGGATGAGAGAATGTGCAAATAATGTGATATAGATAAGCATGGATATAGTGTGTCTGACAATTGAAGAATGAGATACCCAAATTCACCCTCTGGGGACCTCATTCTGCTTAGGTCTCACCTTCTAAGAAGTATCTATGGTCTCAAATTGACATCATTTTTAGTTTCAATATCCCCTAATTTACAGAAGATAAAATGCATTATAGAGGTGAGTGATGGGTGAACATCAACTATAACTGGGGAACTTCAATCTGATCCTAGATTTCCCATAGCAGTTGAGGCCTAAGCAGAATGAGGTTCCCAGAGTGTGAATTTGGTGGTGCTAGATCGCCATGTGGGATAGCATCACTAAATTCACCCTCTGGGGACCACATTCTGCAAATGGCAGACATGTTTATTTTTCTCTCTCTCTCTCTCTTGAGTGGGCGAATTTGTCAATAAATCTGATCTTATCTAAAGATATTACTTACTTTCAAATCTCTATATACTATATTATGTTCATGTAGATAACCAAGTGCTGATATAATTTCTGCTCCATAAAATCTCGTCCTATCTTCCTTGAATATCCGTTCACGGGATAAGTGAAAAAAGAGTTCTCCACCATTAACATACTCCATAACAAAGCATAACCGATCTGGTGTTTGGAAAGAATACTTCAATGCCTGCAAGGAATGGACATAGAAAATTTGTATACTCACATTTCAATTCATTTGATATAAACTTTTACTGATCATTATTTAAGAAATGAATGTAGTTTGAGTGAGTGCACTTGAATCAAGCCTGAGCTTAGTGTTCCTGTCATTAGCAGAATGAGTTCCCCAGAGGGTGAATTTAGTGATGCTATCCCACATAGTGGGCTAGCATCACTAAATTCACCCTCTGGGGACCTCATTCTGCTTATGCCTCATCTTCTCTGGAAAGTTTCTTTATTATCAAATTTCTATAGAAACTTCTTCACATAGATTCTATATCTTTTTTAGTTTAGTTTCTCTTTATCCCCAAATTGGCAGACTACACACTGCATAATCGAGGTTCCCAGTGGGTGTACATCACCATTTGGGAACTTCAATCTGAGTCTATGTCTCCCATAGCAGATGAGGTCATGCAGAATGAGGTCCCCAGCGGGTGATTTTGGAGATGCTAGCCTGCTATGCGGAATAGCGTCACTAAATTCACCCTCTGGGGACCTCATTCTGCAAATTACAGGCACACTAAACTCAGGCTTGATTTACAAATTCAAGAGTTTTCAAGGAGTCATTGGAACTCAGCTAAACAAGTACGGATGTCACATCTTATTGACCTTGAAACTGACCAACAGTTTTATGGTGTGTTTTATTGGGATATAAAACAAAGGACCCAAGTGGCATTGACCAATCACCTAATAGGATTTATTTTAACACACGCAGGCTATGTAAATATTAATGTTTGATGGGTCAATTTAAAATGCCTGTTTTTATTTATGATCATAGACATCTATAAAGAGTAGAGCTGTTTCCAGATCCATATTAAGTTTGACATAATCAGACGAACAAAGAAGGATAGCTCTGTTGACAATGAAAAATAAAATGTCAATGGCTCCGTTTTTTAGATTTCAAAGAGATCCAGTAATTTATTACCGAGATATCATCAAGGCGGGCAAAATATCTTCAAGATAAACAAAGAAGAATAACTCTAGTATTTTCTTTCAGTCAATGTTAGTTTTATACAGCAGTTAATCCATCTCATGTTCTTACAGATTTTACAAAACATCAACTGAATTCCTTTATAGGGCATCCTATAGGTACCGTAATCTCTAACATATTCATAGACCCAATAGTCTATCGCTGAGAGACAGTTAAATCAATCATATTTTATTGGAAAAAGCCCATGTTAAAACATGTTTGCGTTACTCCAATACACAAATAAATAAATTTTGAACATATATATGAAGCATAACAAATATAATATACATGTAGCTGTATGTAGACATACATAATTACTATCCGAGAAGAAAGAGCTCATATTAGTATATAGTGTCCTTATCTACTTTCTTCTTTCATAATTAAAATGCGTGTTTAATAAAATCACACGTTTTGTATCCCAATATGTTATTAGAATAGATTCAGTTGATATTTCCTTTATGCTATTAAGTATAGATTCATAATTTTCCCTCAAGCTATTGTATAGTGTACATACTTGAATAAAATGTTCTTCGTTTTCAACTTTTTTTTGGCAATTTGGACAACAACGTTCATCAGAATCTTTCATTGGTTTATAATATCTTCCAACCTCGCTCATAAGCGGACGTGCACTTATATAAAAAACATTTTCTGATGAACAAAGTAGAATATCTCCAGAAAAGGAAATGTAACAAGAGAGATGTTGTGTTTGAGTTGTGACATAAGGAAATAATAATAATTAGTTCTTTATAGTGCTTAATCCACCAACATGCCCTAAGATGCTCTATACATATTATTACCCCCCCACCCCCCCCCCCCCCCCCCCCCCCCCCGGCGATAGGGCATTGACACCAATTTATTTGGTCCATCCTCTGAGGATGCAATCTGAGCTGCAACACATAAAGTAATGCCCTAAATAATCGACTCCTTAACCACAGCAGAATTATGGGTAATTTTTCATGATTTAGTTGGAAATATGGCTTGTTACCATTCATCAGAAAGCTCTCAGTATTTCAGGATTTAGTCGGAAATATGGTTTGTTGCCATTCATCGGAAAGCTCTCTCAGTATTTCAGGATTTAGTCGGAAATATGGCTTGTTGCCATTCATCGGAAAGCTCTCACTGAGAGCTTTCCGATGAATGGCAACAAACCATATTTCCGACTAAATCCTGAAATACTGAGAGCTTTCTGCTGTGGTTAAGGAGTCGATTATTTGGGGCATTACTGTATGCGTGCGTGCGCATTAGCAATAATCATGCTGACAAGATCCATGGACACCCCACCGAGTACTCTTATAACGCATGAGTTAAGCCACTGTTGTATAAAACTCAAAATGTCCACCTCAGTATAAGCCACAATTCAAATTTGGTCAAAACTGTATAATGTTGGAGGTATTGAACCTACAGTGCCAAACAGATACCCAGAAATTAGAAGGTAAAATTGGGCAGGACTGGTTTTCTTACTCATCCAAGAAGCTATGTATCAAATATGATCAAAATCAGATAACATTTGTTGGAGTTATTGTTCTAATGACAAAACATGGACAGACAGACAGATGGATGAATGGATGCACATTGTCATTCATCAAAACATAATTCGAGTTTGTTACAAAACTTGACCAAAAATTACCAACAAACTTTCGAAATCCTTTATCGTAAGGTATCTCCAGGTATCTTTCATTGGGATCAGAATAAAACAGATGAGCTATCAAGACAAACAGAAAAAGATCCACAACATAGAAGAATAACTCAGAAATAGGAATACAAAACACATATGTGAACCATTTTGAGAGCCATCATCTCATCCGTTCTTCCATCTTTACATGAGACAACAGATGGCCGAGTTATCAAACTGGACAGATGCAATATAAACAAGCCTGAGTTTAGTGTGCCTGTCATTTGCAGAATGAGGTCCCCAGAGGGTAAATTTAGTGATGCTATCCCACATAGCAGGCTAGCATCACTAAATTCACCCTCTGGGGACCTCATTCTGCTTAGGCCTCATCTTCTCTGGAAAGTTTCTTTATTATCAAAATTCATTAGAAACTTCTTCACATAGATTCTATTTCTTTTTTAGTTTAGTTTCCATATATCCCCAAATTGGTAGATGACATATTACAAATCGAGGTTCCCAATGGGTGCACATCACAATATTCACCATTTGGGAACTTCAATCTAAGTCTATGTCTCCCATAGCAGATGAGGCCATGCAGAATGAGGTCCTCAGAGGGTGAATTTAATGATGCTAGCCCACTATGCAGGATAGCATCACTAAATTCACCCTCTGGGGACCTCATTCTGCAAATGACAGGCACATTAAACTCAGGTTTGAATATAAACATAACTTACTGTTAGAAAGGGATGTTTAGTTTTTTGTAATACTCTGTTTTCTGTTAATGTATGTGCGACTTCATCCTGCAAAAGAAATCAATAAAACTAATTGATAAGTAAAACTAGGCCAAGACTATTCCAGAAAGAATGATTAGGCCAAAAAAAAAAAGAGTTTTGGTTCTCGGGCAATTGTTTTTTCAAATCAATGAGGGAGGGAGGGTTTTATTTTTATTTTTTTCTGCACATAGTAAGCATGGACAAAGATACCTTCCTCTGTCTAGTAATAACCAGAAATGTAGAGGGGACGTTTATGCATATAAACTCATTTAATCTTACATAAAAATGACATTGTACTACCAGTCTATGACTGGGATTACCTAACATTATACAATGCCCCTGACATTCACTATTGTTATTGTTTTATAAAAATTGATACCTCCCCGTTCTAATATGTGAACCTGAATTAATCCTGTACCTTTCAATTGTATGGAGTTACAATTAGTGTAAGTTAGATCACAATGACTAATTGTAAGAAGAGCATGAGGATCAGCTAATCATTTTCTTAATTGTAGTCATCAACTTCATGTTGTAAGCCTGCAAGTCACTTTTTAACACATTACATGTTAGAGTTCAATGCACACTAATACTCAACACATATCTACTATGGACATGTTTATATATATTTATTTTTTTTGTAAGTTTTTTTGTCATAACATCAGTCATTGCAATAAAAAGGCCTAATGCAGCCCTTTTTATTCAATGCGGCGGGGCCTGAGAACCAAAACCTTTTTCTTTTTTTTGCCTTACTATTGGGACATTATACCCACATATGACTTGGTAAGACACAAAGCCGTATTGGTTTACATATACATAATTTTGTTTTTAAACGAGCCATTTAAAGCTCTTTAAAGACAAATGGCAGTTTGTGCTCTAAAAAACACCTAATAATATTTGCTTTTAAATTCTCCAGGTATCCATATATGTTGATCAATACTTAATCTACCTTTCTATGATCATTATATGTCCCAGAAAGATGAATTAAGATCATAAAATCAGACCACGGGCAAATAGAGCATAGAATTTCTGGAATAGCTGCTCACAACTGTCCGGAACAGGTATATTGCATTATCTTAACATGAAACTATTTAAAAACTTCATGCACTGTTTTCTTTTGTTTTAATCACCAAATTATGTATTATCATAAATGTTTCAGAGCGACGACAGCTCTAGATTTCTGTCTAATGGTCCACAGGTGCAATTTATACATGACTGCCGATTAAAAAAATTTAACCGGCACAAACAAAACGATCTCAAATATAATGAAAAATATTTTTTTTAAAACAAATCACATATTTTCAGCGCTATATCGACAAATTTATTAAGACATCTTCTGTGTAAATATGTTTTGAGATACCTCATAACAATTTTTGTATACATAATTTTGGGGTTCAAACGAATAAGTAATGTGGATTTTCTACTTACCTTCTGAATAATTACAGACTTTTTCAGGATTTTTATAGCGAACAGATGAGACGTCGACTTTTCTTTACACAAACATACTTTTCCAAATGTGCCCTTTCCAAGCACCTTCAGAAACTCAAAGTCATCAAGACTCTGAAATAAAATAAAAAGGAAATGAATTTTATTACAAGCACACATAGCATGTGGGCAATTGATTTAACCCTTTACCCAACAGAACGACCCTGTGCCAATGCATTCTCTTATATATGCGAGTCGACCATAGGTCGCCTCGCATATATAAGAGAATGCATTGGCTTAACACATTAAAAATTATAAAATTGTTAAAGAATGTAAGAAAAAATGGTAAAAAGTGTTAAAAAAAGATTTTTTTTAGGCCAATGCATTCTCTTATATATGCGAGGCGACCTATGGTCGACTCACATATATAAGAGAATGCATTGGCACAGGGCATAACTGTAACTATCACAATGTGGTCAAGGAGCCGGTTCCAATGATATCCATATTTGTATGGTTCTATTGAGACAGACCGAAGATATTTTAGGCTGTAGAAGCTTTATTTGGCCGGTTTAGGCCGGTTTGTTGGGTAAATGGTTAATCTAATCATTTACATTATCGGGGTTGCGATAAGCATGATTGGGGCACATGATTATTACATCAGGACTTTTAGCTAGGAAAAGGGTGATTAAAGTGTCAATGACACTGTGGCTCAACTTGAGAAGGAGCTATTTTTTGCTGAGAATTGAATAGAATGATAAAGAAGAAGGAACGTCAAAAAGTTACAGTAAAGGGCTTGTATTGTGTATATGAAATTATTTTCATTTCAAACATTTCACCAATAAATGTGGGCTGCAGGGTGTGCCGATGGATTCAAATTTGAAATCCAAGATGGCTGCTGGCAGCCATGTTTTTTAACAAATTTTGAAAATAATTGATGGCTTCCATCTAGAGGTCACCCCAAAGATCCATTTGAAGTTTGGTGATGATTGGATGAGGGATGTGGCCTGTAGGGTGTGCTAAAGGAAATTGTTGAAGAACGGGCAGATGAATGCACGGAAATACGCACGATGAACGCCAACCCATGGCAATAACTAACATAAACAAGAGCTACGCTGGGCGTGCAAAATACGCCCTCTCTTGGGTCGGCGGAAACTGGTAAAAAAAAGGGGAATAACTCTGGTAAAAATTGGCGGACGGAACTCAAATTTGAACTTGACCTGTGTTTTGGTGGGAGAAAGTAATATACCAAATTATCATTGAATCCGATAAGCTCTAGTAAAGTTATCATCCGGACAACAAATTTCAGGGATTTTCTAAGTCAAATTACGTCAAATAAGGGGCATAACTCCGGTGAAAATTGGCGGACGGAACCCAAATTCGAACTTGAGCTGTCTTTTCTCCTAATAAACCCACATACCAAATTTGATTGAAATCGGTTCACTCTAACTAAAGTTATCATCCGGACAACAAATTTCAGGGATTTTCTAAGTCAAATTACGTCAAAAAAGGGGCCATAACTCTCGCAAAAATTATCGGATTAAAACAAAATTCGGACTTGAGCTGTGTTTCGTTATATGTAATCCACAAAAAAACAGGTTTTGCGTATAAACTTTCCAAAATCGAGTTATCATCCGGAAACCAAAAACATAAGAAAACTGAATTTTCTGAGTTGAAAAAGGGGCATAACTCTGCCAAAAATGGTCGGACAGAACCCAAGTTCGAACTTGACCTGTGTTTTGGTGGGAGAAAGTAATATACCAAATTTGGATTCATTCCGATAAACTATACTAAAGTTATCATCCGGACAACAAATTTCAAGGATTTTCTAAGTCAAAAAACGTCAAATAAGGGGCATAACTCCGGTGAAAATTGGCGGGCGGAACCCAAATTTGAATTTGAACTTACTTTTCGGCTAATAAACCCACATACCAAATTTTATTAAATTTGGTTCACTCTAACTAAAGTTATCATCCGGAAACCAGGTTAACGGACGGACGCCCGGCTCGACGGACAGACCAATACTATAATACGGCCGTTTTTTCAAACGGGCGTATAAAAATGGGTTCTCTTTTTCATGATATGAATAACTGTTTCCACATGCCCCATTATTTTATTCAAGGCAGAAAATAACTTCTCACTAATTTGGTATTATGGGATGTATCATTCTTTCAGCCATATTGCAACGTTGTCAATGTTATTGGTGGTGAAAAGACAGCGAAGATGGTTATTTTGACTTTGAAATCTCCACTGCAGTCAACAAACACTCAGATTCATACGCATACTGAGTCTATCGTTTCACTGCCAACTTTTCATTTCTAGGAAGACTTACCGTTTTCTTGCTTTCTGCAGCTGACGCGCCTTCTTCAACAGTGATTTTTAAATTCTCTGACACAGACTTAATAGCAGTTATCCACTCTTCCCTTGAAGCAGAAAGAGAGGTTCATAGATATGTATCAATTTTACTCTCTAATATAGACATAAGATGCCATACATACAATACATACACACTACACAGAATCTCACTGTGTGATACTGGCTCTCAGCTTATGGCACAACATGTGATGTAGTAAGCATAGCACGAGAGGCCAAAGGCAACGAGGTGTTATTCTTCCCGATCACAAAACGACAATGTTTTTAATTTTAATGTTCCTGTTTAATTGTTAAGTCCACCATTTATGCCGTGTGATGTTAATGGTATTGATCGTGTGGAACGATTGTGTTCTGGTTTACGAGGCAATGTTCATATATTACAGAGAAAAGCCTAGTTTATTCTCTGGGTCATGGACGGAACCCAAATTTTATATAAACAAAGAAGGATAACTCTAGAACAGAAAATGCAAACAATGTTATTTGAAAGCAGTCATGATGGCGAACATCTATACTAAATTTCATTCAGATCAGATAACCCACAGCTGAGATGGCTTTTTCTATGAAAAGTGGAGATATAAAAATAATATGCCTTTAACCCTTTCATGACGGGAGCTGCGCTGGCACTAGGGTCGTAACGATTCATAGTGATTTCTATGCATCACGATTTCCGATTCTCGATTCGATTCACGATCCGTTTCCTTGCCGATTCGATACCATATTTTAAAATTATTGCAACCTATATTTTTTTCGTAAAATGGTTCGACAACACTCATTGAATATGTATTTCTAAATTGAACAGTTTAAATATCATGATAAGATAAAATGCTGTGTAAAAAAAACTCCACTGACCCGATGTCAGTCTATATGACTGAAAAAACTTGGAAGCAGCCAATGTCATACTCCAGAGTAGCTGCATCGCGATTTGCATTGAATCGAATCGAATCGTGAAGTTGCGAATCGTTACGGCCCTAGCTGTCACAACATTAAAAACCCTGTGCCAATGATTTTCTTATATATGCGCATCGACCCTATCTAGGTCACCTTGCATCTATAAGAGAATGCCTTGACCTAATAATTTTTTATCATTTTTCTTACATTCTTTAACAATTTTTATCATTTTTTATCATTTTTTCTTACATTCTTTATCTATTTTTATCATTTTTATTACATTCCTTAACAATTTTTTATATTTTTTTTTCTTATTTTCTTTAACAATATAAAATTTGTTAGGCCAATGCATTCTCTTACAAATGCGAGGTGCCTTATGATTGGCTCGCTTATATAAGAGAATGCATTGGCACAGAGTTTTCGCAAAATTTCAGGAAGCTCCAAAACTTTATGAAAGGGTTAATATCAGTCAATCAAGAGTTACCTCTCCTCTTTGCTGTCCACAGAGAACATTCTCTCGACCACTGTTGTCCATTGTAGACCTCTAATAATAAATGTGTTTGGCTTTGGTTTTTCCTGTTTCATCAACTGACAGTCTGAAGAGAATACATAGAACATATAATACACATCATTCCACATAAATGGTTGCATTCTCAGATAAGAACGAGAGGCCGATCACGATTGGCAGATGTTTAACCCATACCTTGGCGATACCGATTAGCTATTTTAATAAATACTTACACCAACCTTTTCATGAGTGCAAAAGTTTCAATAATTCACACCTTACTATTAAGGTCACAAGTGGAATCAGACTTATTGGGCACCTTGCTCTCATAAACACAATAGGAACACGGATGTGGCATTCGATTTCAACCTATTAGATCACTCCAACACAGATATGTCTTATAGAGTGATAAAGCTAATTAAGTCAGAGAGAAGCACCATAGCAGTTAAAGACAAAATAGTTAAGACATTAAGTAGATAAACATCATAGCAACACCATTTATTTGCTTATTACATTGGAATGTGAGACATAACATATTATGTTTTTTGTATTATTGTAAACAAAATTATTATGTTTTGTGTTAGCTGCATATTAAAAATTCATGGGATCATTTAGATGGGAGAAAAGGGATAATATTTCCCATTCAAAAACCAATCAATACCTGAACAACTATGCAAGTGAGGGATGTATAGACCTGGATATTAAATGATTGATAATGAGTGGATATAACGGAGATGCTAGTGAAGCAATGCAAATCCTTTATCCCGATATGGTTGCTACTGGGAAAACCCAATGGCTATCAATAGATCTCACAGTACTGCATAGACCTTATCACATCAGTACATGCGGAGCGATGTGGCAATCAGCCACTCAATTAGCCAGCTTCTATTCCTCACTTCACTAAGTGTCAACTGAGATAATGCCTTTGTTTGCCCTAAAGGAACGAGGATATATGCTAAAGCAGTGGAACAACATATAAAGCCCATCGATATTGAGGGAGGAACTATTTTGCCCGGCGCCAAGTCACTTGAGTAATCACACAGCAGCATACTGTCTTTCGGGTAATTTCGTTCGACCGACTCGGTCGATATTATTTAACGCAACCCACCCTCCCACCCAATGTTTCCTGCTTCCATTTTGGGAGGGGGTACCCCTTGTGCTAACAGTTATGCTTAGTGTGTTTCAGGACTACATAGGTGATCGTCGACCAGGATCACATGGTTGGCGCTTGGGTGGTACCAAAAAAGGGCCTTCACCAATGACAAGAAAGCTGGAGGTCCATAAACACGTTTCCGACTACCTGTTGCTTTTGTGATTAATAAAGGGTAGTCATTAAGGCAAACATGTCTTGTTATTAATAACAACCATGCGGGATAAAAAAAATTTTAATGCAGAATTTTCAGATAGCTAGAGGTAGGCTATGAGATTGGTCAGATTGAAAATATTAGATTCATTACATTGGATAGCATACTGTATGACTATGGAATGGGGTGAGTTAATTTTCTTCTAAGCTGATCATTGGAAAGATATAATGTATGTAAACAGCAGAAATATAATTAAAGTTATGGTTAATATTTTCAAAACCATTCAATCGATACCAAAATCTATACAGGTGAAGAATGTGTCATCATTAACATGGATGCAATTATTTATATAGTGATCGTGTGAAAAATATTTAGTTATCACATTGTGTCGACAGGATTGTTGGAAGATGTTAATATTTTTAAGCAAATAAACCAAATGACCCTCAATATGCAGGTTAGGGGTATGTTATCATAAACTATGCCAAGAACTATAAACAAAATCAATGGAAATATTTGATTTAAGAAATCGGATAGAATGGGGTTAATCTTACCCAAACTAATGAACTGATAAACACAAAAATTCAATAAAAAGCAAGTCATTGGATGTAGAAACCCATGTCTCTGGACCAGAGAGTCATTAATCACAGTTTTGACAGATTTCATCAACAGACTCTGCTGGTCATGCTATCTATCTACTAGTATCTATCTAGTGTCCAGCTAAACATAACTCAATGCCAATAATACACTCTTTGTGTGATGAGAAGTTCTCTTCTGAGCTCACAGTGCAGGCATTAATTACATTATCAGTTACTTGAATTTTAAATGGCCATAACTCTGTTAAAATATACCCGATCAAATTCAAATTCAAACTTGATCTGTATTTCGGGGTGAGTACCATATGTACCAAATTTGGGTGCTGATCAGATGAAAAATATTTAAATCAACACAGCTTGGATGAATACTATTTAAAAACAAGAGCAGAAATGGTTAACTAAACGATACCAAAATCTATACAGCCGAAGAACGTGCTAAGAAAGACCTAGGTAAGAAATATGAGGCAGATCAGAAGGAATATGTTCAACTTATTGCATCGGATAGCACGTGTGTGAAGGGTTAATTATTTTCTAAACCGATCAACCAATCAATAACAAAAACTATACAGGTGAGGGGTGTGTCATCGTAAACCTACATATCAAATATGAACACAATCGGACAAAAAACACTTTGGTTATAGCATCAGATAGCACATGCCCATGTGTGGATGCAAAGTGTTAGCAATTTCTAAACCGATCAACCTATCGGTACCAAAAACTATACAGGTGAGGGGTGTGACATCGTAAACATGCACATGAAATTTGAACACGATCAGATAAAAAATACTTGAGTAATCGAATCGGATAGCAAGTCTCTACGGACAGACGGACAGACAGACGGATGGACAGACGGACAGACAGACGACGGATGGTTGATTCGGATGTCAGCATTATGTGTACCACACATGGTATGGGTACACATACAAATAATCCAAACTGAAGTTATCGGTCGAAAACCAAAATGATACGCAGTCGGTTAACTTCTAATTCGAAAAAAGGGCTGTAACACTTGTAAACATAATTCTCTCAGAACCCATATTCGAACTTGGCCTGTATTTTTGGCTGAGAAACACACATACCAACTTCAGACTCAGATCAAACTAGAGGTGGGCTGTCCCAATGTGACTAAAGATACCCCCCTGGGAGCCAGTAGTGGAAATATTTTACGCACTCAAGTTATGTTCTGGAAAGGTTAGTCAGACTAACATACTGAATTGAGTGTTGTGAAAATTTAAGTGGAAAATTTCACACAAAAAAGTCGGACGAACCTCATAATTGCAGGTGCACAGGTTCCCATGCTACTTAATATCTGTGCCAAGTGTCAACATAAATTCATAATTGACTGAAAAATGTAGAAATAAAAGTTTGGACAAAATTATGCATCTTGAGAAAAAATTTCTAAGTCGAAAAAGGGGGATAACTCCACAAAAATAGTCAGACTGATCTCATAATCGCAGGTGCATAGGTTCCCATGGTACTAAATAACTGTGTCAAGTTGACCAAACAAGACAGTCAATGACTGTGGGTCGCTCACTAGACTGAGAAGACTGGGACTCTGATGACTACCGGTTGAACAGTCAGTACTTGACAAAATCACTTAAGACAAGTAGTTCTAAACATGGATATAACTGGAGGTTCTCAGATGAGCAGGGCTCTTCACCTTGAACTTTCTAATTGCACACCACTGACAAATCTCCAACCTCTTACCATTTAAAGAAGACAACCATCCCGGTACCACAGTACTAAGTTCATAAAAATCCTTTTCACACCCATCTTAGGTTGAATTTTACAACTGGTACCAGTCCTTCAACCTCTTAAACTTTTGAAAATTACCAACCTGACACCCCATTAAGTTAAAATTTGTGGCCAATTCTGTCAAACAGTTTAACCTGAAGTAGGAACATATGGACTGTTGATTTAAAAACATACATGTTGGAAAATCAAACCAAACTATGATAACAATTCTAACCTATTTTGGTGTGAACATCTAATCTACAACTATGTTGTATCAGGTATGAAATTTTCAACTGGTTAAACTTTGATCAAAGTAGGGGGTCAAAACTCCACCCTCTCTACACTCCCTCCCATTGCCTCGCCAGGCTGCCTAGAAATTAATATTATTATACCAGTACCAAACAGCATAGAGGAGAGTTATCTCTGCCCCTATTAGAACAAATGTGAATCCCCAACTATGAGATCCATTCATCTAGTAATATCAATATACCCACAATATCCAGAATACCCCCAATTTTTCTTTGAAAAATCAGGGCATGATTTCACCTGGAAAAGTGGTGGTTAAGAAAATAATATTAGAAAATCTACAACTAATGTTATATCAGGCATGACATTTTTTGGTGTGAACATCTACTCTACAACTAATGTTGTATCAGGCATGAACTTTTCAACTGTTTAAATTTTGATTAAAGTAGGGGGTCAAAATTCCATTCCCTCTATACTCCCTCCCCCATTACCTCAAACATTGCCCCTACCCATGCCGGCCAGGCTGCCTAGAAATCAATATTATTATACCAGTACCTAACAGCATAGAGGAGAGTTAAATCTCTTATCTCTGCCCCTATTAGAACAAATGTGAATCCCCATCTATGAGATCCATTCATCTAGTAATATCAATATACCCCCCAATATTCAATATATCCCATTTTTCTTGGAAAAATCAGGGTATGATTTCACCTGAATAAGTGGTGGTTAAGAAAATAATATTGGAACAGCCCAGCCTGTTAGTGTAGTTAGTGTGTCTGACCATTGCAGAATGAGGTCCCCAAAAGGTGAATTTAATGACACTATTCCGCAAGGTGGGCTAGCATCACAGAACTCACCCTCTGGGGGCCTCTTTTCCTAAAAATGACCCCATTTGAACAAATCTGAACCCCAATCACCCAAGGTCCCTCCACACCAAATATAAGCTATATAGGGCTATAGGGCTAATAGTTCTTGAGAAGAAATTGTTTTAAAAATTACTATGGAGGGAAAGAGTTATGGCCCTGGCTTTGCACCTATTTGATCTGATGAACTTATTTGAACAAATCTGATTGTGAGTCACCAAGGGAACATGCACACCAAAATATATCAACACATTCGGTCATTAATATGGAGAAGAAAACAATTGTTGATAGACGCATGGATAGACATCCCAACAGACAGGGATAGAAGGTCCGCCTGACAGACAGAAAACAAATTCAATCCAATATACCCCCCAATTTTTCGTAAATGACCTGACTTTGTCACTCTGAAGCTACCAGACTGAGTATTCTGGCAGTTATAATACTGGCAGGTATACTAGTAATAACTGCTTCTGGTGAGAGGTAAGTTGTGATATGATATGGGGTGAAGGGGTTTTGGTTGTGGGCAGGGTGGGGGCCTGGGTCATGTGTGGGGGGAGGGGGGGTGATAACTCTGAGGATGTTAAAATGGTGAAGAGTTTTTCAAATTTAATAACATGATTTTAATAATAAAAAAATTTGTGTGTTAAATTGAGCAAGGAGTTAAATCTGAATTTTTTTTAGTTATGTCCCTGGCTCCGACCACATTTGACCCAGTGACCTCATTTGAGATTTAAATCAATGATTTTTTTCAAAAAAATCATTGATTTAAATCAAATTTTTTCAAATGATGATAAAAAGTCAAGAAATGTAATATCTAACAGGTTTTCTGTATTTAAACTAAAACATGAGTATGATTAAACAATATACAAATTGGATAATAGATATGAAACTGTACAGTAATTATCAACCATATAGAAATTACAGTGCGCATGGTACCGTACTTACCGTTCCAGCAATGGCCTGTTCCGCTTAAAACATTGTTCGTATTGTTTGTAACTATACACTCAGAGTTTCAGATTCAGCATGCCTCACTATACACTGTTTAATTTTCTTTCCCCCTTTTCTCATTGCCGTACATGTAAATGCTAACTGAGTATAGCTCTATCATATACTCTGCCATATAACTACTCTAGCTGTCTAGTGCCTATACTTGATATATAGTGTGATTACCGTATGTCCTCAAGTCACTGAGAGCAAACGTGATTGATAAAATATTCAGTTTTCATCAAAATTTGACTAAATTTATTAGTAAATGTTTAAGCACAGGTCTACCTTTCCAGATATCACAACATTGGAACCCACATGGACCCAAGTGTAATAGTGTATGCATAAAGCACATTAGTGCTGAAACGGATATCCGGATAACCGGTTGGCAACTGGCTACCGTCAGCAACCGGTTGAACTACGATCAACCGGTTAACCGCTATGTATAAATACACACATGCAATGCCACTGATAAAAACTATCGTGTTCAGGTCCTTCAGATCAAAAGTCTTCCATGAATGGTAGATTACATAGTCTGGCATTGGCGGCTAAACATCAAAGATGCATGACGTCATCTTTGATATTCCGATGTCCGGTAAAACACGTGCACTGACGCCACCTGGTCATCGGCAAAGATCAATACAATCGGTTTCACTGCAGTACGGCGTGATCATTTGACTTCTACTCTCCGACTCACCACTTGCAGACGGTATCATGGATACCCAAGAAATGAGTAAATCAGATGCCTGGGCACATTTCAAAGAGAAATTGGCAGAATGCAAACTCTGAGAACCAACCCTATTTACATACGCTCGGTCTATACTTCTAACATTACTGAGTTTGAGTAATCTCAGTCGATGAAGTTCAAATGAACTCGAATCACTTAAGTGGTGTTCCCGTGCAGTCGGACTTATTTGCATCCTACTAATGACTATCAATTCTCAGCATTTGATTGTCTTATAACAGAAAACACTGTTTTCAGCTGTTTTTTTTATTTTCATTTGTTAACTACATAAAGTTCACAATCTTCATAATTGTGTTTATCGATGTCAGTCATGATCCTATCAATCTCAAATTGCCAAAGAACACGCAGCAGTTAGAATACCTGAGTCACATGACCTAATAATCGGCCAGTCCCGCAAACGCTATAATGGCAATAAAAAAAACACTGCTGATATTTGCATGTGCGAACATGTATATATAGGTCACACAATATTCTTCCCAAGACGAGAACGATAACAAGTCAGGTAGCAGTCGCAACTGCAGTACAAACAGGTCAAGCATGACACGTCTATTTATAAAAACTGAGTTTTAGTTCACTGTGTCATCTGCCAAGTTGTCAACACGTGGCTTTGTGACGTTCGTGTTTGGTGATTTACATTCGTTTAATAGAAGCTATGTCTGTGTAAACATTACGCGAGTTTGCCATACAGTTAATATATCAAATTATACTGATATATTGGTACATATTATGGTGTAAATAATCAGTGTAAAGTCATAGGTTGAAAATAGCGGATAACCGGTTATGATCCGGTTACACATCGCGGTTAACCGGCTACAAAAATGGGTCAACCGTTTCAGCACTAAAGCACATGGTCGCTATATCTATACTGCCATGATATATGTGTGTTTCATTGGTATACAAAAAATAATTAAAAAAATCACAGAATTATGATTAATCCAGCCTTGGATATAATAAGCAACACCTTTCAGAACCTTCATTTATCAGAGAAATTGTACAATTACATATTTTCATAACATTTATTAAAAAAATCAAATAAATCGATTTAAATAAAAAAAATCTTTTTAAAGACTTGTTGACGGATGGCTCGACGGACGGATGGACGGACGACGAACGAGAAGTGATGACTATAGCTCCACCGGAGACTTCGTCTCAGTTGAGCTAAAAATGTAGGAATAAAAGCTCAGACAAAGTTGAGTCTACACCCCTACAGACATACGAAGACAGATGCCCCGGTAAACAGAGGAGGAGGGACAAGCTGATTCCTATATACCCCCATAACTCAATACGGGGGGGGGGGGGGGGGGGGGGGGGGGGGTACAATAATCCAACTGGAATTATCATCAGAAACCAAAATGTTATGAAATCGGACAAATTCTTAAGCCGAAAAGAGCCATAACTTATGTTATTCAAATTTGAAATCCAAGATGGCTGCTGGTGGCCATGTTTTTCAAAGAATATCGGAAAAAAATGATGGCTCCCATCCAGAGGTCACCCCGAAGATCCATATGAAGTTTGATGATGATCGTATGAGGATTGTGGGGCCTGTAGGGTGTGCCAGAGGAGTTGTAGACAAACACACACGGACCATGGATGCCAACCCATGGCAATAGCTCAAACTTGACTTTTGTCAAGTTGAGCTAATAAATGACCATTGGCCAATTTGGCCACTGAAACTGTGAACCCTGTATAAGAAATTGAATAAACAGTAATGCCCTAAGTAATCGACTCCTTAACCACTGCAGAATTATGGGTAACTTTTCAGGATTTAGTCGGAAATATGGCTTGTTGCCATTCATCGGAAAGCTCTCAGTGAGAGGGGAGAGCTTTCCGATGAATGGCAACAAGCCATATTTCCGACTAATTCCTGAAAAGTTACCCATAATTCTGCTGTGGTTAAGGAGTCAATTACTTAGGGCATTACTGTAAATTGCATAAGATTTACCTTTGACTGTAAAATCATTCAGGGGATCAGTAACGCCGCCCTCAGGTTTGGCTCGGAAGCCTAAGAAGGAGCCATCTTCTCGTAATACGAAGTATCTCTTTCTCCAGTTCTTTATGTGTTCACCTAGAAAGAATAAGATAGACATGCTGATCTAAAACATTTAAAGATACATGATCCGAATTAACACTACTAAATTACTATTTCTTTGGTTTCACAACCCACCAATCAAACCTCAGAGTTATCAGATACCGATTTTTAAAATCTGTTATTTTTCACGACCTAGAATATTTGGCAGCCTGGCAAATATTCGCTGAGCCGACCAACATACTCTTAATTCCAAATTGCTTGAACAAAATGTTGATATATAACACGTTTTGGAAAATTTTATACTGGAGATGACAGTGGTTAGCATTATTTTATTGGTAATTAATCGATTCTGACAACTAAAGCATCTTTCATAGAAAGGTTGTTGTTGGAATATGATGATACAGATACCATTGAATCATATTGTGTACCTTTAAAATATATATGGAGTCATATCCAGAGTGACCACAATTTCTCAAGTGACATAAATTAGGTACCTGATTCCAGGAATTTTACTCCTCTTTTTGGGAAAGGATCCTAGGTCCTTTGCATTGGGAAAATTTAAAACATAGAAACTTACATGTACATGCATGATTGGAAATTTATATAAGTGACAAAGAATATATTCTATTGTGAAAATCACTAAAATGTTTTAATGGATTTCTCAAAGTGTTTATTCCTAGTTTATGTAAATGGAGCACGAAGACTTGCACATCTCCATAACAAAATTGGGGGGAGGGGATCTTATATGGTATCACATTTGGAATGGGCCCATATTCAGCCCCAAGAAATTCCTTAATTCATTAGATGTATATGAAGACAGTGTTAAAGCTGACTAGAGGGTGAATTTAGTGATGCTATCCCAGATAGCTGGGCTAGCATCACCAAATTCACCCTCTGGGGACCTCATTCTGCTTAGGCCTCATCTTCTCTGGAAAGTTTCTTAATTATCAAATTTATATAGAAAATTCTTCACATAGATTATATTTCTTTTTTTTTATACTTTAGTTTCTCTATATTCCCAAATTGGCAGACGACACATTGCATAATCGAGGGTGTACAATATTCACCATTTGGGAACTTCAATCTGAGTTTATGTCTCCCATAGATGAGGACATGCAGAATGAGGTCCCATAGGGTGAATTTGGGAACTTCAATCTGAGTCTCTGTCTCCCATAAATGAGGACATGCAGAATGAGGTCCCCACAGTGTGAATTTGGTGATGCTAGCCCACTATATGCAGGATAGTCACTAAATCCCCCCTCTGGGAACCTCATTCTGCAAATGACAGGCACAATACACTCAGCACTGGACCACTACTGAAGTTTTGTTCAATAAGTCTTCAATTAGATATGGTAAAAGGTAATCAGAGTTATAACAAGTTCAGCCAGTTAAAACCATATCGCCAAAATTCAGGGATATTCAAGAGTCAAGACCCCCTTTGATAATTCAAGTACCGGTACATGTACTATCCAGGATTTGAACGGTCATCTGTCAAATTCAAGGACAGTCCAGGTTTTCAAGGCCCTGCAGGAATGTGGGTTAGACATAAAAAAAATTTAAAAAATTTGGGTAACATGCAACATATACAATAGGGAAGGTTGGGATATTTTTTTTAATTTAAAAAATATATATTTTAAAGATACGGGCGGCGTTGCCGGTGGGTATGCTGTTAAAATATTCAGCTCCGTCAAAAACCGCCATAAACAGAAAGAATGGTAAAATATAGACAGACTTTGTTCTTATACCAATCAGAAATATAGCATAAACAGTATGTTATTGTCAAATGTTTTTCCTTTGTTATGTAAACAAAAGTGAAAAACATTACAGAACCTGGCTTTTGTTTTGAGATCCGGATATGGTAAACATAAAGAGCGTTATTTGTTACTGTTTTCCTGATATGGAAATAATAAAGAGCGTTTATATCATTTGTGTGATTAACCAATAGAATTGCGCTGTGTTATGTAAACAGAATCAAAACTTCTGTAACACGAGCAGGTTCTTGTTTACGTACACCATCGTACGTCTTGATGACAATATACTATTTACGCGCTGATTATGTTTGGCATATGAACAAAACTATATATATTTTAAAATTCCTTCGTTGATGGCGATTTGAACAAATATGAATATTTCTGCAATGAAAGCTGCCCGTGCCTTTAAGCTAGTGGGTGAGTGGCACTGAGAGAAACATGAAATCAACACTACATGTATGGATTATTTATTTTAGTGAAAATATTGATGATCAAAATCAATCTACTGGTTCTTCTGTGTGATGATCATCGATTAAATACTTTTATGATTTCTCACATCAATCTATTGTGAAGGTGTTAAGTCCCTTGCCTATAACGGTCATGAGACATCACATGAGACATATGGGAAATTATAGGGAAAGCTTTTTGTATGCTTCGAGAGGCCCTTGGGATCTTCAGAAGGCAACATCAATGTTCACCTGATTTAGATTTAATTTCCAATCTTCTTGTATTTATATACACATCTATCCTGATATTTATCAAGATGATGGAAGCAGAGTACAATGTAGTTATCTGTTAGAGGTAGAAGTCACATATGGAAACATGAAGATCAATCTGACGAGTAATGTAGAAAGTCTTGATAGATGAATGTAGATGTTTTGGTACATTACATATATTTATCAAGTCGAGACTACATGTAGCATTATATACAGTATTTAACTGTCAAATTACTGTATAGCACATTGACAACCGCCACTAATGCCTAAAAACAGCTTGTGTTTGGGACATATCCCAAAATACCCTAAAAAATCCCTCAGACCTTAAACTTAAAATAAAATTGAATAAAATGATGGTTTATATGCCCGATTACACCTACGGTAACCATATATAGTCACAAGCCAATGACGTTCTCATCTGTGTCAGTGATTTATTTGCATGTTGAGTCCTTCAGGTGCCAATGTACCCAACTTGTGGATCCACATGTCCTCCTTAACCAAACTCATCTGCATAGTTATGACACAAAACACTCTTGGTAAGTTAACTGTTACATATAGGTATGAATGCACGCCCATCAATTAGAAGAAACTAAAGCTAACACTAACTCTATAAAATTATATGGACCGTATATGTCATGACTTTTGACTGTACATGTACATGTATACCACTATAATCAAAGTAATTGACTTGAAAAACGGGGTGATACCCCTTTAATGACCACGGTATTACCGGTAGTATACGGTATCCACAGCGGTATCGAAACTGTCACTGCAGTGGAGTTAGGGTACCATTTAGTTATGATACCGCGGTCTATTAGTGGGTCGTCATAACAAAAGTTGAAGACAATAATAAGTCCATGAGGATCTTGTTAAAGATACAGTAAGCGTTGGCGGTGGGTAATGCTGTTAAAATAGTCACACCCGTTATAAGCGCCATATCTAGACAGAAATAATATTATATTATAAACAAATCTTGTTCTTATACCAATCACAAATATAGTGTAAATTGCAGCATGGTATTGTCATGTTATGTAAACAAACAGTACATAAAGAGTATGCGATATAAAGCAAAACACTCAACAACGAAGAGACCCCCACTAGTGGAACTTTTGTTAGAAATGCCACCAAGTTGTTTACAACATCCCGGTATAGCTATCGCTAATCTGCACCTCTCCAGATTTCTGAGTTGCATGGTTCACCATGAATCACTCTCCTAAACATTTGCCACGGTGTTGAGTGTTTTGCTTATCGCTCACTATTTATGTGCAGTATATAAACAAATGTATTGTCCAAGAAACACCAGTGTTACATGTGCTGACATCCGCGAAAGGGCAATGGACTGCGACTGGACATAATCATGAAACTATAATGCAAACTCTAAATTACATCAGACGCAGTGCCGGCGAGACCTCCAAACAGGAAAACACGGAACAATGCGGCAATTGCCCCATCAATTATGCTCCATAAATAAAGAATTTAGTTGTTTGTACCCATAAACGGGAAAGAATAGGCCAATTTGAAACTAGAGGTGTGACTGTCCCAATGGGACTACGGATACCCCCCTGTTTTTAAAATACTAAGATGTTTCACATGTCAGTAAACATTTAGTTAAAATAATAAAATAACAGTTCCCATTGCAGGTGTACAACCATAACCCTAATCTTAAACCTATTGACCGAAAAATGTAGGAATAAAAGCTTGGACAAAATTATGTATGTTGCGAAAACATTTCTAAGTCGAAAAAGGGGAATAACTCCACACAAAAAATATCGGACAGACGTCATAATCGCAGGTGCACAGGTTCCCATGGTACTAAATATCAGTGCAAAGATTAAAAAACATTGACCGAAAAATGTAGGAATAAAAGCTCGGACAAAATTATGCATGTTGCAAAAAAAGTTTCTAAGTTGAAAAAGGGGGATAACTCCACCAAAAAATGTCGGACAGACGTCATAATCGCAGGTGCACAAGTTCCCATGGTACTAAATAGCTGTGCCACGTTTAAAAAAATTGACGGAAAAATGTAGGAATTACATGTTGCGAAAATTTTCTAAGTCGAAAAAGGGGGGATAACTCCACCAAAAAAAGTCTGACAGACGTCATAATCGCAGGTGCACAGGTTCCCATGGTGGTTGATGTCTGTACCAAGTTTCACGGAAATTTATCAAAAAACAACTGAGAAAAACTCCAGACAAATTTGTGTACACGGACGGACGACAGACGGACGACGGATGGACCACGGACGACAGACGACGGACAAGCTGACTCCAGTATACCCCCCCTAACTTCGTTACGGGGGGTATAAATATACGAATCACAGAGCCGATTTGGTATCAATCCAGAATCTGATCACCCGATGTCGACACCGAATTGAATGCCTTAATTAGCTGCAGGATATGCTGATGGAATCAAATTTGAAATCAAACATGGCTGCCATCTAGAGGTCAGCCCAAAGACCCATATGAAGCTTGGTGACGATCAGATGAAGGATATGGCCTCTGGGTTCCCTAGTAGAAATGAATGATTCCCGCAACCTTCGCACAATGATGATTTTAGGTTGCGAAGTATTTTCATGATTGCGAGGATGATTCCCATGGTTGCAAACATGATTTCCAAAGTTGCAGACATGATTTCGACGTTGTGGACATGATTCCCATGGTTACAAGAAGAAAATAAGATGTTCCTATGATTTTCACTTGTTTTACTTCAATCTTCCTTCTATTTATGGTGGTTCTCCTGTGAAATCACAAATTAAATTATTAGAAATAACTCTTGTTTCGATTAAGGTTATGGGTTATAACTGAAAAGTTTGCAGACAAATTTACTGTTATGCGCCATGCATGGTTGTGGAATTTGTCTTCAAACTTTTCGGTTATAACGGCATTACCTTAAGGACTATAGATATGTAGCTCCCATCTAGAGGTGATCCTCAATATGCTTGGGAAAGAACAATTCCGTCTACAAATGTCCATGTAGATCCTTGAATTCTGGTATAGCAAATTGTCTTCTGTATACATATCAGTGTATCAGACATAAATAGATAATGAGAGGCCGATCACGATCGGCTTAACCCATACTTCGGCGATAGCGATTAGCTATAACTGATAATTTATCAAAGTTATGAAAACAGGAATCCATATATCAGTACCCAACTCGAATTCAAAAGCTCAAATAATTGGTCTTAAGAAGGACTTAAAGTATGTGGGGTAGGTGGAGGTAGTTTTAAATCTCATCCCTATTCCCATCATCCAAGGAAATCTCCATGTGAGATCCAATGGTTTAGTGATTTCCCAGGAATGTTTAAGTTGAAGTTAACTCATTGGAAGCAAAAGTGTTAAATCCCAATCTCTGCCACTTTTGACCTGCCAGATATTCAAATCTCATTCACTTCTAAAGAAAAAGTTTAATTTGTTGACAAGCCAGACTGCATAGAACAACATATGGGATTCCATCTCATATTTAAATTGAACTATTAATGATCCCTCACCCCATTTTCCCCAGTTGTTATCTGTTTATGAAACATGTCAGACAGTGTAATGAGGAATGCTTATATTGTTACACACATGCAAGGGTAAGTAATTCATGACAGGGGTGTATGTTTAAAAAAAATACATGTAGTTTAGACAATACAAAAGTGTTATCTATATAATGTTATACAGCCATAATATGATGGGAATGCAGGCCCCTATGACACCTACATCGAAACAGATTACCATAGTTCATATAAAAGAAAGTAAGTAGCCTTCAATCAAATGGTTTCACATATTACAATGTTATACAAATCCATAACCTTCAATGTTAATCTTCTAAGTGCTCAGTGGCCTCTAATATTCAATCAACTATGGCAATATGATCTAATGGGAAAATAAGGTTTCTGGCAATAATCTACACCAATTATTAACAACATAGATCTGCCATCATGGACTGGAGAAAAAGATTTTTGAAATACTTATTTGATTTAGTGTTTAATATGACCCTTTTATTGCTCCTGCTCTATAGATCATTTTTGTTCCAAAAAAAAGCGCATTGATTTCTGTTCTCAGAAAATTCATGAAAACCCCAATGTTAATCTTCTGACCCCCTGGTTGGCCCCTAAAATTCCATCAAACATGACCCTTTGAACTACAATAGGTCCTCTAATATACCAGTAGCAATGCTTCATACTATTGAACTAATTAAAGTATTAAGGAAACAGCTTATAATCTATGATGGTTAAAATTAGCTTAATTTCAATAAATCAGATTTGTGTCTCGGAGATAATGTTTCTATTATATCTTACAGTGTCACTGTCATGTGAAGCCTATTATCATCAGGAAACCTCAATTCTGAATGAGTCTAATTTGAATAAAAGTTCACAGAATCGAGGTGGCTTTTTGGGATGTTGGCTTTTTTTAAGAACAAAGAATTCAAATTCTGTCAAAATTTTACTCAAATTAGACGATGACCTGCATGTTCTCAAAAGTGAGCCACTCACCAAGTATCAAGAGATTCTTTATAACAATTCTCAATTTATCATTGAGACAACTCAAATGTTATTTCTAAATGGAATAAAATAGAACTTGGCCTGCGTCTTCTCAAATGAGAACCACATGTCCAATATGCTTAAGTTACTACGCCGAAAAACACGAAAACAGAGCTTTCTAAGGCGGAAATGGGGCAAAACTCTGTTAAAGAAGATCGAATCAAACTCATATTCGAACTTGATCTGTATTGTGGGCAGAGAAACTCACATACCAAATTTGGTTCCAATCGGATGAAAAATGTTAGAGTTAAAGCAGCATGCATGAATTCGAAAAAGGGCAACAAGCCATATTTCCGACTAAATCCTGAAAAATTACCCATAATCTGCTGTGGTTAAGGAGTCAATTATTTAGGGCATTACTGGAAGTTTGTCCAGTTGTACTTATTTCCATTGTTTGCTATCAGGCTTCACATGGCTTATAAGAGGGCCCTTCAAATGCCGCACATGGGGCTGTTTATGGGGATGAGGCCTGCTTACTAGTATAATATACATGTATAACAATGCCAATGTGCCAAGATGAATGGAATAAATAACATTGGACCACTAGTGTATAATAATGAATGCTGGACGTTCAGGCACTTGGGTTTGAGGTTCGGCACCTGGATGTTTTGGCACCCAATTTTCGACACGTCTGGCTTTTCGGCACCTGGTATTTTCGGACAGACAAAATTTCTTTCTTTCTTTATTTCAATAAAATGTGTAAAACATGTAAACTGGTAGGAAATAAATACAAACACTGCGAAAACAATCATTAGTCAAATGAAATACGCTATACATTTCCTCCTCCTTTGAACCATGGAAAGAAAGAAGATATTACTATACATCTAAAATTGATCGGCTGTACAGTATGTACATGTTATACATGTACTAATCATTTCAAAATTAATAAATAAATCATGTGCTGAAATGTCTTCGAAGAAGTGACGAAACGTCCAAGTGCTTGAGCTGAAACAACCAATTGCCGAAATCCAGGTGTCGAAACATCCTGAAAACTAGGTGCCGAAACATCCAGGTGCCGAAATGTCCTGCACCCATAATAAGGATCAGAAATAATTCTAAAGAAACTGAATCAGAAATAAGAATAGTTTACCTCGTTTCCAAAGATATCCCTCCTTTACAACAGCCAATTGGACATCAGTATTCATTTCCGTGTCCTATTATCCCTGCTAAAGAGAGAAAAAAAACAAGTGATAAACTCATCTCAAACAAGTACATTACTGTACTTGGACGAAAGAACAAAAACATTCTATCTACAAAAAAAAAAAAAAAAACTCTAGAACAGAAAATGCGAACGACGTCATTATAGCCCCTTTTGATAGCACTCCCTATGGCGAACTTCAAAGGCTCCATCCCAAATTTCAATCAGAACTGATAACCCATGACTAAGATATTCAGGCAGAAGGTCAAAAAAAAAATTTGACTCGAAAGAATTTGAAAGGAAAACAGTGCATAAATGTTAACCCTTTGATAACAGAATACTCGCTGATGAGTAGTTACTTTAATCCCAATGATTCATTTATAGAGATGCTCAGCTAGCTGTCTGTTGAACTGATTAGCAGTCCACCTATACAAATGAACCCTTTGATAGAGTGTTTTTTGCCTTTCGTCTGCTTATAGTATCTGATCATTGAATCCTCTATTGAATGTCTCCATAGTAGTGAACATCCATACAAAATTTCATTCAGAACCGAGGACAACTGTTCAAGTTATGACCTGAACAGACATCATAAGGACCAAAAAGCGAATATTTCCAGATAAACAAAGATGAATAACCGTAGAATGGGAAATCTGAACAAAACGATGGAACCCTCTATTGAATGTCCTCATACAGGTACATGTAGTAGTGAACATCCATACCAAATTTCATTGAGTTCCGAGCACTACTGTTCATTTTATGACATGAACAGACATCGGATGGATGTACGCACAGATGGACGCACGGCTAGACGGATGCAGACGGACGGACAGGTGCAAAACAGTATACCCCCTCTTTTTTTTTTAAAGGGTGTATAATAAGGTTACCAGAAAGTACCTTTCTTAGTTAGATGGTGCTCTAGAGAGAAACTTGACTATAGTACTATTTCAAACAGACAGTCAGTAGATATGGCCTCAAAATAGCTTGGAAATGATCTCCTTACTGGAAATTAACACATCATAGATCGGTTTTCCTGGGGATGGGGAAGTGTGAGTGAGCCTTACTGGAAATTCACACATCATAGATCGGTTTTCCTGGGGATGGGTAAGTGTGAGTGACCACTTAGCAGTTTCTCTTATTGTGACTGATGATATAAATTGTCAGCATTACCACATGGCATGGGTGTTTTACTTTTAGATATGTATTGGTTTTGATATGTGCATTTATTGTATGTGTGTATGTATACACACAGCTACTAGTATATACTGGTCCAATCAAGTACGTGAATCATCCAAATATGGCTTGGTACAAAGCTATGGACTAACACTAAGGTATTGATTAACAAGTATCAAGGATGTTGATAACACTCGCTAAGATATAAACTGACTCTGAGTATTTCAGAATAAACTCTCGATGATGGGATCCTTGTCGTAAAGTTTGCAATCTTTCGGGGACAGTTTTACAGGCTATTTTTAGAACCGAAATTTCAGACGCAATTGGAGCGTAGGAATTAAGAGGGAGATCTCTATCTTGATAGCAATCTAAAATGTACTTCAAGGCAAAATGCCATTTCTTTTAGATATGGGAGAGAATATACTGCCACAGGGGCTTTAACATGTTGAGTGCCAGCTACGAGTTATCTTGTACTTTTTGCATTTAATTGAATGGGAGCTGGCACTCAACGTGTTAATGCTGCACCAGCGCAGCTCCCATAATGAAAGGTTTAAGACATATAAGTAAATTAATAAACCTCAGCGAAAAGCCATCTTTGTAGAGGATACTCTATGCTCAGCACTTGTTTAGTCGCTTTTAATTCCAATGTTGATGTAGAGGTACATGTACATGTTGTTTGTCACGTTCCGATAAGTTCAGCTCCTCAGTACATGCACTTCTATCATGTGTGGTACACACAACTATTACTGTTATACTGCTCAAGGCTGCAAATATTGTGTCTGTCATTTGTAGAATGAGGTCCCCAGGGGGGGATTTAGTGATGGTATCCGGCATGGTGGGCTAGCTTCACCATATTCACCCTCAGAGAACCTAATTCTGCTTAGGCCTCAACTGCTATCGGAGACCTTGGATCAGATTGAAATTCCCCAGTTGAAGTTGGTGATGTTCACCCATTAGCCACCAATTTTATGCATTCTATCTTCTGCTAATTATATAGGGATATAGGAATTTTCCAGAAGGGACAAAGTAACTTAAAACAATGGTAATTTGAGACTATAGATAATTCCCAGAAGATGAGGGCCTAAGCAGAATGAGGTCCCCAGAGGGTAAATTTGGTGCTGCTAGCCCATGGTGCTGAATAACATCATTAAATTCACCATCTGGGGACCTCATTCTGCAAATGACAGACACACTATTTACAGGCTTAATACTGCAGTGATGTTGGCAATTCATGGTAATTACAACACACCTTATCAATACTCCATATAGTCTAGGTCAGTGACCAAGTGCTATTAATGATATTCTGGGACAGAAACCTTTTGTTGAATAATTCTAATAATGATAATACTGTTGTTACCAGTATGTGTCCCACAATACTGACAATAAAAGCCTGCCCCCAGCTGCCCCAGGGAAAATTCTTCAGTTAGTGTTATTATTTCAAGGTTTACTGGGTACTCTTGATGCCCTGTATAATGTGAAATAAATTTGAATTGGTATATACAGTAATGCCCGAAGTATATGACCCTTTAACCACAGCAGAATTATGGGAAATTTTTCAGGATTTAGTGGGAAATTTCAGACTAAACCCTGAAAAATTTCCCATAATTCTGCTGTGGTTTAGGGGTCGATTATTTAGGACATTACTGTAGTTTATATGGAGAAAACTAGCTTTAACCCTTTACTGAATACTCATGGACGAGTACGGATAAGGCAAGCATTAATATTACCATGACCTGCCATTGAACATTTCAGCAGTGTATCAGTACCTCGCATGATAGAAATACATGTACACATGTACTGAGCAGCTACAGGTAAACATAAATATGTAGGAATTCATGTGGCACACAGCATGTACACTTGTACATGTATCTCTACATCAGTTACAATGTAAACAACAACTCCATCATAGTCACCATCGTTCAACTGCAGTTGAACTGGCCCCTTCTATAAATCTTTACAATTAGCATATATACCAAATACTCAAAATAAGTATGTGATTCCAACTTGGCGTGGAGACAATACATTAAAATATAGTTAAAGATTCACCTACAGATACTAGTATGTCCAAAAACTATCAGTAGATGGGGTCCAGAACAATATTACAATAACTATAACATACAGGTATTTCACTAATTAAACAGCCAAAATATTAACAGAAGTAAAATGTGGTTCATGGCTCCATGAGACACATGCATCAGGTGATGCCAGGTCAATAAATCCAAAGAGATCACCCGTGCACTTTTCTATTGGCTAATTCATGTTTTACTTTTACTATTTTGTTGTTATTTAAAACTCCCTAAAATGCGCCACTTCTCCCTATTTTTGTCCCAGGGAGAAATGATTTCTCTCTTAAACCAGTATGCATACATGTACATGTATGTCCCAACAGCATATCTAAAGTGATGTGAAACACTCCGGTTGGGTGATCAAATAGAGATGTAGAATAATCTTGCTCATGTTCTTATCTATTAATTAAATGCAATGACTCTCATGGACCTGGTGAAATCATTTCCGTTTGTTTATCGCCGATTGTTGCATCCCGAATCAAGATGTAAATATTTACAATTAAGCGTAGTTCAGATGATGAATTATATGGAGTGGTATGGTCGTTTTCTTTGAGATTTTTGGCGATGTTGGTAGAATACTACATTCCCAAAGTTGGCATATAGCGCCTGAGTACTAACTTATCAGTTTCATGCACCCGAACATGTCCATAATAGGTCTTTAAAGTATATTTACTGATTATAATGGTGTTCTTACTCACTATAATGGTTTTATAAATGGGCTCTTGTGTTGCATGATACTTATTGGATCATAAAAGGGTGATGTTGGAGTGTAAAATTAACTTCAGCCATTGTTACTTCTCCCAATTTGAAACATCTTGGCTGTTGTTCCCTGCATGTAGACGCCATTTTATTGGATAAAATAGTTCTCATTTCTAATTACACATTCCAATAGAGACCCTGTATCATGGCTGTATGCCACCTCTGTGGTGGACATCAATTGGACCAAGGCTGGATATAGTGTGTCTGACGTTTGCAGAATGGGGTCCCCAGAGGGGAGAATTTAGTGATGCCATCCACACAGTGGGCTATCATCACCAAATTCACCCTCTGGGGACCTAATTCTGCTTAGGCCTCATTTTCTATGAAGAATAGTCTCAAAATTAACAAGTTTTTAGACTTTTTCCCTTTTGTTCAGTTTCTATATGCCCTACTATGCAGAAGATAAATTGCACAATCGAGGTGACTATGTCTGGTTTGGGTAACAAGCTGGAAAAAAATAGGGTTGGTAGGTATATACAATGTAGGCTTGGAATTTAATTTTTTATTTAATTTTTTTATTATGACATTTTGTTATGACTTTTCATGTTTGTATTTTACTCTGCAAGATTGACATAAAACTACTTTTGATTATTTTTGTATAAATTTTAATATTACACAATACTTTTACTAGAAATAAACCTATTATGAGCTGAATAAATGTGTTTTTTTTGTGTTTTATGACATTTTTTTAGAAAAAATTAAATAGATTTTCTTGAAAACCATGAAAAAAACTTTAGGGTAGGGGTTTAAAATTGGGTAGGTAGGGAAACCCAAACCACACATATTATTTTCTTTGGCCCTATGGGTGAACATCACCAACTTCTATTGGGAAACTTCAATCTTATCCTAGGTATCACATAGCAGTTGAGGCCTAAGCAGTATGAGGTGCCAAGAGGATGAATTTGGTGATGTCAGCTGTGCGGGATAGGGTCATCAAATTCACCCTCTGGGGACCTCATTCATTAAATGTCAGACACACTATATCCAGGCTTAAATTGGACACCATACCATTGGTGGCAACGTCACTAACCTCTGCATATGTGTTCAAAATAAAAGATTCTACAGTATAACATACATGTAGATCAGAAAGGCCTAGCAACAAACTACCATTGCTTGATTTGCTTCACGATCTATCTCTTCCTGGTACACACCTCCATCAACAAATTTTCTATGAATTTCGTTTTTAATGTTCATCTTGTTTATATAGAAGGTGAGAAAAACCTACCTCTTACCATCTATACATCAGTTCGTTCCAGCGCATGCGTAACTGCATGCTCGTAAATAAACCCGTGCCCGCCATTATGTAAACATATATGTGCCTACTAATAACCCCCATTCACCCTATACGCTATATCACCCCCCCCCCCATTTTAACTACATCATTGGATGTAAACCCGTGCCCACCAAACAAACTTAACCCAATTATGTATACATATACATGTATGTTCCTACTAATAATCCCATTCGCGCCATCCATGAGCGTACATAATGTACAATCCCCCCCATCCCGCTCCCTCCATCGTGCGTATACTCACACCCATGCCATCCAAGTAATCTGAATAAAAGGCCGCTCGGCCACAGTGTCCCCCCGAACCGGTGGCTTCATTTGGAGCGGAGGCTTTGTAGAAGTATACTATATGGATAAGACACTTGTGCATTGTCTCATTACTGACATGCATACAAATAACCAAATCTTAAAAAAACTCTTAAAGTCAAAATATAACCTCAAATTGGCACAAAATGAAGAAAATTACAAGAAAAATTTAATTTTCTAAGTCAAAAAGCCCATAACTCTGAGAAAAACCATCGGATCAAACTCAAATTCGAACTTGACCTGTATCTTGATATGACTGATTCATATAAAAACGGTATTTGCAATTAAAGGATCCAAACTTGAGATATCATCCGGAAACCGAAAAAGTGAGAAATTTTCTAAGTAAAACAAGTCGAAAAAGGGCCACAACTCTCGCAAAAATGGGCGGAGCATACCCATATTCGAACATAGGGCTGATAAACTCACGTACCAAATTTGGTTCAGATATGATCACACAAACTGAAGTTATCATCCGGAAACCAGAAAATTACAAGATTCTAAGTAATAAAAGGGGCATAAATCTGCCAAAAATGGTCAGGCAGAACCCAAGTTCGAACTTGACCTGTGTTTTGTTGGGAGAAAGTAATATACCAAATTTGGTTTGAATCCGATTAACTCTACTAAAGTTATCATCCGGAAACCAACTTTCAGGGGTTTTCTAAGTCAAAAAAGGGCCATAACTCTCGCAAAAATGGGCGGAGCAAACCCATATTCGAACTTGACCTTTATTTTGGTCTGATAAACTCACCTATGAAATTTGCTTTTGATCTAATAACCGAAACTAAAGTTATCATCCGGAAACCATTTCCGGACGCATGGACACACGGAACGACGCACGGACGGACACCGGCTATTTTAATAGTCCCCCGAATTTTTTTTTTTCGGGGGACAAATATATGGAAACGTCTGCCAATTAAATTAAATTCATCCCCAAAATATATAGACATGTGTATCCATTTCGTCCCAAATAAGATTGTAGATACTAGTACCCACACCATCCTAACAACATGTCTATAAACCCATTCATGTACCTGAACCGAACCCTAAATGTATTTATGTAACAAGTAATACACCCATTCCTTTCCAGATAAATTCCAAATATCTAAAATGATCCGAGCTCAAATTGCTCAATATTCTTTAGATTTTCTAAAAATTGGTTCACACTCTGACGAGACTTTACCGAATTAATATAGGTTTATCACTTGATAAAACTATATCAAATTAGTTGAAACGTCGCCATCAACACTTCATCAAATCTGACCCTCAATGATGTATGTGTGAATATCACGAATGGTAACTCTGATATGCGATGTCAGGTGCAGCGCTGGAACGAACTGATGTATAGATGGTAAGAGGTAGGTTTTTCTCACCTTCTATATAAATTGTTCATAAATAAATGCTGGAGAATGTCTGGCGTTCACCCAAATGTTTTTTTTAACTAGCCACATTTTGTGTCTAGCTTTAGTCTGGTATTAAAGGGCAAAAATGTGAAAAAAATTTAAATGATCACCTCATAATGCCTATTACAGCTAAAAATCAAGTAAACTCCAGAGACCAATTAAGGACAATTGCCTGAACATCGAGAAAAGTTGACAAGGATGACAAAGTTGGTGTGAAATCACCTGGATTTGCACATAAAAATATTCATGTGAACAAAGTGTAATGAGTTACATTCTGAGGCTTCCTGAAGTTCCAAGAAATACAGAAATGCTCTAAGTAATCGACTCCTTAACCACAGCAGAATTATGGGTAATTTTTCAGGATTTAGTTGGAAATATGGCTTGTTGCCATTCATCGGAAAGTTCTCGCCGAGAGCTTTCCAATGAATGGCAACAAGCCATATTTCTGACTAAATCCTGAAAAATTACCCATAATTCTGCTGTGGTTAAGGAGTCGATTACTTAGAGCATTACTGTATAACATGCATTTACCACTTACCAAGAAACGTGTCACCTGTAAATATCCCCACTATAATTTCACTCTACTAAATTGTGAGTACCAGTATTAAACCAAAGGTACTTGGAACAAAATGACCATACTCCCAAAATTATATAACTGTTTGGGAGTGGGGTCATTTTATTAAAGGGGTACTGTACATTAAATCCGGCCATTTATGAGACCATCTCCTTTTATACTCAACAGAATATATGCAACAAATGAATGAATTTGACTCATGGGTTAGTGCAAAATACTCTCATCTGTTCTATGAACGATGCAAACAACATGGTAATTATAGTAAAAATTAATTTATGACTCCAGTCATAAATTCATTTTCATTATAATTACCATGTTGTTTGCAACTTTCATAGAGCACACTGGTGTACTTTACACTAATCCATGGGTCAAATTCATTCATTTGTTGCATACAAGTACCGGTATATTATGTTGAGTATAAAGGAGATGGTCCCATAAATGGCTGGATTTAGTGTACAGTCCCCCTTTAATATTTTGTTTTTGTTTTTTTTAAACACAAGGAATACAACTCGGATAAAAATATGCATGTTGAGAAAAATTTCTAAGTTGAAAAAGGGGAATACAGTAACTCCACTAAAAAATGTTTGATCAAGCTCATAAGCTCATAAGCCCCCACCCCCCCCCCCCCCCCCATAGTAAAAGACTACCGATTTCCGCATCAAAGTAACATCAATATGTTGCTGAATATACCAAGCTTTAGTTAAACAATTAAATAACTTTTCTATGATAACCAGGCCTCAATATGTCATGCACAGCACATGCATGTACATGTACAAATGTATATGCATAAATGCACTTACCAAGAAATGTGTCATCGTAGCTGTCCCCACTATAATCTCACTCAACAACTCAGTGAGTACAAGTATCAAGCTCTAACGGTGGTTGGTACAACTAATCATATACTCATCAAGAAAAGTCGTCCGTTCTCCAGTAAAGAGCTATGCCAATATAATGTACTGGATATTCAAAACATTTCACCAATTTCTGTCATAATGTAATACTATTTACAACTACAATGGCTTCATTTCGCTGATCACATGCAATCTCCAGAGATATTCTATTGGCAGTATTTGGTACGCCTATGTTAATGCCCGCAGATTGATTTTTGCGGGCACTGACCTTAGGTCACCTGTTGTTTACGAGTAGTCCTCGTAATCCCATCACGTTCTCATCAGGAGAGGGATTATATAACATGGTTATTACACATGCTCTGATAATCAATAGTATAGCCAGGGGTGATAGACTGAAATAACCAGTGCACTGAAATGGATAATTAACTACAGTTGCTCAGAATGAAATAGCACTAAAATACCAGCATGGATACACATACATTTACAGAGAGGTGTTTAAGTGTAAAACAGGATGAAAATCTTATGTTAATATCTGGTACATGTCATATATATATACTGGTATACATATAAGTAGAACTCATCTTGGATTGTCCAAGGTATAATATTATACATTGTGGGAAGGGGTGGGAGGGGGGGGGGGGGGCGGTAAAAATATATAAAAAAAGATAATAAAGTATTTAAAGTTATGTTATATCTACACTGTATCTATATAAAAGCCATGTATTTGTCTGTGTGTGGGTGTGTCTACAGTAATGCCCTAAATAATCAACGCCTTGACCACAGCAGAATTATGGGTAACTTTTCAGGATATAGTCTGAAATATGGCTTGTTGCCATTCATCGGAAAGCTCTCAGTGAGGGGGGGGGGGGGGATATCTGATTCAAGTCATAGGAACCCACTCATCAGAGTGATCAGATATTGATTTTTGAAATTTGTTATTTCATGAAATATGTAATTTTTGGCGGCCTGGCAATTATTCATCAAGCCGATGGTCTCGGACCAAATTGCGAATAAAGATGGATATAACTATAAAATCAAGTGGCTTTGGCCCTTGGGTATCAGATATTTGACAAACAGGCCAAATTTTGTTGAGCACAAATGTTGATAAATAATATGTTTTGGCAATTTTATACTATACATGTGCATGTAGTTATGTACATGTAGTTGACTGTGGTTAACAACTTAACATTATTTTTGGGCAATTAATCGATTCTGTTAAATGAAGCGGAATTTCGAAAAATGTTGTTGTTGTTGGAATCTGTGGTATGGCAGGGTTTCCGCTATTCTGGCACACGCTGTTAAATGGACCAACTTTAAAAATACCAGTATATGTAATAATTTGAATTAGTTTTTCCTAGTACAAGGTAAATTAGCATGCCGTCAGACCCATTTAATTGCCAATTTGATCCTCGACACCCGCCTATGCCCCACAACCCTCATCAAATCTAACAGTTTGGGCAAATACATGTACACATAAAGACAAACATTTATTTCATAAATTTGCCATTGGTAACATACTAACATTGAAGGCATTACATTTTGTAAGTCTTGTTCTCGTCGCAGCCGAGATTTCGTCGATGTTGATGTGATCTATTGTCTCTCCTGATTAGGCGCCTCAATGTAATGTGTCTTACCTCCATAGGTGTTTATTACCTGTGATTCTTGCACCTATTATAAGCTTGCGCTTGTTGTGGCCATTGCAATTTCAATAATGTACATAACTGCACTGAAAATTCATAAAGGAACACTCGATTGGTTTTGATTGCATGCAATGACTCAACAAGGTTGATTTGGAAATTTCCAATAATTTCAGGGGATATATACATGTAGACTAATACAGCTTTGACTTTCATTATCCATAAAATAATATATTTCCGACCATTCTGTGAAAAAATGACTGGCACGTTGTAAACTGGGCATTCATTCCTGCTTCATATACGTTATACATGTACATGTATGAGCGATAACTCTACATTTGCTACTTGGGCTATTTCTGTATCAGTTTGTGACAAAGGACGCCCCGTTATTCGCAACCAGAATTTTTCCTGCTGTTTATACATTTTCAAATAAATAATGTCGATACGAGATAACTGGCATCTATTATTTCGTTCCTGGTCTCAAATTATAATTGACTAGCTGATGTGCCTGACTTCGTCTGGGCTATTTAGGGATGTCAAGGACACGGTCGCACCTGAAATTGAATCCGCCCATATTGTTCCCGGAATCAAAGTAGGCATACATACCAAATTTGAGTCGGATTGGTCAAGCAGTTTTCGAGTCTATAACACACATACATACACACATACAGACAGAAGTTCCAAAATATATAATAAGACTAGCAGGTGACCCGGCTTCGTCCGGGCTTTGACCTTGAATTTACCATTTTGAAGGTCAAGGTCAGGTCGGAGTCACTATTTGACCCGTCCAAAACACTCCACGGACAAAATTACCTGTAGGTATCAAATTTCGTCGAAATCCGTCCAGCATTTTTCCCGGCCATAGCTAACAGACAAACAAACAGACAGAAGTCCCAAAATATATATTAGATCATTTGTGGGTACCTGTTTCAAGGTGAAGGTCACCTCGGGCGGAAAAACTGACCCGATGAAAATCTCCCCCATTCCCAGGAACCCCTAAGTACGATCATACAACATGCTAATGTCTGTACACAGACACAACACGCTCATGTCTGGACACATACATGCTCTTTATCAACGAAACTGCGGATACGAACGCTCTTTAACTATCACGCGATTAACCCAAGAATTCCCATTATGGTGGCGGGGGATTGGAGAATGAGTGCTCTGACGTTCTCAGAAGTGGTGCGATGACACTCCATCTGGGATGTTACCCTTAGATAGGAAGTTTGGGCTCAATCCGTCCGGCAGTTTACCCGGCCATAGCTAACAGACAAACAAACAAACAGAAGTCCCAAAATATAAATTAGACTAGCAGGTGATCCGACTTCGTCCTTGAATTGACCATTTTGAAGGTCAAGGTCAGGTCGGGGTAACGATTTGACCCATTGAGTTAATTCTGCCTTTTTAATCAAGAGAAATGATGGTACCCGTCCCGTGATGGTACCCGTCCCTAAAAGAGGTACGTTTGTGGGTACCCGTTTCAAGGTGAAGATCACCTCGGGCGGAAAAACTTACCCGATGAAAATCTCCCCTGTTCCTTGGAACCCCTAAGTACATGTACGAAGACAGGCATAAGAATCACAACTGGCGTGGTTCGTCTCATGGCATTGTTCGAAAAAGCAATTGCAACAGCTTCCGAGACACGTATGCTGCACCTAGGTGTAAATTTCGTCGAAATCCGCCAGTTTTACCCGATTTGACCTCGAATTGATCATTTTCAAGGTCCAAGTCAGGTCGGGGTCACAATTTAACCCGTCCATGAGACTTCCCGTGGGTAGCAAGTTTGATCTCAATCGGTTCGAGTCTATAAAGGACACACACATACTGTACATGTATATATCATTTGTGGGTACCCGTTTCAAGGTGAAGATGACCTCGGCCGAAAAAACTGACCCGATGAAAATCTCCACCGTTCCTAGGAAGCCCTAAGTATGTAAGAATCACACAACACGCTCATGTCTGGATACAGTCATGCTCACGTGTGGACCCAGACGTAAGAATCACATTACGCACATACGCTCTTTATCAACGACACTGCGGATACGAACGCTCTTTAACTATCAACGCGATTAACCCCACCGTGCCAATGGCGGTAATTTTTGTGACTGAGAGTGGAGAATGGGTGCTCTGAGCTTCTCCAAATGGGCGGTAAACACTGCCCGTGGGTTTTTAACCTTAGATTGGACGTTTGAGCTCAATCGGTCCAGCCATTTTCCAGGGTCATAGCTAACAGACAAACAACAAACAGAAGTCCCAAAATATATAGTAGATTATTACTTGGAAAACATATCTAGATCTTCCCAGCTGAAAGGAAATGAGGGTTTCTGGACATTAAATTTAAAAAATCACCTATGGCTAGCCGAACCAACGGAAACATGGTTGCATGGCCAGTCATATCCAACGGACCAAATATTTTTACCCCAGCAGAAACCCTGGGTACGGGGAACATCTAATCAGATTGAGTACCTTTAAACTATCGGGACAATCCCAGCATATGGTCAGCCTGAACTTTCCAACTCCTATTGGTTCAGGCATGGACTTTTCAAGCTGTTGAAAATTGTGACCAAATTAGGGATGAGACTTCCGCATCGGCCCCTGTCCCGTGATCCCTATCTAACACAGCGACAAACATGTATAGCTACAAATTGGGGTTCGGGCTCCTAAAAAAATACTTTGACCCAATTTGGAAAATATCGCCCAGCACCACTGAATTCATCGGTCGAAAAGTACATGTAGTCTAGAATCAGTATCAAACAGAAAGTGGTCCCGTTTTTTCCAAAAGAGTCCAAATGTGAAAAGACTACCAGTACATGGCCACACAGGAAACCTGCTACAGGTGGTCAAGAGAAATTTAAATTGAAGTGTCAATGACAATGTAGCTCAACTTGAATGGGGGATCATTTCATGTGTTACAGTCATTAGAGCAATTATGAATGCGGAAAGTTTAAATGTCTAAGTAATACCAGATGGCTCCCATCTAGAGGTCACCCCGAAGATCCAAATGAAGATTGATGACGATCGGAAGAGAGATGTGGCCTGTAGGGTGTGCCAAAGGATTTAGTCATACAAAGAGTAAAATCTAAGATGGCCGCCAGCAGCCATGTTTTTTTTTTAAATTTTGGTACAAATAGGAGGCTCCCATCTAGTGGTCACCCCTGAAGATCAATTTGAAGTTTGGTGATGATCGGATGAGGGATGTGACCTGTAGGGTGTGCAAAAGGATTTAGTTACCGGAATGCAAAGAGTATAATCCAAGATGGACGCTGTCAGCCATGTTTTTTAACAAAATTCGGAAAAAATGGTAAGCTCCCATCCAGAGATCACCCCAATGATCCATATGAAGTTTTCTGACAATCGGATGATGGATGTGGTCTGAAGGGTGTGCCAAAGGGTTTAGTCATGCAAAGAGTAAAATCTAAGATGGCTGCCAGCGGCCATGTTTTAATCAAAATTTGTTCAAATTTGATATCTCCCATCTAGAGGTGATCATAAACAAGCCTGTAAATTTTCAAAACAAAATTCCAATAAATGAGGGCTGCAGAGTGTGTCGATGAGTTTAAATTTGAAATCAAAGATGGCTGCTAACGGCCATGTTTTTTAATGAATATCGGGCAAAATATATGTAGGAGGCTCCCATCTAGAGGTCACCCCCGAAATCCATATGAAGTTTGGTGATGATCAGATGTGAGATGCAGGCTGCATGGTGTGCCGATGGATTCAAATTTGAAATCCAAGATGGCTACGCTGGTGGCCACGTTTTTTAACAAATTTCAGTCAAAATAGGAGGCTTCCATTTAGAGGTCACCCTGAAGATCCATATGAAGTTTGGTGATGATCGGAGGAGGAATGTGGTCTGTAGGGAGGGCCAAAGGATTTAGTCATGCAAAGAGTAAAATACAAGATGGCTGCTGGCGGCTATGTTTTTTAACGAAATTCGGTCAAAAAAGGAGGCTCCAATCTACTACCGGGGTCACCTCGAAGATCCTTGTAAAGTTTGGTGATAATCGGATGAGGGATGCGGTCTGTAGAGTGTGCCAAAGGATTTAGTCATGCAAAGAGTAAAATCCAAGATGGCTGCCAGCGACCATGTTTTTAACAAATTTTGGTCAAAATAGGAGGCTCTTATCTAAAGGACACCCTGAAGATCCATATGAAGTTTGTTGACAATCGGATGTGAGATGCGGGCTGCAGGGTGTGCTGATTGATTCAAATTTGGAATCCAAGATGGCTTTTTACCGTTGGTAGAGTACATGTCATGTGTACTCTTAATTCTATTAGTTAACACTTTCAATACTAAACGGATTCTCCCATTCAGTATAAAAGTATGCAATGGAATGGTCTATTATCCATCTGTAGGAGTTTTCCGGAAAAATAAGCAGACAACAGATAACATGCACTCTAAGTACAGAAGGAGTCCTATTTATTGTAGAGAAATGTTAGCATAATAAGTTCAACAATTGACCTACAGGATGGTCATATGTTGAACTTATTATCTGAACATTTCCAAAGGGATAACAACTCATCAAGAAGTGTTAAGTATAGAAAGGGTTAAGGAGGCGCCCATTCGTGAATTTAAAAAAATTTCAATTTCAAACAATCAATTTGAAGGAAAAAATTATTATCCTTTGTAACCAATGTATGATAGAGCACTATAACAACACCTGTTTACCCTCACAATATGAGAGATACAGTAACACTCTAATTAATCGACTCCTTAACCACAGCAGAATTATGGGTAACTTTTCAGGATTTAGTCGGAAATACCTGTATGGCTTGTTGCCATTCATCGGAAAGCTCTCAGTCATATTTCCGACTAAATCCTGAAAAGTTAACCATAATTCGTCTGTGGTTAAGGAGTCGATTAATTAGAGCATTACTGTATGTTCTAATTATGTGAAGAAAAAAAGTAGTTTCGAGGCGGTCATTTGAGAGCTTGACAGGAAATAGTTGCAAAAAACACACTGCATTATTTAGCTTAGGAATCCATCTAGGGTCTATACTCTGCCTACTATCTGAAATCATGACTCTGCGAGAAAATAAATCAAATATTTTTCATTGAATATTTTAGTTTTTTGGAAGCCATTTGCAGAACAATTATTTTGGAGGAAAAAGCATCATAAAACAAAATATAATATGTGAAAAGATGAATCAGTATTGAATGCTTATGTCTGCCAGATTATCGCAAACATGGTTGAATGAAAGTGTGACACCATAGCTCAACTTGGAATGGGAATAATTTCATGTGAACATTACAGTCAATGGAGCGATTAGGAATGCGGAAAGTAGAAATGTCTAAGTAATACTAGATTATCAACATGAAGAGATATATATTGATATATTTTGAAATCCAAAATGACTCGTTCCCATCTATATGTCAACTCTATGACAAATTTCATAATGATCTAACCAAAGGTATGACCTGTAGCCTGTATTGTTGATGCCTCACACACATGGATGACAGATACCAAGTCATGGCAATAGCTCAAACTTTACAAAGTAAAGTTGAGCTAAAAATGTTAAATGTCGAAAAAATTTATCCAATAGGTCTGATGTGTTCACAGAGCTAACTTAATGTGAAGTAGGACTATATCACATGTTCATAAGGTGAAAACCTGATGCATTCGAAGTCCAAGGACAGACAACAAATCGTAAACAGGATATTTATTGTAAGAGGACCAGAATTGAATATGTTTACAATACACCTAGTGTATGTAGATAATAGTCTATATTGGTTATCAACTGGTGTTAGCCTATTGTCGATAGTATGGCAAGATATCTTCTACCAATGATATGTTATTGCATGCAACTAATCATGATACGATATGATACATATATGTATGAGAAATAACTCAAACTGTTGAAGTCACTGGAAAAAGTTTCATATGCCCGACATAATAGGAGTACCGTATATGGTACATCCCTTTTAATTCAGGTGGTTTGGCTTTCGCAATCTGCTACGGTAACCCTTTGCCATGGCCCATTTTGCTTCAGCAAAGGCTTCGGCATTGCTGATTGCCATAGCCAGTTATGAGGCCTGATAGTATTACTTGCATAAATCTGATGCATACTAGTACATGTACATGTACCATATGGTCAGCAAGTGATAGCCACCAATTCATGTTCCCCCTTCTTGTTAAACAAGGTCCTGTGTTTGATATTGGACATCATATGCAATCAAATATACATGTACCAAACATTGGGTCAAACAGTCGTCTTGCATCCACTGCCAGTCACATGTAAAGAAAACACATCAACCAGGAAACGATCACATGTATATTAAAGACAAATTATGTACTTGTTCTGGTGCGTGAAACTGATCAGTTAGTATCCAGGCGCTATGTCAACTGGGGGAATGTAGCATTCTACAACATTGCCTAAAATCTGATTGAAACAGACTGTACTACTCCATAGAAAATATCGTCTGAACTATGCTCAATTGTAAATGGGTGAATATTTGAAAACTGTACAAATTGGAAGTTGCATTATGCGAAATTCAAAGGTCGAATTCAAGAAAAAAAACATTTCCATGACTCACCATGAATTAGGGTTTGCTTCGGCACGCTGGAATTTTATTCCTATTGCCATGGCAACATGACTTAATCAAGCAAAGTGGTAAAATATGTTACTAACAAACAACAATCAGCTTACACCAATAGCAGTCATTTCATACGACTAAAATATATTTATTGTTATTACCTTTTGTTACTTCTTGGAAATAATTGAGCTTGAATAAGCTCATCATAGTGAATATGTTTAAAATCTCTATAAGCATGGGTCAACTCACACATTTATTGAATAAGAGTACAAAACTTATTAGTAGGCCATGAACTTAAGAGTTCCAAGTTTATAAAATTTGCATAAGTATCGGCACTTTGTACCAATCCCAATATAATTATACTTCCATGTTTTACATGGAAGTATATTGTTTTTGTGATTTTTAGTTTTCTCTATTATTATTTGCCTTCTTCTTAGCAATTTTATAATGAGCATAGCTCAGTCAATACAAGAGTTAGAAAGCTAAAACTTTGTATGTATATATATGTATACAAACTCTAGTGCTTAGGCCTATTGAGAATCATGTCCTCACTTGATTTGCAGAGTTATCTCCCTTTATGTGAACAATTGGTGTTTTCAGAACTCCGATAATATAAGGAGTACAGCACTGAAATTTGGTCGATACATACATCTTGATATCCACTGAATCATGAGCACATAAAAAACTTTGTCCGTCTTTCCTCTCCAGAGTTATCACCCATATATATGTCAACCTCGAAATCTTCTGATAGCCTGTTCTCACATAGCAAGAAAGATAGCTGCATTTAGTTCCTATGGTAGTGCTGGCCGTTGTCAATATACTACACAAAAATAATTTGGACAGGGTCGGGCTTACATTTTTTGGTTAGGGTGGGGACGAAATTTTCGCAATTTTTTTTGTTGCGATGATTTCAACCATTTTTACTACCATGTATCTTTAGGACGTACTAATGATCCTCCTGAAAGAATTTTGTAAATCGGTTGAGAAATGTCCAAGTTACAGACCATCGAAAATTTAATAATTTGGCTAATGAAGGAGCATGGGAGAGCGTGAGACCATACCGGGGAGGCGATGAGACCATGCCGGTGGTGATACCATGTCGGGGTGGTGAGACCAGGCCGAGGGTGGTGAGACCAGGCTGACCGGTGGCGGATGTAAACGTCAGATTTAGCAAAAAAAAAATATAACAAAAAAAAAAACAAGTCCAGCGGAATAATATTTTTATTGTGTGCTCCAGATGGGAAGAGTGATTCGGACCGGAGTATACCATTTATCAGTTTCTTGTCCCAACCGTTACCGATCTACAGCATGGACAAGAAAATTACCTATTTTTGGCGCCAATTCCAATGGGCTAATTGATGAGCAAGGTTAATGCAGGAGCGGGTATGCTGGTATCTAACAGGTAGGCCCCCGAAGTTTGATAGCTCTACTATAACAGCAACCTGCCCAACAGCGAGCGAGCTTCGGTGGGTTCAGACTTTTTGCAAATTCCAACAAAAATCAAAGGGGGGAAATTGTCTAAAAAATGAAACATCGAGCTAAAAAATTTCTGAGTAGTGCATATGATAGATAGTATCCAAGCGCAACTTATTGATATCGGCTTAATTGGCGCTAAGGTCGAAGGTTTACTCGTGGCGAGGCTTTATAATGTAAATAAGTTTTGTTAAGTGCTGTATCACTAACCTATTTTTGTCGCCAAATCCGACCGGGTTAATGAAGGGGCGAGCTAGTGCAGGAGCAGGTACGTCGATATACTTCTGGTAATATCCAAAAGTCTGAACGCTCTACTAACAACGAAACCTGACCAACGGAGAGCTCGTGTTCAGGTGGGTTCAAATTGGCAAATTCCAACAAAAACCAAAAGTTGAAAAATACTTCAAAATATCAAATACGGAGATACAATTTTGCTGATGAGCGGGTGTGATAGTGGGTATCACCGCCCAACTCTGGTGCGATTTCTTAAGTTTCAGAGCAAAGGGTTTACTAGTGGCGACGCGATATAGCGTAATACGTACTACATGCAGATGAACACAGCCTGCCATCGATATATGGCAAAACTCGAAATTCTCCAATATTCCCGTCAAATTCAAACAGGCTAATGAAGGAGCGAGTGAAATGCGCTAGCAGGTACATCGGTATACAATAGATACATCCTGGAAGTTTGACTGTCGTGGTTTAAAAGCAATCCGTTTAACAGAGAGCTTGCATCGGTGTGGGTCGAGGCTTTCGGCAAATTCGAGTAAATCTCACAAAGGAAAAACAAATTTGAGAAATCGTGAATCGAGATAGAACAAATTTGACGAGTGGATGTGGTGGGTACTATCCACGCGCAAATTCCGTGAAATGTTCTAACTTTTAAAATAAATGCGCAATGAGTTAATCAGGATTAAGTGCCCGATATTACATGCATTCACATGTTAATAGGAAAATACCACCGGATGACTGTATACACTAGGACATTTATTAATATTAATATAATGCAGGAACAGGTACATGTACATCGGTATACTGTCAGATTTCCCGCAAATTTTGACCGCTCTGCTATCAAAGCAACCTGCCCAATGGAGAGCTCGGTTAGGGATGGTTCACACTTTGAAAAAATCCACCGAAACTCAATGGGGTGGAATCGCGAATCCAGATAAGCAAAATTGACGAGTGGATGTGATGGGTAGTATCTATGTGCTACTTTAGTGCGATTTTCTAAGTTTTTGAGCGAACGACTATAGACTGTTGCACGACCGTAGCATTATATTAATGATATATATCTTAAGACTTTCATGGCTCACAGTGGTATGTAGTATTTCGCTTATGTACTGTGAGTGTTTGTTATAAATTAGCAGCCAGGGTTGTGGCGTATTGCATAATATTAGTATCATTATAACAATCGTAACAAGAGACTAAGGGCAGTAATCGCAACGACAGTTTTAACAAATAAATCATCATATATCATTAATAATATACCAACAAGTCGAAATTCTGAACATACAATCAATCCATGTCTATGATCTTTTTCTCATTCATTTCTTTTAATTATTTAATATATATAATTTCCATATAATATAAAGATTGTGTTCATTAAAAATTAAATATTCCATGGAAGTATAAAATTTCTGGCATTTCAGAAATTTAAATCCTAGTAATAACTGTTTTCTTTGGATGAGTATTTTTTTAATAAAATATAGATATGCACTGGTAACAGGAGTGATATTGGTAACAGGAGTGACATTTTGGTAACAGGAATGACCCTCCTGGTTTTCACAATGTTGCCATATACAGTGAATTTTGGTACACAATAATGTTATGTCACTCAAGAATCTTGCTTTTAAATGTGATCATCTTCAGTAAAAACTCTTAACTATGTTTGGCCAGGTCAACACTCTGGCTGGCACTCGACTGGTGGGCATCAACAGATGGATACAACTGGACTCATAGGCTGATTCAGATAAATATTAGGTTTGTGTTTTCACAATTCACCCTGTATAAATTGGTCTGTCTGTGGTTTATATTGAGAGTTAAGACTATTTATAAAAGTATGAAACTGTTTTGCTGTTGGAATAGATATCAAAAGATTTTGCTGTAGCCACCAAGACTAGTCCCTGCATCTCTGATGTGACTCTTGTTGGAAATATAGTATAAAATCTTATATTGAATCAAACCAGAATACCAAATCATACATATCCATTTGACTCTTCAATACTAGTAGGTCACATGTGACTTTTATTTAATTAAGACATAGCTAGAAGCTGTATAACACAATACTTCTATTTATGGTCTTTATTTTGAACAGAACTGTGCTATCAATTTCTGAAATTTTATATGTGGCAAATTTAATGAAGTTGACCATTGCCTGCATAGGGGTGGGGGTGCAAGATATCAAACAACAAATATAAAACAAAATGGATTTCAAATGGATTATAGTGAATTTCCTTCTTGTGATGAAAAGTGATGACTACTGACTTGTGGTCATCTTCATGACAAGAACTGGCTAATCAAAGGGTTGTTGGCAATAAATATGCATTGCACATATATGTTGCACCTGTTACTGTCACTCCTGTTACCAAAAGAGTAACAGGTGTGACAGTAACAGGAGTGACAGATATGGCAGTTAATGACAAATTTCTAAAAATGTATCTAGATTTGAAAACTAAACACTTATGATTTGCATAAAAGACTCATTCTAGAATATGAAAAACGTATTTCTGATACATCGAACATGATGAATGAAATGATATTGCGGTAACAGGAGTGACTTACAATTAACCTACTTGCCTCATTTGTTCATTAATGTGCTCCGGTATGCATAAATGATTTCAAAACACTGCTATTTGACTTTTGTTGGGATTACCTATTTGGTGACCTTCCCTCTGGTGGCAGGTTTCTCGAGAAGGCTACTTTACACCCTCATATAATGCCTTGTTATACTCTTGGTAACAGGAGTGACATAGAAATTGATAACAGGAGCAAAGAGATCTATATTTTCAAGTTTGAATGAAGAAAGTCCATCTTCCAGTTATAGTCGTTTTGTTCAAGTTTCATGGACTCAAATAGGATTGAATATGTGAGATTTATCTGATCTCTTCGGGAAAAAATATAGTCTATACTGTTCAATGTAGAAAAATAACATTCAGAAATTGATGATATGGACTCATGTTGGCTCTGTAAAAATCCAACAGCTCAGACTTTGGTTCAGTTTTTTTGCCTGAATATCATCCTAATTATCATGGTACATGTACCTAGAAAAAATTATTATTTGAGTTTCTCCTGTTGCACATACTTCTGTAATTATTGGACCAATGGTCGTAACATCAAATTGTACACTTTTCAAATATTCACCCAAATATTTACTACTTGATTCGAGACGCATATATCGGCGATAAACTAACGAAAACGATTTCGCCATCAAGAGTCACTGCATTTAATTAATATATAAGAATGACGGTTTGTGTTATCAATTAACAATGGAAAGCAATACATATTACGTACATCAAAACTTATCACAATGTAAATACGTTTGTATCGTCATCTTGATTTCATGTGTGTTGTTAATACTTGTTATATTGTGTTGGGAGAGGGGCTTCATAAGTTGTAAAATATTGTGCCCCAATCCCTTTTGTATTTTATGCAAATAAACAACAATTGGATATAATATTTGTAAAAATTACTACTTTGAACAAGATTATTTTATCACCCTAGCAGAGTGTTTCACATCACTTTAAAATAACTTGTTAATAAGAGCGAGCTTGTTACACATGTATATGTCAATGAAAGTCCATATTGCATTATCAGACTTTCTGTAATGAACAAAATTCAGAAAAGATTATAGAAAGTCGGGAAAGTCGCAAAAGGTACATGTACGGGTAGCAACAAAATGAGTAGCAATAATGAAATTGCGCATATCGCATAGGACTAGAGACTAATCGCTATTGTCGCTGGGAAACATGCCAATGTGAGGACAAGCCGGCTTTTCAGATAGAACAATTTTCCTCATCAGAAAAAACAGTCCCTGTCTGTAGCCTGTTCGATATATGTTAAAATAGTCCATGCATCAACATAGGCAGTGCCGTAATGGAGACGATTAAGGACTGTAGCCAGTCATGTGCATATATAGAAAATATATCGCTATTGTCCCTGGGAAGCATGCAAGTGTGGGCAAGCATACAGATACCGCTAGCAATTGTCCTCATCGGTAAAGACAGTCTGTAGCCTGTTCAATATATGTTAAAATAGTCCATGCATCAACATACATGTAGGCAGTACTGGAGACGATTAAGGACTGTGGCCAGTCATGTGCATATACCGGTATAGAAACATTTGGTCTAAGTCAATCGCAACACTTGTAAACTGGTAGTGCCTGGTTTGACACAATGACAGACCAGACTCTAGGCTGGCTGTTCAAAGCCACAAACAAATGTGGGATGTTTAGGAATGGGACAAAAAGTATCGAGTTCGGTCATTAAATCGCGTCCGGCCTGAAGGTTTGAGATGAGTTTATATTTAACAGTACTTTTCTTGGCATGGTGACTGGAAATTTCAATGCGAATATGTTTGACCCCCCAAGGCAGAGAGTTTTAACTTAAACACAATGCATTAAACTTCAACTTGGTTCCAACGTGTTATAACGCCAGGTATAACTGCATTGCATTAACATTACGACCGAGTTATTAACAACCAAGGATCGCGTTGAAAGGGACACTTATTTTGAGAATATCTGTAGCTTGATTCTGATACCACGACATTACCACAGAAGACAGATCTTTGGTGGACTTTAAAAAAAATGGGAATATCAATTGACTTTTGCAGACCGATATACATGTAGAGTAGATTCTTTGAGAGATTGCATTCTTCGCTGCGATACTCTCTGGGAACAATTTTCATTGGAGCGTTTCCTGCTTGTTGAAATAATTTATTCCATAGATTTCTCCAAACACAGTTGAATAAAATGAGACTTTGTGTGATTTGAATGCGACAGCACGTTGTGTTAAACTGATAAAACTCACATTAATTTTTTTTGCTTAATTAGGGACATCAAATGCCGTCCATATGCATGCGGATTACAACACATTCCATGTTAAAACATCAGTTCTAAGATGTTAGATCACTTTGTCGATTTGCGCATTGGAATTAAGTAATATTGAGTTATGTTTACTGTTCACATGTGAATTTAATATAAAATGGTTAGGGAAAAATTTGTTACGTTCTAATAGACATACAATTCATAAATCTGATATTACAATGCGGTTTATATCGCGGGTGAAAGATACAAATTGACAATACAACACTAAAGTACATTGTATCCTTAAACCCTTACTATTTAAAAGCAATTTATCATTTTGTCAACCAAGTTACTTCAGCTGTCCAATTTTGTAGCTTCAGGTACCCTGGTCAATTATAATAAATTGAGTGTTTGTGGTTACCAACAGTGTCGGAACACTAGACTCACATAGCATTACAAAGTATTTTATTTGGCCTATCTTCTTATTCGAATCGTGCAATGAGGATTATTGTCACGGATGACAGAATATTTTTAGTAAAGTAATGTCATACACAATTGTGAATTACTGAGAACTACATGTAGATGCCCATAGACATCAAGACGTTCAGAATAACATAAACAATTACACATTGTTACAAGATTATTTTTGTACTAAACTTCTTTATAATGCTGTCCTATTCTTTTGATATAATTTCAGAAATTTTTCAATCGCCAAACATATATCAACACCATGAATGGCCCAGAGCAATGTTTTAAAATTTCCATTTACATGTATATTTTCTTTTGTACAGCTAACCTATAATTCAAAAGAATTAATTAATATTCATTAACTTCATCTATACCAATAATATATTGTTCAATGTTTCCAGGTGGAATACCATCACGTACTAACTAGTACATGTATTGGAACATCTGATGTGAAAACAGGTGAAATGCGCTGGAATGTAAATGTACTAGTATGCCGCCTGAGTCGTACATGTTACAGGAAATCTTCAGGTTACCCAATCTACAACCGAATATCTGCAATTTGATTAGCCTGATCGTTGGAGGTGTCGACCGTCGGTGGACATTGTTTTCTTTGTCATTAGGGTTCAGACGACTTTGTCCTATTGGTTTTGGCATGTTTTAATATATGGCAGTTTCGTCCTCTATTTGAGTTTGCAATTTTGATGTGATGTCCACTGCCAAACAACGGGATTATTAGCCTGAGCAAGTGCATGTGATAGTTTGTGTTTCTCGACATTGAGCGGCTATTAAAGTGCGAATGGTCAAATTAAATTTTTTAGTTCTATTTTCATGCCGGGATTGTCCTGGAGCTTGGTAGGATCATCATGCCAATGGCACCATCATCATTTGATAGTTTGAATTTTGTCAACACTGCGCGGCTATTAAAACCAGAATGGTCAATTTAAATGTTTTAGTTCTATTCCCAATTTACCATGACAGGATTGTCATGGGGCTTGGTGGGATTGTCATGGAAACAGCAGGATCATCATCTAGTGATAGTTTGTGTTCATCAACACTGCGTGACTCTTAAAGCGCGAATGGTCGATTTAAATGTTTTAGTTTTTTTATTTTCATGATGGGACGGTCATGGGGTTAGGCGGAATCATAATGCCAGCAGCAGGATCATCAGCACATGATCATTTGTGTTTGCCGACACAAGTACTAGCGATCTTAAAGCGGTAATGGTCGACTTCTTCATTTCACACAATCGAAATATTCTTATGTTGAGGTCATAGCAGGATAGTTCTAACATAATATTTGATCATTATTCCGTATATATCGACACATTGGACTTGTTTGTGCATGTGAATAAAGTGCAATTGATTTAGTGTCATGCCTGACTAGCGGAATAGATTGTTGACATGTGATCTTTATCCATGGTACTTGGTGGTTTGTTTTGTGATTGCTACCGGTATGTAATATGCATTACTTAAGGTGAATCGGTTTCAATGCGCAATGGCAAAGATGTTAAATGGTACTTTTATTGTTGTTAAAATTTACACTGCATAAATAGACTATTGCCAAATCATTTCAGTTCAACTTATTCATCAAATTTAAAATTACATGAATTTTACTTAGTTTTTCCCCGCCCTGACTTTATCGTCTAGGTCAGCAAGGGCCGACCTGAGTCGGGTTCCTTAATAAAAAAATATCAAATCTCATTTGTAGTTGTTATTCAGTAAAACATTTATGTTCATTTGAGTGAAGCAAGTTAGAACATAAATTTATTTATTGAAGTTCAACCTAGAATGAGAGAGAATTGGCTGGTTATGGGTTAGCAAATGTCTTACTGAACACAATTGGTTATGGGTCGTAAGCGTTAGCTCAGCAATTTACTCATCGCCAGTCCTTCCCACAAGGAAAACACAGCGAGAGCACTTATTTGTTCTTGCAATTCAGAAGACGGGTGTAATTGCACCCGTAATATAATCATAAGTTGGGATTTTCTCAAACAACATGTCATTGTAGGATAAACCTATACTGGTACTAGTATGTCCAGTTACACTTTCACATGCCCATAATTTAACAGAGATGGGGAAAGGTTCTAAATACACCTTCAAATAGTTCGATATTGAATCAATGATTACAGTGACCATGAACATTTTGACAAGAGGAACGAGTGCGAATTTTAGCACCCATGAATTAAAAATTGTGAGTGCATACAGGTGAGAGGACTACTAGTATGTACATCAAATAAAGTACATCCTAGTTTCTTTAAACAAATGACCACATAATAGCAAAAACATTCTAATTGCACATCTCATAATCCCTTCACACCACCTAATTACCATTATAAATTTTAGGCGGGTGGGTTCGCCTGGGCAGGTTGTCACACAGCGAAATGGGCGGGTTGGCTCAGGCAGTCAGGACTCGGGGGCTGGTAGTCACGGACCCATACAAATCGGGTCCAGATTATTCTTCAGAATGAAACAATAAAGAGCATTTGTATGTGGTAAGGTATTCGTCACCCGCGAACATTTTATGAACCTAAAGCGCTTTCCATGAATTCCACGAAAAGGCGGCCATGGATACCGATAATGGATATTTACATCATTAGCATGTCATCGGGGAATGTTGTTGCTTCTTCTGTATTTCATTATTACTATCCAATGAATATATTTTTGGAATGGTCATTGCCCTCACTATACAATCTCTTAAACACCAGATATTGTGTGACTGGGGATCAATAATGCGCGCATGCGCAGTCAACGCATATTTTCATATTTTGCCAAATAAGGTCAATGAACCAAAATATCACTTTCAAGCAGCTCAAGGGTCATTCTAGGTTAAAGGCACGTGCGGCCTTTGTTGTCGAAAATATTCATATTTTTTCCAATCACCGTAAACAGAAAAACATTAAAACTAATACAGTTTCGTTCATATATACCATGACCATCGCGTAAATTATGTCTTACCTAAACAAGAGTCTGATTGTGTTACAGAAAACAACAGCATGCTACTGGCTGATCACACATAAATAGCATAAACGCTCTTTAATAATTCCATATAAGGAATTCGCCGATAAAGAACGCTCTTTATGTTTACCATCATAATATAAACAAACACCAGGAAAGTAACTTTTTATGTTTTTATTTACATAACAATGGCCAAACATATGCCAATACCATACAGTTTATGCGATATTTCTTATTTGTATACGGACAAAGTCTGTCTACATGTTGATGTTCTTTCTGTTTGTGGCGGTTTTTGACGGGTGGAAATATTTTCACAGAATACCCACCGCCAAGGCCAACCGTATCTTTAATAGTGAGGCATGTGTGGAAATGTTATTTTTGTCACATTTCCCATATCACAATCTGCCTCAATTACCATAGTATCCCCTTTTTGCACATATATTTTAGTAAAATGACGGTTTAACCCCTACCAACAACCCGTTTCTCTAAGGTAAAAACAGTCGCATAGCAACCGTTGCCATGGAAAGTATTTTCGTGATTGCCCCCATATCTGAAAATAATACGTGGGACCTAATATACACATGTGCCAAGTTTTATGCTTTTATGACAATGTCCGCACTTGTTACACAAAAAACTATTCCTAAAAAAATCGCACGGTGATTCCGTCACGCCCGTTGTGTGATTCCGTCACGGCGAACAAACCGAGTTAACTAGTAATATACACAAAAGTGTGTGACAATGCGGCTTTTTTCTGCAAGTATAATGTATCTACTTTACTAGTTGGGAACTTTTTCCAGGTCAGATTGGCTGAATGAGCAGGGTTCTTCAATAGTACGGACCTACCCTCATATTGATGGCACTTTTTTGGTGATTCCGTCACGGACACAATTTGACTCAGAGTGAGATGATACTTAAATACACATATAGTTGTATATAATCAAACAACTTAGTATAGTATGTACAGTGTTTTTTATTTTAAGCGGTACCCTACTGGTCATAATTTTAGATTTTATAGGCCACAGAAAAGTGAAATTCCGTAAAATTTGGTGATTCCGTCACGCTGGAATTCATGTTTCACATAAATACATTTCACAGTTGTGTTAGCCGTTAGGCGGACATAAGTATGGCATGTACCCTTTCACATAAGTAGGGAGACTGCTATCCTCAAAGTAATTGACATTAGAAATTGAATGATACCCCACTGTCCCCAGTAAATTGAGTAATTAATGACATTGACTCTTGAGTCGTTGACAGCCAAGCGGAGCCCTGATTTTGCGCACAGCGGCACATCATTCCACATGCTACAATTTTGATCATAACTGATGCCTGACAAGAGTCACACTTAGCAAATGACGTGGTAGGATTAACTGTCTCAGTGTCAGTGCATGTCTATGAGTTATGAATCTTTGAATGAACAATAATTTGATTATTTGTGACAAAATTGAAAATTGTGTAAGTGGAACAACCACTTATCATATCAATTTCTCCACATTTTGACAGTGATTGTATATCGGGCCATTACATGCAAATTAAAAATAAACTACTACTCACCAAATTCTGATGCATGAAATCATTAAACATATCGAATATGAAGAAAATAACACATATTCCGGAAGATTATCAAAAATTCCACCTTCCGTGTTGTATGCCGATCAATGACTAGTTCCACGCCCTATAATTTCCGGTTTCAGAAATAAAATTAAAAAACGTACCCAATCTCAAACGTACCACACATTTCCTTTAGATAAATGTATTATAACTTTGCAACCATATGTATTGGATATTTCATTTGTTAATGTTACGGGGTGCTTTTAACAAACTGAGGAAATTGTTAGGACAATTATTGAGATTTACGTAAAGGGTTAAGAATTTTTTTTAATTTAAGAGAACCAGTCTACCGGTGTGATAGGTTGCAGATCTGCTGACTCACCAGCTGCGACTTAGTTGACAGGTGCTCTGAAAACGAATAGTGACAATGATCGAGAGAATAAGGGTCATATCTCATCATAACAGCAAACTCATCGACCAAATTTGTATCCTTATTGTCAATATTTGTTCAACTGAATCCAAGAACGATTTGCTTACTATTTTTATTATGTTTTTCATCAATGACATCATTCACGATTTACACAAACTTGTGTGACAAAGTGACAAACTAGTCTAGACTAAAGTAAAGATAGTAAAGTAAAACAGTAGCATAAGTGTTGGTGCACACGATCCCGGTTGTCCCCGATTTATCCGGCTGCAGGATAAATCAGGGTCAACCGGGATCGTGTGCGCCTAACTTTGTTCCGGTTTTTGTTGGATCCGATTTAATCGGACCGATCAAACTCAGTTTGATTTCATCCGGAAAATCCGGCTCATGACGATGGCAACGCGCGTGTTTTGCTTGTCACATGACCAAAATATCATTCAAAATGTTGGAATAGTTAGCAGCGACCGCTATTCAAAAATTATATAAAGAATTCTGATTAATCGACAAGGAACAACGTACGGCTGGTAGACCTATGGGCAGAAAATAGGTGCCCGTATATAATAATCACAACAAGAGGGCGGCAGCTGTGGAAAGGTAGATTACGCCAATTTACGGCTATTGGCAGTATTCACTGTATTGCCCGTGACATCAATATATTATTATTAATATATTTATTTAGTTTATTATTAATAAATATTAGTCTTTAGAAATACATATTAATATAAATCACCATAACTAGCTATAGTAAATGTCTAGATAGGCTGACCACACCAATTGGCTAGTTATTTACTACAGCTGCACAGTGACCATAGCATGCATATGACCGGAGTGAAAATAGGACTTGTGTGCGCTGAACCCCCGATTTTATCGGGCCCAATTTATCCGGCAGCCGGATTTACCGGACACAATCGGGATCGTGTGCGCCGACACTAACACTCATTAACAGTAATGCTGAAGGGGTCAGTCTCACCAAAAAGAGTGCTGAAGGGTACACAGGTTTGGAAAATGTCACGTTGCTGAAAGGTTCACAGGGTTTGTGATCGGAACTAACGCAGTTATGTCAATTAACTGTGTTAATTCCTGAAAGTTTGACTCCCATCGCATCAGCAGTTTGATTTCAGTTCATTTTCATTGGAACGTAAAAAAAATTTCGTTTTCAGAAATCATGGCAAACATGAAAACTAAATGTAATTTAGAATGAGATTTCAAAACCTGTGTACCCTTCAGCAAATGTTGGTGAGAGCTTATGTGACCTCTTCAGCAACAGTAACACTGTAACAACCTCTTCGCTGCTAAATGACGTTATGACAGGAATATCACAAGAACCATAAAACTGACTCAGCTGAAAGGCTATTATCGTTAAAAATCGTGGAACATCATACACTGTATGAAACGTTGAGATACAGTTATTCCGATGCACCAATCTCTGAGTTCCAGTTATGTATAATGCCCTACTGCTAGTGTTCCGAAGTAGGTCTGTAGTACCTACGGACCATTTAGCACATGGTGTGCACTTTTACATCCGTCATAGCAGCGAAGAAGTTACTAGTATAAGGAAGCGCATTGGTGCGAACCCATGAAAAATTGAAAATATATCTGTGATAAATCGTTAATTATTGTGATTTATTTCAAAGGTCTGATTTAATCACAAACCTTGCCATAAATCCCAAACGTTTGAGATATTAATTGCAAAAACCTTTACAATAAATCGCGCTAGGCAAAATAAATTGCAAAGGTTCACAAAAAGTTGGCCTTTTACACATAATTTATATGACAATAACCCTGACTGAAAAAAAAATCCCTTTCTGGCAGTTATGCCCCTGTTGCCCTTGATTGCTTCTGGTGCCCCTGAATGACCATATATAGTCCGCTTGGCAAACAGCCAGAAATTATTTGTCATTATAATGCTAACTTGTATTAGGAATGCCAGGCTAAATTGATCTTGAAACGAACCACTATTAGGAGTCACTCAGGCCAGAAAATTCTTTTGGCCAATATTTTGGACCTTTCGGAATTTGTTTGGCCATGTTTGACCGGAATTCTGGTCGTGAATGGGTGACATATCTCCATGTATCACGAAAGCAAGGGTGACAACTGTTTTTCGTTTTGTTATCTGATAACTAAATACAAATTCCTTGTCATTTACATGTGCAATCGTCGTTGCAATTTTCACACAGGTGTTTCCTTTCACAAAGTTTCAGTAATGTTATACTATCGGTATATGTTGGTCAAGATATTATGATTTTGCTAATTGCTGTTCATTTGTCATTATTTTGTTGGTTATATAAATCTTGGAAATTGGTCCATGCAAGATATAAGATACTGGTACATATTTCTATCGGTATCTTATTCTGCAGCATGTAGTCTTATGTGAGAAATTTACAAGCGATGGTAATTTCAGTATGATCTTCCCTGGAAAGCTATTGAGAAGTTGTCGATTTCATAAATGTACATTCATTTGTCAATGATCCCAAGTACATTCCTGCACAAAGAGGGAGACAGTGTGATTTGTGGACCGGCATGTAACAGTACTTTGGCCAATCAGAAGTGAGTTAAATGGGGAGGAAAGTGACAAGGATATAATTTTTCGTGCACATATGAAGCAATGAACATATACTGAACCTGTGCCTCCATTTTTCTGATACATGTGATGCCACTGCGAGTAATCAAATGACTACTGTATGAATTTTGGAGGAGTGCATTGTATTTTGCATATAACAGTATAATTTATGGGAGCTTTTTTCACATTTATTCCTTATTTGAGGTGAAGCACAAATTTTTGCACTGAAGTGCTAAAGCTAAAAATCAGGGTTATTTGAGCTTTTAGTGCAAGTACATGTTTTTCCAAACATTTGCCCTGAAACGCAAATAATTCATGTTTATGCAGAAGCATAATTCATTTTCGCTGATGAATCAGTTACACTGAAGGAAAATAAAAATGAATATGCTGCAATTCCCCCTAAAATGAAATTTACTCAGGCCTTGAATATATCACTAAAACATAGGCCTACTGATGTTGGTGTTAAGCATGAATTGTTAAGAGACTCCACCCATACTATGTGATAACTTACATATTCAGTCTGAAAGCAGTCAGTTTGTCAGCAATAATAAACTGATAATCATATATTTGCGCTGAAGCACAAATGATTTACGCTTCAAATAAGGAATAAGTAAGTGCAAATGAGGCCAAAATGTGAAAGAGCCCTCCCATAAGATTCATTCTCTGTAGCATGTTCAGACTGATACGCAACTCACATTTATTCCTTATATCAGCACTAAAGCACAAATATTAGTGCTGAAGCGCAAATCATTTGTGCTGGAGTGGAAATAATAGGGATTACATAATTATAATAGCGGAAATAATAGGGATTACAGCAATATAAATATGCAGCAATTTCCCCTAAACTGAAATTGATTCAGGCCATGAAGATATTACTAAAACATAGGCCTACTGATAATAGAGTCAAGCAGGAATTGTTAGAAGCAGAGACTCAACCCATAATATGAGATGGACTTACTTATTCTGACTCTGAGAGAAGACAGTTGCTATTAGGTATTTGCGCTTTGAACAGCGCAACTGATTTATGCTTCAGCATAAATAATTTGCGATTCTGCGCAAATAAATTAACGATCAGTTATTCGTGCTGAAACGAAGTATGGAATAAATGAGAAAAAGGTCGATACATTGTGGGTGTTATTGCTTCCTTTTTAAGAATGTTTCCATAACTTAGGTGGTTAGGACGTGTATACCATCATCGCATCATCTCTGGACATCCATTCTGAGAGACATAAGTAAATCAACAGGAGAATTCAAAATGGTCATGCATTTTAACCATCGCAAAAATTCAGCAAACATTGCATTATGAACCATTTTAGGGTTGTTGCAGTTTGTTGACTTTTTCTCGCAGTCAAAATCCCCTGATCACATTGAAACCGCGATTTCTTAAATTATTATCAGTCAGTCTGATTAAATATAACAATAACATGATCTTAAAGAACATTAACTGTGTTTTACCAAGCCTGAATTTAGTGTGTCTGACATTTGCAGAGTGAGGTCCAAGAGGGTGAATTTGGTGATGTTAGCCCTCTATTGTAGCAAAAAATCAGTTAGGAAGAAAAAAAAACAATCTTAAATTTAATGCAGTAGATATTAAATTTAGACAAAATGGTGAAATGAGTCTAATATATGTGACAGAAGGCCTTCAGGGAGTATGTTAACATATTACTGTATGCTAGTGCTGCAATTGTTCAGAAAGGCTACTTCTGATATGTGTACAAGGGAATTTATGGAGGTTATAATCCCAATTACATGTACAACCAATCAGAAATAGTTTTATTTGATAGTCTGTTGCGGTAACTATTATTACAATTTTTTCTTTTTGCTATCAGTCACATTAGACTCGGGAGTAAATAAATTTCTACTCTGGTGATTATTTGGGTACAAGTCTGAGTTTAGTGTGCCTGTCATTTGCAGAATGAGGTCCCCAGAGGGTGAATTTTGTGATTAGCGGGCTAGCATCACCAAGTTCACCCTCTGGGGTCCTCATTCTCTGCATGGCCTCATATGCTATTGGAGATATAGACTCAGATTGAAGTTCCCAAATGGTGAATATTGTGATATACATCCATTGGGAACCTCGATTATTCAATTTGTTGTCTGCCAATTTGGGGATATAGAGAAACTAAACTTAAAAAGAAATAAAAAAAATCTTTGGGAAGAAGTTTCTAGAGAAAATAAATAATAAAGAAACTTTCCAGAGAAGATGAGGCCAAAGCAGAATGACCCCAGAGGGTGAATTTAGTGATGCTAGCTAGCCCCCTATGCAGTATAGCATAACTAAATTCACCCTCTGGGAACCTCATTCTGCAAATGACAGACACAATATAATCAGGCTTGTGTTTTACTATTGTTACGACATGCTTCAATTAATGGAAATGTGAAAGACAAATATTTTTAATATTAAGAATTACAAATATGATTTGTAGTTGAGCTGGCCACCACTTTTGAAGCACAAGATTGCTTAAACTGATTCAGACAATATAGGTCATACAGTTGCATTGATATCTAAAGATTTGTAAAAAAAAAAACATTCCAATATGATTCAGAGTATCAGTTCTCCGGCTGTCAGCAGTTGTGTTACTGTCACTTTTTCATATAAGGCAAGTAACATGGTAAAAAAAAATGATGTTAACCCTTTTAGTGCCAGGGGCCGATTTCATCGGCCCTAAGTTATGGTCTGTAGAGTGCCCTAAAAAAAATTAAAAAAATGGATTTTTATTTTTTTGAATTTTTTATTTTTGGGTTAGGCCAATTCATTCTCTTATATATGCGAGGCGACCTATGGTCGACTCGCATATATAAGAGAATGCATTGGCACAGGGTATATGGGTCGATACAAAAATCGGACCTGGCACTCAAAGGGTTAATATTCTAGGGAATGCCCTGTAAAGTGGTTATAATATTCAATTCATCAAGCAAGTCTTAATATTGATACATGTATACGTTGAAATCGTCCTTAATCATGCCAGACAAACCCACACCTGAAGGTGAATCAACTGATGACTTTATTACCTGGCTCAAGACAAATGATGGCTCTTCACCTCCATGTTATGTAAGTAAGGTCAAACCAATATCATAGTTTGGTTACGAACATTTGGATCTGAAAAAAGTAGATGCAGGCGGGAACAAATAATTTGAAGTGAAACTGTACATGATATTTCAAATGATTATTGAAAACGATGTTTTATTCAAGTTATAAAAATAATCTGAGTTATTTATTCCTACACTGTATATTAAAACAGGCCTTGAAATAGTATGTCTGACATTTGCAGAATGAGGTCACCAGAGGGTGAATTGAGTTATTTTACCCACACTGTGGGACTAGTGTCATCGAATTTATCCCTGGAAACCTCTTTCTGTTTAGGCCTCAACTGCTAAGGGGGACCTAGGATCATATTGAAGTCCCCCAGTTGAAGTTGGTTATGTTCACCCATTAGTCACCTCAATTATGCATTTTATCTTCTACAAATTATGGGATGTAGAACAAAAGTAACTAAAACAATGTTAAATTGAGACTATAGATACTTCCCAGAAGATGAGGTCTAAGCAGAATGAGGTCCCCAGAGGGCAAATTTGGTAAATTCACCCTCGGGGAACCTCATTCTGCAAAGGTGGATCGATTGATAATTTTCTTACATGGCCCAAGCCAAATGATGGCTCTTCACCTCCATGCTATATAAGTCAGGTCACACCAATTATTTGGGTACAAGTCTGAGTTTAGTGGGCTTGTCATTTGCTGAATGAGGTCCCCAGAGGGTGAATTTAGTGATGCTATCCTGTACAATGGGCTAGCATCACCAAATTCACCCTCTGGGAACCTCATTCTGCTATGGGTGACATAGACTCAGATTGAAGTAAACCAAATGGTGCATATTGTGATGTACATGTACACCCATTGTGAATCTCGATTATGCAACATCTCGTCTGCCAATTTGGGGATATAGAGAAATTAAACTAAAAAAGAAATAGAATCTTATGTTTCTAGAGAGATTTGATAATAAAGAAACTTTTCAGAGAAGATGAGGCCTAAATTGAATGAGGTAACCAGAAGTTTAATTTAATGATGCTAGCCCGCTATGGGGACCTCATTCTTCAAATGACAGACACGCTATAATCAGGCTTGTTTCGGTAGAAGGATCCTTAAACCAACCAAATAAAAACAATGGCCTAAATATCTTCTTCTTTGTTATTGAGGTCACAATTCATATCATAACAAGATGCAAATACATTATATATTAAATGATACAAACATTTAGGTTTACAAAATCATTTATGTTTGACAAGTGAAGTTATATTGTAAAATATATCTTTGGCTCTATAGATCTATTTGGCTATATCTATGGGCTGTACCGTATGTTGCACTAAAGTTTATTGTAAATGTTCTTGTGTGTACATGTATAACTACTATAAGGAATTGGAACAAATTCTTTTTCTTTTCTTTTTTCGTTTGAAATATGCGTTTGGATTTAAAGTATGGAAATTTTAAGTTACAAAAAGGAAGAGTATGGTTGGTAGTAGACAAAAGTTCAAATAAAGTTGCAATTTATTCCATCTTTCTATAAAAGAAATATGTTTTTTTTCTCTATTTGGAACCACATGGAATGTAATTCTTGATATTCTTGTAGAGCTTGATTGTCTCAATTAGATCCTGGGAGTGGGTTCAGAATTTCTCATTTTGCATGAGTAAATGTATCTTTTGTATCTATTATATTTAGATCCAATGTTTCATCTCTCAAGCCAAGGATTATAAATTCCGGCGTGAGTACCAGGTTAATATTAAATGTATCAAGTAGATGATTTTTAAACTTCATGTAACAAGCTTGACTGTTTTATTCAGCAGAGTGATGGTGGGAAATCATGGATCTACATCAGAAGAAACTCACTATATTTTGTTGCAGTTGTCAACACTGGGTCCACCAGTCCTATATTTGTCACTGAATTCTTGCACAAGTACGTACCATAATGCATATTGTACTAGTTCCACAAGCCCCTTTTGTCGAAGAATACTTGCACAAGCAGGGCCCGAAATTTACATTCGCCAAATATTTTGCCAATTGAAAATAATTTTTGCCAAATGCTGTTATGAGTTGCCAATTTCTATCAGTTTCTACGACATTGTTTCTTTTATTTTGACTATTTCAACAATACTATCAAGCCAACAACATAAAAATGCAATTGTAGATGAGTTTGTTCATCAGAAAGGCACATCGGAAAATAGAGGATTAGCTATGTAAACACCACCAGACATACTAGCAATCCCATCACCTGTCGATACTATGATATCAGATTAATTGCATCTTGATGGAGGTGATAACTTTTCATAACCTTATACCACTATTACCATTAATAATGAACGAGTTTCCTGAAATTAACGTTATTGATTGACAAATATTAATAAACATTCTTGAGGAATCAAAAGTGACTTGCCAAATTTTTGCCAAATGAAAACAGTTTTTGCCAAATGTGAATTATTTTTGCCATTGGCAAATTTGGCAAGTGGCAGCATAAACCCTGTGCACAAGTACCAGTACATGTGTATTATGGTGTTATACTAGTTCAGTAACTTATGTAGGGCCAATATTTATCAGAAAATATATATGCAAGCAGGGTGCAAGTATACATTTTATTCCACACCCACTGATGCGATGCACATGTGTTCAATTTAATCCCAGCCATTGAATACATATTGCTGTATACCACAAGTGGAATACATACACAGAACGACACAAGCCTGTTAATGGGTTTGTTGTTACTCCTCGTGTGCTTGTGCGGAAGGATGCAATGAGAGGCACAGCCTCGAGTTCTATCTTTCTGCGATGTCACAAGTGGCGTATCGACAAACCCTAACAACCCTGTGTTGTATCGGTGTTCATTATTATTACTCGCTACCCATCCTAGAATCTGTGAATAAAAAAAAAACATGTCTCCATGTTGTTCTTAATGTTCAAATGATAAGTTCAACAAATGACCATAGGCCATTTGTTTAACTTATTAATCTTAACATTTCCCGCTAATAAATATGACTCCTGTACTTTTATTATGCCCCCGACTTAAAGTCGGCGGGTATATAGTCGACGTCTCCGTCCGTATGTACGTACGTACGTCCGTCCGTCCGTACAAACATTTTGCATGGGGGAACAGCTACATGCATAGCGCTGGTTTCGTCAACCCATTTTCACCAGAGTTATGGCCCTTTTTTTACTTAGAAAATTCAATTTTGTCTGTCCGTACAAACATTTTGCATTATTGTTCAGCAACCGCTGGGCAGATTTAGCTGATATTTGGTACGGTGATAGAGCAGCAAGGGGGAACAGTTACATGCATAGCGTGGGTTTCGTCCACCAATTTTCACCAGAGTTATGGCCCTTTTTTTACTTAGAAAATTCAATTTTTCTCTTGTTTTTTTGGTTTCCAGATTATAGTGTGAGCTTTGGTGGTACGATTGCAAATCCCGTATTATTGTGGATCAGTTATATGATAATACATGTCAAGTGCGAATATGGGTATGATCTGATGATTTTTGCCAGAGTTATGGCCCTTTTTTCAACTTAGAAATCCGTATGTACGTCCGTCCGTACAAACATTTTGCATTATTGTTCAGCAACCGCTTGGCAGATTTAGCTGTTATTTGGTATGGTGATAGAGCAGCATGGGGGAACAGCTACATGCATAGCGCAGGTTTCGTCCACCCATTTTCACCAGAGTTATGGCCCTTTTTTTACTTAGAAAATTCAATTTTGTCCGTACGTACAAACATTTTGCATTATTGTTCAGCAACCGCTGGGCAGATTTAGCTGATATTTGGTATGGTGATAGAGCAGCATGGGGGAACAGCTACATGCATAGCGCGGGTTTCGTCCACCCATTTTCACCAGAGTTATGGCCCTTTTTTTACTTAGAAAATTCAATTTTGTCCGTACAAACATTTTGCATTATTGTTCTGCAACCGCTGGGCAGATTTAGCTGATATTTGGTATGGTGATACCGTCCATGCTTAATCCGAATTGCTACGGTCGGGGGCAAATGCCACGCGACAGTGTACCTCTTGTTATCTGTCTTCTTATTTTTTCCTGGAAACCCCTCCGGATTAATAATAGACCCTTCCAATGTATACTTTTATAATAGATTTGGAGAATTCATCTCATAAAGAAAAGGCTAATACTTCATTCCAGACTGTTCCACGTTCTGAAGGATTTTCTGGGGGTTGTCAATGAATCAACTGTGGTGGCAAATGTTTTGCTGATATATGAGATTCTGGATGAAGCTGTGGTAAGTTCTCCATCAACAATCAAAATGTTATTTATCATGTACGCTTTCAGTGAATTAATTAAATTGATTCTAACATATTCAAGACCTAAAACTATCTAAACCTTTTCCAAATTAAAGGGAGACTGTGTCTAAATTTTCAGTATTTAATCAAATTGTTTAATCTGAAGTATCCACTCAAACTTTTAAAATACGCCTTGTGTGAGTATTGATGGAAAGGATATTGCTTTGCAAGAAAATGGGTTTGTATATCAAAATGTATCAACTTTCACTTTGATTTGAGTACGATATTTGAATAACTCAATGATACCAGTTTACAGATGAAGCAAAAAAACGGAATACGATAGCCAATGAGATCTTCTGATTCTTCTCATACTAATTCCAGACGATTGCATCAAATAAAATGTTAGATTTATGTCACCATGCACATCCAGGAATTAATAGATTTTTTATAAATCATCAGAGGATGCCTTGAATTTGATGTCATATACTTCATGATTGCTTTTTCATGGCATGTGCTACTTTCTAATTGTCCCAATCCACCATCCGTTACATAATTATGGTTACGTTGCAATACCTGATTGAAACTTCTAATATATCGTAATCAAGTTTATGGCTCAAATCATTAACTCTATTTAGTATAATTTTCATGTTTTATACCTGCGGTTCTTTTGAGTATGTGTTTGTATTCAGCATCCATCCTTGATTCAAATTCATTCATTTGTATCATATTTTCTGTTGAATGAAGTGGAAGGCGTCTAATAAATGGTCGGATTCGGGTACAGCACCACTTTAAGGATATAGGATTGTATTTGATGAGAGCATGCTACTAGTTGGGAGACCTTTGGAAGCTTAGCTCACAGTGTACCACAATCAGCAAATAAAATTATCTTCGTTTATCATTTCCTGTTGCTAAGCTGTTGGTGTTATTAGTGGCAGATACATAGGTGATATAGGCATTACTCTGTGGCTTGTGTAGGGGAATATATCTGAGAGGAAATTTGGGCGAGGGGAAAAGGATCCTAAAAAAAACCACGGGGAGCTTGTAGAAAAAATATTTTTTAAATATACCTTACATATACACCTAAGGGGATGACAATATTCGGTACGGAATAGCATGGTACAACCGGCACCATTGAATTTCTAACTCACTGCAATGATTATGGCCTGGTAAATGGTATAGTCGCTTATATTTCTTCTTTCAAAAGTGCTAGAATCCCCCTTGCCATGTACAATGCAGTTGTATATATAGAATATAGAATGTCAATATAAACCTTTTGAATTGAATTGATAGAATTGTTTTGCGGCGAACCATCGACATGACCTCGATTCGACATTAATCGTAGGAAAATATGACCCTATTTCTGATTGGTCGATATTTATGGAAAGTTAATAGCACTTGGAAATTCCCAAACCTGATACAATTTATAGTCACACAAACGCAACCACTTGTACACATTCTGAACTTCTGAAGCGATGAAAAATGCCCAAAAACTTCACCTTAAAGAAAACTTCCACAGTGTTATGGTAAATAGAGTAGCCTTCTTTACTATACATTTACTATTACATAAGAAATGTACCACATTATGTTGATATCCTTGGCTAACTCAGGTAAAATTGCGGGAATTTGTTTGGAATTCATGAAAAATATGGAAGTCAAACGTGTAGAACGTACAGACCATCGGTGTGCATGCTTTGGGACATTTATAGATCGGTTTGTTATAAAGATGGAACTATTAAACTGCTGAAGTTGTCATTCTAATAATACCTTAGGCTACCAGTAATATAAATATGTTATATATATTATATATCGTCCAATGAGAAAGAGGGTCACATTTGCTCCCGATTAGTAGCTACAGAGGTCATGTCGATGGTTTGCCACAAAGCAATTTTATCACTTCAAAGTATACAAAAGGTGTTTATGGACATTCCACTGCTATTGACAGTGCAGGGAGCTTTTTTATCACTTTTGTAAGAAAAATAAAAGTGACAATGTCGTTTACGCAGCCATAATCGCTGCAGTAAGTTAGAAATTGAACGATTTTACGGAATTGGTTACCAGCGATTGTCTGCCCTTTACTAGTACTATATATTTATTTTATGTAAACATTGTTTTCTACAAAGGTCCCTGTGAAAAAAAAAGGTCCCACAATATTCAGATAATAAGTTCAACAAACAGCCATAGGCCATTTGTTCAACTTATGATCTGAATATTTCACACCAATGCATGATTAGGAATCTTCTACACTTATATTGTCTGCTTTCCTGTTTGTCGTCTGCTCATATTTCCCAAAAATTCCTCCAAATGAATAATGGACCATTTCAATGTATGCTTTTATAAGTGACGGGAAATTACATCTAGTAAAGAAAGGGTTGAATTATTAATGACATTGAATTGACGTGGTATATACACCCCTGTTCACCTTCTCCAGGATTACGGACATATACAGTTGATGTCAACAGAGAGAATCAAACCCTTTATCCAATCACAGCCTATTGTGCAGGGTGCTGACAAATCGACAGTTGATGAAATAACTTCTAGATTGGTGAGTATGTGTGAGTTGATACCTATCACAGGTTTGCCCACCAACACTGTGGATGTTCAAATGGCTCAAAATTCCTAATAGATAGTATTTATTAGTCTGAGATTCTACATTTTCAATGCAATTTTTGTTAAAAATAGACACCAGCAACCATTTTGAATTTAACACTTGAATCTTATAGCACACCCTGCAGTCATATTATTTTCAATTTACAGGAATGTTTTAAGATAATCTCTTGATGGGAGATATCAAATTTGAATGATTTTCGATCAAAAACATGGCTTCCAGCAGCCATCTTGGTTTTTACTCTTTACATGACTAAATCCTTTGATACGCCCTACAACACACAACATCCGATTAATCCCAAACTTCGTATGGATATTCAGAGTCCGGCTGACCTTTGGATGAGAGCTATCAAATTTGAACGAATTTCTATCAAAAACATGGCCGACGGCAGCCATCTTGGATTTTACTCTTTGCATGACTACATTCTTTGGCCCTACAACCAACATTTTTTATTTGATTTATCCCAAACTTCATTTGAATCTTCGGGTGTCCTCCAGATGGGAGCTATCAAATTTTTCCCAATTTTATTGAACATCGTGGCATCTTGGATTTGTTATATACATTGGCACACCCTGCAGCCCACATTTATTGAACAAATGTTTTTAAAAATGTACAGGCATGTTTAGGATCACTTTTAGTAGGAAGCTAACATATTTGAACAATTTTCAATAAAAAATGTGACCGCCAGCAGCCATCTTGGATTTTACTCTTTGCATGGCTAAATCCTTTGGTAACCCTACAGTCGACAGTTTTCATCTGATTCACACTAAACTCCATACGAATCGTTGGTGTGACCTCTAGATGGCAATTTTTCCTAATTTTGTTTTAAAAACATGGCAGTCAGTGTCCATCTTGGATTTCACATCTGAATTCATCAGCACACCCTGCAGCCCATATATATCGGAGAAATGTTTTGAAAATTTACAGGCATGTTTAGGATCACTTCTAGCTGCTGTACCCATCCGTGCATTTCCATCATCACTTTTGTCCAATTCGAAATTTATCAGTTATTTTTGTGCTTGTCTCATTAAATATTTGCTGCAGTTTAGGTTTTCTCAATGTTCCAATATTTTGGTTTTTCAATTTGGCAAAGTTCCTGGAAAATGGCCAAAAAAAGTTAGAAATGTCAAAACATTGGCCAAAAGAATTCTCCGGCCAGTGTGAACCCTGAGATTTAATGATTTAACTTAATTGTTTCCAGTTTGGTATTGATATTAAATCTGCTCCGAGCACAGCTGCGAACAGACCTGTGATACAGACAGTGGCTAATGTCGTAAGTGAATCGATATATATATCTATCAGTTGATAATTCTGTGATTCTTCATTAATGAACCCTGCAACTTATACCCCCCAAAGCTATTTGCAAAAACTGTGCTAATAAGCATAAACAATTGAAAATGGATAACATATAGGGCTGGACTGCAGACAAGACCGGACCGCCACCATTGGACATCTTTGTACTGGTCCACCCATTGCGGTTCAGTACTGTACCGGTTCGCGAACTTTAATACATAGATGTATCCCTAGCTTAGTAGGTACTGGCCCTACTGGGGTTAACAGGTATGGAACTCCGAAGTTCCAATCGCCAGTCATTGCTCATTGTTGCAAATATCTGTCTGATTACCTTGTGTCATATCACATGAATAGCAGCTTGTGAAGTTGTGAGATACATTCTTTGGTGTCGGTGACATCAAACGACAGTGGGTACTGCCTGTGTCTTTTGATTCCGCCGTCTTCAGATAATGCCCTGATCAGCATGACGTCATGCTTGAGTTAGTGACTATGCACTATTACCACAGAAACACGTATACCAAAGTAAGATTTAACACATTTCCCTCCATTTATGGTATTTTATAATGATTGGACTGGTCCGGACCAGTCCAGGCAAGAATACCAGACCACCGTGAGCTGGACTGAACTGGACTGGACTGCCTGTGCATTGGACCAGACCCCCACTCACTTCATTATTTTATATTATTATATATATCAGATTTATGGAGGTGCAGACTCAGTATGAGCGTTCGTTGCTTCATATGTGCTTCCTTCAGTGAGCGTGAATAAATTCCCATTTCTTATCTGCCTATTAGCCTCCTGCTGATGTCGCTGTTGGCACAAGGCGAGAATATATAATAAAACTCCTGCGGCCTCAGTCAATAGTCCTGCTTCCTGTTCAAATGACACCATCTCTGGAAAATTGTTCTCACTATTCCACCCCAAGGCAGTTAATAGGTGTTTATTATTTTCTTGATAGAGAGAATATGTTAGTACAGTAATGCCCTAAATAATCAACTCCTTAACCACAGCAGAATTATGGGTATTTTTTCAGGATTTATTCGAAAAAATATGGCTTGTTGCCATTCATTGGAAAGCTCTCAGTGAGATCTTTCCGATGAATGGCAACAAGCCATAATTCTGACTAAATCCTGAAAAATCACCCATAATTCTGCTGTGGTCTTTATAGAGATAATATGTTAATGTATTTATAGAGATAATAGGAAACATAGATTTCAAACATGACACTTTCTATACTAAATACTCATTGACCATAGGTCGTTTGTTTAACTTATTATCTGAAGATTTCCCACAAGTGAATATGAATCGTTCTGCACTTGTATTATTTTTTCACAATTCTGTTATCTGCTATTTTTTCTGGACACCCCTCAATATGAATGATAGCCTATGCCAATGTGTACTTTTATAACTGAATGGGAGAATCCATTTAGTATAGAAAGGATTAAGCATGTAGTTATTATTAATGAAGAAACCTTTGTTTTTATTTGCAGGATAGCAGACGGAATGAACTATTTGTTGATGTGATTGAACATCTTATGGCTGTTATCAATTCAAATGTAAGTTCATCACTATATACTGAGCCCAACCCACTATGCGGGATAGCATCACTAAATTCACCCTCTGGGGACCTCATTCTGCAAATGACAGGCAAATTAAACTCAGACTTGAGTGCCTCATATAATCTGATATACATATAATTTCACCTGTCTTTTTCTCTTCTCATTTTACACAATTCTGATTGGACAAGTTCTGAGAATGCCTTAATAGTTACTTGTTGCTTGTATTTCTTGATAAAGATGTAAGTGGTTGAGTCAACTGCATAAGAATTTGGGAAGGGTTAACATTGTGCGAGCTGATTGTCCCTGGGGCGGATTTACCTAAATTATTTACTGTAAGTCCTTGGTTGCCAATCATTATCAGTGAATTGAGAGTGTTTGATTGAAAATAAAAAGTTGTCGCTTCATTGCATTTTTTAATAATAAAATATGCCAAATTCACCCTCTGGAGACCTATTTTTGCATGGCCTCACCTGCTGTGGGAGACATAGACCCAGATTGAAGTTCCCAAATGGTGAATATTGTGATGTACACCCTTTGGGAACCTCAATTATGCAATGTGTCATCGCTAATTTGGGGAGAAACTAAACTAAAAAAGAAATAGAATCTATGTGAAGAAGTTTCTATAGAAATTGGATAATAAATAAACTTTACAGAGAAGATGAGGCCTAAGCAGAATTAGGTCCCCAGAGTGTGAATTTAATGGTGCTATGTGGGATAGCGTCACAAAATTCACCCTCTGGGGACCTCATTCTGCAAATAACAGGCACACTAAACTCAGGCTTGTTAATAGACTACTGCTGTTATCAAACTTCAAATTCAATTTTCCGTGGCATGATTTAATGTTTGATATTATAGCATCAAATTGCAGAAGGCCATTTCATCAGGCAGATCCACGTCAAATTCATATAGTATCCCATCTGTATTTCCCAATTCAAAAAGTGATTTTAATGATATAATTGTACACTTTTCCTCTGATCACTTTCATTTTGTTAACGTTCAGATTACGTGAGCAGCCTTGAACTTCTTTTATCGTTTCTTAGGCAAAATCGGCTAACAAATCATTCGAACTGGATACTCATCAAATGGAAATTCTGAATTTTTCTTTTGTGTTGCATATGTGGGTGTATAAAATTGTACGTGGCCAAACAACATACTTGGCATAATTTCACTTCATAATAATGCTCGATGAACTTTAAGCTCTAAAGATTTAAAAAGTACCACTTTTTTATGTAATTATATATTCAAATTGTGCAGGTTACTAGGGACAACGTCAACTGACATAAATTATATCTTGCTTTTTGGACCATATTCGTGTCCCCAACTCATTGCTATTGAAACAAATATTAAAAACAGGAAATGTTTTTTTTTGGGTTCCGAAATATCTACTGATATAAACTATTAGGACATAGAAAGTTTTTAAAAAGTATCAAAAAACCAAAAGAAATATTTTGTTTTCTCTTCTGCTCTCAGGTTTGCTCACTCATAAATGCATAGACACCATCAAAGAAACAAAGGAAACCCTCTGGAAAATGACACTTTTCCTATGAAAATGATAAGTTTTGTGTGATGGATAAATAAAATATGAGCCTTGCCCAATAGATCCACAAATCACCCCCACGGACATAAACAGTTTAAGCGATGGCACTAGCTACATATTCTATACATAAACAATGTGCTAGCTAGATGCCCATACCTTCTCTTTCAGAAAATATGTCTACAATTTGCTCTACTATTGTAGGAAGCTATCAGGCGCTTGGAGCTTACAGGTCAATTAAACATCAAAAACCACTTACCTGGCCATCCTCAGGTCAAACTGTCGCTTCCTGAAGACCTGACCTTCAATTCTGGTACAGAAACCAAAGGTTGGTGACAATCATTCTTTTAAAACTGACTCTGGTTTCTCTTCAATAAGATGCATGTATTTGTTTCTGTTAGAAATACCGGCTAAATTTTGAAGCTAAAGCTAATTATATATAAATATAAATTTTGCAGAAAAACAATCATGACATTCTGGGTAATTTTCAGTAAGTTATGCAGAAAAAATACCATGTTTTTGGTAAATTGCGGGGGAAAAATAATTACCGGTATGTTTTTGGTAAATTGTGAAAATATCGGACATGAAGAATGTGAAAAATTATGTTTTGACGATTCTGCTTGTGTCTACTTAATCAAAGAATTGTGATGAAGAGGAGAATATCTTAGTACAATTTCAGATAATAAATGGTATACATCAACTTGGACCATTCTAAGAAATTAACCATAAGTCATTTGTTGAACTTATTACCTGAACATTTCCCGCTAATGAATATGAATCCTTCAGCACTTGTATTATCTTTTTGTCTGACTGTTGTCTACTAAGTCATTCTGAACACCCCTCCAAATGAATAATAGACCATTCTAATGTATACCTTTATAACTGGATGGGAGAATCCATTTAGTATACACAGGGTTAATTTTTACATCCTAATGAATGTTGAATGGATTATTGCCACAAGATGCCAAGTTGCACCCAAAAAAAAAGCTGTCCCAACAAATGAATGGGAATCTATAGTGTGTTTTAACCCTTCCATGATTAGAGCTTGCAGAAGTTTTTGAAAACCCTGTGCCAATGCATTCTGTTATATATGCGAGTCTCCCATATATAAGAGAATACATTGGCCTAACAATATTTCCCTTGTAATCCAGTGCTTTCTCTTATATATGCGAGGCCCCCTGTGGAGACTCATATATATAAGAGAATGCACTGGCACAGGATCTTTTATGCTGCACCAATGAAGCTCCCGTCATGAAAGGGTTAATCCCTGTTGTGGTTTTTATCATTCACAGCTTTCAGAAGCAATGTTCATCTTGAGGACTGCAAGTTCCACAAACTTGTCAATTTAGACAGACTACAGTCTAATAAAACCATTTCGTTCAGTCCACCACCAGGGGAGGTAAGGTTATTCTGATAATACATATTTAACCCTTTCATGACGAGAGCTGCGATGGCGCAACATTAAAGACCCTGTGCCAATGCATTCTCTTATATATGCGAGTCAACCATAGGTCGCCTCATATTTTTAGAGATTGCATTGGCCTAACAATTTTTTATCATTTTTTATAAATTTTTCTTACATTCTTTAACAATTGTTATCAATTTTTATCATTTTTTCTAACATTCTTTATAATTTTTTATCATTATTTCTTACATTCTTTAACATTTTGTTATCATTTTTTAAATTTTTCTTACATTATAAAAAATAATATAAAATTTGTTAGGCCAATGCATTCTCTTATATATGCGAGGTGCCCTATGGGCGACTCGCATATATAAGAGAATGCATTGGCACAGGATTTTTGCAAAATTTCAGGGAGCTCCAGTCATGAAAGGGTTAATTACCAACTGGCAAGACATGGAAGACAGCGGGCTTCCTGTTGGACAGCAGCTGTTTCTATTTTTTTAAGCGAGCTATCTGTGTGTGGATGTCAAACATTTGTCTTTTTAATTCAAATATTGTGATAGTAAAGTCTTGATCACACACACACACTGTTATTCGTTTAGCTGACTGGATATCTGTTTAGCATAATACAGATTAAGTTTCGATTGAGACTTTAGAGGGAGAAATGATACGATACATGTCAAAGCTTTATCATAATGCTATAGTTTTCACACACTTTCCCTGCTCGTTTCCACTGAAGTAAACCTTTACTTGATTAACCTACTGTTGTATTAGCAATACACAATTTCCTGGAATGGGGCATTTTACTTCAAATCTCTGCTGAGTAATTATCATTGGCATAGCCCCATCAAGCATTTTTTAATTTCAACAGAAATTGTAGGTACGTCTGGTACTTAAAAGTGATTGAATTTTACTTCACTTCTCCAGGCCTGGAAACCCTTTAAAAAACAGGGGTTTTGAGTAGGGTTCTTAAAAGTACGTGAATAATAGAATTCGGAAGTTCATTAGTTCCAAAATTGTTGTTTATAATTGAAACTAACAGTTTGTATGAAAATGCCCTTTTTACAGTTAATTAATAATTGTTGTGTTAATTAAAAATATGCACGATGAAATAAATGAAACTCTGATGTAAAAAAAAAGTGGAAATGTATGACTACAGCAATTTTATTACAGTCCTTCGAATTTGGAAAAAGTGGGTGCGCGATATATCGCTCGGAGCTTTTGGGATTTGCGCGCGCGTTTTTTGAGGGAGCACAATTCAAATTAACATCGATGAAATGATTACTGAATAAAGACAAACACAAGTATATTGATACACACGTATAATTCCAAGTGTGGCAACAGAAACAGAAATAAAAACATATGTTTATATTGTACAATAGTCCACATGATAATAACATCAACAATTTGGCAATCCCGGTGAATCTGATCACGGTAATTAGTCGACTTCCTCGTCTGAGAGCGCATGCTCATCAGACTCGATTAAAGCTTCAAACTCGGAAGTGGAATCCGATTCGTTACCGCAGCAGATTCACCGGAATCAGATTGCCAGGGAGCAAATTATACTGCTGAAGGCAGGAGCTGGTGTTAGTACGAAAGGATGATACAGTTAAACCCTAATCTAGTAATCAAATGAATCGGCGAATCCCGCATGCCGAAACATCAAACGAGGCCGCCAAAGAATTTACACGCCTTTTGCGGGAATTCGCACGTGCAGCAGTTGTGACGAGGTGTCACCCCAATCATTGAGTGCGAAAGACGCCGCTTTGATCTTTGTTACCATGTTCGTAATCAACGTCATCACTGCTGAGAAAGATACATGGTGAATAATCTTGTCGGCGTTTAACCATTGGTGTGTTGTTTGTTAAAATCTCGTTCACTGGTTGCAAATTCTGAGGCTCGCATTTGAAATTTTCGGCGTGCGCATTTAATAACTCGCTGGTTTTTAGATCAGCGCGCGCCTCAAAATCGAAGGACTGTTATTAGCCTGATCTGTGTTGTAAGTTTTGTTCAGTGAGATCCTTATAAAGTCCTGGAAAAGTCCTTGAGTTTGATCATGATTAACTGGTTTAATTTAACCCTTTCATGATGGCTGGTGCACATTACAGATCATGTGCCTGTGCATTCTCTTATATATATGCGAGTCTACCATAAGGAGACTCGCATATACAAATGTATAAGAGAATGCACTGGCTTACAAGGTCAAGGTAAATATTGTTAGGCAATGTATTCTCTTATATATGTGAGGCTCCCTTTGGGAGACTCGCATATATAAGAGAATGCATTGGCACAGGGTTTTCGCCATATTTCAGGGAGCTCCAGTCATGGAAGGGTTATTAAAGTGTATGAATCCTGTTTTAGGTTATTCTATGAACTTTCTTATCTGTAGATGACGTTGTTGAACTACAGTCTGTCTGGTGAAGTCTGTGCGAAGCTACCTGTTGTCCTAAACACATTCATTGAAGACATAAAGGGAAGCAGGTAAGTAATGGATCTGCTCTAACTGGGAGAAATAGACATATCTTGTTTCAACCTCCAACATACATAAAGGTATCTTGGAAGGAATATCAAAACTTAACTCGCAGAATATTTATGCCCAGAGATGTCAATATTACTCCGAAATGGTGCTTTCTTATGATATGCTGTGCCACATTCATACAAATATGACTGCATGGTTGAGAAGACCCCTTTGATACCAAGGTTATAATTTATGTGTTTCTGTGGAAATTAGCCCTTTTGTCATTTGGAACAACATTTATTTCATTTTACAGTTGGCTGGTGGAACAATAGTCACTTACAATGGTGCTATGGTAATATCATGTTACCGTTTATATAACGTCATAAAATCGTCGCCTAAAATGAAATTAAAGAACACACATTTTAATGACATTTCAACAAAATTCAAAATGACATCATCTAATTCAGAAATATCACTATGGTTCACAAGCAATAATACAATATTTTTTTGTGTACCTTAAGTTTTCAGCTGTCGCGAATAATACTGATTATCGAATACAATAGCCAGGACAATGGCAGTGATATGTTCTGGGAATATTGGAATAGGAAGTGTGTGTCCGCTCTGAGACTTAGGCCTATCGGTAGGGTGTATGTTTGCTCAAAGGCTATCGGATTGGGTTAGTTGATTGATAACGGGTGTAGACATACTGTAATTCTGAAACTATCATCAGAGGGAATTTAACTGCCCTGAAGTAATAAATTTTATTATTTACATTGATTCATGCTTGATAATAATGCGTTTGTTTGATTAATTTGTAATAATATTCAGTTGATTTACAAAATATGTTCACACATGAATTTGGTGTCATATATGATGTACCGCCAAAGGGTCAAAGCATTTCTCGTATTTAAGGACCTGTTTTATGACCCTGGAACTCGGCAGGAATGTGACCAAAATGAGGCTCACTAAATATAATTTGAGGCCCTGAACCGCCACAAGGCTTTAACTCTTTCTTGACAGGAGCTGTCCTAGTGCAACGTTAAAGATCATGTACCAGTGCATTATCTTATATATTCGGGTCTCCCACAGGGAGCTCCGAATATTTAAAAAATGCACTGGCTTAAAGGTCAAGGTAAATATTCTTAGGCCAATGTATTCTCTTTTATATGCAAGGCTCCCTATATTATTCTCTTTTATATGCAAGGCTCCCTGTATATATAAGAATGCATTGTCACAGTGACAAAAATTTCAGGAAACTCCAGTCATGGAAGGGTTAATAAACCAATATATCTCTTTCAGAATACAATTACATTTAATTATTTGTTATTTTCATAGATTTAATTTAGTTTCCGAAAACATATTGTCTGCTCAAATGCATGTCTGTTACTTATGAATTACTACTGAGTCTTCATGATTTCCATATTTGATGAAATGAGATTTCTTTAGCAACAAAAAATAAATATTTATTATGAAGAATTGTTGGCCGGGGTTTCTCAGTTTAAAAAAATTTCTCTGTTTTTGTCAAATTTTAGAGATTTGATGTTTGTTATGAAGTTAAGAACAACCTTCTCTGCACAGAAACAAGCTGCATATATAACAGTATCAGCATGTGTACCTCAGTCAGTTACAAGGTATTTCTTAGCATACATATACTCCAGCATCAGATCAAAGTCTGGGATTTAATCACGGGGTTTCATAATATGATATGACATTGTATTATCGATAAGATAGCCGTTGTATTATCGCGAGAAGGATATATATTCACAAGCTGTATGTGTATGTAGTTTCTCTCTAAACAGCAGTTATATATCACATCCTCTTATCATTGAAAGTAAACACTTTTTAACTGAACAGTCATTATGTGTTTGTCATTTATATAATTAAAATAGGTTGCAGCCATTAGAACTATCCAACGCCTATATTAGGAACATGCCAACATCTGTCATATAGGATACCATTTCACATCAGATTATTCTCCACAATAACGAATAAGTTCAACAAACGACCATATGTCTTATCTGATTATCTAAACATTTCCCGCCTGGCTTTCGATGAATGCATGGTTGTTTATGCAGTACGAAAGTGTTCCCTCAGAATACTCTGCACATAGGGCTTCACGGTTTTTCGGTATTTAGTCATACCGCGGTTTTGTTTTTAATACCGTGTAGTCGGTATTGGATTTCTTGAATAGTCGGTATACCGCCGCACACTATATTTTCTTCTTTTAGTCGGTATTACGACAGCAAATGTCAATAAAATACATATTCTGAGGCACTAAAGCATGCCTGTAAGTAATGAACGAGAATGAGAACTAGCGAGACGAAACGAGAACCACCGAGACGAGACGATAACGAGCCAGTCGCCCAAAGCGTAACTGCAGCAAAGTGCGAAAATCAATTATCACAAAGGCAGTGCCAAGACGTTGTACGCTGATGGATGTGTGTTTATAGTCGTCTCATATGCAGTTCAAATTAGTGTACACAAAGCAATAATTAGACTAGGTCGCCATCCATACAATTATGAAATGTAAACTATACTCTCACAATTGTTTTCGTGCTAATGTTTATCCAATATCGAGACACCACGGATAAATACGTATTGCTTGGAGACCTTTTTAGCTCACCTGAGACGAAGTCTCCGGTGGAGCTATAGTCATCACTCCTCGTCCGTCGTCCGTCCGTCCGTCCGTCCGTCCATCCGTCCGTCAACAATTCTTTGAACATCTTCTCCTCTGATTCCATTGGACGGAATGGGTTCATATTTGGTGTGGATGTTCCCTAGGTGACTCCCATTCAGATTTGTTCAAATGAGGTCACTGGGTCAAATAGTTGCAAAGCCAGGGCCATAACTCTTTCCCTCCATAGTATTTCTTAAAACAACTTCTTGTTTAGAACCATTGGTCCGATTTAGCTTATATTTGGTATGAAGGGTTCTTGAATGACTAGGGTTCAGATTTGTTCAAATGAGGTCACCAGGTTGATTAGTTGAGAAACCAGGGCCATAACTCTATTCCTCATAGTAATTCTTAGAATGACATCTTCTCAAGAAAGATTGGGCCGATTTAGCTTATATTTGGTACGGAGGGACCTAATGGGTGAATGGAGTTTTTTCAAATTAGGTCACTGGGTCAAATAGGGGCAGAGCCAGGGACATAACTCTAAATACAAAAAAATACATTTTTGCATTTTGATCTTTGATTTTTGTTTAGACACATCACAGCTACCCACCCCCCCCCCCCACCTCCTGTCCCTGCCACACCATGCTGTACCATACCATATTATCTCTGCCTACTTCACCCCATTAAAATCCTTGTTTTGATCACAGCTGTAGGAGTAACACAATACATTGGTATTGCTCTGCAAAATTTTTGTGCCATCATTAATTATCTCCATGTCAACAGGTCTCCCAGACATTCTGGTAGCTGATAGTGGCTTTATGAATGGAATTTTATCTCATGTTTATCTCAGATACAAATCACCTGTTTGACAGATAAAGTTTATTTTTACTATTAATATTAACCATTTCATGACCAGAGTTGTGCTGGTGAGAGCAATGAAGACCCTGTGCTTGTGCATTCTCTTATATATAAAAGAGAATGCACTGGCTTTCAAGGTCATGGAAATTTTGTTAAGCCAATATAGTCAGGCATTCAAATAAATCATGTATGTCATATTCTTGCAGGGATGTCCCTACTGTGTTGGGGGGGGGCGGGGTGATTTACAGATTTGTTCAATGAAATGTAATTTTTGAGCTCACATCTTCTCATATTTGGTGTGGATGTTCCCTAGGTGACTCACATTCAGATTTGTTCAAATGAGGTCACTCTGCCAAATGGTTATGAAGGCAGGGCCATAACTCTTGCCCTCCATAGTAATTCTTAAAAACTACTTCTGCTGTACCATCAGGTTGAATGGGTTCATATTTGGTATGAAGGGTCCTTGGGTGACCCGGAGTTCAGATTTTTTTCAAATGGGGTCATTTGTTTTAAATGGGGTCACCTGGTCAACTAGGGGCCAAGCAAAGGACAGTTTTCCTCTTAATATGCTTCCTTCAGACGGACCATCAGGTCTATTTTACTGATATTTAGTATGAAGGGTTCTTTGGTGTCTGGGATTCAAATTTATTCAGATGGGGTCACCAGATTAAATAGAGTGGGACCAGGGACATAACTGTATGTCTCTTTAGTAATACTTAATTTACTGTTTTGTTTCAATAATATGCTTTGTTATGAAATAAAAATTGTGAACTAATTACTTGTTTGTTTTTTTGTTTTTTGCATAAGCGACTTCAGTAGAACCCCACATATTGTTAAGATCACACGCGACATGAATTGCGTTGTCTTCTTTTCGCGTGCCCGCGTGACACTGCATTCACACGTGAATATTGAATTCCATACTGCATGTAGGGTCTAAACTAGCAAAATGTTTGGACATTATTCTTGACGGTATTTAGTCATACCGCGGTATTGATTTTAATACCATAGTCGGTATTGTGAAGGTGGATACCGTGCAGCCCTACCTGCACATAATGTTGCTGAAGTGAACGGCCAGTTCATTTCAAAGTTTATGATAAATAGGCGACCTTGATTTTTCCGTTTATCTCGATAACGGTCCAATAAATAAAAATATATGTTGATATGATATCGATAAACCATGATGCCCTAATTCATCATTTAGAATGCATTACTACAACACCCCCATCAGAACATAATATCCAGCTTAACCCTTTCAGTGCCAAGTCCGATTTTTGTATCAACCCATATTTCCATCAATGTATCACATTATTATAATCAATAAATTTGAAAAATGATCAAGGAAATATGGGTTGATACAAAAATTGGACTTGGCACTGAAAGAGTTAAGCACCACCTGACCGAAATACATGAAATTTTGCGAAAACCCTGTGCCATTGGCATAACAATATATACCTTGACCTTGTAAGCCAGTGCATTCTCTGATATATGTGAGGCTCCCTATGTGAGACTCGCATATATAAGGGAATGCACTGGCACATGATCTTTAATGCTGCACCAGCACAACTCCTGTCATGAAAGGGTTAAGAAAGTATATTAACCATATTTGATACATTTCCAATTTTACCACTTTTGAGTTCTAGTCCTTGGCTTCTTCTTGCAAAAGGTGTTATCTTTGTAGATTTTGCTGAGTTATCTATTGTGGAAACGTCAACATATGAGATAACCGTCTGCACTTCTACTTATATTTTATTCATTAGTTCCCCTGGATATGTACAGCGATGGAAATTTTGTAGATTCCTCTATGTTTTACATATCTTAAAAATAGCATAATCTGAATTAACGCTCCTAAATCTGCCTAAATTACTATTTCTTTGGCTTTGGGGTAAAAGATATTTGATCAAGTCGAGGAACCCACCCATCAAATCTCAGAGTTATCAGATATCAATTTTTGAAATATGTTAGTTCTCTCCACCTGGAATATTTGGCAGCTATCAAATATTCGATGAGCTGACCGACATAATCTTGATATCAAATGCATTGAACAAAATGTTGATATATAACACGTTTTGGAAAATTTTATACTAGAGTTGACAGTGCAGGTTAGCATTATTTTTTGGTGATTAAGCGATTCTGATTACTACAGCATGTTTTGAAGAAATGGTGTTGTTGTTGGAATATGATGATATGGGGACCATCGAATCAAATTTTGTACCTTAAAAATGAGATCTAAGCTTCTAAGGACTGGAAGAATAAACATATTTACAGAGTGTGACAACTATCTCAGATGTTGACATTTCAATAATAGATAACTGTGCAAGATAATGCCTTTCACCTTACTATTCATGTTCTCTGGGAAGAAAAAATGTCTGACAACTAAAACAAATTGTTTTTGTTTAACCCATTCATGACAGGAGCTGCGCTGGTGCAGCACTAAAGATCCTGTGCCAGTGCAATCTCTTATATATGCGAGTCTCGGAGCCTCGCATGCACTGGCTTACAAGGTCAAGGTAAATATTGTTATGCCAGTGTATTCTCTTTTATATGCGAAGCCCCCTATGGGAGACTTGTATATATACAGGAGAGTGCATTGGCACAGGGTTTTTGCAAAATTTCAGGAAGCTCCAGTCATGGAATGGTTAACTTAACTTTTTCACAGTATTGTAACATAATTTTTGACACTTTTTCACAGTATTGTAACATAATTTTTGACACTTTTTCACAGTATGTCACAGCATTTGAGCGGTGACAACCAGACATCACAGTTGAGTACAGGTGAGAGGAGAATCTACTGGAAACTAACCAAATGTCCAGGCGAAGCTGACTTCAGAGCACAATTTAGGGTAAGCATGGTTAGGCCAAACAAAAAGGGTTTTGGTTTTCGGGCAATTTTTACCTTCCTCTGTCTAGTAATAACCAGAAATGTGGAGGGAACTCATTTAATCTTATATAAAAATGACATTATGCTACCAGTATTTGACTGGGATTACCTAGCATTATATAATTCCCCAGAATAAGCATCCAACAGAGGCCCCTCCGTGTTACTATACACAGGAGTTTGATTATCAAAATGGAGATTTACGTTTTTGTATATAAAATGGCACTGCTTTAGCCCGAGTTTCTCTGACTTGCAAATGCTATACTTCTTGGTGATTGAAGATGGCACAATTCACATAAAATATCTTGGCTGTGCATTAATTGTTGCATATACATAATGGTTATCCTGAATTAATGTTATATCACTCCAACTGCACTGTGCTGACTCAAAATAGGCATGGACCCAGTAATAATGAATGTTTATTGATCTACAGTCTAAAGTCAGAGGAACTCAAACTAAAACAGTGCCATTTTATATACCGAAAAGTAAATCTCCATTTTGATAATCGTACTCCTGTGTAGTCTCATGGAGGAGCCTCGTTGGCTATCACCATTCAGCCTCATTGGCAAATCGCTACACCACCCTTCACGTTTATCTCCGCCAGATGCTTATTCTGGGGAATTTTGGGCTAAAATTTATGGGGTGGCTGGGGTAATATTTGGCTTCAAGTACATTCAATGGTAAATAGCGAGTAGTGCATTTTTCCAAACAAAATAATGGATGTTTTGTACCGGTATTTTCGTCATGGGTGACCATTTTCTGACACACCTACAGCATTATATATCGTTTTCTTTGTTGTTCCTCCACTCAATGCATGCTGGACAATAACCATATTACTGGGGAAACCTAAAACAGTTAATACATACCTCTCCATTTGTCCGGAATCTTTGGTTCAGTGCGGTGTTCTAAATTCCTGTCTACAAAAATGACTCAAAAACTTGGAGTGCCTCGTTGGCTGCTACGGCCTACGATCCATTCCCCCGTGTGGTCTACACAAAAATGGATGCAAGTTGGGGTTAGCGCGCAACATCATATGACATAATTTTTACCAACCAACATCGTGCATTCATGTTCCACAACACGAATGCAGGTGTGAGTGTAAATATTAAGAAATATATTACCTACATTATTATTTCAATGTTATAAGTTCCTAGTCGAAACTTAAAAAAGTTCCCAGGCTTTTGGCAAGTTATTTGAGTGAATATAAAACCAGAGCATCGGTATTTCATGTATTTATCTACCAATCAATCTTATCCCTCCTTCAAAATAATGTAGACGTAATTGTTGAGGACATTAAAATGAGCCATATCCGTTTAAGTAATCTGCATGGGCCGATGTAGAGCCACATATTATGATTGTCATCTGATGAGTTCATTTGGCCAATAATAGGCTTTGTACTTTAAAAATGGTCGTAAATACTTGAACTTAGGAATTTAAAGATGCATAATCCGAAATAACGCTCCCAAAAATATATAAAACTAGCTGGTGGACCCGACTTCGTCCGGCTGTTTCCCCTCTGCTTTTCGGCGAATTGCGCGATTTGACCTTGAATTGTCCATTTTGAAGGTCAAGGTCAGGTGGGGTCACGATTTGACCCGTCCAAAACACTGCCCGGACAAAAGTACCCGACAAAAGTACCCGTCGAAATCCATCCGGTTTAAACCAGTTTTCAACTTTTCGCCAGAATTCAGACAAACGCTCTTATTGCTACCATATCAGGAAAAAATACCCACGGAGCGCTCTTTTCTATTCCATGTCGCGCAAATGGACTCTATGTATCAAATTTCATCGAAATCCCATCAAAATTCGTGATTTGACCTTGAATTGACCCGATTTCAAGGTCAAGGTCACGTCGCACGGGCAAACGAATAGGCTTACGACACTCCCCATATGAAAGTATCCCTAGACACTAATTTTCATCGAAATCCCGTGATACTCGGCGTTCGACCTTGAAATGACCCGATTTCAAGGTCACGTCGCACGGGCAAATTAATAGGCCCATGCCACTCCCCGGACAAAAACATCCCAACACACAGACAGACAGACACACAGATTTCCCAAAATATATAATAGACTAGCCGATGAGCCCGACGTTGTCCGGGCTATTCAAAAACCAAATTTCAAGTCGATAGCTCTACCCGTTTCCTAGATCTGGTCTGCGCATGCGCGAAGCTGGCGTCGCACGGGCTCGGCGACCCGATAAAATTTGTATCCGGGGCAAGATACATTCACATACCAAATTTCAAGTCGATAGCTCCACCCGTTTCCGAGATCTGTCTGCGCATGCGCGAAGCTTGTGTCGCACGGGCTCGGCGACCCGATAAAATTCGTATCCGGGGCAAGATACATTCACATAGCAAATTTCAAGTCGATAGCTCCACCCGTTTCCGATATCTGGTCTGCGCGAAGCTGGCGTCGCACGGGCTCGGCGACCCGATAAAATTCGTAACCGGGGCAAGATACATTCACATAGCAAATTTCAAGTCGATAGCTCCACCCGTTTCCGAGATCTCGTCTGAGCATGCGCGAAGCTGGCGTCGCACGGGCTCGGCGACCCGATAAAATTCGTATCCGGGGCAAGATACATTCACATAGCAAATTTCAAGTCGATAGCTCCACCTGTTTCCGAGATCTCGTCTGCGCATGCGCGAAGCGGGCGCCGTACGGGCTCGCCAATATGACGTTGACGACCGCTGGTCAAACTACACACACGTACCAAGTTTCGTCCCGATCGGTCGAGAATCGTAGATTTGTATAAATGACATACATACAGACAGACAGACAGAGGTCTTCAAAATATATATGAGACTAGAAGGTGACCCGACTTCGTCCGTGCTTTGACCTTGAATTGTCCATTTTGAAGGTCAAGGTCAAGTGGGGTCACGATTTGACCAGTCCAAAACACTGCCCGGACAAAAGTACCCCGACAAACGTGCCCGTCGAAATCCATCCAGTTTTACCCGATTTGACCTTGAATTGATCATTTAGAAGGTCGAGATCAGGTGTGGGTCACGATTTGACCCGTCCAAAATACTCAGTTGACAAAAGTAACCCTATGTATCAAATTTCGTGGAAATCCCATCAAAATTCGCGATTTGACCTTGAATTGACCCGATTTCAAGGTCAAGGTCTTATCGCACGGGCAAATGAATGGGCTTATGAGACTCCCCATACGAAAGTATCCCTAGACACTAATTTCCATCGAAATCCCGTGATATTTGGGCGTTTGACATTGAAATGACCCGATGTCAAGGTCACGTCGCACAAGCAAATTAATAGGCCTATGCCACTCCCCGACCGAAAGTACCCCCACATACCAAGTTTCATCGAAATCCCGTGATATGCGGGCGTTTGACATTGAAATGACCCGATTTCAAGGTCAAGATGATGTCGCACGGGCAAATTAATAGGTTTTTGCCACTCCCCGGCCGACGGTACCCCCACATACCAAGTTTCATCGAAATCTTGAGATATTCGGGCGTTTGACCTTGAAATTACCAGATTTCAAGGTCAAGGTCACGTCGCACGGGCAAATTAATAGGCCTATGTCACTCCCTGGCCGAAAATACCCCCACATACCAAGTTTCATGAAATCGGGTCGGCCGTTTTCGAGTTCATCGATTACACACACACACACACACACACAAACAGATCTTCCAAAATATATAATACTAGAAGGTGACCCGACTTCGTCCGGGCTATTCAAAAACCAAATTTCAAGTCGATTGCTCCACCCGTTTCCGAGATCTGGTCTGCGCATGCGCGAAGCTGGCGTCGCACGGGCTCGGCGACCCGATAAAATTTGTATCCGGGGCAAGATACATTCACATACCAAATTTCAAGTCGATAGCTCCACCCGTTTCCGAGATATATAGCCCAATGTCATTTGCGGATACCTCGGCCGGTGATGAGTTAACGCGACATCGGCCGGTTAAGAGTTAACGCGATCACGTCACGATATGTTGATGGCGTAATATATTTACGCAATGATTTTCGATGAGCGAAGCATGGTCCTGCGTTCTTCCCGATAATTAAGGTAGAAACTTTAAACGTACACAGGCGTGTGATACATCATTGGAAAGATGAAGCACCACAGATTCTAACCGTGCAAATTATATGACTGGCAATTTATTATTCGCGCTATATCGAATCGATTTGTGAGCACCGAACTGAAATATATTAGCGCAAAACGGCGTAAAAACAGATTTGACCTCGGGCACGTGAAAAGTTGACCTCGGATCTGAAAATCAATAGGCCTATGTTAACCCCCGGCCGAAAATACGCCCACGTACCAAGTTTCATCGAAATCGGGTCGGTCGTTTTTGAGTTCATCGATTACACACACACAGACAGATACACACACACACACACAGATCTTTCAAAATATATAATAGACTAGAAGGTGACCCGACTTCGTCCGGGCTATTCAAAAACCAAATTTCAAGTCGATAGCTCCACCCGTTTCCGAGATCTGGTCTGCGCATGCGCGAAGCTGGCGTCGCACGGGCTCGGCGACCCGATAAAATTCGTATCCGGGGCAAGATACATTCACATACCAAATTTCAAGTCGATAGCTCCACCCGTTTCCGAGATATATAGCCCAATGTCATTTGCGGATACCTCGGCCGGTGATGAGTTAACGCGACATCGGCCGGTTAAGAGTTAACGCGATCACGTCACGATATGTTGATGGCGTAATATATTTACGCAATGTTTTTCGATGAGCGAAGCATGGTCCTGCGTTCTTCCCGATAATTAAGGTAGAAACTTTAAACGTACACAGGCGTGTGATACATCATTGGAAAGATGAAGCACCACAGATTCTAACCGTGCAAATTATATGACTGGCAATTTATTATTCGCGCTATATCGAATCAATTTGTGAGCACCGAACTGAAATATATTAGCGCAAAACGGCGTAAAAACAGATTTGACCTCGGCACGTGAAAAGTTGACCTCGGATCTGAAAATCAATAGGCCTATGTTACTCCTGACCCGAAAATACCCCCACATACCAAGTTTCATCGAAATCGGGTCGGCCATTTTCGAGTTCATCGATTACACACACACACACAAACAAACAGATCTTCCAAAATATATAATAGATATATTTGATTCGAGTCGAGGAACCCACCCATCAAACCTCAGAGTGATCAGATATCGATTTTTGAAATATTAGTTCTTGAAATGTGTAATTATTTGTGGCCCAGAAAAGAGTAAATCGAGGGTCTTGGACACAATTGTGGATGAAGAAGGATAACTCTAAAATCAAGTGGTAATACGGCCAAATTTCGTGATACTCAAATGAAAAGACGGCCATATTTCGTTGAACATCATGTTGATAAATAACACTTTTGGGAAATATTATACCATAGATGACAGCGGTTAGCATTATTTTGTTGTAATTAATTGATTCCGATAACAAAAGCGTATTTTGAAGAAATGTTGTTGTTGTTGTAACTTGATGATATGGGGACCGTCTGATCGGATTGAGTACCTTTAAGGGGAAAAAAAATCCCATATAATTTAGTTAGATATATGTTTTTTGCCTATTTTTCAATAATCTCTTCATTTCTTGCAGTTGGTGAGTCACTCTACAGGTATCATTATAAAGGAACAGATTGGGCCAGTGACCTTGGCATTTGAGATATCAGGTCACTCATGTTCAGGACTGCAGATTACATCTGTGAAGGTCAAGGACCCATCATTGTCATATACGCCAAACCGTTATGTCAGGCATATTGTGATAACTGACTCTTATGTGTTCAACATTCACTGAACATTCCCTGGAACATATAAGACTATGTTCACACATTGAACAATAGACAAAATGTCCATAGCAATATTCTGTGCAATTTGTCTGCACCTGCCCCCCCCCCCTTTGAACCAGACAAATATTTACTGGTCAGGGAGGTTCTATTTGCACCCCTCATCCCTTTTGGTTGGATTTTCCAATTAGTACCTCAGACTTTCCAGCTGTTAGAAATTTAAAAAAAACTGACACCCCCCCCCCCCAATGTTTCCGAGATCTGGTCTGCGCATGCGCGAAGCTTGCGTCGCACGGGCTCGGTGACCCGATAAAATTCGTATCCGGGGCAAGATACATTCACATACCAAATTTCAAGTCGATAGCTCCACCCGTTTCCGAGATCTGGTCTGCGCGAAGCTGGCGTCGCACGGGCTCGGCGACCCGATAAAATTCGTATCCGGGGCAAGATACATTCACATAGCAAATTTCAAGTCGATAGCTCCACCCGTTTCCGATATCTGGTCTGCGCGAAGCTGGCGTCGCACGGGCTCGGCGACCCGATAAAATTCGTAACCGGGGCAAGATACATTCACATAGCAAATTTCAAGTCGATAGTTCAACCCGTTTCCGAGATCTCGTCTGAGCATGCGCGAAGCTGGCGTCGCACGGGCTCGGCGACCCGATAAAATTCGTATCCGGGGCAAGATACATTCACATAGCAAATTTCAAGTCGATAGCTCCACCTGTTTCCGAGATCTCGTCTGCGCATGCGCGAAGCAGGCACCGTACGGGCTCGCCAATACGACGTTGACGACCGCTGGTCAAACTACACACACGTACCAAGTTTCGTCCCGATCGGTCGAGAATCGTAGATTTGTATAAATGACATACATACAGACAGACAGACAGAGGTCTTCAAAATATATATGAGACTAGAAGGTGACCCGACTTCGTCCGTGCTTTGACCTTGAATTGTCCATTTTGAAGGTCAAGGTCAAGTGGGGTCACGATTTGACCAGTCCAAAACACTGCCCGGACAAAAGTACCCGGACAAACGTGCCTGTCGAAATCCATCCAGTTTTACCCGATTTGACCTTGAATTGATCATTTAGAAGGTCGAGATCAGGTGTGGGTCACGATTTGACCCGTCCAAAATACTCAGTGGACAAAAGTAACCCTATGTATCAAATTTCGTGGAAATCCCATCAAAATTCGCGATTTGACCTTGAATTGACCCGATTTCAAGGTCTTGTCGCACGAGCAAATGAATGGGCTTATGAGACTCCCCATACGAAAGTATCCCTAGACACTAATTTCCATCGAAATCCCGTGATATTCGGGCGTTTGACATTGAAATGACCCGATGTCAAGGTCACGTCGCACGGGCAAATTAATAGGCCTATGCCACTCCCCGACCGAAAGTACCCCCACATACCAAGTTTCATCGAAATCCCGTGATATGCGGGCGTTTGACCTTGAAATGACCCGATTTCAAGGTCAAGATGATGTCGCACGGGCAAATTAATAGGTTTTTGCCACTCCCCCGGCTGACGGTACCCCCACATACCAAGTTTCATCGAAATCCTGTGATATTCGGGCGTTTGACCTTGAAATTACCAGATTTCAATGTCAAGGTCACGTCGCACGGGCAAATTAATAGGCCTATGTCACTCCCCGGCCGAAAATACCCCCACATACCAAGTTTCATCGAAATCATCGATTACACACACACACACACACACACAAACAGGACGAAGTCGGGTCACCTTCTAGTCTATTATATATTTTGAAAGATCTGTGTGTGTGTGTGTGTATCTGTCTGAAAATCAATAGGCCTATGTTACTCCTGACCCGAAAATACCCCCACATACCAAGTTTCATCGAAATCGGGTCGGCCATTTTCGAGTTCATCGATTACACACACACACACAAACAAACAGATCTTCCAAAATATATAATAGATATATTTGATTCGAGTCGAGGAACCCACCCATCAAAGCTCAGAGTGATCAGATATCGATTTTTGAAATATTAGTTCTTGAAATGTGTAATTATTTGTGGCCCAGAAAAGAGTAAATCGAGGGTCTTGGACACAATTGTGGATGAAGAAGGATAACTCTAAAATCAAGTGGTAATACGGCCAAATTTCGTGATACTCAAATGAAAAGACGGCCATATTTCGTTGAACATCATGTTGATAAATAACACTTTTGGGAAATATTATACCATAGATGACAGCGGTTAGCATTATTTTGTTGTAATTAATTGATTCCGATAACAAAAGCGTATTTTGAAGAAATGTTGTTGTTGTTGTAACTTGATGATATGGGGACCGTCTGATCGGATTGAGTACCTTTAAGGGGAAAAAAATTCCCATATAATTTAGTTAGATATATGTTTTTTGCCTATTTTTCAATAATCTCTTCATTTCTTGCAGTTGGTGAGTCACTCTACAGGTATCATTATAAAGGAACAGATTGGGCCAGTGACCTTGGCATTTGAGATATCAGGTCACTCATGTTCAGGACTGCAGATTACATCTGTGAAGGTCAAGGACCCATCATTGTCATATACGCCAAACCGTTATGTCAGGCATATTGTGATAACTGACTCTTATGTGTTCAACATTCACTGAACATTCCCTGGAACATATAAGACTATGTTCACACATTGAACAATAGAAAAAATGTCCATAGCAATATTCTGTGCAATTTGTCTGCACCTGCCCCCCCCCCCCCCCCCTTTGAACCAGACAAATATTTACTGGTCAGGGAGGTTCTATTTGCACCCCTCATCCCTTTTGGTTGGATTTTCCAATTAGTACCTCAGACTTTCCAGCTGTTAGAAATTAAAAAAAACTGACACCCCCCCCCCCCCCCCCCCCCCCCCCCCCCCCCAATGTTGAAAATCTCCCAACTGATAACCATTTCAGTCCAAAAAATTTACAGAAACTAAGAATATATCTGACTTCTGGAATAAAATACCGATTCATAAATCAAACTATCGGAACAATTTAGACCTATTTCAAGTCTGAAAATTTGAGATGTGTACAAATGACTGTTATCACTTTCTTTACAAAATACTCATTGACAAGTAGTTCCAAATCGTTATGTAAGGCACATTGTGATAAATAAATCTTAAGTGTTGAACATTCATTGATAAGAAATTTGGTGCTGAGAATCCAGTCTAAATTTGTTATGTGTTTCTCTTTAATTTATTATGAAAAGAGTTTATTAAAATTCAGTTTTATCTACAAAAATGATGGTTACTTATTTGCAAAATAATAAAGCTTGTGTATTATACACCTGCATGTATCAACGGCATATACTCATGCAATATCTATCAACCTGCTTTGATTAGAGGGACGATAAAAGTGAGATTTTACTATGCCTAATTTGATGCATGGATAATACATGTCCTTTTCAATTACATAGAGTTTGCATAAGGTTAAGCCCATGTCGCTCAGTTTTTTGAAAACCAAAGATTCATTCTGACACAATGTTAAGAAATATAAAGAATGCTCAACATTTAACTGCCAGTTTAGTCAACTTTTTAGAATCATCAGCATTTATTTTATAAAACCGAGATATTAGACACGATCAAATTCTTCAATTTCAATGCGACCATTGTCTCAAAGTTCATTAACCAAATGCCAGCTTTGAAGAAATCACACCCAACTAAATGAGATTTGCCCAACCTGGGTAAAATATTGCCAATTTCAGCAAACATTGATAACAAAATTCCCATTTTGCGAACCTGGGTAAAATAATTCCCAAGACCAGTGGATAACTACTAATTCTGCCCCAGTGACTGCTGATCAGTGATGGTCAGTGTATGCTCCTGATCGTAGAGTGACTGCTGATCAGTGACGTCGGTGAATGAGTCTTCTCCTGATTGTATAGTTATGCTGTGCTTGCTCTTAATAACAATGTTGTTGCCCTTATCCAGTCTGTATATGATGAAACACGGGTGTATATTCCTGGGAAATCGGCCAGTCCACACTTATAGCCTGTGGAAACAGATCCCACGAGCACTGGTTCTCCATTGTGAAAGCACACCATCGGGCCTCCGGAATCTCCCTGGAACATTATAAAGCTAAATCACACAAAGAACAAATGAAAAAAAATTCCTTGCAATATTCATGCAATTTGTCTGCATAATAGAGGGCTATGGTGTGCAAGAATATGAAAACTTGTACGAAGTTAGTCTTTAAATATCTGATAAGAAGTGATCATGTGACACTTCATAGATCTTATCACAGTTTCAACAGTCAAAAGCACATGCACTGTAATTCCGAAATTTATTATTAAAAAATGTGCAGTAGCCAGCAACTTGCGATGAATTATAAAAGCATATTGACCAGTGTGCGAATACTGTAGTTCATCACCATTTGGAACGTCTGTGCCCATAGAATAATATAAAATAGCTGAAATCATACAAACATTTGCCCCGTATATATTTATTTTCAATGGAAGGGGAATAACTCTATCTTTAACTTTAAGATATAGTTATTCCCCTTCCATTGGAAATAATACACTTTGCACTACAATCCAGATGAAACTTTTAAAAAAACATGTCTGTAACTCAACAAAAACAACATTTTCACAGTTTATTACACCGGATAAGTTTATAATACAATGTTTTGGAGCTTCATCTTTCAAATGGTATATAATATGACATATATTTTATATAATGTGATCTGGGGGTTCGAAAATTAAGTTGGGCCTTTAAACACAGGAAGCATGATCCAAGTAAATAAACTGTTTGTCATCCAGAAATGCCCATTACAGTAATGCCCTAAGTAATCGACCCCTTAACCACAGCAGAATTATGGGTAACTTTTCAGGATTTAGTCGGAAATATGGCTTGTTGCCATTCATCGCAAAACTCTCACTGAGAGCTTTCTGATGAATGGCAACAAGCCATATTTCCGACTAAATCCTGAAAAGTTACCCATAATTTTGCTGTGGTTAAGGGGTGGATTATTTAAGGCATTACTGTATATGCATATCATGGCTCACCATTCTCAACATGGAATACCCACTAAAAGGTTGTCATTATTTTACAAGCAACAAACATTGTCACACACTCGCATTACATGTACATTTAAGTATATCTGACATGCAAGTTCCAGAATATAGCCGCTATCACCAGAAATATGGTGTGGTTGCAGATATCTTCTAAAATGGTCACTACCATAAAATATACCCTCCAAGGCACCTATCAAGCCAACAAATGTTTTAGAGGGGGGGTGCCGGTCAATACAATAAGTAATGGCTCAGGTCTGAATGAGACAGGGGTTGTTGCCGGAAACATCACTATTTTTCGTAAGCCTTTAATAGTTAGTCAACAACAGCATCTAATTATTGCTTCTGTGGGTTGTGTCACATGGCATTATTCCATATTCATAAGAAAAGAATCTTACCTGACATGCGTCATGTCCTCCATTGTTGTGTCCCGCACACACGTTAGTGTCCGCAACATGAAGCTCATCCTTGTATGGATAGGTGGGCGGAACACGCTCATAATCATTCCAGCATCTGTCATTGGCCACTATTGTGACGTTGGTTACTAGTGGCAGGAACATTGGATAACCAAATGGCTCTAAATGTGAAGAGTTGGTTAGTTGATGGTGACTATATATATACAGTAATGCCCTAATTAATCGACTCCTTAACCACAGCAGAATTATGGGTAACTTTTCAGGATTTAGTTGGAAATATGACTTGTTGCATTCATCGGAAAGCTCTCGGAGATATGGCTGTTGCCGAGAGCTTTACGATGAATGGCAACAAGCCATATTTCCGACTAAATCCTTCAGTCGGATCGGTCGAGCAGATTTCAAGTCTATAACACATACATACATACATACATACATACATACATACATACACATGTACAGACAGAAGTTCCAAAATAGACAGAGAATAAGGCTGAGAAAGGGATGCCAGCAGTCTTATTCACCAAATGAAACTAAAGACTGGTGTATAGTCCCTGGTGGTTTATACTGCTCAAGACTCAGCAGCCAGGGTATCTGTGGTCCTCGCCAAGCCTCAAAATATGGTGCCAGACAATTACAGAATGAGGTCCCCAGAGGGTGAATTTAGTGACGTTACCCTGGACAGAGGGCTAACATCACTAAATACACTCTCTGTGGACTTCATTCTGCTTAGGCCTCATCTTCTCTGGAAAATATATTTATTATCAAATTAACAGTTAAGTTTTTCAGTTTCTTTAGAAACTTCTTTCAATAGAAAGATTCTTTTTCTTTTTTAGTCTAGTTTCTTTACATCCTCAAATTGGCAGATGACACGATTCGTAATTTAGATACCCAAATTTAATGTGTGCATATCACCATCTTCACCATCTGGGAACATAAATCTATGTGTAGGTCTTCAATAGCAGATGAGGCCATGTAGAATTAGATCCCCCCCACAGGATGAATTTGGTAATGCTCCCCATGGGGTAGCGTCACTAAATACACCCTCTGGGGACCTCAGTCTGCAGATGTCCAGCACCATATTTTAAGGCCTGGTCCTCGATTGCATTCACAACAAGGTTATCCGGTCAATGATGTGAAGTGATCATACTGACAATCAACCATATAGTCTTATAGAATATGTAGCTAGTACCAGCACTTAAACTGTTTATGCCCTGTGAGGGGAATTTGAGTATTTAATGGGTGATGAGGCTCTGTAAATGAAATAAATGCCAGCTCCTCGCCCAATAGATGTCAAATCCACTGATCAGACATAAACAGTTTAAACAACAACAATAGCTACATATCTAATCAATCAATCTCACAAAACTAAGTCCTTTTCATTGTAAATGTGTAATTTTTAAAAGTATTTCATTAATTTTTTATTTTTTTTAAAGACGCCTATGCATTTATGAGTCCGATGAGGTTAATAGCATGAAGAAATCAATATAACTTTGATTCATATACTTAAAAACTGTTTGAAAATTTCCTTGTTCTGATAGTTTATAAATGTTTCATAATAGGAATGCCATTTCAAGATAGATGTACTCAACTTTACAATACTAACCACTTGCTATTTGTCCCCATCCCGCGACACTGCAAATCTCGCCAGGTAGAAAGGTTTCTTGGTTGTTCAACCCATTAACTTTGGCCAGCACAGCATCAGAATCCACTGTCTCGTTGAGCAAGATCAATGACAGATCATGCTCCAATGGAAGAACTATAATGTAATGGGTTATATTTGTTGTTATAAGGATGACTAAGTTGAATGTAGATGACAAAATAACAAGAGCACCGACACGTTGGCATAATAAACCTGTTGGCTTGTTTAAAATTGCATTTTAGTAAGATTCCATAACATGGAGTTTCAGCCAAAACAAATAAAATTAATTTTAAAAATCTTGGTCAAAAATGATTTTGGGGTTCGAGCAATATATGTCTGTTTAAAATGATTTTTGTTTTAATTTGTCTGGAATTTATTTAGAAATTTGGTAGATTTATAGGTTATTGTGTCTTAATATTTAAGAACCGTCAACTACTTAAAACTACATTGTTTTTAGGTACCGAACTTCTGTAAGATAAAGTTTTTTAACATGTGTAGTTCATATATCCATTGTATCATATCTGGAGACTTTAATTTTTCTTGATTCAATAACCGTCACTATTATTTTCGCTTGATCAAGACCACCACGCATAAATATTTGTCTATATTTGAAAATTGCCATGTCATAATTATGCCTGCTGATTAATGGAATTTTGTTTGGGCTGAGATGAGTTTTAGGTCATATATATGATGGTCCATCTAATTGATTGCTCCCTGCTTGAGTGGACTTTATGCTTCATTCTTCATTATAATATATGGAGTATGATCTTATACCATGCAATTAAAATTATAACTCAACATTCTGAAATAAATTAAGCTTTCTCTCCCAGAGCCAAGCCAATTAATAAGCTATTTGGTGATTGGATTGTTCTGCGAAGTTATTTATAAATTTGAGCAGTTCTTGGTAAATAAAAGAGAGTATAATACGTTCAACCTCTTGAATCTATAAAAATCCATCGTTTTTGTCTTTTCTGAACAATTTTTCAGATTAAATATACAATGAAGATGATTATTTGTGAAATTCAACATTTTTCACTGAATAGATCCAAAGAAATATATTGTTGAAAATCACTTGTAATTTTTGCCTGGATTTAAAAAAAACGCCATTAAAGCGTTTTACCATCCTATGCACACTTGCATGTAGTCATGTCCATGGTGTGAAGGTTGAATTGATGTCCACATATTTATAACTTTCTCACCGGTGTAGCCTGCATGGACAGATAATTCTCTGATGGTCCGTTCTGTCTCAAACTCATCTGTCTTGTATTGATTGTATTGTTTTATTAATACTCTCCAGTTTTCTTTTTCGTTCACCCGTGGGATCAGGCGACGGCTGGAACAGTTAGAAAGGCAATGGAAATAATGGAAATATACTTAACAGGGTGGTATGTGTATATATTGGGGAAGATGGCGATACATTCTAAGAAACTTTAGCCTAAACTTCAATTGATGGGGAACTGGTATATGTTGGTGCTAGTATGTTTGGCTCTTCCTTTGGTTCCTCTACTGGGACAAACCTGGAATCCAGTTTTGGTTCCCCTGGGAACCCAATTTTCTCTGTAGAACTAATCATCTTTGTTTAGTTGCCTGTCTGAGGAGATGTACAGTAATGCCCTAAATAATCGACTCCTTAAACCACAGCAGAATTATGGGTAATTTTTCAGGATTTAGTCTCAGTGAGAGCTTTCCGATGAATGGCAACATGCCATATTTCCGACTAAATCCTGAAAAATTAGCCATAATTCTGCTGTGGTTAAGGAGTCGATTATTAGGTAGGGCATTACTGTATCTGTATCTGACGTGAATACACCTATACTGCTGATCAGCAAATATATAGATGCAAATTCTCATCTAATTTTGACAGAACTTTCTGTTCCGAGTCAGCTGAGTTGTCATTTCCCCTGTCAGATATTCACTAGATCATGCAACGAATCTCTACTCTGGCTACGCCCGTAGAGATCACATTCCACCCATTCAAATCCTGCATGGGAAATTTTTGATGTTCATATAATTGTTCTGATGTGGAAATTAATAACTTTGGACAGACAGGGAATATATCTATTTGTAATTACCCTTTTCTTAATAATCTATATTTCGCAGTTTGGCTAGTGCTAGCTCAAGATTGCATGATTTGAGCAACGTTTGTGAGCAGATTTCGCAATAAACTTTAATAGAATTAATTTCCCTGGAAATATTGCATAACTGCAAATCAGGGCTTATAAGGTATCAAATGAAAAATTGACATCAGGGTGTAAAAAATAGTTTTCATAGTTTTGACCACTCACCTCCCGATTTGCTCTGAATTGTTTTTATTTTACCCACATGATACCGATAAGACTGGGTTGCAATGTTGCTATTAGCATACTGATGCACTAACAGTATTATGTTGCAAAATTTCAAGGGGTGAAGTCTAGTAAGTTCTTGAGATTACAATTTGCATGTACATACTGGATATATCATAATGTTATTGGGCACTCATAATAATGAAACGAATATCGGTTTTACCTGTGCATGTAATGTGGTCACCATCATGTCAATTATTATGCTCCCGACTTGAAGTCGGCGGGTATATAGTCGACATCTCCGTCCATACGTACGTCCGTACAAACATTTTGCATTATTGTTCAGCAACCGCTGGGCAGATTTAGCTGATATTTGGTATGGTGATAGAGCAGCATGGGGGAACAGCTACATGCATAGCGCAGGTTTCGTCCACCCATTTTCACCAGAGTTATGGCCCTTTTTTTACTTAGAAAATTAAATTTTGTCCGTCCATACAAACATTTTGCATTATTGTTCAGCAACCGCCTGGCAGATTTAGCTGATATTTGGTATGGTGATAGAGCAGCATGGGGGAACAGCTACATGCATAGCGCGGGTTTCGTCCACCCATTTTTACCAGAGTTATGGCCCTTTTTTACTTAGAAAATTCAATTTTTCTCTTGTTTTTTGGGGTTTCCAGATGATAGCGCGAGCTTTGGTGGTACGATTGCAAATCCCGTATTTTTGTGGATCACTTATATGAAAATACATGTTAAGTGCGAATTTGGGTATGATCTGATGATTTTTGCCAGAGTAATGGCCCTTTTTTCAACTTAGAAAATTTGAATTTTGTCCGTCCGTACAAACATTTTGCATTGTTCAGCAACCGCTGGGCAGATTTAGCTGATATTTGGTATGGTGATAGAGCAGCATGGGGGAACAGCTACATGCATAGCGCGGGTTTCGTCCACCCATTTTTACCAGAGTTATGGCCCTTTTTTTACTTAGAAAATTAAATTTAACTCTTGTTTTTTTGGGGTTTCCAGATGATAGCGTGAGCTTTGGTGGTACGATCGCAAATCCCGTATTTATGTGGATCAGTTATATGAAAATACATGTCAAGTGCGAATTTGGGTATGATCTGATGATTTTTGTCAGAGTTATGGCCCTTTTTTTAACTTAGAAAATTTGAATTTTCGCTTGTTTTTTGGGTTTCAGGATCGCTTGTTTTGTGGTTTTTAGTCAACATTTCTGTACGAACTTCTTTTGGAATGGTCATATAGACCTCCTCGGATATCCGCAGTTTCGTCCATGCTTAATCCAAATTGCTACGGTCGGTGGCAAATGCCACGCGCGACAGCGTACCTCTTGTTTAATATCGGTAATCTCTTGTTTTCCCCAAAAATTGCTAAGATAAATAAAAAATATGTCGTACAATCCTGATATTTTTCACTTACTGTACTGTAGTTACAGTGGACATCTCCATGCACCATAAAGGTACTTGATTACCTAGATCAAGTCTTCTCGTTCAACAACAGCTTGTGGTAGGTCTATGGGTTGGGTTCATGCTGTTTTGGACCGATTCCCGTCCCGTTACTCTGCTATAACAGACTTTACTCCCAGAATCGTGGAGACTCCACTGGAGACACTCCAGCCGTTTATCATTTTCAATATAATTACCATGTTGTTTACATCGTTCATAGAGCACACAAGTGTATTTAATTTGCCCTAATCCATGGCTCAAATTCATTTATATGTTGCATATATATTATGTTGAGTATAAAAGGGACACACTATAAAGTGTATGCCGAGGCCGGCTCCAAATAAAAGGTGTATATACGGGTGTTATGTCGCGCTTGGTCCGTTGTTTCTCAATGGATATTAATGAAATTTGGTGTATATGTCCGGGCTGGGACATGGAATACAATAACGTTTGAATTGTTTTTAAATTCACAAATTTGTTGATTTTATTCAACTTTTTCGTTCCGAAACACACTAAAAAGTGTATACGGCCGGCTCCAATTAAAAGGTGTAAGCGGACTTGATGTCGCATTATCTTCTTTGTTTATAAATGGATATGACTGAAAATTAGTACATATATGCGGGTTATGACATGCAATACATTGACGTTTGAATTGTTTTTAAATTCACAAATTTGTTTATTTTATTCAACTTTTCGTTCTTTCGTTCTATAAAGTGTAAGCGGCCGGCTCTAATTAAAAGGTGTAAGTGGCTTAGCGTTATAGGTAATCGGATTAACTAATTGGCAACTCTAGACTATTGTGTTTTGTGGCATTTGAGGTTTTGGCGAAATAATAATTTAAATACATTTATTTTAAATGATAACTTTATTTAATCATAATGCATATATAATAAACACATAAAATATAATAACAAACATGAGACATACATGATATATCAGATATCAGGTTATATGCGAAATTAAAATTCAAATAGTCGTCTCGGTATCAAACCCCAAGTTCCGCGACCACGTCACCATCGCCTTCCGTATATAAGATACGGGCCAATAACGTTGACAAAGCAATGGCGACAATATGGAGACGATACCGAGACAATTATCTGAATATTTATGACACAATTAAGTATGACATAATAGCCTACATAAATTGATAAAGAATATCAAATTCAACGATATTTCTCATACATGTTATATGCGAAATTAATATTCAAATAGTGGTCTCGGTATCAAGCCCCAAGTTCCGACCACGTCACCATCGCCTTCCGTATATAAGATACGGGCCAATAACGTTGACAAAGCAATGGCGACAATATGGAGACGACACCGAGACAACTATATCTGAATATTAATGCGCATATTACACCAAATTTAATTAATATCCATTGAGAAACAACGGACCCAGCGCCATATAACACCCCGTATACACCTTTTATTTGGAGCCGGCCTCGGCATACACTTTATAGTGTGTCTTCTTCTTCTTTTGATAAGGTGCATTTACCGCAATTTTGCGTATTATCGCACCGTACTCGGAGTCGGAAGTGCACATATTTACAGTGAAGTGGTTATTTACATGTTGTTTTGGTCTCTATGCTTTCGGATGTTTCATTTTTGGAGTGGAGCACAATGAGAGCATGGTCTTGAAGAGCTTCTCGTCTCTGGTGGTGCGTTGCTCCACTTCCACAGCATTCCAAAACTTTATTGTCCGAGGGAAGTATGAAAATGTGTAGACATCTACCCCCGCAAACGTTAGAAGGTTCTTTTGCTGGTGGCCTCTCGTGTTGGCTGTTGTCTTTCTGATGTAATTGTCTGCTGGAATATCAACGGAGCCATACACTACTCGATGGAACATCACCATGTCTGCTATGTATCTGCGACTTTCCAGTGATTCCCATCTCAGCTTCTTCTTTATGGCGTGGATGTCACTCTTCCAGTTGTCGTCATTTGCCACCCATCTATAGCTGCCCTGTTTTGAACTTTCTCCAGATCGTCGATGTTTGCTTTTGTATGTGGGTTCCACACGCTTGCTGCATAATCAGTCAATGGCCGTACCATGGCCTTGTAGCATTTGTTTTTCACTTCTGATTTGCAGTTGCCGATGTTACGCCGTAGAAAAGCACATGTGTTGTTTGCTTTCTTTACCGTTTGGCTGATGTGCGTATTCCATTTTAAGTTGTTGCTGATGGTCACTCCCAGATATTTTGCCGATTCAACTGTTTCAAGCTTGTGGTTATGGATGGTGTATAGATTGATTGAAGTGGCTTTCTTTTTGTAGTGACCTGCAGAACTTGGCACTTTGTGGGGTGGAATTCCATTTGCCATTTATGTTCCCAGGTTTCTAGTGTTTCAAGATCTTGTAGCTGTACCTGGTAGTCGGGGAGCCAATAAGGTCCACGTGCACCCCCCCCCCCCCCCCCCCCCGATGATTACAAATAACCTTATTTTTATTGTTCCCTATGGTATCCAGATAAAGAATCCGGATTTCACCGAAAAATAAAGGTGGCCCTACTAGGTGCTAGAGCCATTTGAATCCAAGATGGCCGCCATTTCCTCTAATTCCGACCAGCTGTATTTAATCGTTGTAATAGATCGGTTGTTAGCAAAAGACACAGACAAATTGTATGCCATTTTGTTGGTATGATGTCCTTCTTCAAAATGACGGCAAATAATTTTGAAAAAAATTCAAAATGGCCGCCGAAAAATGACGTCATATGCGCGAAAATAGGAAATTTAATTAATATTTCACCATATCTTCCATTTTTCTTCACATTAATCATTAGTAAATGGCAATGTTTTTGAGACAGTCATCAAGCGTTATATTATAGCGTCATTTTAAGACATTTGCCATTGACGAGGGTTCAGTAATAGATACAGAAAAGAGGATTTGAAAAATAGGGGTGAAATTATCGATTTTTTTTTGCAAGACGATTTTGCTGTATTTAATCGTTGTAATAGTTCGGTTGTTAGCAAAATACACAGACAAGATGTATGCCATTTTGTTGGTATGATGTCCTGCTTCAAAATGACGCAAATAATTTCGAAAAAAATTCAAAATGGCCGCCGAAAAATGACGTCATATGCACGAAAATAGGAAATTTAATTAATATCTCACCATATCTTCCATTTTTCTTCACATTAATCATTAGTAAATGGCAATGTTTTTGAGACAGGCATCAAGCGTGATATTATAGCGTCATTTTAAGACATTTGCCATTGACGATGGTTCAGTAATAGATACAGAAAGAGGATTTGAAAAAGAGGGGTGAAATTTTCGATTTTTTTTGCAAGACGGTCTTGATAGTCATTTTTTCGACAAACCACACAGGATGTTAATAGAATGTCAACAACGATGTGCTTTATTTTATTGGACGGATGTTTTACTTCAATGGGAATGAAATTGGCGTAGAAAATTTGCAAAATGGCCGCCGAAAATATGAAAAATGGTAAATATTGCCCCAGGGTGTCCTGCAATGGCTTACAAGTTGTGGTTGATATATAAAATTGGCTAATCTGTATTATATACATTGAATACTAACATGTCTGATGCACCATGGATCATTGTTTCTATTGTCACCACTGACATCACCAGAAATATTGGATTTTTTTCTCACAAACTTGACATAAATATCGGCAAAAATTAACTTTTCAGGGTTGGACAATTTTTTAAAGTAAAATGCAACTATCATTGGTATCAAAAGTATTAATTGTTTTGGTCTATCTTAAATGTGTCACACTACGGTGTTATAGACCAAATTGCTCAAGATGGCTTCCAAAATGGTAACCAAATTTGTAAAAAGTTAATTTTTTACATATATCCCGAACATTATTATCTGCTATAATCGACAAGGTAGCAAACTGTGACTCACTTGGTTATTATACGTGTTAGTTAATTAACCGACAACTACGTTCTATTCTGTTTGTCCCAGTTCCGTATGGGGCATGAGAAATTCATTTTAAAGTTACAGTATGGAATTTTGCGGAGAACCTCTTTTCTGATTCTGGCCATATTATTGAAAGGAAATGGGCAAAACTTTGAGACGGAACTGAGATGAACCATAATATGTGGCTATTCTGGCCCATTATGATAAAAAGTGATCAACTGGATAAAAGATGGATGCCAATATGGCAGCCAGGGAGTTACTGTATGATCATAGGTGATGTGAATAGGTATACAGGGAGTTACTGTATGGTCATGAATGATGTGAATAGGTATACAATGAGTGACTATATGGTTATGAGTAGGTATACAATGAGTGACTATATGGTTATGAGTGGGGTGTCCACGGTGAGATGCATAGGAATATAAGGAGTGGCTGTATGGGCATGTGTGAGGTGAATCGGTATACATGTAGTGACTGTACGGTATATTGTGTGTGGCCGATGTGATCGTATGGGCATTGCTGTGGTGTATAGATATAACGAGAGTAGCTACATGGTCATCCGTGCGTTGTTTATGTATATATGGAGTGACTGTAAGGTCGTGGTGGTCGTGATGTATATGTGTACCGTGTGTGGCTGTATTGTGACATGTGGTGTATATGTATATTTGTGCTGTCTGTATGATCATGGATGGAGTGCGTAGATAAATAGGGAGTGAATTTATGGTTATGGGTAATGTGTATAGGTGCACATGGTATGCATGTAGTCAAGATGGAAGTTATATGCACACCTGGAATAAGCTGTATGGTCATTGACGAGCGTGTGGCTATATAGGGAGTGCCCTTTTGGTAACGGGTGGGTCGTATATTTATATATGTTGTTGATGTATTATCATCGGTGGTGTATATGGTGTAGATGAATGATAATGGATGGCGTGTATGAGTATACAGTGAGTTGATGAATTGTCATGTGTGAGGTGTATATGCAAGTATGAGACTTATGAGTGGTCGTGTGTGCGGGTATTGGCATATTTGGAAGGGCTCACCACTGGTGGGTGAGGTGTATATGTATATCTGGATTGACTCTATGGTCATGGGTATGGCGAATAGATATACATGTAGTGGCTGTATGGTCCATGGTGAGGTGAATAGGTATACAATGAGTGACTGTATGATCGTCAATGTGGGGAATATGTATACATATAGTGACTATATGGTCAGGTGTAGGAGTATACCTGGTGTTCATGCATGGTGATTCATGGCTGTATCGTAATTTGTGGCATGTACCGGTATAGCCAAATAAGGCTGTATGGTCAGGTGTAGGTGTATAGAGTGGGTGACTATATTGTCATTTGTGTGGTGTTTATGTACATATGAGGTCATGGGATGCGTTGTACATGTGTAATTTGGGTGGCTATCGCTTTCCACAATAACTCAAGTATATGTTAATCAATAGAGAGGTCGTGTCAAAGAGTTATCCACCTTGATAGTGTTTGTGTACATGAGGGGGACTTTAAACGTGAAAAGCGATAGCCACCCATTACCACACAGTCATTCCATATATGCATAAACACCACAGACATAACAATATAGTGACCAACTTTATAAACGTACACCCGACCCATGACCATGGATGGCCATACAGCCATGCGTCACAATACAAGCACACCGGGTATAATCCAAAACATGACCCATAACCATAGAGTCACCCCTTGTATACCCATTCACCTCACCATTGGCCATACGGTCATCCCATGTATACCTAGTCTCCACACACGCATGGTCAAATAGACATTCAATATATACATCAACACCACAACAATGACCATAGAGTCACCTCACCAATGGTCATATAGCCACTTGCTTCATACACATACCCTCATCCATGGCACCTGGTATACTCCTTCATCTGACCTATGGCCATACAGTCACCCCGTGTGTACCTATTCAAAACATTCATACATGATCATGGTCAATCATTGTATATATATTCACCTCACCCTTGGCCATGTCACTCCCTGTATCCCTATTTGTCACACCATAGCAGAATAGCCACTCAATATATACTAATACTCCCCAGCCATGTCAGTATATTCAATCCATGTATGCATATGCACATCATCCATGGCCATATGGCCGCTCGCTATATACACACACACCCCTCGCCCATGACCATATAGCAACACATGTGTATTCCCGTATAACCTACACGTGACCATACCGCAACGAGTCACCAAGCAGGAACACCGGGTATACTCATACACCTGACACATGACAATTTAGTCACTCCCTGCATAGCTATTCATTACATTTATGATCATACAGTCACTCATTGTATACATACATGTACTCGTCTCGCCATTGACCATACAATAACTCCCTGTATACCTATTCACCTTACCTATGATCATATAGTAACTCCCTGGCATTCACCATATATCCAGTTGATATGTTTTATCATAATGGACCAGAATAGCCACATATTATGGTTCATCTCAGTTCCGTTTCAAAGTTCTGCCCATTTCCTTTCAATAATATGGCAAGAATCACAAAAGAGGTTCTCCGCCAAATTTCATACTGTAACTTTAAAATTAATTTGTCATGCCCCATACGGAACTGGGACAAACATAATAGAACGTGGTTGTCAGCTAATTAACTAACACGTATAATAACCAAGTGAGTCACAATTTAATACCTTGTCGGATAACGCAGAGAATAATGTTCGGGATATATGTAAAAAAAATAACTTTGGTTGCCATTTTGGAAGCCATCTTGAGCAATTTGGTCTATAAACACCGTAGTGTGACACATTTAAGATAGACCAAAACAATAAATACCTGTGATACCAATGATAGTTGCATTTTACTTAAAACAATTGTCCAACCCTGAAAAGTTAATTTTTGCCGATATTTATGTCAAGTTTGTGAGAGAAATATCCAATATTTCTGGTGATGTCAGTGGTGACAATAGAAACAATGATCCATGGTGCATCAGACATGTTAGTATTCAATGTATGTAATACAGATTAGCCAATTTTATATATCAACCACAACTTGTAAGCCATTGCAGGACACCCTGGGGCAATATTTACCATTTTTCATATTTTCGGCGGCCATTTTCTACACCAATTTCATTCCCATTGAAGTAAAACATCCGTCCAATAAAATAAAGCACATCGTTGTTGACATTCTATTAACATCCTGTGTGGTTTGTCGTTAAAATGACTATCAAAATCGTCTTGCAAAAAAAATCGAAAATTTCACCCCTCTTTTTTAAAATCCTCTTTCTGTATCTATTACTGAACCATCGTCAATGGCAAATGTCTTAAAATGACGCTATAATATCACGCTTGGTGACTGTCTCAAAAACATTGCCATTTACTAATGATTAATGTGAAGAAAAATGGAAGATATGGTGAAATATTAATTAAATTTCCTATTTTCGCGCATATGACGTCATTTTTCGGCGGCCATTTTGATTTTTTTTCGAAATTATTTGCCGTCATTTTGAAGAAGGACACCATACCAACAAAATGGCATACATTTTGTCTGTGTCTTTTGCTAACAACCGATCTATTACAACGATTAAATACAGCAAAATCGTCTTGCAAAAACAATCGAAAATTTCACCCCTATTTTTCAAATCCTCTTTCTGTATCTATTACTGAACCCTCGTCAATGGCAAATGTCTTAAAATGACGCTATAATATCACGCTTGATGACTGTTTCAAAAACATTGCCATTTACTAATGATTAATGTGAAGAAAAATGGAAGATATGGTGAAATATTAATTAAATTTCATATTTTCGTGCATATGACGTCATTTTTCGGCGGCCATTTTGAATATTTTTCAAAATTATTTGCCGTCATTTTGAAGAAGGACATCATACCAACAACATGGCATACATTTTGTCTGTGTCTTTTGCTAACATCCGATCTATTACAACGATTAAATACAGCTGGTCGGAATTAGAGGAAATGGCGGCCATCTTGGATTCAAATGGCTCTAGCACCTAGTAGGGCCACCTTTATTTTTCGGTGAAATCCGGATTCTTTATCTGGATACCATAGGGAACAATAAAAATAAGGTTATTTGTAATCATCGGGGGGGGGGGTGCACGTGGACCTTATTGGCTCCCCGACTATGGTCTGCTGCTGATTCAATTTTTCTGTACAACAGACAGTCGTCCGTAAAGAGCTTTGCGTTTGATGTTACACTGTTTGGTAGATCGTTAATAAAGACCGTATATAAAAGGAGATGGCCGCCATCAAATCCCCCTTTATGCTTGTAATACATGCATGTATACTGATTAGACCTGTAATACAAAGTCTTCTCGGACCACAGCTTGGGGGTATCGGTTGGGTTGATGCTGTTTTGGACCGAATCCCGTCCAGTTACTCTTTTATATAACGGACTTTACGCCCAGAATCATGGACTGGAGTTATCTTGCCTGTAGCGGTATGTCTTCGGATTAGGTAAAAAGGATATGTATGCGACGCAAAGCAAAATTAGCTCACAAAAGTCAACTAATAAGATAACCTTGAGCTTGGACCTTCACCTACTGTGAAATACTTGATTATTGAACATGTATTATATAGCTGCGTTGATTTTTCAATGTTACAAAGTTCCCCGCCAGAACATCAAACAGTTCACAGACTTCGAACGGCTTTGTGGAGACTGAAGTATATATATGATCTCTATGCAAGCCTGAGTTTAGTGTGCCTGTCGTTTGCAGAATGAGGTCCTCAGAGGGTGAATTTAGTGATGCTAGCCTATCCTCCATAGCGGACTATATATAGCATTGATTTAAATTCACCCTCTGGGGACCTCATTATGCATGGCCTCATCTGCTATGGGTGACACAGACTCAGATTGAAGTTCCAAAAATGACACCCATTGGGAACCTCGATTATGCAATGTGTTGTCTGACAATTTGGTGATATAGAGAAACTACACTAAAAAATAAATAGAATCTACTTGAAGAAGTTTCTATATAAATTTGATAATAAAGAACTTTCCAGAGAAGATGAGGCCTAAGCAGAATGAGGTCCCCTGAGGGTCAGTTTAGTGATGCTAGCCCGCTATGCGGGATAGCGTCACTAAATTCACCCTCTGAGGACCTCATTCTGCAAAAATACAGGCACACTGAACTCAGACTCTCTGTGGGCTTATATTTCTTATATTGGCCATGCAGAGTAGAAAATCGTGGGTTCATGGTTAATGGTTAATCGTTGACACCGAATTGCATTTTGTCTGTCATATATATTACGATATATATAGCTGTCATGCATGTCCTGTCATCTGTATATTCCAGTAATATATATTATTATGATATAGACAGGAGGCATCATCATATCTGATGTAACCGTTAAGGATAATTATACGCTATAGGGATCCAAAGATCATTGTAAGCGTGACTCAGATCACAATGGTTATATATCCCGCACCATACAGTTATAACACCAGCATACTTAATATAGAAAGGTATTTTTACCTGTGTGTCACAGAATGGCATGCCAGACCAAAGCAGCTAGAGTGTAGGAATGTGACCGCAAATATGTTCCGGATAACAAATGACTATTCCCGGTAACAGGAACAGAGATATGTACATGAAACGTGAGCATTTGGACATACAGTAATGCCCTAAATAATCAACTCCTTAACCACAGCAGAATTATGGGTAATTGCAAGTTAAACTACACGCGTGGCTGATCGCCCTGGGCCCCTGACAACTACAGTAATTCCCTAATTAATCGACTCCTTAACCACAGCAGAATTATGGGCGATTTTCAGGATTTAGTCGGAAATATGGCTTGTTGCCATTCATCGGAAAGCTCTCAGTGATCTGGCATGCCATTCCACCCACCGAAGGACACCCAGTCGGGCGTATTTAATTTAGTCTGGTATGCCATTCCACCCACCCAAGGACAGCCGGGCGTATTTAATTTGGTCTGGCATACCATTCCACCCACCCAAGGGCAACCAGCCGGGCGTATTTAATTGGTCTGGCATGCCATTCCACCCACACAAGGACAACCAGCCGGGCGTATTTAATGTGGTCTGGCATGCCATTCCACCCACCCAAAGACAACCAGCCGGGCGTATTTAATTTGGTCTGGCATGCCATTCCACCCACCCAATGACAACCAGCCGGGGGTATTTAATTTGGTCTGGCATGCCATTCTACCAACCCAGTGACAACCAGCCGGTGGTATTTAATTTGGTCTGGCATGCCATTCTACCCACCCAGTGACAACCAGCCGGGCGTATTTAATTTGGTCTGGCATGCCATTCCACCCACCCAATGACAACCAGCCGGGGGTATTTAATTTGGTCTGGCATGCCATTCTACCAACCCAGTGACAACCAGCCGGGGGTATTTAATTTGGTCTGGCATGCCATTCCACCCACCCAAGGACAACCAGCCCGGCGAATTTAATTTGGTCTGGCATGCCATTCCACCCACCCAATGACAACCAGCCGGGGGTATTTAATTTGGTCTGGCATGCCATTCTACCCACCCAGTGACAACCAGCCGGGCGTATTTAATTTGGTCTGGCATGCCATTCCACCCACCCAATGACAACCAGCCGGGGGTATTTAATTTGGTCTGGCATGCCATTCTACCAACCCAGTGACAACCAGCCGGTGGTATTTAATTTGGTCTGGCATGCCATTCTACCCACCCAGTGACAACCAGCCGGGCGTATTTAATTTGGTCTGGCATGCCATTCCACCCACCCAATGACAACCAGCCGGGGGTATTTAATTTGGTCTGGCATGCCATTCTACCAACCCAGTGACAACCAGCCGGGGGTATTTAATTTGGTCTGGCATGCCATTCCACCCACCCAAGGACAACCAGCCCGGCGAATTTAATTTGGTCTGTCATGCTATTCCACCCACCCAATGACAACCAGCCGGTCGTATTTTGGTCGGGTTCTCCCAGATCACAATGGTTATATATCCTGCACCATGCAGTTATAACACCAGCATACTTAATATAGAAAGGTATTTTTACCTGTGTGTCACAGAATGGCATGCCAGACCAAATATAACCCGAACACCCTTCGGATCGGCCTTTCTGTTCGGTTTAGAGAGGTGTTCGGTTTACAGAAAATCGCAAAACCATCGAAAATATTGCCGGTGTCGGTAAGAGTTATCGAGACCCGAACACCTCCGTACTGATTAATTAAACTTTATTCAATAAACTACAAAATACAAGAAAAAATAATTGCAATAGATAAACATGTTATAATAAGACATAAATATATGTACAGATAAACCTGGAAAATACGGAAATGATACATTTTACGGTGATTCGCGGCTTTTGAAAAATGTTGCATGTTGACTCTGATCTGTCGTTTTCCCGACGGCTCATTACGCCACACAGTGGTGTACACTGGTGTAGAGTTTTTTCATATTGTGTGGTCGATCGATAATCCACTGGGCGATTGTATTATGTTTATTTCGTACTAGAGTATAAATCGTACCGATAGTTACGATAGTACGACAAAGATTAGCACATGTGTTTACGTCACCGGTGTAATTGTGGGGACATGTTTCTATTATGAAGGTTCGCTATCCCAAAGATCCGCTATTCCGAAGGTTCTCTATTCCGAAGGTTTTTGTTATTTTTATGTTAATTCTATATTCTAAAGTATTGAGACTAATTTGAGAGGGTTCATTTTCACAAATATTCTTTTTATGGAGTGTGTGCTCACATCCGAACTGATCCTGCGCGCATACATATACAGATACAAGAGGAAATAACTTAACTTAGAACATTAAATGTGATTTTGTTTTGTTTTCGCGGGTTTTCTTGAGATTTAATGTCATTACGTGGGCCCATACCGTTGAATTCTTGGCATTTATTATGAATGTTGTTGTATATATGGACCCTCCCGCATTGGGACATGACACAGGTACAGTTGACTTAAGTGATGTTCTGTGTGGGCTCCAATTTGGAGTTCAATATTTTAAGGGCCAAGTTTAGAATTTTATGGGTCCATACCTTTGAACTCTGGGCATATAATATGAATATTGGGGGGCATGTCTCTATTCCGAAGGTTCACTCTCCCGAAGGTCCACTATTCCGAAATTTCTCTGAATGTTCGCTATTCCGAAGGTTCACCAATCCGAATGTTCGTTATTCCGAAGGTTCCGTGTTCCGAAGGTTTTTGTTATTTTTAGGTTAATTCTATATTCTAAAGTATTGAGAGGGTTCATTATCACGAAGATTCTTTTTATGAAGGAAATAACTTAAAACATTAAATGTGATTTTGTTTTGTTTTCGCGGGTTTTCTTGAGTTTAATGTCATTACGTATGACCTTATTTCTCATTACATATTCACGCCAAGCAGCCCACACAATTGCTATGTTTCCATGCGATTTAATGTGATTACGTGTGACCTAATATCTCAATAATCTGAGGCAAGAGTACGCCTGCTAAAGGCGAATTATAACAGTTGGGGCTATAACGCTCAATGAATACTGGAGGCTATAACAAACTGCGCAGCAGAATATCGCTGAATGGACGAGTATGAGATGAGCCTAACTGCAATTGTGACTTTGTTTAAATTAAAGGCCCACTTAATTTTCGAGTCATTCATTTTTTTTTATAGTATATACGGTTTTAATAACATTTATGCCATAAAATTTGAACAAAATACTATAATTCATCACCATTTGAAACGCAGAATACTTCTATCTCCTAGTTTGAAACACCTTTAAAATACCGCGTCGTATATCTAGCAATTAGCAACCAACATGTCCTCTTCGGCTTTCCATAGATTTCAACGTAATTTGATACTTATGGGTATTTGTGTCCGGGAAGTGTTTTGGACGGGTCAAATCGTGACCCCCGACCTGACCTTGACCTTTAAAACTGTCAATGCAAGGTCAATTTGGATAAAATGGACAAATTTCGGCGAAATTTGATACCTATGGATACTTTTGTCCGGGGAAAGTTTTGAACGGGTCAAATCGTGACCTCGGCCTGACCTTGACCTTCAATGTGGTCAACCAAAGGTCAAATCGGATAAAACGGAAGGATTTCGACGAAATTTGATACCTATGGGTACTTTTGTCGGGGGAGTGTTTTGGACGGGTCAAATCACGACTCCGACCTTACCTTGCCCTTAAAAATTGTTCATTAAAGGTAAAGTGGGGTAAAACGGACGGATTTCGACGAAATTTGATACCTAGGGGTACTTTTCTCCGGGTGGGGGTGTTTTGGACGGGTCAACTCATGACCCTGACCTGACCTTGACTTTCGAAATAGTCCATTGAAGGTCTAATCGCGCCTTTCACCGGAAATCAGATGGGAAACAGCCCGGGCGAAGTCGGGCCCATCAGCTTGCGTAATAAAGAAGACAGTTTGAAGAAAGTAATGTATGACACGAGAAACGGGAAAACTTGAAATATGGAAGTATGCAAATTTCCCACATAAAATTTGAAAGCTAGTTTATAGAATAATTGTATTATAATTTATATTTATGGCTAATAATATGATATTGGTGGCGTTACCATTTCTGACTATGGTTTTCTTGTTAATTGTGATAAGTTGATTAAAACTGTGATGGTGACAATAAACCACCATGGTGTACTTTTAGCTAAATAGTGTGTTGTTTGGACAATTGTTGTACAAACAAAGAGTCCCTTCCAGCGCAATAACTGATGTAAAAACAACGTGTCGCTGCTCTAATTATCTGTGTAGTCACCATTGTTCAATCAATTTGCGAAATAAGCAAACATGTATCTATGTGTATCTGAAGGTAGTGCAGTGCAGTAACAAATTCTGGTTTGGGCGTATCCAATTAGACACCTGTTGTTTTAATCCGTTTCAAAGCTTCGCCGAGACAAAAGACCGCTTGGTACGCTTATTCAATAGTACGAAAGTACACTGAACCTGTGTGCACGCGCATTCGCCTGGTAACCCTTTCGGAATTTATTCAGAATAAGATTAAATATAAATACGGCCGTATCTTTTTATTATCAGGCATTATATTCGTTTTAATTTGTAATTACATTTGATTAATTTACCAAGAACACTTCGTCCGTTTGTAACTAACTGCGACGCTGATCGGGGTCACACACAGGTCAACTCAAAAACGGAAACGTTCACATCAGAGGTTTCGGATTACAGAGGTAATCATTTGTGACAATGCACTTGGGTAAATTCGGGACCGAACAATTCATTCGGATTGTAGAGGGTCCGGATTGGAGAGGTTTTTTTAATACACGTTGTATTGTACCACTGCCGTATATTTGTTATCTATATTAGCTGAAACTAGCCTTAAATTTATTCAGTGACGTAGGGCTTTGCGCACATTTGGATCTTTTAAACATTTTGTTTTAAAAATAAATTAATAATTTATTTATTTTGTAAATAATTTAATAAGAAAGTTCTATTTCATTTTTTTATTTGGGTCCGGTTGGTCCGGGTCGCGGGTTCTCTTGGATCTGATCAGGGACGTGACGGCGGGGGTGGGGATATGGGGGACCCCCCTTCTCCAATAATTTTGATCAATATTTTCAACAGTTGGAAATTTCATACCTAACCCAACATTAGTTGGAATTTTCACACCAATCATAAGTTTAAATTGTTTGATTTCCAACAATTTATTAGTGGGGATTTTTTCGTTTCCTGTATATATATATATAATAATTTTGCATATTTCCTACTTTAAGTCAAAATTTTTGACTGAAATGGCCATAAATTGGACATTTTCCAACCTTAGGGGGTGTTGGAAATATCCAAACCTTGTAAAGCTTAAAGTGATGTGAAACACTCCGCTTCATAAATTTGATAACAAAATAGTCATAAAACAGCGTCATTGTTATAAACGAATTACACGCGGTCCCGAATAATGTAGTAAATATTTACACCTGGGCGTAGTTCAATCCCGCTGTGTTCTCTGAAATGGTACAGTTGATATGGTTGGAATTTTCGATAATCTTAGTTGATTGTTGCAAACTTCCAGTGGAGATAGTGTTTGGACACTATAACTTATCGATTTTATTTATTGAAGTACGTAAGTCCATGATATGTCTTTAAGTGAGGCCAATGCTATAGGATTTCGCAATATTCAAGTTCAGATTTCAAAATGTGCTCACACCGGGCCGAACCATAGCCGGCCTGTGTCCTAACTGCCCCCCCCCCCTCCCCCACTGTGGTCAGTCATAATTGTTGCGGCCAACGTCTAACTTGTAAATGCTAGTTGATGCTGGTTGATGGTGGGTTTTATACGCGGTGGTGTACCTTCATTCCGAGTGAAAACATTGTTTACTTCTCGTGCATGTTATAGTCATGTGTTTTCCGAAAGGATGCGACCCTGTGTTGTTGGGCAATAATAGTTTAATCTCACATTCTTTACGCGGGTATATAGTGGCTGCATAGTAACGCTGAAGGGGTCTCTCTCACCAAAACAAGTGCTAAATGACACTTAAAATGTGCTGAAGGGTACACAGGGTTTGTGATCGGCACTAACGCAGTTACTTCAACTGTGTTCCTGAAAGTCTGGCGCCCATCAGAAGTTTGTTTTGAGTTCATTTTAATTATAATTGGACCGTACGTAAACACGAAAACTAAACGTCATTGAAAAACGAGATTTCAAAACCTGTGTACCCGTCACGACATTTTCAAAACCTGTGTACCCTTCATGACATTTTTTTGTGCCAGTGAGAGTGACCCCTTCAGCCACAGGAACACTTTAAGTAAAGTTGTAAAGTTTGAAGAAGTAAAAAAAAGCCTACAATAAACATATCAAACTAAGAAAGCGCCTCTGACATATTACACTGTAATTACTGTATCTCAAGAATCCTGCATGGAGGCCCATTGTCGTGATATTTTACATGTATATTCAGTATGTTTACTATGTTAGGACAGTCACTGGCGAAGCGATTTAATGTCAACCCACTGAGTGCATGCTTGTGTGAGAACTGTTCGTGGGGATGTGGCGCTTAATTCGAAAGCTACAACATCGTTATGAGGGCAGAACTCTCAGACTTGTGTGAGGAACAGATTATTTCTGCATGTGATCGTAATGAGTAGACACTGGATTAAATACTGCCATGCATGAGGCTGCCAATTCCTCGTGCAGCAGATGGATATCATTCGTGTAGTGCCATTATCCACCCATGTGTAGACTGCTTGCTACCTTTGGTGCCATAGGTGCCAAATCACCAATGAGAGGTCCACCCAGGTTCATTCACTTTTTTCCATACAGTATTTTACAGTAGGCCGGGTGGGTGGGTGGTTCAGCTGCGAGAAAAGTCACTTTTTTCCAAGTGGACACAGTTTTTTCCTCTTACAACATTTCTGCAATATAATTGCCTCAAAGTGTTCAGCATCATTGTTATAGTATGTATGACACTTAAGTCAGGGCTTAGGGGGGGGTGGTTAGTGTGGAAAAAAGGCATAATGCTTCTCAGAAATCCCGGTTACAAACCAACACTCACAATTTCGTCTTTTGCATCATATCACATTGTCAAGTACCAACGCCACTGGTTCAAGATGAAAATGGACAGTTATGACAACAAAAAAAACACAAACACCTCCCATAAATTATTCGCCATTTGCACAGCCATAACCGTTTACCATGTGGTTATATTTGATGTTTCTCGACGGGAAACAAATTTGTGCATTTTTTCGTGCACTTTTCATCCATGTATCATTGACCATTCAGCTGCCAGAATTTTTGTTATGCTGATCCTAGCTTGGTAGTGCCAGGGGAAATCACTCTACTAATTTGTATTTGGTGTATTGTAACCAAAACATGGAAATCTCATCATGCTAGAAAGTATTGAATGCTATTTAAAGCCACATCCAGATTTTTGTTTGATTTTTTAGTTAATTGTTTTTTTTTTTTTGACACAATCTCACATCAAAGCCATATGAATGCTGATCAATCTGTTAAACGCCATGTTGTCAGATGGAATAAGATCGTGTGGGTCCATTACTATTTAGCATAAATGTTTTGCCTAAATTTGTATTTTATATTTTAGATACAGTTGTATTTGAAGTGATTACAGACAAGCATTGGAAATATGGTAAAATGTTCATATAACTTGTTTACAAGTCATGAGTCAATTGATAAACAAAAACAAACATGATAACAATGGATGCTGCAGGTTTATACGATTCTTATCTGTTCTCAGACTTTATAACTGAAACAATTACCAAGCCTAAACGGTGTGAGACTACAGATTTTTAGGTAAAACGTGGGTGGGTACCCTGTATGATATTTGAAAAAAAAAATCCTTGAAATAAGGGGTGATTTGGCTGGATTTGGAGGTAAAAAGGGGGTGGGTACCCCGCATGAAATTGGAAAAAATATTTTTTCCTTCAAATAGGGGGGGGGGGTGGTGGGTACCCAAGAGACGGGAAAAAAATTCAGCCTACTGTCATGGCACTTTTTTCCGACCCCCCCCCCCCGGTCCACCTGTCATTAACAGAGAATTAAGACATTTGAACATGCGTGAACACGTTCCCTCTTATATTATTATTATTATTTATTTTTTATCAGGCATAAAGCGCCCATATAGTATATCACAATTTAGCATACATATGTTACATTATAATAGATATTATATTAAAGATTACATATAAAGTAGATTATACCAATGACGCGAAATAAGTATGAGCTGAATTCAAATCAGAATTATAAATACAGTTAAAGGTACTCAACCCGTAAAGAGGGTCCCCATCTCAACAGATTCCAACAACAACAATCCGATCAGAGGGTCCTATATTACTATTGCTTTGGCTTTGGGGGTAAAAAATATTTGATTCGAGTCGAGGAACCCATCAAACAAAGCTCAGAGTTATTAGATATTGATTTTTGAAATTTGTTATTATTCTCGAGATGAGTACTTATAACTGCCGTAATCTGCTCTGGATGTGTACTCAAAATCTATTCAAACAGACAAGGATGGATAACTCTAAAATCAAGTGGTAATTTTAACGCAATGTTGACTGAGTTCTGGGCCAGATAGTATTCCCGATAATGAAAAATAATAGATTTCTAAAATCGATATCTAACAAATCTGAGCTTTGATGGGTGACTTCCTCGACTCGAATCAAATATTTTTTTTACCCCCGAAGCCATTGAAATAGTAATTGAGAGGAGTTTTATCGGGTTGAGTACCTTTAACCGGTGATTGTTGTAAAGTTAACTCTTCCCATTAAATGTGTGTTCATTCAAGCATGTAACTGCTCACCATACTATTACCTATCAGATATGTTTGTCATATATAAGAGACTATCTTCCAAACGTTTCGCTGCATTGTGATTATCACATCTGAAGATATCCTCAAACATATCAGGGGAAACTTACTTTTTTAGGTGTCTATGTTTAACAGTAATTGTAAATTTCTAAAACATTCTATTATATCTACTATATATTTTGGGACTTCTGTCTGTCTGTTTGTTGTTTGTCTGTTAGCTATGGCCGGGAAAACGGCTGTACCGATTGAGCTCAAAATTCAAATCTAAGGTTAGAAACACACAGGCAGTGTTTACCGCCATTTTGGAGAAGCTCAGAGCACCCATTCTCCGCTCCCAGTCACAAAAATTACCGCCCTTGGCACGGTGGAGTTAATCGCGTTGATAGGTAAAGAGCGTTCGTATCCGCAGTGTCGTTGATAAAGAGCGTATGTGTGTAATGTGATTCTTACGTCTGGGTCCACACGTGAGCGTGACTGTATCCAGACATGGGCGTGTTGTGTGATTCTTACGTACTTAGGGCTGGCTAAGTTTTTCCGCCCGAGGTGATCTTCACCTTGAAACGGGTACACACAAACGTACCCCTTTTAGGGACGGGTACCATCACGGGACGGGTACCATCATTTATCTTTATTAAAAAGGCAGAATTAACTCAAATTAAATAAAAAAATTAACGGATTTCGACGAAATTTGATACCTAGGGATACTTTTGTCGGGGGAGTGTTTTGGACGGGTCAAATCGTTACCCCGACCTGACCTTGACCATCAAAATGTTCAATTCAAGGTCAAAGCCCGGACGAAGTCGGTTCACCTGCTAGTCTATACTATATATTTTGAGACTTCGTATATATGTATGTATGTACTTCATAGAATCCAAAACGCGTGTAAAGATTGAGCTCAAACTTCCTATGTAAGTGTCAAATCCCACCGACACGACCGTGGTCGCAGTTTAGAGAAGCTCAGAGCACCCGTTATCCAATCTCAAATCACCGCAAAGGCACGGCGTGGGTTAATCAAGTGTACTATATATTTTGAGACTTCGTATATATGTATGTATTGATGTACTTCATAGAATCCAAAACGCGTGTAAAGATTGAGCTCAAACTTCCTATGTAAGTGTCAAATCGCGCCGACACGACCGTGGTCGCAGTTTAGAGAAGCTCAGAGCACCCGTTCTCCAATCTCAAATCACCGCAAAGGCACGGCGTGGGTTAATCAAGTGATTATTTAATGAGCGTTTGTTTTTGACGCATCTCTATAAAGAGCGTCTGTTTGCCATTCAACGTTATTTGCATCTGCAGAGAGATATACGGAACAAACATTAAATTTAAAAAACATTTGTTTCTGACCAACCCTGCGAGCACGGATGGCGCGCTTTGTTTTTACAGTATATAGTTATATACCGAAATCATCCCAGATAATCACGAATATAGCATCAGATTTCTCCCCAGATATACCGTTATAAAGCTACTGGAATCTGCCAATCTACCTGAATCTACGGGAAATTCCAGGGAATGCCGATTGAGCTCAAACTTGCTACCCACGGGAAGTGTCATATATATGAGTGTGTCCTTTATAGACTCGAACCGATTGAGCTCAAACTTGCTAAATAAGAAAATAGCCCCCAAGCCGTAAATATCAACAACAACGATATTGCTACCTACGGGGAGCAACGTTATTAGCATCTGCAGAATTATGCAGAGAGAAAGTGCTTTCCTATTTTTAGAACGCAACACATGTTTACGTCGCGTTGGTGATTGAGGTTCACAACGGGGTTAATTGACTGTCCGCTCTTTGCGACGATGAGGTTCACGGCGGGGACTATTGACCAACACTCACAATTTCGTCTTTTGCATCAGATACCAACACCTCGACCGATCGGGACGAAACTTGGTACGTGAGTGTAGTTTGACCAGGTGGTCGTCGCTGTCGTATTGGCGAGCCCGTGCGACGCCCGTGCAGCGCATGCGCAGACGAGATCTAGGAAACGGGTGGAGCTATCGACTTGAAATTTGCTATGTGAATGTATCTTGCGCCGGGTACAAATTTTATCGGGTCGCCGAGCCCGTGCGACGCCAGCTTCGCGCATGCGCAGACCAGATCTCGGAAACGGGTGGAGCTACCGGGTACAAATTTTTCTTATTGAAACACGTGGAGCTAAAAATAAAAAAAAAATATATAAAAAAATGTCATGTTTCGGACAAGCCGCCGGTGGCGGGCTAACCTGCTAGTCTAATATATATTTTGGGACTTCTGTCTGTCTGTTTGTCTGTCTGTTAGCAATGGCCGGGAAAACTGCCGGAGGGATTTCGACGAAATTTGATCCCTATGGATACTTTTGTCCGGGGAGTGTTTTGGACGGGTCAAATCGTGACCCCGACCTGACCTTGATCTTCAAAGTGGTCAATTCAAGGTCAAATCGGGTAAAACGGACGGATATCGACGAAATTTGATACCTAGGGGTACTTTTGTCCGATGAGTGTTTTGGACGCGTCAAAACGTGAACCCGACCTGACATTGCCCTCCAAAATGGTTCAATTCAAGGTCAAATCGGGTAAAACGGACGGTACTTTTGTCCGGGGAGTGTTTTGGACGGGTCAAATCGTGACCCCGACCTGTCCTTGCCTTCAAAATAGTCAATTCAAGGTCAAATCGCGCCTTTCGACGGAAAGCAGAGGGGAAACAGCCGGACGAAGTCGGGCCCACCAGCTAGTATAATATATATACTTACTCGAAACAGTGAGCGGCTGTGAGGACCAGATCTGACGCTATAAGAGTACCTCCGCATAGGTGGCTTATGCCCGTCTTATTGCTGAAGCGGTTTTCAATCGTAAAGTGCAGAGACACCAGGTAAGGCCATTCTCCCCTCTCAAGAGGCCTGCCTCCTACTACCCGCTTAACCCTCGGTCGACATACCGCATGGCTGATGGTCCCCAGCAGAACTGGAATGTAGATCGAGCAATTGTACGATACCACCCCTGGTCCTTCTAATTTGCTATGATGTTAGTGGTCCTGTTGAATTGCCATTGTGCTGGTAGGACACACTGATGAGTTTTACAACAAACGTGAGTACCGTTATTTTTTTTCTAAAGTTGTCATTTTCGAGCGATTTGAAAAAAATCCAGTGTTTCTATGAAATATATGAAATATCAAAGAAAATATATTTGTTTTAAACAGACACGTGTGAGCTATAATAATTGAATAGCCATCATGAATAAGTGTTTTAGTTTTTATGTGTGTGGTATTTCCACAAGCCGTTCTGAATCTATCTGGATCAGGTCTGGATAATACTATGCTAGCCTTTCACAGAACTGGTGTATATAGTATAAAAGACGATAAATATTGCCACACCAAAACCAAAAAAACCCACCGACACGCATAAGATTTTATGTCTGAAACATACACCTGGTGTAGGGGCGGCGTAGATGTGGGCCACTATCGTGACGCATGTCCACAAACTAGCCCCATTTGTACTATTTTTCTCTGCTGGGAGCTCTTCGACGAGACGACTGCTGGACGTCACAATGATTGCTATCAAGCAATGTGGTTGCATTATATGGTCTTCTACTGTCTTAGCAGATAGGCATCCGTCCAAGTGAATGAGAAAGCCAACAAACTTCGTGCCGGAGTTGCCAAGGTACGTCAATGCGTTTACTGAGTTTGTGAATTGACGAACCATCGAACCATCTACCAGGTCCGCGTTTTTAGTGTTACATGTCAAAGTTTTGGATTAGCATTCCATGTACGGAAGTCGTGAATAATTAAAAAACTCCATATATGGAAATTCTACTCCAAAACTTTGACCAGTATAGCACTAAGACCACGGAACCGGGGCTGGAAGAATCTCTGAAAACACGGATTGGAGCTGGATGAATCCAATACGGCCGCGACCCAGTGAGTTCGCTTATTGAGAAGTGGCTAGCTATCTGAAAATATCACCAGGCGTATATATGGTAAGCCCCATGATGTCTGAGAAAGACGTAGATAGAGACGACCTTCTGAAATCTAGTGTACTTATCGGATGTATGCATTCTTGTTCAAGATGACGCACAGATCCCATATTTACCATATGCTACCATGGGGAAAGCTTTCAAAAACAGATATCAAATCCGCCGCTTTTGGAACAAAATCATGAGCTAGACACTGGAAATTGATCGTGTGGAACGTTCTGCATGATTAGAGGGATTCTTCTCCCAGGAAGTGTAGACTATTTTGTTGGTGTGAACGAGATAGATTAATCCGATGAATGCACGGAAGCTGGTCCAGATAATTCTGAATGTGGCAAATCAGAATAAGCCCAGGTAGTTGTCCTGCATCTTGCAAGTCATAATATGAGTATTCGGCGCACGTATGGTTACGGACATTATCGACGCTAACTGCATAATGGAATTCGAAATTCATTCATTGTGGGTTTTTGTCCTTCCGAGATGCTAATAGCTGCGCCATGCATCTGAAGACGTTATACATAGGAACCGATAGCTGATTTGTGCACCGTTTCGTTTATATACATATTTGACATTATGATAACAGTGAAAATTGTAATGTGATAATATGGACATGTAAATATGGGGGGAATTGACGTATATAACAATAACGCCCATTGTAATAAAGTAAAGGAATATCAACGTGTTTTCAAATTTCGACCACCATTTTAGCCACCATCTTCTAACTGGGAAGCTGTTTCTTTGAGGTGATAAGGCTATTCCCAACTCAACTGTAAGCATGGGTGGAGTTGTCATGACAATATAACGCCCACTGATGTTAATATGAGGGATTTTCGGTGATTTGTTTTTAATTATGTGCGCCATCTTGAATTTGGGGGACTTTTGTTGGATGGGGTATAAGGAAAGTACTTCGCCTCAGTACTACCAGCTCACAACAGTAACAATGGATGCGTTGTCGTGATAAGAACGCTCACCGATGTGAAATTCAGCGATTTTCCGGGATTTTTCAATTTCTGGTCGCCACTTTGGATTTGGGTGAATATTCCTCAACTCAGGTATACTAGGAATTCTAGCCCGGGTATCTCCTACTCCTATATGCGTGGGTGGAATTATAGTATCAATAACACCCACTGATTCGAAACAGACATTACGTGATTAGCGTCAATTTGGCTTTGATCGGATTATACATTATACCGGTATTTGGGAAAAAAACGCCATATCGGGCAAAATCATCGGATCAGGAATGCATATTATGGTCTAAATGTATAAACTCACATCAAGATGCCCATGTTTTCCACAGAGATATGTGGTGAAATGTCGAAAATTTAGCAAAATTTCACATTTCGGTCGCCATTTTGGTCGGCATGCATATTGGATTTTGGAGTTGGATTTTTGACTAATTTTAAGCGTGGTATACAAGCATAACGAATCAAATGTGATATTATATTTACTGTAATGGCGAGCAAAGAGACCTGCATGGTACATATATCAAGCAAAATGTATGAAAATGGCCGAAAAAATTAGAAGAGACAAAAAATTTAGTAGAGTGAAGTTACAAGTCATGTGAGTGCAAAGGTCGACCAATATCTCATGGATTAGTATAATTGAGGAATAGCAGGACTTTCTCATTCGTTTTTATCTTTGTTATGTAATATAAAAACTAACCACACACAAGTAACGTGAGCTTGTAAAGGGCATAAAACACATATATCATACATTTTTTTATTTAAGGTTATCTTCTGCTGTTTCGTGCAAAGTGACGTAATCTACATTAATTTGAGAGCCTGTTACAAACAAATTACTTTTACCAGCCTCAATGAAAACTGTACAGAACTTTTCGGAATGTCATATTTTAACATGCACGGACGATTAACTGTTTATTTGAATGTTTGATTATGACAGAAAGAATGCGTTAGTGTTTTGTGAAACTAAAGAGGATTACAGATCACTTTCAATATATCACTGCTGACCGTTAGGTTGTTATTTATTATTATGGAGATTCGTTGATCGAGATTCCCTTTGTAGTGTCTCTATGTCCTAGTCGGCATACGTAACTGATAGTCCAACTTCTACAATGTTTTATGACCATAAATTCACATCCCAAAATGTTTGCCAAATGATTTTTTTTTTGCCAAATGAAATATGTTTTCCATTGGTAAATATGGCAAGCGTCAGCGCGCGAACCGTGAAGCCATGTGTGTTATTTTTATAGCTATAGGTATTAACGTTGGACGACTCCAGATCCACAGGTCCCCAAAAGAAAAATTGACCCCACCCCCAATAGTACTTAATCCTATATTAGTACTATTGGGGTGGGGTCAATTTTTATTTTAAGTTGGGGACCTTTGTCCAGATATGGTTATACAGAAAAACAGAACCACATAATTAAAACAAACATTTTTGGACGATAACGGAATAAGTTACAACCAATCTATTTGATGTGAACATTTGCAAAGTTAATATAAGTGATTCCCGGATTCAGAAGTAATATTTAGAAGGTGCACTAAATTACTAACAGGAAGTGACAAATATGATTATCGGGATATAAGGTAGGACACATACGTTTATCATATTTGAAGAGCATGCCAGTTATTAAGATTCCACGCACTGTAACTGCTGTTAAAAAGTCTTATAACAAAATAGTTTATAAATATAAACAAACATCCCATCCCTTTAATGACAATGCCACTATATTAAAGGGATGGGTAAGTATAGTTGTTGACTGCTTTAATGAGAATGTTTAACTTGCAGATATACCAATATCGATTATAACATGCATCACCCCAACAGTTCTGTCAACATCTCAAGATTATGTGGCGCACTGGTGTGATGATCAATTATCTAATATTTGCTAAACGCACCAAAAGCCTCGCTATAAACACACCAAAATATCTAGTAAATGTGAAAAAAGGGGCAACATACCCCATTACTCACCGAAGATGCCAAGGAAATGCCGCATTTTCTTTCTACACAAACTCCTAAATCGTGTCCAATTCCAAAGTTAGAAAACCAGGCGCGTTCGTTTATCTCAAGACATGATTGCGTAAATGTTTACACAATGTGTTAATCTCGTTTAGCTTGCTCCCACTTTGGCAGAACCAGACTCATATGTTGTATAATCCAAGATTTATAAAAAAAAAGAAAACGTGGGTTCAATGACTGCGTAATATGAAAATGGTAGGCAACTTGATCCAAGGGTTTTTAATGGGGTTTACTGTGACGACAGATAAGTAAGACATTATATACGAACGTGGTTATGTATAAGTATATCTCGGTTAACGATAATACTAAACCACGAAGCCAACCAAAACCAACCCACAAGTCAAACCACCAAAGATTGCTTTTACACATCCCGATTTGTTTTGGTTATTGGAGTTTATCGACCGTTTAAATCAGCCGCTTTGCCATACACGACGTTGTCAGTTTTGCGAGTGGGGGAATATAAGACTGCGAAAATGGTTAATATTTCACCGGGAAATCACCCCACTGAGCGTAGAAACCACCGACCCCGGGAAGCAACTGACAAACTTGCCCAGATACACGAATCAGATTACCTTCCTTTGTGTGTATCACAAATCAGCGCCAATATCGAGATTAGAACCAGCTGGAAGGCTTACGGTGACGTAATTCACATTCCACCTTACTACAAGTCCCGATGCATTGGGGTGGTCTATCATTCATCTGGATCGAGGGATGTTCAGGAAATAGTAGCAGACCAATAGAAAAGTACATGATTGCTATTCCATATACTCAATCCGATGATTCGATGATCCCCATATTAGTGGGGTGACTTAGCAACTTTTTTGTGCATTTTTTATTAAAAGCATGAAACTTCACACATATGTAGGCTAAGGTGTTGTGATCAAAATAAGAGTTGGACCCCAGCCAGAAAATGACCCAGTTTTGAGTTATGACGTCATCATCTCGTAGAGAGCGTTTAGTGTTCCGAGATTCCACTTACTAATTTCAATCTCTTGTGGGCAGATGGATATTAACATATGGGAGGTAATTATTGATGTATTCTATCCAGGAGATGTCTGTCTTTCATTTAAGACGACTGATGGCCATAAAAATCAAAGATGGTTGCCAAAATGGGGACCAATATGACTTCTATGATTTTTTCGAAATATTGAAAATCTTCTAATTTTTTTTCTGAGATTGCTTAGCATATTAGAGATATTTTACTGTCTATCATAAGAACAATCATATAAGAACAATTTGGAGTCATTTGTAAGAAAAAAGAGTTGGAAAGAGCCGTATATTTGGAGATGGAATCAACAGGTATGAAAATTGACATATTTCATTAATAATTCTCGATGATGACTTTTGCATCAACACAGTAATTTCAATCTCTTGTGAACAGGTGAATATAAACACATGATCAGTAATAATTGATACATTATATCATCAGATTCCAACAACAACATTTTTTTAATTGCCGAATCAGTTATCAGAATCGATTATTTGCCCAAATATAATGATAACCACAGTCAACTATAGTATAAAATTGACCAATTCCTGTTATATATCAACATTTTGTTCAACGAAATTTTGCCGGTTTGTCAAATATATGACACAAAAAAGCCACATGATTTTAGAGTTATCCATCTTCATCCGTAATTTGGTCCAAGACCGTCTTCTCGTCGACTGTTTACTGGGCCACTTAAAATTATCGGTGGTGAAAAATAATAGACTTAAAAAATCGATATCTGATCACTGAGTTTTGATGGATGGGTTCCTCGACTGGAATCAAATATGTTTTACCCCCGAAGCCAAGGAAATAGTAATTTTGCGAACGTTAATTCGGAGTCTGCATCTTTAGTATGTGGGAAATGTTCAAATAATAAGTTCAACAAACGGCCTATACTATATGTGGCATATCATATGAACACTTCCTTCCCGTCGATGAGTATAACTAGCAAAGAAATGGTTAAAGTGGCGTGAAACAGAAACTATGAAGACCTTCCGACGTTTCGTCATTATATCTGCTGTTTATTTGGGGGGGGGGGGGGGGGGGGGTCAGTGCATGGTTTTTTCCACAACCTTGTTTCTGCGTAGAAATGTCAAATGTGAACAAAAGCGCCCCATATTCATAGTATATTTTACGAAATATTGAATGGTTTAATTCGCCAATATACATCATTACATTGGAGTTGAATCACCCCTGCATGGTTAGGTGATCCTGCTATGATGTTGGTGGGTCCTGCTGAATTGCTATGATGCCGGTATAGGGTAAAGCGTTGCTGACTTTATATACCATTTGAAAGAGGAAATTCCAAAACATTGTATTATCAACTTATCCGGTGTAATAAACAATGAATATGTTGGTTTTATTGTGGTACCGACGTGTTTTATGTCCATAAGTTTCTTATGGACTGTACTGCAGTTTATTATTTTCA